>OX421980.1:90939194-92391694 GCA_949128135.1 Parasteatoda lunata | reverse complement strand
TGTAAAATAACTTAAAAATAAGTTATTTTAAATTTAATATCTAAAGATTAATTTATTATCTAAATTTATTTTTTAGATATTAAATTATTTTTAAGTTATTTTAAGTTATTTCTAAGTTATTTTTAATTATTTTTAAGTTATTTTACATTGTTACTAGTATATATATATATAAAGATAGATATATAGATCGAAATTTTTTGTACAAAAATATAAAAAGTTCAACCAGTTTCAATTGCATAAAACGCAGTAAGAGATAATTAAATTATAAATCATTGTCTCAGAGGTTTGATTTTTAATCTGCAAATTGACTAATAATTTATATTAATAAAGTTATGGAATAAGACACAAAAGCGTCTAGAATCAGACACTTTAAAGCAAATTTAACTTTACTTCAGAAGATTACAATTTCTGTCCACCAGTCACATAAAATGAAAAATTTTCTGTGGACACAAAATCTCAATTACAAAACTTTCTGCAAGTATTGATTAACTCTTGTAATTTCTAGTTTCAATCCTTTTATCACCACCTCATTTTCGCGAAATTTTAAAATTGTTTAATTTTTATAGAATCTTATATTGATTCATGTCACTGAGATGAGTTTTGAAAAATCTAAAAAGCTGAAAGTAGAAATCCAAACCTTTATGTGTAAAAACCTTTTTTTAAATAGCTAAAAAAATTCTTGAAATTTAAGCACGAAAAAAAAAAATATTGTGAGTAGGAAACATTTATCCACAGAATATTATCAAAGTTATAATAAAAATATTGAGGCGATATTTTATTTATTTAAATTGGGAGAAGCTCAACGTGTAATTTTTAAATCGCGTGAATACGTATCTCGACATTTAATTTTAAAAACGTGTAAATACGAATCTTGTTGTTTCGTTTTAAAATGGCATGAAGTAAAACATTATTGATACATGAATCATAATAGTCGTGTTTTTAATCACGTGAATACGAAAAGCAATATTTGATGAAAATACGAAACGATTTTAAGTCGCGTAAATAGATTTTATAATGGGATTTTTAATCATGGGAATACAATATTTTATATAACTTTTGCATTGTTATGTAAAAGCTTATAAACTGATCTTTTTTTTCTTTTTTTCGGTAAATCGAAAAATAGAAACTTTTTAAAAAAAGACAGATTATTATTATTTTTTTTTTTTAGTAATAGTAGAAAATTTTATTATAAATTTATTTAAATTATATAGGTAATTAAAATTAAAACTAAACTAAAATTAAATTATACAGGTATTTAAAGTACATTATACAGAATTATACGTATGTGTATATTATACAGGTCTGTTGACAGCCAAAATTGGTGAGTAACTGCAATTTGGAAATTATAGTCTTGATATTTTAGTCAGGAGTGTTAATAGAAAGTTTAGACCCCTTAATTTTAGTTTAACATTTTAGATATTTAAAGAGAAAATTCAAAAAGAAATCATATTTAAATTTTTTCTTTTCTTAAGTTTCAACTAATTTCTCTCAAATTTCATGTTTTTGTTTATTATAGTTTAAAATTGTTTGAGAATTTCGATTAGAGTTTAAAAATTTTTTTGACTAGAACTAAAAAATTTTAAAAAATAATTATTAAAAATCATTATTTCTATAAAATTATCTATAAGTAAACAAAATTCACAAGTGCAATAATTTTTTGAATAGCGCAATTGGTTTTAGAGATAGAACCAAACATTAAAAAGGGAACCAAATTTTTGACTGCTGTGGATGAGCAAATGTAGCCATATTTTACGGCCCTATTTTGAATATCGAAAAAAAGTCGATTTAATCAGGGAATGTACATCTTAATGTCTGATTCAGTAAGTGAATTAAAAATATTTTATGTTAACCCATTGAATTTTTAAGATTTATTTTTAGTTCATGAAAGTCGGACAATAATTATTGAGTGCTTTTTGTGCAATTTTTGATTATCTATGTTTCGTTACAGTTCATATCAGATTTTCAAGGAGAAGATCACTTTTCATCTCGTATTGGTGTGGGAGGATTAATAAATAAGGATAAAATCAGAAAAATACACAATGTGTTAGAGAAAATCGATACCTTTCACAAATACCAATTAGAGGAAAAGAATTGTTTTGAAGGAACGGACACTATGAAGATACGTTGGTAAATGTTATACATTTTAAATATTTTTTACATTAATGATTAATTTAAGTTGGACTGTTTTTGTTAGAGAATAACAATCAAATTACTAAATTATTCTTATAAATAGAATTTACGGTAACAGTGAGCTTTTACATTTTGACACAGCTAAAAATGCGTGGTTACAAAAATGAACCTTCTACATAATGTGTGTTGAAGTAAATCGATGGTGTTCGAAATGCGTGAAAATGAACAGTGCTCGATATTCGTGTTTAAGAAAATGGAAAAATTCGGAATGCATTTTTTTTAAGAAACGACATAACTATTTAAAGAAATGGACATTTTATTGATAGCATTTGGCATAGTATTTAATTGATTCAATATATATATATATTTCCTGGATCAAGTATTGAGACAAATTTGCCTTCGTAGAGGACTATTAGATGGAACTAGAGCAGGGGGACTCTTACCGATGATTCCTCTACCACTGAGGATATTTCACGTCAGCACTATGGTAGGTGCGAGCCGGGTGCAGAATTCGAATCAACCTGCCATCGCTGGGATTCAAACCCGGCTCACATCATTGGAAGATGAACGCTCTATCCCCTGAGCCAGCGTGGCTCTTGGTTTGAAATTTTTTTATAACCGTCTTTAAACAGCCGACCCCATTCTAAGTTTACGACTACCAATGTTCAGCTCCGTATTCTTGCAATTTTGATCCCATTTCAGAGTACAAGGAAGCTCCTGGATCAGTATCCCCAGAGGTATTGATTTGTTATGGAAACAAGGAGAACTTTGTGACCCGTCAGTTATAACATGCATCAATCACTATTTACTACACGGGGAGTCAACGGCCGGCTGGGATCGAACCCACGATATCTTCGATATGGGCCCAGTGCCCTACCAACTAGGCTATCCCGGCCCTTGGGTTGACGATTAAAAAAAGAAAATTCATTTTTTTTTAAAACACGCATTTCAAGTTGTGTCTAAAATAAAAAGCTCATCAAATACTCATCATTGTGTATAAATTGAAATCTAAGTATGTAATATGAAACATATTTTTCTAGTATGTGCTATGAAGGAAGTCTTTATGAAGTATCTTCTAACAGTTTCTTGACAAGTTGTGAAGATTTTTTAACCATACTACATCATGGCTGTACAGTTATTCATTGGGAAGAAGATCGATCCGCTTTAGTGTGTTTGAGACTTGAGAAAAATAATGGAACATTGACATGGTCAAAACCTCTTTGGAGTTCGTTAAGATGCAGCGGCATTCAGGATTATAATTTGGCACATTCGGAATATGAACCTATTCTGGATGTTGTTTATAATTCAATCGAAGAAGGATTTCTTGATTTATTTAAAGTAAAAGAAATTTATTTAATTGATAGAGATGTTTGCGATGTTTCTAAACGACATGGAATTCCAGAAAATATTGATAAAAGCTGCCTTCGAATATTGTATGGAAACAGTATATCCGAAAATCATTTTATGAATTTTATCGCACCAACATTAATCATACATCAATGCCACGAACGTCTTAATTATGTAGTTAGAGAATTAAGAAAGCAGAATGCCTTATGTGATCGAAGGATATTATGGTTAAAAGAAAAGTATTTTCATCTCTATTACACTGCTTCCAGAGGACCAATGCCTGCTGAAGCTATTCAGGTTTGGAAATTCTTTTATTTGATGGCTTAACTTTAAAAATGGACACAAATTTCTTTCAAAAAGAATTGCCTGGATGAAAACTATTAAAATCATTAAATAATTCTTCATTTTGTTAACCTCTGAATATAATGCGCTTTTTCATTGAAAGATTATCCAACATGCATAACTCAAATATAAGCAGACCTAAAATAATAATAAGAAACGCCACTTTTTTAATTTAACGTTTGGACTTTTTTACTATCTTACTTATCTTACTTTACTATCTTAGTTTACCTTTTTTCAGAAATAAAAACCCTCCTCTCTTCTCAAGTCTTTTAACTTAATAAACCGAAATGATTTCAATCAGCAATTCAAAGTTAATGTAAATCAAACAGCTATCTCTATTCTGAAGCTAGCATGTACAGACCCTGGCAAAACTATTGGACATACAATAAAATTCTATGTAAAATCTGAATTATCAGGTGATACTATACAGCTTTGTTTTACGCGACTGAAACCGGTTTCAACTTGTTTACGTTCGTGTATTAATAGGTTAACATTGTAATGCAATACGTTAAAAATAAAAACAAATAGGAAATATATAAAAAATCTCTTGAATAAAAACACGTCTATTTAAATATAAAAGTATTGCTTATAAACTCGTGCAAAACATGTAATTATTAAAAAACTACAGTGCGTCTAATAATTTATCTAATTATTACAATATAATAATATAATACCTGATGTAATAAATATTCTATATTTATATAATATATCGTCCAATTTATATTATATATGACGTAATTTAACCAACTGGTACCCGAAATTAAACAAGTGCTAACCGGTTTAGAGGCATAAGAACAATAAAGCTGATAGTATTACCTCATAATTTAGATTTTACAAAGAATCTTATACTGCGTCTAATAATTTGACCAGGGACTGTATATTGTTTTATATTTGTCGACTGTTTTCAGTGAGTAAAAGATCATACTATTAAAAGTTATATTCCTTTCCTGTATGTTATTTTTAGGAATTTTTATTTCAACTTTTATTTTATACATGCTTTGTATTGTAGCGTTTTGTGATAGTTAACGATAAATTTGCTAAAGATCAACTAACCGAAATGGCAATGTTTGCGAAGTAAACGGATTTGAACTAAAGTCTCCCCTAATGCCTTTGAAAATTATCTGTAAGCTCTCGGTATTTATTCAGAAATATAGGGTACTTTTAAGAGATCTAAAAAACAGAAATGAAGTCAAATTATATATAATTAAATTACAAACACTATTTAAAATCATTTGATTCTAAGATTCTTTCCTTATTATTTGAAGGAAAAAAACTGTTAATTTTTTTGAGATTTAAACTTTGTGGCATTTTTATTATCAGAATAGAATGCGCTGGTCTAAGTACCAGTCATTACATTACCAGCTATGAATTCAAAAAATATCGCTTTGTTCTCTAAAAAGCACAAACGCGTTCTAAAAAACAGCTTAAATAAAAAATGCCATTAAGAAATGCTCAATCATTTTTATCAGTATCCATACAAAAAATTGCTGGAAAAGTAATTTTTTTTTATTGATTTTAGGTTTTTGGAGGAAGAAAATGGACACTTGGAGCTATTGACACATTGGGACAAAAACGCATGACTGCGAATTCTGGAAAACTCAGAAAGAAAAAGTCTCAATCAACGTTACGGGTAAAATAAGTTCTGAAAAAATGCATTGTATCTAAATTATGCATTCTATCTAAAGAAAAATATATTGATTTTTTTTATTTCTAGGATTTCAATCTTCAAGCAAGTATAACTTCTTCTCCTAAATTAAAAGGCTCAGGTGAAATTTCTTCTTCAATGAGGTTAGTTTTATTTTTATCTCTTCCCATTATATTGAATTGCTTACTGATGTAAAATTTTGAGAATTAAATTCAGCTAAAACTATAAAGATTTAGCCATTAACAAGACAATGCCATGAGGTTGCTAATAAAGGTCACCCTATTTAAATCTATTCAGTGAAAAAAACTAGAAAAATATCATATAAGCACCATCATAAAACTAAAATAAATCATAGATTTTCATAGTAAGCAACGTCATTAAAAAGTTTTTTCTGTAACATATCCACATTTTCAAATAAATGCAAAACTCTGAATTTATTTGGTGAAAAAAAATCTTTAAAGCCATTAAAAAAATAAGGAAATGTTGGTAGAAACTTGGAGGAGGGCATATCATAAGGATCGAGAATTGCATAGAAAATGTTCAAACCTTTATTACTCGGTATATAATTATCGCAGTTACACTTTTTTAATTCTAGCCTATTTATATTAATAAAATTTCATCATAAGGATCGAGAATTGCATAGAAAATGTTCAAACCTTTATTACTCGGTATATACTTATCGCAGTTACACTTTTTTAATTCTAGCCTATTTATATTAATAAAAATTCATCACAAGGATCGAGAATTGCATAGAAAATGTTCAAACCTTTATTACTCGGTATATAATTATCGCAGTTACACTTTTTTAATTCTAGCCTATTTATATTAATAAAAATTCATCACAAGGATCGAGAATTGCATAGAAAATGTTCAAACCTTTATTACTCGGTATATAATTATCGCAGTTACACTTTTTTAATTCTAGCCTATTTATATTAATAAAAATTCATCACAAGGATCGAGAATTGCATAGAAAATGTTCAAACCTTTATTACTCGGTATATAATTATCGCAGTTACACTTTTTTAATTCTAGCCTATTTATATTAATAAAATTTCATCATAAGGATCGAGAATTGCATAGAAAATGTTCAAACCTTTATTACTCGGTATATAATTATCGCAGTTACACTTTTTTAATTCTAGCTTATTTATATTAATAAAAATTCATCACAAGGATCGAGAATTGCATAGAAAATGTTCAAACCTTTATTATTCGGTATATAATTATCGCAGTTACACTTTTTTAATTCTAGCCTATTTATATTAATAAAAATTTCCTTTTTCGAAATTTCATCGAAATTCTTGTATGTTTTAAGATATATATTCTTTTTATACCATTATTAATTTTAAGTTGCTTTTGTTTTAGGGAGAGTAAAGATTCTCCCCCACGTATTCCAGCAATAACTCATTCCAGTGAAATGGATTTAATTCAATTTGTGGAATTATTTCGGTCTTTTATGGTAAGATCGAGAAAAGACATACATTCTCTCTTTGAACAAATTGCAGCATCTAAGCCTAATTGTCCTGACGATTCTCCTGATCCTAAAGTTGAATCCATAGATGAGCTTAAATCTGATGGAAAAAAAAGTTATTTAGGTATAGTTCAAATTATTCATAATTTATTAAATTGCAAAACCAAATTGCAGCAAAACTTATCTTTTAATAAGGAAAAAAGGAAAACAAAACTAACACAATCATATTTAAAATCACTAATTTTTAATTTATGAACATATATATATATATAATGTGTGTGTGTTATAACGTAGACGGCCTTTTTATAAATTCAGAGGAATCTCATATTTTTTTGTTATATTTTTCTATTACAGTATTAAAATGTTTGATTGATTATTTTTTATATTTAAACTTAACATTTAATAATTATCACTTTTTGCTATAGATACAGATCCTATGATAAGATAAAAAGGACGCGTTAATAATAAGAGAAATTAAAATGAATGTTATTTTAAAATAATTATTTTTAATGGAAAATATTCCTTACAGTACTGCTTCTGAGATATTGATTTATTTTGGCCAATTAATTGACAACTTTAAATGAAGGAAGACTAATAACTAATTATAATGAATGCATGTCAAATATTTATTTAGGAACTAAACTATCTTTAATTAAATATCGATTCCGATTAATATTGTCAGTCAGCAAAATTAAATATGTTACATTGAAGAGTTTAAATATATTACAATGAACAGTTAAAACTTTCTAGTTTATCTGACTATCAAGCAGGTTTTAAAGTTTCGTCCTTTTAAACAACATTTCGTCAAATTTTGATGGCGTTTTTGCTTATATTATGAGATTTAATATGAAAAGTGTTTCATTTTTGATAAATATTTTAAAAATAGATATTGAAGGTGAAAATTTTGTGTATTAAAAAAACCTTAATAAATGAAATTCTGTCTACTATTTTTCCATTTTTCATTTATGTTATAAAATCAAATATATAATCTGTATTATTTTAATAATTAATATATATTGAAGGTGAATAATTAATATATATTGAAAGTGAAGATTCTGTGCATAAAAAACCTGTAATAAATCAAACTCTGTCTACTGTCTTTCTATTCTTTATGCTATAAAATCAAATATATTTTCTATATTACTTCAATATAATTAATATATTACTTTAATAATTCGACGAACAATTGTTTATAGGCTTACTAACTAGAAATACGTCATTGGATTTAAAAGATCAGCACAAAAAGATCTTAGATGCGATAGCTACAGCCAGCATTGTCAGCAATAGTGCTGGCGTAGATACATCGAAAACATTAATTTTGGATCTTCAACAATTTAAACACTTTCTAAGAGAAGAACAAGGTGAAAAAAAATCTGATCTAGAAGTTATCCTTCTCATACAAGTAAGAGTTTTATTTTAATTAAATAGATTGAAATTCTCTTTATAATAGAATAAGCGTATATACCACTCTCCACATTTTTTCCCCTTTTTGTTTCCATGGTAACCACAAATCTTATTTTCCCTCCACACTAATAGAGAGTCCCTGACCAAGCTTTAAGACGCACTATAGGATTCTATGTAAAATCTTAATTATCAGTATATACTATACAGCTTTATTGTTTTTACGCTACTGAAACCGATTAGCACTTGTTCAGATTCGTGTAACAATGGGTTAAATTAGGCGATATATAATATAAATGAGACGATATATTATATAAATATAGAATATTTATTATATCAGATATTATATTGTAATAATTAGATCAGATTATTAGACGCACTGTCGTTTTCTTTATAATTACATGTTTTGCACGAGTTTCTATGCAATATTTAAACATATATGTAATGGGTTTTTATTCGGAAAATTTTTCATATACTTCCTATTTGTTATTATTTTTAACGTATTATGCTGCAATGTTTACCAATTGATGCACGAACGTAAACAAGTACAAACTGGTTTCTGACGCATCAAAACATTAAAGCTGCATATTATTACCTGATATTTAAGATTTTACATAGAATCTTCTAATAATTTGGCCAGGGGCTGTAGACGAACTTCTTACTGAAATGTTCGGCCATTAAGAAAAAGCAATATTTTGCGTAACACAAAGGGGAAAAGTGTGATGAGTTTGAAATTAAATTTTCACGGAGTATAATAATTTATTCTTTTTTAAAGTGCCATGAGCCAGATATTGAACTAAGACGAAAGAATTGTCTTTCGTTTGAAGGATTTGCAAGATATTTGATGGATAAACGTAATTTTATGTTTGTTCCTGAACATTTAGAGCCAAATGAAGAAGTAAGTTGTCTTAAATTTGGATTCATGTAACAGTTTAGAATAACAGTTGTGTATCTTTTTGAATTATTTTTGAAAATATGATTTCATATGTTTGCTATTCAGAGCATTGTTGGCATATTTTTATATACTGTACTGTTTAGACTAGTAGTAAATTCATATAAGGCCCGTAAGGTTTTCTAAAAACTGCTTGGCTCATTTCATATTTTTTTTTCATGCTTTATAGTTTGATTGAGCGAACCGGTCTGCGTAGGGGGCAGGGAACTGTCCATGCATCAGAAAGGTTCTGGGTTCGAATCCCGGGCAAGGCATGGATGTTTCTTTCTCTCTATCTGTGTTCTATGTTCTTCCTCCTTTGTGTGTGAATGTGACCAGCCTTATAAACGGGTTGTGGTAGTGTGACGTGGGCAACGCTGCTCCAGCGCCGTTGTTTCGCCACAGGTGCCCACTGGGTAATGAAAATGGAGTTAGCAGTTCTGGCACTTTCTGTGGCCAATGGACAATATGTCATTAAAAAAAATTCCCACCATTAAAAAAAAGAAAATAAATTTTGATTTGCAAATCAATTAAGAGATTATCTAAAATCTTGCCTGTTAGTTAATTCGTTAATTCTTAAACAATGGAAACTACTTGGTCCAAAATTTAATCAAATAAAAATATTTAAAATTATAAATTAAAATCGTAGAAACTGAGTAGTTTTAATTCCAGTTTCAGCATTTGTCCAAAAGCAATTTATTTAAATACATTTCACTGGTCACAATTATTAATCTAATAATAACTATAATAATAATTCGAAGAAGAATATGTTTTATTTAGGAGTTAAATCAATTATTTCTAACAATTAAATATTATTTCCCCATATTATGTTTCGTTAACAACTTGCGATTTTTTTAAAGTTTTAAATTGGGATAATTCCCTTTTCAGTTTCCTTGTTATTTCATGTGAATTTCCTTACATATGTTGTTTTATTTGCTTTTCATCAAACTCTCGGACGAAATATCTGCCAAATCAAGTACAGTCTTTGAAGTCAAAATGACGCTTTTTAATTCGACACGCTAAATAAGAGCGCTTCTTTCAGCTATAGCATCCTCTCCATGCACAGCTCAAGTGTCACGGGGGGCAGATTTTTGAATTTTGATTAGACTCATCATAAAGACACAGTAGAACACCGAAGGTCAGTAAGCGGGTGGGTGATCACTTAGATCAGCCTACGCAGGAAACTGTTCTACCGTAAAGTGCTTTCTGGTTGTAGGGCTACCAAAGCGGAGGAGACTTCAGAGAATGTCTTCCTCAGGGATGTTTCCCAGGACGTCGCCGCCTATTCTGCAGTTCCAGTGCGATGCAAATTCCTAACTGATTAAAGCAAAAAGATGTCTAAAATGCTAGATTAAAGTATACTTTGCGGATTGTTAAACTTAAAAAGCAAGGACTTAGTAGCCAACTTAGTTTATTCCTTAAATGCATTTTTAAACATTCCTTTTTAGTTAGGAAATGGATACCAGTTGAATCCCGCCTAAATCCCCAAATACGCCATTTTATTTACTACATACCCCATTAACAATCTTTAGAGCTTTTTTTTTTAATGTTTTTCAGATTATGGATGAACCATTGTCTCATTACTTTATTGCTTCTTCTCATAATACTTATTTGACTGGCCATCAATTGAAAGGAGAATCTTCTGTTGAACTCTATAGTCAGGTATCAATCATCATTATTAAACTCATTATTAAACTATTTAAACTCAATATTAAATCCTTGTTAAACTATTAAACATTATTATTATACTTTTGATCTAATTTTCGAGTTTTAAATATTCGACTTTTTTAAAAATTGATTTCTCATGAACTATTAAACCAATTACGCTGAAATTTTGTATTTTGCCGAGTAAAATTAGATACTTTAAAATAAAGTGAAAAATAGTATACCTTACGATTTAAATTTTTTTTCACCTATTATTGAATAAAATAATAAAAAGTAATAAATATGTACTAAAATTAATTTTTTGCATTGAATTAATCTTGGATAAACAAATTTTATAATTGTGTGCAAAAATTTTTCAATTCACTTAAAAATTTCTCGCTCACCTGACCAAGCTATTAGGGCCCAGATTGCAGCTAACCCTATAATTGATGGGGCAGAAATCCGTTGAGAAAAAGGTATATTTATTCAGAGAAATTTTTTTTTTTTTTTGTGTGTCTGAATTCGTAACTTAAAATAGCGTCTGCACTACGTAATTAGCATATTTAAAGTCACCCCCTCAAATCATTAAGACCCCCTCAAGTCCTAAAACACTTTCTTTGTCTGGTGCACTGTGCAATTTCTACCAACCTTCTATAGATTATCTTTTACAGGAGTTTAACATTATTTCAGAAATTCTTTAAGTGTAAAATGTTTATAATAAAATTTTTCTTACATTTTCTAAAAAATTTAAAGACAAAGATACGTATGTTGTATATTCTAAATTTCATTTTAATGACTATATTTATTTATTTTTTACAACCAAATATGTATTTTTTTAAAAAAAAAACTGAATCAGCTTAAAGATATTGAAGTACAAAAGAATAATTTTATATTCCAAAATTAATTTTTAAAAAAATTCGATCATCATTTTATAAAAAACTTGTTTCGACCAAAAAAAATTAAACATCCAATATTCAAATGTGAGAATGAGTTTAAGCAACATACAAATTTAAATAATTAATATGCGCTCATAAATGCTTTATTTTATTTTATGACCGTCGTTGTATAGCCGACTCAATTTTTGGTTTACGAATACTTCAACTCAGTAGCCCTGTAATTTTGAACCCAATCCAGAAGACAAAGGAACTCCTGGATCAAGTATTGAGAGGAAATTCATCTTCGTGGAGGACATTCTGGTGGAACTAACATGCTATTTCATTACCTACTGAGAAAAACCACGAAATTCTCTTACGGTTAGCCTGAAGTCAAGGGGACTATAACCCATGATCCCTTAATAAAAGAATCACTATCAATGGTCCAAGAATTATCTTTACCCACTATGATATTGTTTAATCTTTGTTATCTTGTAACTTCTATTTTTGTAAATTTAATAAGAGATGATTTAGTTAATATTTTCATTGAAATAAACCGATATTGTTTAAATATTTTAAAAATTCTTAAAGAGTATATATTTTTGGATATTTTGATACTAGACGTGCCTAAACCACTAATCTTAGTAAAACAACTTAGTAAATTTTTATTTTAAAAACATGTCCCTGTAAGTAGAAAATATACTGGTGTAAGGAATACAATTTTTAATACTATATTCTTTAACTCTCTCAAAACTGTAAACAAATACACTGATGTAAGAAATTAAGAGAATTTGCAGACTTGCTCGATTATCTCTAGAACTACTGGACCGATTTCAATGATATTTGATATGTATATACATTGATACAATGCAAAACAAATAACCATTCAACAATTGTAATACACACGCATGATCGCACGTAACACTCGTTGGAGTCGGAAGGTATGAAATTGCCACAGGACAATTCAGGCCAAATGCCACAGGAAATGTAAAATGCCTTATTTCAAGTATGAAATCATACTGCCTGTATAACTGTAATAGGGGACCATACCTTCTATTAACAAATTTTTTTATTATTCTGCAACCGCTGTTTAATATACTCTACTCTAACGACCGTTACACACGATCATTCGTTTGTATTACAATTGCTAAATGATTATTTGTTTTGTATTGTGTCAATGTATGTACAGTCCGCAAAAATGAATCACCCTGAATAACTTTTGTTCTAATGATCGGATTTTCACGAACTAAGTGTCAATCTTAATGATTCCTGGGGGTGACATCAAATATGCTCACTAATTCGTGCTAACTATTAATCAAGTTACGAAATCAGACACAAAAACGCACTTTCTTTGGATAAACATATATTTTTTTTACATATTTTGAATCCTGACCCTTGAAATAGGGGGTACAAAATTTCGAAAAAATTGGGTTGCAAATTGTGTCGCATATATATGGCATATATATGGCGATATGAGATTTATATATATGGCGAAAGTTTAAAATGTTAATGCCAAATTACCTCGCCATATAAAGGGAAACAATTTTAAACAACCATAAAGAAACTGAATGAATGACGAGACGTCATAAATTGTGTCTCTGTTGCTATAGGCAACCAAGAAGAGAATTTTTGGATCTGCTTTCTGGACATAGAAAATAGTATTCGTTTTAATACTTTGAAAATAAAATTTGAATTTAAAATGAAGAAATGAAAATGAAATTATTTTTGATTTTCCAATATTTCAAAATTTAAACGTTGAACTTATTATCTAGACATTTTTTATTTTTTTAAAGATGTTATTTGTATAAAAATGCTGTACTAAAACCAAATTTACTTAAGTTATTATAAATTTATGATTTATGAAGAGTTGTAGGGCTAATTGCTTTTACACCTCAGTTCAAGTCTTTGAGGTAAGGAAAAGAAAAAAGAGATCCTGCAAAAAATTTGCGGCATGATTCTGACGAGCAAGCACAAGGTTTTATGCAATTCACGGTATTTCTTTTCGATAAAATTGAAATATATATATATATATATATATATATAAACAAGGGAAAATTATAGAACAATGAAAAGAAGGGGAAAAAACGAAAATAATAAAAAAGTAAAAATAACAAAAAACCGGGAGAAAAAAAGAACAATTTATTTTTAAAAAAAATCCGGAAAATAAAAGATATAATCTTTTCATCAGCCCACACGATTATATCTGCAATATTAAAAAGCACTCTTTTTTTGCGGATATAATCGTGTTGGCTGATATTTTCTGGATTTTTGTAAAAAAAAAAAATCCCCCCCCCCCCGGTTTTTGTTATTTTTATTTTTTTATTATTCCCCCCCTCCTTTTTTTCATTGTTCTGTAATTTTTTCCTTGTTTTATCTACATTTTGAACTTATTTTACGAGTTCTATTTACTTGCAGCCTACTCGCAATAAATAAAATTTACTGTTTTTCTGTATTTATTTATTATGCTATATATATATATAGTTCAAAAAGTAGAGGAAGCAAGAGAAAAATTACAGAAGAATGAAAGAAGGGGAAAAAATAATAATAAAAATAAAACTAGCAAGAAACCGAAAAAAAGGACAAAAATTTTATAAAATCTGGAAAATAAAAGATCAGCTCACAGGATTATGTCCACAGAAAAGAGTAAAAGAGAGAAAGAATAAACAAACTAATTACATGGGACTCTAATGTTTCTAGGAACATATATTTAAATACCACTTTTAATGAAATTAATGGAATTAAAAGAATATGTAGTAATATTTTATTTATCCAAAAAATAAATAGATAAACTCTTTCAAAATTTGATAAAAAACAATGGATACCCAACTAAAATAATAACATTCTATATAAAATCATTGAGTTAATCGTATATTATTGTAGATATATTTACTAAAAATTTACATTTCGGGAAAATCCATGGCCTAAATTACTTACTAAAAAATTTATCTGTTAATTTATAAAATTTTTCCATGTGCAAGTCCATTTCGGGTAAATCCGTAGCTAAATTTATTCACTAAAATGTCTTTGTTAAATTTATAATTTTTCCATGTGCAAATCCATATCGGGCAAATCCATGGCTAAATTTTTTTACTAAATAAATATCTTTGTTAATTTATATAATTTTTCCATGTGCAAATCCATTTCGGGCAAATCCGTGAAAAAAATTATGTGCAAAACAGGCAATTCATGTTTCTTTCTCTTTTCTATTTTATATATTTTTTTCTTAAATAAATATTTATTTTCTGTAATTATTAATTGTCAACTTCTTTAAATTATCCAGTATAATATTACCTTGCGCACATCCATTTCGGGTCCATCCTTGGTAACTAACAAATCAAACACACTTCAGTAATGCAGTAAGAACGCACTTTAATACAAAAATCCTCTAGTTACGCTTTTATCTCAATTTGCGCTTTTGTTTTCACTTTTTGCAATCTGGCTATCTTGTTACGAAATTAATTTAAATAATTTTTGAAGAATTTCCCGTTCATGTAAGTTCATTTGAATTCGCTGCTCGCTTTTTTGATTTCATTTCATGTTTTATTCTGTTTTTTCGTTATATTTTATTTTCTGTGATTTCGTGATATATTTTTACTTATTGTGTTCTATTTTTCTTGTTGTAATTTTTTTGTAAAATTTTTTGAGTGCTCCTCACACTATTGTATTGATATATTTTGCTTTGGAAACATTGATATAATATTATAAAGCACTCTTTTCCGTGGATATAATGGGGTGAGCTGATGAAAAGATTATATCTTTTATTTTCCGGATTTTTTTAAAATGTTTGTCCATTTTTCGGATATTTTTTTCTTCTGGTTTTTTGTTATTTTTATTTTTATCATTATTTCTTTCCCCCTTCTTTCACTGTTCTGCAATTTTTTTCTTTTTTCCCTACTTTTTTAACTTATTTTATGAGTTCTATTTACTTGCAGCTAAACAAATAAAACCTATTGTTTTTTTTAATTTTCTTCGTGTCTTTTGTATTTTTCTATTTTGATATATATATATATATATATATATATATATAGTAAATTTTACTTGCGTTTTTATTTTATTGTTAAAGGTCATTTCATTCTGACAAATATTTAGGTTACATGTTTTTCTTCAATAAGTATGATTTGCAAATAGCATCCTTATGTATAAATTCCGAAACTGACTTTTGCAAACATGTTTTTTCCCTAAGCTCTTCGATTGAGATCAGTTACTTATTCATCACCAAGTATGGTTACTAAAGTTTCTTTGATTTTTTTTTTATTTAAAAACTTATTTTACTATTCTCACCATCACTACCGACATCTGATACGATAGCGTCGGTTTAAGAAGTGTTTGTAAGGTCCTTAAAAAGTTAAAAATGTGGGTGCGAAACTAAAAAGATGTATTTTATTATGTTTATATTCACCACAACATTCAATATTTAATTTCAAACATTTAATTTAAAATTTAATGTTAACTTTGTAATTACGATCGATACTGATACCACAGTGTTCTTAATTTATTAAGGACTAGATTCATGACTTTTTAAATGAAAGGTCAAATCAAAATTTAAAAAAAGAGTTTCAAATCTTTGAAAAAATTAAAATTCATCAGAAGTTGGAGTCAATTTTACTTAGAGTTTATCGTTGTAATTTTCAGTTGGAGAATATTTAGAGATTTGCTAATTTTAATTAATATTTTACTAGTTTTAATTGCTGAATTAGAGAAAATAATGAGACCCATCTACCCTTAACAATTTCCAGCATTTATGCAAACAAATCCTTTCATTGGTATTTTTTTATTTTTCAAAATTATAAGAAGATAGTCGCAGAAATTATAGATGAAAAAATAGCTTAGCAACAATATTTGAAAATTAATGCTGTTGGTAGGAACTATTCAACCCACCGCTTAATATAAGGTAAAAATGTTTAATAAAAGAAATTATTAGAAACTTAATGCATATGTGATAGAAAACTCTTTTATGTTTTACTGAGTTAAATTAATAATTTAACTTTTTGATAAATAAATCAGTGACGTTCTTTGGTTAAATAATCTGTAGCTTAATTAATAGAAAATTATAAATAGAATCAAAATGTATGAATTCCTTCCTATAGAATTTAAGTAGATAACGTTTAAGCATTTTGAACATTGCAAATATTGTAAAGCATAAATTAGCTGCATGCCGTAAAGTTTCTCACTTTTAAATGTAAAAATTATGTAAAACAAATAAATATTTTTTTAATTTATATTTTGAATATTTAATATAAATAATTTATTTAGTGTAGTATAGCAAACTTTTATGTATTCTTTCCTATCAGTTTTTTTTTTATTTCAATTGCTTTGTAACAGTCTCTTTTTACAAAAACTAATCAATTTTAGCATCGAATTTTAAATCGAGGAGGGGGGGAGTATTTAGAGGATAAAATAACTCAGAAATTGTGCTAAATTATTTTTTTATGATTCGTCGAGGTATTGCTAGAGATTCGCTCTTTGAAAAAATGAGTTCAAAATTTTAAAAATGTTAATTTCTTGAAGTATGTTGATGTATGTAAATTGTAAAAAATATAAAAAATGCCAATATTTTGACTCAAACAAAAATATATTACAGCTGGTCATAGAGTTGAAATAGCAAGATTAGAGAATTAAAAAAAAAGTTAAAAGATAATAATTCATAATGATTTAGTTTTTGGCTGCTTACTAGGGTCCTCGTTTTTGCCTCATCAGCGGAAAACTAATGGCCAATGTGAAAATTATATAAATAACCATCTAAAAAATACACATGTAATAATACACATAACATTTAAAATACACATAACATTTTTAAAATAACAAGTATTTTTCCGAATTAGAATTTTTAAAGAAGTTAGCTGCATTCTAATATAAGAGTTCACTCTTGTAACTACTGATCATGCATGAAATATCCTACTACCCTACACCTGAGCTCAAGAATTTACACTTCATGTGATTTCCGAATGATACTAAGTAAACTTGGTTTCTAGTAAAACGAATGGGTATTATTTACATACTCATTTCGTTAGTTTATTAAAAAATAACTAAAATAATTAAAAGAAAAGAATATTTAGGTTTATAATATCCCAAATTAAACAAGACTAACAGTTGTTACAGTTTTTAACTCTGACATTCTTTTCATGAAATAACTTCTTTTGCCGACGATTTTGTCAGTTTTTTATTATTAATTAAAGCTAGCTTACGCATTCTTGTAATTTTTGCATTTTATGTTTGAAATTTTAAAGTCGAATGACATGCATGAAATGACCTCTTTTTCAAAGAGTCAAAGCTAAATAGTTGAAAGTCCAATTGTTTCGAAAAGAAATAACTACTTCAGTGCAATGAAACAATTATCAATGAATTATTAATATTTTTGTTTCCTTATTACGAAATATTAGATCCAAATATGCATTCATTATTTCTTCAAAACGTTTATTAAAACTATTATTATAGGTTATTGAAGTAGAAAAAATCCTAATGTTAGAAAAAGAACAATTTTTGAGATGATGATTCTAAAAATAGCACGTTTTTCGAATCTTTTTACAATTTTTTTTTTATTTTAGTAGTTGTTTAAAGAAACAAGACATATCAAACATTTTCCTGATATAGCAATATTTTTTTAAACAGCGCAAAAGTTCAGAAATAATAAAAACAACTTCTTAAGCAGATATTATCAACTTTTTAAAAGAAAAGGGTAACTTTCTTTAAGTTAGCGGGCAAGAATAACTTTGAACGTCAAAATAAAATTTTATTTCCATAGTTTTTTGTTCATTTAAAAAACAAAACAATCTGATGTATGTTTTTGCTGTGCTCACATACGCATTTACTTTTCATTACTCAAATATATAATAAACAATAAAAAATTAATAATTCATCTTCATTTTTCGAAAACAATAGTATGATTAGTAAATAGTCAGGTGTTCTGCATCTAATGATATGGATCAGTTGAATATTTTTAATTTCTTAACAAGATTTAATTCTCAGCTAACAGGCAAAAATTCTAAGTTTTCTTTCGATAAAAACTTAACAATAACTTAAAAAGTTATTTTATTTTAAAGGAAAACATAAATTAAAGTACTACAACAATTAATTAGTATATTAATCGAAAAATAATATATATGGTAGCATAAAAAATAAGATTTTGAGAAACGTTAAAATTTAATTAAAAAGTTAGAAAAATAATTCTGCGAAACACGCGCAGACAGGTAATTTATAAATTTATTTTAAGATTAAGGCGATATATAAGATGTAAAGAAGTTTTAACATGCTTAAAAATGTTGACTACGCATTCGTATTAATAATTATAAAATATATATTCAAGAAATTTATAAATATATTATTCCAAATCAATGCATACGTATGTATATTACTGAAATTGTATCAGTTATTGAAAAACAAAATAAAAAAATAAAAAATAGTCATATTAAATAAGCACAATCTGGTGTATAATCATATTCTAACAGAAGCACGCTTTTATAAAACTAGACATTCGTTGAATAAAGTGTTTTTTATTCAAAATGTTTTAGTCAAATTTATTTACTAAATTGCAAATAAATTATTAAACGACTAAAAAAGGAACATCGTTTTTTATAGTTTGAAAGAAATAAAAATAAAAAGATTAGCAAACGATTTTTAGCGAAAAAAATATGAATGAAATTTTACGCTCCGCGCGCGAATTCAAGTTCCTCGCAAGTTTATCGCATTTTAATATTAATCGCCCCATTTAATTATTTCTTTATTGTCGCCAAATTATTTTTTTAAAAATAATTAATTTTAATTTTTTTCATCTTCTAATAAATAAAAACAGTTGAAACTTTAGATTTTTCAATTGAAAAACATGTAGATTAATTTGGTATATAAAAATTGATACCTTATAATTCAAAAATTTTTCATCCTCAATTTAATTAAATAATAAAAAATAATTAATAAATATTAAAAACTATTTTTTTCATGAAATTATCTTTGGATAAAGGAGTTTTATTAATGGGTGCAATTTTCTTTGAATTGCTTTATTAGTTTTAAAAATATGACTAAAAACGTAAAAAGTGAAATTAACATTAAGGGGTACGAACTTTGGATCGCTCTCTTGACCAAACTATGGGGACCATATTTCCCAGATTGCGGCTACCCTTATTTCGTAAATTAGCTAATAGTTAGCACTAATTAATTAGCATATTTGGGACCACCCCCCGGAACCATTAAGATTGACATTTAGTTCGTGAAAATCCGATCATTAGAACGAAAGTTATTCAGGGTTATTCATTTTTTTTTTTTTTTATTTATTTATTTATTTTTTTTTTTTTTGTGCGGACTGTACATATCAAGTTTCATTAAAATCGGTCCAATATTTCTAGAGATAAAGTCTGAAAAATTGTCTTCACTTCTTACACCAGTGTACTAATGTAAATTTAAAGCTATGTAATCTACTCTAAATATTAGGTTAATATCTATAAACTGTTAATAACTTTTAAAGTATTTTATCCTTAAATTTTAGGTCCTTCTAACAGGTTGTAGATGCGTAGAGCTGGATTGCTGGGATGGAGATGATGGAATGCCAGTCATATATCATGGTCATACATTAACAACCAAAATTCCTTTTAAAGTGAATATTTTTTTATTTTTGCATTTTTTCAATATTTCGTCGTTGAAATTTCTTTTCTGGGCATAGCGTGAAATGCACATTTAAGAAATGAGACGCAATTCAAAAAAGAATAGGGGAGAAGGCAGCTAGAATAAACTAAAAAAAAAACAAGCTAACATTTGGTAATTAGCAAAAAAACAAAAGAAAGAAAACAATCTAACAAAGAATTATGAAAAAAAATAACAATCGTTGCAGAAAAATAAAAAGTCATAATTATAAAAAACAAGCTAACAATGAATAAATAGCAAAAAAAAAAACACACAAATTAATAATTAATATAAAACTAAAGAACAACTAAGCAATGCGAGTGAAAAAAATTAATATAAAGCTCAATGGCAAGGTGGCTCGAAAGAGCTGATCGACCAGTGCAAAAATACAGCCAACGCGCCAATTTCTCGTCTTGGGAAACTAATTCCTCGCCAAATTAAAACATCTTCTTTGTACATTCGCTTTTCTGAGAAGGTATTATAAGTTAAATACATTTAAACTGTTATAAGTTAAATACATTTAAACTGTTATAAGTTAAATACATTTTCCTGCTGTATAAAAGGTCAAATAAGAAACACGATAAAATATTAAAACAAAACAAATAAGTAGACTAAAATGTATTCAAAATATATATCTCTTATTTAGTGAACTCTTTTTGTACAACCTCTGAAAGAGATCTCATGTTGCAGTCTGAGTGCACGAAAGATGATACTAGCTAGGATTTATTTTTAGAGTTGAAAGTAAAATTAGAAAAAAAAATATTTTAGAAAAAGCATCTCAAACAAACTATCCTCTTCTCATCTTTTAAAGCTAACTAATTTCTATGCAAATTTAAACAAAAAACAGTACTATTATTCATAATTTGTAAATTAGTTATTACGCATAATTATAGTAAGGATCATTTTTATTAACGCTAAATTTTATTCTTCGAACCGGTTTTCATACTGCCAACACAAGAGGCATTTCCGCACCAAGAAAATAACTCAATGATTATGAACTAAAATTAAAATTGTTAGCGAAAATGACTAAATTTAAAATCGTAAACGAAAACGACTAGAATTAAAATCGTGAGCGAAAACGATTAAGATTCTAATCGTTAGTGAGAGCGACTAAAATTAAAATCGTTAGCGAAAACGACTAAATTAAAATCGTAAGTGAAAAGAACTAAAATTAAAAGCGAAAAATCATGTATCTTTGGTAACATTTTGAAGTGAATGGAGGTAATCCCTAAGAACGATCAACCACCATTTACTGTGGAACCGAAACGGGTCGCCCCTGAGGGGTATATGAATAATAACTTTCCTGTTCAAATATTGAAATTTTGAATGTGGTTTTGCAATCTTTCCTTATTTACAGTCTCAATAAATTCTTTCAGAATGTAGTGGAAGCAATCAACAAAAGCGCATTCATAACATCCCCCTATCCAGTTATATTATCTCTTGAAAACCATTGTTCTCTCAACCAGCAAGCAAAAATGGCATACATATTTAAGGTAAAAATTTCAAACTATTTAGAAAGTTCATTGAGCACATTTGATATTAAAATTTAATTAATTCTATTTTGTTATTGACAGCAAAAATATGAAAGAAAATATTTAATTTTTCAGGGAAAAAAGTTTTTTTAAATTATTCTTTTACACTTAAGCTCGTAATAAAAAAAAATAATGAAATTTTCTACATTAAGGTATTGTTGAAATTTCAGAAAGAAAAATGATATCAAATAGGTGACATAAAACGTAGAAAAGTCATTAACTGAAATACATCATCATCATAGATAGCCAGTCAGCCCAATGTGGGCCAATGCTTTTCTCTGAAGATTTCTCCATAACGACTTCTAATTTATCTTTAATCACCAAATCTTATCATTAATTGCAGGAAAATAAGACTTTACTGAATCAGCCCATCTCAACCGCGACCTTCTCCGCTTTCTTGTTTCAGTGGATCTAAAAGCAATATCTTTTTTATTGTATTGTCATCCCTTATTCGAATTACGTGTGCCATCCGATTCATTCTATTTATTATTTTTGCATTTAATAATATCAAGTTGTTTACAAATCTTGTACAGTTCAAAGTTAAATCTCCTTCTCCAATTATTGTTTTCATTTACACCTCCAAGTATCTCTCAAATATTGCGATGCAACTTTCCTTCAGTCTTATTGTTCATGTCAAGACCGGCCTGACATGAGTTTTGTAAATTAATAACCTAGATTTGATAAATCTTCTTTGCTCATAGACTGTCCAATTTGCCAGATAGAGTCGGGTATTTTTATTTCAGGAGACATTCTGTTGTCAATTAACTGAAATACAATTCACATTAATTGTAATAAATACTTTTGATATTATATTCTAGGCGATGAAGAAAACTTTTTCTAAAAATAATCATCATTAGTTTTAAATAATTATCTTTATTATATATATTTTTTACCATTTATTATTTGAAATAAAATGAGGAAAAGTAGGCGCTCTGCAATATGCTGCTATCAAATTAGTGAAATGATATAATTTTAAAGTTTCTGTCAAAGTATTATAAGATATTATGCATAATATCATAGCCGCCATCATTGAGAGAAAAAAATCCAGTAGATTTTACAAAATAAAATAAACTTCATGAAAATTGTTGATTAAGGTACTAATTATTTACACATAAGGAATTTTAGGGATTTTTAGAATCATCAAAATGGAAAAACTGCAATATTATCCAGTTATGAGTAACATTAAATGAACTTCAAATGCTATGCATTATGTTTACTCATAATTTGGAATAGTGCATTTAAAATTCATCAAAGATAGATTTTCAGATATTCTTTTTAATTTATTTAAAAAGGGAATTCTGAATAAAAATAAACTGAACGTTTTAGAACAAAAAAAGATCAAACTGATTTCTATAAATGAGGCTCGCTTCATTATGTATTAGTAATACTTAATAAAATATTCAAACAAGCAATAGTCTGAGCAAAAATTTAATTTCAATAGGGATTTTTTTTAGAAAACTTACTCTATTTTGGAGAATTTTGTACAAAAACAAGAACAATTTTAAGTAAACCAGTAGACCAGAAGAAACTGAAAATATCCAGTAGTCTACAAGAAAATCTAGTAGAGTTGACAGGTATGACTAAAAAAATAATGAAATAATTAAATTACTAAATAATTATATCACTAAATAATTATATTACTAAATGATTATATTACTATATACTAAATAAATATATTACTAAATTATATAAAATAATTCTATTACTAAAAAAATCAATTCAATATTTGTTTTTTAGAGTGTTTTCAAAGATCGGCTTGTTACAAGATTTCTCTTTGATACAGATTATTCAGATGATCCTCCACTTCCTTCTCCTAATCAACTTCGTTATAAAATCCTTATAAAAAACAAAAAGACCCACACTGCAATTACACTTTCTTCTAGATTTAGAGTAAGTCATTAACATTGTCAATTTTTTATTAATAAGCTACTTCTAAATCTTAGTACTGATGACGAAGATGATTATGAATATATATATATATATATATATATATATATATATATATATATATATATATATATATATATATATATATATATATATGTAACATAAAAAGCTTTTATTAATCTTTTTATGTTATCCTAATTAAATATTCTAATCGAAATACTTTCTCACACTTTTAAAAGCCACATCCTGTTCTTAAATCTATTTTTGGCTCAGGCATGCATTTGATTATAAGCAGGACATTTTTCCCTTTTACTCTCCGTGGGAATCGCGAGTTATTGGATAAACCAATTACAATTTCTAAGATTTCCCTCTTTCCCTAAATTGAAACATTTTACGGATTTTACTTTGCAAGATTTTCCCTAACATATAATCGAGAAGCGCAACTTTTCGTGTACACTTTTACACACTCTCATGACTGCTCCTGTCTAATAAATAATAAATAAATTTTGTACCCTCCTTCCTGACCTATGACCTGTTTTAATCCTTCCACTCGGCAACGACGTTATATATATATATATTACTGTGGATGACCGAAATTGATGGTTGACGACTTTCGGAGATTGTTGACAAATGTATGCTTGATCTAGTTAAGTGCCACTGCCCAGTATGCATATTACCGGTACTTCGAACACTGATGTTTCTCCAAACCTATCCTCAGCAGATATTCAAATATCGAAGAAATGTAATATCAACGAATAAATTAATACCAAATTGGATATAACAAATATGTGGGACATTCACCAAAGAGACTACGTGATTGTTGACATTCACCAGTGAAAGTCGACATTCTATTGATTTCGGTCATTCACGGTAACATATATATATTAAAAAACTGGATTATGAATCTATGCATACGATTTTCTTCAGTCATTAAAATGTTTCTTTGATTGTGCCTATCGTTTATTCATTTTTATAATTGCTGCTTTTATTTATTAAGTAATATCTAATGCCTAAAGATGGACGCACCGAGAGTATCATATCAACATCTAGTACTGATGAAAATGACGATGAAGAGGATGATAATGATTATGAACATATACTTATCATCCTCTTCAGTCTTTAAAATATTTCTTAAACTATGTCTATTGTTTATTCATTATTATAACTGCTTTATTTATTTTTTCAGCAACCTCTAAAGCCTAAAGGTGGACGCACCGACAGTATCATATCAACAGCTAGTACCGATGAAGAGGAAGATGACGATGAAGAGGATGATGATGATTATGAATATATACTTGATGGTATATAATTTCTTAATGCACATTTTTTGTTATTGTACTGAATGGCAAAAGTGGTAGTTTTCTCTAAATCCTTCATAAATTGTAAAAAATTTTATAGGAGTTTTAAGACGGATGCAGCAAGATTAAATGTTTAAGCACGTTTTCAAATAAATACCAACAGGTTTTGCGGGCATTCCGTTTTGCAGGCTTTTTTCCGAAACTCATTCGCCAACAGAAATGAAATACTGGAGTTACAGAACCTTTAACTTAAAGGAAACGTAGAATTTTAAATAGTACCATGTTGGTTTAATGAGATGGACTTAAGAAAAGACAAATATTTTAAATATAAAGAAAACACTAAAGTGGACAAATATCTTAAATGTTATAAATATTTTTTTAAACAGGTATATATTTTGACAGTTTTTTTTTAAAGGATTAGCTTTTAACCTAGAAGAAATTTATTAAAATTAGTTTAGAATCTTCAGTTTTTGCACATTTCTATTAAGGCCAGATAATGCAGTATCAAAGTCATTAAATTTTAAAATATTCACAGACACTTTCAATTTTCAAAAGACTTGGGGTTTCTTTGTTGTTCTGGTTCATAAAATTTTGGCCTCACTCAAGTTTTTTTAATTCTTAAATAAAATACTTTTCTTAATACCTTTTCCGATACAACTTTAAATTAAACTCTTATGAACTGGATCTAACAATTTTTATATTTCAATTAGTTAAATTTTATGATAAAAATTATTAAAAGGGTAAAAAGTTGAGAAATTCCTAACAGGAAATCAAGAACGCACAGAAGATAATTTTATTTATTTTAATTTTATGCAATGTAGAAAGTTTAAGTTTTGATTCAAACCGTATTACCTTTGTTCTGACCCATTAGAAAATTGCAAATAGACGTACAAAGAAGGAATAGAGATTTATAAGTACGCTAAAGTTTTTTTTAAATGGATTTTAAATGAGGATTTTGATGAATTACTTGACGAATTAAAAATACTTACTATTAATTATACTTATTATAAAATTGCAAATAGACGTACAAAGAAGGAATAAAGGTTTATAGGTAAGCTCAAGTTTCTTTTAATGGATTTTTAAATGAAGATTTTGATGAATAACTTGACGAATTAAAAATACTTACTATTAATTATACTTATTATAAAATTGCAAATAGACGTACAAAGAAGGAATAAAGGTTTATAAGTAAACTCAAGTTTCTTTTAATGGATTTTTAAATGAGGATTTTGATGAATAAATTGACGAATTAAAAATACTTACTATTAATTATACTTATTATAAAATTGCAAATAGACGTACAAAGAAGGAATAAAGGTTTATAGGTAAGCTCAAGTTTCTTTTAATGGATTTTTAAATGAAGATTTTGATGAATAACTTAACGAATTAAAAATATTTACTATTAATTATACTTATTATAAAATTGCAAATAGACGTACAAAGAAGGAATAAAGGTTTATAAGTAAACTCAAGTTTCTTTTAATGGATTTTTAAATGAGGATTTTGATGAATAAATTGACGAATTAAAAATACTTACTATTAATTATGCTTATTATAAAATTGCAAATAGACGTACAAAGAAGGAATAAAGGTTTATAGGTAAGCTCAAGTTTCTTTTAATGGATTTTTAAATGAAGATTTTGATGAATAACTTGACGAATTAAAAATACTTACTATTAATTATACTTATTATAAAATTGCAAATAGACGTACAAAGAAGGAATAAAGGTTTATAGGTAAGCTCAAGTTTCTTTTAATGGATTTTTAAATGAAGATTTTGATGAATAACTTGACGAATTAAAAATACTTACTATTAATTATGCTTATTATAAAATTGCAAATAGACGTACAAAGAAGGAATAAAGGTTTATAAGTAAACTCAAGTTTCTTTTATAGGATTTTTAAATGAGGATTTTGATGAATAAATTGACGAATTAAAAATACTTACTATTAATTATACTTATTATAAAATTGCAAATAGACGTACAAAGAAGGAATAAAGGTTTATAGGTAAGCTCAAGTTTCTTTTAATGGATTTTTAAATGAAGATTTTGATAAATAACTTGACGAATTAAAAATAATTACTATTAATTATACTTATTATAAAATTGCAAATAGACGTACAAAGAAGGAATAAAGGTTTATAAGTAAACTCAAGTTTCTTTTAATGGATTTTTAAATGAGGATTTTGATGAATAAATTGACGAATTAAAAATACTTACTATTAATTATACTTATTATAAAATTGCAAATAGACGTACAAAGAAGGAATAAAGGTTTATAAGTAAACTCAAGTTTCTTTTAATGCATTTTAAAATGAGGATTTTGATAAATAAATTGACGAATTAAAAATACTTACTATTAATTATACTTATTATAAAATTGCAAATAGACGTACAAAGGAGGAATAAAGGTTTATAGGTAAGCTCAAGTTTCTTTTAATGGATTTTTAAATATGGATTTTGATGAATTACTTGACGATTTAAAAATATTTAGTATTAAATTAAGTAATATAAATTTTAAAAGGTACAATTTACTTGGAAAACTGATTGGAAAAACAAATTTTAATTTAGTTGTTTCTATTTATTTGTTTTATCTTTTATTTCTTTTCAATGACTCACAGCACAGCATTGTTATTAAAAATATCGTATTTTTCTTACATCTAAATAATTGTGAATAAATATTACTTTGCCATATATAATAATATAATTTAATAAATAGATAAACTGGAATTTATATTTTAGATCAGGATAAACAAGGAAAGGTTGAAGATGAAAGAAGTCAGATTTGTCCCGAATTATCTGATTTAGTCGTATACTGCCAAGCAATCAAATTTCGAGGTATAATTTTCTGCCTAATTTATCTAACTAGAAATTTACCTGAAAAATCTCTCACAAATCAAACTGAATTTTTAATAATGTACTTTTTTTGTAAAATAATATTTAAAAAGCAATTTGTCTATTCTGTGTTGGTTGCCGACATATAATTATTGAATTTCTATTATACACTGGTGTAAGAAATTAAGAAAATTTGCAGGCTTCGTCGATTATCTCTAGAACTACTGGATAGATTTTAATGAAACATGATATGTACAGTCCGCAAAAAAAAAAAAGATATCACCCTGAATAATTTTTGTTCTAATGATCGGATTTTCACGAACTAAGTGTCAATCTTAATGGTTCCTGGGGGTGACATCAAATAGGCTAATTAATTAGTGCTAACTATTAATTAAGTTACGAAATCAAACACAAAAACGTACTTTCTCTGAATAAATATATACTTTTTTTTACATATTTGTAATCCAGACACTTGATATAGGGGGGGGGGGGTAGACAAAATTTGGAAAAAAATGGGTGGTAAATAGGGTCGCAACAAAGGCTTATATATTTGGTGATAGTCCAGAAAACCGCCAAAAAAAGTCGCCAGCGCAAATGAATATTTTAAGGTAACCCATTGACTAATTCAAAACAAGAATTCTTAATTTTACTAGGTTGCTAAGCAACCAAGCTCTGACTGGAAAAAAAATTGAAATAATGTTCTGTGATCTCGAAGATTCTAGGCAGTAGACAATTTTTAAGCTGATTTCTGTCCAAAAAGCAAAATTTTTTTAATTTTAATCTCCCTTGATTTGAATCGATTATAAATTATATATGATTTTCTAAGTTTTTAGAATTTAAATACATGAACTTTTTATCTGATATTATTTAGATTATGTTGTTTCTGCTATATTTATTCGAGGATTTCATACTAAAATCAAATTAACATAACTTATTATGGCTATATACAAAATTTTAGGGATAATCATTTTTACAACTTTAATCGAGTCTTCTAGGCAAGGAAGTTTGAAGAAAAAAAAGTGCTTGAAAAATAAAACATATATTGTATAGTATTTGTAATGCACATTCAAAAGTTTTTCTATAATTTACGATATTTCTTTTTTCTATAACTCAAGGAATTGCTGAATGTTTAGTGGTATTTTAAAGGCATTGAAATATGTTATGTTTAAGAATAAGATATTAAAATAATATGTTTCATATTGTATGATTCATTGTTTCAAAACTCGCTTCATTCTGCTAGATATTTAGATTACAAGGTTTTCTTGGGATAAAGATGATTAGCAAATAGCATCCTTATGCTTCGATACATTTAGAAACTTACGTTCACAAATTCACCATAAAATATCGCACAGTATATTCTTCAATTTTCGAAAAGCTACATTTACCACCAAATACTGATACTATGATTATTTTTGTTTTCTTATATATATCTGATATGATATTCTCTTTTTAAACAGAGCTTATAAGGCCCTTAAGATACTGAAATGGGGGCACGAAAACTTAGAAGATAAAATATTTAATTTCATTAATTCAAAATATCTGGTATCAAAATTTTAATTTTAAGGTTAAATATAACTTTTACAATATTGATGCTCTTATGTTTTTAAAGACCACATAAATCCTGTTAAAATATGAAAAAGCATATTTTTACATTAACGAGTGTAAAATCCTTATCAAAATAATGATCAAGACCCAAATGTAAAACAGCATAATTGATGATAAAAACTCAACTGGCTTCAAAAAATATGAAGAGGGAAATAAAAGTCGACTTGTTTCGAGCGTTCAAATATAATCGCTCATTTTCAAAACTTGTCAAGCTTGAATAACTTGTGACTTTTATTATTGCGCTCAAAACATATCTATTTTTATCATCATCTATTAATTTTTAAATCAATGAAGTTTTTATATTTTCGATTCAATTTCTTGGGATTATCTATTTAGTTACACAACATATTAAATTATTTCACTCGATATTAAAATAAGTTTTACTTAAGTTATAGGCACAGGTTCTTAGATTGAAAAAATAATAATTCGCTACTTTGTAAAAAAATCAATGCAGTACAATTTGTTTTTTTGCTGCAAGCCTTAACATTTTAATTTAAGAACATAAAAAAATTCCGTTTACAATTGAAATTTCAAAAGTCGAATGTGAAATCGAAATTAAATAGTTACAATGACAACTATTTTAAACAAGTTAGCGTTTTCGTCCTACTCGAAGTTGTTTGAAAAGGTATTTTTTATATATCGATTCCAAAGTTTATTCTACAAATATTTTAGGGTATACTTTTGGAGTATTTTGATCGACTTTATTTTTACACCCTTATTTGCTTAAAATTATTAAATAATATGCTTAAAATAAATTATGCAAGCAGCATGATTTAACGCATTTATAGTATAATAGTAAACGGGCTTCCATCGCATATCCTTAACCTTGATACCGCTATCATTAAATAAATGGAATAAGCTTAGATAAATAATAAAAGTTAATTTTTTTCTTTGTTTTAATTTTTAAGGAAATATGATTCGATCAAACAGATTTCATTCTGGAAATAGCGAAATTATTGAGTAGGTCCCTTGGAGCAATATCATTCTTATCCTCTTTTGACGAAATATAGGAAAAACTGGTTTTCACAGTTTGTGTACAAAGTATGTTAGTCTTCCTGCCACGTTTTTTTTAAAAATTTGTTTTTTTATTTTTAATCAAAATAAGTTCGGAAATTGCGTATTTTTTATTCCATTTTTTTTTTTTAAATCAGTTGATTCTAAAATTCGAACGGCTTCGGAATCTTCTTACAAATTTCAATTTTTAGTATTTTCTGCTTAAGAAAATAAGGCATTGTTCCTGATAACAAATAATACTACAACAATATCTTGTGAATCGTGCTAATGTAAAAAATTAAACAAAATAGTTTAATATGTTATCCGGAAAAAAATCTACATGGAATCATAAAGAAAGAATCATTTAAGATACTGAGATATTTTAAGACGCTTAAAAATTTTGGCTACGTATTTGACAGCTTTTTATGTTCGGTATCTTTATACTCTTTGTAGTGACTTATAAAACATCAACACTATTTTAGATAATCTATGTTGAAGTCACAAGAATCAAAAAAAAAAAAAAAAAAAAAAGAAAAAAAAAAAAAGACAATTAATGATTTATATTCTTTTATCGAAAAAAAATAGTATGCTTAGTAAATAATCAGCTGTTTTGCATTAAATAATTTTAAACAGCGGAATGTTTTTAATTTCTTAACAAGTTTTTATTCTTAGCAGGCAGTCAATAAATCTTTTAAAAAAAACTTGACTATGATTTAAAAAGGAACTTTACTTTAAAGAAAACCTAAATTAAAGTACTAAAAAAATTGATTAGTATATTAATGAAGATATAATAAACGTAGTTGGGTAAAGAATAAGATTTTTAAAAATGTTAAAATTTAATTAAATAGTTGGTAAAATAGTTCTGCAAAACACTTCCGGATAGGTGATTAAAAAATTACTTTTAAGATTAACACGATATATGAGCAATTCTACAAATAAACGCCAATAAGGCGGCCAAAAAAATTTTTTTTCCATTCTTTTTTTGGGGGGAGGGGGGGTGAGGGTGAGGCACACTATTTCTACATGAATTTTCTTCTTTTTTACACCCTAAAAAGGCAAGAAAAAATCGTGAACTTGAAATTTTTTCTTTGTGGCATACTTTAAATGTGACATACTCTTTCTGACATACTCAGATAAATCTGAGCCATTTATTCAGATAAAACGATTTTTACATAAAGATAATATTATTATAATGTCTCTCTAAAATGTATTTATAGAGATTTCATACTATAAGATTATATTTTAGCATAAATAACAAAAATAAAAAAAATTAATCATAGTTCGTAAATTGAAAAAATCGGGAAAAATTTAAAATTGGTATTTTGTCATTTAAAGTATGTCACAAAGAAAAAATGTAATGTTCAATATTTTTTCTTGCTTTTTTAGGGTGTAAAAATGAAGAAAATTCATGTAGAAATAGCGTGCCCCCCCCCCCAAAAAAAATAATTTTTGTTTGGCTGCCTAATTTGCGTTTATTTGTAGAATTGCTCATATGAGCAATTTTACATATAACCGCCAATTTTTATACTAAAATATAATCTTATAGTATGAAATCTCTATAAATACATTTTAGATAGACAATATTATTATAATAATATTATATTTATGTAAAAATCGTTTTATCTGAATAAATGGCTCAGATTTATCTGAGTATGTCAGAAAGAGTATGTCACATTTAAAGTATGTCACAAAGAAAAAATTTCATGTTCACGATTTTTTCTTGCTTTTTTAGGGTGTAAAAAAGAAGAAAATTCATGTAGAAATAGTGTGACTCCCCCCCCCCCCAGTTTTTTTTTTTTTTTTGGCCGCTTAATTGGATTTTATTTGTAGAATTGATCATATAAGATGTTGAGAAATTTGCGATGATGTGAGATATGCTTAAATATGTTTACTACGTATTTTTATTAATATTTATAAAATATATATTCAAGAAATTGATAAACATGTTATTCCAAATCTATTCATACGTATGTATATTATTGTAATTGTATCTGTTATTGAGAAAAAAAACTAAAAAATAAAAAATAATCACATTAAATAAGCACAATCTGGTGTATTCTATCAGAAGCATGCTTTTATAAAACTCGACATTCGTTGAATAAAATGTTTTTTATTCAATAAAATGTTTTATTCAAATTTCTTTGCTAATTTTCAAATAGATTTTTAGAGGACTAAAAGAGAAGCATCGTATTTTATAGTTTTAAAAAAATAAAAATAAAAAGATTAGCAAACGATTATTAGCGAAAAATATATGAATGAAATTTTACGCCACGTGCGCTAAATCAAGTTCTTCGTAAGTTTATCACATTTTAATATTAATTGCCCCATTTAATTATTTCTTCTTTGTCGCCAAATTATTTTTTTTTAAATAATTAATTTTAATTTTTCTCATCTTCTAATAAATAAAAACAGTTGAAACAGTCAATTGAAAAATATGTAGATTAATATGGTAGAAAAAAATCCATACCTTATAATTCAAAATTTTTTATTCCTCACTTTAATTAAATAATAAAAAATAATTAATAATTTTTAAAAATTATTTTTTTCATGAAATTATCTATGAGTAAATGCGTTTTATGAGTGGGTGCAATATTTTTTTGAATTGCTTCATTAGTTTTTAAAATATGACTGAAAACGCAAAAAGTGAAATTAACATTAAGGGGTCCAAACTTTGAATCACTCTCCTGACCAAACTATGGGGACCACATATCCCTGATTGCGGCTACCACCTATATTTTGAAGATAAGGAATCCAAATATGTAAAAAAAAATATATGTTTATTCAGAGAAAGTACGTTTTTGTGTCTAATTTCGTAACTTAATTAATAGTTAGCACTAATTAATTAGCATATTTGAGGTCACCCCTAGGAACCATTAAGATTGACACTTAGTTTGTGAAAATCCGATCATTAGAACGAAAGTTATTCTGGGTGATATCTTTTTTTTTTTGCGTACTGTACATACAAAATTTCATTAAAATTGGTCCTGTAGTTCTAGAGATAATCGACCAAGCCTGCAAATTCTCTTAATTTCTAGCACCAGCGTATAAATTATTGTATTATAAATTATAGTTAGGGCATTTGTGAAAAGTCGCATAAGTTCTGCCAATTTTTGGAGAAATAATACAGATGGAAAAATCATGCTTAAATAATAATTTCAAACAATTTCCCTTTTAATTCTAATTCACCTAAGAAGTTGTTATTGAAAAAATACTTGCCAAACTTAGAACTGTACAGAAACTTATAAATTTATTGCTTATAGTAATAACATTTTTATTCTAACTTTATGACTATAAATTTAGTTTTTAAAACGCTAATAAAGTTTCCAATTAAGAAAAAAGATGTAGAAAATAAGAGTAACCTTTTCATAGCCCACGATCTTCTTCATTTGTGAAATGCATTAAATTTGGCGTGTATTCAAGGTATATATAGTATTCAAGGAAAAAATTATAGTTTTGATAATTTATAATTTCATTATTTATAACTTAATAATTACTTCAGACTGGACGAAATAAATTTCTAGATTTCAGAACCTAATAAACTATATGGAGCAAAAACACTTTAGGTACACTGCTTGTCAATTGAGAAGAGGAAACGGATGTCCTTAACTTGAATCGTCCTACAGTCAATGGGAGAAAATCTTTGTGAGAAATATTGGGAGGCTAAGAACTAATTAGATTCTATGGACCATACTGTAGTCTGACTTTTCGTTCACTAGTTCATTGTTAATTTTTATTGTTTTTACTGATTTTCTATTGTTTTGCCTACAGTTGTCTTTGTAATTTGATATGAGAAATATAGGATGTTAATGGATTTGTTGTTAATTAAAGGATTTGTGCAAGAAACCAGTCCAACGAATTCTATGAAAGTTAAGAAAATGAACAGTCGTAAAAGTCTTTTATCACTGCCTGGAACTCCACCTTTGGCATCTGGTGATAATTGTTTTTTGAGTGTGTGTTTTATTTAATAATATGACTTTTTTTTCAATAATTTGTTCTAATAATTATTTCAGAATTGAAGACGGATTCTTTGAAGAAACATACTGCTCCATGTCATAAGGTTTGCTCCATGAATGAAAACAAAGCCAAAGCTCTTTGCAAAAGACATCCCTTAATGCTCATTACATATCCTTTTTAGTATAAAATTATTAATCTTACAAATAATACAAAATGCGCTGTATATGTGAGTACAAATCATCCAGTGTAATTATAACACTAAAAACTTGTAGATTAAAATTTTTTTAAAATATGAAAGTACAAGTGTAAAACTAGAATTAGTTTTGAAGCGGTTTAATCAATTTAAACTTGAGAGAACACTGTATGCCCATTAAGTTTAAGACACGCCAATATATCATAAGTTTTATCATAAATTTGTAAAATACTTCAATCAAAATATTAGAAAAGTTTTTTAATGCATTTAATTACTTTTTACAATAGTAAAAAGTTTTAAAAACGTCCCTGGCAGCAAAATAACTTCATTCGGCCAATATTTATGAATCTTTGCTCAATAAGTGTTCAAAGGGTCGTTATTTTTTCGATATTGGTCTTATGTATTATTTTCCAATTCCCCCGATATTATACAGCATCTTTACAATCAATATCGGTTAAATATAGAATTGTGAGATTCACCCGATATTTTATATCCGATATTTAGCCAATATAGGTTCTATATTGACCAATGTAGGCCGTTCTAGAACCAATATTAAAAAAATCTAGACATCCCGATATTGGTCCCTCAGTGCATGTTCTTATAGGACCTATATCGGGACAATTTTGAACCCAACTGGAACCAAGTTTCTGCTAGGCGACTGATTGACGAAAAATTATTTAATTATGATATTACCAAAACTTTAAGATAACTAATTAATTGGAAGTTTCATTGTTGTTAATGCTACATTTCCAAATACAAGTCTTATTGTGATAATTAAAGGAGTAAAAAAAAATTTAACGAAGATACCTACGGGTCAGTCTTTATGTCCAGATTATAACAATCATTTTTTCTTCTTAACCTTTTGCTTACGGATGGTACAACATATAGACCACGTGTGATGGTACAACATGGAACACAGTAAACAAATTGTTAATTACATTATTTAATAAATCTAAGTTTCACTTTTATGATTTTTTTACCATAACTTCAACACATTAAATTTTAAAAAACGTTATTCTATTAAATCTATTCTGCTACACCTAATTCTACGAAATCTATTTTTGACTCAGATTTTGAGAAACAATAGGTGAAACAACTGTTTCCGCTACACCGTGATTTTTTATCTCTTAAAAATGTAATGTTGCGCATTTTAAATAATATTGGGTAGGCACTTACTTCTCGGAAATTTTTTTTCTATAGTTTAAAGTGTTGAAGTGTTCCATTTTCACTGGCAGTTTTATACACATTTTCGTGCAGAAGTAGGTTTACTCACTCTTCATCGAACTCAACTGGTCCGACAGAACGATATGCGTCTTTGAGGAGAAAATTTTAATTTTAAAATTTGATGTACCAGCCACGAGAGGTTCTTTCAGCTATGGCTGCTTCTCCAGAGAGCACAAATCTTATAGCCAACTTTTGCAACCTTAAGAGCTTTATTTAAAAGCAAAAAGAATCGTCGAAAATGTTCAGTTTTCTCAACATGACATTCCATTTCAATGATCTGGAAATTTATGTAAATTGCCCAAAAAATGATTTGGGTAGAACAAAACATCCTTTTACGAATGATCTAAAAATATTATACAAAAAAACAGTTAATTACTTGATGAATGTCGAAATTTCAAAAAAAAAGAAAGAAAAATGGCGAGAACTTAGTTGCCAACCCAATACCATATACAGTTTTTAAATTTTTATTTTTATTTTGTTGTCTTTTAATGTGCCTAAACTCTATGTATTTACTTTACATGTATCTACTCTAACATGTATTTACTCTAATAAGTCAATCTTCTTTAACCCCACATACTCATTGTGAATCACATTTGATGAGAGTTTATCCAGCAGGAATACGTATTGATTCATCCAATTTTAATCCTGTTGTGTTTTGGTCTTTTGGGATCCAGATGGTAGCGTTAAACTATCAAACAGAGGGTAAACTTGAGTATTTACAATATTATATCAACAATAAGTGAAACAGGATATCATCCTGAATAACTTTTGATTTGCTTTTCTCTCTTTCAATTACAAGAGGAAATGGTTGAACCCAAATTATTTAATATTACAAGGTGCTCAAATTACAATATTGCGCACGATTATGTCAAAAATAAGTAACGATTCAATGATTTGACTTATATGCCTTAAAACATGATTTCTTACATTCAGCATCTAATATATTACACAACGTTTGGTATCACTTAAAAAGTAATATTTTATTATTTTTCTGTTTCCGTACGTTACAAAGCGATTGTATCTGTAAAATGTACAATCCCGGACCAAATTATTAGACGCACTATACGATTCTATGCAAAATCTTACTTATCAGGTGATACCATACAGATTTATTGTTTTTACGTTGCTGAAACCGGCTTGCACTTGTTTACTTGTGTTGTTCGTGTGCTAATTGGTTAACATTGTAATGCCGTACGTTAAAAATTAATACAAATAGGAAGTATATAAAAAATCTTATGTATAAAAACCCATTACATGTATGTTTAAATACAAAAGTATTCCATATAAACTCGTGCAAAACATGTAATTATTAAAAAACTTCAGTGCGTCTAATAATTTTGTCTAATTATTATAATATACTAATATTTTAATAATTAGATACCATAATTAGAATATTTATTTAAACAGGTGATACTATCCAGCCGTATAATATCACCTGATATAATAAATATTCTATATTTATATAATATATCGTGTAATTGATTCAATCGTCGAATTTATATTGTCTAATTTAACCAATTGATACACGAACATAAACAAGTGCAAACCGGTTCCAGTCCCGTAACAACAGTAAAGCTGTATAGTATCACCTGATAATTAAGATTATACATAGAATCTTATAGTGAGTCTAATAATTTGGCCAGGGACTGTAATTGGTTTTAACCTCGGAACTTTTAAATCCTTATTGCTCGACAACTTTCTCAAGGAGCTTTTTCCAGGCCAGCCTTCTTTCCTGCGCGTGCCAACTGCTCGGACATTTTGTGGTGCTTCCTCCAAATTCCTGCAATGTGGTCTGCCCATTTTGTTCGTTGTCATTTGATGAAAATAATGAAGTTAGGTTGATTATATGAGCGATTGAGTTCCAAATTTGATCTTCTTAGCCATGAGTCTTTTTTTCTGAAATCCTCAAAAAATTGCTCTTAAAACTTTACTTTCGTAGATATCGATCATTCTCTCCTCAGACAAAGACATGGATCAAGTTTCACAAGCATAAATGAATGCACGACAATTTTCTCAAGAAGCTTTTTCCAGGCCAGCATTCTTTTCTCCGTGTTCCAACAGCTCGGACATTTTGTGGTGCATTCATGAAATTCCTGCAATGTGATCAGCCCATTTTGTTCGTTGTCATTTGATGAAAATAATAAAGTTAGGTTGATTATATGAGCGATTGAGTTCCAAATTTGTTCTCTTAGCCATGAGGATTGCTCTTAAAACTTTCCTTTCGTAGATACCAATTATTCTCTCCTCAGACAGAGACATGGAACAAGTTTCACAAGCATAAATGAATGCACGGCAATTTTCTCAAGAAGCTTTTTCCAGGCCAGCATTCTTTTCTCCGTGTTCCAACAGCTCGGACATTTTGTGGTGCATTCATGAAATTCCTGCAATGTGATCTGCCCATTTTGTTCGTTGTCATTTGATGAAAATAATAAAGTTAGGTTGATTATATGAGCGATTGAGTTCCAAATTTGTTCTCTTAGCCATGAGGATTGCTCTTAAAACTTTCCTTTCGTAGATACCAATTATTCTCTCCTCAGACAGAGACATGGAACAAGTTTTACAAGCATAAATGAATGCACGGCAATTTTCTCAAGAAGCTTTTTCCAGGCCAGCATTCTTTTCTCCGTGTTCCAACAGCTCGGACATTTTGTGGTGCATTCATGAAATTCCTGCAATGTGATCTGCCCATTTTGTTCGTTGTCATTTGATGAAAATAATAAAGTTAGGTTGATTATATGAGCGATTGAGTTCCAAATTTGTTCTCTTAGCCATGAGGATTGCTCTTAAAACTTTCCTTTCGTAGATACCAATTATTCTCTCCTCAGACAGAGACATGGAACAAGTTTTACAAGCATAAATGAATGCACGGCAATTTTCTCAAGAAGCTTTTTCCAGGCCAGCATTCTTTTCTCCGTGTTCCAACAGCTCGGACATTTTGTGGTGCATTCACGAAATTCCTGCAATGTGACCTGCCCATTTTGTTCGTTGTCATTTGATGAAAATGATGAAGTTAGGTTGATTATAAGAACGATTGAGTTCTAAACTTGAAATCCCCGAAAAATTGCTCTTAAAACTTTCCTTTCGAAGATACTAATCATGTTCTCCTTCGACCGAAACATGGACACCATCATTAATTAATATTGATCTTATAAGTACAATAAAGCCTTTCGCTTGATTGCATTTGTTTTCAGATGCTTTCGTATTCCATTTCTGTCAGTAATTCCATTTCAGTTATTATATCATTTCTGTTGCTGATTTCATAGCCTAAATAAGCGTTAACAGCCTCAAAATCTGCGGTTTTAAAGAAGGTATAGTTATAACAAGATTTTGTTCAAGGTATTATTCTGTTAATTTTCAACCTTGAGAGCCTCTTTTTTATTAAAGATTAGAGAACTTGTCTTAGTGGTGTGGGTTTTCAGGCAATAATATCTATACCACCAGCAAAAGCTAACAATTGTACTGATTTATTCAAGATGTTTCCTCGGGGTATTGATGTTGGAATCTCTTAACGTTTTTTCTATTTCAAAATTAAATAGAAAACACGCTGGTGCATCTCCTTATCGAACAGCATTATTAGCATAAGGTTTTATAAATCATTCTGTTCATCATTTTAATTTCATATCATGTTAGGCTTATCAATCTTAATAACTCGTAAAATTATAAGAAATGTCAGAAATTTGATAACGAAAATTGAGTGAGCATTTTTATGACTTATTATTTGAATCTAATCGATTTTGTTGCTTGACCAAAATTTGAAGAAATTTATTATAATCCTTTAATATGTAAAAAAAATGTTAAAGATAAAAACTTATAGTTGTTTTATGCAGTAATTAAAAATAATTCTAATATAATAAAATTCAATTAGTTTTTTTTTAAAAAAAAATTCCAATTTACTTAAGCTACATATTTGTAATTGAAATTGCATTTCGTACGATTATTTAAGTTTCAAGAGGTTAAATAAATAAAGTTACGAAATACGTTTTTCTCTAAATAGCCACACTACATTGGTCATTTTCTTCTAAAATGGGAGGCCGCATTTTAATATTTTAGACTAATACTTTAGTTAATAGCTAAGAACTGACAAATATTTGATACGATAATTATTAATTTAACTATTTGTATTTTTGATCGTATCATAAAACAGAAAAAATATAAAATTCATACACTCACTTGTGAACCTGGTTCACCAACAGATAAAGTAATAATACAGATGAGAAATAGTGTGATACAATTATTCATTTAATTTTATAAAAGTTAAAAAAAAATGTTTAAAAAAGCATTGATTTTTTTGTATTATATTAATTTTACGTATTTTACTATATGCAATCTGAACTAAAAAATAATTCTATTGTACTAATAATTGATATTCAGAAAAAGTAAAATTAAAAATAGTTCTCTAAAATATAAATTTACGAAAAGGGAAAAAAATATAAGCAGTGAAAGATTCATTCCTGTGAACTTTCAAATTTGAAAGTTAAGTATAGACTGAACTGTGAAATATTGACGACGGTTATGTACCAGACGTGGATATATAAACAAACAATTTCAATGTTTCTGTTAAGCTGATAATGTTTTCAAAGAAAAAGCCTATTTTTTTTTTTTTTTTTGTCTTTATCTAAAAAAATAAAAGCAGGAGAAATGGTGGTATATACTGACATTTTATTGGCAACATATTTTTAACGAATATCAGTTAAATATATTTGTTTCAATCCCTAAACTTAATTTCTAAGACTCAAATTTCTAAGACTAAAAGGAAAATACTAAAAATGTTAAGGAATAATGATTTCTTTCTTTCTCCTCTATACTTACACCTAATTAATAAAAAAAAAAGATAATTTCAGTTTTTCTCATCATATACTCGATAAAATCTATTCATTGCTTCATTGAAAAAATATGTATATTTAATAATGGATAAAATTAATTTATTCCTTAAAATTCAAAAATTTTTCAACCCTTTTAAAATTAAATAATAAAAAAATCCTTTTTTGTAGTATATTTTACGTGCATTTTTTAACTCTTTTCTTTTTATTTGATCCAATGAATATCCTATATATGAACTATCGTCCATTGTATAGTTATTTATAAAGAGCATATCAGGAAAAATAACAAGAAAATATTTTTATAAAAAAATATCTTTTTTTAAATGAATAATATTAAATGTTTTGAGCTGTTTTTCATTCATTTTAGCCTTTTGTTACTTCCTCACCAACTAAAGGCAAATAATAATAGTAAGTCTAGGTTACTTCTTATTGTAGGGTAACGTAGACCACTGTATTTTTGGTCTGCAGATCTAAGTTTTATACCAATAAATATATCTCTAAAATAAATCACCAACTAAAGGCAAATAATAATACTTAGTCTTGGTTACTCCTTTTTGTTGGGTAGCGTAGATCACTATATTTTTGATCTGTAGATCTAAGTTTTATAACAATAAATATATCTCTAAAATAAACGGTCTTATTGGAAAATTGTCCTATTTAACCCCAAATGACTGTATGCTTATTCAGAGAAAGTAAGTTTTTCGATCGGATTTCGTAACACAATAAATGAATTAAGTCAAATTAGTTAACACATTTATGTCCACTTTTCGAAAAATTTAAGATATGAACTTTTGAAACTTAGTGCGTTAATGGTTTTCAGGGTGATATTTGTTCACTGCACTAACAATATTTTTTAAATGATTTTACAGACGGCTGTTTGCATATTAATTCTGCAATGTTTGAACAAAATGGCTCTTGTGGATATGTATTGAAACCTCGAACTTTATGGGACAAAACACATATGATGTATGGACGATTCAATCCATGGGAAAAAAATTTTGATGGATTTCATGCTATAAATTATTCACTCACGGTAGGTATAAATTCCTTAATATTTCACTTTGCTTTGGGTCTCCTGACTGACAACGGTATATCTATTGCGGTATAACTATTGCGAGAGCTGTAAAAATTATAAACAGTAATTTTGGAATTTATTTGCAAAAGTTACTAACAGATGGCGCTGTAAGGAATTATCGAAAAAAATACAAACCCCTTAAAATTGTAATCAAACTCTACTATTTGAGTACCAGAAACACCCGTTATTCAATAGAATAGACAGGTTAAACCTCCTAATCCTGTACGAAAAACTCCTTTCACGTTTTTATTATAGAAATGATCGGTCTGACACCAATGGTTTGTGGAGCCATCTTTCGGCAACTTTTGTATTGTAACTAAATTACACAATTTTGCTTTAAAATTTCTACAGCTTCCATATTAATTCAGCACTTTCATAGTCATTCCCCTACCGTTCTTTATTTTCGAGATTATTTGCATTTTGAAATTATCACTCATCTCCTTAACACATTGTACCATGTTTTTAGGAATTTTTTCTATGTATCGCTTACTTGTGGTTTTTTCGGTTGAACAGGCTTAAAAATTCTAATAAATATATAATACAAAACGTGTTTTTATTCCCTCAACATGTATTAATTTTGTTGATGGAATGAAAAAAACTTTGTAATGTAACTTTGATTACTGCACTTGCCCAAATGAAAAATGGACACGGTTGATAATATCAAAAATATAGTAACTATTGCTGCAGAGCCACCTTTCACTGTTTTAAAATAAGACAAGAAAAGTGGCAGCCTGTCTTTGATAAACCAAGACAAATTCGTCTTCTTTACAGTTTGTGCTAGACATTGTTCGCCATAGACATTCATTCTATGATTCGCATTTTACTCTCTTTCTGCCATTAAAAGTTCTTCCATTGCTCTCCTCTGGATGACCCCTTTTTGGTTTGTTATTTACTTCAAGTTTTCTTACGCGAATTGATTTATCATTTATAAGCTATCTATGGACACTTCTTTTACCTGTTATCGATTGTGAATGTTCAAAAGTGTTTATTCTTCATTTGAACAGCCCTTATATTTATGATGAATAAACCTGATATTTTTCTATAAATCGGAATGGTAAACTCACATAAATTTTTTTAAAGCAGAAGTTTGATGAAGAAACAAAAGTATTGTTTACTTTCGAAATGTTTTTCATAATACAAATACCCCTTTTGGTAAAAAAAATTGAAATCAAAATAGAACATATTAAGTAAAAAGTGTATAAAATAAAACCTACTAAGCGAAAAATAGAAAATAAAATGTAAAAAAGATAAAGAATAAAACAAAAAAAGTTATCTATAAAGCGAGTAGCGAATTCAAATGAACTTACACGTTCCAGAATCTTTCAAAAATATTTTCGTAATAAGCTCGCCAGATTACAAAATATGCAAATAGAAGCGTAAATAGGTTTTTTTTTTATGACATGTTCGTACTGCAGTGCTGAAGCACGTTTGATTTGTTAATTACCTTGAATTAGACCGAAAATGGATGTGTGCAAGGTAATAATATTATACTGGATAATTTAAAGTTTATAATTAATACGGCTTAGATTAAACTATACAATTTTAATGATTGTAAAAAATTATTAACATTTATTTAAAAAAAAAAACCTGATTTGCTCGGTTTGCACAGATTTTTAGCCATGGATTTGTGCACATGGTAAAAATATAAATTTAGTTAACAAAGAAGTTTTAGTGAATTTAATTGTAATAATAACCTGGAATTAACTCAATTACTTTACATACTTCACATTAGAACTTAATTACATTAGTCGATTATCCATTGTTTGTTTTTGTTTCTTTAAATTTTAAAAGAATTTTTTAATTTGTCTTTTGGATAAAAAAACATTGTTACACATTAATTTCTTAATTTAGCTTTTTAAAAACTCTCTTGGTATCAGCTAATTAGCATAGAGTTGGGTTTATATGACAGCAAAAAAGAAGAAGAAAAACTCAACCAGCGTGCGCCAGCAAAGAAAATAACAAAAGACTGCAGCAATTTCTGAGCAGAGAATTCTTCTCAATGATACTGATCCACACTCGGTCAAGAAAATAATTCGAAATTCGCAAAACTTAATTCGATGAGTCAATAAAAGGTCAAATTTCACTATTATCAGTAAAGAGAAAGCGAATCATTTTAATTAGTTACAAATTTATGTAAAGGGAGATGTGTCAATAATTCAAAAAATTCTAAAACTCATTTTCTTCAAAAATGTAATTCAACTGTGTAATCTAAAATTAATTTTTTTAAAGTGCTTTTAAAATTTCTGTCACCAGTGAATATAAAAAGCCGCAAACTCTTTTGCACACTGTTTATTTCTGAAAAGAATTTGTTTTATTTTCAAAGTGAAAAATATTTGACATATTTAAAACATTGTTTTTATTTTAAATCACAAATTTGATTGAGATTCTTTCACACTATATGAAAATTATCAAAATCTATAGATAATCCTAAATTTATGCATATTTTTATGAACCCAAAGAATGCAGTGGTGGATTACTTTGCGAAATATTTCTTATTTTCAACTTTTCTTCATATAGGTATTTTGCGCCATTTTAATATTTATTATAGAGAACACTGGCTAGAAATGGTCAAAACTTTTCTCAACAGTTATCTTATGACCAAAAGAGAAAAAAAAACAAACATTCACATTATTTTTTGGTTAAAAGTTGTCCTAACTTAAATCAACAGTTCAACCTATTTGCGCAGAAATGGTCCAAACTTATAGATTTGCTAAAAAATGTCATTTCTTAAAACGTTTTCAAATAAATTTTCTATTAGTTACAAAATAATATAATTTTAATCGTATAAACATATTTATACGATCCAAAATGTTACTTTTGTTTATAAAGCGTATTAAAAATAAATGTTGTTTTTAGATTATATCAGGACAATATGTTTGTCCAAATAACTTTGCTGGTAGTCCTGTTGTTGAAATAGAAATAACTGGAATTTCAACTGATTGTAATCGCTTCAAGACTAAATTAGTTCAAAGAAATTCAGCAAATCCTATATGGCATGAAGTATTAAGTTTTCGAGTAAGTATTTTCTTTGTTTGTTATGTCTTTACCAGCCCTTTAACACACGTAGTATATTTAATTTTCTAGGATATTTTTTACGTCAAAATTAAAAATTACATATATATATATCTGTGTGTCTGATCGAAATCAAGAGAACGTCTTGTTTCACTGGTGAAAGTCAACAATCACATAGTCGAGTTGGCGAATGTCCAAAATATATGTTATATCCGAGTTTATATTGATTTATTCGTGGATATTATTGTATTTATTCAATATTTTAATATCAGCTGAGGATATTAGGAGAAACATCAAAGTTCGGAGTACCGGTTAAATGTATAACGGGCAGTGGCACTGAACCTTACAAAAACATTGATGTAGGGCATACCGGGAAATGTATACCGGGCACTTAACTAGACCTAGTATTTATTTCGGGCATTTACCAAAGTGACTCTGTGATTGTCAACATTCTCCGGTAGAAGTCAATAAGTACCAATTTCGGTCATTCACAGTAACACACACACACACATATATATATATATATTCCGGAATTCCACATAATACTAAAATAAGGCTTTTGTATTTTTTAAGAAAATGACCGGAATAAATTTTGTCGCAGTGCCCGAAAACCTTTTTTGCATTCTTGGATGCAGTTATCTTCGTTCCGCTGTTCTGCAGATTTTGTGTGTTTCTACCTGGTTTCAGTTTTAAGTACTTAACAGGAAATAACAGGGAAACTTAAATTTTTATATATTTATTAGATAGACTTGCATGATGCTTAGTTGCCTCGTGCATTATTTGTCGAACTCTCAATTTATTGTTAACATCTCAACCTACTTATTCCTTTGCATTTCTCTAAGATTTATGGAATTATTCTTAGCAGTGACAGACCAACCAGTCAATTTTGCAATAGTCTAATTAGTACAATTATATTGCTTTTCCTTATTTTTGCTTGTTCATGTTTAATAAGCCTTAATTTTCTTTCTATTCCAAAGTAATTAATAAGTAAATAATAAAAATATGGCTTATAAACTTACATGACGCAAAAGGAAGAATCAATTCCTTTCCTTTTATTTTATTGGAATAATAAATTCTTAATTGCTTTTCCACGTATAACTTCCAACTTTAAGAATGGATGACGTAAATAGTCAAAAAAATAATTCCGTTGTATTTTTATCCTAAATGCGTGAGAACTAGAGATGTAAATTAGAAATGTAAACAGATTAAAGTCTATATAAAATAGGAAGCTATGATTTTTAAGAAAAATAAGTGAAAGCACATTTGTCTTTAATTGTGTATTTCAGGAAATTTTTATTAATCTTATTTTAGAAAACAATGGATATTTTTTCGTTTACTTAATTTAAAAGGGAAAAAAATTTAAATATTTTTTTCTAAAATCAATCAGAAATGTTACGAAAAAATTCATATCAAGCATAAAAAGATTCTAATTTCAATGAAAATAGCATATTCTACCCTTTAAACAAAATGTTTTTTTAAATGTTCTGTAATCATATTCAAATGCCATTACTACAATATTCAAAATAACATTAAATTTAAAAAAAAATTGATTAACAAATGGAGCAGAATAATAACAAATTGATTTGTTTTAACAATTTTGAACCAAAAGAACCTTAATAAAAACAGACTATTTAAAGAAAATTAGTATTAACATTTAGAAATTTTAATTAAAAAATAAATTGGAGTAGCATTTTTTACAACCTGTGCGAAACAGCAAATAAGAGCAAAAATTTATATATTTTTAAATCTGCAAAAAAAAAAAAAAAAATTACTACAATTTCAGTTTACTACAAGAATAAATGGGTTTTGAAAAAAAAATTATGTTTATTAAGTTATATGCGGACAAAGAAAATTTATTTTCTGTATTGTAACTAACTATATCAATAAATTACAGGTAACATTTGTCGAGCTTGCTTTTCTTCGTTTCGTTGTCATGGATATGGGATCCAATCATTTGACAGCTCAGAGAGTTATACCTTTATCTAAACTTAAACAGGGTAATATTTTTAGTTATGTTACATTTTCTTCTTCATACTTTATAGAGAATACATGACCGCAGAAGCATTGACTGATGTGCAAAAAATAAGTGTAATAACTTTTGATCTAATAATTGGATCTTTACGCACTTAATCTTTATGGTTCGAGAGGTTGACTTCAAATATGCTTATTTAAACTTATTTGAAATATTTTAAAACTTGTTTTAAATTTTGCTTGAAAATTCCTTCAAACTTTTTAAACTAATGAGATAATCGGATCAGACTTTTTTCATTAGTCGCCAAATGCAATTCATTATAAAATTATGGAAAAAAAATTTTGTGTATTCGTAGTATAAAAAAACTAAATTAATTAGTTATATCTTTCACAGTTTTTCCGATTTTTTTTTCTCAGTTTTAAATCAGTAATTTTATAATTAATTTTAAACTGCTCCAAAAATGTTGTTTAATTTAATTAAGCAACAAAAAAAAAGAAAAAAAAACATAAGAGAAAAAAATAATAGCTTTTTATAAACACGTCCGTATTTCCATAAATGTTTATGCCAGATTTACGAAACTTTGTGTAATTATTGAATGTTACAACCAAAATAATTGCTACAATTTACGAACTTATTGCTATATATTTTTGGCATAGGAGATTCAAAACATTATTTTTCGTTTGTAATTTATTGTCGGTCCCTCAAACTTCAAAAAACTTTTGATATGTATGAGAAATCGCACGATTTAAATATTTCCGAAAATGGTTCTTTAAGTATTTCTTTAGAAATAGAATGTATTAGTATAGAAGTGTTTCCATTATTATGTCCACCGCCTACATCAAAGGTCACCATTTATGTGAAAGCTTTCCTCTCAATAACTGCTGAATTTTTAGACACAAAAAGAAAAATTATTGATAACATTTAGAAATACTTTTGGGGCCTAGAAAACAGTTCCGAGATAATTATCTGATTGAAAAATATTTAATTACTCTAAACATTGAAATCTTAAAAGTGTTTTCAAACAAAATTGCGCAGAACAGTAAATATATACCTAAAGAATGCGATATCTCCTGTATTTTATGCATTTGATCTTCGAGAAACAAACAGTACTTTTGTTTTTTAAAACAGTAATTCACAGAAAAGCTCTTGCATGAATGCATGCTAAGCATTCTCTAACGAAACTCAGTATTGCATTCATGTTTCTTCTGTTTTATTTCAATTTAATTATAATTCTTTAATTTTTTTTATAAATTTAATTGTTATCCAAAGAGTAACACCCCATGGTCCCAATAACTCATAGTGGTCTAAAGTATAACATCATTACTTGGATTAATTTTTCCAACTGTAAAATTTTTTTTGCAGTACATGAGAGAATTCCTGCTCAAAAAAATCATTTCGATAGTCAAGCGTACGATATATATTTTCCGAAAATGCATAATTTTCGTCGTAAAAGAAAAATAAGTTAAAATTGATCTATATATATAATACATAATATATCATTTCCTTCGTGAAAGAGAAAAAGTTAAAATTGACCTATATATAATGCATAATGTATCATTTCCTTCGAAATGTGTAATTTTCATTGTAAAAGAAAAAAAAAAGTTAAAATTGATCTATATATGATGCATAATGTATCATTTCCTTCGTTAAAGAAAAAAAGTTAAAATTGATCTATATATAATGCATAATGTATCATTACTTTCGAAATGTATCGTTTCCTTCGTAAAAGAAAAAAAGTTCTTATTGATCTATTTATAATGCATAATGTATCATTTTCTTCGTAAAAGAAAAAAAGTTAAAATTGGTCTATATATAATGCATAATGTATCATTTACTACGAAGTGTATCATGTCCTTCGTAAAAGAAAAAAAAGTTAAAATTGATCTATATATGATGCATAATATATCATTTCCATCGTAAAAGAAAAAAAGTTAAAATTGACCTATATATAATGCATAATGTATCATTTCCTTCGAAATGTGTAATTTTCTTCTGAAAGAAAAAAAAAGTTAAAATTGATCTATATATGATGCATAATGTATCATTTCCTTCGTAAGAGAAAAAAAGTTAAAATTGATCTATATATAATGCATAATGTATCATTTACTACGAAGTGTATCATTTCCTTCGTAAAAGAAAAAAAAGTTAAAATTGATCTATATGTAATGCATATTCTGACATTTAGGTTATCGTCATTTGAGACTGAGAAGTCCACAAAATCAACCATTACCAATATCTACTCTTTTTATTTATTCCACGTGGGAAGAAGAGGGTCTTAATATACCAGAGAAAGATTCTACGGGTCCACCATCAAAGGTTTTTCTTATTTTCATTATTTACAAACTAGTATTAATGTTTATCATTTCTCTATGCCTAAATGATAAGTTGTTTAATTCCATGCATTGATTTATACGTCATTATCGTATGAATCAAACGCAGTTTAAAATTGAAATTTTAACAAACTTTTATAAGATAATAATTATTCCAAATTGTAAATTAAATAATTTAGGCTGCAAAAATTGGCTATGTATTTTACTTTTCACAACACTTTTGCCACTGAGAGTTCTTCTTTTCCTTCTTCTTCATAATAAAAGGTCAGATTTTTATTTTTTTGAAGAAAGCAACTGCAACCTTGATTATAAAAGAAGCCTTTAAACAATTAAGCTTGCAAGATTTCCTTTTTAAAAAAATTCAAATAATTTTTATGGTACTATACTGAAATTATCATATTTCTATTATATGAATTTTCTAAAATAAACATTAAGTCTGCCTTTTTATGGGGAAGTATAGGGATTTTTCACTTTTTTAGCCATTACCAGTGAAGAGAAAAATGTTTTTCCTTGTCGTATTTGACGTTGTACCTGATCAACCAAACACGATACTTAAAATTACTCAAGAAAGCACAACAAGAGACGTTATAATTCAGGTAAAATAATAATCTTACTTTTATTATTTTCAAGGATAGTAATTTATCGTTTAAATGTCTATCTTTTCAAATGTGTTTGTCAAAGATTGCTGATGAATAACTTTCAATCTAACAATCGGGTTTTCATGTTCAATATTCAATTTCAATTGGTATGGTGCGAGGAGAAGACCTTTAAAATATATTAACTAATTAGAGAGATAGAAAATGAGACAGAATTTTCTCAATGCATACACCTTCCTGAGGTAACCCAGTTGCAATGTTTGGTCATTTTAACTGGTACCCGGTCCAGTGTACACCTCCTTGATATGCTGTACCTACAAAAACTTCAGTACATCGAGGGAAGAAGACGTCCAAGGCATCAAAAGGTCTAACGAGCACAAGGACAAAATTTATTGAGGACCCCATCCTTAAAGGACCTCATATTTTGTAGAAAACCTTTTGTACCTTTGTACAAAATTGTAGTTTTCATACAGATACATCAGCCGTTTTCTTTTGAAAACATAAGTAAACATTATATTTTCTTGTATTAACTTTTGTGGGGCCTTTCCGATACTCGGGACAATTGTCTCTCTCCTGAGTACATCACATATAAATTACATAAAAGTGATTTCGTTTAAATATATGTTTGTCCAAATCTAATATTTGAGTGATTTTATAGGCACTAAGTAAACGTAATAGTTCAGATAGTGTGGATGATTTTGTATTAATTGAAGAAGTACAATCTGGTTGGGAAAAGAAAAGTACTGGGAAAAGTCGTCGTATTCTTGATATGAACGAAAGACCTCTGGAAGCTCAAGCAAAATGGAAAGGAGAAGGCCGATTTATTTTGAAAAAGTTGACTGACGTAAGTTTGTCTATTACATTCATTCATTTGTTCAATCTCAATTAGTAGCTGGTATTTAGTAGTTTTTAACACAAAAAAAAAGTGTCACCTACACTGGCGTAAGAAATTAAGAGAATTTGCAGACTTGGTCGATTATCTCTTGAACTACTACACTAATTTTAATGAAATTTGATGTGTACATACATTGGTACAATACAAAACTAATAACCTTTCAACAATTGTAATACAGAAGCATGATCGTGCGTAAAACACGTTGGAGTCTGAAGGTATGAAATTGTCACAAGACAATTCAGGACAATTGCCACGGGGAATCATAAACTACTTTATTTCAAGTATGAAATCATGCCGCAAGACCTGTTTATCTGTTAGAGGGAACCATACCCCCTATTAGTACATTTTTTTTGTTTTGTTTAATCTGCAACCGCAGTTTCATGCCTTCCGACTCCAATGAGTATTACGCATGATCATGCGTGTGTATTACAATTGTTGAATGTTTATTTGTTTCGCATCGCATCGCATCAATGTATGTACACATCAAACTTCATTAAAATCGGTCCTGTAGTTCTAGAGAGAATCGTCCAAGTCTGCTCTTAATTTCTAACACCAGTGTACTTTACACCAAAATAACAGTTCTGAAACTTAAGTAATATTTCTTTACAATACTTTGTGTAAAGCACTAGTTGGAAAATGTACATTATTTTTGTAGTTTACTACATTTACACTTGTTCATTACTAATATTGTAGTGACTACTTCTCTAATTTAAAGAATCAAACTGTGTTGGAGAAATTGGTTTACATCTATTTAAATTATACAGGCGGAAAGATTAATATATAAAATGGTTTTGAATAAAAAAATTGCCTTATATTAAACATTAATTATTTATAATTATTTATTAATGTTTACATGAGCCATTTTGTAATTCGATTTTAATTCATTCAGTTTTCAATTTTTATGCTCTTCTTGGCATCGAATATTTAATTTAAGAGATGTTTGGAAATTATCATATATTGTAAAGTGTTTAATGCTACTTTATTTCCATCCTTTGAATTAACATCACTGATTTACGGTGTATATTCGCATGCGAAAGTGTGTGGTGAAGCGAAAGTGTGCGAATAATGGTTAGCTTATATATTAGCTATATGTGATTTGAACTTGGCTTAACAAAACAGAAACGAATAGAAATTGATTATTGTAAAATTATTTAATACAATAGCAGATATATGTAAATCTTTTTATGAGAGGATAATTATCTTTAATTATACAACTGAAAACATACCAGCATTTAATAACAGTTTACTTCTGATTCTGTTAAATGCGCAGCGTGAGAGCGAAAAAAAAATTTTTTTTCTTCTTCTCGCGCTTGATTGTAAATAATCAAAGTTTTTCATCTAATGATATCCATAAATTCACTAAAATAGGCAAAAATAATTCATTAATGGAGTAAATGCACATGATTTTGGTGTAAGATTTTTCAATTATTATAATAACTACACCATTAAAAGTGAGTATGAATGGGCGATTCGGTATTAACTTAAAATAAAGCATTCATTCTCAGAATTCAACGCCAAATTTAGATAGGTATTACACCACAGTTTGTTTTCAGCAAAATGGGCATAGTATTTGTAAAAATAATGCATTCAAAACGATCCTGTATTGTAATATTATTAACAATTAAAGAAAGGTAATTCATATAGGATCCGAGTACTAGAGCATGGATGAGCACTCTTTGTGGAACAATGGATAAGGTCAGTAATATTCCATTCTTTGATATTAAATTATTATTCTGGATTTAATTATAATTCTTTGTTTATAGGTATCTAATGGAAATGAGATTCAGGGATGGACAGATGGAAAAGAAGTCTTTTTGGTCTGCATTTACAACGTAGCTCCTGATCAACCTTATGCTGTTTTAAAAGCACCTGTTACAAGCACGGCTCAGGATATTATAGCACAAGTAAATTTTATTATGTTTAATTGGAACGAATATTAGAAGCGCTTAAATAGCTTTAGAATGCATATAAATACCAGAAATTGTTTACAAAACAATTACATTCATAAAAAAATTCCTCTGATTTAAAATAATTTCTTAAGGCTGCGTTGCACTTTTCTTACGAACATGTTGCTTTTTTCAAGTTCAGCCTATTTTTAGCCAACGCTAACTTTGCTATTCTGAAAATAGCGTGAAATGACAATTTGAAAAAAAAAAGTCACAATATTGTGAAAATTAAAAATCGTTTGTTTTCTAACATTTTAATATTTAAGAAGTTATTTCAACACTGTAGTATCTGGACTTATAAAAATTTTCAAAAATAGAAAATTATTCATTGACTTTGATAATTCTTATCTAGGGGGGAAAATTTCGCTAAATTGGCGACTTTAAAATGAATTTAGTTATTTTTAAAAACATTCAAGTTAATTGCCTGTTTGAAAACCAGGATAATTCTGTAGGTAATTTTCCAGGATATGGCGGTAGCTTCCCTTGCGTAAGGCACTTAAATTTTGACTTTTTTATTTATTTATTTATTTATTTATTTATTATTTTCTCTTTTTAATTTTCTTGGGGATAGAGCTCAGCATGTTAAAGTTTTTTTTAAATATATTTTGTTAGGTATAATGTATTAGATGAAATATGTATAAGCTTTTCGTCTAAACTTTTTAAAGATTAACTAAATCTGTTTCAAACTTAACAAACGTTGTATTTATTCTTCAAAAATGAAAATCAAATATAAAACCATTTTTTGCTCTTTTTTTGCTAAAATGTTGCTTAAGTAATATTGATTGTGAACATTATACTCTAGAAAATTATAAATAATATATATTAAAAATATTTTATATCTATTTATAGGCTTCTGGATGTTAATATGAACATTTCTAAGCAAATTATGCCATTTTTGCCCTCGACTTAATCTATAATCATGGCATGATCAAATAATTAACATGGTTATATGCTATACTGGAGAAGTTAACAGATAACTAATCTTTAGAGATTTAGATAAAAACAAACTTAATACTTGTAGACTTTTTTATTCTATCCTTCGATTATCATATGATCCCATAATCAGAAATATTATAAAAAAATAGTTAAATAAACTTTTTTTTAAAAAATTAAACACATTTTTAATAAATTAAATTAGAAATAATTTACAATGAAAAGACATAACTTCTTTTTTACCCACGAGGCCCTATATACAAAAGGTGTCTTTCGATAATATCTAATCATTCCATATCATTCTTGTCGAATCAAAATATATGAATACGATAGTGTGAGGAGTACTAAAAAAATGAAACCAATATTATTCATTTACATACTCAAATGAAGGAAAACACAACAATAAATATGAAGCAAAACATACTCAATGTAAAAATGAGAATGTTACTTACGAGAAACGATTTAAAATTTGAAATTTGATAGAATAGTAAAAAAAAAAAAACAATTCAACAATTATAATACACACGCATGAACATGCGTAGTACTAGTTGAAATTGGAAGGTATGCAGAATAAGCACTAAAAAAAAGGGTTGGTCCCTTCTGGCCTTGCAGCTTGATTTCATACTTGAAATAAAGCAGTTAATCGTTTCTAGTGACAATTGGCCTAAATTGTTCTGTGGCAATTTCATACCTTCCGACTCCAACGAGTGTTACAATTGTTATTTGTTTTTTTATTGTATCAATGTATGTACATATCAAATTTAATTAAAATTGCTCTAGTAGTTCTAGAGATAATCAACCAATTCTGCAAATTCTCTTCATTTCTTACACCAGTGTATGTGCATGACATCAACTATCTTAAACTAATACAATTGTAAATAGCGTAGTTCAAAACTTGCTTATTTGTCGGCGGAAACTGAAAGAAGGTAAAATACAATTATTAATTTAAACTTTAAGTTTCTTTATCTTGCCATCAAACTGGTTTTGAAGTTTTTATTTCACCACACTGAAATAAAAAATTTGAATGGGTACATGAATTTGTCATGAATTTTTTAAATATGAAATGAGGTGATTGAAGTACACCCACTAATTAAATATAATAGAAATTTTACTTTACGGAGATAGTCTTTCAATGTAAGTTTTATCTTAGATGAGGGATAGTCTTTTAATGTAAGTTACTCTTAGATGAGGGATAGTCTTTCAATATAAGCTATCCTTAGATGAGGGATAGTATTTCAATGTAAGTGATTCTTAGATAAAAGATAGTCTTTCAATGTTCTTAGATGAGGAATCTTTCTTTTAGGCTCTCATGAAAGCAAGACGCATTGAGAACCCAAATGGATTTGTTTTACTTGAAGTACGCCCAGGGTCAGAAGGACGAGTTTTAGAGGAGTCTGAGAATGTATTCTTAGTACAACAAAAATGGAAAAGCAAGGAATGGTTCGATATGAAAGAAAAAGAGCAGGTAATAAACACCCTTAATCTATACTTCTTATGTGATCAAAATATTATAGGTGTGAGAAAACTAAGGGTCTTTTATAATAATTTTTTAAGAGGCCACAAGGGTGTTTTAAATCAAAATTTTCAATTTCTCGAAAAAAAATAAATTTGACACCAAATTTTCGCTGATGCCTCAAAAGCTTACAAAGTCATTAAGTCTTATTCGAAATCTCTGTCCTACTAGTCCGACTAGTTCGCAAACTTAAAATTCCTTTTTTTTAAAATTAATATTTTGAGTTTCCGTGCAAGATATTTGCAGTTCTATTGTAGCTAAAGCCTAAACTTCGGCATATACAGAAACAAAGATGGATATATCTGATTAAAGTAAATTTTACGATTTCGAGTAATATTATAATAATAAGTAATTTACGTAAAGTGATTAGTTGTTTTAAAAAAATTAAATTTGCGAATTTTAGAAACTTTAAAAAATGTTTAGTTCATCTATGAATTTAATTCAAAAAGTTGTTGTAGTTCTGTTACAAGTAGTTCTAAACATTTTAACAATTTTTTTCTTTCAACTGTGCTGTGCACGAAATGATGTTTACTATTAAAAAGAAGATATATTTAAAATTTTTGAATCTGTACAAAATAATTAATTTTCAAAATTATATAAATCGAGAATATATATTTATATATATTCTTGCTTATAGATATTTATTTCTAAAACTATCTGGATTCTAATAATCTCTTTTTAAACGAACTGTGTCCTGACGAAAATCGATTAAATATTTTGTTTTTACGCAAACCTCTACACCCCTTAACGTCTCCTTCTTATCGTCAGCAATTAAACAAGTTTTGTCTGTCTCCTTACGTCATTAAGGATTTTTATAACTTTTCCCTTTTTCTACTCTGAAATAGTATTTTTCGCATTTTTGACATTATTTTTAAAAAGGTTTTTTAACAAAATATTCTAATAACGGTAATTTCTTCTAATAATAAACTATTAACTTAAACTTTACATCATTAACAAAAAATTTAATAATCATAGTTTTTTAAGTAAATCGAATTTACAGTTTAGCAGAGAAATGATTAGTTTCAAAATTAGAAAGAGTGATTGAGGAATGAAATAAATGGCATGATATTTACAAAAGCTGTTAACATTTATACAGAAATTTTGTAAATTTGTTACGAAATTTGCCAACAGATGGCTCTCATCGATGAAAAAAACGACCAGTTTTAGCATTGAAACCGGATTGTTATCGTACCAGATTAACAGGTACCATTACTCTGTATGAAACACCGGTATCTGGTATACTAGAATATCATAGAATAGAATACAGCCCTATATTCTTTTCGAAATCTCTGTTTAAAACCAAAAGTCTAGTATTTTCCCTCTCTTGCGATAGATTTCACTACCAAATAAACTAATTAGGCCACATTCCACGGTTCATTTGACAAAACACAACTCAACCACAGCCTAACTCGAGGACCCATAACATAACGAAAAGATCTACGAAAATGTCTATCACCTAACAAAATGTCTAATTTCAATGTCTAGTTAAAAAAAGCTAAAAAAATATATTCCTAACTTCGCAGTTAATTGGATGAAAAGACAGTTACCGGTTCTGTAATTTATAGATAAAACTTCTATGAGTTTGCATTCGATTCTTTTTGATAGGTTATCATATCTTTACACATAAATTTTTCTTTCTCATAATTTATAAATTTTGTTTTTAGCTAAGACACGATAAAGTTGTTAAAAAGAAATCTGCTTTCAGCAAATTCAGACATTCAGAAAGAGGTAAGACAATTTTCAAAATTTAATCTTTTATTTTTAATTAAAGGAAATAAAAATCAGCACTAATTTTTAACTCTTAAACTACAGTTTGTACGCAGTGTATACATACCTGTATAACCGAATCTCACATATGTGCAAATCTCTAAAACCTTTAACTTTTGAAAATAAAAAAAAATAATAAAAAATAATAGGCCCACTACTTTTACACCTCCAGAATTGTTTGAAAATTTATAAAATATCAGAAAATAATCGTGAACATCGAAAATTTTGTTGCCCTTATTATGTTAAATTCAATTAATTAATCCCGAGATTACGGTTTGGCAGGGTTATGGTCTGGACAACCTCCTGAATTCGATTCCTGAGATTCGCCCATATATCTCCGAATTGTTTATTAAAAATATGAATTATAAGTTAATGTATGAAATAGTTTTCAATAGTTTGGTTACTTTTTATTTCAGGTTTAAAATGTTATTTAAATTTTTGTTTAAAAAAAAAATAATAACTAGTTGAAGCAAAAAAAAAAAAAAAAAATTTCAAAGCGATTTTTTTAGACAAAACGTCTTTCTAGCCCAAAGAGGCCATTAAAATATTACTCTATTTTTTAGCAACTTTGGATACCTCATTTGTCAACAAGTAACTCGAATAAAATTATTTCATCTTAAATTATTTTGAAAATAAATATTGTTAGACTTCTTTTTTTACTCCAATTTTATATTCTTACGAGTTTGTTTCTTCCAAATCTTTTTAATGAATTCTTTCTTTTTCTTCATTTAAAAGACTGAAAAGAAGGGGATTTTGGGGTTACATTACAAACACCAATCCATCCCCCATGTTAGTAAAACTAAACAAATCACAAACCCTTTCACGCCCTCAATAGGTTTCAAAACAAAATTATTTCATCTTAAATTATTTTGAAAATAAATATTGTTAGACTTGACACTTTTTTTTACTCCAATTTTATATTCTTACGAGTTTGTTTCTTCCAAATCTTTTTAATGAATTCTTTCTTTTTCTTCATTTAAAAGACTGAAAAGAAGGGGATTTTGGGGTTACATTACAAACACCAATCCATCCCCCATGTTAGTAAAACTAAACAAATCACAAACCCTTTCACCCCCTCAATAGGTTTCAAAACAAAATTATTTCATCTAAAATTATTTTGAAAATATATATTGTTAGACTTGACACTTTTTTTTACTCCAATTTTATATTCTTACGAGTTTGTTTCTTCCAAATCTTTTTAATGAATTCTTTTTTTTTTCTTTCTTTTTCTGCATTTAAAAGACTGAAAAGAAGGGGATTTTAGGGTTACATTACATACACCAATCCATCCCCCATGTTAGTAAAACTAAACACGCCCTCAATAGGTTTCAAAACAAAATTGAGTTCAAATATATACGAATTAAGCCCGAAATAGGATAGTTTAAATATCAATCTTATTAATGCCACTAATTATCGTTTTAATTAAAATGCTTTGAAAGGATGACTTGGCAACGAGTCAGTAGAAAATATCAAATATAACTTTACAATAAATAATCTCTAAAGCAATTTTTTTCATTGCAATGATATAAAAAGGAATCTATTTTTATTTTATTTTATTTTATAACCGTCGCTAAACAGCCGTCCCAATTTCGGGAAACTGAGCCCAATCCAGACGGAAAAATGGGAGTTCTTTTCATATTGACTATTATTTCTCATCACTTTTAATCAACAAACTTTCATTCTCATTCATCAGAGATATTTGAAACTAAATATTTTGGAAGACACAATAAAGGAGCCACCATAAATCGGTATTCATTTGCTGACTACATAAAATGGAGCTCAATTTTACCATATTTTGGTATTTTTACTAACCCCAAATATCAGAACCAAAAGTAGGTATTTTGAAGAAACATCTATTTTCATTCTTTCTTTTTTTTATATAAAAGAATAAGAAGATTGCACCATTATTAGGTATTTTTAAAGCGCTCAAATGCAGTTCAAGGTTGCTATTTACCGTAGCAAAACTATTTACCGTAAGTAAATTATTTTATGATATACTTCTAGCCATTTTATACAGTCAACCAAATATAAAAAAGTAACATAAAAGGAATGAACTTTAATTAATGCAAATAGAACATTTACCTATATAAATAAATTGATATTTGAAACAACATGCATTAGACCGAGTTGTTAAGAAAACCAGGCGCCGTAAACAAATATAGTTCAGTTTAAAGTCACCGTCAAAGTCTTGTGTCTTTTACTAAATTAAGGTGCATTCAGTTTCAGCATGGAAGTATTTCTCGATCATACTTCATAATTTATGGTGTAGCTAAAATAAAATGATCTTTCATTTAACTAAACTTTGGGTAAATGAGAAATTTTGCACTAATTACTGGTTAAAGATTTACCAAGTTTTTTCCACATATTTAGGTTATTATTATTCATTGAATAGAAAATCTGAAACTCATATTTAACTTAAGTGATTTTTCACGTATCCAATGAGATCAAAAAAGTACGACAAGGACAAATGGGTTATGATGTTAGAGAGTAAGAGAGCGCCCACAAATTTAGGTATTAACCGAAAAGGGAACTAAACATATTTTCATTATTTTGAATTGATTTAAGTCAAAATAAATTTAAAATATTATATTTAGCATTTTAATAATTTATGATTATGAAGTACTTTTTCTGTGATGAATGTAAAATTTTTTTTCTTCAAATTTGCAATTATTATTTGGATTTAAGAGAACAGTTTTTCATCGGTGATTTTTTATTAAATCTTAAAAACCAATTATTGGCGGATTTTTCAATACGAATGAAAAATAAATCATTTTCAAACTATTGTTTCTAATATTTTAGTATAAATATGGATTCTAATAATCTAAACAGATATTTTTAGTAACTATTATACTATTTTTATAATTAAAAAATACTGAAATATATTTTTGCTAGTAATTAGATAGTCAGAAAATAAAATATATAAAAGGAACGTACTATCTGCGTCAAGGAGTTAACTACTATTGGCATTACTTTTGATATTGTATTTTTTGAAATATACTGGTTATTAATTAACAGTTGATTTATTTCCCACCTAAGAATGCACTGCGATTTTTCTACAGAATTTTAGTAGTTCTTCTAGAGTTTTGTTGTTTTTTCTAGAGAACTGCAGATTTTCTGTATTGCAATCTTAACTACAAAAACACTACAGTTATATTGCAGTTAATGTGAAGTAATTTATTCCAAAAATACTTTTAATTATTGTCTACAAAATTATAAGTGAGGTCACTTTAAAATTAATTATAAGTAAATTTGAAGTAATTATGCAGTCATTGTTTTAGAGGTATATTTTTTTAAGAATCTGTAAAAACATTACAGTTACCTTGTATTGTTGTAAAATTGAAAGAGTTTGTTGTCTTCAATCTTGCTTTCCTCGTTTTTAGTAAATCAACTTTTTATAATGTTTACGTCTTTTTTTTTACTACATATTAATTTCTTATATTGAGGCAAAAATTCTAAACATATATATTAATAACGGAGATACTGTACACTGTCTATATTCATAAAAGAAAAATTCGTAAAATGCATACTTGATTTAATGGTAATTATTTATAGTTCAGAAGCGTCGAAAACTTTTAAGTAAGATTTTGATACTATTCAATTAGTTTAAAATATATCTAAAAGTAGGTATTTAAATATTTCTGTATTTTAGTAATTTTATTACTAATTTAATTTTTATTAATTTTTATTTTTGACTTAATAAAGCTGATTTTGTCCAATGTTTATGGTAAAAACAATATCAAAGTAAAGGTAAGTAGTTATGTTAATTAGTTAATTTTTTTATTTCAATTCATACTAAACTAGGATTATTGCAGAACAAAAATTATACTTATTTGGTCTAATCATTCTTTGTTTTAAATTTCTCGTTCTTTTTTCATAATGTATTAATTTCAGTCCATTCCGGAAATTTGTCTTAAATAAATTTAGATAATTTAAGAGAATATATATTTTCTTTATTGCTTGAAAATAAAGCTTTTTAAATTAAACAAATAATTTTGTTTGAAGAAAAAATAATTCATAGTATTTTCAATTGAACCTAAACGTGCATAAGATTTATAGAACTGCTTACTTTAAAAACTTGTTTAGAGCTCCTTGCTTTCAAAAATTACACTTAAAAGAAAAATAACAAAACTTAGGGGGGGGGGAAACTCCAATCTACTTTGTTAGGAATTCTTTGTAAAAAACGGTTAAATAATAATTCATTTAATTGTTATTTTACCGTGTACAGTCAATACATTTATATTACCATAAAATGACGCTATTCAAACTATTAACTCTGAGAAAATTTATTAACTGTGTTTTCACCTAATATGATTAAACAAAAACTTTATCCACGCCAACGAGACTCATCTTATGAAGGCATTTAGTTCCTTGCTTCTGAGAGGGCTAATCTGTCAATCTCACACCAGAAAGGTTGGGAGTTCGAAGCTCTGGATTTAATGAGGCAACATATTCACAACATAAACATTTTACGAGTGTTATACTCCCTAATTGATACATCTGATCAAGAAAATAGATCAAGTTAAAAAAATTAAAACAAAAACTATAGTATTTCCTGTCACTCACGATTGATGGCATCACTAAATACTGATATTTCTGTATATTTACTGTAAAAAGTTTGAGGTTGGTACTACTACAAAATTACTGCAGTTTACAAACTGCAATAATTTTGTATTGTTTCCACTTCATAACTTATGTAGCGGAATTGGCCAAATCACTACAGCATTGCATTTTCTTTGTAGATTTTCTTCAGTTTATTTTTAGCTGGGTACTGATGTAATTCTTTAAACATATTTCTAAATCAAGGCAAAAACGAAAAAATAATTTTATTTTATATAATTTATTTCAGCATCAAGTAGTGGATTCCACTCTTCTTGGAGACAAGTACACAGTGAAGGAGAGGATGATTATAGAGAAAGTGTAAAAAGATTTTCATTAAAAAAACTTAAAACTTGGAGATGACATAAAAAGTGAATGTTCCTATAAGCACAAAATAGCATAGCTTATTCCACAGAAACTTGTAGAAACAGCGCACCACCTGTTTATTTTATAAAATATCACAGACAAAGTATAGTAATCATAGTAAAACACAAAGTTTATACATGTAACAACAGAATTTTTTGTACTTTTAAGTCTCCAAAGGAGAATCCTTAAATAGAAAGAATATAATTCATAAGCTGTCCTAAAAGGGAAATATAAAAATTAACATATCAAAAATGTAAAACAATTTTATATTTAAGTGTACATTTTGTTAAAATAATTTTCATCTTTATAAATTCTTCATTTCATGGTTTGAAACATTTTTTCATAATAGATTTGAAAGACTTGGGGGCAATAGTGACATTGTTCCTTAATATTGCTTTTAGATAAGTAAGTTTTGCTATTCCTCCAGATGGATAGATGGCAGCACAATACACATCTTATTTGCAACATTGATATATCAATGTTGCAAATATATATAATATTGTGTGGCTTAATATTTTATTGTCCCAAGTCCTGCAACTAAAGGATTTAAACTTTATGACTCTGTAAGAAGTGACTAAACCTCGAGATACTGATTATTAGGCTGATATGAGCAAAAAATTTAGTAAATTAAAGACTAAATGATAATTATTTATGTATTTTCCATAACAGCTAAAAACAAATCTTGCTAGGTAAAATTATTTAACGATCATTTATTTAAAAAATTTCATAAATAAATATTTGTTTTTAAGATGTGATTTTAAAAAATCGTCCAAAATTTCTGACTTTCAATTGTGATCACTTGTATTTAACTTTTATATTTCTTCGAGGGTTAAATCAAGCAGTACTGGATATATATTCTTACAATACATATATTTAACTCTGAAAATAATGTTGTGTGTGTACATAATATGGTTTATATAAGCTTAATATCCTCCATCAATTAAGGAAACTTTTTAGATCTCGTAATATAATTTATTTAATGCATGAAGGACTTAAGACGGTAGTTTACAAACATTAAGGAACTAAATATTTTAAAAACAGACTGTTCCCAAATGATTACTTTTTAGAATCCTGTCAAAAACATATGTAAAAATGTATATATACATTACGAATTAATATTTAAGTGATGGAAATTTATAAAACCTTATTTAAAGTAACTATTGAGCGAACCGAGACTACAAAATATCAAAACCTATTTTAATTAAGGAAGGTTTTAATGTTTTGCATGAATTCCACTTTCTTCAATAATAATTCTCCACATCTCAGCAACGTTTTTCTTCCTGACTTAAATATTAATTGGTGACCTGATATTTTATTTTTGATTCTAAAGTCTATATCAAGAGTGGTCATTTAAGAACACCTTGTGTATTTGGTGTTTAAAAAATGGACTGCAAATGGAAGAATATTTAAAATCTTTTCTTCAGTTCCTTTTTTTGTAAATTTAACAGTTTATATCTCATAAACTGATTACATTGTTAAATAAATACATAAACTGATTACATTGTTAAATAAATACATAAATTGATAAATTATTATTTTTACAAGTTTTAAAAGATTGTTTAAATAAATTATTGATTTATCAACTCTAAAAATTATTCCTGGTAATAAATGCATTCAGCTTACAAACAATAAAACGCAACAAATCAAATGAGTTATACCAGTCAGCGTTAAGACATTATTATATAATTTAATTTATAATTATAATTAATTTATAATTATTATATCGTGAGTAACTGATTTTTTTTACAAACTATTTTTAGTAACAAAATGTTTCTACTTGTATGTGCGAAAGCATAATTATTCTAGAAAAAAAATCTAAAATTATTAGTAAAAAAGAGACGTTATAATAGATATAAATAACGAATTTGAACTTTAAAAACATTGTCGACGAATAATTTTGTCACCTAAAATTCTTTACCACAAAAGTATTAAATTGTGCCAAATTAATTTTAGAGGACATTTTTACAAAATAAAAATAAGTTTATTTCAGATCTGAATTTTATAAATAACTTGCGTAAACCTTATCATTTGTACCCAATGCCATACAAAATATTATTGCTTTACCTCTAACCCTAAAAATACGCATCAATTTATAGTAAATAAAATTTTTAATATTGCCAAAAAATATATTTTTAAAAATAAATATCAATTCAATGATTTTTAATTTTATATATTTTTATATATTTTTATATGTTATTATATATTTTTTTCAAAAACATTTACAATAATTTATATATTTTTTTTATTTGTTCATTGTCATAATTTTTATATTTATACTGTAGGAGTCAAGTTTCTAGATTTTAATTAATTCTATATCCTCTGCATATAAAATAAGAAATTATTAAAACAATCGTTAACAACAATTTTTTTAAAAAACAAATTTGCACAAAATCTTTCCTTTAAATTGCATGATTTTTTTTTTAAAAAAAACCAAATATAACAATTAATGTTGTGAGTAAATGAAAATAAGCATATATTTAAAAAGTGATTTTCAAATATTTCACTTTATATAAGTTTATTTACTTTTAAATACAGTTTGGTGAATTTGTTCTAAAGAAAATAAGTTGTTTACCACAAACTTATTAATAAATATGTTTTAAATATTAAGCATCTTGTTGTTGTGGGTGCAAGTGTATATTTTTTAATTGTGAATAAAACTTCTCAAAAATAAATTCTTGCCATTTTAATGTTAAATATTGTATTTGTGGCATGAAGAAAAACTTCAATGAAATAATCATTAAAATAATACGAATAAAATTTTATATATTTAAAACGTGTTCTGTCTCAATACGCAATTTTATAAAGCAATATCATTAAATAGATGTTGCAGTTACTCAGTTCTATACAAATACTTAAATTGCATTTTCTCATAAACAATGCCCCAAGCATCCATCTAACGACGACTTTAAATCTTAAATCAACTAATAATAAATTTAAAAAACTTTAAATCAACTGATATTTATTTAAATATAAAAATGAATTTTTTATGAGAAGAAAAATATTTTATAGACATTATGATATTATTTTAAAACAAATTTACATATCAGGTATTAATGTGATTAAATTAAATTTCACCAATATTCTTTCTTTCTCAACAAACATCGTAAACAATATCATTTAATACATATTGCAGTTTCTCAGTTCTATACAAATACTTAAATTGCATTTTCTTATAAACAATGCCTCAAGCATCCATCTAACGACGACTTTAAATCTTAAATCAACTAATAATAAATTTAAAAAACTTTAAATCAACTGATATTTATTTAAATATAAAAATGAATTTTTTATGAGAAGAAAAATATTTTATAGACATTATGATATTATTTTAAAACAAATTTACATATCAGGTATTAATGTGATTAAATTAAATTTCACCAATATTCTTTCTTTCTCAACAAACATCGTAAAAAATATCATTTAATACATGTTGCAGTTTCTCAGTTCTATACAAATACTTAAATTGCATTTTCTTATAAACAATGCCTCAAGCATCCATCTAACGACGACTTTAAATCTGAAATCAACTAATAATAAATTTAAAAAACTTTAAATCAACTAATATTTATTTAAATATAAAAATGAATTTTTTTATGAGAAGAAAAATATTTTATAGACATTATGATATTATTTTAAAACAAATTTACATATCAGGTATTAAGGTGATCAAATTAAGTTTCACCAATAATCTTTCTTTCTCAACAAACATCTTAAGCAATATCATTTAATAGATGTTGCAGTTTCTCAGTTCTATACAAACACTTAAATTGCATTTTTTCATAAACTATGTCCCAAGCATCCATTTAACGACGACTTTAAATGTTAAATCAAATATTAAACTTAAAAAAATTTTGAATCAACTAATATTAAACTTAAAAAACTTTAAATCAACTAATATTTATTTAATTATAAAAATGAATTTTTTTTAGGAGAAGAAAAATATTTTATAGACATTATGATATTATTTTAAACAAATTTACTTATCAGCTATTTGGGAGCTTAAAAAAAATTCCACCAATATTGTTTCTACTTAAGAAAAATAATGCAAACACTTTATCGTTCATTATTCTGTTTTACCATCAATTAATTTTCATTTACATAAAAAAAAGGTATTTTGATATATAGTGAAATAAGGTATTTTTCTCCTTCCAAAGATTACAGTATTCATTTTAAAAACATCTAATCGAGGAATTCTCCTTTGGAATCCACACCAGCATGCCACTACATATGTTTACACTCTTTGTAAATAGAATAGTGTCTCCGCAATTTTCCCACAGTTTTCTCATCTCCGTTTCGATGGGAACGGAAAATCTTGCTTTTTCTCTACAGCAGAGCATTTCAGTGTGAAGTGGAAAGATATTAAACAAGATTTGGGAATACCATGGTAGCGAAGAGGAGAAAAGTGCAGAGAGTGGGGAAATCACGTAACCTTGAAAAGCGTATTTCCTTACAGAGAGTAAATAGATCATGCGTTTCTGTGGCAAAGCTGTATATTAAAATAAAAAGGAAATATTTGCGTATATCCAAGTCTCTAACATATTTTGATTCTGTTATTTTTTAATCAATTTTTCTGATAGATGTTATTTATTTATTTATTTATTTTTTGCAGTTCTGAACATTTCCGAACATTTATATCTTTATGCCAAACATATTTTTATTATAACATCATTATAGTTTGCTATAGACAGAGAAAAAAAAAGCTATAATGATAATTATTGAAAAACAGTTATGCTATAGTAACATTAAGAAATAATGCTTATTCATATTGCAAAGGTTTTACTTCTTATTTTAAAGTTATAAAACTATTTAAGTTAAATTATATAAATCAAAATGTACTTTGTTTTAGGTATTTAGAAAAAAAAATTTGTTTTCCTCTTATTTTCTTTATTTTTAGACAAATCTTTCAATAAGCATACGAAAGCATTATGAAAGAATTAAAATAAAACAAATAACCAACGGCAATTTACATCTATTTTCAGAAACGTTGAAAATTAAAAAAAACTAAAATATAGGATATTAACTAACAATCCAACTTATATAAGCAGCTGTTTCATTATTTACACAAAGAGGTGAAGACTCTCTTGGGATTTATATTTCTGAAAAACTTTGGTCTGTTTATACCTTTAATGTTTTAAAGGTAAGCTTCTCTTAATATTTCTTAATTAATCATAATAAATAATTTAATCCTTTTTATAACTTAAACATGAATTTCAAAACAAAAAACCCAAAACACTACAATTCTATTATATTTCAGAAATAGTACTTTAACTATAGTACACTGGAATATGCACGATTTAAAGTGTAAATAAATTAGTTGCAAAAATAAAATAATAGCACTTAAAAGCAAAATAATAATTATAGTTTTTATTAAAACCTTCGATTTTTTTTGTTGCTATTTTTACATCAATTTTAGCCCTTATGAGTATCATTATCTCATCGTTTACCAGCTTAAGATTGCATTTTTACTATTTATTCTCATCACCTGATATTTCCTTCTTTGATAACTTTGGAATGTGTTCGAAAATGTTGTAATTTTTGTATAACTCAAGCATTTGCTTCAAATTTGTTAACACACAGTTTACATGCATTCAAACAATTGTAATTTACTATTTTTACATATAAGGTTTATATCATGACAATGTAAAAAAATGTAGGTTAAACATTAACTATGTACAAATAAAGCTGTTAAACTGTAAATAAAAGCGATTACAATTAACAAAAAATATTAAGCTCTGTAAAAAACGAAAACAGCGTCAAATAAACAGAAAATGTTAATATTTACATATTCTTCTCACTTTCAAATGACAAAAAATAATTAAAAAATGCTCCAAAAATTGCCTCCCAGAAGGGAATCAATCAAAATTTCTGGTGTTATTCAATCTGTTCGAACGTAATATGAAAATCTAAGAAGTGACTTAATATGACAAGAAATTACAAGAAAGTTCTATTTGAAAAATAACTATTATTGTAATTGGTTGAACGCTTTGAGCAGACATACGATCATAGAATATCACCTTAAATTAATTAAAAGATACGGATGAATATTTGATGACGCACATTATAAGAAATAATGAAAAAAAAAACGTTCACTAATTTATATATTTGCATGCACTATATTAAAATTATTATTGTTTGTTATTTAACGAACAATAGTGGGAGTCTAATATATGAACCCTCTTTTTCACACACTTCAATTTGATAACTGGATGACGAGATTCAAAACTGGTTTTGATCCCACGTTCTTTCTAAATAACTCGATAATAACTCACCACATTTTGATATCCTATATGTTTTTTATCCTCGGCAAGGCATTAATTTGCGATTGCTATTTTTTTTTCTAACTGTCAAAAATTAAAAAAAAAAATACTTTGATAAGAATTTAAAAAAGACGTGCTTTAAAGAGATGATTTATGTATATTTTACTTAATAAATTTGCAATGCTTATTTTACTTGACATTTCCAAGCGATAGCGTGTTTTATGTTGGAACCCGTTTTGTTATTCAGTAATAACAGTTCTGATGTTCCACTTACCACTGGTTATATTTAAATAATAACTTTACTTTATTAATTATTAGATTATAAGATAGGATTATTTACGAAAATTAACAAAAACAACATGTACAATCACTCTACTAAAATCAATCATATTTTAGTTTTACGAATCAAACAGTTAAAATAACGAATTTCTGTTATTTTTCAGTATAAATTTGACACTTCCTGAATGTTCGTGAACAGCAAACTACATAATGCCTTGTAAATTTGTTGCAACCATAGTAGACATGAAAATTTGGTACAAACCGAAAAAAATCTGGGCTAATAGTCACAATTTGAATTAAGTTTTTATATTATATTAAAAGTAATAACTTGAAATACTAAAAAATAAATACATGCTAATAAACTGTCCCTGGTCAAATTATTAGACGCACTTTAAGATTCTATGTAAAATCTTAATTATCAGGTTATACTATACAGCTTAATTGTTTTTACGCGGCTAAAACTGGTTTGCTCTTGTTTACGTCCGTGTATCAATTGGTTAACATTGTAATGCAATACGTTAAAAATAAATACAGATAGGAACTATATAAAAAATCTCCCGAATTAAAACCCATTACATATATGTTTAAATATAAAAGTATTGCAGATAAACTCGTGCAAAGCATGTAAATATCAAAAAAAACTACAGTGCGTCTAATAATTTGGTATAATTATTACAATATAATAATATAATACCTGATATAATAAATATTCTATATTTATATAATATATCGTCTAATTTATCCAATCGTCGAGTTTATATTATATATCGCTTAATTTAACCAATTGATACACGAACGTAAACAAGTGCAAACCGGTTCCAGTCTCGAAAAAACAATAAAGATGTATAATATCTCCTGATAATTAAGATTTTACACAGAATCTCATTGTGCGTCTAATAATTTGGTCAGGGACTGCATAAATATTAATTAATAATTATACTAAAACTAAAAATTACAGTTTTGATGCAGACGAAACTTTATCTATTTTTGTTGCTATTTTATTTTATTCGAGAGATTATCTTTTCTGAAGAAATTTTGAAATAGACTCATTGAAATTCTTACATAGTGCAATTATTATTTTAGTTTTCATATTACTAAAATGTTCCAGAGGAAAAAAAAATTTTTTTTCAACTCTCAGAAAACTGAATTAAATCCCAATTATATATTGGATTAATTTACAGACGGAATGGACACAAGAAAAAAGGCATTAAAAGCACAAGCTTTCATAAAATAAAATAACAAAGTTCTAAGCAATTTGCACTTCTAAGTAATTCAACTTAAAAATTGCCTTTTTTCCGTAAGGCAATGATAGCATAAATAATTATTAGATATTAGTTTTCTCTTCTTTCCAGAATTAACAACTATAGAGTTTTTGCTAGCATGCAGTGATTTGTATTTTGAGTATAACTATGTATTAATAGGGCATTTCCATTTTTTTTTAAAATTTGTTGATGTACACAAAAAAGTAGTAGTTTAATATTGAACATAAACCATTATATGCAATTTTCTATTTAATGTGAGAATAATAATATTTATACCAATATATAAATGCAACTTCTTATATTTTTGACAGTTTTCGATGCAGTTTTTGACGTAACGGTTTTTTCCATGGTTGAAACAGTCAAAAACTTGCCAACCATGAACCATAGGAAAGTTAACCCGCATTAGCATTCAACGTACATATCATACTATGGTTTGAACAAAAATATGGTTTAAGCTGGCAGCAAATTTGCACTATGCAGACTGATTTTATAATTTAATCTTTAAGAACGTGTCGAGAACGTGTTGTTATGCAAATATATAATTTTTAATATATTTTTATCACAGAATTTGCTTCAAAAAAATCCTTCGGGTTAGTCAGTGCTATGATTTTGTTGAGAAGCATGGGGAATTTATTACGACAACAAGATTCCATTTCCGTCAGGATTGTTGTCATTTACAGAACGTCCATATTTTTTTGTCTTTTGTTTCAAATGTACTTTCGCGTGGCGTTTTTTTTCATCACTTCTGGCAAATTTCCTCCCACATATATCACATGAAAAAGGTTTTTCTCCTGTGTGTGTGCGTATATGTGTAGTTAAATGATCTGATCGGCTAAAAGATCGCATACAAACTTGACATTGGAATGGTTTTTGTCCAGTATGAATTCGAATGTGTCTTGTTAATTCATCGCTTCGAGAAAATCTTCTGTCACAGGGATTGATTGGACAAGCGTATGGCCTTTCATGAACTGGTGTCTTACTAGGGCGATTAGGATATTTCCGTGGCTTTACTGGAAGAAGTTTGAGCGGAACTGGGCTGTTCTGGTAAGCTTGATTTAATATCTCATGCCCTTTACTTGTAGATTGATTGTATTCCGCAAGAGTGGCAGACCCTCTTACAGAATCTAATTTAAATGGCATTTCAGGCACACTAGGACAAAGGTCACTTTGGGTCCATTGTTGTTTCGTTAAAAAATGCAATTCATCGGGACTAGGATTGATAAGTGATTGTGCTGATGTGGTGGTAAAAAGAGCATCTGTTGTAGTTATGGAACATGAGCTGTACATTGGAGGGTCGAAATGAGCATTTAAGTGCAAAAGCAACTCTTGCGACATCGGATCGGGTGCTAATGAAAAAGCTGATTGCGTAAGGGCTGATTCATTAGTTTGAAAAGAAGCCTCGGGCAATGGGTATTGTGATAGTATTGCACCAGTAGTACTTAAATTCGTAAGAGGTGGCATAATATTTAATGATTTTTCGGGCCACAGTGAAGGACTGTTTTCTTCCACTCTAATTGATCTTGAATTACCAGGGTCTCTATAAGATGTGCTGCTGGCAATTTGTGGTTGAGAAACACTACCTGGGAACATCATAGCTTTTTCATCCAATTCTTCACCTGAAAGTTTAAAAAAAAAACTATTAGGACTAAAATAATTAATAATGTCAAAAACACATTATTAATATTATTGAATGCATTTATAAGAAATCAAAGCAATATTTATTTTCTGTTATCGGTGTAAACTAAGAATATAAAAACAAGAAAAATATTAATTTTTATCTAATTCTTTTAAAACTTAGTTTATACATTAAAATGACATATATTTTAATTTATTTAGCAATTAGGATATTGTTTTAGATTTCAGCTAAAAAATTTTCGATTCATTTTCTCGGTGCAAAATTTATGATTATTCTTTCAAGAGTTAACTTTTTTAATTACCTAAAACTAACTAGTCATTAGGTTTTTTTTAATAAATAATTGCAAACATTTAAACTAACGTCTATTGAAATTTCTTCAGAAAAATCCTTCAAAACTGCTAATCGTTTACTGATGTGGATTCCTGAGAATTAATCCATATTTTTTTACACAAGAGTTAATGAATTTAATCAATGACTTTTCTTGTATTCAACTTAGATTTTTCTAATTATTTTCTCAGTACACTATGATTTTTTTGATAATTCTTTCATAAGTTAACTTTTTTAATTACCTAGAAGTGAAGTTATCTAGCTTTCTTTCAATACATAATTACAAAAATTTAAACTAACATCTACTAAAATTTCTTCAGCAAAATCCTTCAAAATTGCTAATCGTTTACTGATGTGGATTCCTGAGAATTAATCTATATTTTTTTTTAAAAAAAAGCTAATGAATTTAATCAATGACTTTTCTTGTATTCAGCTTAGATTTTTCTAATTATTTTCTCAGTACATGATGATTTTTTTGATAATTCTTTCATGAGTTAACTTTTTTAGTTACCTAGAAGTGAAGTTATCTAGCTTTCTTTCAATAAATAATTACAAAAATTTAAACTAACATCTACTGAAATTTCTTCAGCAAAAATTCTTCAAAACAGCTCCTCTTTTATTAATAAGGATTCATGGAAATTATGATATATTTTTTAAAGAAGGCTAATGAATTAAATTAATGACTTTTCTTATATTCCATAAATTCCAAATCTTTAGAAATGCAATTAATAAATTGGAAATTAACAAATTTGAAAAATCGATTGTCCTATCCATTCCTTGTTTCATTCTCATTTCTTACTCTAACATCCCTCCAATTTTATTTTTCCCTATTTCAGCTTGTTCTCATTCATAGTGTTTAGAACATTTTTCATGAGTAAACATCTTCTCCTAATTTTGTGTTTCGGTACTTATGCTTATAATCAACACAAACTCCTGTTTTTCGAGAAATGACAAGATTTTATAAAAATATATTTCATGACGTAAATAAGTGACAAATTTGCTTATGGAATAGTTCAAAACATCGCTAACAGACTTTGTAGATTTTATATAATGTTAGCTAACATTATATAGACCTAAACAATTAAGCTGTATAGTATCGCTAACATCATATAGACCTACAGACTATGTAAAACCTACAGACTCTGTTAGAAACTTTTTTATAATGTGTGTTCGCAATTTTTTTTTCTTTCAAAATATACATTTTTCAGAAAATGCATTTAAAATGCGGGAAAATTCTGTAATGTAAAAATATTCTAACAACAAAATAATTGATAATTCGAAAATTAATTTCTGGATTTTATTTATCTTAAAAACTTTATTCAAAAAGAAAAAGGTACTCAAAGCTCAGCATTCGAAAAAACAAATGCAGCTTAAAAATTAAATATTTTATCAAAATCATTCATCTATGAAAATGTACCCCAACATAGAAACGAGTTAACATGTCATACATACTACTGAATTGGACTATATTTTTGTAGTGGTAGACACACAACAGTACTCCTCCAACATTATTTTATATGTGATAGAATTCGATGAACGGATACCTATAGTTGATTCATTGCTGTTTGGGTGAAGCCGGGAGAGCTGTATTGAGATTACTGTGCTTTTGGGTGCTGATCATGAGAGCTGATGTAAGTTCACGGCCGTGTTCGCTCCTGCATTGCCTTTAGCAGTCGAGTGTATACAGTCCGCCGTTGTGTGTGATCGAGACTGAGTAGCAACAGCGTGAAGGGGACTATGTCTCACTCACAAATAGCAAGTCAAGTGTTCAATGTGGGCCATTTATCGAGGTTCAAATCGAAGAGGGCGAGGTAGGCGTGTTCAGTGGGGAGAGTCACATCGACAATTCATCAATGAAAAAGTAACTCAACATAGAATCGATTTAACATGTCTTATATACTTGTATTTTTTTAGTGGTAGACACTCTACAAAGGGTTTTGAAAAGCTATTGAATTAATGTTTAAATATGGATACTAAAATAAAGTCGAAACTGCCGATTTTCACTGAGTCGTATGTTAATTTAATTAGCGTATTTTCCTATATCTCTCAGAGTAATTAAGATAATCAAAAAAATTTTGCTCACAATTTTTAAACTCGTTTATCCAAAGATTACTCAGTATAAACAATTTATTTTTTAGAATTCATCGAATTAACAATGAGATAAATTTTGAATTGAAACGTAGATAAAATTTTATCTTGTTGTAAACTACAGCATTAAAAATAAAAATTTAAAAAGGACTTGTTTGAAATTTACTTCCTCAAAACCAATTTGCTCGATTTCATTCAAGTTCGGTATTTTATTTAAAATTACCTTGTTTAAATCAACGAAAAAAATTATATTGTATGATCCAAACAATTTTTCATCATTATCAATTCAAAATTTAAAATTAATAATTAATATTTTTATACGTGAAATTATTTTTTGTTAAACAAATATTATATTTGAGTGCGAAAGGTAATTGATTTGCTTAAACGTTTCTAGAGGTTAAGTGAAATTAATATTTATTTTGGAACTTTCGAACGCTCTTCTGCCTAAACTATTTTAGAGATATATTCTCCAGATTAAGGCTATCCTCCAAATTTTGAAATTAACGAATCTCAATTAGTAGAAAAAGTTTCAAAAAATGTTGCTTCTATTTCTTAACTGCACAACCCTCAAATCATTTCATTTCAGTATGTGAAAATCCAATGGTCAGATCTGTGCAATGAGAAAACATTTTAATTTAACAATAAATGCGCAATTATGTTCGAGTATTTGGCACTTGTTTTGTATAAAACTCTTAACAAACTGCAACATAAACTTCGGGAAACGTACAGGAAATATTTTTCTTCTTTAACATTATATTTGTGTGTTCAGCCGTAGATGAATAATTTAACAATAACTTGTTAGAAGAAATATTTTGTTATTTGTTGATTTGAAACGCATGCGCTCTGAAACGCTTGCTAACTAGAATATTTTGTGCTTGTCAGTTGGATTAGCGATTTTGTATAGCGTGTTTACTTTAGCTTTTATGCGAGCTTTAGGGCGCATAAAAGTTCCTTTTCCCAGCTATTTTGGAAGTTCCAGCATATGCTAGGGCTGTTTCTATTTTAAAGTTTTTAAGTTTATTCTGGCAATTTAGCTTTATTTCATTATTCGATGGCTCATATTAGTTTAATTCATGTTAGTTTTCCCCCACATTCTGGTTCGTCTGGTGGAGCCATGGAAATTAAATTTTAATTAGGGCTTTGGATTACTTTTCATGAGCTTTTAATATACCAAAATTATTAGAAGAGCTGCTTAAGCAAAAAAGAGTAGTTAAAAGTAAAGTTACTAGGGTAACTAAATCTATCTCTTACTTGTTGCAAGATAATGAACATAACACTGCGGATTCTAATATTTGTCTCTGTCAAATAAGTGAACTCAATTTGGAAGTTTCGAATCTTTTCAAAGACATCTCAGTTGTTTGCAACGAAGAAAATTATTCAGATTACGAAACTGAACTTTTCGACTTACTGAATAAATTAGATAGTTTTCAATTGTCTTTAAAGAAACGAAATAGTAATTAGTAATCGAAATAGCAATCTTGAAACAGTTCTGTTTTTCACAGTTTAAAATAGCCTTTAAATGTATCAACAAGATATGTAAATAAGATATGTTTGCGAACATTTATTGCAATTATACTAATATAAAAATATTAACTTGCATATGCACATCCTATGAAAGCTTACGACTATATAACGGAGACCAAATAACTTGTCACCAATCACTTTTCTTTATTTTTCTTATATTGTAATTATAGAACACTTTCACGAATATCTTTCACAAAGGTAAATGACTCTGTTAGTCAAATTTATGACTGAATAAACTTTGTATAGTTAAATTTCGCTATGTCGTCTCAAAAGAAACTTCAAATATTAAATGAATTGGAAAGACGATTGACCAGTATGTTGATATTAAGATAAAATTACCATGTTAAATTATATTAATAGAAATTACTTTAATATTAATTATTTCGCTCAGAAAAAAATATACCTCAAGATTTGTCTCAGGCAAATTCATTTTTGAAATTCTAGGAAAGCTATACTATTAAAAATTTTTACTTTAAAAATGTGTGTATTTCCATAAATAGTGAAACAAATTTTGCACAATTTTATGCAGTTATTTAAAATAAGAACCAAAGTAATCAATATAAGTTACAAGCTTATTTTTTTAATTTTATGGCCTAGGATGATAAAAAATGCTTGTTTGTTTTCGTAATTTATTGACGGTCTCTCAAATCTCTGAAAGCTTTAAACTTTATTGCTAAGTTTGAAAGCTGCCCTGAATTATATTTAACGATATATATATATATATATATATATATATATATATATATATATATATATATATATATATATATATATATATATATATATATATATATATATAATGAATTAAACCAGAGAAGTTTCGAATTAGGATGTAACAAAACCTTACAGTAGTTTAAATGAGTGAAAAACAAATAATTTTTATTTTATTTATTATTACAACCACACTCAAATAATATCACATTATTACTGATCGTACTTTACCTATTTATAAAAATTAATAAATATAATAGATGAAATAATTTACAATACCTACGTGTGCAAAATTATCCATTTTTATCCGATAAATATATTCTTTGAATAAATATGAGTTAAAAATTAAATATAGCAACTAAAAAATGATATCAATATTAAATTGCCATACATTTTTCCGCGATCATAGCAGCCCAAGATGCGGCATAGACTCAATAAAATTAAAAATGCTCGATTAAGGTAGTAAAGATTGTATTAATATATTTTATCTGATTATTAAGCCACTTAGTTCCTTGAAGCTGGGTACATATTGCCGAGAGAACTAATGTGTCAATCTCCAGACCGATGGAACCCCATCATTGACACCATAATATTTCCTCCATTCTCTTCAACACATGAAGAATTTCCAGAGTCCTGTTCTTCCCAATTTGTGACCATGGCCTATTAGAATACGGTTCTCTCATTCACACATAGATGGCAGCACCATGAAGCGACTAGAAAAGTCTATTATTTTCAAGCTAGTTCTAAATGGTTAAAAAACCGAATAGTCTTAAAATCATGGTTTCTTAGCAATACTAGTCATGAACGGTTTGAAAACCGTAAAAGTAAAAACTGTTCTTTACTTTAAACTTTACTGCTGGATGGACAGACTGCTGTCGGTTATTTTACTGTCATTTTAGAATGAAAATTCAAACAGTGCTCCATGCCCTCGATCTTTAGTTTGGGATATGGCATCCTCTAATTCATTAAATTTTACTCTCTTAATATTCCCCTGCATTTGTCTCTGCCAAGTCATTCTAGGTCCTCCCCTTTTTCTCCTTCAATCAGGGGTCCGAGAGAGAAAAATATGTGTGAATTTTTATAGGATTAATGAATTGTCTTAGCCAAAGTAAAATATCAACCTTTCTATGTATAAACCGTTCCTTCACAAGTTTTACGGTGCTACTATCCTGCTGAAATTTCCAATTTTATTGCATAATTTGGTGCGCTAGAAGACTGTTTAATAAAATACACCGATATAAGAAGCTACCCACAATGCTATTTCAATAATGGCAAGAGCTTTGAAAGACACTCCAAACCTTAAAACTGACTTCACATTGTTTGTTATTTGATACTTAGCATTATTCTTGTTTCTGTTGGACAGCGAATATACTTCCTATAATTTAGTATTCCAAATAAATCAAATTTGTATTCAACTTTTTGTTGAAAATTTTAGATTTTATTTTAGAAAGTCCAGCTCACTTATATCTTATTCTTCCATACAACCCAAGAAAATATAAATGTCTTTCAGCAGTAATGCGACTAATATTTTCTACACTTTCTTTGCGTAACTCCATTGTAATTTGAGCTGCCGTTTTTCATGAAGTATTTTGGGCTCTCTTTCTTCATTATTTTTCATGTTCTACTAGTTTTAGACTTACATTTTAAACTGTATGCACTTTTATTATTATTTGACAGATTATATATAGTTTAGTTTTCAATTGATAATCTAAATGAAATTTCTGGACCTTCTTTTGAAAATTTAATTAGTCTTTACGTAATTCCAAATGTACGTAATGATATTTTTATTAAGAGAAATTGAATGTTCGTGATAGAAATATTTAGGGTTCAATAGATTATGGTGACATAATTTCCAAATCAAATATTACGGATTCCAATAAACCATAATTTTTTCAGTAATGTTTTAGTATAAAAATTTTACTTTACGGTAAAATGTATCTTACGGATGTTGCAATTAGGGTGCCAGTACTTTTTGCAGTGTTTTAGTTTTTATGTAAGCGTGTGTTTGTACAGTGGGCAATTAAAAAACAGATCACGCTGAATAACTTTTGATCCTTAATGTTTGGATCTTGACGTTCTCAAACTTAATAGCTCGAGGGGGTGACTTTAAATATGGTAATTAATAAGTGCAGACAAAATTATAACACACAAAAACATAATTTCTCTGAAGAAACATACCTTTTTTTCGATGGAATCGAATTTCTGATCACCAAAATGTAAGAGGTAGCTCAATAGACTGAACAGGAGAGCGCTCCAAAATGTGAATGTTAATTTTACTTTCTGCGTATTTCACTATATTTCTCGAGAGCTTTGTAAGCGAATCGAAAAATATTTGCACACAATAATAAAATTCGATTATCAAAAGATATTTCCTTGCAAAATACTACTTTTAGTAAATATTCATTATTTTATTTAATAATGGTGTTATAAATTATTTAATAATTTTGAATTGTAAGGTATAAAATTTTTACATCATTTTTAAGTATATAATTAATTTTACATAGCAAAATAGCGAAATCGGTGAAAAGAGAAAAATCGGTCCAAAATAGCGAGATCGGTCCTAAGAAATCGAATTTTAAACACGTTGTTAAAATATAATCTTTAAAAGTTCTCGAGATATAGCAAAATACGTAAAAATTAAAATCAACCAAACCAAAAATCAAATGGAAGATTCCTTTATTAACCAATGATTTCTACAAAATGTCTAGACTAATTTCTTTCCTCATCTCAAGACTTTTTTTATAACTAAGACTTCACGGATTCTCAACCTTATTTAACTCACTTTGTAAGTCAAATATTTTTCATTACTCTACAATTTAGTTTCTTATAAAAAGTTTATTAATCCTTAATTTTAATATTAAAAAAATGAGTCAAAGGAAATCCAAGAGAAGTGCGGTGGTATGCGCAATGCAGCGAGTTTATTTTTCTTAAAATTTTTTAAAATCAGAAGTGGTTGATGAAAAACCGGATTGTTCAGAAGACGAACACTATAAAAATTTTAATGGTTTATATTACTTATTATCCAAAATATGTGGGATAGTTTTTAATCAACCATGAAAAATAAAAACAATTTTTTTTAAAAAAAATGCTTTTTTTTCTGAAGTTCTCTAACTTTTTTGATAAGATACACTTTTAATCATTTCGTTATTATATTTAAAATTCCAACTGGCCAATCAATTTATATTTTAACTTCTAGTTAGTAATTTTTTTTTTATCGAAGTTAAATTCACTTAAAAATTATCGGTGTTTTCATGGTATCGGTGAATTCAATGTATCAACCTGCAATTTAAATTAAACAAGCAAGTAAATATTACCAATTTAAATATTAAGCTTTATACTTTTTATAGATCTGAGGAAAATAAATAATATAGCAGAGTTAAACTGCGATTTTTAATGCTTCCGGTACATAAAATACTAGGCATAACTACTGGTACATTAAATGCTAGTGTGAAGTTTACACAAAAAAAGAGTGAGAATTTAATTAAAGGACAGTAAATTTGGAGGAAAATGTTTAAGCTAATTTAATAAATGAATATCGTGATCAATTAGCACATATTATCACGAAAAGATGAACAAGGATATATCCACGGCTGTGTATTACCACTAGACTGATGAAACCCTTTGTTCATCTATTAATTGTTAATGAAAAAAAACATGTCGAAAGCGGCTTATAAAAAAAGTAACAATAATAAATGCGTATCTTCTTTTGATTATAGTTATCAATATCAAACTTGTAAAGTAGCAATGAAAAAACAAATTAGTAATTTTACTATAAAAATCTTCTTTTTTAATTTACTGTCACTTAACAAATAAAAACATATTCACGTGACTGTATATGCAAGTGTAAAGCAGTTTTGTAAAAAGTGATATAGTTTAAAAATATGTTAGATTCATTAAATAAAGTGATTTTCAGTTTAGAAAATATTTCGCAATTTATTTCTTGTTGTTTCTATACAATTTTAGGCGGTCCCACTACCTCTTTAGCTATCTAAAAATAAAAAGGACACCATAATTTTTATTTATTTATTTTGTTTTGTACCTGCTATTTAAAATTTTTATATATTTTATATATTTTATATGCTATATAAAATTTTGTTATGCTATATAAAAATAATTTTTTTACATTTTTGTTACAAAAACAATTTTCTGCGTTAATATATTAATGATAAAAATTTTTTAATCTTTAGGTATTAAAATGTTTTCATATTCAGAATTGTCAAATTTTTTAAAAATACATCTTATTTAAATGCTATTTGATTGGGGAAAAATCGATTAAAATATTAGTTTGAAGAACTAAATATTGAATGGTTATGCGATGGAACTAAATTTTATCTTATATTGATACAATTTCCAGTATTTTACGCAGTTATTTATTGCAGCTTTATAAAAAATTATTTATATTTTTGTTACAAGAAAAATTTTCTGCATAATTTATTAATGATAAAAATTTTTATTTTGTTAAGAATTAAAATGTTTTCATATTCAGAATTGTCAAATTTTTGAAAAATAAATCTTATTCTTAAAGCAATTTGATTGGTGTTAAATGGATCAAAATATTAGTTTGGAGAACTAACTATTGAATTGTTATGCGATGGTACTACATTTTATCATTATATAGATACAATTTCCAGTATTTAACGCAGTTATTTATTGCAGCTTAATAAATAATTATTTACATTTTTGTTACAAAAACAATTTTCTGCGTTAATATATTAATGATAAAAATTTTTTAATCTTTAGGTATTAAAATGTTTTCATATTCAGAATTGTCAAATTTTTTAAAAATACACCTTATTTAAATGCTATTTGATTGGTGAAAAATCGATTAATATATTAGTTTGGAGAATTAATTATTGAACTGTTATGCGATGGTACTACATTTTATCATTATATTGATACAATTTCCAGTATTTTACGCAGTTATTTATTGCAGCTTTATAATTATTTATTTACATTTTTGTTACAAAAACAATTTCTGCATTAATTTATTAATGATAACAAATTTTGAATTGTTTATATAATTAAATATATAAACAATATAATTAATTATATAAACAATTCAATATAATTTGTTTATATCATTTGTTTTAATTGTTTGTATTAAAATGTTTTCATATTCAGAATTGTCATATTTTTAAAAAATCAATCTTATTTTTAAAGCTATTTGATAGGTGAAAAGTCGATTAAAATAATAGTTTGGGGAACTAATTATTGAATGCTTATGCGATGGTACTACATTTTATCATTATATTGATGCAATTTGCAGTATTTAACGCAGTTATTTATTGCAGCTTTATAAATAATTATTGAAATTTTTGTTACAAAAAATTTTTTATGCATTAATTGATTAATGCTTACAATTTTTGAATTGTTAATTATTAAAATGTTTTCATACTCTGAATTATCAAATTTTTTAAAAATAAATCTTATTTTTAATGCTATTTGATAGGTGAAAAATCGATTAAAATATTAGTTTGGAGAAATAATTATTGAATGGTTATGCGATGTTACTACATTTCATCATTATATTGATATAATTTCCTATATTTAACGCTGTTATTTATTGCACCTTTGAAAATATTTTTTTTTACATTTTTGTTACAAAAACAATTTTCTGCATTAATATATTAATGATAAAAAGTTTTCAATTGTTAAGTATTAAAATGTTTTCATATTCTGAATTGTCAAATTTTTTAAAAATAAATCTTATTTTTAAAGCTATTTCATTGGTGAAAAATCGATAAAATATTAGTTAGAAGAACTAAATATTGAATGGTTATGCGATGGTACTACATTTTATCATTATATTGATACAATTTCCAGTATTTAACGCAGTTATTTATTGCACCTTTATAAATAATTATTGAAATTTTTGTTACAGAAAAAATTTTCTGCAATCATTTATTAATGATAAAAATTTTTGAATTTTTAATTATTAAAATGATTTCATATTCTGAATTGTCAAATTTTTTAAAACCAAATCTTATTTTTTATGCTATTTGATAGGTGAAAATTCGATTAAAATATTAGTTTGGAGAACTAATTATAGAATGGTTATGCGATGTTACTACATTTTATCATTATATTGATATAATTTCCAGTATTTAACGCAGTTATTTATTGCACCTTTAAAAATAATTTTTTTACATTTTTGTTACAAAAACAATTTTTTGCGTTAATAAATTAATGATAAAAAGTTTTCAATTGTTAAGTTTTAAAAAGTTTTCATATTCTTCTGAATTGTCCAATTTTTTAAAAATAAATCTTATTTTTAATGCTATTTGAATGGTGAAAAATCGATTAAAATATTAGTTTGAGAACTAATTACTGAATGGTTTTACGATGGTACTACATTTATCATTATATTGATACAATTTCCAGTATTAAGCGCAGTTATTTATGGCAGCTTTATACATAATTATTGAAATTTTTGTAACAAAAAAAAAATTTCTGCATTAATATATGAATGATAAAAATTTTTTAATCTTTAAGTATTAAAATGTTTTCATATTCAGAATTGTCAAATTTTTTAAAAATACATCTTATTTAAATGCTATTTGATTCGTGAAAAATCGATTAATATATTAGTTTGGAGAATTAATTATTGAACTGTTATGCGATGGAACTACATTTTATCATTATATTGATACAAATTCCAGTATTTTACGCAGTTATTTATTGCAGCTTTATAAATAATTATTTACATTTTTGTTACAAAAACAATTTCTGCATTAATTTATTAATGCTAACAATTTTTGAATTGTTAATTATTAAAATGTTTTCATACTCTGAATTGTCAAATTTTTTAAAAATAAATCTTATTTTTTATGCTATTTGATAGGTGAAAAATCGATTAAAATATTAGTATGGAGAACTAATTATTGAATGGTTATGCAATGTTACTATATTTTATCATTTTATTGATATAATTTCCAGTATTTAACGATGTTATTTATTGCACCTTTAAAAATAATTTTTTTTACATTTTTGTTACAAAAACAATTTTCTGCATTAATATATTAATGATAAAAGTTTTCTATTGTTAAGTTTTAAAAAGTTTTCATATTCTGAATTGTCAAATTTTTTAAAAATAAATCTCATTTTTTACGCTATTTCAATGGTGAAAAATTGATTAAAATATTAGTTTGGAGAAATAATTATTGAATGGTTATGCGATGGTACTACATTTTATCATAATAGTGATACCATTTCAAATATTTTACGCAGTTATTGATAGCAGCTTTTTAAATTGTTATTTACATTTTTGTTACAAAAAATATTTTCTGCATTAATTTAATAATGATAAAAAAGTTTTAATTTTTAAGTATTAAAATGTTTTCATATTCAGAATTGTCAAATTTTTTAAAAATACATCTTACTTAAATGCTATTTGATTGGTGAAAAATCGATTAATATAATAGTTTGGAGAACTACTTATTGAATGGTTATGCGATGGTACTACATTTTATCATTATAGTTATACAATTTCCAGTATTTTACGCAGTTATTTATTGCAGCTTTATAAATAATTATTTACATTTTTGTTACAAAAACAATTTCTGCATTGATTTATTAATGATAACACATTTTGAATTGTTAAGTATTAAAATGTTTTCATTTTTTGAATTGTCAAATTTTTTAAAAATAAATCTTATTTTTAATGCTATTTCATTGTTGAAAAATCGATCTAAATATTAGTTAGAAGAACTAAATATTGAATGGTTATGCGATGGTACTACATTTTATCATTTAATTGATACAATTTCCAGTATTTAACGCAGTTATTCATTGCAGCTTTATAAATAATTATTGAAATTTTTTTTACAAAAAACATTTTCTGCATTAATTTATTTATGATAAAAATTTTTAAATTGTTAAGTATCAAAATGTTTTCATATTCAGAATAGTCAAATTTTTTCAAAATAAATTTTATTCTTAAAGCTATTTGATTGGTGATAAATCGATTAAAATATTAGTTTCGAGAAGTAATTATTGATTGGTTATGCGATTGTACTACATTTTATCATTATATTAATACAATTTCCACTATTTAACACAGTTATTTATTGCAGCTTTATAAATAATTATTGAAATTTTTGTTACAAGAAAAATTCTCTGCATTATTTTATTAATGATAAAAAGTTTTCAATTGTTAAGTATTAAAATGTTTTCATATTCAGAATTGTCAAATTTTTGAAAAATAAATCTTATTTTTAAAGCTAATTGTTTTCATATTCTGACTTGCCAAATTTTTTTAAAAATAAATCTTATTTTTAATGCTCTTTGATTGGTGAAAAATCGATTAAAATATTAGTTAGAAGAACTAAATATTGAGTTGTTATGCGATGGTACTACATTTTATCATTATATTGATACAATTTCCAGTATTTAACGCAGTTATTTATTGCACCTTTATAAATATTTTTTTTTAACATTTTTGTTACAAAAAAATTTTCTGCATTAATTTATTATTGATAAACATTTTTAAATTGTTAAGTATTAAAATGTTTTCCTATTCAGAATTTATTATTTACGCAGTTATTTATTATAGCTTTATAAATAATTATTTACATATTTGTTACAAAAAAAGTTTTCTGTATTAATTTATTAATGATAAAAATTTTTGAATTGTTAAGTATTAAAATGTTTCCATATTCTGAATTGTCAAATTTTTTAAAAGTATATCTTATTTAAATGCTATTTGATAGGAGAAAAATCGATTAAAATATTAATTAGTAGAATTAATTATTGAATGGTCATGAGATGCTTCTACATTTTATCATTATGTTGATACAATTTCCAGTATTTAACGCAGTTATTTATTACAGCTTTATAAAAAACTATTTACATTCTTGTTACAAAAAAAGTTTTCTGAATTAATTTATTAATGATCAAAATTTTTAAATTGTTAAGTATTAAAATGTTTTCCTATTCAGAATTGTCAAATTTTTTAAAAATAAATCTTATTTATATGCTATTTGATAGGTGAAAAAACGATTAAAATATTAGTTTGTAGAACTAATTATTGAATGGTTATGAGATGCTTCTACATTTTATCATTATATTGATACAATTTCCAGTATTTAACGCAGTTATTTATTGCACCTTTATAAATAATTTTTTTACATTTTTTTTACAAAAACAATTTTCTGGATTACTTTATTAAAGATAAAAATTTTTGAATTGTTAAGTATTAAAATGTTTTCATATTCAGAATTGTCAAATTTTTTAAAAATAAATCTTATTTTTAAAGCTACTTGTTTTCATATTCTGACTTGCCAAATTTTTTAAAAATAAATCTTATTTTTAATGCTATTTAATTGGTGAAAAATCGATAACTATATTAGTTAGAAGAACTAAATATTGAAGTGTTATGCGATGGTACTACATTTTATCATTATATTGATACAATTTCCAGTATTTAACGCAGTTATATTTTGCAGCTTTATAAATAATTATTGAAATTTTTGTTACAAAAAAAGTTTTCTGCATTAATTTAACTATGATAAAAAATTTTGAATTGTTAAGTATTAAAATGTTTTCATACTCTGAATTGTCAAATTTTTTAAGAGTAAATCTTATTTTAAAAGCTATTTGAAAGGTTAAAAATCGATTAAAATATTAGTTTGGAGAATCAATTATTGAATTGTTATGCGATGGTACTACATTTTGTCATTATATTGATACAATTTCCAGTATTTAACGCAGTTATTTATTACAGCTTTATAAATAATTATTTGCATTTTTGTTAGAAAAACAATTTTCTGGATTTCTTTATTAATGATAAAAATTTTTGAACTGTTAAGTATTAAAATGTTTTCATATTCTGATTTGTCAAATTTTTTAAAAATAAATCTTATTTTTAATGCTATTTGATAGGTAAAAAATCGATTAAAATATTAGTTTTTAGAACTAATTTTTGAATGGTTATGAGATGTTTCTACATTTTATCATTATATTGATACAATTTCCAGTATTTAACGCAGTTATTTATTGCTTATTTATAAATAATTTTTTTACATTTTTGTTAGAAAAACAATTTTCTGGATTACTTAATTAATGATAAAAATTTTTGAACTGTTAAGTATGAAAATGTTTTCATATTCTGACTTGTCAAATTTTTTAAAAATAAATCTTATTTTTAATGCTATTTGATTGGTGAAAAATCGATTAAAATATTAGTTTGGAGAACTAAATATTGAATGGTTAAGCGATGGTACTACATTTTATCATTATATTGATACAATTTCCAGTAATTAACGCAGTTATTTATTGCAGCTTCATAAATAATTATTGAAATTTTTATTACAAAAAAAGTTTTCTGCATTTATTTATTAATGAAAAAAATTTTTAAATTGTTAAGTATTAAAATGTTTTCATGTTCCGAATTGTCAAATTTTTTAAAAATAAATCTTATTTTTAAAGCTATTTGATTGGTGAAAAATCGATTAAAATATTAGTTTGGAGAACTAATTATTGAATTGATATGCGATGGTACTGCATTTTATAATTATCTTGATACAATTTCCACTATTTAACGCAGTTATTTATTGCAGCTTTATAAATAATTATTTACATATTTGTTATAAAAAAAATTTCTGCATTAATTTATTAATGATAAAAATTTTTGAATTGTTATGTATTAAATTGCTTTCATATTCTGAATTGTCAATTTTTTTAAAAATAATTCTTTTTTTCAAAGCTTTTTGATTGGTGAAAAATCAATTAAAATATTAGTTTGGCGAACTAATTATTGAATTGATATGCGATGGTACTGCATTTTATCATTATATTTATTCAATTTCTAGTATTTTACGCAGTTATTTATTGCAGCTTTATAAATAATTATTGAAATTTTCGTTAAAAAAAAAAGTTTTCTGCATTAATTTATTAATGAAAAAAATGTTTAAATTGTTAAGTATTAAAATGTTTTCATGTTCCGAATTGTCAAATTTTTTAAAAATAAATCTTATTTTTAAAGCTATTTGATTGGTGAAAAATCGATTAAAATATTAGTTTGGAGAACTAATTATTGAATTGAAATGCGATGGTACTACATTTTATCATTATATTGATACAATTTCCAGTATTTAACGCAGTTATTTATTGCAGCTTTATAAATAATTATTTACATTTTTGTTATAAAAAAAATTTCTGCATTAATTTATTAATTATAAATTTTTTGAATTGTTATGTATTAAATTGCTTTCATATTCTGAATTGTCAATTTTTTTAAAAATAATTCTTATTTTCAAAGCTATTTGATTGGTGAAAAATCAATTAAAATATTAGTTTGGAGAACTAATTATTGAATTGATATGCGATGGTACTGCATTTTATCATTATATTTATTCAATTTCTAGTATTTTACGCAGTTATTTATTGCAGCTTTATAAATAATTATATACATTTTTGTTAGAAAAAAAAATTTCTGCATTAACTTATTAATGATAAAAATTTTTGAATTGTTAAGAGTTAAAACGTTTTCATATTCTGAATTGTAAAATTTTTTTAAAAATAAATCTTATTTTTAATGCTATTTGATTGGTGAAAAATCGACTAAAATATTAGTTTGGAGAACTAATTATTGAATGGTCACATGGAAAAATGGTACTACATTTTATCATTATATTGCCAAAACTTCAATTACTCACATCTGTTATTCATTGCAGTTTTATAAATGATTATTTACATTTTTTTTGCAAATCAATTTTCTGAAATTATTTGCTAATTATAAAAAATTTTTGAATTGCAATGTTCTAAAAAAAATATTATTCTGATTTTCATATTTTTTAAAAATAAATCTTTTTTTAATGCTATTTGAATAGCGAAAAATCCATTGAAATATTAGTTTGAAGAACTAATTATTGAATGGTTACATGGAAAAATGGTACTACATTTTATCATTATATTGCCAAAATTTCAATTATTTACATCAAGTATTTATTCTAGTTTTTTAAGCATTTATTTGCATTTTTGTTACAAAACAATTTTCTTTGGGAAGCTTAATGCATAAGTTACTTTCCAGATGTGTAGATAACGCATAAAAAATTGGTTTTTAGCATAAAAATAAAAAAAAATCTTAATTTTTAAGATTTGTGAGAATTCTCTTAAGAAATGAGTACGTTAATTACCCATAACTCTGCGTGTGTAATGCATGCAATTGAATGCCTCGACTATTGATTAGAGAAGTAAGCCGTATCATAGTTGACCATCTAACATATCATCGTTGATCGAAAGTTGAGCTCAGAAAGGCTTTAGTTTAATTTGTATATATTTCGGAAAATGAAGAGTTTAGTTGAAAACTTCGACTTTATTTAGATTTGCACAGAAAAAAATCTCGTTCGATATCTTTGACAATGGAACACATGTTTGACATTTTAAATATTTTTTAAGAAAAAAAAAATTACATTTAAGCAATTTTTGATTTAGATAAAAACAAATAATGTTAAATTAATTTCAACCTTATTATTAAAAAGAATTATTTTAAATTCTAAACTCATATAAAATACTTTTTTGTTCGCAAATAGTAAAAAAAAAATAATAATAATTTTTGACTCACCTGTTGAAAAAAGTGTGAGTAACGCCTCCCCACTCGGAATACCCGAGCAGGAAGGTCCGTCCCATCGGGGGTCCCCCGTTGTCACAAATTCCTCAAGAATCATTATAAGGTATCCTAATATTTATCATTTTATTAATCACTCAGTATCTTACCCTAACATCAGAAAAGAAATATTATGAACTGTTTTCGCTTTGACTGAAAGTTCATGAATGAATAACAGTTCCAGCCCATTTTCCGTATTTGGAAAGTGTTCTGTAAATGTGACCAATCACAATCTTTACGTTCATGAATGACGTTTTGAAACGTACAACTTCGTCAAAAGACGCTCTACAATTTATTTCATGTCGTGTATGGTATCTAAAATTGTTTTAACTCCTTGATTCTAAAACAGAAACCTACCAATCAACGTTTTTTGAACAATTTATTGAGTAATATAATATTTGTGTGAAATAGAAACCGAAAAACGAGAAATGAATCAACTTTTTAGAAAAGAGTGCATCGACTCTCTTCGTGTCGTTGAAGTCCATATATGGTAGCCGAAGATCTCCGAAGAAAGCCGAATGCATACGTCATAAGTATAGCGAGGGATGAAAGGTGAAATTTTTTCTTTATTTTAATTACTGTTTAGGAGTGGCTCAGATGCGTTGGAGAATTGTGTGGGCGATTACACAGAGAAGAGTTCTCAACTTAAACTTCTGTGTTAGAAACCCCAATAATATAACAAACAAATGATTTCAGAAAACGTTTCTATATGTTTTACATGCTTGTTTTTTTTTTTTTTTTTTTTTGCTGTTTGATTTAGGAAAATTTAAAAATTGTCTTGTACTTGGCAACTTTGCATGCGCATTAATAAAAACTCTACTTTTGTTTTGTATAAAAACAATTATGTTTAATACCTCATAATACATTTTTATTTTTGTTTTTTAAAAGGTAATAAGCGTTATATTAGTATAAACAAAAAAAAATTATTTCCGAAAGTTTTGATTGAGATTTTTTCATGAAATTTTGTAGTTAATTTGCCGCATATCTCTCTAAGTCTTTAATTTTCAGGTAAATACGAGATACTTATGAACTTTTTCTACATTTTTAGTTCTCTTTTAGATTGTTAACACTGTAGTTCTTACTCCAGACATAGTTTTTAGCACCGTTTGTTACCTCGATTAGATATTATCGAATATTCCTCTCAAGGTTTTCTTCTTCCTGCTATTACAATACAGTACTCTGAGTACAAACAGAGAGCAAAAAAAAAAAAAAAAAAAAACGAGGGACCACCCTGAATAACTTTTGATTTAATAATTCGATCTTCACGTTTTTAAGTTCATAAAGGTTCGTGGGGGTGACCTCAAATATAATAATCAATAAGAACAAATAATATTTTAAGATTTGAAATCAAACTCAAAAACCTACTTTCTCTGTATAACATACCCTTTTTTTTCGATGGATTCGGATTTCTAGATAATAAAGGGTTGCTAACTGGAAAATATGGTCCCGAATACCGAATTTTATAATTGTGTGCAAATATTTTGTCTAAAAAACTTCTCAAGATATTGCGAAGAAAAGTAAAATGAAGATCAAACAATTGGGACCATATTTCCCAGATTGAGGCTACCCCCTACATAAAAATTCGGAATCCATCGAAGAAAAAAGGTGTGTATATTCAGAGAGTTTAGTTTTTTTTAACTGATTTCGTAACTTAAAATATCGTCTGCACTAATTAATTAGCATGCTTGAATTCATCCCCCTTAAGCAAGTTCTTGAACGTAAAAATCCAATCATTAGATCAAAAGTTATTTAGAATGGTTAATTTATTTTTGGGGGCATTGTACTATTTTTTGTGCAGCAGAAACGGTTCAATTATTTAACGCCTTGAGTTTATTATCACCCCATTACGTTTCAAAGATAGGATTTTTATGTACTAAGTGACAAATGATTAATCTCTCAAATTTACAGTATGCAAAAATTAAACCCGAATAACTTTCATTTAATGAGGCACTCTTCAAAGCCTTATGTTAAATATTCTTATTATATAGAACATACATTCTCTGAATAAAAACTTTATTTTTACTGACTGACTTAAATTTCGTACAAAATTGATCGAATAGTTTTGAGCGTATTAATTTTTAAAAAAATCGTAGAGAGTCGTGAATAATATGGTATTTCTTTTTTCAACGTCCTTTTTCGTTCTTTATAAATTTCATATTCATGTCTTAAGTTAAACCATTTTCACAACAGTTGAAAAAATCCATTTTTGATGAATGTGAACTTAATTGACTTAATACAAAGAACCTTTTTCAACTCAGAAACTATTCTGCCGATTTTGTTAAAATTTTGTATTTTGCCACTTGAAATAAGTTTCTTTAGAGTGAGGTAAACATATTTATACCTTTCATTTTAATTTTTTTTTACTAAGATTAAATGAAATAATAGTAAATAAAAAAATAAAAAACTATTAAAAATTATTCTTTGCATGAAATTATCTTTGGATAAACTAATTTATAACAGTGTCTAAAAAGACCTAAAAAAGTTTTGGCGAAATGCGCAAAGGAGTGAGTTCGAACTATATTTTCGACCCTTATATTTTGAGAGTGAAGAATTGGGGTGCTCTTAAACAAATTTTTTATACTGCTTTCCTCTTAACCACATTTTAGTCCTTTCAAAAAGTCTATATTCTAAAGATATGAAAAAGAAATAAAAAACTATTAAAAATTATTCTTTGCATGAAATTATCTTTGGATAAACTAATTTATAACAGTGTCTAAAAAGACCTAAAAAAGTTATGGCGAAATGCGCAAAGGAGTGAGTTCGAACTATATTTTCGACCCTTATATTTTGAGAGTGAAGAATTGGGGTGCTCTTAAACAAATTTTTTATACTGCTTTCCTCTTAACCACATTTTAGTCCTTTCAAAAAGTCTATATTCTAAAGATATGAAAAAGAAATAAAAAACTATTAAAAATTATTCTTTGCATGAAATTATCTTTGGATAAACTAATTTATAACAGTGTCTAAAAAGACCTAAAAAAGTTATGGCGAAATGCGCAAAGGAGTGAGTTCGAACTATATTTTCGACCCTTATATTTTGAGAGTGAAGAATTGGGGTGCTCTTAAACAAATTTTTTATACTGCTTTCCTCTTAACCACATTTTAGTCCTTTCAAAAAGTCTATATTCTAAAGATATGAAAAAGAAATAAAAAACTATTAAAAATTATTCTTTGCATGAAATTATCTTTGGATAAACTAATTTATAACAGTGTCTAAAAAGACCTAAAAAAGTTATGGCGAAATGCGCAAAGGAGTGAGTTCGAACTATATTTTCGACCCTTATATTTTGAGAGTGAAGAATTGGGGTGCTCTTAAACAAATTTTTTATACTGCTTTCCTCTTAACCACATTTTAGTCCTTTCAAAAAGTCTATATTCTAAAGATATGAAAAAGAAATAAAAAACTATTAAAAATTATTCTTTGCATGAAATTATCTTTGGATAAACTAATTTATAACAGTGTCTAAAAAGACCTAAAAAAGTTATGGCGAAATGCGCAAAGGAGTGAGTTCGAACTATATTTTCGACCCTTATATTTTGAGAGTGAAGAATTGGGGTGCTCTTAAACAAATTTTTTATACTGCTTTCCTCTTAACCACATTTTAGTCCTTTCAAAAAGTCTATATTCTAAAGATATGAAAAAGAAATAAAAAACTATTAAAAATTATTCTTTGCATGAAATTATCTTTGGATAAACTAATTTATAACAGTGTCTAAAAAGACCTAAAAAAGTTTTGGCGAAATGCGCAAAGGAGTGAGTTCGAACTATATTTTCGACCCTTATATTTTGAGAGTGAAGAATTGGGGTGCTCTTAAACAAATTTTTTATACTGCTTTCCTCTTAACCACATTTTAGTCCTTTCAAAAAGTCTATATTCTAAAGATATGAAAAAGAAATAAAAAACTATTAAAAATTATTCTTTGCATGAAATTATCTTTGGATAAACTAATTTATAACAGTGTCTAAAAAGACCTAAAAAAGTTATGGCGAAATGCGCAAAGGAGTGAGTTCGAACTATATTTTCGACCCTTATATTTTGAGAGTGAAGAATTGGGGTGCTCTTAAACAAATTTTTTATACTTCTTTCCTCTTAACCACATTTTAGTCCTTTCAAAAAGTCTATATTCTAAAGATATGAAAAAGAAATAAAAAACTATTAAAAATTATTCTTTGCATGAAATTATCTTTGGATAAACTAATTTATAACAGTGTCTAAAAAGACCTAAAAAAGTTATGGCGAAATGCGCAAAGGAGTGAGTTCGAACAATATTTTCGACCCTTATATTTTGAGAGTGAAGAATTGGGGTGCTCTTAAACAAATTTTTTATACTGCTTTCCTCTTAACCACATTTTAGTCCTTTCAAAAAGTCTATATTCTAAAGATATGAAAAAGAAATAAAAAACTATTAAAAATTATTCTTTGCATGAAATTATCTTTGGATAAACTAATTTATAACAGTGTCTAAAAAGACCTAAAAAAGTTATGGCGAAATGCGCAAAGGAGTGAGTTCGAACTATATTTTCGACCCTTATATTTTGAGAGTGAAGAATTGGGGTGCTCTTAAACAAATTTTTTATACTGCTTTCCTCTTAACCACATTTTAGTCCTTTCAAAAAGTCTATATTCTAAAGATATGAAAAAGAAATAAAAAACTATTAAAAATTATTCTTTGCATGAAATTATCTTTGGATAAACTAATTTATAACAGTGTCTAAAAAGACCTAAAAAAGTTATGGCGAAATGCGCAAAGGAGTGAGTTCGAACTATATTTTCGACCCTTATATTTTGAGAGTGAAGAATTGGGGTGCTCTTAAACAAATTTTTTATACTGCTTTCCTCTTAACCACATTTTAGTCCTTTCAAAAAGTCTATATTCTAAAGATATGAAAAAGAAATAAAAAACTATTAAAAATCATTCTTTGCATGAAATTATCTTTGGATAAACTAATTTATAACAGTGTCTAAAAAGACCTAAAAAAGTTTTGGCGAAATGCGCAAAGGAGTGAGTTCGAACTATATTTTCGACCCTTATATTTTGAGAGTGAAGAATTGGGGTGCTCTTAAACAAATTTTTTATACTGCTTTCCTCTTAACCACATTTTAGTCCTTTCAAAAAGTCTATATTCTAAAGATATGAAAAAGAAATAAAAAACTATTAAAAATTATTCTTTGCATGAAATTATCTTTGGATAAACTAATGTATAACAGTGTCTAAAAAGACCTAAAAAAGTTATGGCGAAATGCGCAAAGGAGTGAGTTCGAACTATATTTTCGACCCTTATATTTTGAGAGTGAAGAATTGGGGTGCTCTTAAACAAATTTTTTATACTGCTTTCCTCTTAACCACATTTTAGTCCTTTCAAAAAGTCTATATTCTAAAGATATGAAAAAGAAATAAAAAACTATTAAAAATTATTCTTTGCATGAAATTATCTTTGGATAAACTAATTTATAACAGTGTCTAAAAAGACCTAAAAAAGTTATGGCGAAATGCGCAAAGGAGTGAGTTCGAACTGTATTTTCGACCCTTATATTTTGAGAGTGAAGAATTGGGGTGCTCTTAAACAAATTTTTTATACTGCTTTCCTCTTAACCACATTTTAGTCCTTTCAAAAACTCTATATTCTAAAGATATGGAAAAGAATTCTTTATAAAGTAAAGTATTTTTACTTATCTTTACTTTACTCTTTACCAAATCCATGCTCTTCATAAGATTATAATTTCAAAGTCATTTTTCTCTTAATTTCTTTTTCAATACCTTTGTCAGCATTTAGTTTTTACTTTAATTGTGTCAAAAAATTTCAAATAAAGAAAGCAAATTACGTTCAAGCAAATAATTTTTTCTTCACATAGCACTTTGAATAAAAATTCATTTGATAGTTCGAAATTTATAAAATAATTAGGCACGTTGTTATTCCATAGTTGACAGTTTTTCTGTTTTCTGTGCTTCGCTTTATGATAAACATCCCAAAAAATGTTTGTAAATTTATAATTTTTGGTTTTAAATAAATAATTATTCTTTGCATGAAAGTATCGACCGAATTTTACAATTGAGTGTATTTTTTTTTTCTGGCCAAACTATTTTGATCCTATTTTCTAGATTGCGGCTACCAGTCAAATTTGAACCGCGATGGCTCAGGGGATAGAGCGTTCGTCTTCCATTGAGGTGAACAGGGTTCGAATCCCAGCGATGGCTGGTCGATACGAATTCCGCACCCAACTTGTACCGACCTGAGCGGTGAGGTGAAATATCCTCAGTGGTAGACGGATCATGGGTTATAGTCCCCTTGTCGTCAGGCTAACCGTGAGAGGGTCTCTTGGTCTTCCTCTCCATGTAACGCAAATGCGGGTTAGTTTCCTCATAAAGTCAAATTTCTCTCTCAACTTGATCCAGGAGTTCCCCTGTCTTCTAGTTTGAGCTCATAATTACAAGGCTACGGAGTTAAACATTAGTAGTCGTTAATCCAAAAATTGGGTCGGCTGCTCAGCGACGGTTATAATGTCACTCAAATTTCGAGGTTCGTGAATTCAAATCCATGAAGAAAAAAAAAGGTGTGTTCATTTCAAAATACTTACGTTTTTATGTATAGTTTCGTAACTTAAAATATCGTCTGCACTAATTAATCAGCAAATTTTAAGCTCGAATCATTAAGATAGAGTACGTGATTTTTACATCAAAAGTTATAGGGTATTTTATTCTACACAACTGCAGTGGCTGTCTACAATACAAGAAAGCGTGGTGTTTTCATGAATATTTGTTTAAAGATATGTTTTTATGATAAAATAAAGGAAATAGTTCTACTTAGAATTCTAATATTACCCGGCTCTCGAGTCTGTCGATTAATTGCAAGCAGCAATCTTTTTAGCAATCACTGATGTTGAATATTTAGATAAACCAATAGCTTTCGACAATCCATTGATTACTTGAAGACGACACATAGCTGCTTTTCCCCTTTCTAATAGTTATCGAGTGACACAATAGTTCAGTAGAATAAGAACATGTTCTTCCAAAATAAGAAATTGGAATATCTTGATTTTTAGCAATTAAGCCATTCCTAAAGGGTGTTGAGGTTTATGAAAAAACAAAATATTTTAATAGTTTTCACACAGTTAGTTTAGAAAAGTTTTCTCCTTATTTTATTTATTTATCTACTTATTTTGTAAGCTGCATAAATATTTCTATGACTGCACAATTATATTCGCAATTTTTACAATCTCATTTAACTAACAATTAGTTTAACATTTAAAATGAATCAAAATTTAAAATTTCAAAAAGATCTATATTATTTTTAAAGTGAATATTATTTCTCACTCAGTTAAAGATTTTTAAAAAGTTTAAAACTACTTGTCTTCTTGTACAAATTCTATCTAGCACGGAAACTTAAAATATTGATTTTGAGAAAAATGAGTTTAAAGTTTGGGGATTGGTTTAATTCAGGGAATATGTGCTTCAGAAAAAAATCAATAGTGACACCAAATGTTTACTTATAACTTATTAAAATGATAATTTTCTTTAAAACTAGTCCATAAGAATACAGATTTTATTTATTTATTTATTGTTTACAATAATATAATTAGCATAATATGTGGATAGTAATTACATTTCAACTTTAAATCTATAGCAATAAAATGTAAAACCCATGTATTGATAAGCCGTAGATTGATAATTTTATAATTGAAGTATCAGTTTTGGACATCTTTTCCCGAGTTTCGAACTAATGTGAGTTGTTTTAAATGTACAGTCGGACCCCGATTTAACGAATTCATAGGGACAGAAAATATTATTTGCTAAATCGGGGATAATTCGTAATATCGGGGTTAAAATATAAAAAAAGATACGACTAACCTTATGAAATATTCGAACATCTCTAATAAGCAAATAAACAAAATAAATAGAAATCTTACACTTTTTATTCAATAGTTTAAAATACAGCGAATGATTACGCGCTGATTAATCCGATATTTTAAAGCATTTCATGAGTAAGGTTTGCTTTATTTCCTTGATTTCATACTTTAAAAAGTTATTTTCGAGGTCATGAAGAGAAGAAAATACTCGTTTCATTTACACTTTACTGCATTAGGTAAGTTTTCACTGTTTTCAAACAGTGCAAAGTAACAGTTTTATCAGAAGATTCATTATCATAGATTTCTCAGTCGCTATTCATTGTTTCCTATAAATTTACTTCATTAACTTCATAAAATTTGTTAAATCGCGAAATACGGTAAATAGGGCTTCGTTAAAACGAGGTTCGACTGTATTGTTTTTATGAATATAAAAATTCAGAGAATCAAAGAAAAAGAATAAATTTAATATATATTTACTTTAAATATTCCTTAATATAAATTAATATAAATTAAATATTAAGTAACCTGGAAAACAATGGTTTAAATGCAATACAGCTGTAAAAAAGCCTAAACAGATTTTCAATTTTTAAAAACTTTTACCTGCGGAATATATTTGAGAAAAACGTGCCAAAAATTGGATCAAAAAAACATTTCACTTTAATGTTGTTCATTATTATCATGTAAAATTTTAGAAATAGATAATGTATAAAAACAAAATTACTACAATTTAATATTTTCACATATGCTAATGGTTCACAGTAGTTTTTGCTCAAATTATAGTAAAATAAATCAAATGACATAATTTTCAAGATAAATAAAATACGACAAATTTTATTATTTATATCCACGACTCTCAGATTCCGTTCCGACTAATGGCCTGAAACTGCTCAACTTTTCTCTGAAAAATTTAAAAACAAGTATCTCCATCTATTGGGGAAATAGTAAATTACATATTATGCGTTGGATGAACTGAATTAGGACATCATGGAATTGAAGCACCGATTTTTCTCTTGCCCGAACTCAGGTCGGGCATTCCGAAATTGGAGCATTTGCGTTGCCTGAACTGAGTTCGGGTTAAAATTGGGGGTTAAAATTGGGGGGAAAGGGGTTAAAATTGTACTAATAGTATAAAAATTGAAGAAACGATTTCAATAGCAACATTGAAGAAACTTTACCAAACTTACCTATCCGAATAACTGTCGAATTTATTCTTTTTTGATGATGTTTCGAAAAAAAAAAAAAAAAATGTCGGCAAACTTAGATGTCCACAAATGGAGTGGATATATTGTAAGAGGACATTGTAAGAGGTGGTGGTAAGTCTTATTATTATTTTTTTTTTTTATTATTTAGTAGTGCTATATTTGTAGATACGATTTTTAATTTCTGAATTACTGCATTTTAGACAAAATATTGGATGACTTTGTGTTTTCTAAAAACTCAGGTTTTTCAGTCGCCTTCAGATAAAGCATCTAAAAATGAAGCTATTATGTTAAACTCAATTTATGACTGTGCTGAAAGCGGTGTAAAATTAATGCGGGACTTTAACCGTTGATGACGAACAAAAACATTATTTTCTCCGTTCTATCCAAGATAGCAAATTGTATCCTGATTGCCAAAAATTAGTCTAAAAACGAAAATATTCACACTCATTTTAAAACTGCCGTTGAACAGCCCATCTAGTTTCTTGGGTTTACAACTACTAATGTTCAACTCCGTAGCCTTGTAATTTTGAACCCAATCCAGAAGACGGGGTAACTCTTGGATCAAGTATTGGGAGAAACTTGAATTTGTGTCGGAGTTTTTGATGGAACTAATCTGCATTTGCGTTACCTGGAAAAGAAAACCACGAAAATCTCCCACGATTAGCCTAACGTATAGGGGAGACTAACCCATGATCCGTCTACCACTGAGGATATTTTACGTCAGCACTGTGGTCGGTGCGAGCCGGGTTCGGAATTCGTGACGTCCAGCCTTTTCTAGGATTCGAACCAGCTTCACCTCATTGGAAAGCGACCGCTCTATAATCTGAGCCACAGCGACTAATACACACTAATTTGATTTTATTTTATATCCGTCACTGAACAGCCGACCCAATTTTTAGTTTATGTCTACAATGTTCAACTCCGTAGCCTTGTAATTTTGTACCCAATCGAGACGACAGGGTAATTCCTGAATCAAGCATGGGGAGAAATTGGAATTTGAGGCGGAGTTATTGATGGAAATATTGATGGAACCGCATTTTCGTGACACGGAGGATAAAAACCTCGAAAACTTCCCACGATTAGCCTGATGGCAAGGGACTCTAACCCATTATTCATCTGCCACTGGGGATATTTTACCACAGCTCTGTGGTCAGTGCGAGCCGGTGTGAAATTCGTATCGCTAGGATTCGAACCCGGTTCACCTCATTGGAAGGTGAAATCCCCTGAGCCCCCATGGCTTCATGCACACAAATTGATGTTATGATTTTCAGGATAATTAAATAAAATGTTCAAATTATATTGCGTACAACTTTCGTTGCTCTAAATTCATCATCTAAACCAGTGTTTCCCAAAGCGTACCCCCAGGGGTACGGGAACAGTTTAGCAGGGGTACGCGTTCTTATGCGAAATATCTTGCAGCAAACGGAAATTTTAATAACTTTCATTTAAAAACAAAGCCAGCCATGAAAATTTGCGATTACGTATTTTTCCATTGGCTATTTTTTGCAGAGTTAACAGTTAATAATTAGTGCACACATCGTTACGAAAAATTTAGAAAGGGTACACAAAAGTCATAAGTTTCGGAAACACTGATCTAACACTATAGAAAATTATAGCTCTAGTCAGGACGGGGTTTTTCAAACAAGGGGTATAAAACCGTATACATGTTAATATGATCAAAATAAACAATTTTAAGAGTCGACCGAAAAAATTTCTTTGACTCTATCCGTTCCAAAAGAATTTATTTTTATTTATATCATTTACTATTTTATGTTTAAAAACTTTTTCGATTCAGAAAGCAACGGAAAATTATTCTACTTATCTTTAATCATTGAAAATATCTATAAGGGCTTTTAATATTCAAACCAAAGGTACCTTTTCAATTAATTTCATTAATAAAAATTGTTTAAAAAAAAATTGGCTAAACAAAAAACATATAGACTCTAAATCACAAAAAAAAAAGGTCAGTAGTCTCTTAAGAGTCTGCATTATGAAATGAATTAAACAATTAATCTGATTGTTTAAGGCTTTCAGTTTCATTTTATTTATAACTTGCTGCGGTTCTAGACATTTCTTAGTTTAAAAACACAAATTATTAAAATACTATTACCCCTAAAGTATTACGTTTCGCTGTTGCAGAACATATAGTGCTGCCATCTAGGGAAAAAGTGTGGACTTAGTATAATCGATAAAATTAAAGATAGGATAGAAATATTAATTAGAAATAGTATAGAGCGTTTTACAAAACATTAATTCAATTAAGATATTAAGAGACCTATCTATGAAATTCAACCGATTTCACCACATATTTTCTCCAACTTAAGCAGTTTCTTACAGAAATGAAGAAAAGAAAAGTGATAAAACATAGTATTCCAGATTTGTTTTTCCTTTTCTTTTTTACCCCAATAAAACTATAATAATTTAACTGGCACTTACAGAATAGATCCTCTTATATACACCAATAACTTTTGATGTTTATACATTTTATTTATTTATTTATTGAAAGATATCAAGCTTCGCTTCTAAGCATGATTTAACACTCAAAAAATCTTTTCTGAAATGTCTTTCAAATGAAATTTAAAATTTTTCATTTGAAAGCTGATTAAAAGTGTTTCATATAGCTTTGTTCATAATCAAAGATTTAAGAAGAAAGTATTTTCTTCAATATTTTTTTTTTTTTTAAAAATAAGAAATATATTTTTAATTGAAATCAAAAATACTATAAAAATTTTACAATTGTTACGAATTTCAAGTTTTTTTAATTTATTTTAATGGAACGCATGAGCATTTAGGAAATTTTTAGAATTCAAATAATAAGTTGTATAAAGAAGTTTAAATTATAAAGTGAAAGATAATAATAATTTTTTTATTAATTTATAAATATATAATATATATATATATATATATATATATATATATATATATATATATATATATATATATATATATATATATATATATATATATATATATATATATATATATATATATATATATATATATATAGATAGATAGATAGATAGATAGATAGACACATTACCCTACAATAATGGAAGAGACACTTTCGGTTTCTGATATATTTATATTTAAAATTTCCCAAGAAACACTAGGAGGAAATTTTTGTAATTTTAGAAAAGTTTGGTTCATGCTATTTTTGATACTTTTCTTTTAAAGTTTAAAGCTTTCAGAGGTTTTAGAGACCGACAGTAAATTACAAAAGAAAACAAGTATTTTTGAACACCCCATGACCAAAAATCAAGCGTTAAGCTTGTAAATTCCATCTATTACATTGGTTATGATTTGCAATGGATGCATAAAATTTCTTAATTCTTAGAGTGCCTAGAGTAATACAATACATATAGTTCAATACAGGCATAGTTCAATACAGAGTAATACATAATAGTTCAATACAGGCACTCTAGTAAATCTAGCTACATATTCTTTTGTACTGCGAATGCACGGAAAAAAATTTAAAATTATTTTTTCAAAAAATTTGATTTTAATTATTTAAAATTGTAAAAAGTTACAAGCAATTTTCTATGTAGTTCTTGTACTTCTTACAAAAATAAAATTAAAAAAAAAAAAAAAAAAATAAAAAAAACGGAAAAGGGGTTTTTCACATATATAATTTTGTTCTTGCTGCCGTGATTTATAATACTACATAACAAAATTTGTAAAAAAAACCTTGATTTTCTTCATTTTTTCCCCTTAAATAGTACAAATACTGCTTAGAAAATTGCTTAAACTTTTTACAATTTTAAAATATTTAAATCAGATTTTGTTTTCCATTAGTTGCCACACACGATTCACAACAAAATTATGAAAAAACAATTTTAAATTTTTTATGCTAATGCTCATTACAAAAGAACTACTTTGACTACTCATATCTTTAACATTATCTATTTTTAAATTTTTATTTTTCAAATTTTAAAACAATAATTTTGTAATTAATTTTAAATTTCACCAAAATTTTTGTTTAATTTTGCTGAATATTTTTAAAGTTATAGCAGAAAAACATTCGACTAAAAAATTCGTTTTTTTTTTTTTTTATGAGATTATAAGATTAGCTTTTTTTTTTTTTTTTTAATTTTTTTTTTAAGATTAATGAAATTTGTAGAGTCATTACGAACAACAACCAAAGTAATCGATATAAGTTACAAGCTTATTGCTTGATTTTCTAGAATAAGAAGTTCAAAAATACTTATTTTCTTTTGCAATTTATTGTCGGTCTCTCTTAAGCTTTAACCATTATTGTCGGTTCTTAAAGCTTTAACCATTATTGATATTTATGAAAAATCACATACATTTCTAAATTTATAAAATTATTCTCTAAGTATTTTTTGAGAAAGAACAAAAAATGTTGTAATATTTATAGATGTGCTTCAATTATTTTTTCCAATCCTTGTAATATTATTTTCTAGAAAACACAAGTTAGTGAGTAGTGCCATCTATATTTATAAAATGAGAATAATTGTTAAAATGGTAAATAAAGAAGTTTTACTCGTAGTATTCTCTCAGTCGAAGTTTATAAATAGAAAAACATTTAAATACTATTTTATCTCTTGCTATAACGTGTTTTTACAACTATTTTGGACTTATCAAAAATTTAATATACAATTTCACACATCATGGATAATAAAATAATTATAATATTTGTAATTATATTTTTTATTTTTTAAAGACAGGATTAAAAGGTACCCGTTAACTTTAATTGATACTGATTTCATAATTAAATATTAGGCAGAGGAGTAAAGACAAATGAAAAAGGGAAAAAAATATCTGTACAATTTGATGAGATAATTAGAATTCGAGCTATAAATCGATTTTAGATTCTCTAAATATTTACCCCACAGTGGACTGATCGATGAGACACGGTTCCCAGTCGAACACCGAAATCAATAATCACTGGCTGCTGCCCGTGTGCGGGTGGGTGACCACTTGAATCAGTCTGCGAAGGAAACAAGGGTGCGCGGTATTGGTCCTCGTTAAACTGTTCTACCATAAAGTGCATGACTCCGCGTCGGGTTACCGAAGTGTGGGTGCTCTCCAGAGAATTGCATGTTTTCGGATCATCCTCAGGGATGTTTCCCAGACCGTCGCCATTAGCCATTTGTGCAACTCTAGTGCGACGTTAATAAATTGCAACAAATCTCTATTAATTTTTTCTCACAAAATTATGCCAATACAATTCTGAAATCAGCGATTTTTGAAAGGTAGCTGAATAGTAATCTGTTTTTAAAATTTTCATATACATCTTTGTTTTTGTACAGAATTTTTTAGCATCATCCAAATCATTTTTTATCAATTAGAACTATAATGAAATCAAATTTTAAAAAATTGCGTGGTTATAAATTACTTACACCTGCGACAGTTAAGCACAGATCGCATCATTATATTATTTAGAATTTATAAAAATTATCAAGCCATGTTTCTCCTAACCCTAAGGCACAATAGATGTGCATATATTGTGCATAACGAAGCAATCTAAAAAAAAAAAAAATAAATAAAAAAAAAATAATAAATAAATAAAAAATTATGAATCTAACAAAACAAAAAAAAAAAAAAAATCTCTTAATTTTTCACTTTTTTGGAAAGGTATTGGGCTGTCAAATAATATTATATCATCTAAAGTTTATGAAGTACAAAAATAAAAAAAAAAATCAATAAAATGAAAATTAGAAATTTCACTTAAAATCCAAAATGGCGAGGGCAGAGGCCTCTTAATGTTAATCATTATTATAATAATTAAATATGTCTTTAATCCTAAACTTAATGCAGTTGTTTGCCTTTTATTTGAGTTTTTAAATAACGAGCTGTCAGCTGTGAATCCTGCTCAGGACATGGATGTTTCTCTCTGTGTGTTGAGTGATGTGTGAATGTGGCCCACCCTTTAAACGGGCATCTGTGGCAGTGTGGCGTGGGTAATGTTGCTCGCCTTCGTGGTTCACAGGTGCCCACCGGGTAACTTTAAATGAGTAACACTTCCGGCATCTTCCTAGGTAAATAACGAAAAGTCCTGCAGTTTAAAGAAAAGTATTTCATGCAAGTAGCCTCACACCATTGTACCCTTTTTTTTAATCAAGAAGTTTAGATTTGATAAATATAATGTTTTTTATTCTAGCTTTTGTATAAAAAATAAGATATAAAAAGAATACAAAAGGAATGGGGAAAAAGCAAATTCCGTTACTTTTACAGTATGACCTGAATAATTAAAAATTAATTTTAATTATATCTTAAGTATTTTATTGTTATTAAGTTACTAGTAATCTGTTTAAAAGTCATTGGAAATTTTTTTTAAATAACAATTTATTTAATTGCTATTTTACCATAGTCAATCGAAATAGTCAAATAACCATAAATAAGATAGTAATCAAACTGTAAACTGTGAGAAAAACCGTTTTTTTAACTGTTTTCAACTAATACAGTTGAACAACCAGAATTTTATCGCACCAACTAAGCCCATTTAATGAAGCCTCTCAGTTCCTTGGAACTGCGTATGTATTATAGCCGAAAAGGAAAATCTGTTAGTCTCACGATTGAAAGAACAGGGGTTCGAGTCCCAGCGTTGACACCACAATATTTCCTCCATTCCCTCATTACATGAAGAATTTCTAGCGTCTTGCAGTGCCCATTACCACGGTTTTAAAACCGTAAAGATAAAATCTGTTATTTGCTGTAAACTTTAGGGTTAATAAGATGGACAGGCTGCTGCCGGTTATTTTACCACAATTTTAGAATGAAAATTCTAACAGTGTACTCAAATATTGCTTTTATTTTCGAAAAACTGTATATATATATTAAGCAAATAAAGAAAAAAGGGCATATTGCTGTGAATCTCGTGGTTTTTGAATTCGTTCATCAGGGTATTATATATGTATTTTGCAATGGAAAGAAAGACAAAGACTAATGAAATTTCGGAAGCAATTTATTCGAATGGTCTTTGTGCCAGAACTACTGCCTAAGTTTGCTAACACATTTCATTTCATCAATAACACATTAACTAACTATACACATGAAGAATAAAGAGTCTCATCTTGAGCAATATTTTTTTTTTTTTTTTCCTTTTAAATTAACAAAAAAAATGACATGGTTGACAGTTTCACATTTTATTTAAAAATCAATTTTCTTCTTAAATCATTTTGTATCTCAAGCATTCTTATAGTTTTATTTTCTCAAGCTATTGGTCATAATGATCACACACAGAGTTGTCAAAAGGACAATCGAGTTCATTGATAATAAAAAATTATATTGGTCAATTTTTATGGTGTGGAAAATTCGTTGATATGATAAGTGACCGACGCCACACGTGTATTTTCAACGAATGTGACGTTATTATGACGCAACCTGTTATTGAAATAATTTTGGCTGCGGGAAAAATTCACCTAATAATGATGTTTAAAAATGGCGCCTCATTGAATATTAATTCCTTATCTTTCTGGCAATATCTATAGTTTAGACTCTAAAGAATCTTTGTTTGGTCTAAATCAACTTCGAATTGGCATTTTTGACTCTGTTTTTAGGGTTTAAAGGTAAACGCGATTACTTCAAATAAAATATACGGTAGTACTAACATGTATTAAAAAAGAATGTTTTACTTATTTTGAATTTTACTAGATAAAATTAGTCGTCTTTAAAAAAGAATGTTTTGATGTTAGTTTAAAATGCATGATTTTGAAAGTTAAATTCAAGGCTAATTTTATCATAAATTTTAAGTTTCTTATAAAGAAAATGAACTTTAATTTATAATATTTTAATATATAATAACAAAGAAACAATAAAAAGATGCGATGAACGAAATAAAGTAAATAAATTTCGTTTTACTTGTATTTTTTTAAATCTGATGAACATCCTTGATTTTTTTAAAGTTAAATAATTGTTTTTTTTATTTTTTTTATTTATTTCTTTTTTTTTTTCTTTTCGAAAATTTAGTTGAAAAATGTAGGAACTTTTTTAATATTTGCATTAGGAGAAAACAAGATATTTTTGGTAAATATGAAATTCCTTCATCGTTATATCTAATAAATGTATAGTTTTAGGAAACTTAACTCGATACATTAATTTAAAATCCCAGTGGATTAATCTTGTCGAAATATTTCATGAGATTAAGTAAAGCTAGTAAAAGAAATTTTCTTTTATACAATAAATAAAAATTACGCTGTAGAAGATTTTGGTGTACAGTCGCCAGCTTTTTCATTGTTGAAATTTTTTACAGTCCATGTACATATTTTTTTTACAGTACATATTTATTTAACTTTTCCACTGCTATAGTTTTATTTATTTATTCAATTTTTGTTCGTTTATTTACTGACAGCACATATTTTTATATGCATTAGAATCAATTTAATTACTTCATTGCAAAATCATTTCATTTGAAAAACAAGCATATTTTTTGTAATATATTTGCGCTAATTCTTTCAAATAATTGTTAACTTTTTTTTCATTTTTATGTAATTTTTTGGACAATAATTACAGTTTTGAACTTAAAAATGTATTTAGTTTACCTTAAAATGGTTGCAACTAAGTTTTTTACTACAATGTATTTCAATAAACTTTAACCATAGCACAGTTTACACTTCCATAAATTAATAAGAATTAAAATAAAACTCTATTTAAAAACACAAGTTTGGAATGTAGAAAAAGTTTTCATATAAAACTATTTAACAAATTGTACCAAAATGTACCATTTACATGAATATTTTTCCTCCTTAATAATTTATTTGAAAAAGGCATGCTTAGTAATCATTATGTCACCATTTTCCCCTCTGTATCGAAATCAATAAGTTTTATTTTTATTTAATTGATTTAGAAGAACTCTAATTATACAAACTGATTTTAAAGTCGTAAATAATAAATAATTACTTTTTTAACTACACAAAGAAATAAATAATGTATTAGAGGAACTAGTTATTAAAATTACTCATAAATTTTAATAATTAGCAAAGAACAGTGAAAAAATAAAAATAATAAATTCATATAGGTTGCAAAATTGTATTTATTTTTATCGTTTTATCTATTTTGAGCGAGGCAATGCTTAGTTTAGTGTTATAAAATATTTAAAAACAACAAGTTTATTATCTCACACTAATACTCTTAAATTTTAATAAGTGGCAAAGAACAGTGAAAAAATAAAAATAATAAATTAATATGGGCTGCAAAATTTTATTTATTTTTATCGCTTTATCTATTTTGATCGATGCAATGCTTAGTTTAGTGTTATAAAGTATTTAAAAACAACAAGTTTGACACTAGTGGTACGTTTCGATAGGTTTTGACCATATGATTACCAAATGGTCAAAAATACAAAAACTCAGGTAAAAATTTTCTAGGTTTTATTTCGATAACGAATGTCAGTTTCCTCATCAACATTAATTTCGATACAGAAGGAGTAATAAACAATTAAATAACAAAAAAACTGCACATTTTCAATAGCTTTTAAAATATAGATTTTTGTTCGGTTGTGTTTTATTCTTCGGGTTTAATTCGTTGTGGTCATCAAATCTCAGCCACCATTATAATTGAGTATTAATAATGCGTTGACCACAAAAAGTTAATTAAGAGTTAAATTCAAAAGTTTTCTGAAATATTGTTTAAAAGTATTTTATGGAACAGTTTAGAATAGACTTTGTAGCAAAAGAGTCTTAAAAACATTTTTAATCTTTTAAGAAAGTTCAAAACAGTTTTTAATGCGATAAATTAATAAATTTTATTACTATCAAATTAAAATTTCAGCAGATAATTTTAATATGTTAATTAAGGCTATTTATTTTAGGATAGTCGGTTTAGAATAGACTTTGTAGCAAAAGAGTCTTAAAAACATTTTTTATAAAAGAGTTCAAGACTGTTTTTAATGCGATAAATTAATAAATTTTATCTTTATCAAACGAAAATTTCAGCAGATAATTTTAATATGTTAACTAAATCTACTTATATAAAGGTTGCTATTTATATACCCAGAATAATAAAAACATATTGATTGTTTTTCTCTCTGTATTGATCGATACACCAGCTGCGTTTAAACCATTTTTCATAACATTGTTGAACAACGTTAAAATAATGAAATTAGATGTTTTACAAAATATTTTCTGTACTGAACGATACATTTTTGCACAAACCGATTTTCATAGTATTGTTCCAAATGCAAAGGTTTATTAATAAAGATTCTCTATAGTCATGTTTTTCTTGCTAAGCTCATTTTGCATGCATTTTACTGCTTTTTCCAACATTTAATGCAGACATTCGATAACCTAAAGATAAATATTTAGTTTTCTTTTTTTCTAGGGAGGGGGATGATCCAACAATGTTATGGTTAAAACTGACACTGCACCCGACTCAAGCGAATCTTAATCAGGAAGAAGGGCTTAATATTTAGGCAATATCTTGGGTAACAGCGTGCACAACACTGCATCAATCCCACGTTATGTCACACAGTAATTTTACGGCACAGCACCATTATTTTTTGACAAAACAGACTTTGGGCGATGTGGTGCTCTAAAAATTGAAACAAGTTGATTCATAAAAATCCCAGATAGCAAAATAAGGTTTAGTTTCACTCAGCAAAAAAATTTTAATCTAAACCTTCTAATCTTAGTACGACAATCAGCTTTATTCTACCCTAATCCAAATCCTTGGGAAATAACCTTCTATATAAAAACCTTAAATCGAGGTTGTTTTACGTTTTTCAAGCGTGGAAAAAAAATCCTGGATTAAAGCTAGTCTTAAGTTGAAAAAACTCTTAAAATTTAGGTTATTATAAGGTTTCTTTTTGCAATCTCTTGTATACTCAGCAAAAATCCTCCTTGTCATGAAATTTTAATGGACAATGCACTTTGATCCTAGCTCTAATGTGACGTCAGCTAAAACGTCATTATGGACCTAAGTGACAATGCTTTTTAAAAAAGCTTTAAAAAGAATTTTTTTATCTTTTTAGGATGAAAGGTTTGAAACTGTAATATTTTTGCTTTATTTGAAAAAAGGTTTCTAGTACTAACATTTTCGTAACAATTAAAAGAAAGTTCCGACACAAGGTTGCAGTAAGACCAGGCACCAGACCAGATTCCGACTCAAGCCTTCGAGGAGTACGGACGTGTTTTTGATTGCTCTTCACGAACCATGCCTTTACATAGAACAGCACGCGGTGGAAAGGTACTCACTTCCTCCGGCCGTAATCAACTTCCAACTTGTGTTGATCGACCTTCATTTGATGATTTACTAGAGAACTGTGGGATCCCCTCGCAATTTCTCGCAAGTAAGAATGCTGATACGACTGAAAAGAGAGAATTCTTCTCACATTTTACATTAGAAGAACTGGTTAAAGTGAACAGACTTTATCGTAAATTTCTTAGAAAACTGAATTATCGTGTACCTGGATACTTCATACTTATATAGTCATGATGCTATCATTTACAACACGGTTGTTCTTAAAAAAATCGATCGAGGAAAAGAAAGTTTTAAAGAACGAAGTTCCAGTAATCACTCTAGAACCAAATGCACAAACTACTGAGGAAGTGGCCACAACCAAAGTCACAGTGCCAATCCCATCCAACTTACCGACTGAAATGGACACTACAGAAATTCCTGTTCTCCCAGAGAAAAGGAATAAGTATAAGAGGAAAGCAAGTGTCAACCAGGTGACACTTCCCGACATAGTAAGAGAAGGCGAGCCTACCCTAGTTCCAGCTGCGGACCCAGTACCGGCAGAGAGTGAGGAGGTTGCCGTTCCGGTAGACCCCATCACTACTATGGACACTGCTTCAAGCAAAAAGTTAAAAACCCTCATCCGAGGCTTGAACAATGATACAGATATTCTCGAATTAGAGAAATATCTCAAAGACTTCGAACTTCTCCCGGAAAAGATAGTGCAGCTCAAGAGAAGAAGTGGGGCGGAGCTTAGGCCCCTCCCACTATTCCTCATCATCCAATGGGATACAGGCAAAAGCCGAAATATCTTCAACATCAGATCTATCCTTGAGAGACCAGTACAAATCGAACGTTTCAGAGGTGGAAGATTTCAAGTCCAATACTACAAATACCAGAAATATGGACACACTCAGTGTACTTGTATACACCCACTGTTCCCGCCTGCATGAAATGTGCTAAAGATCACTACTCGTACCAATGTACTAAGCCTATCACAGAACCAGCAACATGTATCAACTGTAACGGTGAGCACCCAGCCTGTTTTTCGGGCTGCGGTGCAAGACCCAGGAAACTCCCTAAAGAAAGAAAACCCAAGAATGCCACAGACTCTACCAACAGATTTCTAAGACTCTTCCAAGAAATGAAAGAACTTTTAAAGGACGGAGAGTTTGTTAAATTACTTCGCTCTCTTCTCCCTGAGTCACAGAACTAGTGTCTGCAAGTCATCTTCTTACACGACCTCCGCAGCTCTTTGCTGTGATGAACTTTTCATATATTTCATCTTGATATTTATGCCTATTCAAATTAGGACTTTTTAGTTTCGATGAATCGGTAAGTGGCGCTTCGCGCCAAAAGCCGAGATTATGCATATTTCCAACGTTCCAAGGTTGCAGTAAGGTTACATGCTTTCTGGGCATCACTTCCAAGATTGCTGTAAAAAAGTTCTTTTCAATGCATTTTTTTTTATTTGGGAGGGGGGGAGGTAAAAACCCAATTTGTTTCAACGATACAAACCGAAAATAATAGCATGTGTTCTGATATCAAAAAAAAAAAAAAATTAAAAAAAAGTCTTGCGAAGAATGTTAAGCAATAAATACCTGTGTTTTCAGTCTCGGATACATAAACAGCAACCTAGGGTCTGCTAGGAACAGCATTTAATAAGTGTAACTGAAACTCGAATGTAATAACGCATTTAATAACTGTAACACCTATTTCAAAATATTTGTAACAGAAATAATAAAAGAAATTTGTTTTTTTAAATATTAAAAATATTTTTGTAGCTCATATAAAGAAGTCAATTCGAAGAAATAAAACTAATTATTAGTCTTAGTTAAATTATTTAAAATTAATATTATCTCGTTGATGCATGGTTAATGAGACAATTAACACGAAAAAAAACGTAGTAATATTTGGAGTAATATTTAAAAAAAAATTTAAGATGCAAATTATACTTAAAAAAACAGCAAAAAATATCATTCCATTCTGTGGCTTCGCATTTGATGATGATGATTATGGACAGTGCTTCATTTATCTCCAGCTGTCCTATTTATTTTAGAGAACATTAATTTATAATAGAAAACAAATAGCAATCACCAAGAAATGTTATTAATAATTTAAAGCAATAATGTATATTTCCACTCATTAAAAAAATTGTACATAACGAAGTATTTTTTATACAACTTTGTATTTTTTTGTTGATGAGATAGTTAGTCTTTTGTAATTGCACATGAATGGTAAAAGTTCAAAGCATTATAAATTTAAGAAATAATTATACAAGGGTATTTATATGTTTGTTCACCAAAACAATTTAACTCATTTAAAATAATTGGTGAATAAAAAAAAGTTTCTCTTTTTTTATTCCATGACATGAATGCTATCTAGTATGACAGCAATAGTCCTATATTATTTATTTATTTGGAAATAACTGTGTGTCCATTTTAGATGCTGCCGAGACCGAAAAGAGCGACCTAAAGTACAGTTTTTCTGAAATCCTAGATATTGCTTCAGTATATTGAAGCCTGTATCGGTACACTGAAACCTGCGTAAGTTGACCGGTGCATTGCTTTAGCTGTTGATGAGTGGGTGCTTTTAAATATTCCATTTAATGTTACAGATTAGATCAGACATTTCTCATAGATTATCATTAAAAATGAAAATAAATGTAATTACGATTTTTTTAATTACTGAGAGAATTACTATTTGTTACATAAATTTAATATTAAACTTATTAGTTTCAGAGAAACAGATATGCATATATTTTAAGTATGCTTAAATATTATTTTTGATACTTTCTTAAAATATTAAAAATAATATTTAGGCATACTTTTTGCATATACACAAGAACGTATATGCATTTATAAAACTTTATATTATAATCATTTGAACATTTAAAATTAATTTAATTACACTTAAAAACTTAATTCTTACAAAAGTTCTGAATAGTTTCCCATGAGGTCAACTCATGAAAAGATTTTGCTTAGCTTTTAATAATATTTCACTAATACAATGAAATTTTAATACATAACATAAAAGCATAGAAATTTTCTGAAAAAGTATCTTTTTTTTCTTTCTAATCTATGAGTTCGATATCACCCTTATGCAAATATGACTTATTTTAAAGGTCAAAATACAAGATAGACAGTGTTAAAAAGCCACTTTTTTGGGTAAATTTGGTTCTTGACAATAGAGATGAACTTAGAAGGGTGGTTAATTTAGAATCAACTTAACAGGTTTCACTTTACTGGTAATGTAAACATAAAACGCGTAAGGTTGTAAATTGAAGGTTCAGAGAAACATGTTTAAAATCGGAGATTCCATTAATGTCCGAAGCACTGTAGTAATTTCAACGATGGATTCTTTCAGTCTAACTGGAATTCCAGTCTGGATGGCCATGAATAATGTAGATTTTCATTAAGCGACAATATAAGCAATCCATTTCATAAAACTTTTCCTTTTTAAAATGCTTCCCAAAACAAAAATGTTCGAAAGTCACCGGTTTGAAACTGACGATATGTATTTTCTAAAATTTACTGACTCACAAAATGATATATTCACAAAACACTTTAAACTCAACTAAAATTCGCACATTTCTAACAAGTAGAGAAAATCTTCGCTATCAAATATTACTCTTAGCAGCAACTAAATTGATCAATAAATTTAAAGAAATAGTTCATGAAACAATGATGAAATATTCTTTTTTTTTTTACATTTAGAATCACAGGAAGTTTTTTCAATCGTGCTCAATACTGTGGTAAGCAACATGTTTCGTTCATAGAAAATTACCACTTCTGTTCATTTGGCACAAAGTGTCCATGGAAATCAAATAAAATTGTTTTTTTCTTATGTGGCTTTAGCAGAAGTATTGTTTGCTGGGTCTGATAGACCATTTGAAGTTCCTGGATGATTGGTACTAGATGAAAGAAGTGGAGATATACTAGCAGGATTGACAGATGATTCAAGCAAACCAAGTCCTCCTTCTCTGTACCTGAAAATAATTATTCATAAAATCTCATATTTTATGGATATTAATTATTTTTATATTTTATAAAGTGATATAACTCGTATAATTTTAGATGCTTAAAGTACAATTAAATCAAGTACCATTATTATAATTTTAATGAAAGGGGGGTGGTAGTAGTTAGAAAATTAATGGTGTGTAGCTAATAGCGAAGGAACTGTTAAAACTTCCGAGCCTCCTTGCACCAAAAACTACTATTCATTTGCTGGCTACATAAAATGGAGCTCAATTTCACCATATTTTGGTATTTTTACTAGCTTTAAATATCAGTAGAAGCTTGCACCAAAAGTAGGTGTTTTGAAGAAACAAAATACATTTCTTTTTTTTTTCTTTTATAAAAGTAGAGAAAGGTTGCACCTTTATTAGGTATTTTTAAAGAGCTAAAATGTAGGCCAATGTATTTATCGTAAGAAGTTATTCTATGACATACAGTAAAACCTGTTTTTGTTCGGTCCTTTTTTATGCGATTTTATTTTTGTGCGATTTTTTTTATGCGGTATATGAATCTTATCGGCGTTAGCACCAGTTTAATGTTTCCTATCAATGTACATATACATGTTGTGGACGAAATCTGATTACGTGGCCTCCTTGACAACGATGTATCTGGACTTCGCGATGCTCTGTTCATTTATTTTAAACAATCTCCTGACAAGGCAGAGTCAGTTACGTACATATTGTCGCTCGACGCGCTAAAAGTATGCGCTTCCTATTCAGAGTTTTATACACGTTTCACGTGATTAAGGATTCATTTTATAGTGAGATTAAAGATAAATAAATTAGTTACTTGTGTTTCTATTTATATGTAGTTTTTATGATTTTAATTTAATTTTTAGACCTAAGTACTCCCTTAAAATGAATTATTATGGCCAAAAAAAAGTACACTCATGTCCATAAATTAAGGATAATGAAGTTCAGGCACAGAAAGAGACAGAAGCCAAACAAATTTGACTTATTTGTAAAGTCTATGTATTAAACAAAAGGTAAAGAGCAAAAAAGATCCCATATGTTTGACATAATTAATAAAAATTGCGATTTTTACTCCCTGGAGCAAATTTCAAAAAAGAACCTATTTACAAAAAACAGTATAACATGGTTAGTATGATGGTTAATACGGACTATGTCTCCCGAGCGATGCAATACAGGCCGTACAACGCCTAGGCATGCTGAGTATCAAATTATCAATCTGGTCTTGGGGAATATTACACCACTCATCAAGCAATGCTCTCCGAAAGTCCGGTAGACAGGTGGGAGGGGGTTGACGGGCTGCAATTCGTCGGCCAAGCATATCCCACACATGCTCTATTGGATTCAAGTCCGGTGAGTATGCTGGCCAATCCATACGGGTGATATCCTCCGATTGAAGGCATTCGTCTACAATGTTTGCACGGTGAGGACGGGCGTTGTCTTCCATAAACAGAAATTCAGCACCCATGGCGCCCCGAAACAAACGTACATGTTGTTCCAGAATGACATCCCTATAGATGTGGCCTGTCATCGTTACACTCTGAACATGCAGGTCAGTTCTGGAACCAAGAATAATTTCTCCCCAAACGAGCCATCCTGCACCACTGTAACGGTGTCGTTTAATGGTGTTGTCTTGGTGGTAACGGGTACCTGGCGCTCTCCATATGAAAGTCTGGCGAGATCAGACTGCAAACTAAACCTGGACTCGTCGGAAAACATCACACAAGACCACTGTTGCGGTGTCAACAATGCAAGCTCTCTACTCCAGGCTAATCGCAGGCGACAGTGAGTTGCGGTAAGTGGAACACATCTGACAGGCCTACGAGCATATTGACCAATGTGCCCTAAGCGTCTGTACACGGTCTGCTTTGAAACTGTCGTACCGGTAGCTGAAGAGAGGTGACGAGACAGGTCTGATGCTGTGCTCCGTCTGTTTCTTTTGGCAGTAACTGCCAAATACCGATCATCAATCGGCGTTGTAACTCGGGGGCGACCTGTGCTGTAACGTCTACTCACATTACCATCATCTTGGAATCGTTACCAAAGCCTGGAGATGACACTCTGGGCGATTCCAAGTTCCTCGGATACTTCCAGTTGGGTACGTCCACATTCAAGTCGTCCGATGATTCTGCCACGTAAAAAATCATCCAAATGCTTTCTTTTTGCTATAACTATGCGGTTATTGCACTGAAAGCTTTTAAGGCGCTTGTGAACAATTTTACTTCTTTGCCACCATTCCTTATATACCCCTCTCTTATACTCTCGTCATTGTGACGTACTACCAGCGTCATCTAGTGGTTTCCTGTAATTTGCATATTCTTCTTCAGGATGTGTGTGATAATTCCACAGGTGAAATTTTAATTTTAGAGTTTGATTTCCGTGTGATTCTGAATTATCCTTAATTTATGGACATGAGTGTAAAAAGACAGACAATTCCACTATTTAATGTATAACTTGAAAACTTCTCCATGTATATGTACAATTAAGAATGAAATCTTTTTAAAATTTCTTTAGGTCTAATTTAACTATTTCATTTAATTAAAAGCATTCTCCCATCTATTTCATAAATCATTGATGTATTTTCTAAATCCGACTTCTTTTATGCGGTCCCTATCCACAGCATAAAAAAAGTTTTAGGTAGTATATCGTACAAGCTTGTTTATTATATGTAAGAATTTATAAAATTTTCGAATTTATTTATTTTTTTTTTTTTTTGTGCGATTTCTTTTATGCGGTCCCTATCCACCGCACGAAAACAGGTTCTACTGTACCTTTAACCATTTTATAAAGCCAACCAAATTTTAAAAAAATACATTAAAGAAATGAACTTTAATTCACGCAAATAAGCCATTAACCTAACTAAATAAGTAGAAACTTGAAACAACATGCATTAGTCGTCCCGATACACCGAGACCGAGTTGTAGAGAAAACATGGCGTCGTAAACAAACATCGTTTAGTTTACAGTCACCTTCAAAGTTTTGTGTCTTTTACCAAATTTTGGGGCAGTCAGTTGCACCATGGAAATATTTCTCGATCATGCTTCACAATTTATGGTGTAACTAAAATGAAATGATCTTTCATTTAACTAAACTTTGGGATAATGAGAAACTTTGCACCACATACTGGTTAAAGATTTTTTACTGTGTAGTCAATCTCATTTCTGAGAGCTAAAATAACTCAGAAACTGTAGAGCCTGTTTTAAATACCGGTGATTTCGGAGGCATTAGTATATCTCATTACACTACACCAGATTTCCAGTTGATAGCAAAACCCACAATGTAAAAAAGTTTTAGAGTATCTCAGCACCAATAATGGTGGCAATTACTTTACAGTAAAGTAGTGTAGGGAAACACCATAAAATACTCTTGGTTAAAAAAACTAATAATGATGTACATATAAACAAGCTCAAAGAATCAAGAAGGAAAATTTGAGGAGGAAATTTTTAAATACAACAACCCAGAAGTTTTGCCGATGGAAAGAGTATGTGGCGTAACTACCATTAAAAATATTAAATACCAATTCCCTAGTATATAAGACACGTTAACTTGATTCCATCTTGAGGTACCTTTAGATAGATGAAGGTTGACATAATCGATAATTAGATCTCCTCATTGGTGACCCGGACGAGTTATAAACTTGCAAACATTGATGGATGGTCCACATTAAACAGTTAATCCATCGAATTCCATCACAAATAAAATTCTGGAAGGTGAGTAATGTGGAGTAACTACCACTATAAATATTAAATACCAATTCCCTAGTATATAAGACATATTAACGTTATTTTATCTTGAGGTACCTTTTGATGGATGAAGGTTGGCATAGTCAATAATTAGATCTCCTCATGTTCAGTTGTTGCAAAAATCACTATCCGTACTATCTTGCTCCAATTCAATACCTAATTTAGTATCAATCTCCAATTCAGTACCCCCAGAGGTTTAATTTGTTCCGGGAGCGTGGAGGACTTTGCAATCAGACAGATTTAGCGTGCACCAGTCACCATTTACTACACGGGGAATCTTCAGCTGACTGGATTCGAACAGCCGTCTTCACAAACGTGAGTCCAATGCCCTGCCAACCAGGCTATTCCTGCCCCATTGACATTCCTAAATAGCTTTTACGCCGGTGTACTGCAGTCTATGAACCATAATGCAAGGGGTCAAAATCAAAATACCATTACTCCTCTAAGAAAAAAATGAATGTCATTTCAGAAAAAATAAAGAGAAACAAGGTTTTCTTAAGTTTTGTTGGTTATTATGTGCGGAAACACTTAAATACAAAATGGATTTATTAAATTTAAAAGAAATATACCGTACCACATATTCCTCATTTCTTGTCGCCTTGCTCTCATTAGCTGTTTATATTCTGAAATGCGAAGTTTTTTGCCATCAACGATACACGTTCTTTTGGGTCGCGGTCTATACCTGTAATCTGGATGTTTTTCCATATGTAATCGACTTAAACGAGATTGTTCTTCATAATATGGTTGTTTTTCAGAATTTGTCATTGCTTTCCATCTTGCACCTACAAAATCAATTTTAATTACTCTTATAATTAAAGGCAAAACATTAGGCTAATAATCATAACCGAATAACAACGCCAATTTGATTGTTATATGAAGTCTCTCATTATAGTTTATCATGTCGGACCTCTATTTAAAGAAGTCGCTAAATCCAGATAATATGTTCGTTATATGGAAAATTCGTTAAATAGAAAATCACCTTTTGAAATACAACACAAAACAACAGGTTTTAAATTCATAAACACTAGACATAATTAAAATAACAATTGATACACCTTTCTGTTTTAAATTAGTATCTACTATTTTTTTAATAAATCCTAACCATAAAAGAAATCTGCATGGAAAGCAGGAATAGAGCAAAATATCCATATCATCCAGTGTTACACTATCATGCTACATGAATACAGCTAAAAAAAGCTAAATTTATGTATAAAATTATAGCTGCATTTATTATAAAAGTAATTTCAAACATACATTACCACATGCGTTCTTAAGTTTAATTGCTACTGATAAAATCCGTTCATTTTGTTCGAGTTTTTCGTTTGAAGTACAAAAAAAAAAAAAGAAAAGAAAAAGGGATTTTACTGCTTTCTCTAAAAGTGAAGTGTCTTCGCAAATCAATTCAAGGTCATTTCCCCCATAAAATGCGTTAACAAGTTTGAAATGTTCTAAAATATTTTGGGAAATAGGAAAAGTGGATCTCAAAGAAAAGTTTGTTGAAATTCACTTCGCTCTTTGGAAGTTGTTTTACGAAGAAATTTCCAAAATGTTTTTGGTTCCTCGAAAAAACCGCAAAATAGAGAAACTCGCAAAATGGAAGTTCCATAAATAGAACTGCAATTAATATAGATCTAAATGCATTTAGATTTTTCAAGCAGGCTAAAAGCTCTTTCGACAATACTTGACAATTAAAGTTTTAATTTTTAACATGAAAATATATTTCCTTCACTCGACTATCAAAAACACCAAACCAATCAACTTTAAGGTCTATATGTACGCTGTAAAAACTGGTGTGTCTCTGAATTTGGTATTGAATCATTCAAAAAAGTATTTAACATTAAATCAAATGTTTATTATACACTTTTGAGGTCAAATCTAAACACCCATAAAGGAGAACACCAAAATCAAGAGCATAAAATATTTTCGCTATCGAAAACACCGAGTTACTTTGGATATCGTCACTAGATTGTTTTTAACCGAGAATGAAGTGGTGTGAATTTGTCAAAATTTTTAACACTGTTTTGTCGATATTTTGTATCTACAGAAGCAAAAGTTCGCCAATGCAAAATGAACGTTTTTTTTTTAGTTGTGTAAAAATGATAGTCATATTTTAATTTTTCAACATTTATCAATTGTTTTAAATGATTTTATGAAAAAAAAAAAAAAAAAAAAAAAAAAAAATTCTATCTGCTTTTGTTCTATTAAGCCTAATTCGTTCTATTAAGACTTATTTATTTCCTTCTCTGTTCTATTAAGCCTAACTCGAATTGGTCTTAATATTCTCACTGTGCTACGCCTTATTTGATATCAAAGTGTTGATGTCACGCATATTGACAGCAAATGTTCATTCTACTGTTGTTTTTTTTATTCGAAAAAGTAAAGAAATGTGAAAATGTTTAGAAATGCTTCGAATGTGAAAATGTTTAGCTGATTGCTGTAGAGCAACCGAACTGTGCGAGCAACAACCGAATATTTTTTATTGTAAAAAATAGAGTAAGTAGTAAAGATCTATTTTATTTTCTTCTTGAAAATGTCGACTCCATGGAAAAGAGATCGTTCCTGGATCTCAAACATTTCTTTTCATTTAATTTAGAAGATTATATTATTAAGGCAGAAAATACAGTTGATAATTTTTTTCAAGATGAGGCAAGCTTTGTGGAGCTTCTGAACTGAACTCAACAACAACACAACTCACATCGGAACAAGAAACTGATGAAATTGTTAATTATTTGGATGATTATGAACACTTTAAAGAAGAAGTAGACAATTTTTTATATAATTTTACAATAATTTAATTATACACTACGAAGCTTTTTATAATTTTGAATTTTAAAATAAGTTTAAGTAAGCTACTTTAATTACGAATAAATTAGAAGATTTATTGTACAGTCACACTTCGTTATAGTGAATTGTCTGTGGATTATACAATAATTCCACTATAAAGATAATTCATTATATCCAAATTTTTTGAAAAATTATTTTTTTTTGTGTATGTCAGTAGTATTTTTGGAAATCATGATCATGATACTATATAATTTTTATAAATTATTTACTGTTAAAATTTATGATAAATCAAATATTAAAAAGAAAAAAAATAGTTTTAACATTCTATAGAAGAAATAAGCGATTTTCGATCAATTTTAAGTAGAGTTGATCAATTTTTTAATGAACAATTATAGTAAAGAACCCTCAATAAAGGTTGCTGCAATGAAGAAAAAAGTCTACTATAAACGAACTACCAATTTTTCAACTGTCCGCTATAAGAGTATAGTGTTAGTTAAATGATAGTTGAAAAGGAACCAATAAAAAACAACTGAATGTTCATTAGTGGCCATCAGGATGAAAGATGATCTCGGCAGCAACCAATCTCCGTTCAACAGTGGTCGTTGATAGAGGTGGGTCGTTGATAGAGGTGGGTCGTTCTAAGAGGTTATCTCCATTCACTTCAAAATTATTATTATCGAAGGTTTTCTGACAAACTATTTTGATTATAGTCATTTTCTTGGTGTGACTTCTGTTGGTATTATGTAAAGACGGAAGGATGAATAAAATATAGCGGCTATAAAAATGATCACAACTGTTATAATTATGTGTAAAAGCAAATTTACAAATTATGAATGATAAAGCTATTTTAAATAAATAAACAAATACTCTTTTTGTTTAAGATGTATTTAATAGTTGCATAGTTGTTACGTTGCATTTAATTTTATATCATAAAAATTAGTCAGCTTTTTAAGAGGAGAAGAAATTTGTTTGGGATGCTTGTTTTTTTCTAAAATAACTTTTTTTTTCTAATTTAACTAGAAGCAAATCATTGAGTCTTTCGAGCACTCTGACTGCAACATGAGATTGTATTGTTAAAAAGAGTTCCTTAAATAAGAGCAATTATTTTGAACACAATTTAGTCTACTTATTTGTTTTGCTAAATTTTTTGTTTTGATATTTTTTCGTCTTTCCTTATTTCACCTTTTCCGCATTTGGTGCAGATGTTTGCCCGGTCACTGGGAGAGGTTTTGATGGTATGCCCAAAAGGTTTTTTTCAACACAAAGTCTATGGAAAAAAACCAGTCGTTACACTGAGGTGGTTCTTCCTGAAGCTTATTTTAAAGTTCGTCATTAAATATTTGGGATATTTAAAACACTTTATGAGTGATCACGTGACAAAAACTGGCACGAAGTTTTCAAACTATTAAAAAAAAAAAAAAAACGTTGCAAATTTAGGACACAAATTACCTAAAATTTTGGATATATTTGAATTGTGCATGTCTGGACAAGCTTTAAGAATTTTTCGCCGTTCGTCCTTCGCCCATACCATAAACGCATTCATTGGTCGTTTAATGTGTGGTTTACCATCGCCTTCTTTTTTAGCTTGACGAATGATTTTTGCACCAAGAAGTTTACCTAGAAAAGAATGATCATTAAGTAAATAATTAAAGTAATATCACATAAAGTAATTAGAAAGGGGAATGTCATTGTAATTTTTTTTACAAATATTGATTTATATGTTAAATTTACAGATTTCGAAGATTTTTTTAAAAATATTTTTCGTTGACGCATATGTGGATGAAATGCTGATTCGCAAACTATACACTTCAACCCGAATAAATCAGATTTTACCCAGTTGTGCCTTTTATAGAAACAGTTTTACAAATACGAAAAAAAGAAATGGTTGATTGTTAGTGTTGCAGAACAAAGTAACTCTGTCTACCATTATATATTTTATAAAAGGATATTACTTTTTTTTAAATTAAAGTGGTTGGTAACAGAAATCCACTTGGTATAAATAAATATGCACTATTTTCATGTAGTAGTTTTTCATATAAAGACTGTGTCTGGGCATAAATGGGTAAACATAAGTGTTACGACACAGAAAATAGTGTTTTATTATAGTACCGAAACTATCGTACGTCGTCATTATTTGTGATTTGTCCATATTAAGGGAGCCTTTAATAATGTTAAAGTGAGTGGTAACAGAAAGAAATATCCACTTGGTATAAATAAATATGTACTACCTCTTTTTTCAGATAGTAGTTTTACATTTAAAGACCACTTTCTGTAGCTGGGCATAACTTAAGAGTTACGACACAGAAAAAAAGTGTTTTATTATAGTACCGAAACTATCGTACGTCGTCATTATTTGTGATTTGTCCATATTAAGGGAGCCTTTAATAACGTTAAAGTGAGTGGTAACAGAAAGAAATATCCACTTGGTATAAATAAATATGTACTACCCCTTTTTTCAGATAGTAGTTTTACATTTAAAGACCACTTTCTGTAGCTGGGCATAACTTAAGAGTTACGACACAGAAAAAAAGTGTTTTATTATAGTACCGAAACTATCGTACGTCGTCATTATTTGTGATTTGTCCATATTAAGGGAGCCTTTAATAACGTTAAAGTGAGTGGTAACAGAAAGAAATATCCACTTGGTATAAATAAATATGTACTACCCCTTTTTTCAGATAGTAGTTTTACATTTAAAGACCACTTTCTGTAGCTGGGCATAACTTAAGAGTTACGACACAGAAAATAAGTGTTTTATTATAAATAGTACCGAAACTATCGTACGTCGTCATTATTTGTGATTTGTCCATATTAAGGGAGCCTTTAATAACGTTAAAGTGAGTGGTAACAGAAAGAAATATCCACTTGGTATAAATAAATATGTACTACCCCTTTTTTCAGATAGTAGTTTTACATTTAAAGACCACTTTCTGTAGCTGGGCATAACTTAAGAGTTACGACACAGAAAAAAAGTGTTTTATTATAGTACCGAAACTATCGTACGTCGTCATTATTTGTGATTTGTCCATATTAAGGGAGCCTTTAATAACGTTAAAGTGAGTGGTAACAGAAAGAAATATCCACTTGGTATAAATAAATATGTACTACCCCTTTTTTCAGATAGTAGTTTTACACTTAAAGACCACTTTCTGTAGCTGGGCATAACTTAAGAGTTACGACACAGAAAAAAAGTGTTTTATTATAGTACCGAAACTATCGTACGTCGTCATTATTTGTGATTTGTCCATATTAAGGGAGCCTTTAATAACGTTAAAGTGAGTGGTAACAGAAAGAAATATCCACTTGGTATAAATAAATATGTACTACCCCTTTTTTCAGATAGTAGTTTTACACTTAAAGACCACTTTCTGTAGCTGGGCATAACTTAAGAGTTACGACACTGAAAAAAAGTGTTTTATTATAGTACCGAAACTATCGTATGTATATATTTTTCATTATTTGTACTGAACTATTCATTCATTTCATTATTTGTTCACGTTCAGGGAGCAATCACCTTTAATAACTTTTGATCTAATGATCGGATTTTCACATACTGGAATTCAATCTTAACAGTTCGAGTGTTAAATATGCTTATTAATGAATGCAGACCACAATTTAAGTTGTTATCAGTATACCTTTCAAAATCAGACTCAAAAACGTACTTTTCTAAAAAACATATCCTTTTTGCTGCTGACACTCAAAGTATTGGACGAAGCTTAATCTGAAAAATATTGTTCCAATAGTTTAGGAAAGCGATCGCAAGTTTAGTGTTAAATTCACTTTTTTTTTTGTATTTTCTATATATCTCGAGCATTTGAAGCGAATAAAAGAAAATTTTGCACCCTATTATAAAATTCTTTAATCCAAAGAAAATTTCATATATTAAATATATTGAATAATCTTTTAGTTTATTTAATTATAATTGAAAAAATTTCGAAATATAAAGTATGCAAATTCGTACATTTTCTTATATGCAATTTTTTTAATGAGAAAAACACCATAATTTGAATGGAATCAGACGATTTGTTTCTGAGTAAACAAATTTCAAAAAGTCTTAAACTTAAAACTATTTTATCAAGAACTATTCGATCGATTTAAATTAAATTTTGAAATCTAATATTAAAAATTGTACATTTTGAAATTATGTAAAAATTTACATACCTTAAAGGTAAAATTATTACTAAATAAAATGACATAAAACAATAAATATATATTGTATGCTATCATTTTGGGAATATTATAATTGCGTGCAAAGATTGTCTAACAGAGTCTTCAATATTTGAGGTTCATTTTAAAGGGGTCAAAACTTTCAGTTGCTCCCCCTATTGGGATCTCGAGATTGAAGTTAGCCTCATATTTCAGGTGTGAGAAATCCTAATGAGTTGAAAAAAAGGCGTTGATTCAGAGAAATTACTTTTTTTTCTTAATTTAATAACTTAAAATATTGCCACACTAATTAATTAACATATTTTAGTTTAAGCACTTGGACCATTAAGAGTAAGTCTAGTTATTAGTTTTCTTCTTTTTTTTGCACTGTTCTTTCCTTACATTAACTCTCTCGGAATCAAGTGAGTCATTTTCTTAATAATTTGAAGAAAAAAAACCTTGAAACAAAAAATATATGTTAAATCGTTTTTTTTTTCAATAGTCCTCAAAAAAAAAAAAAAAAAAGATATTGGTGTAATCTAATTAATGCAAATTCTGATTTTAACATAAAAGCTATGATAGTTCCTGTTTCCATTAGCGATTTCTTCAAAAATAGTTCACAAAATTAAAGCGCATTATAAAAAGAATGCGAAAAAAAAATTTTATTTTTAAAAATTCTTTTGGTTATTTAATAAATAATCATTAATAGTAAATTTATACGTTATGTAATTCTATTTTTAAAAATTCTTTTGGTTACTTCATAAACAACTCATTAATAGTATATTTATACGTTAAGAAATTCTATTTTTAAAAATTATTTCTTACTTAATAAATAATTAATTAATAGTAAATTTATACTTTTTCTAATTAAACATAAAAAGTTAAATAAAAAATAAACATAAATGACTTCAATCCAACAAAATTGATTTTATGAAAAAATTATTTATAAATTTTTCGAGAAATAATTATAAAAAATACATTTTCAAGAAAATTTCCAGTATTTATTCTTGACTGGTTTATAATAAAAAATCGTCAGATTATTTAATTTATTTTAAGCGTTATTAAATTTCAATAAAAATTAATTTATATTTATTTACTGTACTTTAATAATAATAATTACAAATATAATCCTTATTAAAGATTTAAAAAACAAAGATTAATTTGCATTAATTATTATTAGAATGAGGTAAAATATTGTACAGTAAAGATGATACTTGTATGATAAAATTAATCCAAATAATTAAAAATTATATTTTGTTATTGATTGTGAATTTTTTTTAATTTTAAATTGTTGCATTTTTTATGTAACGTGCTTCACAATTAGATTTTTAATTTTAATGATATACTGTAATAATAATGTTTGCAAATACTATTGTTACAACATACATTTGCAGGCTTGTATGCTCAATTAAGGCTTTGTCAAGTAGAAGAACAGAGAAGAAGGGTTACGGAGGGATTCGAAACCTCCACGCTTACCAGAGCAGATACCGCTCGGCCAGGGAGGCCCCTTGCAAATACTAGAAATATTTTTTATTACCTTATGCTCTTTAATTTGTACAAAGCAAAATTTTACATTCTTTTTAAACTTCAATGTTAAGATTTTTAATTTTAATGATATACTGTAATAATAATGTTTGCAAATACTATTGTTACAACATACATTTGCAGGCTTGTATGCTCAATTAAGGCTTTGTCAAGTAGAAGAACAGAGAAGAAGGGTTACGGAGGGATTCGAAACCTCCACGCTTACCAGAGCAGATACCGCTCGGCCAGGGAGGCCCCTTGCAAATACTAGAAATATTTTTTATTACCTTATGCTCTTTAATTTGTACAAAGCAAAATTTTACATTCTTTTTAAACTTCAATGTTAAGATTTTTAATTTTAATGATATACTGTAATAATAATGTTTGCAAATACTATTGTTACAACATACATTTGCAGGCTTGTATGCTCAATTAAGGCTTTGTCAAGTAGAAGAACAGAGAAGAAGGGTTACGGAGGGATTCGAAACCTCCACGCTTACCAGAGCAGATACCGCTCGGCCAGGGAGGCCCCTTGCAAATACTAGAAATATTTTTTATTACCTTATGCTCTTTAATTTGTACAAAGCAAAATTTTACATTCTTTTTAAACTTCAATGTTAAGATTTTTAATTTTAATGATATACTGTAATAATAATGTTTGCAAATACTATTGTTACAACATACATTTGCAGGCTTGTATGCTCAATTAAGGCTTTGTCAAGTAGAAGAACAGAGAAGAAGGGTTACGGAGGGATTCGAAACCTCCACGCTTACCAGAGCAGATACCGCTCGGCCAGGGAGGCCCCTTGCAAATACTAGAAATATTTTTTATTACCTTATGCTCTTTAATTTGTACAAAGCAAAATTTTACATTCTTTTTAAACTTCAATGTTAAGATTTTTAATTTTAATGATATACTGTAATAATAATGTTTGCAAATACTATTGTTACAACATACATTTGCAGGCTTGTATGCTCAATTAAGGCTTTGTCAAGTAGAAGAACAGAGAAGAAGGGTTACGGAGGGATTCGAAACCTCCACGCTTACCAGAGCAGATACCGCTCGGCCAGGGAGGCCCCTTGCAAATACTAGAAATATTTTTTATTACCTTATGCTCTTTAATTTGTACAAAGCAAAATTTTACATTCTTTTTAAACTTCAATGTTAAAATTTTTAATTTCATGCCAAACCTTTTGATTTGGCGGCAGTAAATATAATACTGAAATTACTTGTACTCGTGCGATTACTTGTACGATGCGCGCACGTAAAAACATGTTTTTAGAGTTATATAAAATATTTTGACACAATTTTTGAAATACTTTAATAAATTTTTCTGGAAGCCGCTTGTAAAAAATAATTTCGTTGGCTTCTTGTTTAACTATCTATAATGGAAGTTAACTGTGTGGTTCGAGCTCGCGTCATGCTTTACATTCCACGGGAAAATAAATAAACAAATAATTGAAATAAAAATCGAAAATTTCCACTGCCGTCAATAGTTAAATTTTTATCAATTTTTGACTGCTTAAAGAAATAAACTGAAACATCTACTACCAAAACGTGTTACAAATCATCTGTTGTGTCAAAAATTAAACTACAAAATATTAATCGGGCTTGTTGCTTTTAGAGAAATTCTCTGCTGCTGTTAAAGTCCTTTACAATTTATATTGAATTGAATTGGTATAGTTCATTACTTAGATAAAATCGTAAATTGCGGATGAAACAAAACGTAAAAAAGTGAACTAAAACTAACCTTAGCAATGAGTTTGACTGACAAGCTTTTTGTATTTTTTTAGTCGTTTTTATTATTTAAATACATTAGTGTAACTTAATTTAGATTTCCATTGGAAAAAAACGCATTTTCGAAAAAAAAAAAAAAAAAAAAAGAAATTATCTCCCTGAAACATTTTCTACCCTTGATTATGAAAAAATGTTAAATGTTTAAGTGTAATGCTGCCATCTATGGGCAGTTTTGAAAGTTAATACAGTTACTAAGTTTTTAATATTTGAATATATTACGGCGATTTTCTTTAAATTATAATTTTCTGTCAATTTATGCACAGTATTTCATTGAAATAAACTCCTTAAAACATTTTCTATCCTTGATTGCGAAAAAATATAAAATGTTTGAGTGTCATGCTGCCATCTATGGGCAGTATCGAAAGCTAATTCAGTTATTTAGTTTTTAATATGTAAATCTATTACGATGATTTTGTTTAAATTTTAATCTTCTGAGCAGCGATCTTTGCAAAGGATTGAAAGTTAATTTAGTTATTAAAATTTGGATTTTTAAATCAATTACAGTGATTTTCCTTAAATTGTTCTGCTCCTCATGTCAATTTAACATGAACATTCCCACATTTAAGATAATCGAAAGTTTCTTTACATTCCTTGTTTTCACTTGAATACATCAATACTTGATCAATATATATTTGATATTGATTTAAAAATATTATTCAAGCAAATAAAGAGCGGTGTTTACAGCAGTATAAAAAATAGAATTTCGAAAAATTGAAAAATGGAATAGTATAAAAAAATGAATTAATAAAATTGAGAAAAATAGAACAAAATTAGAATTAGAATTTTTTAGAATAGAAAAATAAAATATTAAAGATAATGTATTTTTTGACGCATCGTTTTGTTTAGAGAAATCTACTAAAAATTGAAATAATTTATGTATATTGATCCCTTTAAAGTGGATGAATTGGTGCAGCTAGGAAGTTTTCTGGATAGGGTAGATCTCTCTGGTAGGTAGATCTGTCAGTTTTTAATAAATGACAATTTAATAAGTAAAACTTTTAAACGGTTAACAACTTTTAAATATAAATATTGAATATAAACTAATAAGTATGAGAGTGTGAGAAATATTTTTAGGTTTCCTAAAAAATATGTTCACTAAACATCATTTTGAGAATTATTTTATTTATTCATTTATTTATTTTCTTTTTAAATTAAAATTTGAATCCCAAATTTGATCATAACTTTTATTTTTTTTATGTACAACTGACCTAACTTCTTGAAATTTAGTGTCTATATATATATATATGTATATATATATATATATATATATATATATATATATATATATATATATATATATATATATATATATATATATATATATATATATATATATATATATATATATATATATATATATATATATATATATATGAAGATTAAAGCTTTTAGAGGTTTGAGGGACTGCCAATAAATTACAAACTGAAAATTATGTTTTTGTGCATTCATACCGAAAAATGAAGCAAAAAAATACTTGTGCCAATTATTTTGGTTGTTATATGCGAAAATTACACATAATTTCGTAAGCCCAGCTTACATATTTATGGAAATATGTACATTGGTGTAAAAAAAAAAAAAAATTACGTTTTTTGTTTTAAGTTTCAAAAATGTTCAGCAAAATTTAAACAATATTTTAGAGCAATTTAAAATTAATTATAAAATTTTTGCTTTAAAATTTAGGTAAAATTCTTTATTCTGCGCGAGATATGAGTAATTATAGTTCTTTTGTACTGCGCATGAGCGGGAAAAATTTTTAAAAAAATTCCTAATTTTGCAATGAATGTTAATTCTGTAATCATTGTTTTAAATTCTGTTTTGTGATACTGAATAATATTTCTAGAAAACCACGTTTTCACTTTGAGCTTTTCTTTAAAATGTATGAAACCTACTTTGAAAGTTGTTTGAAACGTTTTAAATTTTTAAGACATTTATTTTTGTTCATCAGTTGCCAAATACGATTCACTACTAAATCAAGATTTTTTATTTTTTTTAATGTAACAGTATAACAGAACTGTCCTGGGTTCGATCATCGGGTCGGGCAAGGTTGACTCAGCCTTTCACCCCTTCAGTGGGTCGATAAATGAGTACCCAACATGCTTGGGAACTAAACACTAGGCTCGGAGTTCCGCGTTTGGCTGACCACCTAATCGGAACGTCTGATTCTGCACCCGAGAGCCCAAGGTCAAGAAAACTGAGATGGGCACAGTAGGCCTTGGCTCTCTATGGGTTGTCGTGCCACTGAGTTTAGTTTTTTATAACAGAACTATTTTAACTACTCATATTTTGCGCTGCTTTAAACGAATTTTTTTTTTTTCAAATTTTAAAGCAAAAATATTGTATTGAGATTTTGTAATTGATATAAATAATTGTAATATTTGTAATTGTAATTGATAATGTATAATTGTAAAAAATATTGTATTGAGAATTTTTAAGATTAGTTGAATTTAAATAAATTCAACTAATCTTAGGTAGTAGTATGTGCTTTGGTATTTTTTTAAAAATTGCTTTTACTGTATTTTAGACTAAAATAGATATGACGCTTAAAAAAATTGCTGTTTATGCATTGACGACGGGTATTGGGTTGACTTTGAAGTCAACAGCAGGGAGGACGTACTCTGACAGGTGATGATGCTTTCACCTTTCTTGTCTGTATCACTGGATTCACTGTTGTCTTTACGAACAGGTGGTAGATACATGTGTAAAGGATATTGTTTTTCTCCCAATGGAAGACTGCTTTCTTTCATGAGAGGACCTGAAATCACAGTAAATTTCATTAAAAATAATCTTTAAATTCGCTAATGGTTAAATTTCTAATGAAACGTGCTTCGTTGTGATAATGGTACAAGTAGGATTAATGACAGTGTTGATTTAATCCGACAGAGACAATCCGAAATCGACAATCTGCCACACTAAAGTGGTACGGTTAAAGGTAAAACATTAAATGGACAGAAAATTAAAAATTAATGATTTACAAATATTTGAAAAATATATAACAGTAGCAAGATCATTAAAAATAGAGTGATAGATGTGGAAACTCTACCTCATTCAAATATATTTCATACATTGACCTGAAATTCTGGGTACAACTTAAATGATAATTATCTTGCTGCTATTGTAGCAATAGTGCTGTAGTAGCTGCTATTGTGCTATAGTAGCAAGATCATTAAAATGGAGTGATAGATGATGTGTAAACTCTCCCCCATTCATAAATATATTTCATGCATTCACCTGAAATTCTGGGTACAATTTAAATGGTAATGACCTTGTTGCTATTGTAGCAATAGTGCTGTAGTAGCTGCTATTGTGCTATAGTAGCAAGATCATTAGAGTGATAGATGATGTGGAAACTCTCCCCCATTCATAAATATATTTCATGCATTCACCTGAAATTCTGGGTACAACTTAAATGGTAATGACCTTGTTGCTATAGTAGCAATAGTGCTGTAGTAGCTGCTATAGTGCTTTAGTAGAAAGATCATTAAAAATAGAGTGATAGATGATGCGGAAACTCTCCCTCATTCATAAATATATTTCATGCATTGACCCGAAATTTTGGGTACAATTTAAATGGTAATAATCTTGCTGCTATACCATATTTTTCATATGATTGGTAATTATTAATTTTTAGTTTTTCGTCAATTTAACGTTTCACCTTTAATTCAAAATCAATCTCTTAAGTGTGACGCAACCCCGTGAAAAATAATCTGAAGATTTTTCTCAAAAAAATAAATAAATAAATAAATAAAAAATTTAAAAAAAAAATCGGAAGAAAATCTGAAGGTATTTGACCTCCTCTTTAAGCCGTTTTCTTCACCAAATAATATACTGAAAATCATGAGAAAGAATTCTCTAACTTTTCTGTGAAATTCTTAAAATTCCTTAAAATGCTTTCCAAAGACTGCATCTATCGTAAGCGAAGAGTAATACTAGACTTCTTTTGTGTAAAAAAGCTCTGTGGTGCCCCCATCTAAGCCTGAATGAGAGTTTCATACTCCAATGGTCTAGCGTCACCAAATGTGGAGTGTAGGATGCTGGAAACTCCTCATATGTTGAAGGAATGGAGGAATATTATGGTGTCAACGCTGGGATTCAAACCCCTCTCTGTCGATCATGAGATTGACTGATTAGCACTCTCGGCTAAAGTATTTACTAAGCTGCATTGAACTAAGTGGCCTCATAAGTTGTTCACCACAATCGCTCTTAATTTCTTCTAAATATCTCTTAAAATCTAAAAACTTATTAGAAGACTTCAGATTTAAAATTTAGAAAATTATTTAGAACTAAGTTAAGATTTAAAATCCTGAGGAGGAATTATCTTATTTTCTGAAAATTTAGGTTTAACCCTTTGACGCAGAAAGAACATCTTTGTCAATTTTTTATATATTTTTTTCTTGACGCTCTAATTACAAGCAAAAATATATTTTGGTATTTTTTAATTATAAAAAACAGTTTAATAATTACTAAAAAACTCTGTTAGATTATCAGAATTTCATTTGCACTAAAATCCAAAATAATAATAATAATAATAATAGTTTAAAAAAGTTTTTTTTTTTACATTTATAGTCAAAACTGTATCAATAATTTATTTTATAAATTAAAAAAAAACTTCAATAATGAATAACTGCTTCTCTAAAGAAAAAATAAGTGCAATTTTGAAAAAAATTATTGTTAGGAAGTGAGTCGTGTTTGAAAGATTTTATCTTTAGCACAGAAAAAGAAACCGGTGCTGTATTTTATAATCATAAATTATTAAAATGCTCAATATAACACTTTTCACTTATTTTGACCAAACTTATTACAAAATAACAAAAAAAAGAAAAATATGTTTAATAAGAATTCAGCTTCAAATACTTTCAGATTTTATTTTCTACAGAAAACCTTAAGAATGAATTTTTTAAATTTTCTGTAAATTATAAAAAATATACCTTCAGAAATCATTTTCTTCAAGAGGCTTCAGAAATTAGCACATATGGAATTTTCATTATTTTTTCTTAAGAAACTTGTGCATGTTCATACAGGTTCAAAAATGTATTGCATTTTGCATTAAAATATCTAGTTTTTTTTTTGTGATGGTTTCTTTGTTATGCGTATTTTTTCTTAAGAAACTTGTGCATGTTCATACAGGTTTTAAAAATGTATTGCATTTTGCATTAAAATATCTAGTTTTTTTTGTGATGGTTTGTTTAATATGCGTATTTTTCAATGGCGCAGAAAATAGTGCAATTTTAATATAATCAGTTTTCCCTAACAACAAAATAACCCTCATTGAAAATATATTCACGAATCTATAAAGGTTCAAAGGGCCGTTATTTCTCCGATATTAGTCTTATATAGAAATTGCATCCGATATTTTATATTCAGCCAATATATGTCCTATATTGGCTCTATATAGGCCGATATTGGCCCTGAATAGAACCCATATTAAAAAATCTCCAAAATTGGTCCCTCGGTGCATGTTCATATAGGATCCATATTGAGCCTCTTATTGACCCAACTGGGACCAAGGTGAAATTATTGCTAAGGTTGTCCTTAAAGTGACTATGAAATGTCTACGAAAAATCTGCAGATATTTTAAAGAAAAAGTAAAATATCTGAAGATTTCTGAAGAAACTCTGGAAATAACTTTTTCTAAAGATATTTTTTGTGAGGAAACTTTGTCGGGTTAAATCCTTACTGTTTTGTCATCTTCGTCATTTTTCTTATGGAATTAATTTTAAAAAAAAAATCCTTTTATGAATATTTACTTTAAGTACTAAATTTCTATTTTATATTAGAAGTTATATTTAAAAACTAATCATAAATATACTTACCAACAGATAAAGCAGCAGGATGAGCTACTAAATGACTATTGCCTCTTGTTTGAAAGAACGGATTTGCCAGGAATGATTGTGCCATCTATAAAAATAAGAGAAATTCAGAATATGCTCTTATTTTATTTTTTGTTTTTAATTACCAGTATAAACTTACGGGATAGGAAGGTGGTAAAAGTCCAGCTACTGTCGAACCTGCTAAAGACACTACTGAATGGGATGATGTAAAAACTGGAGCAGTAGATGCAGAATCCATAGCTTGGGAACTATAATAAGTAAAATGTTATGATATAGCAATTGACTGCTTCATATGCTAAGCTCTAACCAGTTCTGGAAGTAGGAAAGTTATTTCTACAGTATTTTCTATTACGAGACATAATACGAAAGTACCAAACTGAAATCACGTCTGTGTGGTGAGGAAAGATTCGTCTCATATATGATAGAGTGGGCCATGACGGGAGAATCACGTGATCAAGTATATGAGATCATAGATGGTATAAGCATTAGTAAGGAAACCTGTTTGCATTATTTTCTAATGGTTTTACGTAATGAAGCATTTTATCGATAAATTTGGAGTCTTTTTGGATCAATTATTCAAGTCAAAATGTTTAATGGTTTTCTATTGATGAACCGACATAATCTTGATGGTAACCATTAATAATTCCATCATGAACTATTACATTTTTTGATGGTAACCAGCATAAGTAACCATGACCTCAATGTAGGAATTTGGACTGATTCGTCCAACATAAAAATAGTAAACTTGTTTTGATGCTTTGCTCATGTTGAACCATCGCGAATTTTCCTCATAATATCTTAGAAATCAAATATTGGAACGATCATGAACAAACATCATCCCAATGTAGGAATTCGGACTGATTTATGATGGTCCAACATAAAAAAAACAAATTGTTTTGATGGTATATTCGTCAGAACCAACAAAAATTCCCATTAAACTATCATAGAAAATTATAGTTGAAACCATCATGAACCATCATGGATTGTTGATCCGTGAAAGTCAAACTTCTCTTGATGGTTAACCACCATAGTATTAAAGTAGTATTTTGAAATGCTAACAAACTTCCATCATGGAATGTTGGAAGTTTGTTGGTATATCAAAAACCATAAACACGTAATGGAAAATGTTGGATGATGGTGACCATCAAATGATGTTTGAGCATCATAAATCACACTGAAACCAACGGCCTGCAGAAACTGCTCTTGCACTGACAGCATAGTAAGGTTTTCCTGAGGAAACTGTCATGCATATTAATACATTTCAGCTTTCTATTCTCTCTCTCTATATATAGTAAAAGCTGCCTACCAAAATGAGAGCAAATATATGATATACAATATACAATTATACAAAATGATGAAAATAATAAAAAGTGTATTTGTATGCAAATGTATATTGGTTATTATTGATAGTGTAGGGTCCACCTAAGAGCAGCATGATCTACAGTTTGCCACGTTTGTATATTTCTCGTCTAAATATTAATTTTAGAGCTGTAATAATTTTTTTTTTTTTTTACATGAATTCGAAAGATATAGATTTAAGGGTCAATACGGAACACTATGTATATTTAATTCGCATTTTTAAGAACTCACCTATTTTTTGGCTTACTGAGGTTAAGCGGAGTATCACTTCCATTTGAAGGTGCATAATTGGTCAAAGGACTTGGAATTAGACCCCAATGCTGCATCTAGACAAATATTAGAAGATCTAATAATATACAGTGAGTTAAGCAATATATCACACTACAAGTCTTTTAATCAAACTATCAGAGTTTCAGTTTTAGTCAAGAGTATATTTTACCTATTCTATTTAGTTACTTCAACCTACAATTTAAGTTTCAAAAATATAAGATAAATGACCCAATGTAGGCACCTCTAGGAATTTTAATTCTTTTAATTTTGGCATCATCAGATTAAAAATTTATAAAGAGGTTCTGCTTTCTTCTTGCAGAGGCTAACAGGAAGAAAAAAAAGAAACACCAAAATTAAAAATATCATATAGTTACTATAATGGATAATGGGAACTTCATGCCGGGAATTTATGCTCATGTTTGGAGTCCTTGTACGTAATAAATTTTAAAATGATGTAAATAAAGCCTTAAATCAACTTAAAATGTAATTTAGAGTTGTCACAAAATGGACATATAGAAACTTTCTTATAAGGTAATCTTCATGGGGTTTGAACCAACACCTTTTTGAAAAGGAAAGACTGCACTGATCAATTTAGTAGTCAGATATAACGAACATAAACTGCTCAATGGAGGGAAATATGTCACTCTATTCGGGCTGCTAAACTGCGCAGTGAAGAAAAATTCGAAAGCTGTCACTAAATTCGGACTTTAGTTTGTCTAAAGTAAGAACTACCCAAGCCATTCATCTGTACCCGTGGCAGTGATTCTGGCAACGAGGTATAACTATTTCAAGTAGAGGCGTGGGGTCACTGTTTAGGGCAGGTTTTGAATCGGGTCAGAGGTTTTGGAAAGGGAATCTTTTTGCTCGGTCTATTGTGTTCGGGCTAGAGTGAAGAGAAGCTACTCTCGCTGAAATGCGCTATTCTTGTTTCCCCGTAGCAACAGACGGCCTCAGACTTTTTGGCGGGGGGAGTTCGTACTGTAGACAAACTAAAGGATCGGGTTTCTCGTTTATGGTAACCTGTGCACAGGCCTTCTCTTATTTAGGAGATGTTGTTTGAACGTAGGATGATGTAAACCATTGCACCATCAGAACATATTGCCTACGATGTATTTCTATGCAGCATAAAACAAATTTTTTGCCAGTAAATATAGAGTATGTTTTTTAAGATTTTGTCGTGAGAACAGTTAATTGATTCCGATCATCTGCTTTCGATACGAATTACGAAATTGAAACTTCGGAAACCCCACTTAAGAGGTGTCTTCTTGCACAATCTTGAATTTTCGATTAAATTTTTGATTTCAACTTTCTTGATGTTTTTTGTACTTAAACTTTTGATGATAGAGTGCCATACACTATAAGCAACAACCTTTCAGAAAAATTCAGCAGATAGATCGCTTTATTAAAATAGGAGAAATCGTGCTTGATAATTTTTATAACTTCTATAGGTTTTTTTCTTAAAAATGTAAAGCAATAAAGTTATGTGATTTGAAGGTTTGAGTAAGAGATTTAAAGCTGCACATTTGTCTGTTTCTAAGATTTTTAAATATGTTATTTTATTACAGTTTAAACTGGATGTTAAAATTTTTTAACGTAAATTACTCAAAAACAAAGATATTTATAGAAAAACTTAAAGACAAACAGAAATACCGGGTGATTAATAAATGCAAAATTTTAGGAAGTGATAGTACACACCCAAACAAACAATTTTTATCAAAGAATGCAGGGTCGAAAAAAAAACGCAAAACCACTAGAGGGCGTCAAAGTTTATGTTCTTATATGAGGCAAAAACACACAAAGAGCGATGAAGTTAAGTTATAAAAGCAAATTTAATGGCATGTGATTACAGTAAGTGTTCTAAAGAGTGACCGGCAGCGGCTATGCACGCTGTACAACGGCGAAAAAAAGATAGGCGAACATTCTGAAACACACCAGGCATATCACGAACTTTCCCTGCAGCGGCTGAAAGCTTGGTGACAAGTTCTTCTGCAGATTCAATGGGAGTTTGATACACAAGAGCCTTCTGCTGTCCCCACAAAAAGAAATCGAGGCATGAAAGATCTGGCGAGCACGGTAGCCAAGCTATAGGATCACCTCGCCCGATCCATTGGTTTGGAAAGATTACGTCCAGATATTTTCGTACTTCTCGTACGTAATGAGCTGATGCTGTTTTCTGCTGTAACTAAATGCATCGTCTGCATCAAACTTTCCAAACGCGCCAGCACCTTTGCATTTTGTTTTTGACCATGCAATCTTTGATAAAAATTGTTTGCTTGGGTGTGTACTATCACTTCCTAAAATTTTGCCCATCTTTTATGAATCACCCTGTATAATGCTAAACTACTTTTTAAAAAAAAGATAATTGCAATAATTATATTTGTATGGTTTTATCAACAAAAAAAATTAACAGCGAACCTCTAATACAGCACATATTCTAGTTTCTCAAATTATGATTGGATGATGGCCTTGTATTTAAAATATTTCAAAAGATAATGCCGAATATAGTAAATATCCACTAACAGGTTATTTGTGAAAATTAAATGAAAAGGATTAAAATCATATGCAGAAGTTTCCTTTTTTTCTCCACCCTTACGACAGTTGAGTTCAGTTGGAATGAAAAGAAAAGATTCTTAAGAACTGCTTAAGCTATCTAAAAACAAGTAACATAGTTAGTACTTTGAAATATATAATAAAAAGGTTTTTGTCCGATATTGAAATTACATTTCCTTCTTAGAGTCATTTACATAAGTTTCTGGCCCACCTTGTTCTAGGTGCAATTATTTAAGCTACATGGTGAAATGGATTTAATTTTAATAATTTGGCATTTTAACCTTCAGGCGTGCTTGAAGAGTATATTTTCAAACTATACAGCCCTAAATATTTAGTCAAAAGAAACTCGACTATATATATATATATATATATAAACCCATAGAAACGAGAGAATTAAGTCTGTAAAGCCAAATTTCTGTGAAAACAATAAAACATGTTGGTATCCTACATTTGAAATTTTTTTTAATAAATATGTTTTTCTTTTCGCCCTCAAGAAGTAATTATGATTGTAGCAATTTTGGGGACTTTCGAGTGAAGCGAGTAGGAGTGGATCACCTCTATTGCTTATAAAATAAATTATGCTAATTTTTAATTCAAATTATAGTACATTTCTCTTAAGGTTGCAGTTATTTATAACCATACATTATAATTATAATTTCAACTCTTGGGAAATTCCAACTCTTTATAACATTATGATTCCATTTTAATACTTTCCACTTTGAATTCAATTTAATACTTTCCCTTTTGATTCCAATTTAATACATTCCATTTTAATTCTAATTTTTTTCTATTTTGATTCCAATTTAATACATTCAATTTTAATTCAAATTTTTTTCTATTTTGATTCCAATTTAATACATTCCATTTTTATTCCAATTTATTACTTTCCATTTTGAATCCAATTTAATACTTTCCACTCTGATTTAAATTTAATACTTTCCATTTTAATCCAATTTAATGCATTCCATTTTGATTCCAATTTAATACTTTGCAAAACTATTTGCTAGATTTTAATTAGTTGTTGTTTGTTTATAAAGCAAAATTCGTGTTTTGACAATAGGCAATAATACTAATTTGCTATATGTTCTAACGTGTTTTTGCAATAGAGGAAAAAATATTTTTAAAAAAAGGAAAAAAAGCTGAAATATATAAGCATTAGTTACATTTATGTAAAAAAATTTATTGTAAATTAATTTCCTTGTTTTAAGTGTTTCTAAGGGATTTGCTTAAATCAAGTTAAAACATTCAACTAAAATAAAACTTTCTTTCCTAATGAGAATCGATTAATGGATTTTAAATAGACATCATTCTGCAGATTTATTCCTACTTAATCTTAAATTTTATTGTGAGAACCTGGCGGTTCGACGATTTTAAAATACTTTCTATTATAATCTTTTCAACTAATTTTGCATTACGAGCCATTGAATTTCTTCCAACGAAGCGAAAAAAAAACAAAAAAAAAACACTGCTTTTTTGAACAAATGCTTTAAATTGCAAAACACTCCCTCTCTATTCTTTTATACACCGTTCGTTGTCATCTATGTACAAAAAAAATAGCTTTATCACGCTATGTTTTCTTGTATAAAGATTGGAAACTGAATTATCGTTGTAATGAAAAATAAAAGCTAAAGAAAGGAAGAAAGAAAAAAGAAAAACAATTGGAAGCCTATGTAAGAAAAGAATGAAAGAATAATTCGAAGTCGAGCATGAATAATGAAAAAAGAAATTAATTAAATTTTTATTGAATGGTAGGCGCCGAGATGTATAGAACAAAAGCAAATGATAAAAGGTTTTGAAAATGGAAGAGATTAAAAAAAAATTGCTTTCACCTTAGCATTAAGTTAACAGCTAAGTGACATGAATAATATATTGGAGAGAAAGGCTTTTCCAACTATTCTGTCGGGACACGGTTTAAATAAAGATCGCAGATATAAATGGTCAGAAATGACTACTCTGAAGAGACTTTCTTTTCTGACTTTCCATTTAAGATCTAATGATTCATTTTCCCTTGGTACAATGGCTTCCTAAAAATGGCTGATTATCACTAAAGATATTAACTTTTATTTCTTACTATAATTAAAGCTCAATTAGAGCTTATTTATTATCAGTTTATATTTCCCACGTGTGCTCTTAAAATATTTCTTCGAATAATAGAAGATGTAATTCATTGATTGCAACAGACTAGTTCAGACTTTCAAATTTAAGTGCGCTAATGACACAGCTTTTATAATTGCTGAAAATGATTTTAAATGATTCTCAAAGTTGAAATGTATACTTTTTTATTGATATAGGTCATTGCATTGACTTCGAAAATACTTTTAAATTTAAACCTTCCTGGCATTTTACTAACAACAATTTTTCTTCATCGATAAAAATAATATATATATTTTTTTTGTTTACAGTTAAAGCTGTGATAGATATCTTTACATCTAATAGGTCGTCAAAATATGTTTTTTAAATTAAACGATCTTTTTAAAACTTTAGTAGTCATATTTAATCATATACTTCATCCAAAGCCTAATTGACTTCCTAGCTTTTAAATTTCCTTCGTTTCATAAATTTAATCATTCCTACTCGCATACATATTCCTTTCCACTCAGAATTAGAGATTCTATCATAGCTTTTCAACTCACTCTATTTGTGGCCAGATATTTTGCCTCTCTTCGTGGCTTTTCTATTGTTTTCAATTCGGTTACAATCATCCTGCGGTAAGTATTTTTATTCCTTCCTCTTTTTCTAGTGTCCTGAGGGTTCTAATCAAAAATTTGTTTTACTTTAAATTCGTCAGTTCAACGTAGAACATGACCAAATCCATTTCTCTTTACGTTTTTTAATATCCAGATCAATTGGTTTCTCTTTTGCTTTTCTAAGGATTTCTGCATTTTATGGAACCATGTGATACGCAAAATTCTTCTTAAACAGTTGTTAATAAATACGTCAAGTTTTTTAATGTTATTTTTATCTTGTAATCTCAGATCCATATAGTAGGACAGATTTAACATTAGTATTGAATATTCTAATTTTTGTTGAATTTGTTATGTTTTTGCCTTTCCAGAATTTATTGAGAACGGTGTAACTGCTTTGTTTAATCTAGTATAATATAACATATACAGTCCCTGGCCAAATTATTAGACGCACTATATGATTCTATGTAAAATTTTAATTATCAGGTGATGCTATACAGCTTTATTGTTTTTACACGACTTAAACCGGTTTGCACTCGTTTACGTTCGTGTATCAATTGGTTAAATGTGACGATTGGATAAATAAGATTATATATTATATAAATATAGGATATTTATTATATCAGGTATTATATTATTACATTGTAATAATTAGATCAAATTATTAAACGAACTGTAGTTTTTTTAATAATTGCATGCTTTGCACGAGTTTATATGCAATATTTTTGTATTTAGACATGCATGTAATGGGTTTTTATTCGGGAAATTTTTTATATTCTTCCGATTTGTATTTATCTTTAACGTATTGCATTACAATGTTAACCAATTGATACACGAACGTAAACGAGTGCAAACCGGTTTCAGCCGCGTAAAAATAATAAAGCTGTATACACTGCAAAAAATTTCAAGCTATGTTGCACCAAACGTTGGTATTCATTTGCTGGCTACAGAAATTGGTGTTTAGTTTTACTATATAATGGTGCTTTCACTAGCTCCAAAGAGCGAGAGAAGGTTGCAAGAAAAATGGGATTTTGAAAGAACCTAAAAGCAGCGAAAGGTTGCTTTAAAAATCAGTGTTTTGAAAAGAACTAAAAGCGGAGGAAGGTTGCACCATGATTTGGTATTTTTGAAGGGAACTAAAAGCGAGGAAGGTTGCACCATTATTAGGTATTTTTTAAAGTGCTAAAAAGCAGGGTAAGGTTGCACCATTATTAAGTATTTTTAAAGCGCCAAAAAGCAGAGAAAGCTAGCATAATTATTAAATATTTATTAAAAAAAAGAGAAAATAATTTATATCAAATTTATATAAATCAAATTATAATTTAATTATTTAAATCCATAAAAATTAGAAAAAAAACGATTATTATTTTAGATGTGTGTTATGTAATATATATATATATATATATATATATATATATATATATATATATATATATATATATATATATATATATATATATATATATATATATATATATATATATATATATATATATTACATAACACATCTAAAATAAAATAGTTTAATTTTTAAAGATTTAAATGATTAAGTTATAATTTGATTTATATTAATTTCACTTAAATTATCTTCTCTTTTTTTGAATAAATATTTAATAATGATAATAACTTTCTCTGCTTTTTGGCGCTTTAAAAATATTTTCTTTTATATAAACATTTTTTCTTTCTTCAAGTTGATATATGTAAGATTAAAATTATTTTTTACATTTCATTCGTTAAAGAACCAACCGATGTTATAGAATTAGTACCACTAATGTCTTAAAGAAAATTTTGATTTTGGGCTGATACAAATTCTTATTATTATGTATTTTGAAATTATTTTATTATTTAAAAATGAAAATATTACTTTCACAAATAAAAATTTATATAAAAGAGTAGGCAAATATTGGATTGGTCAACCCCCAATATCTAATTAAGGAAACACTCCAATATTAATTACATTGGTGTATGTATTACATTGTACATACGCCATACATTGGCAATATTAAATTTGAAGTAAATTAAGAATTATAAAAATAATTATATAAGTTATAAATATGAACAAATAATATAGAGATGCAGATCGATATTCAAACATAATTTATTCATTTACAACCACTTTGATGTTTGTATACGTAGACAGAATATAATAATTTTTATTCAAAATCTTAAAATGTAAATATATTATTCTTTTTATACATATCACAGCATTCATTAAAAACATACAAGATATTCATTCAAAAATATGGTAGATAGTATATTTTTGTTACAAAGAGAGTGCATTCAGTTCAAACTTATTTTTAATTTACAGTAATTTAAAATAAGAATTAGGTTAGCATATGCCCCAAGGTTCACAGTTTTGAAATTTGGGATAATTTAAAAATAATTTTCAATATTTTAATAAGATACTAAATTTCTTGATATACTCTGCCTCATCTGTATTAAAATTTACAATATATCTAAATTACTTTTTACAAACATAATTTACTACTTGATAAAAAGATTAAAATTTAACTCAGTTTGGAAAAAATTACTGTCATTTTTTTACAAATTAGTAAATGGTGGTGAGTATTTGAGACAAAGCAATATTTTTATTACATGATGATTATTATATTCATAATTATACATTCATTATTATAGATTTTTCTGGTGCTATTACTTTAAGTACATCACATTTTTCAATTGATAGTTAAAAACACAACAAGATTTAAAAAGATTACACACAAATAAAACTTTGGCGCCTTTTCACAAAATAATAATTGTTTTTCCACGAACACAGGTTCTTCATTCTCAAAACTTGAAACTATACACATTCCTTGTTTGTAAGCTGTTCTTGAAACTAGTACCTTTGAAGTTTGAAAAAAACTGTTTATAAACTTCTAGAATTCCAGTTATTTCAGCAAAATAAATATTTTTATTAATAGGCTTTACACTGGTTATAACAATATTTTTTGCCAAACTTCTTTCTTGATTAAAAGCATTGAAGTTGTTGACGCCTTTGTGCTAATGAAGGAAGATTAAATATAATGTAATTTATGGTAATAAAATGCATAGAAATTGAAATAATTTTACTGAAGAATCAAAATTTGTACACTTACAAATTTAAAACATAGAAAGATCAATCAAAACAAGTAATATTTCAATTAATATTTTTAAGATACAATATTGAAAATAAATTGAGAAATTGTCGTTCTTATGTAGAAAAATGTTTTAACATTTCACCATCTGAAACGTTTTTTCGAGACCAACTATTTATAGGAAAGGGGGGGGGGGTATTTCTATCTTAAGACTCCTTTTACCCACAAAGATCCTGAAAAGGAAAGTTTTGATATATTAAAATATTATTATATTTTTGTTGTTAAAATGCGCCAAAGCACCCAAGTAGAATTTCTCCTCATGATAAATTTTGAATTGAATTTCATGCAGGGTGACCCCGCAAAAAATTTGCAGAATGTACTGTTAAAATATTAAATGAACAATATGATCATTACTTGGATAGATCAAAGAGCTCTTTTTGAGTCTAAGAGGGCGATATATGGCTGCTGATAAACACACAAGCAGTATTCATGCGGATGGTATTAAACCTCCACATGTATATTGTTTGTGAGGATTGTCCTTTTAACTAAAGTTCTTTTGTTTCTCAGAAGAATTAAGAAAATTACTTTTGTAATTAAAATAAAACTTTTTGAAAATATTATTAATAAAAAAAAAAAACTGTAAATATTACAAAGAATACATATGACCTTTTTCAAGATGAATTATAACGTTCGATTTCATGCTTCTGTTGCCTTTTCCCTCCCTAACAAAACGCAAATGTGGGTAAATTAAAAAAAAAAAATAATAATAATAATAATAATAATTCATGGAAAAATAAGTATCTATAGCAAAGTATCTATGAGCATCTAAGTATTTTTTTATTTAGATTTAATGAAAAATATATTTATTAACTTTTTAAAAACGATATTTTGCTCAATTTAAAATTCGTTTCGCTTAGTAAAAAATATTAATAAGAAAATCTATTTTTTAAAAAATTATAATATGAAATCAACTTATTTTTAAATGCTCTAAAACAAATTCGCTTTGAAAATTTTACAACAAAGGCATTTAAGAATGTATACACAAAAGGACTAATTGTAATTATGTAACATTACAAACGAAAATGAGCAATATAGAACATGAAAATCAAAACAGAAGCATAGATATTGCTAAGAAGAGAAAGTACATATGATTTTTTTTGTTAGGTAAAATGCAATCAAAACACGGAACTAGAACATTTTCACCAGCATAAAATTTGGCGGAAAGCTATGTTGCGTAAGATTGCTGTATTTACCGTTTATTTGTCACTGGTATTGCACTTTCTGTGAGCATAAAATGGATGCATCAACTTGTTTATTGAAAAGGGCTAATATAGATTTTACAATATCTAATTATTCATACAACGAATATAGTTTTCTTGAAGAAATTTGAAACTAACTCTTTCAGAACCCACAACAAAATTTTTAAAGATGACATGAAAGAAATGAACTGCAATTATTGCAAATAAATAAGGAAAGTTTACTTACTTGCAAGAGAAATAGACGATTTCAAAGACAACATGCGTGAGATGATAGCAAGCTTCGACAACAAAATCTGCCATTAGTCAACAACTACAAAATAAGTTATCGGTCACAGTTTAAGCTCGTGCCTGTCATAGTATGGAAGTTTGGTGAAATCGATTGCGCCATAAACGCATTTCTTGATCATATTTACCAATTTATGGTGCAACCTAAATAAAATAATTTTTCATTTATCCAATTTATGGTGCAATTAGAAACTTTGCACCAAGTATTGGTTAAACATTTAATTAGATTTTTTACAGTGTACTATCACCTGATAATTAGGATTTTACATAGAATCTTATAGTGCGTCTAATAATTTGGCCAGGGGCAATATTTCATAAAATTTAATTATGCTATTATTATAAATTGTATACAGTTGAGTAATGGTATTAATAATGTAATACTAAGGTGTGGCATTTTTATATTTTGGACAAGGTGGGGGGTGGACAATCGCTCTTTAGCATACATTATTAAAATAAATTTTAAATATTGAGCATTTAATTTGCAAGTTAACTGAAGTTGAGTTCAGTTTTTTATTAGCATATTTAAGGAATCAAAGTAAATATTTTTAAATTGTTCCTTGAAATCATTATTTAATAATTCAATGGAATAGTTCTAAGTACTATGAAATACTTTGGGACGGTTTATTTAATTTCAATTAAGGGCTTAAAATATTTTTCAATATATTGTTTAAAAAAACCCGGTTTAAACAAAAAAAACCTGGTTTAAACAAAAAAAAAAAAAAAAAAAAACTCGGGTTTGTTTCGGAAAAAACCCGGTTTTTTCCAACTCTGTCTGTAAATATTAAAGCCAATTTAAATAAAATAGTAACAATAAATACCCAAAACTTTAAGGGTCGATACGGTCAACAATTTTTATTCTATTTTTTGTGAAGATATAATAATTAAAAAAGGATTAGTGTATATATAATAATTACAAAGGACATTATATAATAATTAAAAAGAACAATATATAACAATTAAAATAGGATTAAAAAACAATGAATTCAAATGTGTATAAATTTACATTAAATAATATTTGAGTTTTAAAATATTGTTCTATAGTTATAAGAAAATGTAACTTAAGATATATTTGATAATTTTTCTAACTGAGCTAATATAACTTAATATAAACAAACATTTTGAGCAATAAATTGTGAATAACTGTCAAATACCGTCTTTTTCCTTCATTAAAATGAAGAGGATTTAAAGTATGAAAAAAAAACAACTCTTAAATAGGTTATAAAATGATAAAAAAAAAGTTACATAAAAATGACTTTTGACCTTCAAGAATTTAGTTTTAGATCATGATAGTATAATGCCCAATACAACGCGTCATGTACGCAAAGACTCAGGTTAGTCATTTGTCCTGATCTTATGCTCTAGAACAATTATATTCGGATGAAACAAATGAATAAAAAGGATAATGCCTCTTAAATAAAAGAGATGATTAATTTTTGCACCTAAATATAGAGAAGAATAAACTTAGGAAATATATATTGTTATTTTCATTGTTCATTGTTTTAATTGTTGTTATTTAACATTTAAGGAAATATATGTTGTTATTTTCTCAAAGTTAAGAAAAGTCAACAAACTCTGACCACCAGGTAATAAATCTTTCTCAACTAACTTTGTATTGAAAGCTCAAAATATATTTTTTTGATTTTTCGTTATTAAGATGTTATGAACAATAAGAATATATATTTATATTTAAAAAAACAAACATAAAATTTGTCTTTGAAAATCTGTTGTTGAAACGGTTTCCTGGAATAAAGTTGCTTTAATAATTAAACATTAATCTATATAATTTATTTCTTATATATTTTGTGTTTTTTTAAAGATATAAATATTTTTTTTTAATTATAGAGGACATTTTAAAAATATACTGCGTTTTTTTTATTTTGTGTCCAGTCGAAATTTAAGCATCACGTATTTCCTAGCTTTTAAATTTCCTTTATTTCATAAATTTAATCATACCTATTCCTTCTTTAAATAAATAAATCAGCTAATTAATTTTAATTACAATGCAAATATTTCTATTCTTATTAAATGTAAAGGCTAACTTTTTTATCTCAGTGCAAGTTTATAACTAATTATTATCCAATGTCACGACAACTCAGCATCAAAATCTATTTTTTCTTCAACCGCATTAAACATTAGCATATGGATTATTACGTTTACTTTAATTTCCAATGAACTTTTTAGCTTTTGATATATATATATATATATATATATTGGTATTCCTAGATAAATCAATTAATCTTGTATAGAATAAGAAACATTTCTTCTAATTGAGGCGAAGTACTTAAAGATACTTGCATTTACATGGCTTATTTCCATAATGCTTGTCCTTCAAAATCAAAAAGATTTCGGAAAAAAAGTTTGACATCGAAAAAGTGAATTAATCTAAAATTAAACTTTTTTTTTCAAACAGGATCAAAAGTGTTTTCCTTTAGTTTTATAATAGATCAAACTCCCAAGTCACGTGGCAAAATAAAATGCTAAAAAAATGCAAATAATTTTGCGAGACGAAATGCAAATTATGAATGCTGACACAAGACTTGGTTGAGTATAGTTAAGGTTATGATAGAAAAGGGAATCCAATTTATGCACACAAACAACGAACACATTAGGCAAATTTCGTTCACTTTCTAAAAAAAGAGGAGGAAACTTTCAAATAACTAAACAATATTGAGCATAATAAATGCGTGCACAAAAACCATCAATAATAAAAAAGGAGAAAGTAATAAAGTCTTTGCTTCAATTCTTCTGAAAATATCTCTATGCCTTCTTCTGACTGTTTTACCGAATAAAGTTATGAGAGGCAACGCCGCTTATTATGCTTTTCCAAAGACGACGCCAACTTTAATGCACATCTAAGAGAAAATTCCATTTTCTAAGATGACCGTGTTCTAGAAAAACTTGGGGAGAGAAAGAAAGAAAAAAAATTATCTTGACTCTCGTTCATCTGTTTGAGCCTATTTACTTCTATGAACATTTTTTTTCCTTCTAAATATAAATCTTTATTTAACACAGGAGATATTCCAGATGCACTTTTATTCCACGAGAATAATTATGCGATTTTTTCTTCTTCTTTATATTCGAAATTTAAGAATTCAAAAGGGGAAAAACTTTCTTGGAATAAAGTAAAAAAATTATCGGTTTAGGATGACGTCAATAAAATGCAACAATTATGAAATACGTTTGTTCCTACAATGAAAACATTCAATTCTTTTGTATCGATCCTTCATCATTTTTTTCGAATCAAAATAATCAACACTTTCGGCTAAGTATTATTAAAACACAATTTCTATTAAAATTCAGGACTATATGTGTCGTAAAAAAACACGTTAGTTAAAAAAAAAGAAAAACCGCATTGATTCAGCGGATTAAAATCAGTGATGACGAGTCAAATTTTTAGAATAGTAAGGTAATATTCAGGACAGTTACAGTTAAAGAACCACATTGAATCCGCGACAATGATCAATGAAGACAAGTCAGCACCTCCTGCTGAGTTTTATTAAGGAAAAATTTACATTAAAATTCAGGGCTACGTTTGCCTTATAAAAACACGTTAATAAATTTAATAAATAAAAAAAATTTATTTGATTTTGCGTGGGGGTAATTAAAATCGTGAAGAGGAGTCAGAGCATTTTCTGTAGTGTCTCTATTAAAATTCATGTCCATGCGTGTGTCATAAAAACACGTTAGTTGAAATACCTGTTTGATTTCGCAAGGAGGAACTAAAGACTAATGAGCTAGGTGTTATTAAAGCAAGTATTATTTTATTTCTTCCAGGATATTACACAGCTGATTTTTACTTCATATCTTATTAGGATTCTAAAAATGTATATTAAGGATGGTCATTACGAAACACTTTCCATAATCTACAGGGTAAGAAAAAAAATTTGTTGTTTGACTGTAAGTCTAGGTACGGGTATTGAAGGCTGAATTACAAAATTTTTCAAATCATTTTTACATTACGGCCGAAAAAATGCATATAATAGAAAATTAATTACTATTCAAAAAAGGTTTACGAATCTTTGGTGTCTTAGTATAAGATAGAAAATTTGACTAAAGTAAGAAAATCAACTATTATAAAATGAAATTTCTTCTTAATTTAATCAAATTCTCCTCTACATGTTTATAATACCTTACCTGAGGGTTGTTAAATCGATTCCTTTATCTAATTGTGACTAACTTTCTCTCAAATGTAACTAGTTCTTAACTGTGTTTTAACTGAATGCACGCAGCAAGACCGAGAAACGGATTATTTAATGGCCGTCTTTAATATATATTTTAAAAATCGTAGTAAAATGTAAATCTATGTGAATAATACGAATCCTAGTAAAATGTGAACCTAGTAAATGTGAATACATGTACAGTTTTTCTTCCGTGTATTCTTTTTGTGAAAGTTTTACTACCACGATATCACCTAATGATATAGATAGACAACCCCTTAAAAATTTACCCATCTGCTGGAATTCACATGTATCCTGTTTGTGTTTGGTGTAAAAAAAATTATATAATTTTGTTTTTTTTTTAAATTCATTTTTAAGAAATAGAAAAAAATTGTATTGCTAAACTTGTATTATAAAGAGAATTTTGAATTATTAAAAGAATTGTATACTTCTCCTGAAAAGTGAAGGTGATATCAACCATCACTTAAAAAATGAATTGAATGAAGTACACTGTAAAAAATTCCGAATCAAATTATGGCAGTGCCAATATTTTTTACCATAAAATCCATTTTGATCGTAAAATTTGTCAGCGAAATATATCTATGTACCATAATTTTCCGTAAAAATCATTTCCCAGAAAGATCCATTTTTATCGCAAAATTTTTTAAAGTAATTTTTACAGTAATACTTGTTTAATTGCAGTGATTTAGCAAATTTGAAATAAACATTACTGTGAAAATTATGGTACTTATGATATTTTTCTATATCAAATATTACGGTAAAAATGGATCTTTTAGGAAAATGATTTTTACGGATGATGCACCTAATATACCAGTACGTTTTACAGTTATTCTATCCAGAATTCTTTACAGTGTAGTTGAGGCTATTCTAATCAATTGACAAATATATTCACAAGTTGTGGTTTTATGAATTTTGTCTTTTAAGAAAAAGAAAAATTTTCATGGATACAATATTTTTAATGTATTGAAAATCTAAAGAGTGGTTAGTTCCAGGCTTATTATTCTTATATTATTATGTACATTTATCTAGACATCAATAATTAAAGTATGCAAACAACATTTTAATCTATGTTTTTAAAACAAATCAAAGTTCCACATAGAATTCAAATTATTTAAATAAAGCAAAATATTATATGCATAGATAACTAGATAACTTGAGTATGCACATTAACATTTTGATCAATATACACTGGTGGACAAAATTAAGAGAAAATCAAAAATTAATCAGAATTGGACACGGCTTCAATGGGCTAATGTTCTCATCACCGATGAGTTCAGATTCAGTCTACAACCTGATTCTGGACAGTTATTGATATGGAGGGAACCAGGAACCCGATACCATCCCAGCAACATTATCGAAAGGGACCATTATGCTGGTGGAGTACTCATGGTTTGGGCAGAGATCATGCAAGATACCCGCACATCGCTCCATGTGTGCCCAGAGGTACAGGCAGGAGGTTCTAGAGCCCTATGTGCGTCTTTTCAGGGGCGCTGTTGGCCCTGAGTTCATTTTTATGGACCACATAGCGCGACCACACTTATGGTTGGTGAGTATCTGGAAAGCGAGGACATTCAACGAATGTATTGGCCAGCCAAATCCCCTGACCTGAATCCTATTGAACATGCTTGGGATGTTCTTGGGAGAGCTATTTAGATGCGCCAACCTCCCCTCAGAACCATTCTGGAGTTAAAAATTGCTCTGGTGGAAGAATGGGAGGGTCTTCCACAAGTCCTCCTTAACTCCCTTATTAACAGTATGCATACTCATTGTGCATGCTGTCTGTCTGTCAGGGGTGACCATACACCATACTAGAGGCAACACACACTCTACAAGCCTCACTTTTATTGTCATCTTTTATCCTTAAGTTCAGACTACATTGGATTTATTGGCAATAGGTCTTGCCAGTGAATGGCACTTTCATTTTTGTTTCACATACTTTATTATCATGGAATAAGCTATATCCATACCAAATTTCATTTATTTATATTCAGTATTTTTTGAGATATTTGGGAAAATGTCTTCCATCTCTTAATTTTGTCCACCAGTGTATATTTTAATAAAATTTTTTGAGAAGACGAGTCTTTTCATCAAAGAAAAAAAAGTGGCAATTTAAATGCTTTATAGTTATTGCAATTTAAATGTTTTTGAGTTTCTTTTGCCGAAAAAAAGATAGTTGTGTATATCCTAATACATTAATAGTATAAATAATAATATTTAGTTTGTATCCAAAGCACAATTCTATTTTAAAGTGTAGATATTAGAACAAAAATATTCTCTACATTGCACACAAGATAATATTTCACATTATGAATAACTTTTGATCTAATGATAGAATCATGAGTTTCTGTCTTAATGGTTCGGGGAAATTAAGTTGCTTAATTAGTGCAGAAGAAAATTTAAGATTTGATACAAAAATACACTTTCTCTGAATTAACAGTTTTTTTCGATGGATTTGGACTAATGAGAATCAAAATATAATAGGTAGGCCACAATCTGGAAAATAGGGTCGCAACAGTTTAGACAGAAAAGCGGCGTAAAGTTTGAACCCTTTCAAGTTAATTTTACTTTTTGCGTATTCCGCCATATCACCAAACTGTTTAGTCAATCGAAAAGTTTTTGACCACAAATATAAATTTCGTTTATCCAAAGAAAATTTCATGTAAATTAAGATAACTCATAAAGAAGATAATTTAAACCATAAACCACATTTTGACCACTGAATCTGACACCCTAGAAAAACCTCTTCCCTTGTCATTTTGTACTTTAGGTCAAAAAAAATTTTTTTTAACGTTTTTTCATCTTTTTATATTCAACAAATTTCTGCTGATAGAGTGTCATACACTCTAAGCATCAAACTTTCAGAAATGATTTAAATTAAGGGGGTCGCTTCTTTAGAAATGGAAAGTATAGTGCTTTAGAATAGTGCTTGGCAATTTTCACAATTTCTATAGATTTTTTTCTTAACTATATAACACAATGAAATGATGCGATTGTATACGTTTTGAGCAAGTCATTTAAAACTGAAAATTTGTTTTGTTTTCAGATTTTTTTAAATTTAATTTTATTTAAGTTTAAAATAGTGCAAATCTATTTGTATAATAATAACACAAATGCATTTATCAAAAACCTAAAATTAGACAAATGCATACAAAATTAACTTAACGGTGATTGTAAACTAAACGATATTTGCTTACGACGACCTGTTTTCTTTAGAACTCGGTGTATCGGGACGACTGATGCGTGTTGTTTCTACTTATTTAGTTAGGTAAATGACTTATTTGTATCAATTAAAGTTCATGTTGTCTTTTAAAATTTGGTTGGTGGTATAAAATGGTTAGAGGTATGTGATAAAATAACTTCTTACGGTAAATAGTTATGTTACGGTAAATAGCTATACCTTGGCCTGTATTTGAGCTCTTTAAAAATGCCTAATAATGGTACAACCTGCCTCTACTTTTATGAAGAAAAAAAAGAATGAATGAAAATGAGTGTTTTGTTTCTTCAAAACACCTACTTTTGGTGCAATCTTCTACTGATATTTGGAGCTAGTAAAAATAAAAAAATATGGTAAAATTGAACTCCATTATATGTTCTAATTTTTGGTGTAACGTAGATCAAATTTTTTAACAGTGTACTTAAAATTTACCTGTACCCTCTTTTCACTAAATCTTAACTTTAAAACTAATTGAAGTTTTTCTTGCGAGATAGCTTCCTCTTTACATGATTTTCCTTCGGTTGAAAACATTTTAAACTTTAATTCAATACTTTTTGAAGTTTTCAGACATGAATATAAAATTTTTTTATTTTTTCTGTGAACGAATAAAGATAAAGAATTAAATTCAAAGTTTTATTATAACAGATAAATTCTCTATAACTGCTTTTCGAGGCACATGAATCATTGCGTTCATAAATTTCAAAAGAAATTTTATTTCCTCAAAAACGTGGTATTGCATTAGAAATTTTAAACTCAATACTTTGCTTTTAAATTCAATTGTAGTTACAAATTCAATAGAAAAAAAAAAAAAAAAACACTGTTTGATTAAAAAAGATGCTTCTAATAATCATCTAATAATCCTGCAATTAAATAGAATTGAATGTTTTGTAAACCCACCTTTTTCAGTAGTAATTCGTTAAAATTTTATCTTATTTCCTCGTTTCAATATTAATTTGCAACCTTTAATGCTTTTATTTTTTTTCGTATTTGACAAGGAATTTGAAAATATATATTAAGAGTTGTCTTAATGAAACACCCATACTGAATACCTATTGTACAACATCACTCGAATCTATTCAGTATGATTGTTAAATGTTTTATCGATTTAATATATAATTTAAACTTTTCGAAATAGCATAAAAAGTTAATAAAATACAAAAAATTTGATTTAAAGTTTAAACTACTTAGTTAAATATTTGAAATAATTTAGTAATCATTCTATTACGTTAGTCTTCTTAGTACGTTTAATGGGTTGTCTCCATATTACATAATATATACAACATCAATCGAATCTATTCAGCATGATTGTTAAATGTTTTATCGATTTAATATATAATTTAAACTTTTCGAAATAGTATAACAAGTTAATAAAGACAAAAAAAAAAATGTTTTAAAGTTTAAACTACTTAGTTAAATATTTGAAATAATTTAGTAATCATTGGATTACGTTAGTCTTCTTAGTATATCATTTAATGGGTTGTCTCCATATTGCATAATATATATTTAGTCCCTTCAAGAGGATCCCTCATTACAAAACCTATTGAAAAAAGAGTTTTTTTTAGGTTGAAGGGGGATTTTCCATTAGAAAAGCCCCTCTGATATTGAAACGTGCCTCTTCCCGTTAGACACTTACGCACGCTTCATTCCCTCTCCACATAAAACCACATTGATTCAAAACAGAGCTAATAAATGCTTAACAAAATTCTGATGGGAATCCTTAAAAAAAAAAAAAAAAACACACAAAAATACTTGAAAAGCATCCTTCCTCACTCATCCTGTACTATGAATATCATTTTTATACAATCACTTTTCAGAAGGATTTTAACTAGATTGAAAGCGTTACTTTAAGTTTTTATTCTTTAGATATGTTGGAAAATACTTAAATTATTAGTTATTTGTTTAGTAAACCAATAAGATTGTAAATGTACTATGTTGTTTTAAGTTCTTTATATTTGTTTTAACTTCTTAGATAGGTTGGAAAATGCTTGAATTATAAGTTATTTTAGTTAATCCATGAGATTATAAGCGTACTGTGTCATATTAAGTTTTTTAAATATGTTTTAATTACTTATATGTGTCGGAAAATGCTTAAATTATAAGTTATTTGTTTAGTCAACCCGTGAGATTGCAGACGCACTGTGTTATTTTAAGTTTTTTATTTGTTTTAACTTTTTAGATAAGTCGGAAAATGCTTAAATTATAAGGTATTTGTTTAGTTAACGCATGAGATTGTAAGCGTACTAAGTTATAATAAGTTTTTTTTATTTGTTTTAACTTCTCAGATAGATCGGAAAATGCTTAAATTATAAGTTATTTAAGTCAACCCGTGAGATTGTAGGTGGACTGTGTTATATAAAGTTTTTTATTTGTTTTAACTTCTTACATAGATCGGAAAAGGCTTAAACTATAAGTTATTTGTTTAGTTAACCCATAAGATTGTAAATGTATTAAGTTATTTTAAGTTTTTTTAAAATTTGTTTTAACTACTTGAATAGGTCGGAAAATGCATAAATTATAAGTTATTTGTTTTCTTAACCTATATGATTGCAAATGTACTGTGTACTGTGTTATTGTGTTATTCAATTTTTTAAGTGTTTCTACTTTTCTGATAGGTCAGAAAATGTTTAATTTATTATTTGTTTAATTAAACTATAAAACTGTAAGTGTACTGAATTATATAAAGTTTTGTTTATTTTTACCTTTAAAATAGGTTGGAAAATGTTTAAATTATTAGTTAATTGTTTATTAAATCTATTATTGCCCATACTTACTTTTTAAAGATGAATATATAAGCGATTTTTAATGTGGCATAAGTTATTTTCAAGGATTTTATTAATAGCCACACTTCTATTCAGAAAATATTTTTTTCTGAATAGAAAAATATTTAATATATATAATAAATTCAATTGTTAAAATACCTCTAAATCACACATAATTTTAGATTTTGATAGACTTTTGACACGATTGAGTCCGAAAATTCACGACCCTTTCAATTCATATTTTAAATTATCATGTTAGGATTACATATTAGGAACAATAGGATCATTACATATTAGGAACATGGCATGATGGAGTCCCAAAATTTACGAATGTAATGACTCTTTCAAACAATATATTTCAATTATCATTTCAAAATAGTTTCCTATTTCGTATTAGGATACCAAATATCATTTACAAATTGGGATAATTATTGGCAATACACTGTTGAAAATTCCGAGCCATGTTGCACCAAAAATCGGTATTCATTTGCTGGAAACAAAAAATGGAGGTTAATTTTACCATTATACCAGGTCAATTTTTAGCTCCGAATATTAGTAGAAGGTTGCACTAAAAGTAGGTGTTTTGAAGAAGCAAAATACCTATTTTCATTCTTTTTTTTTCTTTTGTAAAAGCAGAGGATAGTTTCACCATTATTATGTACACTCGTGGACAAAATTAAGAGAAAATCAAAAATTAATCAGAATTGGACACGGCTTCAATGGGCTAATGTTCTCATCACCGATGAGTTCAGATTCAGTCTACAACCTGATTCTGGACAGTTATTGATATGGAGGGAACCAGGAACCCGATACCATCCCAGCAACATTATCGAAAGGGACCATTATGCTGGTGGAGTACTCATGGTTTGGGCAGAGATCATGCAAGATACCCGCACATCGCTCCATGTGTGCCCAGAGGTACAGGCAGGAGGTTCTAGAGCCCTATGTGCGTCTTTTCAGGGGCGCTGTTGGCCCTGAGTTCATTTTTATGGACCACATAGCGCGACCACACTTATGGTTGGTGAGTATCTGGAAAGCGAGGACATTCAACGAATGTATTGGCCAGCCAAATCCCCTGACCTGAATCCTATTGAACATGCTTGGGATGTTCTTGGGAGAGCTATTTAGATGCGCCAACCTCCCCTCAGAACCATTCTGGAGTTAAAAATTGCTCTGGTGGAAGAATGGGAGGATCTTCCACAAGTCCTCCTTAACTCCCTTATTAACAGCATGCATACTCGTTGTGCATGCTGTCTGTCTGTCTGGGGTGACCATGCACCATACTAGAAGCAACACACACTCTACAAGCCTCACTTTTATTGTCATCTTTTATCCTTAAGTTCAGACCACATTGGATTTATTGGCAATAGGTCTTGCAAGTTAATGGCACTTTCATTTTTGTTTTGCATACTTTATTATCATGGAATAAGCTATATCCATACCAAATTTCATTTATTTATATTCAATGTTTTTGGAGATATTTAGGAAAATGTCTTCCATCTCTTAATTTTGTCCACCAGTGTATATATATATATATATATATATATATATATATATATATATATATATATATATATATATATATATATATATATATATATCATGTTGTCTAAAAAGACTCGTCATGTTATTCAGGAGTAATTATAGTTCGCTAAGCTTGTACACAGGAATATTTTCTACAGATGTTATTCTCAAAATTGATGCCTTATATTTTGGAGTTAAAATGTAACTCTGTCTGTAAATAAATAGAATTTTAAACAATCGATTTCAGGGTGGAAAAGTTCCTGAATTTTGATGTTACAAAAGACATTTTTAGAAATTAATTTCTCTCAATTGCATCGTCATATTATCAATATTTTCTACAAGAGCTTTTTTTAAAACAATGGTGGTCAAAGTCTAGATTTTTGGTAAAAAAAAATTTGACTGAGTACTAACGTCACGAAGGACATTTTAAAAATTGATATCTCATATTGTTGTTGGGAATTTATGAGATACTAGGATACATTTCTTGCATATCAATATTTTTTTTTAATACTAGCATGCCCATTGTCTTATAATAGCAACTGAAATCACAATTTTTAGGTGAAAATGATACTGAATTTTAAAGATCAATAATAATGAGACTTAAAAAGATAAATTTAGAAGTACCAAATGTGTATTTTTATGACAATATTTCTTACGAGACCTTGAACATAATAAGATTCAGAACATAAAGGAATCTGCAGCAATCAATTCTTGTTGAGATCACCCCCAAAGTTGATTATTCTGCCAGCTCTTGATATTAAGAGGAGAGCTTTTTCTTTTCTTTATTTTATTTAATTATATAATATTATTTATTTATTTATTTATTTGCACTTTTAATAGCATTTTCATATTTTTCTAGTTAAAACATTTTGAGATTTAGGTCATCTTTTAGAATTTCTTTTTCAAAAAAATAGCGATTTCCGTTTTAAAAAAGACTTGTCCAAGAGACTAAATTTTTCAAACTGTACTTCCCTGACAAAAAATAATATTTATAAGTGAAATATAATTATAAAAACAAAGGGTAACGAAATGAAAAACAAAAAGCAAACGAATAATAATATAAAAAAAAGTAATTTTTATTAAATTCAAAAAGATTATCACATACTTTTTTAAATAATGCTTCTCTGGAAGATGTTGATAATAATTACTAACAATAAATCATTGTCAATAATAAAAAGTCTCAAATGTGTTAAGTTCAAAATGACACATCTTTCCTTGTTGATGATTGCAAGCAATAAGTAATCCTCAATAATAGATAAAGCTATTACAACAAAGCTATTTTAAAACAGTATTTTCTACGAGCGCAAAAAAAAAAAAAAAAAAAAAAAAAAACATATAAACTCAAAGCTGAGAATCTGTAAAAAGAATCAAAATTTCTAACATAAAACAAATATTAGAAGACAAAACGTGAGTGTCGTAAAATAAGAGAAAAAAAAATTATTGGAAATACCTCCGTTTCTAGTCTGAGTTAAATGTTTTAATTCTTTTGAAAGATAAAAAGGGAATTTTTTCACCGACCCCTTGGAATTGTAAATCAGTGTATAGATGGAGCAGAAATAATTGCCATTCCACTGTTGCTCTCCAATTGAATCAACATAGAGACATCTTTCATGTCTTCCGACAGCGCGGGAACAAAAGGCAGCCATGAAATATTAAGAGGGAAGGGGAGTACACTTTGAAAGCATTCCAAATGTTCATTATTCAATCGGGCTACATTAAGACATGAAAAATTCATGCAGATGAAGTGCACGCCAACAATAGGGGATAAAAGGAAAAACAAATCGCTGCTTTCTTTTTCTCGGTGGTTGCGGAGAGATTCGGTAAATTGACTTTTCCTTGTTCCTTCCATCTTTTGTCTCCAGAGGAACTCGGATAAAGGTAATCGAAAGTGACTTTCTCCTCTAATTCAATAAAAACTCCTCAACTTTTGATTGCATTTCTTGCACGGACACTCAAAATTATAGGCGCCTCCTTCAACAACTCCTTTCACTTCATTCGAATTATGTGGAAGATACATGTTTACCAATTAATTCTTCTTCTATGCTAAATAGTTTCTTTACTAAGTTGTGAAATTATTTTACCAACATTGTTGCGTTTCACAATTCTATTTAGCTCCTTCTGTAATTTTTATATTGCAGAATGTAAAATGGCGCTGAAGAAGAGTTATTTTTCTTCTGTTACTTGACTAGTAATTTACTGACTTCCAATATGATTGGAATTTTATTGACTCGTATTTTCACTTCATTGATTAATATCACACCGTGGATTAAGAAAGCGAGTAATTAAGAGAATACTTATGAAAATTGCAACGCAACACTGAACTGAGAAAACAAAATTGTTAGTCAAACAAATACACCCCTAAACAAAATTGTTGATTCTCATTGATTAATATCAATCCGTAAGTGCGAAAAACGAAATTACGATGTGAAAAAAGTATGGAAACGAGATATTAGGGATCTTTACGCCAGCTACTATCTGAAAATGGGATCTTTGGAAATTGGAAAAGTGGGTAAATATTCTAAAGTGGGATCTTTGGAATATTTATCTAGAACATTCTCTTTTATTTTATAACCGTAGTTGAACAGCCGACCCAATTATGAGTTTACGACTACCAATTTTCAACTCCGTAACCTTGTAATTTTGAACCCAATCCAGAAGACAAGGAAACTCCTGGCTCAAGTATTGAGAGAAATTTGCCTTCGTAGAAGACTTTTAGATGGAGCTAACCCGCATTTGCGTTACATGGAGAGGAAAACCACGATAACCTACCACGGTTAGCCTGAGAGGGTAAGGGAACTCTAACCCATGATCCATCTACCACTGAGGCTATTTTACGTCAGCACTGTGGTTGGTGGGTACCGGGTGTGGAATTCGTCTCGACTGGGATTCAAACTGGGTCACATCATTGGGAGGCGAGCACTCTATTCCCTGAACCACCACGGCTCTAGAACATCCTATTAAGAAACTCTCGAGCACCTTTAAACTTTGTAGTGTCAGTCCGTCAGTCCTTATCTTAATGGAGACACTTAATTTTAAGGTATTTTCGTTGCGCCATTTGGTAAAAATAATTTTTTTTTTAAAAAAACCCTTAGAAACTACATCCATTTTACACTAACTGTAAAAGTAAATAGCAAATATATATATATATATATATATATATATATATATATATATATATAATGAAAATTAAAACTAAAGAAAGAAACTGGCTTAAAATTCTCGTAATATTTAATGAATTAAAGTGATGCTTAAGAAATAATAAATTATACATCTCGTAACAGGATATTTATTTTTGTCTCTTTTCCTTAGAATAAAATTGAAATGAAAACACATTCAGTAGTAGTGCCTGAGGAAGCCAAGATGAAAAATGCATTAAGAACATTCTATTGGGAAGTTTAAACGTCGTATTTATTATCTTAATGTGTATTTTATTTTTATCTCTGTATAGCACTTTTATTGTTTAGTAGACTTTCTTTTTAAGAGTATCGATTGTTCCCATCTGGTAGTGTCTAGAATATTTTAAAGCGTGTTGCAAAGTTCAGTTCAACAAAAATTGAGTAATCTTAATTTATAACCTGAATAAACTCAAAGCAATTTTCAGTTTCATGAAATTAAAATACATATGAATACAATGATAAATGATAAATCTAAAATGCGTGTAAATAACATAAATAAAATTTTAAACATAAAACATATATTAATAATCTAAATGAAAAGTTAAATGTAAATTTTTAAAATATGTGTAAAAAAAACTAAAAAGAAGACAGAAACTTTGTGATTTAAAATACTAGTAAAATTAAGTATTTTAATTTATTGCTTCATTTTTAAAGGGATGTAGATTTAGAAAAGAAATTTGCATTTTAAGACTCATACTAAATCAGATTTTTTTGTGACATCACATTCAAAGGTTGAAGTTAGATTTTAACTTTATCATAATTTACATGCTCATCTAATGGACAAATCATTTTTAATATTTCCTTCCTGTCTTTGCTTTTGCAAAGTTTTTACCGCCTTTTACCCAGAGTTCTGTGAAGTTATAGTTACAGCAGTTATAATTTTTTTTTTTTTATTTAGAAGCAGTTATCAATTACCAAAAACTACAAATTTCTTTGGATAAGTTTATTATACATGTTTAATTTATCCCATAGGCCAAGAACTTTGCTGAATATAAAAGGTTAATTTAATTTATCCCTTTTCTCCTTAATCGAATTCTTTAATCTTTACGTTATATAAAGCTAGAAAAAAGATTAAATTATAGTTGTGATAAATTTAAGTAATAAATTTTACAATTGAGTAATAAAATTAAATATTCCTGCGTGATTTTGCATTTTACAAATATTTTTAAGACAATTAATCTACAGAATTCTAACAAGAAATTATTTTTTATGTTTATCTTAAACCAGAAAATGTTTTAGCATCCATTTGGCAAAATTTTCGCTATTCTATACAGTTTTTGTTTATTTTTTATTTATTTTTTATTTACATCCAAATTTACATTTGCAATGTAATTTACATCTCATAAAACAGTGCTATTTTGATAAATTGTTTTGTAAATATCATTTCATAACCGAAAAAGCAAATAAATAAACTAAGTGTATTCAAAAAATCGACTTGATTTATAAGTGCCCTTATTTATTTTAGTCCTTACTTAACAAACTTCATGTAAGTTGCTAATGGTCACCAGGGTGACTAAAGATGAGAAATGGCGATTAGTAAAACTGCCCACCTCCTGATCACCACTTCAAGACTGCATTTTTTCACTATCATTTTTATCGTGATAAATAGTTTAAAATATTGTAAAAATTTATTTAGTTCACGCTCGTTTCTTTAAAGTTTCTTTTATTTTTGAAATGTTTACCATATTTTGAAAATTTCATGAACGGCTTTTAAAAGTGGTCCTATATTTAAATAAAAAGATATGGAAAGCTTCCGATGAGTGGAATAAATCCTTCGGAGAAGTGAAAATGAAGGAGAATGAACTTGTTATGAATGAATTAAAATAAATGCGTTTAATTTTCAACAAATATTTTGTCCTATTTTAATAATTGTTTTATTCTAAATAAATATTCATCTTAATTTGAGGGTGCATGCTGTCATTTGAAATATATTTTGCATATGAAAATGAACTTATTGCTTGTATTGAAAAAAGAGGAATGCAACAACTTCTCTCTAGAAAATTACTTAATATTGACAAAATGTAATGTAATTTGTATGAAAGATCCTTTTAACATTTCAGATAAGTTTGAAACTTTGAAAGTGAACATTTGTGGGCATTATAAAGGAGACGATCATCATCTTAAGTGATGTAAAGAGCTGTTGTCTACTTTCAAACATTCATTTCTTTGAGTTCAATATAACGATTTTCGTCTCTTAACGCACCAAGAGAAGATTTATTTGAATGAAACTACATTCAATAAAAGCTCTTATTTACTTTGGACGAGGTCAAGTCTTGCTGCACAAATTAATCCTTTAATAAATGATCGAAACGAGGCTCTTTGTTCAAACCTCGCAGCGGGCAGTTGACTTACTCAAGAATCAAAGCAAACTCTCCCAAGTCTCTTCTAATTACATCTCGTCCTTTAGAAAGCGGTACTTGAGAGTCGTCCGACCCCTTCCGTTCAAGACATTGTTAAGGGTGGATAGCCCCCGGCACCCACCGCTATTAAATAAAGAGAGTCTGATTTGGAATCGGCTAAGTGCTGAAAATGCTGCAAGGCATTTCCAACCGCTAGAGAGACTGCTTTCTTTCCATTTCTCAAATTCAATTTAGATTTAACGCATTGTAATTAAAAACTTACCAACAGGTTGAATTCCTTTAGTTTTACCAAAAATATAGGAAGCATAACAACACCCTGTCTTCATAGATTGTTAAATTGATTGTTTGTTCTCTTTTGTTTCTACCCCTGTTTTTTGAAATTCATTAAGACATTTTTATTACCATTAATACATATTTTTATGATTCTTGTAAAAATTTACATGCGAGAGCATCCCAATGAAGATACATACAGGGTGTCCAGTTGATGAATGACTAATTTCAACAGCTCAGAAATAAAGAAGGAATGAAAGGTGTGAATATATCGAAATTTTAGAATTTAGTTGCAAAAACTATCTATGATCAAAATGATCACTTCAATCATTAAAACGTGAACGGAGGTTGTCGTACCGGATCAAGAGGTTTAACAGCCTGTGCTTCTGGTACTGGAATATCACAGGTTATATTACAGTCATTTGTATTTTTTCAAGAACTTTGTATGGAGTACAGCATCATGTTTTGGCAAATTTTGTAACTCAGCCTGTGTTTCTGGTACTTTATATATCGCAGGTTATATTACAGTCTTAAGGCATTTGTATTATTTTCAAGAACTTTGTACGGAGTACAGCGCCATCTTTTATCAAATTTTGTAACTCAGCCAGTGTTTCTGGTACTGGAATATCACAGGTTATATTACTGTCTTGCGGCATTTATATTCTTTTCAAGAACTTTGTACGGAGTACAGCACCATCTTTTCGTAAATTTTATAAGTAAATTCAAGAATGTTTGCAGAAAAATTATACAGCTTTCGCAATAGACACACAATTTGTTTCATTTATCTATCATCCATTGCCTCCGTGATCAATCAGTTTTCTGCTAGACTCCATGTATGACTAAGCAACGTGAATAAAGCATAAATATAGTCTGAGAAACAGGCTGCCTAGTAAAACAAGACTTTTCTCAGTGTTGAAACACAAAAAGTGTTTCGATATTGAGGAAGGTTTTATCGCTGTTTTTTGTATCTATAGCTATGCTTCATTTAAAGCTTCGTTCGCAGCATTAATAGGTAGTAACTATTCGTAACTACATTATTAGGTTGGTTAAGGTTATTTTTCAAGGGCTCTTTTGTCAGATGAAATAATCCCTATTTTGCAAATATTATTCTATTTTTATAATTCCTGTGAGTTAGCAAGAGCTATTCATTGTTGTTAAATCAACTTTAGCCGATCTTTATTTAGCACCTTCTATGTTAATTTTAAAAATGGCGTATGAATAGAATGAATGAAAAATGGCGTATGAATAGAAAATCCCAGTATGAATAGAAGCCATTGCTTTGTAAAAATGAAAAACGTTTGTGAACAATTTTTTTAATATTCAAAAAATAACTTCAACATTGATTTTTTTTTCTTTTCTTTTTTTTTTTGAGTTTATAAAAACTTTCAAAAATTGAGAATTTTCATTAGATTTTGATAATTTTCCAGGGGAAAATATTTCGAAAATTAGTGAGTTTTTTTTTTTAAAAAAAAAAAAAAAAAAAAAAAAAAAAAAAAAAAAAAAAACTTTTACGATAGTTAAGTAATTTGTCCGTTCTAATGCCCAGATAATTCTTTATGGAAGGATAATACAAATAGTTTATAATAATAGCCTTGCTTCAGGCGTAAAACACTTAAACTGTGCCTGTTTTTATTTTCTTTGGTGAAAGAGCTTAGAAAAAAATTCTTATTATCAAATTTAAAAACCTTATTTGGGCTAATTTAAGCATCATTTGTTCAGCTATAAAATAAATAACATATTCCAAATCAAGAACTACAGAAAATATTTTGTTTTAGATCAAGATTTTATTAGAAACTTGATATTAAGTTACTTTCCTGCTTTTAGTACAGATAAAGATTATTGCACTACTCGATAAAAGCTATTTTCGTCAATCTACTGCAATGATCCAGTGACTTAATAAGTAATAAATAAAGGCTTAAAATAAATAAATTAAAAATAAGATTAGTAATAAGTTCAATGATCTTCAGATACTTTATCTTACAGATTTGTTTTAAAGCTGTTTACTGAAAGGAGAAGCTACAATAGATTCCACAAATTAGCACTAATATAATTAATACTTCCAAATAATTTAATGCTTAAAAATAAATTAATCCTTAAAAAATATTAAGTTGAAATAAATGATAATTTTTAATAGTAGAATAGTTTTCTAACAAAGCAGTGGATTGTAAACAATACAGTGAAGAGGTACTGATTCAAATACCAAATTAAAGCACTGCGTTTTTTATTTTATTTAACAGACTTTTTCAATTTTTGTATGAGAAAATTTGGACTCAAAACAGTTATAAAATTAAAGTCTGTCACTTAACGAGTGATTCCTAATCAAACAATAAATGATTTCGTTTCATTTTTAAACAATAAACAATAATCTTAATTACTAATGAAATCACATAGTTTAATGGAATTTCAAGTGAAAGAAGTAAAATTTAAATTCATCTGGAATATTATTAAAGAAGATTATAAACAGATTAGATAAAGATTGTCGTATCATTTCCGTATAAGGGTCATAAAAATTGTAATTCTTTCGCCTTCTTTGAATTAAAATGCTACAAATGAAAATAATTACACATCTGAAAGTTGAGGTATGCTAAAAGAGAAGCGCAATACATATTAAAAAAGTAAATTAATTAAGAAAAATCATTTTTAATGGTTGATATTTTTGCATGTTTGAGTCATCCCCAAGTACAGTAAAAACAGTTGTAGTGTAATACCTCTACAAATATGGCGTTGAAAACTTGAAAAATGCAGTTCAAGTTAACACTAAATCGAGCATTTGCAAACACTTTAAAGGGTGTACTTAAATCAGAACACCAATAAAGACACCAAGTTCAAACACATTTGCACCATATATGAGTAATTTTCACCTCCGAAAACACCGATTTTGACGTACGTTCAAAAAATATCAGATGATAATTGTAGATCACGCATGAGAATATAGAAACCATTTCACAACCTACTAAAAATTCATAGATACAGAATTTGACTCTAACTAAAGACATGCGAGTTTTTAGTTGCTTAATAAAGGTCTCATAAGATAATTTGCATAAAGTTGAACATTATGCTATTATTTTAAAATTATTATATTATTTTATTATAATTTATTAATAATTATTATTTTCCTAATATTGAAATTCTGTCCGATTCTATTTTATTGTAGTGTATCTTACCATTACAAGAATACAATTCCAATTCATTAGTATATAAGACATATTAACTTGATTGGGGTACCTTTTCATACATGAAGGTTAACATTTTCGATAACAACTCTCCCCACAGTGTCAAATCTATTACAAATTAGTATTAGTGTTCTCTATGTGGTCAGTATGTGGTTGATTTACAAGTTATTTCAGGAATTGTTGAGTGAAATTAATCGGCCTTGTAAATTTTATCATAAAAACAGTTTTACTGATTCTTGCTTATATTATATCTTGTTATCGTTACTAAGTTTGATGTTACTGAAGGCCAAAAATGGTGACAATCACTTTACACCTAAAGAAGCGTAACATTCTTGGTGTGTCATTGCACCAATTTTTTCATAAAGCAGTACCTACCTTATTTGGTGTCAAGACAGTATAGTTAAGTATAGTTAAAACTACAGTATAGTTAAAAAAGGAGAATTATCATAAAGACGTATCAGTCCTTAGTATAGATAAACACCAAGCCTATCTATACTTTATCTTCTAATAAACATATTAATTATAAAACAATTTAATTTAATAATTTCAATTAAATAACACTTCCATAAACTAATTTTGATAACTTACTATAGGCGAGTCATTGTTGGCAGCACTCTTATGACTTGGAGTAGAGGCTTGGGATAAATTATTTGGTGAGGCATCGGAAATTAACAAAGTACTTGGAAACTGGACTTCGGTCAAATTTTTTCCATCTCCGTTTACTCGATTCTAAAAAGGAAACATGATATTGATAAATCAGGGCAATGGTAATACTCAGAATGATTGCAATGCAATGGTGATGCTCACAATGGATGCAATGCAATGGTGATGCTCATAATGAATGCAATACAATGGTAATACTCACAATGCAATGGTAATACTCACAATGAATGCAATGCAATAGTAATACTCACAATGAACGCAATGCAATAGTAATACCCACTCAAATAATCATGCTAAATAAGTAAGCAATAATGGATTTTTTTAACCCTGTTTTAACCTTATATAGTCGTAGAATTTCTTCTTATTTCTTTTTTATACTTTTAAATTTTACTCATTTTACCACTAAATTTCATCAAAACGGTATACACAGACATTTAAAAATTTAATTAATATACACAAATAAGATCGTTCAATATATCCAGAAAGGGGTGCAGATTTATTTTGTTGTTTTTAAAGAGAAAGGTTGATATTAGAAAATAGTTGTGGCTAAAGATTTACTTCGTACTTAGCGGGGAAATTATTTTTGTATGGTAAAAAACTGTTAAAACTGAGGATTTATTTCCTAAGTTTTACGGTTTTGTACAACCAACCCAGCTTCCAGTTTAAAACCATGCATTTTAAGGGTTATTTTAGAGTGGACCTAATTTTACATTCTAATGATACTCTATTTTTTATTCTGACAATCAAAATTCGAAGGAACATTACTATTAACAAATATATTTTATCCTTAAAGCATCAACAGATCTGAGGAATTTAATCACAATTATTCTAAGCAGAATTCTCAAATAAAAAAGTCATTCTAATTTTTTAAAATTTATATCAGTAATGAACAAAATAAATATCAGTAATGAACATAACCTTCTTATTTTTAGAAAAAAGGAAAATACTTAGTTTGGAAATATTTGTTGAAATAAAAGTTTGTCTTGGAGTCCAGGCTTTAGAGTTAGAATGCTCAAAATAAAATGAATGAATCTTGACTCGGCTTTGATGAAAAAATATCAAATTTAGATTTACTTATTTGTTATTTGAGAAAAAAAATTCTAAAATTTTTTTGCTGTATTTTAGGTATTTTTCTCAGAAAATAAAATATTTCTAATATATTGTCATTCGCTTTGAAGAAAATGCATAAAATTACTTACCAAAAATTTAAAAAAAACTATACATAAAAATAAAATATTCCTTTGGTGTGTAACCATTCATATTAATCGTTTGTTCATATCCATTTATGCATCTAAAAACTAAAATTAAAAGAAGATTTGAAACACAAACAAAATGAAATGCATAAAAACAAAGAACTAATGCATAAAAACAATGAAATAATAAATATAGTTATAACAGAGCATTCAAACAAAATAATAATAGATAAATTCAAACAAAATATAATAGTTTAGAAAACACTTAAATGTTTGAATAATGAAAAGAAAAATTTTAAATAAGTATACCGCTAATACTTTGTATTTTACGTGAATGTCTAATATATAACAATTGAAATTAGTGATTAAAATTACTTAACTCCAATTAAAACTATTTTAAAAGCTTTTTGAATTAATAATTACTTACAAAAAGAAAAATATTTGCATCTATTTATATCAAAAAATTTGATTAACAGAACAATTCAAAATATAAATTAATTGGGAATTTCTATAGTTCCGACAAAGTTTTGAAGAAATTATTTGGTATATTTTATTCCACAAAAAAATATGACTTGGAAATAGAAAACTGCTCTATTTTCTTTGATGTCTAAAATCAATATTGAGAAGTTGCATTTTTGAATGGATAATACAGATATTTTTCAGATCATTCGTTGGTTTCGCTTATATAATTAAATTTTTTAAACAGCATTTTCTTCTAAAGATATTTATAAAATTTAATTTGATTCAACATTTACAAAATTTTAGATTTTATTTATTTAACTTTTTTTTTTTTTGAAAACTAAATTCATATCTATTTCTCATGTGCTATGTGTGTGGGGAATATTATTAGTTTTTATTTACATAAAGAAACTTTTGTATGAGAAAACTTAAAATTGAATTTTATTTTCCAACAAGTTTACAAATGGCCTTAAATTCTAAAAAAGGTTTCTACCCTGTTTTTTTTTTTTTTTTTTTTCTGTAAAGCTTGATAAAAGTTAATCGAACTTCTACCGTTGTATCTCGGTTAACGGGATAGAAATGGAAAATATAATACTAAATTGAATGGTTTAGATATACTTTACAATTATTTCACAATTTAGTATATACTACTTGCACTTATCTTCAGTGAATTTTAAAAAACACAAATTAACTTGATAAAGATGTAAAAATTAGCATCTAAAGATTAATTTATTTATTAAAAAAATATTTTTTTTTCCTGTAAAGCTTGATAAAAGTTAATCGAACTTCTACCGTTGTATCTCGGTTATCTGGATAGAAATGGAAAATATAATACTAAATTGAATGGTTTAGATATACTTTACAATTATTTCACAATTTAGTATATACTACTTGCACTTATCTTCAGTGAATTTTAAAAAACACAAATTAACTTGATAAAGATGTAAAAATTAGCATCGAAAGATTAATTTATTTATTAAAAAAATATTTTTTTTTTCTGTAAAGCTTGATAAAAGTTAATCGAACTTCTACCGTTGTATCTCGGTTATCGGGATAGAAATGGAAAATATAATACTAAATTGAATGGTTTAGATATACTTTACAATTATTTCACAATTTAGTATATACTACTTGCACTTATCTTCAGTGAATTTTAAAAAACACAAATTAACTTGATAAAGATGTAAAAATTAGCATCTAAAGATTAATTTATTTATTAAAAAAAATTTTTTTTTTCTGTAAAGCTTGATAAAAGTTAATCGAACTTCTACCGTTGTATCTCGGTTATCGGGATAGAAATGGAAAATATAATACTAAATTGAATGGTTTAGATATACTTTACAATTATTTCACAATTTAGTATATACTACTTGCACTTATCTTCAGTGAATTTTAAAAAACACAAATTAACTTGATAAAGATGTAAAAATTAGCATCTAAAGATTAATTAATTTATTAAAAATATATTTAAATGCATATAACGATGAACTATAAACTTTATTTAAAAATTTTAAATATAAATTTGAGTGATATTTTAAACAAAATGAGAAGAGAGAACGTTGTTTTCAGTGAATCTTATTGAAGCTCAATTTTAGAAATGATATATAGATTCATAATATTATAAACGAAAGTTTTGCTCAAAATATAATTAATATTTCTAAAGACATTTCATTTAAAATAATTCTTGGGAGAATAAAACAAAAAGTAATTCATAATAGGAATGATTCTGTTACATTTCTGTAACAGAATCATTCCAATTATGAATTTTTTGGGGCAGTTCAGCGTATTTTACTTTTCTACAATCTTAATAAATGAAACGTTAAGAATGTTCATATTTTTTTATTTAAAATAATTTGAATTCAGAAAGTTTTTAAGATTTAATTTTAAAATATTATGACTTACAGTTTTTATACACAAGTTAATACACTATAAAAATTTTGGGGGTAAAGTTGCCTCCAATTTTGGGGTTGAAGTAAATTAAGTTTTTTTTGCAGAGCATGTATCATTGTTATAGTTTTATTTATTTATTCATTTTTTTTGACAACACATATTTTCATATGCGCATTAGAATTAATTTAATGGCTTCAATGCAAAAACATTTTGTTCAAACAACAAGCACAATTTTAGTAATATAGTTGCAGGAATTATTTGAAAAAATATTATTTTGTCAATTTTTCTGTAATTTTTTGCATGATAACTGCAATACTGTATTTCTAAATTTATTTAGGTTTCCTCAAGACTCAAAGTGGAGGCTACTATAAACTAAACTCAGTGGCATAACAGCCCATTGTGGGCCAAAACCTACAGTGTCCAACTCAGTTTTCTTGACCTTCGGGCTTTGGGAGACAAGAGCAGATGTTCTTGTTGGGTGGTCAGCCCAACGTGGAATCCCCAGTGTTTAGTTCCCAAGCATGTTTGGTACTCATTTTATCTACTCACTGAAGGGATGAATGACTGAGTCAACCTTGCTCGACCCAAGGATTCAACCAAGGACCTGTGGCACGACATTAATGGCTCGACAAGGACCTGTGGCACGGCTGATTAATTAGTGCTTCTGATATTTTAAGTTACGAAATTAGAGACAAAAACGTATTTCATCTCAATAAACATGCCTTTTTTTAAAGGATTCGGTTTTCAGACCTAAATATTTAGGAGGTGGATGCAATCTGGTAAATATGGTCCCCATTGCTTGGTCAGGACAGCGATCCAAAATTTGGACCCCTTAATGTTAATTTCACTTTTTGCGTATTTCGCCATATCTCGAACACTTTTTAAGCGAATCGAGCATTTTTTACATTCAGTTGTAAAATTCTTTTACCCAAAGATTATTTTATTTTAAAAAAAAAGAATTTTGTTAAATATTTATCATTTTTTATTATGTATTTATAATTAGCCGAAACATTTTTGAATTGTAAGGTATACATTTTTTCACATCATTTAAAAGTATGTACAAACATGACAAAATACAAAGTTACATGACAAAATACAAAATTTTAATGAAATTGTTTGAATAGTTCCTGATAAATTGAATTTTAACGAAGTTTTAGATTTAAAATTTGATTTCTCAGAAACTATTCAACCAATTTTTCTCAAATTTTGTATTTTGCTGTCTAAAATTACAATCTTTAAAATGATGTAAAAAATTGCAGTTCAAAAATTGTTCAACTAGTACTAAATGAAATAATAAAAAATGATGAATATTTATTAAAAATTATTTTTTGCATGGAATTATCGTTGTATTTTATAATGGAATGCAAATTTTTTTTAATTTGCTTAAAAAGTTCTCGAGATATGGTGAAATACGCAACAAGTAAAATTAACATTAAGGGGTCCAAGCTTTGGGACCCCTCTCTTGACCAAACTATGGGGACCCTATTTCTCAGTTACTGTTTTGGGGGTCAGAAATTCGTCGGAAAAAAGGCATGTAAATTGACAGAAAGCACGTTTTGCAACTTAAAATATCTTCTGTATTAATTAATTGGTATATTTGAGTTTACAATCTTAAACCATTGAGATTGAGTTCTAGAACGTGATCATTAGATCTAAAGTTACTTAGAGCGGTTTTCTCTTGTAAGCTTCAATTTATTTGATTCTTGCTGTTTGTTAAAAAATGGCAAGAAAAAGTTAAAAATTTTAATAAATATGTGTTACCATATTTAAATAAAATAAAATATTGACTACGTTTAAAATAATTACACGGTAATTGACTTGACAAAAAATGGTGGACAAAAAAGTGCTAGCAATAAGTTAATGAAACTTTTATTATATATGTGTATTATTAATCTAATACACACTAAAACCTTATATTTAAAACAATGAAACTTTTATAACTTAAATTAAAACAGGTTTAAAAAATAGCCAGCTAAAAATGTATAAATCTTGAGAAAAAAAAATTATTTTTTAACTGTTTCTATATTTTAAAATTTTTATAACGGAAAATATTTACAGTAATTTTTTTTTCTATATTTCTCAGATGCAATATTTTAAACATGAAAATTCTTTCTCTTTCTGGAATAACCAAATCTAAAAACGACCACATATTTATGGATTTCTTTATACTGTAAAATATGAAAATAAATAAAACTTACTTTCAGCTGCTGCCTCAATTCTTTTTCCTTATATTGAAAAATTGGACGCTCCTGAAATATTAATGTTACTTTAATACAGTTATTAATACTGCAACCTAGTATTAAGTTTGACTAAATGTCCTTTTGTGTATTAGAAATAATTGCTAGAATCAAACGATCTTTGCATAAAAATGATACAGAAAAAAATTTGACGTAAAAATTAATTTTAATAATTATTTATTTATATTTAATTTACGAGGGATCTAAGAAATCGTTTTTTGAAACAAAAATTTTTCAATCTCTGAAAATATTAGTATGTAAAAAAATTTTCTCACAATTTTAACTTTTTTTTAACATTATTAAACAAAATAATGAAAATAATAAAAACTTCTTTAAGAAGACTTTTTGCCTGTTTTATACTTAAACAAGTTTTTATACCACGAAAGATCGCTTGATTCTTGTTTGTTACAGTAATATAACGCAAAAAAAAAAAAAATTATCAGATATCCCAACTGTCTTCTGACTTAAGTCATTTCTTGGACAATAAAATCAGTTTATTGAGAGAGGTTTCACAACTTAATTAACATAGTTTTGATCATTAGGTCAAAAATTAATCAAGACTTAACTTTCAAAAGTCATTTTTAAATATATTATCGCAAAGAACACTTACTTTATGCAGATTTAATTTATCTTTTCAATTCCAGTAGTATTCTATGAACGTCTACTTTGATGCGGAGTGAATAACGTTTTATCGGTTTAAAAATAATTTTTCTTATATTATGCAATCTTTTGACAACTTACAAAATAATTTTTTTTACTCTACAATATATCTTAAAATTTGCTAATTTATTTATTTTACAAATTTATTTTGTTTTCATATATTTTTGTATTTTGATGAGCAAAAAGTGTAAAATATTTTCAACTGTGGTCATCAGAAAATGAATGAAGAGACTCTCAATAATTACACATATAATTTTTTATACAATGATTATTTGCACCCCATTCTGCGTGACATTCTTGAAGATTTCTTTAAACATTCTTTTCAAAATATTAAATGTTTTCAAAGTAATCTCTTTTTTTGACAACAAATATATCGATTTTACCAACAAATCCACCAGTCTAAGAAATTTAGAAAATTTGCACGTTTTTAATGAAATGTACAATCACCAATAGTAATATACACGCATTATCGTGCATTGAAGTCAGGCCACAGGAAATGATCATTTAAAATATGAAACCACGCTGCAAGGCCTGTAATATTCTATATGCATATTCTTAAGTTATCCATTTCTATGTATTTAAATATTTTGAAGAAAAAAAATTTTTCAGATTAGGGAAAACTCACCTTTACTATACTTATGTAGGTGAAAGGTTTCTTAATATTTTATAATTTTAAAACCGTCGTTGAACAGCCGACCCATTTTTTGGGTTTACGACCACTAATGTTCAACTGCGTAGCCTTGTAATTTTGAACCCAATCCAGAAGACAAGGGAACACCTGGATCAAGTATTGAGAGAAATTTGCATTCGTGGAGGACTTTTTGATGGAACTAACCCACAGTAGCGTTGCATGGAGAGGAAGACTACGAGGACATCCCACGGTTAGCCTGACAGCAAGGGGACTCTAACCCATGATCCGTCTGCAACGGAGGATATTTCACGTCAACACTGTGGTCGACGCAAGCCGGAATCGTCATCGACCAGCCATGGCTGGGATTCGGTTCACCTTATTGGAAGTCTCTATCCCCTGAGCCATCAAGGCTCCAAGGTTTCTATTCCAATAATACTATTGATCCTCTTGTTATTAACATTTTTGCTATAGAAAACACCTAATTATAAGACACGCCTGCACATGCTTTATGCTAAAACCAAAAAGCTCGCTAATTTTTACCGAAGAACTTTAGTTATTATGATTTTGGTAAAATTAACAATAATATATGGTTTTATAATGTGTGATAAAATTTAACATGTGTGATAAAATATGGTAAATATTGTACAATTTGGTAAACGTGGTAAAATTTAGTAATTTCTTCATGATACCTTAGAGCGTGGCATAAGAATCATATATTTGGTTGCATTTATTTTTCAGTTTTGTATTTTCTATGCAATGTGTAATAATAAGAACTATAATTTTGAAAACTAGAATTTCAGGTAAAACGCTCCTATATGAGAGTAAAATACAGTACGGAAATTTTATCAGAATTTTTTTTTTCACCGTGAAGTTATTTCTGGCCCGACAAAGTTAAAAACTGTGCAATTTTTTAAATTTGAGCAACCATATCCAAAGATCTAGAGAAAAAGGACAACATGACTTTCGGAATAGAATCCAAATCAATAAAATAAGTATTCAAAATATACATAATGCATAGTTTGTTTCAGATTTTCTTACTATCTCATGTATTTTGTCCACCCGAATAAAAAGATGGTTTATACGATAATTTCCTCACTAGTTTTTAATCAGGCAACAAATTATCGTATCTATCAACATAAAAAAAGCATTGTTAAGTGTCATTTAATTATGAGCCTTTACCTTTTTGGATTACACAAATCACATATCCAAATTAAATGATGGTATTAATAAGATAACTTAATGGTATAATGACTAGTTTTTCTTCCAGGCAATAAACTACCATATCTTTTTTTTTAATCGATTGCTAACAAATATGGATTAATGGCGAGTTCTAAAAGATTTAAAGTAGTTATTAATACAAAATAATTGCATTGCTAATTATTATTTCCTTGAATGCTATTTTCTTGTTAAATTACAAACTCACCAACCAAATTAAAAAAAAAAAAAAAAAAAAAAAAAAAGAAACAATTTTTCAAGCAAAGATTTTTTTTAGGCAAATCTTTACTCCTAATCAATTACAAACATAATGAGGATAATATGAGACTCTAAAATAATTAAAATAGTTATCAACACAAACTAAACTATCAATCAAAATATTTAATATTAAGGGCCATTTTCTTGTCAGATTGCAAAGATCACTAACCAAATTTTGAAAAAAACCATAATACCATAAAAATGTTCTTATTTCTCATAAAATAGCAAGATTTTCGGCAAATCTTTACTCCTAATCAATTACAAACATAATGGGAATAATACAAGAATCTAAAAGATTTAAAATAGTTATAAACACAAAATAAATTATCAATCGGAATATTTAATATTAAGTTTTATTTAATTGCGTGCCGTTTTCACGTCGGATAATAAAAATTTCCACCCAAATGAAATAAAAAAACAGTAATATTACAAAAAAAATTTCTTATAAAATAGTTCTTTGAAAATAGTTCTATAAAAATTTCTTTGGCAAATCTTTACTCCTAATCAATTACAAACATAATGGGAATAATATGAGAATCTAAAAGATTTAGAATAGTTATTAACACAAAATAATATCGGATTAATCGGAATATTTAATACTAAGTGTCATTTAATTGAGTGCCATTTTTGTCGGATTATAAAAATTACCAACCAAATTAAAAACAAAAAACAGTAATACAATAAAAAGTTTCGTATAAAATAGCAAGATTTTTTGCAAAACTTTACTCCTATTCAATTACTAACATAATGGAAATAATATGATACTCTAAAAGATTTAAAATAGTTATCAACACAAAATAAACTATCAATCGGAATATTTAATATTGTTAAAAAAAAAACCTTCCGAGATGAAATATTTTATGCTTATTCCCAATACATTTGTTGAAAAACTTTTCTCGACACTTTAAATTGCAGAGAAATGCATTGAGTGTAGGGAAAAAAAAGAGGGATTAAGACTTAAAAAAAAAAAAAAAAAACCTCAAATGTCATGCGCTATGATAGTTGGCATGTTAGTAGCATTATGTGACTCTTGGGGCTTTCCCCTCTCCGAGTATGTACTCTCTGACTCAGAGATTCGCTTTTGTCTCTAAACATATGGAATCAAATAACCACTGATAGATAGACTCAGAGAATGGTACGTGACCCAAACTGTCACAGACGGAAAATCTCGCTTTATAGTCTAAAATATTTAGAGATAGCGGTGGATAAAATACGACGAGTGATTTACGCAACGATTTTTTACAAGCACTAGGGAAGGAAATTATTCATGAATCCTCAATGCACTCTCAAACAATGGAGAACAAATCTTTCCTTTCAAATGAAACACTTTTCTTAAAAGCTTTTTTAGAATTGATAGAATAAAACATTTCGCTTGAAATACAAATGTTTGGCGAAAAACTCTTTAGAATGGAAAATTATTATTGAAACTTATTTATTCTAGTAACTAATCGAAAGGATTTTAAAGCTAATAATACAAACTAAAAATTCGGTATAAACGGTTTTGTCATATGTTTGGGAAATATTATTTTTGAGAAAACTATTTATTTATTCTAGTAATTGATAGAAAGGATATTAAAGCTACTAATACAAAGTAGAAATTCGGTATTCTAGAGATCTTGTTGTAAAATACACATGTATGGGAGAATATTATTTTTGAGAAAACTGTTTATTTATTCTATTAGCTAATAGAAAGTATCTTAAAGCTACTAATACAAAGTAAAAATTCGGTATAAATGGTCTTGTGATATCATGTTTGGGAGAATATTATTTTTGAGAAAACTATTTATTTATTCAAGTAACTAATATAAAGGATTTTAAAGCTACAAATACAAAGTAAAAATTTGGTATAAACGGCCTTGTGATCACATGTTTAGGAGAATATTATTTTTGAGAAAACTTTTTATAATATAAAACAAGTACAAAAATATTTCTTTTTTCTATATTTATATTAATATTTAAGGAGTTATCTCCACTTATAACTAAAACAATTTTTTTTTAATGTGTGAAAATATTAGCTTTTAGCAGAAATATATGAAGGTTTTCTTACGCAAATAATAAATTTTAATATTACACTGATGTAAGAAATTAAGAGAATTTGCAGGCTTGGTACATTATCTCTAGAACTACTGGACCAATTTTAATGAAATTTTTTATGTACAGTCCGCAACAAAAAAAAGCGAATCATCCTGAATAACTTTCGTTCTAATGGTCAGATTTTCACGAACTAAGTGTCAATCTTAATGGTTCTTGGGGGTGACCTCAAATATGCTAATTAATTAGTGCTAACTATTAATTAAGTTACGAAATCAGACACAAAAACGTACTTTCTCTGAATAAACATATATTTTTTTTTTTACATATTTGGAATCCTGACCCTTGAAATCCTGACCCCCCGACAAAATTTCGAAAAAATTTGGTCGTAAATTGGGTCGCAATAAAGATTTATATATATGGCGAAAGTTTAAAATAATGCCAAATTACCTCGCCATATAAACTTAAACAATTTAAAACAACCATAAAGAAACTGAATGAATGACGAGACGTCATAATATTGTGTGTCTCTGTTGCTATAGGCAACAAAGAAGAGAAATTTTGGATCTGATTTCTGGACATAGAAAATAGTGTTCGTTTTAATACTTTGAAAATAAAATTTGAATTTAAAATGAAGAAATGAAATTATTTTTGATTTTCCAATATTTCAAAATTTAAACGTTGAACTTATTATCTGAAATTTTTTATTTTTTTAATTTTTATTTTATGTTATTTGAATAAAAATGTTGCACTAAAACCAAATTTACTTAAGTTATTATAAATTTATGATTTATGAAGAGTTGTAGGGCTAATTGCTTTTACACCTCAGTTCAAGTCTTTCAGGTAAGGAAGAGAAAAAAGAGATCCTGCAAAAATTCGGGACATGATTCTGATGCGCAATCAGAAGGTTTTATAAAATTCACGGTATTTCTTTTCGATAAAATTGAAATATATATATGTCACGGCAAAAGCCCGAAGTCCGGCCAAATCGCGAATTGGCCAAAGTCTGAAATTTTCTTGATTTCGGGAATTGGCCGGCCAGATCGCGAAGTGGCCACGATGTTCCGGCCAGAGTGCGAAATAATTGAAACGATCAGTGAATATTTTACTTTCGCGGCCTTCTATAATTATATAAATAATTCTTATAAATCTTCTAATTTAAAAATATAAAAAATAGAAGCTTTTAAATTGTCTATTAAATAATCATTAATTTAATAATCATTAATTTAATAATCATTATTAAATTGTATATTTAATTGTCTAGTCATACATACACCAAAGGTCTAGTCATACTAGGTCTAGTTAAGTGCCACTTCCCGGTATACATTTGCCCGGTATATCCAACACTGATGTTTTTTTAAGGTTCAGTGACACTGCCCGGTATATCCTACACTGTTGTTTTTAAGGTTCAGTGACACTGCGCGGTATACATTTGCCCGGTATATCCTACACTGATATTTTTTTAGGGTTCAGTGACAATTACCGGTATACATTTGCCCGGTATATCCTACACTAATGTTTTTTTAAGGTTCAGTGACACTGCCCGGTATACATTTGCCCGATATTTATCTTCGAATCTATCGTCAGTAAGTATTAAAATATCGAATAAATGTAATCGATCGCCAGGTATCCTAAAGGTATCCACATACCGGGTGGTACGGTGGACACAATTTTTTAATATTTGTTGTATTAAAAAGTTTATTTGCTAATAATATTGCCCCTTTTGTTTTCATTTTTAATTTAAAAATTGAAATCTTCTAACTTAAAAATATTAAAGAAAACAGACAAGTTTTTAAATTAAAATTTAAAAAATTTAATTTTTTACTTTGTCTCAAATGAAATCAAGAAAATATCGGACATTGGCCGTAACATATATATATATAAATAAAGGAAAAATTACAGAACAAGGAAAATTGGGGAAGAATGAAAAAAAAAATAAAAAAATAATAAAAAAAAACGTTTGAAAAAAGGAAAATTTTTTTTTAAAAAATCCGTAAAATAAAGATATAATCTTTTCATCTGCCCTCACGATTATATCCGCAATATTAAAAAGCACTCTTTTTTGCGGATATAATCGCGTGGGCTGATGAAAAGATTATATATTTTATTTTCCGAATTTTTGTAAAAAAAAATTTTTTGTCTTTTTTTTCCTTCCTGGTTTTTGTTATTTTTCTTTTTTTATTATTTTTCTTTTTTTCCCCTTTTTTCATTGTTCTGTAATTTTTTCCTTTTTTTGTCTACCTTTTGAACTTATTTTATGAGTTCTATTTACTTGCAGCTTATGCGCAAAAAATAAAACTTATTGTTTTTCTTAATTTTCTTCGTGTTTTTTGTATATATATATATATATATATATATATATATATATATATATATATATATATGTATATATATATATATATATATATATATATATATATATATATATATATATATATATATATATATATATATATATATATATATATATATATATATATATATATATATTGTTAAAGGTCATTTCATTCTGACAAATATTTTGGTTACATGTTTTTCTGAAATAAGTAGGATTTGCAAATAGCATCCTTATGTATAAATTCCGAAACTGACTTTTGCAAACACGTTTTTTCCCTAAGCTCTTCGATTGCGATTAGTTACTTATTTATCACCAAATATGGTTACTAAAGTTTCTTTGTTTTATTTCTATATTTAAAGACTTATTTTACTAATCTCATTATCACTACCGACATCTTATACGATACCGTCATTTTAAGTAGAGTTCGTAAGGTCCTTAAGAAATTAAAAATGTGGGTGCCAAACTAAAAATATGTATTTTATTATGTTTATATTCACCACAACATTCAATATTTATATTTAAAAAATTTAATTTTAAATTTAATGATAACTTTATAATGACGATCGATACTGATACCACAATGTTCTTAATTTATTAATGACTAGATTCTTGACTTTTTAAATGAAAGGTCAAATCAAAAAAAAGGAAAAGAAAAAGAGTTTCAAATCTTTGAAAGAATTGAAATTCATCAGAAGTTGGAGTCAATTTTACTTATCGTTGTATTTTGCAGTTGTAGATTATGTAGAGATTTGCTAATTTTAAATAGAATTTTACTAGTTTTAATTGTTGAATTAGAGAAAATAATGAGATCCCTTTACTCTTAACTATTTCCAGCATTTATGCAAACAAATCCTTTCATTGGTATTTTTTTATTTTCTGAAATTATTAGGAGATGGACGCAGAAATTATAGATGAAAAAATAGCTTAGCAACAATATTTAAAAAATAAAACTGTTGGTAGGAACTATTCAACCCACCGCTTTATATAAGGTAAAAATGTTTAATAAAAAAAATTATCTGAAACTTAAATGCATATGTGGTAGATAACTCTTTTAAGTTTTGCTGAGTTAAATTAATAATTTAACTTTTTAATCAATAAGTCAGTGACATTCTTTGGTTAAATAATCTGTGGTTTAATAAATAGAAAACTATAAATAGAATCAAAATGTTTGAATTCCTTCCTATAGGATTTAAGTGGATATATTTTAAGCATTTTGAACATTGCAAATATTGTAAAGCATAAATTAGCTGAATGCCATAAAGTTTCTCCTTTTTAAATGTAAAAATTATATAAAACAAATAAATATTTTGTAAATTTATATTTTGATTATTTAATATATATAATTTATTTAGTGTAGTATAGCAAACTTTTATGTATTCTTTCTTATCAGTTCTTTTATTTCAGTTGCTTTGCAGCAGTTTCTTTTTACAAAAACTAATCAATTTTATCATCGAATTTTAAATTGAGAGGGGGGGGGGAGTATTTGGAGGATAAACTAACTCAGAAATTGTGATAAATAATTTTTTTATGATTCGCTCAAATTTTATGATTCGTTCAAATTTTTAAAAATTTTAATTTCTTGAATTATGTTGATGTATGTAAATTGTAAAAAAATATAAAAAATGCCAATATTTTGACTCAAACAAAAAATATTACAGCGGATCATAGAGTTTAAATAGCTAGATTAGAGAATTAAAAAAAGAAGTTAAAAGATAATGATTTAGTTTTTGGCTGCTTACTAGGGTCTTCGTTTTTGCTTCACCAACGGAAAACTAATGGCCAATGTAAATAACCATTTAAAAAATACACATGCTTTATAACATTTGTAAAATAGCAAGTATTTTTCCGAATTAGTATTTTTAAAGAAGTTAGGTGCCTTCTAATATAAGAGTTTACTCCTGAAACTACTGATCATGCATGAAATATCCTACTACCCTACACCTGAGGTCAAGAATTTGCACTTCATATGATTTCCGAATGATACTAAGTAGACTTGGTTTCTAGTAAAACGAATGGATATTATTTACATACTCATTTCGTTAGTTTATTAAGAATATAATTTAAGAAATTAAAAGAAAAGAAAATTTAGATTTATAATACCCCAAATTAAACAAGAGTAAAGTTTTTAACTCTGACATTCTTTTCATGAGATAACTTCTTTTGCCGACGATTTTGTCAGTTTTTTATTATTAATTAAAGCCAGCTTACGCATTCTTGTAATTTTTATATTTTATATTTGAAATTTTAAAGTTAAATGACATGCATGAAATGTCCCCTATTTCAAAGAGTCAAAGTTAAATAGTTGCAAGGCCGATTGTTTCGAAAAGAATTAATTACTTCGGTGCAATGAAACAATTATCAATGAATTATTAATATTCTTGTTTCCTTATTATGAAATTTGCATTCATTATTTCTCCAAAACGTGTATTAAAACTATTATTATAGGTTATTTAAGTAGGAAAAAGTAGAAAATGTTAGAAAAAGAACAATTTTTGAGATAATGAATCTAAAAATAGCACGTTTTTCGAATCTTTTTGCAATTTTTTATTTCAGTAGATGTTTAACGAAACAAGGCATATCAAACATTTTCCTGATATAGCAATATTTTTTTGAACTGTGCAAAAGTTGAGAAATAATATAAACAACTTTTTAAGCTGATATTTTCAACTTTTTAAAAGAAAAGGGTAACTCTCTTTAAGTTAGCGGGCAAGAATAACTTTGAACGTCAAAATAAAATTTTATGTCCATAGTTTTTTGTTCATTTACAAAAAAACAATCTGTTGTATGTTTTGATGTGCTCACATACGCATTTACTTTTCATTACTCAAATAAATAATAAACAATAAAAAAAAAGAAAACTAATAATTTATCTTCATTTTTCGTAAACAATAGTATTCTTAGTAAATAGTCAGCTGTTCTGCATCGAATGATATTGTGTGTGATCAGTAGAATATTTTTAATTTCTTAACAAGATTTCATTCTCAGATAGCTGGCAAGAGTTCTAAGTTTTCTTTCAAAAAAAACTTAGCAATAATTTAAAAAGTAATTTTATTTTATAGGAAAACATAAATTAAAATACTAAAACGATTGATTAGTATATTATTGGAAAATAGTATAGATGGTAGCATAAAAAATAAGATTTTCCTTTAAAATTTAATTAAAAAGTAGGAAAAATAATTCTGCGAAACAAGCGCAGACAGATAATTTACAAATTTATTTTAAGATTAAGGCGATATATAAGATGTATAGAAGTTTTAAGTTCATTAAAATCGCTGACTACGCATTTTTATTAATATTTATAAAATATATATTCAAGAAATTGATAAATATATTATTCCAAATCTATGCATGCGTATGTATATTATTGACATTGTTTCAGTTATTGAAAAACAAGATCAAGAAATAAAAAATAATCACATTAAGTAAGCACAATCTGGTGTATAATCATATTCTATCAGAAGCACGCTTTTATAAAACTAGACATTCGTTGAATAAAGTGTTTTTTATTCAAAATGTTTTATTCAAATTTTTTAACTAGATTTTAAATAAATTTTTAGAAAAATCGTATAACTAAAAAAAAAAACATCGTATTTTATAGTTTTAAAAAAATAAAAATAAAAAGATTAGCAAACGATTATTAGCGAAAAAAATATGAATGAAATTTTACGCTACGCGCGTGAAGTCAAGTTCCTCGCAAGTTAATCACATTTTAATATTAATCGCCCAATTTAATTATTTCTTTATTGTCGCCAAATTATTTTTTTAAAAATAATTAATTTTAATTTTTCTCAGCTTCTAATAAATAAAAACAGTTGAAACTTTAGATTTTTCAATTGAAAAATATGTAGATTAATATGGTATAAAAAAATTCATACCTTATAATTCAAAATTTTTTCATCCTCAATTTAATTAAATAATAAAAAATAATTAATAATTATTACAAATTATTTTTTTCCTGAAATTATCTTTAGGTAAATGAGTTTTATGAGTAGGTGCAATTTTCTTTGAATTGCTTTATTAGTTTTAAATGTATGACTAAAAACGTAAAAAAAGAAATTAACATTAAGGGGTACGAACTTTGGATCGCTCTCCTGACCAAACTATGGGGACCATATTTTCCAGATTGCGGCTACCCCCTATATTTTGAAGGTTAAGAATCCAAATATGTAAAAAAAGATATATGTTTATTCAGAGAAAGTACGTTTTTGTGTCTGATTTCGTAACTTAATTATTAGTTAGCACTAACTAATTAGCATATTTGAGGTCACCCCCAGGAACCATTAAGATTGACACTTAGTTCGTGAAAATCCGATCATTAGAACGTTTAGTTCGTGAAAATCAGATCATTAGAATTGGCCTGAATTGTCCAATTTCATACCTTCCGACTCCAACGCTCAATCATGTGTGTGTATTATAATTATTGAGTGGTTATTTTTTTTTTTTTTGTATTGTATCAATGTATGTACAGTCAGCAAAAAAGAAAAGGTATCACCCTGAATAATTTTCGTTCTAATGATCGGATTTTCACGAACTAAGTGTCAATCTTAATGGTTCCTGGGGGTGACCTCAAATATGCTAATTAGTTAGTGCTAACTAATAATTAAGTTACGAAATCAGACACAAAAACGTACTTTCTCTGAATAAACATATATTTTTTTTTACATATTTGGATTCCTTATCTTCGAAATATAGGGGGTAGCCGCAATCTGAGAAATGTGGTCCCCATAGTTTGGTCAGGAGAGCGATTCAAAGTTTGGACCCCTTAATGTTAATTTCATTTTTTCCGTTTTCAGTCATATTTTAAAAACTAATGAAGCAATTCAAAAAAATATTGCACCAACTCATAAAACGTATTTACTTAAAGATAATTTCATGAAAAAAATAATTTTTAATAATTATTAATTATTTTTTATTATTTAATTAAAGAGAGGATGAAAAAATTTTGAATTATAAGGTATGGATTTTTTTATACCATATTAATCTACATGCTTTTCAATTGAAAAATCTAAAGTTTCAACTGTTTTTATTTATTAGAAGATGAGAAAAATTAAAATTAATTATTTAAAAAAAAATAATTTGGCGACAATGAAAAAATGATTAAATGGGGCGATTAATATTAAAATGTGATAAACTTACGAAGAACTTGATTTAGCGCGCGTGGCGTAAAATTTCATTCATATTTTTTTCGCTAATAATCGTTTGCTAATCTTTTTATTTTTATTTTTTTAAAACTATAAAATACAATGTTTCTTTTTTAGTCCTCTAAAAATCTATTTTAATTAAGTAAAGAAATTTGAATAAAACATTTTATTGAATAAAAAACATTTTATTCAACGAATGTCGAGCTTTATAAAAGCATGCTTTTGATAGAATATGATTATACACAAGATTGTGCTTATTTAATGTGATTATTTTTTAGTTTTTTTTTCTCAATAACTGATACAACTACAATAATATACATACGTATGAATAGATTTGGAATAAAATATTTATCAGTTTCTTGTATATATTTTTTATGAATATTAATAAAAATACGTAGTAAACATATTTAAGCATATCTCACATCATCGCAAATTTCTCAACATCTTATATATCGTGTTAATCTTAAAAGTAATTTTCTAATCACCTGTCCGGAAATGTTTCGCAGAACTATTTTACCAACTATTTAATTAAATTTTAGCATTTTTAAAAATTTTATTTTATACCCTACTACATTTATTATTTTTTCATTAATATACTAATCAATTTTTTTAGTACTTTAATTTAGATTTTCTTTAAAGTAAAGTTCCATTTTACATTATAGTCAAGTTTTTTTTAAAAGAATTATTGTCTGCTAGCTAAGAATAAAGCCTTGTTAAGAAATTAAAAACACTCCGCTGTTTAAAATTATTTAATGCAAAACAGCTGATTATTTACTAAGCATACTGTTTTTTTCGAAAAAAGAATATGAATCATTGATTGTCTTTTTTGTTTTGTTTCTTGTGACTTCAACATAGATTATCTAAAATAGTGTCCATGTTTTATAAGTCACTACAAAGAGTATAAAGATACCGAACATAAAAAGCTGTCAAATACGTAGCCAAAACTTTTAAGCGTCTTAAAATATCTCAGTATCTTAAATGATTCTTTCTTTACGATTCCATGTAGATTTTTTTCCGGATAATATACTAAACTATTTTGTTTAATTTTTTACTTTAGCACGATTCCCAAGACATTATTGTAGTATAATTTGTTATCAGGAACAATGCCTTATTTTGTTTAGCAGAAAACACTAAAAATCGAAATTTGTAAAAAGTTTCCGAAGCCATGCGAATTTTAGAATCATCTGATTTAAAAAAATGCAATAAAAAATACGTAAATTTCCGAACTTATTTTGATTAAAAATAAAAAAATAATAAAAAACGTGGCAAGAAGGCTAACATACTTTTTACAGAACTGTGAAAACCAGTTTTTCCTATATTTCGTCAAAAGAGGATAAGAATGATATTGCTCCAAGGGACCTACTCAATAATTTCGCTATTTCCAGAATGAAATCTGTTTGATCGAAACATATTTCCTTGAAAATAAAAACGGGGAAAAAATTAACTTTTATTATTTATCTAAGCTTATTCCATTCATTTAATGATAGCGCTATCAAGGTTAAGGATATGCGATGGAAGCCCCGTTTACTATTATACTATAAATGCGTTAAATCATGTTGCTTGAATAATTTATTTTAAGCTTATTATTTAATAATTTTAAGGAAATAAGGGTGTAAAAATAAACTCGATCAAAATATTCCGAAAGTATACCCTAAAATATTTGTAGAATAAACTTTGGAATCTATATATACAAAATACCTTTTCAAACAACTTCGAGTAGGACGGAAACGCTAGCTTGTTTAATAGTTGTCCTTGTAACTATTTAATTTCGATTTCTGGTGCTAGGGGACATTTCATTTTCACATTCGACTTTTGAAATTTCAATTGTAAACGGAATTTTTTTATGTCCTTAAATTAAAATGTTAAGGCTTGCAGCAAAAAAAATTGTACTGCATTGATTTTTTTACAAAATAGCGAATTATTATTTTTTTAATCTAAGAACCTGTGCCTATAACTTAAGTAAAACTTATTTTAATATCGAGTGAAATAATTTAATATTTTGTGTAACTAAATAGATAATCCCAAGAAATTGAATTGAAAATATAAAAACTTCATTGATTTAAAAATTAATAGATGATGATAAAAATAGACATGTTTTGAGCACAATACTAAAAGTCACAAGTTATTCAAGCTTGACAAGTTTTGAGAATGGGTGAATATATTTGAACGCTCGAAACATGTCGACTTTTGTTTCCCTCTTCATACTTTTTGAAGCCAGTTGAGTTTTCATCATCAACTATACTGTTTTACATTTGGGTCTTGATCATCATTTTGATAAGGATTTTACACTCGTTAAAGTAAAAATATGCATTTTCATATTTCAACAGGATTTATGTGGTCTTTAAAAACATAAGAGCATCAATATTGTAAAAGTTATATTTAACTTGGTTAAAAATTAAAATTTTGAGATCAGATATTTTGAGTTAATGAAATTAAATATTTTATCTTTTAAGTTTTCGTGCCCCCCTTTCATTATCTTAAGGACCTTACAAGCTCTGTTTAAAAAGAGAGTATCATATCAGATATATATAAGAAAACAAAAATAATCATAGTATCAGTATTTGGTGGTAAATGTAGCTTATCGTAATTGAAGAATATGCTGTGCGATATTTTATGGTGAATTTGCGAACGTAAGTTTCTAAATGTATCGAAGCATAAGAATGCTATTTGCTAATCATCTTTATCCAAAGAAAACCATGTAATCTAAATATCTAGCAGAATGAAGTGATTTTTGAAACAATGAATCATACTATATGCAACATATTATTTCAATATCTTATTCTTAAACATAACCTATTTCAATGCTTTTAAAATACCACTAAACATTCAGCAATTCCTTGAGTTATAGGAAAAAGAAATATCGTAAATTATAGAAAAACTTGTGAATGCGCATTAGAATTACTATACAATATACATTTTATTTTTCAAGCACTTTTTTTTTCTTTAAACTTTCTTGCCTAGAAGACTTGATTAAAGCTGTAAAAATGATTATCCCTAAAATTTTGTATTTAGCCATAATAAGTTATGTTAATTTGATTTTAGTAGGAAATCCTCGAGTAAATATAGCAGAAACAACATAATCTAAATAATTTCAGATAAAATGTTCATGTATTTAAATTCTAAAACTTAGAAAATCATAAATAATTTATGATCGATTCAAATTTTCTTTTCAAGGGAGATTAAAATAAAAAAAACTTTGCTTTTTGGACAGAAATCAGCTTAAAAATTGTCAATTGCCTAGAAACTTCGAGATATTTTCTATTACCTATTAATTAAACCTCTCTGAGTAATCACAGAACATTATTTCAATTTTTTTTTTCCAGTCAGAGCTTGGTTGCTTAGCAACCTAGTAAAATTAAGCATTCTTCTTTTGAATTAGTCAATGGGTTATCTTAAAATATTCATTTGCACTGGCAACTTTTTTTGGCGGTTTTCTGGACTATCGCCAAATATATAAACCTTTGTTACGACCCTATTTACCACCCATTTTTTTCAAAATTTTGACTACCCCCCCTAATTCAAGTATCTGGATTCCAAATATGTAAAAAAAAATATATGTTTATTCAGAAAAAGTACGTTTTTGTGTCTGATTTCGTAACTTAATTAATAGTTAGCACTAACTAATTAGCATATTTGAGGTCACCCCCAGGAACCATTAAGATTGACACTTAGTTCGTGAAAATCCGATCATTAGAACGAAAATTATTCAGGGTGATACCTTTTCTTTTTTGCTGACTGTACATACATTGATACAATACAAAAAAAAAAAAAATAACCACTCAATAATTATAATACACACACATGATTGAGCGTTGGAGTCGGAAGGTATGAAATTGGACAATTCAGGCCAATTGCCGAAGGAAATAATGATTATTTCAATTATGAAATCACGCTGCAAAGCCTGTATATGGGTGAATCTCAGGAATCCTTCAAACTTTTCTTATAAGCGAAAATTAATTCTAATAAAATTACAGGAATAACTATGCATTTCTAACTTTAAGATACGTACAGTTTTAATCGCGAGCTTTTGGTTTTCATTTCTTACTTCACTCCTACATTTGACAGCTTTTCACGAGTGTCGCTCAGGGCCCATATATATCAAGACGGAAAAGTGTAAAAACTGGTAACAAATAAATTTAAATTTTTAAATTTTTTTTTCAGGAATAATAAAATCTATAACTACCAATTGTTTTTAACGGATAAAATTTTTATATAGAATTGCTTCTTCACTGAGAAAAAATAAACAACAAACAGTGACCAAAAGAAATAGATCTTCCAGCACAGATGAAGAGGAACCAGCCAGTAATAAAAAACTGTTAACTCAAAAACAAACTGCAAACCCAAATATGCCAGCAGATGGAGACACCATACACCAACCTTCAACAAGTACCACCCCACCGCAACGTCAACGTGAAGTAACGACTACACACTACGAACATGAAAAAAATACTATTAATCAGCAACAGGACACCAGCGATGAAGAAGAAATGGATGACAATGAGGATTATCAGTATCAAAGACCCAGCAAACCAAGAATACCACCAATAATAATAAAAGATAACAATGTAAAATGGATGCAACTTAAACAAACTCTACGAGAACAGAAAATTACAGGATTCGAAGGTAAACACACTGGGGAATACCTTAAACTGCATTTCTTTGATATAAATATGAGGCGTCAAGCAATAAATATATTAGATAATTTACAAGTCAAATATCACACTTTTCAACTGAATGAAGAGAAGCCATTAAGAGTTGTTATTAAAAGTATTCCAACAGACATAACCTCAGATGATGTACACCGAAACTTAATCAATTATGGATATACACCAAGAAACGTCTCTCAAATGAAAAAATACTCCGATCAAGGCATTATAAATCTACCACTACACATCATAACTCTAGATAAAACCGAAAGTAACAAGGATATTTTTTATCTTACACGTTTTATGGATCTCGTTGTCACTGTATCAACCTACAGAGGGCGCCGTGGATTCACTCAGTGCCACAGGTGCCAACAGTTCAACCATGTGCAGGCATCCTGTCGGCACACACCAAAATGTCTCAAATGTGGCCAGGAGCACCTGACTCACCTTTGTAAAAAACCCAGAACAACACCAGCAACATGTGCCAACTGTGGAGGTGCTCATCCTGCAAACTATAGACAGTGCCCAAAATATCCAGCTTCCAAAACCATCATCAACAATAGACTTAGCTACTCAAATCACAGAAATGATCCTGGCTACAATAACTCCAATTCCAACTCTTATGCAGATATTTTAAAGTCATCAAACCAAAAAAGCACCAACACTCTACAACTTGACACAACAACAATAAAAGAAGCCAGATCATTACTTGCAGAATTAAAGCTCTTTGTAGGATTTATGCAGGACAACGAGAGTTTTAACATGTTCAAAAGAATTCAAAAAGCAGCCCAATCAAACCAACAAGATTGAAGAAGATGAATATTAAAGTAGCACAAAAACCTTTCATCAACATATATTTTTGGAATGCCAACGGAATACTAGCAAAACAGCACGAACTAAAAAATTTTATTTTAGATCACAACCCGGACATCCTAATAGTTACAGAAACTCATCTCAACCCAACCTTCAACTTTACAATAGCAAACTATAAAACATATAGATGTGATAGAAGGTACAGAGGAGGCGGCGTAGCACTACTAGCAAAAAACAGCCTGATCACAACAGAATATAACTCTACAGATGACAGTGGCTATGAGCAAATATCAATACTTCTAAAATATCAAAATCAGAACATCAAAATCACAGGTATCTACAACTCACCAAGAAATAAACTCACAGACGACGACCTAAGACTCCTATTTCCACCCAATCTGCCAACAATTGTAGCAGGCGACTTCAATGCTAAACATACAATATGGGGCTGCAATAATTCTAACCATACTGGAACTCTGCTTAGAAACCTCATCATAAAATATCAACTTACCGTTATAGCTCCTACTTCTCCCACATATATTCCGAATCTTCTCAACCACAGATCTGACATTCTAGACATTGCAATAACCAACATCCAAGTCCCCATGGTCGCCTGCACCCTAAACCACCTGTCATCTGACCATCTGCCTGTACAATTGCTCGTCGGGCTAACCATCGAACACTTTGAAAAACCTAAACTGAAAACAGACTGGAATCTCTACAAAAACATACTCACCATTAACAATAGCAGTTTACCAATCCTAGAAGACGAGCCTACAATAGAAACATATATTCAACAAGTACAATCTGAAATCCTAGAATCCTATAAAAGATCAACAGTTGAAACCAAACAAATTGCTCATCACTACAGACTCCCACTTGAAATTAAAAACATCATCAGACTTAGAAACTACTACAGAAAGCGGTATCAACGAACAGCAGATCCTTCATACCTCAGTGAAATCAGAAAACTTAATAAACAGATTAAAAAACAAAGTAAGAAATACAAAAATCAACTCTGGCAAAACAAAGTCGCGTCCCTCTGTACCAATGATAACTCAGTCTGGAAAATGGCAAAATTATTTAAAACAGCACCGCAAATAAACAGACCAATCAACGGACCAACTGGCACAACATACTCAATAGAAGAAAAAGTAGAAATATTTGCAGATTCCCTTCAAAACCAATTTTCGCCAAATTCAAACTCAGATCTAAATCACCATAATTCAATCACCGAAAAAGTAAACAACTTCCATGAAGATCATCCTATACCAGAAACAATAGAACCTACAAACAATGAAGAAATCTGTAATATCATCCGAAACTTAAAAAACAATAAAGCTCCAGGTGAAGACGGAATCAAAAATATCATGATAAAACTGCTACCACCAACCTATATTCAGAAGATCACACATATCATCAATAGCTGCCTTGCATTAAATCACTACCCTCAAATCTGGAAAAATGCATCAGTTATTCTATTTCTCAAGAAAAACAAAAATCCAAGTTGCCCTGAGAGTTACAGACCAATCAGCCTACTAAATATATTTGGAAAAATCTATGAAAAAATAATTTACAACAGAATCAAGCCACTTTTAACAGCCCTTCCCGATGAACAATATGGATTCCGACAAAAACTAAATACAACCAAACAGCTACTTCGAATAATAGACTACGCCGGAAGAGCAATAGTAAACAAAGAAACAATAGTTTTCCTAATGATCGACATCTCAAAAGCATTTGACAAAGTATGGCACACCGGTACAATATTCAAACTAATGCAACTAAATTTTCCTCCTGGACTCATTAAACTTCTATCCTGTTATCTCTCAAACCGAACATTTCAAGTGACTATCCAAAACTGCATCTCATCAAAAAGAAACATCTTAGCCGGAGTACCTCAGGGCAGCATACTTGGACCAATTTTATATATACTTTACACCTATGATTTCCCTATAAATAAAGCAGATTACAATAGCATTACAGCCTTCTACGCAGATGATACTGGTATAATAATCAAATCCAGAAATCCAAACTTGGCTCTAATAAAACTACAAGAACAAATAGATGAAATAGAAGACTGGTGTAGAAAATGGAAAAGAGCCGTAAACGCCGACAAATCACAAATCCTCATCATACAAAAAAGAAGAATTAAAATTTCACCTCAATGCAAACCGAAACTGTTCAACATTCAAATTCCAATAGTTAAGAGAGCAAAGTACCTTGGACTCATAATTAATAGCAAACTCACTTGGAGCGACAATATTAAAATTATAATAGACAAAGCAAATGCAGCAGTTAATATCATCCAACCTCTCATCTATAACCAAAATGCCTCACTAAAAATCAGAAAATTACTATACACCTCTATGATCCGACCTATACTTACATATGCTTCACCTGCCTGGACTACTATACCCGAACACCTAATGAAAAAGCTCAACCAATGTCAAAATAAAATACTCAGAAAAATCACTCGTGCCAGATGGTTCATACGTAATTCAAATATCCATAAAGATCTCAAAATTCCGTTTCTATCCGAATATATATATAAATTAAATGCAGACTTCTACGATAAAGCCATAAAATGCAGCACAGCCAACTTCAATCAGATTTTTAACTTCGAGAACTATAAAAAAGACGAAAAACTAAGACCAATAGCCGCTCATTTCACCTCCGACTCCTCATACAACAACTATCAGCATAAGTAATAGTCATCAATTCCAGCATCTATAGTCTACATCAATAATCCAAAGCATCAAACACTTTACCAATACTGAAATCCTGACTTATGTTACTTCACGTTGACAATCAAACCACAGCCATCCACAGTTTAACAGCAAGTTGCTCTTATTATTTTCATTTTCTTTCAGTTATACAAGCAAGGTGCTTGTTTAAATGCTTATTCTATTCAATGCTCATATGTCATTTGTGCTTGTTGTACATATCATAATGCAATTCATTTTCAATGCTTAAATATCAATTGTGCTATTTATATTTATGATAATTTTTGTTTATTTCAAAAATCATGATTCATATTAATTTTTCAAATTATGTTTAATTTATCAAGCAAATATGCTTGGTCTCTTGTTTTTGCCACCTTAATGCTGCATAATTCAAAATGTTTTTAATTCAACCTGTAAATATTTCATGATGAATGGGTTGGGGGCCGCTGCGCGGCCCAGGCACCCAATTTTTGATAAATAAAGAAAGAAAGAATGAGAAAAAATTAATTACAATGAATTGTTTATTGTTAAGAATAGATTAACTCCTCCCGAAAATTATCGAATATTGAAATAATTCTCCTACCAGTATTTTCTTTTTTCCGTCTCGCTTTCAGGCCTGGTGTCGCTTAGAGTATTTAACATACTTTTTTTTTTCAATATGTATTCCGTTTAAAAAAAACTGAAAATCACTAAAAACATAATTTAGTAGCCTAGCATATTTTCTTGAATGATGTTTTTCGTGAATATTGACGTTTGCAAACACTTAAAGTGTGTCGCCAAATTTTGGCATGTCAAACCGTAACCATAGAAAATTGAAAAAAAGGTATACATTCCAATTCTGCGAGTTACAAGTTAAACTAATGATACAAGTTTGTTCTACTTTAAATAAGCTTTTGGAATATCACTGAAATAAAACTCGCAGAATTGGATTGTATACCTTTTCTTTCAATTTTCGATGGTTACGGTTTGACGTACGGTTTGAAGACATATAGGTTAATGATTCCTGAGATTCGCCCATATCTGTAAGAGTGGGCCATACCTCCTATTTATCCAATTTTTTTGTTTATTCCGCAGCTACTGTTTCATACCTTCCGACTCCACAAAGTGTTACGCACGATGATGCCTGTATATTACAATTGTTGGATGGTAATGCTTTGTATTGTATCAATGTATGTACATATCAAATTTCATTAAAAGATCGGTTTAATTCTAGAGATAATCGACCAAATCTGCAAATTCTCTTAATTTTTTAGATCAGTGTAGTATGAAAACCAAACTGTCAATCAACATTCAAGTGAGTAATTTTCGAAAGTTGTTTTTACTCGATTTACCCTGAAAAATGTTAAACATCTTAATACATTTTGAAAAATTAAATGATTTTAAAAATTATGTTATTCATACTACCTTAACTGGAAAAAAGTTCCTGATTCCCAACAGGTTATTCTGTAATAACCATCATCATATATATGATTACAATAAAAGGAATTTAAACTACGCAATTTAGTATTTAAATAAGAAAATAAATAAATTTACACCAATCACTATTGAAGTTAAATAAACGGTATTCAGATGTCCGTATCTTCCGCACTACAATTTAGTTTCAGTCTTGAAAAAAAAAGTGAAAATATTTCTCGTTAAGCTTTCTTTAAAATTGCTAGTTCGTTTTTCCATGCTATTCAAGAGAGATATCAAATCGGTCCTTACCTCCCTCCACCATTCTCACATTTAAGGCAACATTTAACTAAATGTTCGAAAGTTATACTTTTGTGACATAAATTTCCGACACATGGGGTGAGTTGTCAAAACCTCGTCTATGTAAAGGTACCCCAACATAGAATTGAGTTAACATGTCTTACATACTAGAGAATTGGAATTGTATTTTTGTAGTGGTAGATACACTACAGTACTCCCCCACCAGAATTATAGCTGTGATAGAATTCGATGAACAGAATAACACTTGTTGATTCATTGCTGTTTTGTGTGAAGTCGAGAGAGCTGTATTAAGATCACCGTACCTTTGAGTGCTGATCGTAAGAGCTGTATTAAGTTCACGGTCGTGTTTGCTCCTGTGTTGCCTTTAGCAGTCGAGTTTATGCAGGCTGACGTTGTGTGTGATCGAGTGTTCGAGACTGAGTAGCAACAGAGCGAGGAGGTGGATAATGTCGTAGTCTCAAGAAGCAAGTCAACTGTTCAATCTGTACAATCCATCGAAGTAGGCGTGTTCAAATCGAAGTGAGCGTTACTCCAAGATAGGCGTGTTCATATCAAAGTGGGAGTTCTGGCAAGGCACGCATGTTCACATCACGTCCGGGTCACCAATATGGGGGAGTGAGTTTTTATAGACAATGTCAACCTTCGCCTATGTAAAGGTACCCCAACATAGAATTTGAATTAACATGTCTTACATACTAGAGAATTGGAATTGTATTTTTGTAGTGGTAGATACACTGCAGGGGGAAAATAATAAATTTAAAAAAAAAATTATATTCAATCTATATTTCATTAAGTTTTATTTATAAACTTTGTCGAATTTCTCTAAAAATAAAGTAAAAATTTGGAAATAATAAATATTCTATCTTAGATTTAAGAGTGTTTATTTTGCCCAATAATATGTTATATGATATAAAAAAATTTATAAAATGATTGTAATTTTTAATTTTTTTTTGTTTTTGAAGTTCACTTATCTACTTTAAATTTTACTCCTAAAAATTATAGAGAAGTGAAATGACTCCTTAAAATTTGTTTTTTAATAACAGTGCTTGAATATGAATAACAGTTTTGAATAACAGAACTTCTTTTCTATCCCCTCGATACAAGGATTCAAAACTACAAGGATACACACAATAATTTAAAACATGTATAATTATGATAGAGAAATCATTGTGATTTTTTCTTTCTTCAAATAATCTTTACATTGCTTTTCCACCTTACTCTAACCATTTCGTCAATATTTTTTGTATGGAACATTTTTTAATTTTGAAATAATTTGTTTCGTCTCTTTTAGTCATGTTTTTTTTTTATTTTTTTTTTTATTTTTATGAAAAGGCCTTTCAATTACACATTTAGATAATGAATTGGGCGAATATTGCAATGAATTCGTTCATAAGGTAATGTGATCTCCCCTAAAAAGCGAATGATAACAAGTACGTGTGTCTAAACGTCCTGAACACGATGCAAAATGCAAGAAACGAATGGAATTTTTCCATTCAGAGATAAATCAAAAATATACCAGAAAACGTTTTTTATCTTTCTTCTACTTTTTGGTAGACGTGGCAATCAGAGCAATTAAGTTTCTGGAGTTTCCGAACAAAAACTGTAATTACTCTTGAAGGGAGTCCTTTTTTTTTAAAGATCTAAGCTGTAAAATATATAAGGGTCATTTTGCAGGAAGTAGTATTGATAAATTCATTTTTCTAATAGAAATTTAACTATTGAAGCTTTCCCATTGTAAAAGCATATTTTGCCTTCATTTTAAATGTGTAAAATGGTATTTCTGGTCTTTTTCCTACAGTCAGATATTTAAAACAAATTTTCAATGTGAGTACAAAGCATATTAAAATTTTATTGTGGATATTTTTGTTGACCTACCAAAATTAGATATTACATTTGTCCCTTATATATTTCACAATTCATTAGAAAAATACTGTTCTCTAGACCATCTTTTTCTAAAATACATTGGTGGATGAAATATAAATGACACTTTTTTAATAACTCTAGACTATTTTTATTCTCCATTCTATTGTTGTCCTTAAGACAACAATAGAACTTTATCTAGAATCTTGTTTGGTAGTGACATAGTTTGTCTTAGTTAATTGTAACTTCTTATTCCTCAAGGTCTAGCTACAAGCTAGACCAGGTCCAGGTATAAAATAAGAGTCATAAGGTCCTCGTGCAAAAGCCCCACGCAGAGGAGGAGATGTTCTGTTCACATGCACTTGATGGACACGCGATATGATATCTATCCATCAATATATGTAAGGCTCCCTATATGTCCTCTCATGAGCCTGCGGATGGCGCTCTAGACAGCTCTCCCAATTTTGAGAGCCTTACCAGGAGTTTTCCCAAAATACCATAAGTGGGTCCTCCATATTTTCTGATTTACATTCTTAATTATACAGTTTATTTCAGAGAAGGTTAGCTTGACACCTGAAGTTGATGTGCAGAGGCCCCGTTTTTTGCAAGAGTGTCAGCAATTTCATTGCTTTGAACCGATTGAAATGATGCCAAACTTATTGAAATGTTGCGCAGTTTGGCAATGATACCCTGTCAAGGGCAATTGGCTCATAAGTTATTTAAACAAGACCATGTAAAAGTTGAAAATTGTTTTCATGCTCTTCGACGAAGAACGAGTTTACGACAGAGAATATTGACCTAGTTCGTAACCTTATTCTTAATGGCTGACGAAGGAAAGTTCGAGAAATTAGTGGAAATGAGTTACGGAAGTATACCAAACATTATTTATGACGATTTGGATTATCAAAAAATTTCAGCAAGGAGGGTATAGTTTGTCTAAAGTAAGAACTCCCCTAGCCATTCATCTAGACTAATGGCGGGGACTATAGTAATGAGGTATAATTATTTCAAATAAGGGGTCGGCGAAAAAATGGAATATTTTCTTCTGTCAATTGTGTTAGCCCTAGAGTGAAGAGAAGATACCCTCACTGAAATGTGCTATACTTGTTCCAGACGACCTCAGTGCTGGGGTGGGGGGAGTTCTTACCGTAGACAAACTATACCTAGAATTTCGAACACAAATCAAAAGGATGCACGATGAAGACAATTGCCAAAAGCCGCATAAAGCTACAATAACACAACAAACGTTACAGCATTACACTGGAAAACGGTTGAGCATATTCCATATAGCTTGGACTTGCCAACTTCGGACTACCATTTGTTTGGACCCCTGAAAGAGGCCTTGGAAAGAGAGGGGAGGATATTTTAATCCAATGAAGAGGTAGAAGATTTTGTGCGCAGTTGTTTCACTATACGGCCTACTTCTTTCTATGCTACTGGGATTAAAAAACTTCCAAAATATTGGAAAAAGTTGCTAGAAGTTCACTGCGATTATGCATTTTTTGAAAGTAAAATTTTAACATTTAGTTATGAAAAAAGTCTCACTTATATTTGACCCACCCTCGTATCATTAAACTGACGATTAAGAATTTCAATATTTGATTTTTTTTCCCTTTGTAATAAATTCTTTTCTGGTTGTTTATTACAAGAGAATTGAGATTTTTTTAAAAAACATTCCTAAAAAAATCTGTAAATAAAAAAATTCCAAGTTCCATGCACAAAAAGAAAGAGATCATTTTAATAACTTCTGCTCTAATGGTCGGAATTTTAAGTCCCAGGACTCGATTCGAGTGCCTGATTTCAAATAGTTTAATTAATTAGTGCGAGCCCTGGTGGCTCAGGGAATAAACACTCGACTCCCAATGAGGTGATCCGGGATCGAATCCCAGTTATGCCGAATCTGGTCAATACAATCTCCGTACCTAGCTCGCACTGACCACAGTGCTGACAAAAAATACCCTCAGTGGTAGACGGATCACGGGATAGAGTTCCCTTGCCGTCAGGCCAACCATGGGAGATATACATGATTTTCGTGCCCATTACTTTATCCAGGAGTTCCCTTGCCTTCTGTGTTCTGGTTCAAAACTATAAGGCTGTGGAGAAGAACTGAGGAGACATTAGAGGTCGTATACTCAAACCTGAAGAGACATTATAAGTTGTATACTCAAGATTTGGTAGGCTGTTCGGTTACAAAACAAAATAAAATAAATTATTTCAAATGGTATGATATTTTAAGTTGTGAAATCAGGCGAAAATTGTTTATTTGAATAAACAAAGCCTTATTTCAACTGATTTCTAAATCTCAAAATATGGGGTCGTCTGCGCAACCAGGAAAATATGGTTCCATAGTTTTGGCTTCAGGCAGAAGAGCGATCTCTAAGTTTGTTCATATTTTGCCATATCACTGTACCAATTTAACAAGTTTTGCACATAATTGTATAATTTTTTTATCCAAAAAATTTTCCATGTAAAAATTCTACGTAAAAATTATTCATAACTGCTATTTACTGTTTTTATTATTTAATTTGCAAATGATCATAAATTTTTGAATTTTAAAGTATAAAAGTTTTTACACCCATTTAATCTGCGTAATTATTAATGACAAAATAGCAACGTTTGACTTTTCTGAAATAGCGAATATATAAAAAGAAAAACTATCATTAAATGCCCTAAGGTTCCTTTCAAATGCGCACAAACAGCCAGGCCGTAATGGTAAAGCGATCCTTATTTCGTAGGATAACATTTCTGCACATGAGTTGCTAGGCTATTTTCAATGTGCCCTACCTCCCCGCTAAGTTTGTAACTACTGTACTAAATCATTTTCACTCTCAATAATAAAACTCTCACTTTTGACGATTCAGCAGTCCTTCTGAGCTGTATTCCGTTAATTTTGAGAATCATTTCGTCACGAAATCACGCGATTTGTGACTGAAAGCGAAATCTTAAATACAGGATGAAAATATTTCCTCAACTCGAAATCTCATCGTAGTGCATTATGAGCGATTGTAATTGTGAGAGATTATTGAATGGCAAAATTAAAATAAAGACTACACAATCGAAAATAAAGTCACAAATTTAGCCTTCCGGCTTGTATGCTGGTCAAGGTCTTGGCCTCGAACCAGGAAGATCCGGGATTCGAATCCCACTTCGAGCATTGCTGTAATTTATGCTTCTGTTCTATCCGTCCTTGTTGGGTTGTACAACCCATATCGTGCCCACGATAAAAATATTATTAGAAAAGGTAGTTACTTTAGTCACTATGAAGCTCTTTATTTAGGGGGGGGGATGATGAAATATTTCATTAATTTTGACAAAATACGCTTCCTCGAAGAAGTGATAATAGTTATTTCGTCAGTTTGACAAAATTTTTGCTGGAAGCATGTACTAGGAAACGTATTCGTCAAAAACGAAGAAATTTTCGTATATGAGTATCCATTTTTTACAGTGTTGTAAATCCGACTATCATTTAACTATTTTTATAAAACTAATTATATATTATAATCAAGTGTTATATAAAATTTAATGTATTGCAGATGAAAAGTGTTGAATTTTTAAGATTGACATTGTTGAAATATAGAGATGGATGTTCAAACAAAGTGATGATATTTCATCTATCAATATTGACGATCTACTTTACGAATAATACATAAAGCAATGCTTCACATTTCAAGGAACTAATGCAGCTATTTAATATTAAAAGCATGAAAACATCACATACATAGAAATAAAATCTTTCTTTCTCTTCCTTTTTAGATAAAAAGCTTTGATTTATTTTTGATTATTTTAGAAAAAATGATATTAAATAAATCTCTTAAATAAAAGCTTTTAAAAATTAAAATTATTAAATGTAAATTATTTTACTATGTTCTTAGTTAATACTTGAACAAATAATGTGCCACGAAATTTGTGTAGCTATAATGATTAATCAAAAGCCATACCGTTCTCTGACTCATGCTTTTTAATCACTCACAATTATAAAACAATAGTTAAATAAATTCCTCTTGCTCACATTTTTTTATTGTTTTTAATTTTCACTTCAAATTAATAGTTCAATTTGTTACTCATATCGGACATTTTCTTACACAAGTTATTTTCAGTGAAAAATTCCCTTTTTTTTTAGGTACGAATTTTTACATTTAAATATTTTTGTATTTAACTATTAGTTATGAGATAACAACATATAACAATTAAAACTGTATTCATTTGTAAAATAATGCAGTTCTTACGTAATAGTAATTTAAAAGTTAAAGAATAGCAAGTTTAAAGTTCGACCGAATTTGTGGGAAAAAGAATCAGAATTCTCATCAAATAATGAATCGAAATATAAAGCATGTACACAAAAAGCAAATGCTTTGATAATAAGTAGGTCTTAATATTTATTATGGAATTAATTAACAAGCAATAGCGCAAGAAATGCTTTAAAAATATTTGAAGATCGTTGAGTGCGCAAATAAATAAATAAATAAATAAACTTAACACCTAAACTAATCTGATTTTCAGGTACTAATACTCAGTCTTAAAGATTCAAGAGTCTGGTCTTAAAAAGCTAATTAATTAGATCAGACACAAAAATAATTTCTTTTTTTTTTTTTTTTTTTTTTTTTTTTTTTTTAAACATACCTTTCTTTTTTCGGTAAATTTGGGTTTTTGACCCTCGAAATATGAGGGTATCTGCAATCAGGAAAATATGGTCCCAATGGATAGTTTTTTTTTTTTTTTTTCTTTTTTTTTTTTTTTTCTAATGACCGTTGTTGAACAGCCGACCCAACTTTTGGGTTTACGACTACTAATGTTCAACGCCGTAGCCTTGTAATTTTGAACCCAATCCAGAAGACAAGGGAACTCTTGTATCAAGTAATGGGAGAAATTTTGCCATCGTGGAGGACTTTTTGATGGAACTAACCCGCATTTGAGGTACATGGAGAGGAAGACCACGAGAACATCCCACAGTTAGGCTGACGGCAAGGGGACTCTAACCCATGATCAGTCTACTACTGAGGATATTTCCCGTCAATACTGTGGTCGATGCAAGCCGGATGTAAAACTAAACACAGATGGCGCTGATGGTTAAAATTCCTAAGCATGAAAAAACGCACATCCAATATTATTATATTTTCAATATTCTTTCCATCTAACTGTCACCGAAATCAACTACAAATGAAGACTCCGCAAGCTTGCTATGATGCTAACCATAAAAAAAACAAACGGTGCTATTTTACACAAATATAGTCAAATAAGGGATCAAAATATGGCTGACCTTTCAATTTATTTATGTTATGATATTAATTTTGTTAAATTTGTTTTACGCTCACAATCTGTTAGAATTTATAAATTACAGAAAACTCTTATGAATGGTAGAATTACGCATAAATTTAAACACAACTGGTAATAAAACTTCCTAGAATATTAAACCTGTTCACACATCTCCTCGTAAGCTAAATATAAGCGGAGGTATACACCGGAAGTTTTTTTAATTTCTTCCGGTTTTAGGAAGCTTGTTATTGTTTATATTCAGTCAACCATCTATAGTTTTGACAGAAGGGAAGTCAGAAATTTGAGAGCATCATTAATTTTTACTTTTAATATTTTTTGCTATATCTTGAGAACAAAGTTATCGAATAGGAAATTTTTCAGTCACAGTTATAAAATTGATTTATTCAAACAAAATTCCATGTAAAAATAAATTATAATAATTATTATTTTTTATAAATACATTTAATGGTAATCAAAAAATAAAATTGTATGGTATACATATTTTTACATATTTATTTTTTTGAACAAAATATCAACAAAATTTGAACAAAATATGTCGATTAGTTAGTTCACAGGAAATCGCATTTTAAACATACGACTTTCTTTAACGCTGTTTTTCGCAGTTCTGTTACCAAAGAGAATAAAAACCCATAGTGCCTTATAGTTGAAGCAATGCGATGATTTTAAACTATTATATATATTTTAAACTATATATCTTGCCGTATCTGGGTTTTAGAACAGACAAATGACTTAAATATCTTAAAAGTTATTAAAAAATTTTAAAGATCACCTATTTGGTGACATTTTTCCACCTAGATGAAAATTTGCTACCGGATTCTCTGTCATTGCAAACTTTTATATGTCCCGGTAATGCAGCATTGGAGTAAGTTTTTAAATATTAAAAAAGATTTTCTCCAAACTGTGGCTCTTCTCTATATTGACGTTTTGCATCATTTTCAAAATAAGCGTTGACAGCGCTGGATTTAGATAGGCTAAACTTGACCTATAAGTCCAGTTTAACAGTTGCAAACTCACAGCAGTTATAAAAATAGCATGTAATTCGCAAAAAAAGTATCATTTCATGTTGCGATGGAGCCTTCGAAAAACAGCCTTAAGATGGAAAACTTGGAAACGATAGGAATGAATCGAATGTAGTATTGACTTACAGTGCGCAAAATATAAATAAATAAATAAAAACGAATCTCCCTGAATAACTTTTGATTTAATAATCGAATTTTGACTTGCTAGGAGTCAATCTTAATGGTTCGAGGGGGTAACCTCAAATATACTAATTAATTAGCACGGATGATATTTTGAGTTACAAAAGCAGACACAAAAACGTATTTTCTCTGATTAAATATGCCTTTTTTTTGTTGACAGAATTGGATTTCTTACCCTCAAAATATAGGAAGTAGCTGGAAAATATAGCCCCAATAATTTGATCAGAAGAGCGGTCCCAAAGTTTAGACCCAATAATGTAAATTTTGCTTTTTTTCGTATTTCGTGTACCTCGAAAACTTTTTAAATGAAAAATGTTTACACACAGTTTTAAAATTTATTTATCCAAAGATATCCAATTTATGCAAAGATGCAATTTATTTATCAATGCAAAAACAAAAAATTCTTTTTAACAAAAATTTATTATTTTTTATTATTTTATTTAATGATGGTCGAAAGGCTTTACATTTTTAGGTATATGAATACTTACATTATTTTGTAGTTTGACAAAATATTCCATAATATATACATAATATAGTTCCTGAGAAATCTAAATTTTAAGAATACGATTATTTAAAATTCGATTTATCACGAACTATTTGGCCAATTTTGCTCCAATTTTGTGTTTTGCCTTATAAAATTACATCGTTTAAATTGATGTAAAAATTGTCTTACTTTACAATAAATTTTTACTATTATTAAATAAAACAATAAATCATTAATTAAATTCAATCTTTGCAAAACTGTAAATGCACTTTTTGCAAAAAATCTAGAATCTTTGGATAAACGAATTTTATAATTGTGTGCAAAACTTTTTTAATACTTCATTACGACGATGGGCATGCGTGTTTATGAAAACGGACGTACCAAAAAAGGTGCCTTCTAAATTTTCATCCCAAATTTAACAAATATAAGAGAAATTACGTTCTTACTTTTCCTTACACTAAACGCATTACGGGACAATATTTAAACACTGAACACAATACGGGCAAAGTCCCGGGATAAGGGTAAAAAAATCATTTCTTCCTTTCTGAAAAAAACAAAATCTTCATTGACTTCCCTGAAATTTAAAGCATAATTAAGGAACGAAATAGAAATTTTAGGGCAACTGAGCTGCCGAAACGTTTTACTTTTACGAAGGTTATTTTTGAATTATTCAAAGATTATTTTTTAAGTTATTCAAAGGTTATCTTTGTAGTGAAGAAAATTTATTATGACGGATGTTTTCCTCAACAGCAAAAATTAACCATTATTTTTGGGTTGAAGCTCCTAGTTTCAAAAAGCTTTGATTAACTGTATGCCTATCTTAAGCTGCGTAACTTAGATTTTATTTTTTCATTAATTAATAATTACTTACTAACTTTTAAAAAACAATAATTTGATCACACAAATCCACCAAATGCTGATTTTGACTTTTATCCCACATATATTCAATGGGGTTCAAGTCAGGTGATTTTGAAGGCCAGTCGAGACGTAATTGAGTATCTGAGCGTTTGTAAACGCAGTCACAGATTCTTCCACCCCGATGAACTTTGTTGCAGTCATCTTGAAAAATAGGGGCATCAACAACACACTTTTTATGAAGATGTTAATTGAAAGGCAACATCTAATCATCCAGAATGTTCAAATAGACATGTTGGTTCATGTTAGTGGCCACCTCAGTGAGGGGTCCCAATCGTAAGAAAAACATCCCCGAAACATGACAGACCCACCCTTGGCTTGAACCTGACCTTGCACACAGTTAGGATGAAAGGTTTCATCTGTTCTTCGCAGCGCACGACGATATGCGTCTTTTGAATAAAGGCAATAACGTGATTCGTCACACCATATTACATTCCGCCGTCACGTTCGGTGACTTCTAGCCCACTGAAGTCGCTTCAGTTTTATATGCCTCCGTTATCAACGGCCTCTTACGATTCCAAATGTTCATTGCATGCAGTTCCCGTCGCAATGTTCTCTCACTAACAGATTGGGATGGACCTTCATTTATAAACTGAAGAAATTCTTGTCGGATTTGGCAATGATGTTGAATGACAAGTCGTGAAACACGTCTCCGGTCCCTTTCATTCAGGATTTGCACCACTGCTTGTAGACACGATGAACAGTCCGCATCTAAGCACCAACAAATCCAGCAACTTCACTCACCGTATGACCATGGGCACGGTCAAATACTTTTGCCTCTTTTTACCACTCGATCACATCCTTACACTTACCCATATTCACACACAATTTTCCCTTTCAACAAAAATATCTCACTCATGGCTACTTGCTTCTGATCACGTTAAAGCAGTAAGCACGCAGTTGAGCACGTCACTTGACCACCGCGTCATTTAACTAAACTAAACCTGATGATTCATCGGTGCTTGAGCACTAGGGTGATTAATTTTTTGTCCGATGAGCTTATATATATATATATATATATATATATATATATATATATATATATATATATATATATATATATATATATATATATATATTATTATTATTATTATTACTTGGACTTCTAAAGTTTCTAGGAACAGCTATTTAAATACCATTTTCAATGAAATGAATAGAATTAAAAGAATATGTTGTTATATTTATTTATCCAAAACAAATAGACATACTCTTTCAAAATTTGATAAAAACAATGGATACCCAACTAAAGTAATTAAGTTCTATATAAAATCATTGAGTTAATTGTAGATTATTGTAAATAAATTTACTAAAAAATTTCTTTGCTAATTTATATAATTTAAGCATGATTTTTAAAAAAAAAATTATTAAAGCATGGTTTTTAAAATAAAAATTCCCGGTGTACCTTTATCATAAGAACGAACACATTACCAGATAATAACACCTTATATTTTGGTTTAAAAATATCATGAGAGTAACTTTAGAAGAAATTTATTCTTTGCGTGTACTACAGTAGTCTTTTTTACATGCTTTTTCTCTATTTCATTATGAAAATCAATTCATTATAGAGAAACTAAAGAATGATTCTCGAAGAATATCTGCCCCTATTGATTTTAATGTGTAGGTTCAGTTATTTATTTATTTTTGAAATTTTTAATGCAATAATTATAAAAAACATGACATTTTTATTATTTTCATTGAAAATACAAAGATATAGATAAAATGTAATCGAATTTTCTAACTTTTAATCTACTTTTTCTTCGAATTTCTGATTTTTCAAAGCAACATTTTCGAAATAATTGCTGTTTGAATTAAAGATTTTAGTTCGATTTGGGGTAACAATCAGTTAAAAGTGTCATACGTATAATTTTCTGCAATAATAAGTAAAATATATTTGAATAATTTTTGAAAAGAAAAAAAGAGATTGCAGAATAACCAGTATTGAAGATTTGTTCTAATGATTATTGCTTAGTACGTGATAGACTTATTTTTCAACATGGTAATGTTTACAAAAAAAAGTGTTAAGGGAACTTCGTACCAAGGTAAAACATCTTTTTGAAAATAGAAAACTATTAAAATCATTGAAATATATGATATATTTTTTGCATATGTTTTATATAAAAAAAACTCTAATAATTATAATCACATTCCAATAAATATGATATTTAAGATAAACAATAATTTAATTTGAAATTAGTCCATAAGGTTCAGGTTTTATTTATTTATTTGTCTTCTTACTATAATGCCATAAAAATGTTTTGATAATATATGTATAGTTACATATCGGTTTTAAATGCAATAAACAATAATAAAATATAAAATTTTTGAAGTAATATTTATGATTTATTAGACGTATTCAACTTTTAGCCCTTAAGCGCAGCCATTTTGGATTTCCCATTTTGAATTTTGATATTCTAACCTTAGATTCTTAATTAAAAACCAATATATTGACAAATTTTTTAAAATATAGTTGAAGTGACAGTTTTGGCCAGCTTTTTCCGACTTCAGACCACTGAGTGACGTATTCAAAGTAAGAATTTTCGTATTTAATAATTTGTGACTGAATAATAACTTCGAAATAGTCCAAACAAATTTTATATATGTCTTCAGAATCTAAAAAAAACTATCTTTAAAAAAATTCAGTCCTAATATCGATTATCGATTGATACTTTGTCTTTTGTGAAATTGAACATCATCAAGCTATGTGCAACCTATTAATTATTGAAAATCCTATTATCCAAAAAAATAATAATAAATATTTTGATTTCTACAAACAAAAGCTTTACCTTAAAAATTTTTGAAGAAAGAAAATTTGGAGACAAAATTTGACAAAAAAATTTTATTATGTAATAATTCTATCCATTTCAAGTGTAGTTGAGATAAAACTGGGTTTGTATTTATTGCATTTGTTTTTATTCTTTTAGATAAAAGTTAGTTTGTAAATAAACGCAGAAAATAAAATGTGGTTTACAATGCATGAAAAGTTATTCATATCAGTCTATTTTAATTGATTTTCACGATTATTATGATTATTATAAAAAGGATATTACAGATCCTAAGTTAAAATAAAAAAAATTATTTTTAATGTTACAAAATAATAAAAAATGCTTTTATCAGGAAGAAAAAAAAACTTTTGTAAAAACATCCTATCAAATTACAATAATTCATTTAATTCAATTCTGTAAAAAGTATTTTTATCCTTTCTTTTAGATCAGAAGAATATACGAGGAAAAACACTTCTATTGAACCAAGGGTTGTTAATTATTTATTCGATTTCGACCGTGAACACAGACAGAATATTTTTTGAGAGAGGACTCTGAGGGTTTTGAAATCAAACAAAAAGCTAATTAAATAAATTCACTATAAGTAAAAAATCTTTGTAAATAAAACAAAATTCAGCTTTTGATACAACTAGGTTTATCTCTGAATAATCATTGCAACATCTCCCTCACAGAACACAATTTTTTTAATTAAATATCTAGAAATTCTAAGAAAAACGAATATAAAGCTCCTTTCGCAAACAAATTACCGTCTTCTTTTGGATTGATATTGTTTCAGTATTTCTTTCGAAATGAAAAAAAAAGGTTTTTTTAGATGTCAGGAGAGTACACTCCTCCAAACTAGTATAAAAGATTCGATAAGTATTTTTTGTAAAAATCTATTTTCTTTTTAAAAATAAACACAATTTCATTTCTTGTACAGAAAAAATGCATTAGTATATTTCTTCTAATGTATTCAATTACTCTATGAAATGCAATTAAAAATTTATTTTATTGTTTGTTATGAAATTATTTTACGTGAAACTGATACACATAATTAATTTAATATTCATTTTTATAGTTTACAACTTGAAAAATTATTTGAAAAAATGTCTTTTTTTGGAAAAACAAAAATTATTTGTATCAAAATAACAAATTTTTTTAGACAGAATTAATGCCTTGGAATTTTTACATATGTTTTAATACAAGTGAAACACAATAAACACTTATTCTCACTTATGAGACGATGGTAAACATAATAAATAATTTTATATCAAATTTCAAAACAAAAGTTAATAATTTTGAAGCATAGTATTTTTTTCGAAGAAATTCTACTTTATTTGTAAAAATAAACGCAAATAACAGAATTTAATTTCTCCTACAGAGAAAACGCATTAGTATGTCGCTTCAAATGTATTGAGTTTTCCAATGAAATGCTATTGAAAAGTAATTTTATAGTTAGACATAAAATTATTTTATGCGAAGACGATACACATATCAAATAACTAATTTAGCATTGCCTTTTCAGAGTTGAAAACATAAATAACGGAATTTCACTTCTTCGACTTAGAACTCGTTATTTTGTTCACATTGCATTTAGTGAAATTTTGTACAGTTTCTTAACATCTAAGGTAACCGAAGAATTAATCGCAAATAAGACTGATTTTTTATGCATTTTGTCTTTTCCATTAAAAAATAATTGTTTATAAAATTTTGTACGGATTCTTAACATCTAAGGTAACCGAAGTATTAATCGCAAATAAGACTGATTTTTTATGACCTTTGTCTTTTCTATTAAAAAATAATTGTGTATAAAAAAATTTTGTCGATTTTAATTTAGTTGTAGAGTTAAACATTTTTGAAAATATAACAATGGGTGAAAAAAAATCTTTAAAGAATCGCAAAAAAATCACAATAACCAATCGGTAGAACTCTTTTATAATCTTAAAAGCGAAATAATAAAATATAGGGGAAAGTGAGGTAAGACTGGGTAACTTTGAAACTAAACTGTTCGACCTAGAAACTATCAGATTTAATAAAATATTCATTATTTAGTTGTGTACAATACATCATTCCTGTAAGTTATAATTTTTTGTAAATAATATATATATTTTTTTTTGGAAGAATTCAAATCAATTAATAGTGGGGTAAGACCAAATAACTCTATAGGAAATTTAGAAATACTAGAATTTCATCGAAAAAGCAGCGGACATTTCTATTTTATATGGCAATTTAAGAAAATTATGCATGTAATATTGTACTACATGTGATGTAGTCAACGCCATACTCAAGGGGGGGGGGAGGACAGCCTGAGGTCCCGACCAAAATTCCTTACAAAAAAAAATAGTGTTTATTAATTAGTATTTTTAATTAGAAAAATACAGTGAAATTTTTATGTCTCTATAAAAACTACAATTTTAAGTAAAGAGTCTTCAAAAATTCTACACAATAATGAAATAAGGCTTTTCGTGCATTAAGGAAGAGGCCTGGAATAAATGTTGTCGTGAGGCCCATAAGATCTTTGTTGAGCCTTGGTTATATTCTTCCTCCATTCCACTGCAGTTTTCGTGAGCCCAGCATAGACACACATAACGAGAAGTCCAGGTAGTACCCAGTCTTACCCCAGAGGTAATCGAAATCAAAAAGAACAGTGCTACTAAATCCTTATTGTTTGTTAGGTTATGAATCTTTAGTATACGCATAATATGCTGGACTCAAAATAATAATGTTTATAAGTATAATGACTCATAAATAATGATAGTTCAAAAGCATATTAGGGAATTGACGTAACGAAACAAACTTATCTACACCGGATGCCGAGAATGAATGAACAACAAGAAGCCAATGTGGTAGATCTTAACTAATAAAGTAGAATTTCTTGAGGGTAGAATTATTTCGCTACCAGACAGGCTCTTATTTTCACAATTTCACTTTACGCCGTCTCTTTGTTATCAGTCAATGCATTAAAAAACAATCTTTAGAAACAGATTAGACATTTAACAAAAAACAACATAGATAATTTAATGGTATTTTTTAGAAAACCTTCACTATTTTATCTAAAAAAATCAAATTCTTCCTTTTTAATATAAATATATTTAAAAGGAAAATTAAAACTAAAAATTTTAGTCAACATTGGATCAAATTTGTTTTAAGTCTATCTAATCAATACTATTAAAGTAAAGGAAAAATCATTAGTATATATAAATTAAAAAATATGTAAATTAAAAATATATTAATATATTAATTAAAAAAAAGTGTTTAGTTAATTAAAATGCTCTTTGAATCAATTCTGAAATAAGTAATAAAAGAGTATTTTTGATTTCCTGCTCGGACGATAAATAAATTTTTTGAATATATACTCCCTCATATAATATCTTACTCACCCATACTTACCTAACTTATTTACCCATATAATGTCCTACTCTTAATATCTTACTAACATTTAAAATTAAAATTATAACAAGACCCAAAATTTTAGTCAATTTTAAAGATTCTTGCAATTGATTTTGAAATTTAGTCTACCTAATCTAAAGAATATCCATTTAGTTATTTAATCAACTCTTAATTTAAAGAAAAAAATCATTTGCAAATATATAAACTTTAAAAAAAGAATTATAATTTTCTAAAGGGCTGTGGTTTTCAACGCTAACCACAAAATAAGCAAAAGAACACAATAATTCATTTAAATAAATTGTTTTTCTAGAATCAAAATAAAATCATTTTTAAAAACATTCCTAGAACTCAAAGAGTTAATTAAAAGGCTCTTTAAATCAATTTTGAAAAAAAGAGTCTTTTTAATTACGTGTTTGGACGATTCTTCGTATACGTACTCCTCCATATGTTGTGACCTTCTCATACTATCCTACTCAAATTTAAAAAAGAAATTGAGGCCCAAGATTTTAGTCAACCTATCTAATTAATACTATTGAAATAAAGAGAAAAAAAAACATTATCAAATATATAAACAAAAAATTTTTTGTTTAATTAAAATTCTCTTTGAATGAATTTTGAAAGAGTATTTTTAATTTACAATTTGGACGATTAATAGATTATTTGTATACGTACTCCTTCCATATGTTGTGACCTTCTCATACTATCCTACTCAAATTTAAAAAAGAAATTGAGTACAAGACTCAAAATTTCAGTCTAATCAATACTATTGATCAATCTATCTAATCAATACTATTGAAATTAAGAAAAAAAATTTATTATCAAATATATAAACTAAAAAAAAATTGTTTGTTTAATTAAAATTCTCTTTGAATGAATTTTGAAAGAGTATTTTTAATTACCAGTTCGGACGATTATTTGAATATATACTCCCCCATTTGTTGTGTCCTACTCATAATAAATTCCTTTTAAGCAGGATTAGACTCGCCTGGACGGAATATCTTTCTGTGATACTTTCTTCATTCCGGAGATGCAAATGAAGATCCATGTTAATTGCTTCACTCCCCAGAAAGTTTTCCCTAACTTGAATGACACATGGCAAAGGAAGCAACTACAATGGCTTTTTTCAATTAGTCAAGCCCCATTGAGTTGGAGTCATAGAAGCGTTCAAAAGCATCCACTCATAAATGCATACACAGAAATGGAGAAGAGAGGCGATGATAATGGTGATAGGTAGGAGGACATTATCACTCGAGAACAGAGCCATTAAGATGCCGCATACCTTTATTGGATGGGGATATGAATAATAGTACCACCAATCACTTTTTTGATCCAACTTTTTCAAAGAAAAGATGCTTCCAAGAAAGAAGCATTTATTTTCTCACAAGAAGTAGTAATTACAATTCCATTGGAATTGCTTAAACATGACAAATTTTAAAGTAAAATCAATACACTGTAAAAAAATTTGGTAACCCTTTAACCAGTATCTGGTGCAAAGTTTCTCATTATCCCAAAGTTTAGTTAAATGCAGGATCATTTTATTTCAGTTACACCATAAATTGTGAAGAATGATCCAGAAATATTTCTACAGAGCAACTGACTGCACCAAAATTTGGTGAAAGACACAAAGCTTTAACTGTGACTGTAAACTGAGCGATATTTGCTTACGACGCCATGTTTTCTTTACAACTAGGTATATCAGGACGATTAATGCATGTTGTTTTAATTTTCTATTTATTTAGTTAGGTAAATGGCTTATTTGCATTTATTTAAGTTAATTTCTTTTATATTGCCTTTTTAAATTTGATGTTCGGTATAAAATGGTCAAAGGTATGTCATAAAATAACTTTTTACGGTAAATAGTTTTGTTACGGTAAATAGCTGCCTTGGCCTGCGTTTGAGCACTCTAAAAATACCTAATAATGGGGCAACCTTCCTTTGCTTTTATAAAAGAAAAAAATAAAAGAGAAAGAATGAAAGTAAGTGTTTTGTTTCATCAAAACACCTACTTTTGATGCAACCTTCTACTGATACTTGGAGCTAGTAAAAACATCAAAATATAGTAAAATCGAGCTCGATTTTATGTAGCCCGCAAATGAATACTAATTTTTAGTGCAGCATGGCTCGAAATTTTTAACAGTATAGTTCTTTCGGCAAGGAAAATAAAAAAAGCCTAAGTTAAAGTACCTTGAATCTGAAGAAAATCTAGAATTTTAATCCGCCATTTTTCCCTATTGTATGAAAACGGACAAATATTTTAAATATTTAAAAAGTTATTGAATTTTTAAAAACACCATTTTGGCGAAATATTTCCTCTTAGATAAAATAAAAAATTAAAAATAAAAAACACTAAAATCAATAAATATTTCTCAATCTTTGAAAATTTTCATGAGTTGAAGCAAAACACCATTGGAATAACTTTTCAATTTTTAAAAAACTAGATCACATTTTTTTTTTATTTTCACAAAACTGTGACTTTTTTTTATATTGACATTTTGCAGCATTTGACATAATTATCAGAGGGTGCTGAGGAAAGATAGACTAAATTATACAGTCATAAAAAACTGTTAAAATCTTATCAAAGTTATTAAAAACACGTAATTCATGAAAACAACCTTCGAAATCAATGGTTCAAATCTTCGAAAAACAATCGTACAAATTTGCTGTAAGTTTAGTAGCATATCAATTAGATCAATGGTTTCGTATAAGTTAAACCATAGTATTGAGTAATCAAGTATAAAAATTACGATAATAAGGTCCGGTTTAGTATCATATTATATTTTCATCAAATTTGAATAGCATTGTGGTTCAGCACGCTTTAAAAATCCTAAACGTGTAGATGTGGTCTATAATTTTTAAACTTTAATTTATAAACTGATAAACAAATATATTTTCTTAATTAGAAAAGTTTCAGCTGGTATTAAGTAAAATATCATTCAACTCTCTCTCTCCTTAAGAGGATGTCATAACACAGAAGAGAAGTTTCATCGAAAATTCTTCTTCATAACTAATTTGAAACAAAGAAAAAGTAAGTTATGAAGTTTCAATTGCTGAAAAAAATACTTCAAACTATTAAAATGCAAACAAATTATTAGAGAACTTCTTTATTCTTCATAATTAATTTGTATAGTTTAAAATTTTCTTTCCAGTATTTGAAACTTTATGACTTACTCTAGGTTTGTCAGTACTCACTTTTTCTATGCTACAAGTAATGAAGGAGAATAAAATTTTCTTCCTCTTAAGAGGACGCCATACCATTGGGGAAACTTTTCATTGAAAATTGAAATAATAGAAAAAGGGAGTTCAGACAAACCTAGAGTAAGCCATGAAATTTCAATTGCTGAAAAAAATACTTCAAACTATTAAAATGCAAACAAATTATTAGAGAACTTCTTTATTCTTCATAATTAATTTGTATAGTTTAAAATTTTCTTTCCAGTATTTGAAACTTTATGACTTACTCTAGGTTTGTCAGTACTCACTTTTTCTATGCTACAAGTAATGAAGGAGAATAAAATTTTCTTCCTCTTAAGAGGACGCCATACCATTGGGGAAACTTTTCATTGAAAATTGAAATAATAGAAAAAGTGAGTTCAGACAAACCTAGAGTAAGCCATGAAGTTTCAATTACAAAAGAAAATATTCAAAATATCAAAATAAAAAGAAATTATGAGATGATAACTGACGCAATGGAGAAGTTCTCTTCCAATGATTTATTTGCATTTTGATATTTAATTCTTTTTTTCACCAGCAAAAACTTAATGGCTGACTCTAGGTTTGCCTCAACTCACTCTTTCCTTTTTTAAAAAAAATAAATAAATAATAAATTAGTAATGGAGGCGAAAGAGAATTAGCGACGAAAAGTTTCTCGCATGGTATGGCGTCCTTTTAAGGCTTACAGAACCGTCCTTTATATTTGTTTTGAACCTAAGAGAAAGTATTATTATTACCAACAAGGGGCAAGAACGAAAACACAGACAAGGAGTCAAAATCTGATCTCAAGACTAATGTTAAACTGTGTCTGTATTTTCAATTGTATAAAATTATACAAGAATAAATGTATCAAAGCTCACTTTCTGTCTCCTAACAAAAAAGATGGGAACAGATTTAAATTTAATTTGCAATGAAAATCTCAGAATAAATTATATTAAGAAATATGTAACATATTTTTTATATTCCATTCTTGAATGGGTGACTTTAAAAAAAGAGTGAGTCGGTTATGTCAATAAGGAAATAGCAAAGAAAGCTTTTCCCTAACTGGAGAAAAACGACTTTTTGCAGGAAACAACGCTGGATAATTAAGGAAAATAATGTGCTTTTTCTTCTCTAAATTTTGTAATATTTTGTTTTAAAAAAAATTAATTATTTGTTTTAGTATCAACTAAACGAGACAAAAAGAAATTATTGGTTGGAGAGAAATGACAAACGTATACAATGATATGCCAAAGAATATAAAATGAAGACATTTTGTTTGAAAGGGCTTGAACTTATATGCTACCTGAAAAGTTGCAACTGGTGATTAGAGATTTTGTTTTTTATCATTCATTCGCGTGTGGAGGAACTAAGCACGAAATCATTTTAAACGTCATTACCTCTAAAGAACAATTTTATTCCGTCAAACACGCTATCATCTGAGAGTTGCGATGGCTCAGAGGATAAAGCAGTGAGTTGAACAGCGTTTGAATCCCAGCGATGGTTGGCCGATACGATTTCCTCACCCGGCTCGCACCGACCACAGTACTCACGCAAAATATCCTCAGTAGTAGACGAATCATAGGTTAGAGTCAAGCTAACCGTGGGAGGTTGTCTTCCTCTCTATGTAACGCAAATGTGTGTTAGTTCCATCAAAAAGTCCTCTACGAAGGCAATACTTGGAGTTGAACATTAGTAGTAGCAAATCCAAAATTGGGTCTGCTGTTCGACGACGGTTATAAAATAAATTTTTCTCCAAGTCATTTGAAAATTTCATATCAAGCATAAAATTAGTAGTTTTTTAATGCATTATTTTATTAATTCAATTATTAAACCCTAAATTTATAGGATTTTTTTTAATCAAAAATATCGCCTCTATGTTGACTACACAATACAATTACAACCGCCAACCCTCAACAACACGAACTTCAATAACATGAATTTTTCGATATCACGAAAAAAATCTGAATTCTCTTTTAACAACTAGGTTATAATTAGAAAAAAAAAATTTCTATAAGGCTAATACATTTTTTGGTAACCCTAGATTTGACGAAATATTTTTGATCACCAAATTTTTTTTCCTGATTTCCTGAGAATTTAAAATACTTTTTTATGAATTCCAATTTTTAAGAACTTTTTTGTTTTAAGAACAATTTTATGAATTAACTTTTAAAAATTCCTCGCATTGTTCCTTCGAACTGGTTTCTCCGGTCTACGAAGACCCATGCAAATACATTATGAGTGTTGACAAAAAAGAATTTTATAATTTATTTTAAGAACAATTTTATGAATTAACTTTTAAAAATTCCTCGCATTGTTCCTTCGAACTGGTTTCTCCGGTCTACGAAGACCCATGCAAATACATTATGAGTGTTGACAAAAAAGAATTTTATAATTTATTTTAAGAACAATTTTATGAATTAACTTTTAAAAATTCCTCGCATTGTTCCTTCGAACTGGTTTCTCCGGTCTACGAAGACCCATGCAAATACATTATGAGTGTTGACAAAAAAGAATTTTATAATTTATTTTAAGAACAATTTTATGAATTAACTTTTAAAAATTCCTCGCATTGTTCCTTCGAACTGGTTTCTCCGGTCTACGAAGACCCATGCAAATACATTATGAGTGTTGACAAAAAAGAATTTTATAATTTATTTTAAGAACAATTTTATGAATTAACTTTTAAAAATTCCTCGCATTGTTCCTTCGAACTGGTTTCTCCGGTCTACGAAGACCCATGCAAATACATTATGAGTGTTGACAAAAAAGAATTTTATAATTTATTTTAAGAACAATTTTATGAATTAACTTTTAAAAATTCCTCGCATTGTTCCTTCGAACTGGTTTCTCCGGTCTACGAAGACCCATGCAAATACATTATGAGTGTTGACAAAAAAGAATTTTATAATTTATTTTAAGAACAATTTTATGAATTAACTTTTAAAAATTCCTCGCATTGTTCCTTCGAACTGGTTTCTCCGGTCTACGAAGACCCATGCAAATACATTATGAGTGTTGACAAAAAAGAATTTTATAATTTATTTTAAGAACAATTTTATGAATTAACTTTTAAAAATTCCTCGCATTGTTCCTTCGAACTGGTTTCTCCGGTCTACGAAGACCCATGCAAATACATTATGAGTGTTGACAAAAAAGAATTTTATAATTTATTTTAAGAACAATTTTATGAATTAACTTTTAAAAATTCCTCGCATTGTTCCTTCGAACTGGTTTCTCCGGTCTACGAAGACCCATGCAAATACATTATGAGTGTTGACAAAAAAGAATTTTATAATTTATTTTAAGAACAATTTTATGAATTAACTTTTAAAAATTCCTCGCATTGTTCCTTCGAACTGGTTTCTCCGGTCTACGAAGACCCATGCAAATACATTATGAGTGTTGACAAAAAAGAATTTTATAATTTATTTTAAGAACAATTTTATGAATTAACTTTTAAAAATTCCTCGCATTGTTCCTTCGAACTGGTTTCTCCGGTCTACGAAGACCCATGCAAATACATTATGAGTGTTGACAAAAAAGAATTTTATAATTTATTTTAAGAACAATTTTATGAATTAACTTTTAAAAATTCCTCGCATTGTTCCTTCGAACTGGTTTCTCCGGTCTACGAAGACCCATGCAAATACATTATGAGTGTTGACAAAAAAGAATTTTATAATTTATTTTAAGAACAATTTTATGAATTAACTTTTAAAAATTCCTCGCATTGTTCCTTCGAACTGGTTTCTCCGGTCTACGAAGACCCATGCAAATACATTATGAGTGTTGACAAAAAAGAATTTTATAATTTATTTTAAGAACAATTTTATGAATTAACTTTTAAAAATTCCTCGCATTGTTCCTTCGAACTGGTTTCTCCGGTCTACGAAGACCCATGCAAATACATTATGAGTGTTGACAAAAAAGAATTTTATAATTTATTTTAACTTTGAATTTTATTCTGAAACCACCTCAAATTTTGCATTAAAATTAATGTCAAATCAATGAAACATAATTGGAGAAAGTGTAGCCCTATTAAACACCCAGTCTTTAGCAAAGGGAATTGAACCCCGATCTACGATCTGAAAGATAATGACTTATTCCACCACCCTACCCGGCCAATTCTTTATCTCTTTATTAATTAAAATATTAACGAATTAAAAGCCTCATAAAAAATTAAATTGATGTGTGTATTTTCGTTCTTCTGATTTTTTAGAAGAAATGATAATAGTAAAAAATGTAAATTGCTTATAGAGACCATTTATTCGACTATATTTATGATACTTGAAATCCATTTTCCATATTTATAAACAATGATGTTTAAATTACTATGAGAGACGTACAATTTTTTTATTATTAAGTAACAGAATAAGGATGTCATTTTACGAACAAAAATACTTATTACAAATACAATTCAGGTGTGATATTTAAGAAAAATATTGCTACTTCTTTACGAATTACACAAATTCCAATTAATTCATTAATTTTCTAGAAACACTCTAACTGCAAATAAACAGAATTATTCAATGTAAAATTAAAAACATATTGTTTGCAAATGATATTTAAGCATTCGAGCAGTTAATAATTTTAATAAATTAGAAAAAAACAGAATCAAACACGAAACATTCTAATAACTTTTAAATTATTATATCATTTTTTAAAAAAAAAACTCATTAAAATTATATCTATTTAAATTAAATAAAAAATACGATTTTATTTGAAATATAGCTTATTTTCTGTTTTAACTAATCCGGAAACAAACTATTCTAATAATTGAGAACAAAAACGCAATATTTTAAATTATAAATTTTTAGTGTTGTTAAGTTATGATACAAAATGAAATGCAAAATGCTTTATTTTTTAATGCACGTTTCGTTACTTTTCAAATGAAAGCTATTTGCTTAAAATAATGCATTCCAAATAATGTGATACACATTAAGTCAAAATTTATAATAGCAAAATGCTGTTTGAGTTTATTTGGAATGTTCATGCCACTAACATACAATTCGAATTTTTTAAAAAAAAAAAAAAAAAAAAAAGAATTTTATAATTCTTCTATCTCTTTCCCTTCTTACAATTTCCCTTTTACAATTAAAAATAATTTGGAAAATATTTTTCAATTATTTTTTTCTTTGTAGATGACTACACAAAGCTATAACAAACACGTTTATTTTGATTCATTTTAAAAAAATGTTTTGTTTCAATTGATTGTAATAAAATTTCAAAGAAGTTAAAACTATTTTTTTTATTTTAATTCATTTTAAAATAAAAGTTTTAATTTATTTTAATAAAATTTTAAAATTACATAAAATATTTTTTCTCTGCGTCAAAATTCTTTTTAAAATAACTCTTATTAAGCGTATTTTTTATTTGTTTATATTTACGCTGATTTTGATGATACAATAAATTTCGTGATATATCAAACAAAGAATAAAAACTATTTAAAACAATTTAAAAATTATTTTTACAATAACTAACACTATCTTCTATTGAGATTTTTTAACTGATAATGATGATACAAAATCACAATAAAAATTCTTCTTCCATTTAAATTTAATGTTATACAAAAATAAGTAATTAAAGCGATATTTTTTCGAAATTCTATGTAAAAAGTATTCACAATCTTTTATTAAGCATTTTTTTTCAAAAATTTATGGTGCAAAATCACAATATAAAGTTTATCAATAAAATTTTAAGAAATTTCAAAAACAAAGTAGAAATTATTATTTTTTAAAAAAAAATCTTTCAAGACAATCTTTGTTTTCCAGAATTTATAACAAAAAATTACGATAATTAGGTTTAAATTTTTAAAAAGAAATGATTTTATGTATCAAAATTCAACTAAGAAATCTAGAATTGAACCTTGCATTTGATTACACAAAACTACAATTCCAAAATGCAAAGTCAAACATGTTTAACAAAAAGAAAATAATAATAATTATTATTTGAATGTGAAAAAACATTTCCTTCGGAGTGTTTTTCCTTGAAACTGCTGACCCAAAACTAGAATACAGACCTTCTTTTAATTATTTTAAAATTAAAAAATAAATAAATAAAATGAAACAGTCCTTTTTTAAAATCTGTTTAAGACAATCTCCTACTGAATGTCACTAACTGAGCAAATTTTGAAAGTACTTTAAATAAATAAAATAAACCAAAACAATCTACTGGTGAATACAAAATTTTTTTGAAAAAATTTATGGTGCAAAATCATGATACAAATTTTATCAATGAATTTTAAGAAAATTTCAAAAACAAAATAGAATTTATTATCCTTAAAAAATTTTTCCAGGCAATCTCCAGCTGAACATTATTTTCCAGAAATTAGTGACGAAAAACTACAATAATTACGTTTACATTTTTAAAAAAATGATTTTATCTATCAAAATTCAACTAAGAATTCGATACCTGAACATGACATTTATTTACACAAAACTACATTACAAAATGTAAAGTCAAACATATTTAACAAAAAAAAAAGTATTATTTTTTCAATTCTTTTAATATGACAAAACATTTCTTTGGGAGTCTTTTTCCTTAAAACTACGGACCCAAAACTAGAATACAGAATACGGGTGTTCTTTCAATTATTTTGAATTTTAAAAATAAATAAATAAAATAAAATAATCATTTTTTTAATCTATTTAAGACAATCTCCTACAGAATGTCACTAACTGAACTAATTTTAAGGGTATTTTAAATAAATAAAAAAAATCAACAGTTGAATAAAAAAAAAATTTCAAAAATTGATGAAGCAGAATCATAATATACAAATTTTATCAATGGAATTTCAAAAAATTTCAAAAACAAAGTAGGAATTATTATCTTTATAAAAAATGTCCAACTAAACTTTATTTTACAGAAATTATGATGAAAAACTACAATAATTACGTTTACTTTAAAAAAAAAGGATTTTATGTATCAAAACTCAACAAAAAATTCTGTACTTAAACGTAACATTTGTTTTTAAAAAACAATTCCAGAAATTAATGATGAAAAAGTGCAATAATTACGCTAAAATTTGTTTAAAAAAATTATTTTATCAATCAAGATTCAAGTAAGAATTATGTACTTGAACGTCATATTTTTTTACACAAAACTACACTATGAAATGTAAAGTCAGACGTGATTAACAAAAAGAAAAAAGATAAAAGTACTGTTTTTTTTTTATTTATTTATTTATTTATTTATTTATTTGTTTTTTTTTTTTTGTTTTTTTTTTTTTTTAATTCTCTCAATTTGACAAAACATTTCTTAGGGAGCCTTTTTCCTTAAAATTTCAGATCCAAAAATAGAATGCAGATGTTCCTTCAATTATTTTTAAATTCAAATAAATAAAACAAAATAAAACAGTCATTTGTCTTTCAAAATCCATTTAAAACAATCTCTTACAGAATGTTACTAACTAAACGAATTTTAAAAGTATTTTAAATAAATAAAAAATGAAAAAATCTGCAGATGAATGTTCAAAAATTGATAATACGGAACTCTTATCGAAAAAATCTCCTCTCAATTAATTTAAATGAAATATTTCAAAACGATATCCTGGTACGAGAATAGAAATTTGAATTAATTTTAATGAAATTCTGAAAAGTTAATGGTGAAAAAGCTAATTGCTGTTGTTAGGAGAATGAAGAGTAGAGATTACTTTTCATAGCCATAGAATAAGTCTGTAAAATCCTGGGCCATAAGATGTTGATGAGAAAATTATGAGAGCGGATTAGGAGGGACTCATCAATGGAGACATCCATAACGTGTTAATCCGAGCCCGGATTAATGTATGTCATCATGATCATCCATATGAAACAGGTACTTAATCCACCCCTCCTCAATTCAATCATTAGATAACAATATTTCCCCTCTTCAGTAGTTGGTAGTTTGTACAAATAAATCATTGCTGCTACTGCTTTTATTGATTTTCAACAACATTAACTTATTATATTTCACAACTTTTCAATCTTAATTTTTGACTATCAAATAAATAAATAAAATTTTATTTTAATGATTGAATAAAAATTTTATTAGGAAAGGAGAGTTAAATTATATATTTGCATGTTCCTTAAATAAATAAACTGTACGACTATAACAATCATTTATAAACACCATATTGATTATAAATACTAAATTTATCTTTTCTTAAACAAAAATTTTTCAAAATAAAGTTTTGAGGACAATTTTTTTTAAAAATATTTCTGCATTTGGCGATAAGAGAAAATTGTACTATGAAATGTTCATATTCTCGTTAACGAAAGTCTTTTTTTTTTCTTTTGACAATTTTTTCTGTACCGTAAAGTTTAGTTTGTACAAATTAAGTTAGTTTGTACAATTAAAGTTAATTTGTACAATTAAATCATTGCTTTTATTGATTTTCAACAACATTAACTCCTTATATTTGACAACTTTTCAAAATTTTATTCGAAATTTTTGACTAGAACGTTATCAAATAAATAAACAAAATTTTATTTTAATGGTTAAATAAAAATTTTATTAGGAAAGGAGCGTCAAATTATATATTTGCATGTCCCTTAAATAAATAAACTGTACGACTATAACAATCATTTCTAAACACCATATTGATGATAAATATTTTAATACTGATATATAAATACTATAATACTAATACTATTAACATAATGCTAATACTAGTAATATAATACTGATACTATAATACTATAATAATACAATACTACATAACTAATATATAATAATTATAAATACTATAACTTTTCGTAAAACAAAAGAATTTTCAAAATAAAGTTCTGAAGACAATTTTTTTAAAAATATTTCTGCAGTTAGCGATATGAGAAAATTGTACTATGAACTGTGCAAATTCTCATCAAAGAAAGACTTTTTGTTTTCTTTTGACAATGTTTTCTGTACCGTAACCACTTGGATATTTGTTTGCTCTTTAAATAAATAAACTTTACACTCATAATAATGATATAATAACGCCGTATTGATTAAAAATATTTAATTAATCATTTTCTTATCTTTTTTAACATAATTAATGTGTGCTACAAAATAAAATCACTCTACGACATTTTCATACTCTCTTGAGAAAAATAATAATTTTTATTTTAACCAACTTTCCTTACGTTCTGAATGGTTTTACATTTGTTTGCTTTCTAAAATCTAAAATTATTGAAAAACGAGATATACCTGATGTGCATATATATATATATATATATATATATATATATATATATATATATATATATATATATATATATATATATATATATATATATATATATATATATATATTTATATATATATATATATATATATATATATTTATATATATATATATATATATATATATATTGTATATATATATGTATATATATATATATGTATATATATATGTATATATATGTATATATATATATATAGGTTTTACCGCATGTAAATGGTTTTAGTGGCAAACACTAAAGTATCATGATAAAATTACTAAATTTTACCACATTTAACAAATTTTATCACTTGTTATAAAACCATAATATTTGTTAATTAACAATTAAATAACCATATTTAATTGTTAATTTTAATTCAAAATTATCGAGCTTTTTGGCATTCCGTGTTCTCACAATGGCGGTAAATTTGACCAAATTCTGGTAGTTTTGACCATACTTTTCTTCTTAGTGTAAAATATGCTAGTGTTTTAGACGCTTTCTCACAAAAATAATGGAAATATGATTGTACTGATGAAGGTTTATTATAATTCTTAAATATAATTTATATCATAGAAAGATATTTCACACAAAATATTTGTTAGATAGGAATTTTTAAAACAGGAAAAAAGACGGAATTTTGGGAAAAGTTGATATGAGCTACTAATATTTCTTAAAAGATTCGTGAAATTATCTTTTCATCCTATGTGATAACAATTGAGCTTAGTGATGGTTCTTCTACGAATTGATGTATGAAGAATCATCTTCAGTCCTATCATTGTAAATATTTAGAAAAAAAAATTATGCTATAGACTGTAGAAAAAGCTATTTTCTATTTTATTTCTCTTTCGAGTTGATACGATATTCACTATTCACGGTATTCGATATGTATTAATTAACTGCAAAGTCACGATCAAAAGTTATTTAGAAGAAAAATTATGATCGATCAGAAATACATGCACAGGGAAAAGTTATCGTACTGTATGGTGTGACTGGACAGTGTATTATTTAAAGAAATAACTCTATTAGCTAAAAATATGATTACATTAGTTAAAAATATGATTTCATTTGTTAAAAATATGATTTTATTAGTTGAAAATAGAATTCTTTTATAAAAACTGCCGTAATTGCAAAAATGTTAATTTTTTTTTAATTTAAAAAGAACCATTTATATTGTTTCAGTACTTTTTTTGAAAATTTCTCATGGTATTCATTAAATTATATTTAAACTTTAGCATGGCAATTTTGAGTTTATAAAGAGAAGTTTGCGGGTAATCTACAATTGGGCTTTTCAATAAATAATATGTTAATATGTTAAATAGTTAATATGTTAAATTAGTTACTGCACACAAATCGTATAATTTTATTATTTTAAATCGATATTTATCATAACATTATTATAAATATCTCCCCTCTTTCTTTAAAGAAAAACTACACCTTCTGGTTTCATCACAGTTTAACCATATAAGCAACATTTGAACATATCATAGAGTTTGACATTAAACTTTAACTGCTGTTCAACAACCCAAAAAATTGTGTAAGAAACATTTTCATTCAAAATGATACCAAATTAAGCATTTATATACAATTTAATGAACGTAGATAAATCTAAACATCAGAAATGAAGAATGTTTACATTAAGGTCACGAGCGCTCACACACACCACTTATTAATTATTTTCGCTTCAAAACACATTAATTTTGGCGAACATTAAATAACGTCAGTAGATAGTGTAAGACTGTTGTTGTGATATACAAAAGCAAAAGTTCGCTGTTGCAAAATATTTTATTATTTATTGGTTTTATTGGTACAACATACATTTGCAGGCTTGTGTGCTCAATTAAAGCTTATAAACCTTTGTCAAGTAGAAGAACAGATAACACAATAGAGAAGTATATCACATCCAGGGTTACGGCGGGATTCGAACCCGCAACCTCCACGCTTAACAGAGCGTTTGGCCAGGGAGGCCCCACAAAATGTTTTTAGTTGCGTAATAAAGGTTACTTTTATTTTTAAATAACTTTCAATTGTATTTTATAATTTTACAAAACTTAATTTTTACCCACTTCTGTTCTGTCCATCCTAATTCGAATTTGTGTTTTTATTATCTCTGTGACGTGCATGCTTAATTTACAAACTTATTTTATTTTAGAATTAATCTAATCTATTACTGTGAATGACCAAAATTGGTGGTTGTCGTCTTCCACCGGTGAATGTTGACAATCATAGCCGTTTTGGAAAATGTCCGAAATAAATATTAGGTCTAGTTAAGTGTCACTACCCGGTATACTCTACATTGATGTTTTTTTAAGGTTTAGTGCCACTTCCCGGGTTTATATTTGCCCGGCATGCCCTACATCAATGTTTTTTTATGGTCAGGTGCCACCACTGCCCAGTAGGTGTTTAACTGGTATTTCCAACACTGATGTTTGTCGTAATCTATTCTCAGCAGATATTAAAATATTGAATAAATAAAATATAACGACGAATAAATTAATATGAAAAGAAATATTTGGGACATTCAACTAAGCGACAATGTGATTGTTGACATTCACCGGTGAAAGTCGACATTCTCTTGATTTTGGTCATTCACGGTAACATATCGTGTAAATAAATTTACTAACTTTTTTCTGCATCATATATTTTTGTTGTTTTAAATTTTAGTGTAAATCAACAATTTTAGTGTTTCACTTAACCTTGGTGTTTAAGTACACCAAAAATTATTACACCACTTTGAGTAGAATAGTTGTGACCTTTTTCAGTGTAAAAAATTTTTCAGAGTGTAACGATCAATGTGTGCTAAAAACAATAACCTATATGCACCAAAATAAATTATTTACCTTACAAAATGTGTTAATTAACACGCTAAATTTATTTCATTCGTGTTTCGAAAAGTATTTTTATTAATTTATTTTTAGTGTTGTTAAGAAAAGAATTTTGTTTCAAGAATATCAGATTTCGTATTTCTTCCTTCACTTAAAAAAGGGGGGTATTTTTTTCTAAACGTTTTTTTTTTGTTGTTGTTGTCTAACTACTTCCTTTTATTGAAATAATCATCTTTATATATTGAATGCATAATGGCATCTTGAAAAATAACGTGCCCCAAAATTAATTATTCTGCGCGCGTCGGTGTTAAAACACAAAAGAATATCCCTTATTTCCCAGTTTGAGACAGAAAAAGAACTCATCGGACTAAAAAGATGCCTACAATGAGTTCAAAAATAATAAGCGGGACACGTTTTATTTTTTATACCCTTTGCTCTCTTTCGTTAACCGGTGACTTGACTTCAAAGGAACTTATGGTTGAATTTTTTCGAAGGATGGAAAATGAGACAGACTTTGTTCTGAAAGAGTCCTTTTATTAAATTTAACTTCCCTTTATTTGTATTCCCCGCTTTTACAACCAACGATCAGCAATAGCTTTGATGCTGCCAGGTCAGCGATTATTTCGCTTTTTTCCCCCCTTTCACAATTCAGTGAGAATGGATTTCAGGAGAATCTTTTGAGAGCTCATTTTTTTCATAATAGCTTTTATACTTTTTTTTATAAAAAAAATAGTTATTAGTTTCATGCTTTTAATTTATATTTTCACCCAAACAATATTTAGATTTAAGGAGAGCCGTCGATTTTTTAGAAAAATTTGGATGGCGAAGAAAGTCTATAGTTATTATTTTTATAAAAAGCGTGCATAAATTCTACTCCGCTTATTCAATTGTTCTTTATATTCAATTAATAATTGTTTGCATAATTTATTTTAAGTCATGATTATTAAAAAAGTTAATAAACAAATGTGAATTAAAAAATAGACTTTATTTGCGTAATTTAAATATATTATCATTACATATCATCAAAATGTATTTCGAAAATAATCTTTCTGCATATTACTTTGTATTCTTCGATTTTTTTGAACGGTCGAAGAATATCAATAGTTATATTTTGCTCTAATCAAAAATGCTTGTTTGTTCATGCAATTCTTCCCATTCAAATTATTTGTATAATTTATTTAAGGTTAGAAAATATTAGTTTAAAAATAAATGTGAAAAGATTTATTGGTGGTATAAAATCAAAAATTAAATTTATCTGCCAAAATACTTATGATTAGATTGTTAACGCTTATAAACGTTAAATAATAGAAATGTCAACAAAGTGGCAAAAATGTAAGTAATAAATGAAAAATTTTTACTTTATTTGTCATACGTACATCTATGAGGATCTGGTAACAGTTTTGGAATGAATGTGTGAAAAGTCAGATAACATAAGTCATAAATAATTTCGTTATTTTTTATGAATATTGCAAAATAATCTTATTAAAACTGCAGTTTCTTAAAAAAATAGGCCTCAACTATAATATTTTTAAAGTGTTCACCAGCTAAACATGATATAAATTATCATAAACATCTGATATTACACTAGTCACAAAAATACTATTTAAAACCTGAAAAAAAATATTTCAGGTTGTTTACTTTAATAGGTAAATCATGTTTACATTAAAAATAATGATCATAATTAAGAACATAGTTTGGGTATTATTGATATTTTTGCACATCGCCCTCTGCAAAACAACAATCATCTAAACACTTTATTGAATGTCAGAAATATTTATACAATACAATAATTTCTCTATTCTCTCGCATTTATAGTGGAAGTAGAGTTTTTTGTTGATTATTAATATTTCTTATATAGATCAGCAAATGTCGACATTTACTTCCAATGATAGTGGAAATTGAAACAAAGTTTTTATTAGACATTAATATTTTTCAAATACTTCAGTAAATGTTTAACCCGTTTAAAAAAAAAAAATTAGATTATTGCAGCAATTTACAACATTCACTATCAATCGATTCATTATGACTATGAAGAATAATTCTATGTATAAAGTCACCACTTACGACAACAAAATAGAAATAAATTTTCTTTCTCTGCATCCATTTTAATAATGCTTATAGTATGTTGAAATAAAATGAAACTATTACAATTTCGGCGTAATTTACTACCACGTACCTATGTACCATACGTAAATTAAAGTTAACTTTTTATGTAATTTTTGACGCACTGTTGAAGTAAATAATATGTAAAAATAACGCATTCATTCTTATCTAGCAGAAAGTGGTTGATAAAATATTCTAAAAATAAACGAATTTGCTTGCAAATTTTACGATTTTTGGATAATCATTTTTTGCTATAATTTGACGTTTCTGTTTTACGTAAATTTTACTAGTGATTAATAAAAATTAAAAGTAAAGTATACGTCTTTTTGACGTAAACATTTTAAGGCGAACGCTCTATCCCCTGAGCCACCACGGCTCCCCTTTTTGAAATTGCAAGTTTTGGTGTACTTTGGATATCGTCATTAGATTGTTTACAATCGAGCACGATATGGGTGAGTATAATTTTTTCTCTGCAATGCTCAGCAAAAGTTCACCGTTAAATGAATACATATTTTTAGTTGTGTAATAAGAATAATTATATCTTTTAAATATCTGACGACTGTATTCAACAATTTATATTTCACACCATTCTGTTAAACCCTCTTCAAATTTCTATTTTAGTTTTACCACTGTGTTATGTATAGGTTTGATTTACAAACTAATAGAAGATGTCAATGTTAAAAGGGGTATGTTACAAATCTGCACTTTTGAAAAAAACCAAAAAAACTGTCTCAATTGTGAAAAGATTATTTGAATTGCTTCCAAATTGTTGCATTCTATTCTTTAGGCAGTCTAGAAAATTACTCGGTCTTTGATAATCTGTGATTAATATTCAAAAACAAAATATTTATTTTCGTAAAAATGTTACCCTTTAAACATTGACCGCTTCAATTATATTTTAATACATAATGTGGCGCTTTTTTTTTGTGTTTTGAAAAATCAAATTTTCAAAATTTGATAACTCGGAAACTAACTAATTTTGTTCAAGTTTCGTATTTTGTCGTTCGAAATTACAGACTTAGGTAACGTAGAAATGTGTATTCGAAATGTGTATGTGAAATATATAAAATTTTAACCAACATTTTTAAATTAAATAATAAAAAATAAGGTTATTAAAGGTTATTGTTAAAGGTTATTATTACATGGTTTATCTTTGGATAAACTAAATTTGTAAAAATATAAAAACTTTTTCGATTGACTGGATAAATTGGGTATATATGGTGGAATAAACCGCTCTTCGGACTAAAATATCATATTTTTCATGAACCATTAATGAGTATGTAAAGCAACTTTAGACGTAGTTTTCATATCACTAGTGTTGTAACGATAAAAGCTTTTTGCTGTGAAATCGATTGTTTTAGCGTCAATCTAAATGATTTCTACCGTCTGAAATCGTTAGCTGACATTTCCAGTTGGATTCATAACATTTGAGCTTATATTTTTACATTAACTCTTATGTTATGGGATAAAAATTAATTAAATTCTGTTGAAGCGAGCAAATTTGAAACAAACAATTTGATTTACAAAGCTGGAAAACTGAGCAAATTGTCAAGTGAATTTTTATTCTTATCGGTAATTTTTTAATATTAGTTGGGTAGAGAATGCAGTACTTATATTTAGGATGAGTTAATTAAAATTTCAAAAGGCTAATTTTATTTGTAGAAAACAGATAAAGAGATTAAATTATAAGCATGTACTGTACATTCAATAAAAATATTATTTGTATGGGTGTGAAGTATTATTTGAAAATATTTTTTACTTCTATTATATACAATTTTTTTATTGATTTTATGTTATGACTCATCCTAGCTTCCAACTATTTTAAGTTTAGCTGCATGCTGATAGTTCGAACTATATTCTTAATAATTTGTATTTTATGAGCTTACGTATAAGGCATTAGATATAGATCTTTACATCCTCAATATTCAATAATTAGGAAGGATGTTTGTTAACGTTATTTGTTTCAAAAATATAAGTTTATTTTCTTATGACTATACCTCATTAATTAAGCTATTAAAGCATATGTTACTTTCAATATGTAGTATTTTTATATGCATTTACTTTCCAAAGTAACTGAATTATTCCTCACTAAGTTACATTGTTAAAGTAGACCCCTAATTTACTAGCATTGTCTTAAAATATTTAACTCCAGAATATAACAAATAGTTGAATTAAAGTAAAATTTAATAAAATTTAATCGTTCTATTAAAAATCTAAATTTTTCAAACAATAGAAGAACATTACTGAAGAAAAATCAAAATTTGACTTTTCTTTTAATTATATCCATTAAATAGTCACGATCCAATATGATTTTTAAAAAAAAAATTTAAAAAAATAATAATAAATAAAAAAATAAAAAAACAGTTTACTGTTACTTAAATAATTGCATTTTATATATATATATGTATATATATATACATATATATATATATATATATATATATATATATATATATTTCTTTATTATTGTATGTCTTATTGTTTAACAATTTTAAATTTTTAGCCGCAAATCCAAAAATTTTATTCAAATTTGCTTTAATTCTATAATTTGTTATATTGTTATATTCGCTATTCCGGAGTAAAGTATTTAAAAAATATGAGTAAATTGAGGGCTGACTTCAGTAATACAATTTAGTGTGGAATATTTCAGCTGTCTTGGAGAGTTAATGGACTCATAAAGGACACTCAAAGTGACTAATGTTTAACTACACTGCAAAAAACAAAAGAAAAAAAAAAAAAAATTCCGAATTGTTTTTGAATATATGGGGCAGATACGGAGGATGTAGTTTCCAAAAACGTTTCTTAATATTTCAGAAAACTTTCTGTAATATTCAGAAACAATTCGCAGTACTTGCTGCTTCGAATTTTTTTTCCTTTTGATATTTTGAAGCTTTTCCTACAAACATTTCTTAATATTTGGAAAACCTCTTGCGGGGAGTCCAACAAAGTCAACCGTTATCTATCAAAAGGTACTACAAAATAGAATAATCGAGTTAACATGTTTTATATACTAGTGAATTGAAATTTAATAGTTGTAGTGGTAGCTACGATGCACTCTGAAACTGAATCGGCGTTTCCTATTTTTGAAAATTAAAAAAAAATGATTCTCAGTCAGAAGCCTGCTATTAAATGAAGTTCTCTGAGATTTGCGGAAACATTCTTGTCGAGTCAAAATAAAAGTCTGAAATTTTTGTACAGTGTTGTTTAACTAACTAGAGACTGTCATAAGAAATAAATGTATATTTTTGAAACAATCATTGAATATGATAGAATATTTGTCTTTTAACTGATATGTCATCTCATAAAATACAAATTATTAGAATTTAAGCTCGAAACAATAAGAGTGCAGCAAAAATAGATGGAAGCTAACTCATTATAGCATAAAATCAATAAAATAAGCGTATATAATAGAAATAAAAATATTTTTTCAAACAATATTACACACGCATACAAATAATATTGTAATAAAATACACTGTATACGTTTTAATTTAATTTAAATCGCATTTATCGTAAATATGAATACTAAATTCTAAACAATTTATATTAAAAAAATGCATAAATATAAAAAGTATAAATAAAAATAAAAACTCTATATAGAAAAATAAAACTTGACAATCTGCACAGTTTTCTTGGAAAATTTATAAATCTAGTCTTCGTAAATACCTTCTTCTTATAGCTCTATTTAAATAGCAGCTGCTCTTTTTTTAAGTTTTCCAGCTTCATAAGTTATGTTTTTTTCCCCTTCAAAACCAGAGAATTCTATCAGCTTTAACGGAATTTAATTGATTTTTAATCCGCACCTTTACTATAATATAAAAGTTAATATTATGTAAGAAATACGAGCTAACCACATAGAATGTTTTAAAACCAACTTATAATGGCAGCAAGTGATTCAATCGGCAGAAATCGTTTTGATTGGTTATGTGTCTCACGTGATTAAAACTAAAGATTTCAACGCGCAAATATCATTTTATTTATCGTTACAACACCGTTCTGTAAAAAATAACATCAAAAGTTGCTGTAAAGATTACAACGATGTTTTTCAGTGTACTTTTATCGATTATTAAGACATTAATTTTCGATTTTATTTTTCTCATTAAAACTATATTTTAATGATCTCTGCAAATAGCAACAAGAGTTTTTTTTTTAAAAAATGTTTTTTATTAAATAACTTGTCTTTAATTTGAAATTTTAATAAGTTTAACCGTAAAGTTACTTATCTGCGCGTAGATGCGTTTTTATTCTCTACTTTTGTTTTAGATTAATAATGTTGAAAGACAATATTTTAATAAAACAATCATTACTTTAATGTAACAGGATTTTTAAATGAAATTGGGGAAAGTAACTATTGACATTTATAATCTGTCCATAGAAGTGTGTAACGTTCGATCCTATATTTTTGTTATAGACATAGCCCCTAAGAACGGTTCAAAAAGACAAAGACGATGAAATAAAAAATTTATCTTTTCGTCCCCGTTGCTTCAAAAATCTTATTTCTAGGAAGTGCTTTCTTTTCTGAAGATTCCGTCAACGACCTTTATTGAGAGAACGTGCATCAAAGTACATTTACAATTCAACACTTTTATAAAACTAAATTTAAATTCCTTTGTTGTTAAAAGAACCCGACAAACAAGCTGAATTCTTATAATACACATAGACTTTGTTTCTCTTTGGCTATAGAATTACTATAAATTTTTAAAATAACATTGCAAAAAATGTTACTTTATCTTAAGACCAAAAATGACAGCAACTATTTTGCGCCAAAAGTGGTGTTATGAAGCACTAGAGATATTTCTTGTTATAATCAAGGACAGTTCTTGATGTTGCAAAATGTTCTTTTGCACTTATTTTGAGATTAAGTAGTTGCCACCATTTTAGATGTTCAGTATCACTAAAATTCAGAATTAATTTTGGTATGAACACTAAACATTTTTATGCAAAAATTTTTTGCGTATTATCATACACTTACTCTTAAAATAATATTATACTATCTACAGAACAAACAGAAAATTAAAACGAACTCAAACTCATTCTATTTTTTTTTTTTTTTTTGATACAATGAACTTGTTTATATCCATCATTATTACATTAGTGAACTGATTTCATTCATTAATTTTTCTAATTGAGATCCCGATACAATGAAAGAGAAAACTAGGGTTTCTTGAATTTTATCCTAAAATATTCCTTCTTGATTCCATGATTTAGTTTATATTTATCAATATTACTTTAATGAACTGATTTCCTCCATTAATTGTTTTAATTGAGATCCTAATACAATGAAAGAAAAAACTGGATTTCTTGAACTGCATCCATTCTTCTCATCTTGAACTTCATCCATTAACTTCATTTCATTATGTTCATCGACATTAGTTTTTTTTTTTTCCTACACTACTTTACTGTAAAGTTATTGCCACAATTTTTGGTGCTGAGACACTCTAAAACTTTTTTACAGGGTGGATTTTGCTATCAACTGGAAATCTGGAGCGCTATAATGAGATATAAAAATACACCCGACATTACCGGTGTTCGAACCAGGCTCTACAGTCTCTGAGCTATTTTAGCTCAGAGAACTGTAAAAAAAACTACACAGTCAAAAAACTCGATTCAGTCCAAATCTTGAACCAGTATTTGGTGCAAAGTTTCTCATTATCCCAAAGTTTGGTTAAATCAAAGGTTATGTTTCACAATAAATTGAAGTATGATCGAGAAATACTTCTAAGGTGCAAATGACAGCACCAAAATTTAATAAAATACACAAAACTTTGACGGTGACTGTAAACTAAACGATATTTGTTTAAGATGCCATGTATTCTTCACAACTCGGACTCGGTGTATCGGGATGACAAATGCATGTTGCTTCAAGTATCAACTTATTTAAGTAGGTAAATGTTTTATTTGCATTAATTAAAGTTCATTTTTTTACGTTGCCTTTTTAAATTTGGTTGGCGGTATAAAATGTTAGAGGAATGTCATAAAATGCCATATTTGCATTAATTAAAATTCATTTCTTTTAAGTTTCCTTTTTAAATGTCACTGTAAATAATCTGGTTAAATGTTTAACCAATACTTGGTGCAAAGTTTCTTATTCCACCATTAATTGGATAAATGAAAAATTATTTTATTTTAATTGCGCCATAAATAGGTAAATATAATCAAGAAATGCGTTTATGAAGCAATTGATTGCACTAAACTTTCCTACTATGACAGGCACGAGCTTTAATCGTGACCAATAACTTATTTTGTAGCTGTTGTCTAATGGCAGATTTTGTTGTCGAAGATTGCTATCATCTCATGCAAATTGTCTTCGAAATTGTCTATTTCTTTTGCAAGTAAGTAAACTTTTCTTATTTATTAGCAATAATTACAGTTCATTTCTTGCATGACATCTTCAAAAATTTTGTTGTGTGTTCTGAAAGCTTCAAATTTCTTCTAGGAAACTAGATTCGTTGTATGAATAATTAAATATTTTATATATCTATATTATGTTATTATTTTTACACTTCTAATTTACTTCAAATTTATTATTTTCTAACGTAAATAATATTGAACTGTTACCTTAATTAGAGATTAGGGGTTGACCAATCCAATATTTATCTACTCTTTTATATAAATTTTTATTTCTGATAGTAATATTTTAATTTTTAAACAATAAAATAATTTTGAAAAACATAGTAATAAGAATTTGCTTCTGCCTAAAATTAAAATTCTTTTTATTTTCTCTTTAAACCATTAGTGGTACTTACTCTATAGCATCTGTTGGTGCTTTAACGAATGAAATATAAAAAAGAATTTTAATTTTACATAGATCAAATTAAAGAAAGAAAAAAATTTTATATGAAAGGAAAGATTTTTAAAGCACCAAAAAGCGGAGAAAATTAGCATTATTCAAATTCATATAAATCAAACTATAATTTAATTATTTAAATCATATATATATATATATATATAACACATCTAAAATAAAAAGTTTCTTTAATTTTTATAGATTTAAATAATTAAATTTTAATTTGATTTATATAAATTTGATGTATTATCTTCTCTTTTTTTTATAAATATTTAATAATGATGCTAACATTCTCTGCTTTTTAGCTCTTTAAAAATACTTAATAATGGTGCAACCTTACCCTACTTTTTAGCACTTGAAAAATACCTAATACTGGTGCAACCTTCCTCGCTTTCAGTTCCTTCAAAAATACGAAAGCCTTACTTCGATTTTAGTTCCCTTCAAAACACTTATTTTTGGTGCAACCTTTCCCCGCTTTTAGGTCTTTTCAAAATACCTATTTTTGGTGCAATCTTCTCTCGATATTTGGAACAAGATAAAGCACCAATATCTAGCAAAACTGAGTACCATTTTTTTGTAGCCAGCAAATGAATACCAAAGTTTGGCACAACATAGCTCGAAATTTTTGACAGTGTGATTGCTGGTGGTATAAGAAGGTCATAGGTATGTCGTAAAATAACCAACATATGGCTAATAGTTTTGTTACGGTAAATAGCCACCTGGGTTTACATTTGAGTGCTTTAAAAACACATAATAATGGTGCAACATCTCTCTGCGTTTATAAAAGAAAAAATAAGAAAGAATAAAAATAGGTGTTTCTTCAAATCATCTATTTTTGGTACAACCTTCTACACTGTAAAAAATTTCGAGCTACGTTGCGCCAAACATTGGTATTCGTTTGCTGGCTACATAAATTGGTGTTCAGTTTTACTATATATTGGTGCTTTCACTATCTCCAAACAACAAGAGAAGGTTGCACCACAAAATGGGATTTTGAAAGAACCATAAAGCAGCGAAAGGTTGCACGAAAAATCAGTGTTTTGAAAAATCAGTGTTGTTGCACCATTATTAAGTATTTTTAAAGTGCCAAAAAGCAGACAAAGTTAGCATCATTATTAAATATTTATAAAAAAAAAAGAGAAGATAATTTAAATCAAATTTATATAAATCAAATTATAATTTAATTATTTAAATCTATGAAAATTAAAAAAACTATTTTTATTTTAGATGTGTTATGTAATATAAATATGAATCTATATTAATACATCTAAATTAAAAATAGTATTTTTAAATTTGTATAGATTTAAAAGCTAAATTATAATTTGATTTATATGAATTTGACTTAAATTATCTTCCCCTTTTTTTACGAATATTTAATAATGATGCTAACTTTCTCTGCTTTTTGGCGCTTTAAATTCTTTTTTACATTTCATTCGTTAAAGCACCAGCAGATGCTATAGAGTAAATACCGCTAATGTTTTAAACAGAAGAAAAAAGGAGTTTTAATTTTAGGCTGAAGAAAATTCTTATTACTATGCATTTTGATATTATTTTATTATTTAAAAATAAAAATATTACTTTCACAAATAAAAATTTTTATAAAAAAGTAGACAAATATTGGATTAGTCAACCCCCAATCTCTAACTAAGGAAACATTCCAATATTAATTACATTGGCTTTTGGAAATAGTAAATTTGAAGTAAATTATGAAATGCAAAAATAATGAAATTACTTGAAAATTTGAACAAAAAATATACAGATGGAGATCGATATTCAGAATATAATAATTTTTATGCAAATCTTAAAATTTAAATATATTATACTTTTTATACATATCACAGCATTTATTAGAAAAATACAAAATATTCACTCAAAAATATGATAGTATGTTTTTGTTACTAAGAGAGTACATTCAATTCAAACTTATTTTTAATTTACAGTAATTTAAAATAAAAATTCTGTTAGCATATGCCTCAATGTTTGCAGCTTTGAAATTTGGGATGATCAAAAAAAATTTTTCAATATTTTAATAAGATACTAAATTTCTTGATATACTCTGCCTCACCTGAATTAAAATTTACAGTATAATTAAATTACTTTTTTACAAACATAATTTACTACTTGATAAAAAGATTACAATTTAACTCAGTTTAGAAAAATTACTGTTATTTTTTTACAAATTAGTTAATGGTGGTGAGTATTTGAGAAAAAGCAATATTTTTATTACATGATGATTATTATATTCATTATTATACATTCATTATTACAGATTTTTCTGGTGCTATTACTTTAAGTACATCACATTTTTCAATTAATTGTTAAAAACACAACAAGATTTAAAAAGATTACACACAAATAAAACTTTGGCGCCTTTTCACAAAATAATAATTGTTTTTCCACGAACACAGGTCCTTCATTCTCAAAACTTGAAACTATACACATTCCTTGTTTGTAAGCTGTTCTTGAAACTAGTACTTTTGAAGTTTGAAAAAACTGTTTATAACCTTCTAGAATTCTGGTAATTTCGGCAGAATACATATTTTTATTAATAGACTTTGCACTGGTTATATCAGTATTATTTCCTAAGCTTCTTTCTTGATGAAAAGCATTGAAGTTGCTGGTGCCTTTGTGCTAATGAAAGAAGATTAAAAATAATGTAATTTATGGTTATAAAATGTATAGGAATTGAAATAATTTCACAGAAGAAACAAAATTTAAGCCATTACATTTTTAAAACATAGAAAGATCAATCAAAGCATTATTATTTATATTTTAATTACTATTTTTAAAATATAATATTTAAAAAAAAAATTGTGAAATTGTTGTTCTTATGTAGAAAAATGTTTAAACATTTTTATCTTAAGACTCCTTTCACCCATAAAGAACCTGAAAAGGAAAGTTTTGATATTTTAAAATATTATTATGTATTATTTTTCTTTTTTTCTTTTTGTTGTAAAAATGCGCCAAAGCACCCAAGTAAAATTTCTCCTCATGATAAATTTTGAATTGAATTTCATACCCGCAAAAAATTTGCAGAAGGTACTGCCAACTGTTAAAATATTAAATGAACAATATGATCATCACTTGGATGGATCAAAGAATTCGTGTTGAGCCTAAGAGGGTGGGATATGGCTGCTGATAAACACACAAGCAGTATTCATGTCGATGGTATTAAACTTCCACATGTATATTGTTTGTGAAGATTGTCTTTTTAACTAAAGTTCTTTATTTTCATAGAAGAAAGTATATTTCTGAAAACAAAATATACTTTTATAATTAAAATAAATGTTTTTAAAAATATTATTTAAAAAAAAACTGTAAATATTATAAAGAATACTTGTGACCTTTTTCATTATCAGTTATAATGTTCGATTTCATGCTTATGTTGTCTTTTCCCTCCCTCACAAAACGCAAATGTGGTAAATTACAAAAAAAAAATAATAATAATAATAATTCATGGAAAAATAAGTATCTGTAGCAAAGTATCTATGAGCATCTAAGTATTTTTTATTATTTAGATATAATGAAAAATATATTTATCAACTTTTTAAATACGATATTTTGCTCAATTCAAAATTTTTTTCGCTGAGTAAAAAAATATAAATAAGAAAATCTATTTTTAAAAATAAATTATAATAAGAATTCAGCTGATTTCTAAATGCTCTAAAACAAATCTTGTTCTGGTCGGTATTTTGTTCAAATTTCAGTGAGATTCTTGGCGAATAAAAAAAAATTTAGCGCTTTGTGTTCCTTAACGCCAATATGTTTCTTTGTTTTTTTCCTACCTCGTGTGCCAAAGAGAAACCCAGTTTCCATGACAACGGTTGCCTTTAGTAAATCTCAAGTGCTCATTTGAAATTTGAACGGAAATATAATTCGCTTTGAAAATTTTACAACAAAAGCATTTAAGAATGTATAGACAAAAATTCGTGTAATCATGTGACATTATAAACGAAAGTGAGCAATATAGAACATAAAAATTAAAACAGAAGCATAGATATTGATAAGAAGTTTTAATCCTAACAGAAAGTACATACAATTTTTTTGCTCGGTAGAATGCAATCAAAACACGGAACTAGAATATTTTCATCAGCAGTAAATTTGGCGGAAAGCTATGCTGCTTATGATTGCTTATTTACCGTTTATTTGTCACTGGTATTGCACTTTCTGTGTGCATAAAATGAATGTATCTCCTTATTTATTGAAAAAGAGCTAATATAGATTTTACAATATCTAATTATTCATACAACGAATATAGTTTTTTAGAAGAAATTTGAAACTAACTCTTTCAGAACACAGAACAAAATTTTTTAAAGATGACATGAAAGAAATGAACTGTAATTATTGCAAATAAATAAGAAGATTTTATTTACTTGCAAAAGAAATAGACGATTTCAAAGTGAGTGACGTGAGATGATAGCAAGCTTCGACAACAAAATCCGCGATTAGTCAGTCAACAGCTACAAAATAAGTTATCGATCACGATTTAAGCTCGTGCCTGTCATAGTATGAAAGTTTGGTGCAATCGATTGCGCCATAAACCCATTTCTTGATCATATTTACCAATTTATGGTGCAACCTAAATAAAATAATTTTTCATTTATCCAATTTATGATGCAATTAGAAACTTTGCACCAAGTATTGGTTAAACATTTACCCAGATTTTTTACAGTGTACTAATATTTGGAGCTAGAGAAAATACTAAAATATGGTAAAATTGATACCCATTTTATGTCGCCAGCAAAAGAATACCCATTTCGGGTGCAACGTGGATCGGAATTTTTAACTCTGTAATTTAAGTACTCTTTGTCGGTTTGGAAAAATTAAAATTTTTCCTCCAAATCAATAAAAGCCTAATGACTCTTCTCATCCACACTGCAAAAAATCTGGGTAACTGTTTAACCAATATTTGGTGCAAAGTTTCTAATTGCACCATAAGTTGGATAAATGAAAAATTATTTTATTTAGGTTGCACCATAAATTGGCAAATATGATCAAGAAATGCGTTTATGGCGCAATCGATTGCACCAAACTTTCGTACTATGACAGGCACGAGCTTTAACCGTGACCGATAACTTATTTTGTAGCTGTTGACTAATGACGGATTTTGTTGTCGAAGCTTGCTATCATCTCACGCCACTCACTTTGAAATCGTCTATTTCTTTTGCAAGTAAATAAAATTTTCTTATTTATTTGCAAAAATTACAGTTCATTTCTTTCATGTCATCTTTAAACAATTTTGTTCTGTGTTGTGAAAGAGTTAGTTTCAAATTTCTTCTAGAAAACTATATTCGTTGTATGAATAATTAGATATTGTAAAATCTATATTAGCTCTTTTTCAATAATTAAGGAGATACATTCATTTTATGTGCACAGAAAGTGCAATACCAGTGGCAAATAAACGGTAAATACAGCACTCTTAAGCAGCATAGCTTTCCGCCAAATTTACTGCTGATGAAAATGTTCTTGTTTCGTGTTTTGATTGTATTCTTCCGAACAAAAAAAAAATGTATGTACTTTCTGTAAGGATTAAAACTTCTTATCAATATCTATGCTTCTGTTTTGATTTTAACGTTCTATATTGCTAATTTTCGTTTATAATGTCACATGATTACACGAATTTTTGTCTATACATTCTTAAATGCCTTTGTTGTAAAATTTTCAAAGCGAATTATATTTCCGTTCAAATTTAAAATTAGCACTTGAGATTTTCAAAAGGCTGCCGTTGTCATGGAAACTGGGTTTCTCTTTGGCGCACGAGGTAGAGAAAAAAAACAAAGAAACATATTGGCGTTAAGGAAAACAAAGCGCTAATTTCTTTTTATTCGCCAAGAATCTTACTGAAATTTGAACAAATACCGACCAGAACAAGATTTGTTTTGGAGCATTTAGAAATAAGCCGATTTCTTATTATCAGTTTTTTTTAAAAAAACATTTTCTCATTTATATTTTTTTACTAAGCGAAAAAAATTTTAAATTGAACAAAATACCGTATTTAAAAAGTTAATAAATATATTTTTCATTAAATCTAAATAATAAAAAAATACTTAGATGCTCATAGATACTTTGCTATAGATACTTATTTTTCCATGAATTATTATTATAATTATTAATATATATTTTTTTTTCTTGTCATTTACCACATTTGCGTTTAGTGAGGGAGGGAAATGACAACATAAGCATAAAATCGAACGTTATAATTGATCATGAAAAAGGTCATAAGTATTCTTTATAATATTTAGAGTTGTTTTTTTTTTCTTTTGTATTTTTTTTAAATAATATTTTTAAAAAGATTTATTTTAATTATAAAAGTAGCTTTTTTTATTCTTAAATATATTTTCTTCTATAAAACAAAAGAACTTTAGTTAAAAAGACAATCTTCACAAACAATATATATGTGGAAGTTTAATACCATCCACATGAATACTGCTTGTGTGTTTATCAGCAGCCATATCCCGCCCTCTTAGGCTCAACACTAGCTCTTTGATCCATCCAAGTGATGATTATATTGTTCATTTAATATTTTAAGAGTTGACAGTACACTCTGCAAATTTTTTGCGGGGTCACCCTGTATGAAATTCAATTCAAAATTTATCATGAGGAGAAATTCTACTTGGGTACGTTGGCGCATTTTAACAACAACAAATAATATTAATAATAATATTTTAAAATATCAAAACTTTCCTTTTCAGGATCTTAATGGGTGAAAGGAGTCTTAAGATAAAAATGTTTAAACATTTTTCTACATAAGAACAACAATTTCTCAATTTTTTTTAATATTGTATTTTAAAAATAGTAATTCAATAATGACTTGCTTTGATTGATCTTTCTATGTTTTAAAAACGTAAGGGCTCAAATTTGGTTTCTTCTGTGAAATTATTTCAATTCCTATACATTTTATAACCATAAATTACATTATTTCTAATCTTCTTTCATTAGCACAAAGGCACCAGCAACTTCAATGCTTTTCATCAAGAAAGAAGCTTAGGAAATAATATTGTTATAACCAGTGCAAAGTCTATTAATAAAAATATTTATTCTGCCGAAATTACCAGAATTCTAGAAGGTTATAAACAGTTTTCTCAAACTTCAAAAGTACTAGTTTCAAGAAAAGCTTACAAACAAGGAATATGTATAGTTTCAAGTTTTGAGAATGAAGAACCTGTGTTTGTGGAAAAACAATGATTATTTTGTGAAAAGGCTCCAAAGTTTTATTTGTGTGTATTCTTTTTATATCTTGTTGTGTTTTTAACAATCAATTGAAAAATGTGATATACTTAAAGTAATAGTCAAGTAGTAAATTATAGTTGTAAAAAAGCAATTTAATTATATTGTAAATTTTAATTCAGATGAGGCAGAGTATATCAAAAAATTTAGTATTTTATTAAAATATTGAAAATTATTTTTAGATGATCCTAAAGTTCAAAACTGGAAACATTGAGGCATATGCTAACAAAATTTTTATTTTAAATTACTGTAAATTAAAAATTAGTTTGAATTGAATTTACTCTCTTAGTAAAAAAAACATACTATCTATCATATTTTTGAGTGAATATTTTGTATTTTTTTAATAAATGCTGTGATATGTATAAAAAGTATAATATATTTAAATTTTAAAATTTTGCAAAAAATTATTATATTCTGTCTATGTATACAAACATCAAAGGGATTGTAAATGAATAAATTAGGTTTGAATATCGATCTCCATCTGTATATTTTTTGTTCAAATGTCCATCTTATTTCAATACTTTTACATTTCATAATTTTCTTCAAATTTATTATTTCCATAAGCCAATGTAATTAATATTTGAATGTTTCCTGAGTTAGGGATTCAGGTCTGATTAATCCAATATTTGTCTACTTTTTCATATAAATTTTTATTTCTGAAAGTAATATTTTCATTTTTAAATAATAAAAAAATATCAAAATACATAGTAATAAGAATTTGCTTCAGCCTAAAATTAAAATTCTTTTTTTCTTCTGTTTAAAACATTAGCGGTACTAACTCTATAGCATCAGCTGGTGCTTGAACGAATGAAATGTAAAAAAGAATTTTAATTTTATATATATCAACTTGAAGAAAGAAAAAAGTTTTATTTGAAAGAAAACATTTTTAAAGCGCCAAAAAGCAGAGAAAGTTAGCATCATTATTAAATATTTATAAAAGAAAAGGGAAAACAATTTAAATCAAAGTCATATAAATCAAATTATAATATAGCTTTTTAAATCTATACAAATTCAAAAATACTATTTTTAATTTAGATGTATTAATATAGATTTATATTTATATTACATAATACATCTAAAATTAAAATAGTTTTTTTAATTTTTATAGATTTAAATAGCTAAATTATAATTTGATTTACATGAATTTGATTTAAATTATCTTTTTTTATTAATATTTAATAATGATGCTAACTTTGTCTGCTTTGTGGCGCTTTAAAAATACTTAATAATGTTGCAACCTTCCTTGCTTATGGTTTCTTTCTAAAATACCAAATCATGGTGTAACCTTCCTCCGCTTTTAGTTCTTTTCAAAACACTGATTTTTCGTGCAACCTTTCGCTGCTTTATGGTTCTTTCAAAATCCCATTTTGTGGTGCAACCTTCTCTCGTTGTTTGGAGCTAGTGAAAGCACCAATATATAGTAAAACTGAACACCAATCTATGTAGCCAGCAACTGAATACCAATGTTTGGCACAACGTAGCTCGGCATTTTTTACAGTGCATATATAATTTTTTCAACTACAGTGTAGTTGAATTTTAAATGGATTTCGAAGTTTCTTATTAAGTTTTTATATTTATTTATTTATTTACTTTATTCATAATTATCTTTACTATTTTACTTGAAGCAATAACAATTTTAAAGTTATTGAGTGATGCTTGTTGTTCGTTCACATAAAAACAATGCAAATGTTTTTATCTCTAGGAAAAATGGTAATTCTAGATGTTTAACAGCAACTGTTTCGAGAAAGTTCTTTTGTTCTTCAATTTTTAATCCAAAACTCATCGCTTTCAAATGTCGATACGGCGACAGAATGATTCACTATAACTAAAACTAAAAATTTTTCATTTTTTATAGCAAAATATAAAATTAAGGATTTATTACTATAGTAATAATTGAGCATCATTTGTTATTTTTTTAATAAAAGAAAATAAATATTTGAAGTACACTTTTCTGAATCTTTTACTCAAACTAATGAATTGTTCCTTTTTGCAGATTACCTTAACTGGCTAAATGAAGAAGAACAAGTAAGATGTAAAATATATAGGTATTAATAATTTTTTGCCTATTTTTAAATATGAATATACTTAATTCTTGAAAATACCTTTTTTTTGAATTTATGGCTAGTTTATAGCTAGAATATGTTGTTTTTTTTTGTCTCCTGACAAAAATAAATTAAATTTCAAAAAAGAAAAAAAAACGTTCTATCACTAAGATTTCCAGAGATATGCTATTAAGGATATAATAATTTTTTTTTCTGTCTCCCGAGGGAAAGAAATAAATTTTTAAAAAATAATAAATATGGAAATAAATAAATGGTCTATTTCTTAATAGTGTCGTATTTTTCTTTCTCCCGAGGAAAAGAAATAAATTTTTAAAAAATAATAAATATAGAAATAAATAAATGGTCTATTTCTTAATAGTGTCGTATTTTTCTGTCTCCCGAGGAAAAGAAATAAATTTTGATAATGATCAAAATAAATAAATGATCAAAATATCGACTTTTAGATTTTTAAATATTTGGATTGTAGACATCATAAACTTTCAAACAAAAAAAAATATTTAAATTGGAGCATTTTTTACAGAGATATTAGCATTTTAATTAGGCCTCGCCCCTTTGTTTACTCACGTAAGTGCTGAAGTCAGTAGTTGACTGCAGACGGATTTTTAGTTTCGGTTTAAGCTAAAAGCTAATTATTGCAGATAATCTTTAAATTATTTAATTTTTAAATTGCATTTATCTTACTAAAAGTGGCAGCATATTGTCATAGTTGATAGATTGATTTTGTTTATGCTTTTATTTGGTTTATTAGCCTTGTTATGGTCGTTATTTAACGTGTAATTCTCCAATTTTTTCAAAAGAGCTTTTTTCAAAGCTACTATTTTTGTTTCATCTTATTTTACATCCAAAATACTAACGAAAGCATTCATAGTTGCATGACAAATGTCCAAAAGAGGCATTCGTCTAAAAAAAAGGCTAGAACTAGCAATAACAGCTGCAGTTAGCTAGTAAAAGTAAAAAAGAATAAAAATGAATGCAGTTTATTATATGCTTCTGGTGGATTTTAAACTTTATGTGTACGTCAAAGTGTGGGAAATTAGAGAATTTGCTAAAATGTTTTGTTTTCGTTTCCTTTTATAATGTTATTTCAGAATATCATACCTAAGGATTTTTGTTACAATTCTTTTACCTTATTGTGAAATTATATATTTTGAAAGTAGAAAAGATCGTATAATTTTTGTGTTTTTTTAATATATTTGAAAGTAATTTTATAACTCGTGATTAATTATGCACAAGTTCTGATTATATGCTGTCATAAATTATCATTTCATATATTAAATTTATAAAAATTTAAATAATTGTGAATTTTATAGCAATTTTCTTTTTCTCTGTAAATATTGCATTCTCTTCCGCATTAGTTTCTGATATCTGATACCATATTTTGAAAAAATTATGTATAAATACTTGGTTATTATATAAAAAAGCATGTTAATTATTAACTTCGTAAAAATTAAAAAATATTCAACAATATTATTTTCATTTTGCTTTTCTATATCAATTCTTTTACCTTATTATGAAATAAGATATTTTGAAATTAGAAATGATCAAATATTTTTTTTTTTCAGTATATTTAAAATTAATTTTATTACTCTTGATTAGTGATGTACAAGTTCTGCATATATACTGTCTTAAATCATCATTTCTTTAACAAATTTATAAAAAAATAAAATAATTGTGCATTTTACAACAATTGTTTCGATTTTTTTCAATGTAAATATGACATTCTCGACATCATTAGTTTCTGATATCCAATACCATATTTTGCCAAATTAATGTATAAATAGTTGGTTATTATATAAAAAAGCATATTAGTTATTAATTTGCAATATATTTGACAATATTATTCTTATTTTGCGTTTTAATTACAAAAACTTGTTTTTCTCAAAACGAAAATTTTGTTTCGAACTAGAAATTAAAACAGTTCCATGCGCTGTAATTTTGATGACTATTGCATTAAAATTTTGTTGAATTTAAATTGAATTTAATAATGTTGAATTTTATTTGTACATCCCTTGTTGCACCTGATCATTATTCTGTAGGACAATGGAAAGTTTAAATTATAATCAAAATAAACTGTAGTTGGTTTTATACGAGTATGTAGTATCTCAAATCTGCGAGCCATAGCTTAAACAGCATTTTTTTTTTTTTTTAAAGTGTCAATAATAATTATAAGTAAGTTTATTTCCTGATTTAGAAATAAAACTTGTAGTCGGAAAAACTACATTATCTTTCTAGTTTACTACAACTACAAAGACTTTGCTACCAATGTAGTTAACTACAACTACAGGTACTTTTTTTTTTTTTTTTTTTTTTTTTTTTTTTTTTTTTTTTTTTTATAAACGTAGTGACTACTTTAGAATTTAGTAACTTTATACTTTAAGGAGACGAACTTTGCTGGAGAACTTAACTAGCACCTATATTCAAAATGGTTTTGAATAAGAAATTGGCTTACATGAAATATAAGGAGGAATATTTATTCATCTTTACATGAGCCAGTTTGTTATTCCAAAACATTTATTTGTTTTTTCCGCATTATTCATTTAACCTTCAACTTTAAGCCTCTTCTGACAGCGAGTATTCAATTTGAGAAAGGCAAAACTATGAAATACCTTCCTTTGAAATAACATTAATATTTCATTAGTGTGCATGTGAAAGTGTGACCAAAGTGATTAGTTATCTCTTTTTCGTAATGACTAGTTTATATATTAGTTTTAAATACGTAATTTCTTTTAACTCTCAGCCATTTTCATTGCATCCATTGACGTCCGTCAAGATTTGTATCCATCAAACTCGAAAAATTAGTTGCGTTAGAGCCGCGTTATAATTCGTAACTAACGGTAAAAGTAATTGCCAGAATCGCTAAAAACTATTCTGTTTTTTATAATTCTTTTAATTTTATTTATTTATTTTCGTATTGCACGACTTTTTTTAACTCTAAACATACCAACACTTAATAAATACCTATTTCTACCATAGCCGGTTAAATGACCGTACTTTATATTTCTTGATTGAATGTATGAAATATGGATGTTAGGAAGAAAATAAACTAAAAAAACCTTATCATAATTAAACAAAATTGTATATTTTTATGTATTACTAACACAAAGAATAAGAAATTTTAAATGCGCATTTTTTACACATAGGGGAAGCTCGGGCAAGATGGGACCACCGGGCAAGACAGATTTTTTTTTTTTTCTATGCGCGATTTTTTTTTTTTCATGGAAGCGACTACTAAAGTGCGTTTTCGGTAAGAAAATATTATTGTACGCACTCAATACGCACAAGTGTTTTCGTCAGTTCACAATCGGTGTTATCGAAAGGCAAGCATTGTTTTGTTTTTCGTATAACGTGTTAAAATATTTTTCCAGGTTTGTATGCTGTTATTATTTGTTTAATACATTGCAATAAATTTTTCAAATTTGTGGCACTGTAGTGTTATTATTGTGCAAACATAATGAGTGGTGAAAATTAAAATTTATTTGTTTAAACAAATTTGCAAATAAAGTTTTTAAAAAATGTACTATCCGGGCAAGATGGTACAGCCAAAGTATTATAAAAGTGTAATATAAAAATTTAACTCTCCGGATTTGGCAAAAAGCATAAAAAATAGCGTAATACAGTGAAATCTGCCAAGTTGACCACCCTTGTAAGTTGGGCACCTGCATAAGTTGACCTCTATTATCAAGAACGGAATTTTTCCTATATAATATAAAGAAGCAAAACCTTTGCAGCTTGACCACCTGTCTATCTAGTATGTTGACCACTGAAATAAGTCAATTTTGTCTAGGAGTATTATGAAATTCTATTCTAAAACCCTCATAAGTTGACCAGGAAAAAAAAATTCAGAAAATGTTCTGTCATTTTGCAATGTATGTTAAAATTTCACTTGTTTGGTGAAATAGTGTAAAAAGCTAATCCAGGGCCGGATTTAAGCTTGGCGTGGCCGCAAGCTACTGAAAAAGACGGGGCCCTTATAAGTTCATTTCTATTTATATACACCTAAGGAAAACTGTCATTATTTTTTATTGTTGAGTATTAACATTAAACTAGGAGGCTTCGCCCCCTGCTCGCTGGCGCTCACCAACCCCCGAAACTGCTTTCGCAGTTCATTTCGGATTGCTTCGCAATCTAATGCTCGCTTTGCTCGCTCATTGGATACGTTCTTAACGTCTAGCTTTTGTATACTTTTTTGAATACTGAAGTTCCGAAAACTTTTCACTGTAGAGTATTCTAAACCTGTACATTTCAATATTAATTTGAAGCTGATTTATGTTGCTAAGTTAAGTTTCAAAAAATTCTATGGCTGGCAACAGCATTTTTATTTTTTAAGTTGTTTATTTTTATTTTTGCCGCAGCTGAATTGAACAACCTGATAATGCTCACTCTGGTTATTGTTTCCGTTTTTAAAAGCGCTATATGTTGAGCCACCTCAGCTAGATTTGGCATGTGACATTTTTAGATGCAATCATTGGTCGATTTTCTAACGTTGCCATTCGGGAAGTTGTAATGAGGCTTTTTTTTGTGCCGTGTAAGAGAAATATATATATAGATTATTAAAAAATTCTCTTTAAGTTACATTTTGCTATGCTGCTCAAAATCTATAGACTTAGAAACATGAAATTTTGAAGGTGTGTAGAAAATATGTAAGGAGTTAGAAGGAAATACGAGAAAATACAATTTGATTATTAGTTTTATTCTTTTTATGACCGCCGTTGAAAAACTGACTCAATTTTGAGTTTACAACTAACCATGTTTAACTACATAGCCTTGTAATTTTGAAATCAATGCAGAAGACAAGGGAACTCCTGGAGCAGTACCCAGAGATATTGATTTGTTATGAGAACTTGTAACCCAGGCAGATTTAACATGCACCAGTCACCATTTTATACATGGGTATTCTTCGGCCGTCTGGATTCGAACTCTCATTCTCACGAACACGAGTCCATAGCCTGGTCAACCAGGCTATTGCGGCCAAATTATTAGTTTATTTTATAACAGTCATTGAACAGCCCATCCAATTTCGAGTTTCGAGTACTAATGTTCAACTCCGTAGCCTTGTAATTTTGAACCCAATCCAGCAAACAAGAGAACTCCAGGATCAAGCATTTGAGGAAATTTTTGCCTTCGTGGAGGAACCAGCATTTGAGTTACATGGAGAGGAAAACCACGAAAGCCTCCCACGGTTAGTCTGACAGTAAGGGGACTCTAACCCATGTTCCGTCTACCACTGAGGATATTTTACGTCAGCACTGTGGTCGGTGCAAGCCAGTAGTAGAATTCATATCGACCAGCAGCCGTCACTGGCACTCGAACTCGGTTCACCTCATTCGGAGGCGAATGCTCTATCCCTTGAGTGAGTAACTGAGTAACAACTCTGACTGAGTAACTCTCTGAGTAACAACCCTTCACTGAGTAACAACTCTGCAGGAGGTACCAATTTTCCAATTTTATTGATTAGCTTAAATTTAGTCATCTTCAAAATGTAAATGGCAATCGTAATTTTTGTGTAGAAAAATGGAAATATACCGTTTTTCCTCTTATCTGCAATGATTAATGAGAAGCAACCACGAGGGTTAGTGAGCAAAGTGAACAAAGGGTGGAGCCTTCTAGTTTTTTAAATAATTTTAAAATTATTAGTTTTTAACATGTATACTTTAAAAAAAGTAAGAAAAACATTTTTTAGTCTATAGAAATAAAAATAACTTAATAGAAATAAAAATAATAAATATAAAAAAATAAAAAATAAGAATAAAGAAATAAATACTGACCACACTGAGAAAAGAAAGTATGGTATTAGAATATAGTAAAATGTACGGTATTTATGGGAAGACCAAAATGCAGGATAGTTCTTTTCAATAGTGATCTAGTTACGACTTCTCTTGAAGTTTACATAATAAAAATATAGTTTTTTGTCATAATGTTCGGTAGTAAATGTGTTAAATTTTTTAACTTTATCATGATACCGTAGTTCCAAACTGTGTTCTATGGAAATTTATTGTTTTAGAGCGAATTTATAACCGGCCATGAATACTTTTATAACTTCTAGTTAGTTCTTTTATAATCTCTGATTATATTTAGATCTATCATATCGTATATAATCTTTCTCTTTCCTTTATTAAATTATTTGAAGTAAAATACCAATTAAATAAAAATGGCATTTTTTAAATGAAAATATATTTCTAAAAACAATATGTTGAATGTTGAACAAATTAGGAAAAGAATAAGCATTTATAAAATATTACATTAATATTTCATACCACACTTCTCAAATCAATATAAAATAACTAAATTCTTTTATAAAGAAAAATGCTTTACAAATTATCATTTTTAGCGTTTATAACTAGTCTCTTAAGTTCATTTAAAAATAAACTATAATTCGGCTTATCTTATTCATTTTCAGCTTTTGTATATACACCAAAAATAAATTCAAAAATAGAGTAGATATAGCACAAGGATTGCAAATTTAACTGTCGGATATAAAACCTTAATTAAGATTGTTAATGATAAAACAATGAAAAATCTTCATTCATTTAATTAAATATTTTAAAATATTTTTTCAGGTTATAACGTTCACAATTACCTTAATAAACTTTCATCGTAATGTCGGGGTTCTGCAGAAGGAAGCGTAAATAATAATTGAGAACCGCTGCCTTAGAGCATGGCATAATGATCACTAATTCGGTTAATTTTATTTTTGTCTTTTGTATTTTTATTAAATGTGTGGTAATAAGAGCTATAATTTTAAAAAACCAGAATTTTCGATAAACTGTTGCATTGTGACCAAAAAAATTACCAAATGAATGATTTAAATACCATATATTTTGCTTTTGTTACCAAAATTGTTTTTTTCTTTTTTTGCGAGAAGTGTCGAAAATTTTTCTCAGTGCGTTATTTTGTGTTCTAATATATTTCCACACTACTTATTTAGACAAATACTAAAAATGGACCTTAGCTTTGAATGTCAAATCCAATCATGGAAATAAGGCTATTTTTTCACACTTTGACTTCTACACTTATTTTAAATTATTATTACAGATAAATTCTTTTTATAAAACAATGTAATTAAACTAAGTATACCAAATTCATTTAATTTTCTTCTGTATATCTAAATAAATATTTCGATGCTATGAATTTAGAAATAGTATAAGGAATTCGAAATTAATACCTCACTTTTTATTTACATAAAGAGTGTGAATAGCCAACAATTATTTTATATTTTTAAACACTTCGATTAGATTTCGAAAAGCATCCGAAAATGTAAAAAAGAAGAAAAAAATTATTATGGGCTTCATAGGGCCCCAACTCCGAATAAAACTCTAAAAATAGAAGGGAAAAAGTGGGATCTGGGGGCCCTTGCCATCTCGGGGCCCCAAGCTACAGCTTATTTAGCTTATACGTAAATCCGGCCTTGAGCTAATCTAAACCCTTTTGTGAGTTGACCATCTGGGGAAACTGTAGGGGGTCAGCTTTTGACCATTTCTTTCATTCATTCATTGAAAACAGGTGTGTTAGTTGAAAAGTTGCTCTTCCAGATGCAATAGTGAGCAAATAGTAAGTGTAGTAATAACAGAATAAATTTTAAAGTGTTGAAATATTTTTGTTTTGTTAAAGTTTTCAAATTACATGTCTTCGTGTTCTGATATTTTAAGAAATTATTTTTATTAAACACTTCACTTGCATAACTAACGAAATAATTTTTTTAAAAAGTTAGTTAAATATTAGAATTATGTATACGTAACAAATTGAAGTTCATTCAGGTTTAAACACATTTCTTAAGATATTCATTTGGTTATTTGCTAAATAAAATTTTTACGTCAAGTAAAAAAAAAAATTTCAATATATAGCAACATGATATAGGAAATGAAAAAGTAAACAATGACCCGCCCCCTCTATAAGTTGACCACTTGTCTAAGTTGACCACTAAAACAATGCACCACAAGTGGTCAACTTACACAAGTTTTACTGTATAAGCAAAAAAAAAAAAAAAAAAAAATACGAACTAGCAAATTATTTAAAACAAATTTATAAAAATAATTTTTAATTAATTAATTGACAGTCAATATTCAGATTGCTTAGAATGGGGTCATGAAGCGTGCTGTGCTTATTCCGGTTTTGGCCACTTCTTACGCAGTAACTGTGATGTTTAGGAACGTTTTTTTGTCGATTATTCTTTTATTCTGACATTAATTTCAGTGATTTTTAAAATATAATTATGTGTCCCATCTTGCCCGGGTAGCCCGGGCAAGATGGGACAATGTTCTATTTTTGTTTATGTTAAGTTATTATTATTGAACTTTATTATTTATTTATTTTCTGTATGAGATATGTAAGAGCAATGTTCCCACTATATGTTTACAATATAAAAGATATAAAATTGCTCTAGTTTACTATTTTTTGAACCACGTTTCCTTAAACGGTCCATCTTGCCCTACCTTCCCCTACAGGGTGTTTCCAGTGTACATTTTCTGCAAACATATTTCTTCTAATTATTATTATTTCTATAATTCTTATAATTATAAGAATATATAAGAATTATAACTCTTATAATTTTTCTTATAATTAATATTATTTCTTCTAAGAACTTGTGCTGTCTTGATTGTTTCAACATTTTTCGGGGTAAAAACTAACAGTTAGTTAGAAATAAAGTAAAGCTATCGAAATAAAATATGAGCTACTTACCAAAACATTTAGTCTTTTGTCATTTTTCTTACACGAAAATGCCAATCGAAATTTTAGGTACTTTCTTGAAATTTTAATTCACAGTTATTTTGATTGAACTAACTACGCAACAGTCTTTGCAGAAATGTGCAACTAATCGAATGCAATATACGTTGAACACGCATTGCATCGTAATTTCTGATCCGATAACCTTGTAAAGCAATAAATTGTTCTCCCGGTCAAATGGCCGGTTGGAGAAATAGGTATACGATAAGTATTATTCGAAACAAACAAAATACAAAAAAACATTTTAATAATAGAATAGTAACTGTATATAGAATTCTTAGAAAAAGTCATGAAGTGAAATGTGCAAGAACGACAAGATGATAAGCGCATTTTCGTTCCAAAAGCTCTTAAACGGTCATTTGACCGGTTATGGTATGTTTAGTGTTAAAAAAAAGGAAGCACACTGCCCTACAAGCTATGAAAAACAGTAGCGAGTATAATAGTTTCACTACTTCTTGTAGTGGATCTACTGAATAAACTACTTAATACGACAACTAAATAAAACTAATATTTTTAAGTGTTTCTTGCTTATTTTTTACAATAATTTACCTCTGAGTTTTTTTTTTTTTTTTTTTTTTTTTTTTTCTCTCTCTCTCTCTGTTTTTCCGATAAGCAAGTTCTACAATTTCCCAGGAAATAATGAAGAATCCAATCAATGCTATCATTCTTCAGAAAGTAAAGAAGGGGAAAGAACAATTGCAATCATCCAATGGTATTATTGGGGGCAGGCAGAGAAGAAAAGAAGGGGATTGGTTGAAGAAAAATACTTCAAGAAGATCCAAAGTAACAATGCTTTGGGCGGAACAATGCAGGAGGCGCATGCCCAATCCTTTCACGGGACCTCCTTTCTTTCAGGTAGAAAAAATGTACCGTCTTTTGATTCATTAAAAAGGAAGACACTTCATGCATCCTTTATTTATTTCCTCATGACAAATAATTAAAATGCTTACTGTTCGATTCCTTCTTATTCAATTGTTTGAATACAATTTAAGTGACTTTCTTTGCTCAGTGTTTATGTAAATATTTTAAATTTCGGTACTTCCAGATTATCTCGTCGACCGTTTTGCGCCAAACCATTATCGCCAAAAGTTAGCTTCTGCGTCAATAACCGCAAATTTCATTATATTTATGTTTTTTTTTTATTGTTTTTGTTTTTTTGTTTTTTTTAACCCTCGTTGAACTACTAATGTTCAACTCTGTAGTCTTGTTATTTTGTTGAACCCAATCCAGAAGACAAGGGAACTCATGGATGTACTGGGAGAAATTTGCCTTCGTAGAAGACTTATTGATGGAACTAACCCGCATTTGCGTTACATGGAGAGAAAGACTACGAGAACCTCCAATGGTTAGCCTGACAGCAAGGGGACTCTAACCCATGATCCGTCTGCCACGGAGGATATTTCACGTCAACACTGTGGTCGGTGCAAGTCGGGTGCGGAATTCGCATCGACCAGCAATCCCCGGGTTCGAACCCCGGTTCACCTCATTGCAAGGCGAATGCTCTATCCCCTGCGCCATCGCGGCTCCGTTAGTGGGATTTTGTAAAAAAGCAAAACAAGAATCAGCGCGGAACTATCCGAAAACACTTGATATTGGTATTAATGTGGCGGCTACTGCACAAGAACTTGTCGCTTTAAAAGCTATCAAGGATTTTTTGCCACAGAAATGGTTCATAATAATGGTTCGATTCAAGAATAATTCAATGTGTAATTATAGAGGTTTTAACTTTGTTTTGATTCTTTTAATTACATATTTTTCCACTTTGTTTTTTTATTATTATTTTATTATAATTCTTTGATAAATTTAATGTGTTTCGAATGTTTTTTATTTTATTATGGAAATTGTTTTTTCCATTATGATGGCGCCAAAGGATTTGCCCATTTTCGCGAGCGTTGACAGATCGACGGGATAATCCCTGCATTTCATATCATTTTTATTTAAACGTTTTTCATCCTATTAAAAATACTAAGAATCGTTCTGTTTTCAAAAGCTTTGGATTCGGAGTAAATCTTTTTCAACCATGATACAGATGAAGGCAAAACTTTTCAAGCATTTTTTTCTGCTACTGCTATATATAACATCTTAGTAAGAAAAAAAATTAACATGACTAGAAATCGACAAATATTTTAAATGTTTTAAAAACTTATTTTAATAGTTGCTAATTTATCGATTGGACCGTTCAAATATTTTTTTTTTGGCAATTTTAGGCTCCCTCATTATCAGAAAAAATTACAAATTCCTTCTATGATTACCTAGAAATTCGCCTTTTTTTTCCGTTGCTTTAATCTAACTTTAAAATTAAATTAAATTAAAAAATATTACTTAGAATAAAACAAAATGTACATTTTTAATTTATTTTATAAAATTTTGAAACTTTTTTTCCCAAACTTATGTTTTATTTCAAGTTTTTTGAAATGTTTTGCTCATCACCTGAGACGCGATGGCTCGCCTTCCAATGAGGGAAACCGGGTACTCAGCGATGCGAATTCTTTACGAATTCTGTATTCGGCTTGAAACTGACCACAGTGCTGACGTGAAATATTCTCAGTGGCAGACGGATCATGGGTTAGAGTCCCCTTGCAGTCGGGCTAACCGTGGGAGGTGCTCGTGGTCTTCCTCTCCATGTAACGCAAATGTGGGTAAGTTCCATCAGAAAGTTCTCCGCGAAGGCAAATTTCTCCCAATACTTGATCCAAAAGTTCCCTTGTCTTCTGGATTGGGTTCAAAATTACAAGGTTACGGAGTTGAACATTAGCACTCGTGAACCGAAAAATTGGGTCGGCTGTTCAACAACAGTAGTTATAAAATAAAATAAAAATTGTTTTTTTCCTACCCCTCCCCCCTTGTCAGCAAAAATAAGCCAATCGCAACCTCTCTTCCCTTTAATATTTGAACACCCCAGATTTTTTTTTTTCTTTGAAAGTGGTTAAAATCAATGTCCAAATTTCTTTAATTTCAAGCATTCGATAACAAATACTTGTTTCAATTCAAAAACAATCATTTCACCATTTTTAGTCAGAACATAAAATAGTAGTAAAAAATACCTGTTGTTGGGTGACAAGCTGTTCTTTAAGATGTTGTAGTTGATTGATCATGTCAGTAAGGCAACGTTCTTTCTCTTTGATATTGTCTCCTGATAAGGCTAAACGTAAGCAATCGCTTTCCATCATACTTAATGGCGCTTCATTAATTGCAGGTGGTACCCTAAGAGAAATCAATCATTTTATTTCCGAACTATAGCTAAACACAATTTTTAGTTCATTGACGATTTTAAATATAATATAGAAAAGAACCATAAAAGTGGTTTTAAAAACACCTATAAAAAAGTGGTTGGGCAAGTATGTTTATGCCAAATAGATATTATACCAAGTTAGAAAGCGCTTATAAATAACTGATATGGGCAATTCAAACTGAGGTGAAAGTATAAATGTTTGGATAAATAACTGGTATGCAATTGTAGTAATGAAGGAGTACTAACCTGATAGGAGGACTTGTGTTAAAATATTCACCAGAAGAAGACGTTCTTAGTACATCATCCATACTCCTTTTACCTTGATCAGCAGAGAAAATAATCTCCTGCTGTAATGGGTAATGTATTTGACTGTTGTGAGGACCGTTATTTTCTAAAAGAGGAGGTTTTTGCAAAAAATCGCAATTATTAAGACAAGATTCTGAATCGGAGTCTGTTGTAGTTTCAGATCTAGTAGAAGAAACACTTAACAATAACCTATGTTTCCTAGAAGATGTAAGAATCATTCCGTCACTAGCTAGACTGTCACAAGAATCTTGGTCAAGAGATGCTCTTCTGTGTCGCACTTTAAAAGAGTCAAAAGTATTATTATTTAATAGTTCTTTGGATTCTGCATTCTGTTCATCTTCTAAATCTGCCCTAAATATATCTTCAATTTCCGATTGAAGATCTTCGTTCTGCAGTCCATCCGCTGGCAATTTAGTTGGTGGACTTTTCCGTTTTGAGGACATCCTCCTAAAAATATAAAATTTTCTCTTTAGAGCTTACCATTACACTGCTAAATGACAATGTATTTAATTGTTATTTTACCATTTTTAAATAAATTAACCATACAATCATAAACAAGATGACATTCAAACTGTTAAAGTTGAAAAAAAAAACATTTATCAACTGCTTTCTCAATAATACGGTTAAACAACCAAATTTAATAGCTGGGCCCACTTCTTCTAGTGAAGCTACTTTGTACCTGGCAAATGGGTACTTATAATAGCCGAGAGGGCTATTCTGTCAGTTTTATGACAGACAGAACAGGAGTTAGAGTCCCAGCATTGAAATCACAATATTTCCTGCATTTTCCTCAACGCACGAAGAGTTTCCTGTGTCCTGCAATCTCCTGCAATCTGGACAATATGAATACGATAGTGATCTTATACGATAGTGATCCAGTAAAAAAATTGTGGTTTTGAAACCATGCTAGTTGTAAATGGTTAAAAAACCGTATAGGTAAAATACGGTTTTACCTATTTTCATATTGTCCGTCAACTTTCAAAATACCGTCAACTTTACGATTAATTTTGTGGACAGACTGCTGCCGGCTATTTTACCATAATTTTAGAATGAAAATTCTAACAGTGTAGACCATCTAAATATATAGGGCTATAGCATCTGAAAGAAAAAATATATCAAACGCAAAAACAAATAAATATAGAGTTTTTTTTTTTTTTTTTTTTTTTTCTTTTTCTTTTTTTTTTTTTTTTTTTTTAATCTGAATGTTATTATGTTATCTTAAAGTAAAGAAAATATGCTTGACTTAACCAACGGTATCACTCATAAAATAGTTTAAAATTAAGAAACCAATTTTTTTCTCACTTTTCTTTAGAATAATAATTATATGATTGAAATATTTACAGAATATTTCTGCTTTTTCTCTTGGTTTTCAATTAACCTCCTTAAGATCAAGCTTTAAATAATAACAGCTAATATGATTTTTACTTAGAAATATGTAGCTTCGAAAAAACTTAATTGTTTTTCTGTTAATTTTAAAAATTACTTAAAAAATTGTGAATTTTAATTTGTAGCATTTTTTTAAAATTTTTTTTATTTTTTTTTTATTTTTGAAAATTGTAGGACATTTTTATAGCGATTGTTTCGATATTTTCTTAAAGAAACAAATTTGTTTATGATGAAATGATAAGATCATTATATGCCATAAAACTTTCTAAAAAGTTACTTGAATCGAAGGTCTTAATTTTCTTTTCAAAGATTTTCATTTTAATTGAAAAATTCTAAAGCGAACGTTAATTCAATTGCATTTTCACATATAAAATAATTTCGTAAAGGTGAACAAAAAAAAATTATTATTTAGTTTTTTTTAAGCTGATAAAATTAAACAAAATATTGCGCAATACATTGGTCGTTGGAATTTAAGAGTTCATGAAAACATATCGCTGGTTCAAAACTAAAACGACACATCTCCAATTGAGTTAACATTGCAGATGTGTCGTTTTAGTTTTGAACCAGTGATATGCTTGAAAAATGTTTAAGAAATAAAATATTCCGAATTATTCTTCAGGGCTCTTCATTTCAAACGTCTCTTTTTAATAGATTACTATTAATCTAAAAAATTAAACGTCGTTGCAATCATAGATTTGTTAAGTTAACACATTTACTGAAAATAAACAATTAAAACATCACCTAGAAAAATGAAATACGCACTGTAAGGAATTTTGGAGGTTTCGTAGGAGAATTTGAGGCTCTCTAACTATTATATTTTCCATAAGAAGAGATGTTCTTAAAGGACATTTACCGAAAATAAACAATTAAATCCTCACCTAGAAAACAAATACGATTCTCAAACTAATATATTTTTCTTACGAAAAGATTTTCTTAAAGACATTTACTGAAAAAAAAAAATTAAAGCCTCCCCTTAAAAAAAAAAAAAATACGGCTCTCAAACTAATATATTTTTCTTAAGAAAAGATTTTCTTAAAGACATTTAATGAAAATAAACAATTAATGCCTCCCCTTGAAAATAAAATACGGCTCTCAAACTAATATATTTTTCTTAAGAAAGGATTTTCTAAAAGACATTTACTGAAAATAAACAATTAAAGCCTCCCCTTGAAAACAAAATACGGCTCTCAAACTAATATATTTTTCTTAAGAAAAGATTTTTTTAAAGACATTTACTGAGAATAAACAATTAAAGTCTCCCCTTGAAAACAAAATACGGCTCTCAAACTAATATATTTTTCTTAAGAAAAGATTTTCTTAAAAACATTTACTGGAAATAAACAGTTAAAGCATCCCCTTGAAAACAAAATACGGCTCTCAAAATAATATATTTTTCTTAAGAAAAGAATTTCTTAAAGAAATTTACTGAAAATAAACAATTAAAGCCTGTCCTTGAAAACAAAATACGGCTCTCAAACTAGTACATTTTCCTTAAGAAAAGATTTTCTTAAGGACATTTACAGAAAATAAACAATTAAATCCCCACCTACATAAATTGAGCATAATACGCATAAATCGAGCATGTAAAGAATTCGAAGATATTGCAGCAGAATTTGAGGTTCATAAACTATTATATTTTTGTTCTTAAAACAAACTGTGATAGATTATAATAATTATGAAGTTGATTGCATTGAGAGTGAAATGGAATACCTTTTATTGAAATGTCACCTTTCAACCACAAACATCCGGTCATCCATTTCTTAAGCCGAAACAATCTTTGACAATAACTAATGTTGCGCTATATTGAAAGAAGCTGGAAAGAGGGGTCATTCGTCATGTGAGTAGAGTGACCGCTCCTCTTGGGTCCAAAATCTCGGAAGCGTATTGCTTAATTCAGTGAACACAGTGTAATATGGGGGCTGCTTCAATAGGGTGACAAATGGTCAAGAAGAAATTGTTTCGACGCCCTAAAAATGGCAATCTATATTGTCGGTAGATGCTTTTCAAGAAACTATTTTCTAGAAGACTTTCATTTTATCACACCATTTAATTATTTATGTCTCCGATGACCCAAAAATTCTTCTAAATTTAAATCTAATCTCTTTCTTAAATTTTAATTGGTATTAAAATGAGTATTTTAATCAAAATCGAGTGACAGTTTTCATTTAACACCAGAAAGACTGAAACTGAGTATATACCTATATTGCCTAAAACCAGTCAAAATGACTGCATTGCGAAAGGATAACTAATGTTTAAAGAAATTTGTTTAATTAATTTTTAATATTTTTTTACATTATTTACAGTTATATAACAAGTTATTATTCAATATTAACAATAAAAAAATTTACTTCACTTGAAAGAAAACAAAAACAATTTATGCGTTATTATTTGTACATTTTTTGCAAATGAAAAAGCAGTTGAAAAAGTCAAAATGACTTCCTTGGGCAATCTAGTGTTTAGTTGGAATTAAATAGAAATTTTTTTTTTTTTTATTGTCTGTTTAGTATTGTATATTTAAATATTAAAGTTGTTCAGAAGGTTCTATGATATTTTAATAAACTCTTTTGTTCATTTTGCCCGAGAAGAACGTAATTAAATCTACATCATTTTAAGTAAAACATCCCCAGGTGAGCTTGAAACCTTCACTTAATGAGCAGTTGGGTAATAATTTTTCTTTTTCTTAAATTATGCTAATAATACTTCCATCTACCCGATCCGGGATCATAACCTGTCCACCCAACATGAAGGTGGGGTAGAGGGAGGGTCATATTATCCATCAATGTGTCAAAAGGGAAAATGTATTGTTATGAATAGATCTTTGAAGTGGGGACTCTTGAATTTTAACAAATGTCCATCGCCAAACATTTGGCGAATGAAACATCTCTTTAGCAACCCCTAAAGATTATACCACCACGTGTTGTCAATATAGTATTTTTAACAATCAAGATGGCGATATTTTTTCAGAATTCAAAATTTGGAGAAAAAAAATCCTGAAACATGAAAAGTACCTCTATTATTTTCATAAGGAATTGAAGAGCAAGACAACTTGGTCTTGTATCAGAAAAGAAAACAAGTGTAGAGTATAAAACAGCAATTTTTTTGTCAATTACTTGAAAGTTCATTACACTATCGCTTTGTTTAACAACTCCTTTACATCTATCTCAATCATTTTAGTTTTGTTTCTTCCTAAAAATCGATTAAAAAAAAGATTTTGTTTTTAAAATTCTCGTTACTCTTTTAAGCACATTTTGTTAAGATTTGATTTTATTTGTTAGAAATTTATAAATATAACTTTCTATCATACAACTATTAAAATTAGAAAATGTTTACATTTCTTTTGAACCGTTTATATTTTTAAAAGTTTCGATACAAATAATAACTTTTAACAGCATCAAATCAGTATTTTATTAAAATTTTTCAGTTTTTGTAGCTTTTGACATGAAATCAAGTGTTAGTACTCGTGTCCAAAATGAAAATTTTAAGAGAAAAGAAAAGAAAAAAGAATGGTTTAATAGGAATTATTCAACGTAAAAGAAGTTTAAGAATTGGCAAAAAAGTGCATAAAGCAGTAATAACTGTTCGAACAATTTGAAATTGCCCTTTATAATTTCAGTTACGCGAATATATATATATATATATATATATATATATATATATATATATATATATATATATATATATATATATATATATATATACAAACACACTCCCGCAGTGGACTGATCATAAAAACACGGTTCCTAGTAGAGAACTGAAGTCAAACAGCGCTGGCTGCGGTCAATAAGCGGGTGAGAGACAATTTTGATCAGCTTGCGTAAAGACCGAGGGTGCGCGGTATCGGTCTTCGTTAGTCTTCTACCGTAAAGTGCTCGACTTCACGCGCAAGTCGTCGGGCTACCAAAGCACGGGAGCCATCCCCTCTACAGAGGATCAAAATTGCAATGTTTCCCCCACCGTCGTTATAGCCCATTGTGCATCTCTAATACCACGTAAATAAAGTATATATATATATATATATATATATATATATATATATATATATATATATATATATATATATATATATATATATATATATATATAAAGATTATTTTGTAACTTTAGAGTTGTTTATTTTACTCGATTTTTAACACTAAGCAATAAAATTTATAGCTTTTAGAGGTTTTGGAAACCTGTAATAAGTAATGAAAAATAACAAGTTTTTTAACACCCTATGCCAGAAAATCAAGCAATAAGCTTCGAACTTGTACCAATAACTTAAGTTGTTGTTTTTAGTAACTGCATAACATTTCGTAAACCTAGAGTAAATATTACTGGAGATATGATGGGCTTTTTTTTATTAAAAAAAAGCAAATTTTTTGTTTTATGGTTTCCTGCTATAACTTTAAAAATATTCAATGGAAGTAAACAAACTTTTTGTTGCTATTTAAAATTAATTACAAAAGTATTGATTTAAAATTTTTAAAAAAAATTGCAAAAAACTGCGCAAGATATGAGTATTTCAAGTAGTTCTTTTATGCTGCGCATGCGCTAAAGAGGAATTTAAAAAAAATTTGATCTGATTTTAAAAATTCAAAAAGTTTCATGCAATTCAGGCCTTGTAGTATATCAAAGAAAAAAAAGATCGCGTCATTCTTTTTTTTTTTTTTTTTTGAAACAGTATACATATACTATAGTATTTTTAAAAATGACAAACGTTCAACTATATATATATATATATATATATATATATATATATATATATATATATATATATATATATATATATATATATATATATATATATATATATATATATATATATATATTCGCTTAACTGATACTATAGAGGGCAATTATTTCAAATCGTTCGAACAGTTATTACTTTACTTACTATATTTACTTTTTTACTTACTATACTATACTTTACTTACTATATTAATTATTACTATAGTTACTTTTTCGCCAATTCTTAAACTTCTTTTACGTTGAATAATTCCTATTAAACCATTCTTCTTGCTTTTCTTTTTCTCGAAATTTTCATTTTGGACTACTAACACTTGATTTCATATCAAAAGCTACAAAAACTGAAACATTTTAATAAAACACTGATTCGATGCTGTTAAAAGTTATTATTTGTATCGAAACTTTTAAAAATATAAACGGTTCAAAAGAAATTTAAACATTTTCTAATTTTAACAGTTATATGATAGAAAGTTATATTTATAAATTTTTAACAAATAAAATTAAATCTTAACAAAATGTGCTTAAAAGAGTAACGAGAATTTTAAAAACAAAATCTTTTTCTTAATCTATTTTTAGGAGGAAACAAAGCTTAAAATGATTCAGATAGATGTATAGGAGTTGTTAAACGAAGCGACAGTGTAATGAACCTTCAAGTAATTAACAAAAAAGTTGTTGTTTTATATGAATTTCCTAAAAAACTATAGTTATGTTGATTTCGTAAAAATGTAAGACGAATTGGATGTTGTTTATATTTTTTAACTAAGATAAAACATAGTTAATAAGATTAATATTTTAAAAATATAAGTTCAATCAAATTTTTGGGAACAATAATTTACTAGACTTTTAATATTACTTAATTTTTTAAACTACTCGATTTTATACAATATGAAATATTGTGTTTTAAAAACATTATCAGTGTACTGAATTACATAGAAAAAAATATATAATTGTAATTAATTAGTAAACATGATTGTTGTAGAATATTTCATTATAAAACAATATTGATGTAATTTTCAGGAAAGATAAATTACCACGTTAAAAAAGAGGTTTACTTTTTATATTAAGAATACACTTGAACAAGATTAAATCATATTAGAAATGTATGAAGAAAACTTTTAATTGTCTAAATAATTTTTACATTGCAGTTCTAAATTTAAAAAAAAAAAAAAAAAACGCACACACACATGAAGAAATATTTTTTATGTACAGATATTTTGATGTACAGATATTTTGATGTACGATATATTTTTTATGTACAGATATTTCGCCTTTTTCGCATGTTCTTAGCTGCAACATTTTTGTAATCATTAAAGACGACTATTTTGCGCCTCATTCAAAGACGGCTTTCATCCATCAAGATTTGGCTTTATTTCGCTATTCTGGCGCTTCAAATTTTTATGTGGTAGTCGATCTTGAACTGATAAGAGAGGAGTTAATCTAAGGCAGGTGTGTGTGAGATAATTATGGGGTTAGAGCAACACCTCCTAGAAAAGAGTAGGCCTCAGCACGGGATACTATAAATATCCTTTAGTAGTCCAAACGTAATTACATATTTCGCATTTTCAACCACTGCGCAGCTTAGTACCCCGAACGTAATGACATATTCCTTATTTTTCATCAACTGCGCAGTTACATTCGTCACATCGGACTACTAAATTGATCCGTGCTGAGGCCTTCCTTCATCTAGGAGGTGTTGGTTAGACCCAGGTAGGAGCGGCCGGGGATGGATAGAGCTGTACCCTCTGATAGCTCCATCCAAATAAAAAAAATTTTTATTCATCATAAAAAATTATTTTTATCCATTTCTTATCCCCATGACTAACTGACTGTATTTTAATCGCCTTACTTTGTGCATCTGAAACAATCGAGGTTTAACCAATTCGGCTGCATAAATGAATCTACCCGACCTTCTAATTGTGTTATACAACGTTTTTTTTTTTAATTTTTTTTTTAAATTTTTTTCAATTTTTTTTTATTTTATTATTATTGAACGTGTTATTTGAATAAGTTTTCTAATTTAGTATTTTCCAATCTCTCCTTACATCGGACGAAACCATCTCTGGATATTCTTTTTACCATAATTGTCTTTCAATTTTAGGAAATTGTAGACTTTTGCTTCTTATCTTTATTGCACAAGTAAGGCTACTCATTCTTGTTGAAATGAAGGTTTGTCCTCTTTCATGATCAGTTAACTTTTTACCTTCCGCCATTTTCACAAATAGCACCAAAACATCGAAGGAAGGTATAACAAATTCACATATATATATAGTCCATGGCCAAATTATTAGACGCACTATAAGATTCTATGCCAAATCTTAATTACCAGGTGATACTATACAGCTTTATTTTTTTTACGCTGCTGAAACCGGTTTGAACTTGTTTACGTTCGTGTATCAAATGGAGAAATTAGATTCGTGTATCAATTTGTTAACGTTGTAATGCAATACTTTAAAAATCAATACGAATAGAAAGTATATAATAAATCTCCCAAATAAAAAAGCATTACATATATGTTTAAATATAAAAATATCGCATAAAACTAATATACTAATATATTACCTGATATAATAAATATTCTATATTTATATAATAAATCGTCTAATTTATCCAATCGTCGAATTTAAATTATATATCGTCTAATTTCTCCATTTGATACACGAACAAGTGTAAACGGTTTCAGTCGCGTAAAAATAATAAAACTGTCACCTGATCATTGAGGTTTTACATAGAATCTTATAGTGCGTCTAATAATTTTGCCAGGGATTGTATGTTATGTTATACTTTCATAACACCAATGGGTGTAACACTAATTGTGCTATTAATTCTTGAACTACACCCATATAATGTAAAAAGTCCCCATACAAAATACTCAAAAATAAAAGAAGAAATATACTACAGTTAGTATTTTGAAGTACTATAGCTGTTCTTAATAATATGCTTAATATCCTGTTCTAGTTTCAAAATTTATGTATGTCATTAAGTCGAACGAAATCTAAACATTGGTTTTTTACTTCGATTCAATATCCATTTGATCTTACACCTACCGATTAGTTTGATCACATGTTTTGAAAGCATAATGTCCAACTTAGAATTACATTGAGAATGATTTCTGTGTTATCTGGTTAAGTATATTTGTCCTTAAACGTGCTTTTAAATATGATCAAAGAATAATTTGGATATCCTTTAAATCCAAATAGTTTCATTTTATACCCAAGTTTCAAAATTTTTCATGTTAAGAACGGATCCAAGATTCTTGCTCATTTTGAAAAATATTTTTCGGTGTGAAAAAAAATAATAAATGTTCAATCACTCATATATTGCATTTAATTTTTACTGTTATTAATATAATACAGAGTGACAAGGAATAACTTGAACGAAGTGCAAAACTAAAAAAAAATTTTTATTTATCACCAAAGTTATAAAATGTTTCAAGTTAAGTATTGATCTAAGCACACATCCGAACATTTGCGAAAAAGTTGTTTGAATTATCTTTAATATTCAAATTATTGTTGCAAATGATGCTGCTCCTGAGCATAGATCTAAAAGCACTCAAGAAAAATACAAATCTAATTTTCCATTTTTCCCTATTTGTTTTTGTCCGAAATAAATCCTTGTACAGGGACTGGAGAAAAATATCAGTAGATGAATAGTGGCCCATAGAGTAGAAAATTTTTGTGAATCGTTGATACGTTTGCTTAGAAAATTTGTGACTGCTTTATAGGTATTCATGCTTATTTAAAAAATTAGTAGTTATATTTTTATTGAAAATTAAACTATGTATATGTTAATAACAATAATGTAAATTAGTAATAGTAAATAATGTATATGTTTTTAGGGGATCTTTACGCCGGGTTCTTCATTCAAAAATATTCATTAGTATGTAAAGATTTAGCTATTAATTGTTCAATAAATTTTTTCCAAAATCGAATCCAAAAATCGTCATCTTTATCTTGAGTTAATTCACATTAAAACATAATTTCTTTTCAAGAAGTTCATAATTGTGTATTTTTTATATAAGTTTTCAATGTAAATAAATTATGGATATTTGTATGATGTTAATAGGGTCTCACTTGTTACTAACAATATTTAATTCCACCATTAAAAAATAAGCGTTATTTGTCCATATTAATAATTGTATATTTTTTATAACCATATTCGCTGTATCTTATTTATTAAAAATATATCCGGGGCAATTAGACCGAAATTTAGATAAATATCAAATTTAATCCTTCGAGATGGATAATGTACATCATGAAATATTTCAATGACATTTTGCTATGACTATGTTGGTTTCTTATTAGCATTTTTTATTTATGAACCATGCATATAATTGCTTTAAACATATTATTGAATTATATTAAGGGATTAAAATAGCTCTTATCGTCCCATTTTTATAACACAAGAATGAAATTCATATATTTACTTAATATTCTGTAAGATTAACGTCCAACTATGTCTATATATGCGCCGAGATGGCTCAGGTCATAAAGCGCTCGCCTGCCAAGGAGTTGATCCAGGTTTGAATTTCAACAATGGCTTTTTGATACGTCCCAGATCTCACCGATCTCAGTCCTGACGTAAAACATCCTCAGTAGTGGATGGATCATGGGTTAACCATGGAAGGTTTTCATGTTTTTCCTCCTCATATAACGCAAATACAAGTCATCAAAAAGTCCTCTTCAAAAGTTTGTCCCAATGCTTGATCCAGGAGTCACCTGGCCTTCTGGATTAGTTTTAAAATTAAATGAATATTGATAGCCGGGCATTCAAAAATGGTCAGCTGTTCAACACCGGTTATGAAATAAAATATATATTTGTAGTATAAAGCAGCGTTTCTCAACCTTTCAGTACTCACGGCCCAGTTTTCAATCATAATTTCCATCGCGCCCCCCACTTACAATAAAATGTATGCAACGATAATGTATATTGAGTATTTTGGATTCTGTCTTAAAATTATTTTTAACTAACTGCCCAAACAAAAGTAAAGTAAAAGCCAGCTGCAATTGAGATTGTAGAAATTATGTTTGGAGATAACTTTTCAAAACAATTGCAGTCCATACCTCTTTCAAATGATACTGTTGCTCGTCGAAATGGTGATATAGCTGAATATGTACAGTGTCAGGTTTTCTCGAAATTCCGTGACAAATTGCTTTCAATACAGCTTGAGGAAGCAACAGATAGTAATAAAGATGCTCATTTAATTTTATTTTTTATTTTATTTTATAACCGTCGTTGAACAGCCGACCCAACTTAATGGATTTACGGCTACTAATGTTCAACTCCGTAGCCTTGTAATTTTGAACCCAATCCAGAAGACAAGGGAACTTCAGGATCGAGTATTGGGAGAAATTTGCCTTCGTGGAGGACTTTTTGATGGAGCTAACCCGCATTTGCGTTACATGGAGAGGAAGACCACGAGAACCTCCCACGGTTAGCCTGACGGCAAGGGGACTCTAACCCATGATCCGTCTACCACTGAGGATATTTCACGTCAGCACTGTGGTCAGTGCAAGCCGGATGCGGAATTCGTATCGACTGGGATTCGAACCCGGTTCGCCTCATTGGAAGGCGAACGCTCTATCCTCTGAGCCATCGCGGCTCATGCTCATTTAATTGCTTATGTTCGATTTTGTGATAATATGTCAGTAGTAGAGGAACTAATTTTCTGCAAACCAATAGAACTCAAAACAACAGCTCTCGCACTATTTGCTATTTTAAATGATTTTATGAGCGAGGCAAACATAGAATGGAAAAATTGCGTCGGAATATACATTGATGGTGCTCGCTCATTGTCCGTAAGATTAGAAAGTACACAAGCACTTGTAAAACAAAAATCTCTTCAATGGGTCAGGACACATTGCATGATCCACAGAGAAGTTTTGGCTTCGAAAGAAATGAGTCCTGGTTTGAATATTGCGTTAACTACGGTTGTAACCGTAATAAATTATATTAAAATGAGATCCCTGAAATCTTTTCCGCACTTTGTAAAGACATGGATTCATTACATTCAGTGTTACTATTTAATTGCGAGGCAAGATGTTTATCACGTGAGAAATTTTTGCAACATGTTTATGAATTAAGAAAAGAAATTGCGATTTCTTTAAGAAAAGAAATTGCTAGAAGAAGAAAACAGATCGGAAGCCGCGAATTTTCGTGATGGTTTATTTGTGATGAAATTGAGCTACTTGGTCGCCATATTCCAGAAATTAAATAACTTGAATCTTCAACTTCAAGAAGCAAATTCGCATATGTTGGATACATTGGATTGGAATTGTGGGGCAGAAATTTAAAACAAAAAAGCCTAACAATGTTTGCAAATGTAGATGATTGTATTAAAAATTATAAGGCTGAAAAAGAACATGTAAAAGTTGTTTTTGTAACCATTAAAAATAATTTAGCCATACTGGCAAAGAATATTAAAAAGTATTTTCTTGCTGACGACAAGCTGATAGCAAGTTACGCGTGGGTTAGGGATTCATTTCATAAGACTCCCGAAAGGCTCTCAATTGATGAGAAAGAAAAATTCAGAGACTTCACGGCAAGTGGCGAAACTAAAAGACAATTTAGTAATAAATCACTATTTGAATTTTGGGCGGAAGTAGAGGATGATTTTTCTGCGCTAAAAAAAGGGCATTTTGCATTCTATTACCATTTTCAACATCCTACCTTTGTGAAACTTGGATTTTCTGTTGTGGCTTCTTTTAAGACAAAATATAGATACGGCTAAATATAGAAAAAGAACTGAGAGAGGCTATTTCTAATATTAAGCCTTCCTTCGAAAACTTTGCTCTGAAAGATAGGCCAAGGAAATCACTAATAATTATTAAATTTGTCTTTAATTTAATATGTTTTGATTAAGTAAGATGAGTGAGCCAAAGGTGGCCAGTGCTCCTAAGGTAGCCCACCACGCAAAAGTAGAATTAATTTAATTTTGAATCACAAGACAGCCTTGCTACATTGTAAATCTTGTATCTGAGATGCACGTGGCTAAATTAGAATAATATTTTGACGTCAGCATTTTAGTAGATTTTGCGATATTTTACTGTTTCAAGTTTTTTGTTTTGTTTGCATTTTAAAGTATTGTTTCGGGTATTTCTTGGTATTTTTGTGGTAGTTATGGGTGTTTTTGTGGTAGATTCTGGTATTTTCTTGTAAATTTGAGTATTTTTATATTAGTTATGGGTTAGGTTAGTTAACTCTTACTAACTAGTTATGGTTAGTTAACCCTTTTGAAAGAATTAACTCATTAATTCTTGATTAATTCTTTATTCTAATGGTTCTCTTGATTTCTTCAAAAGAATCGCTAGTGACGTCACACATGAACTATTAATGTAAATGATATATAAAAAAATTATACACTCTAAAAACAAAAATCTTTTTTCAAAGTCGGGAAACTTGTCCCTACCAGCAAGACACTTAAGTCCGAGTGCCTTTTCTAAAGATAATTTGAGTAAGTGAAAAAGTGATTTTAATATATTGCCCACCTTTGGAACCTGTGGGAAACCGCAAAAGTGGCGAAGAAAGCACAGAAGCGTAGAAGGAAGTAAGGCAGAGACGGTACAATTTCGAAATTGTACTATAAAATAAATGAAATTTTATTTTACAACTTAAAGTATACGTGATATGTATTAGAGAAAGGTGTAAGATGTTACAAAAAAATTTCAGCTACTCAGACTTAACCAAAAAATTTGGAAAAATCCTCACAGCAAAGCCACCTTTGTTTTGATTTAATAAGTTATTTTTTTAAATTTAAAATAATTTATTAAATATGTCGAAATTTATTTTGTTTTCTATGAGCTGTTTCCTTTCAGTCAGTAAATCAATTTTTTCAAGTTATATTTTCTCCTGGATATTCTCGCGCCACCCCACTTGTGTGCTCGCACCCCCCTAGGGGGGCGCGCCCCACAGGTTGAGAATCGCTGGTATAAAGAGTAATATGTTTAAAACTATTCAAATTTGACATTAAGTAGATCATTGATAGCATCTATGATGACGGAATTCGGTGTGGTTGAAGTTGCATGGTATAATTGATAATTATATACTATTGATTTTATAATTGATTAATTGTTGTATGATATAATTGATAGATTGTGGGGAAAACAGGATAATTAAAATGTCAGTTGAAGATGAAAGTTGGATCATAATTGTAATAACCCTTTTATTTAGTAGTATTTCTAGAGCTCGAGATACAAAAATTATATTTTATCCATAATAATAAATTTTATATTAATAAGGACAGGCCATGGTCCCCATCACTAGCTTAATCAAAAGCCAAATAAAAAAGTCATTAAATTAGTCCCAACGGACAGTTAGGAGCATAGAAAGAGATCCGAGGTTGGCAATTTATCGAAAGATAACATCGCCGAAAAAAGAAGTCCAGCCCCCATAATCAATATTAGGTTTGAAAATACTTTGGCGATCTCGAATTGCCAACAAGACTAACAATTAGTATAACCATGTAACTAAAACATATTTGTGGTAAGAAATAAAGAGTTATAAATAGATTTTTGTTTTCGATTTAGTGAATTAATAAGTCTAAATTACTACTGAAATAAAAAGTTAGCCGTTACATTGATCGATAAGAAAAGAATGAATTATTTTATGATCACTTTTTATAAATTGCAATAAAAATTAATTAATAGATTTAGTTTAATTACAATTTGATTAAGAATGATATAAAAAATATAAGTTTAAGAAATTAAAGAAATTTTAAAAGCTAGGAAATATGCAATGCCTATTGTGACATCACAGCGTCCTATTATTATCACCTTGAAATTTGTTTTTAAGAAATAAATTTTAAATTGTTTCCCCACCCATTTCCTTATTTATCGATTATTTTTATTTCGAAAGAGAAAGCTGTTAAAAAAAAAGAAAAGGCTTTTATTGAATTCTTAAAAAGTAATCTGAGATGTTCATTTTTCACTTCCTAATTGTGAGTTTCCCCTCTAGTAAAGGTTAAAGAGCAACTTAATAATAGAACATGTTGTTGTTAGGGAGTGAGTGTTGTCAGATAATGAGTTTTGTGCCAGGAAGAAGAAGTTTGATCCATTACTTTAGGGTATGAAGTTTAATAAAGGAATGCGACTAATGATGCATGAAGAGAAAGGGAGGAAAATCTCATATACATATCCCGACCGATTTCTTATGAACGTTAAGAATTGCCGTTTCGGTTGGCCAACTATTTCGAGGCAGGGCTTTTCACAATAGAATGAATTCTTCGGTTACCCGACCCCTCTAAATCACGTAGGTGTGCAAATAAAATCACTTTTTAGGGGAGGAATGGAACAAGGATCTCTTAGGAAAAACTGGAGAGAAAATTTCTTCTTTTTCCTTCTTTATTTAGAAAAAAGATTAATAGTCGAAAGAGCCTTTTCTGCCATGTTAAATCTCTGATTTCTGCGCTCATATACATAATGTTTAGAATAGTTTTTCATACTTAACTAATAAACAATGTGTTTTTTCCTCTGTCTTATAATTTCTTTAAAAAAGTTTGAATTATTTTTATACATATCCGCTTGTTTAGTTGTCTTATTTAGTTATTTTAGAGAATATAAAATTTTACTCTAGCTTTTTTAGAGATCCACCAACTCCAATAATTTGTTTATTATTTCGTTCTTTATAGTACAAACATTTTTGTTGAAGAAAAAAGCTATGTATTTGTAAATTAATTACAATAATTTTACTTACTTTTACATGAAAACATAACCTTTTTAAAAATGTTGAGTAAAACTACAAATATTTTTTTAATACTTTAAAAAAGAAATACTTTGAAATTCAGAGCGTTTGATTTTTTTAATTAATGCTTCACAGCTTCAAATTTTGAAAAGTAAAAAATTTATTTAGAACTTATATGATATATATATATTTAATATATATATATATATATATATATATATATATATATATATATATATATTTATATATATATATATATATAATATATATATATATATATATATATATATATTTATATATATATATATATATATATATATATATATATATATATATATATATATAATATATATATATATATATATATATATATATATATATATATATATATATATATATATATATATATATATATATATATATATATATATATATATATATATATATATATATATATATGTAAATTTAGCTTTAATACATTTTTACTGCCCTAAAAAAAAAGAGGAAAAAAAACCAGTTTTTTTGAAATTGAGTGTTGTCTGAAAATTGTTTTTCGAAAGCTAACAATTTAAAATTTTTTTTTTTTTTTTAAAGAAATGAAAAACTTTGTTCATAATTTTAGTTATTTTGGTTGAAGAAAATGTAAAAATAATCAATGATGTTTTATAGAATGATGTTTTTGAAATGTAAAAAGAATTAATAGAATACAGAACTTGTTTCGTATTTTCTGTTTTTTCAATTGAATTATGTTTCCTTGAAGTTCCGAATTTTACAGATTTACAAACTGTTATTGTTCATAGTGTGAATTTTAGTTCAAAGTTGTTTTAAATTAATCGTTTAATATTGGATTGATAAAAAATTTTCCTTCAGCATCTTGCTAACGGATTAAGGGCCTTTATCAAAACTATAATATATAGCTTCAAAGCATATTTTAATTTTATCAAAACATACCCAAGTTAAAATACTTGATGGTCCCATCAAATCATTTTAATTGTTGTTTTTTTTATTTCGCTGCGATTCCTGATGATCATTAGATGTTCACCATCATCAAACATTTTCCATTATGCCTTCATGGTTTTTGATATGCCAGCAAACTTCCATCTGTCCACGATGGAAAATGCTACTTTAATACAATGATGGTTAACCATCAAGAGAAGTTTTATTCTCATGGACCAACAATCTATGAAAATCTGTAATGGTTCCTATCTGTGACTATGCATTCCCATGATGGTTTAATAGGAATTCTTGTTGGTGCTCAGGAATATACCATCAAATAATTTATTTTTTTCGTGTTGGCCCATTATAAATCAGTCCGAAATCCTACATTGGAATAATGGTTGTTCATTATCGGTACAACATTTGATTTCTAAGGAACTATGATGGAAATTTATGATGGTTTAACATGAACAAGCCATCGAAACAAGTTTTTAATCTTATTTTTGGACCATTATAAATCAGTCCGAATTCCTACATTGGAATAATGGTTGTTCATTATCGGTACAACATTTGATTTCTAAGGAACTATGATGGAAATTTATGATGGTTTAACATGAACAAGCCATCGAAACAAGTTTCTAATCTTATTTTTGGACCATTATAAATCAGTCCGAATTCCTACACTCGGATGATGGTACTTATTTCGGGTACTTATCTTGGTTACCATAAAAATATAATCGTTCATGATGGGTAATATTATAAATGTATTTATTGCTTGTTAAAGAAAGCTTTTTCATATTTTTGTTAAACAGCTTATTTATATGACACGTGTCCATCTATATCCAATCTGATATGTATCCATATTAGACCAGGCATTTCCTTATATATCCTGCACTCTTCCTTCAGCAGAATAATATACAGCTATCAAATTGTAATAAAAAATATTCTACTTTGTTATATCAATATTACCGTTCACCAACCCCGTGATTGTTTTGCATTCATCATTATTTTATTTCCCTTAAAAGTCGATATTTCAAATTAAAAAAAGTTCATTTTGTGTATTAATTATATAATTATTATAAATAAAACATTTTGATACTACAGTCCCTCGTCAAATTATTATATGCACTATTAAATTCTATGTAAAATCTTAATTAGCAGGTGGTAATATACAGCTTTATTGTTTTAACGCTGCTGAAACAGGTTTGCACTTGTTTACGTTCGTGTATCAATTGGTAAAAGTTGTAATGCTATACAGTAAAAATAAATGCAAATAGGAAGCATATAAAAATGTCCGAATTAAAACCTGTTACATATATGTTTACATATAAAAGTATTGCAGATAAACTCGTGCAAAACGTGTAATTATTAAAAAACTATAGAGCGTCTAATAATTTAATCTAGTTATTACAATATAATAATATGATACCTGATATTATAAATATTCTATATTTATATAACATATCGTCTAATTTATCCAATCGTAGAATTTAAATTATATATAGCCTAATTTAACCAATTGATACAAGAACGTAAACAAGTGCAAACTGTTTCAGTCGCGTAAAAACAATAAAGCTGTTTAATATCACCTGATAATTAAGATTTTACATAGAATATTATAGTGCGTCTAATAATTTGGCCAAGGAATGTATGTAAATCGTAAAAGAATGAATAAGTACCTGGATTTTAAAAATAGTGAACTGTATTTGAAAAAAAAAATTGAAATTTTTAATAGTCATTTGAGCATGACAACATGATTTAAAAGGCATAATTTTTTTTCAAATCCAAAAAAAATCCTTTTTTTTTTACCAAATTATTAGTAAATTTTCTACCTTTTTAAACCTTTTCAATGTATTGTTTTCTTATTTAAAATGTATTGAAATATCAATATTTTTTATATTAATGGTTTCATTTTTTACTAATTTAATAACCAATATTTGTTTTAACGAGAGTAGGAGATAAACTGTTAGATTTCTGACTTTTCCGAGAGGAGGCTTCTGGTAAAATATTAACACTTAAATGTTAATTTAAAATGTTGCATTTCTGACTTTTATGTATCATTAGAATTAAACGCGTTTAATTTAAAATTACCTGTTTTACTGCAAAAGTTGAAGAAGTAAAAGTTTACTAATTTAATAACCAATATTTGTTTTAACGAGAGTAGGAGATAAACTGTTAGATTTCTGACTTTTCCGAGAGGAGGCTTCTGGTAAAATATTAACACTTAAATGTTAATTTAAAATGTTGCATTTCTGACTTTTATGTATCATTAGAATTAAACGCGTTTAATTTAAAATTACCTGTTTTACTGCAAAAGTTGAAGAAGTAAAAGTTTACTAATTTAATAACCAATATTTGTTTTAACGAGAGTAGGAGATAAACTGTTAGGTTTCTGACTTTTCCGAGAGGAGGCTTCTGGTAAAATATTAACACTTAAATGTTAATTTAAAATGTTGCATTTCTGACTTTTATGTATCATTAGAATTAAACGCGTTTAATTTAAAATTACCTGTTTTACTGCAAAAGTTGAAGAAGTAAAAGTTTACTAATTTAATAACCAATATTTGTTTTAACGAGAGTAGGAGATAAACTGTTAGATTTCTGATTTTTCCGAGTGGAGGCTTCTGGTAAAATATTAACACTTAAATGTTAATTTAAAATGTTGCATTTCTGACTTTTATGTATCATTAGAATTAAACGCGTTTAATTTAAAATTGCCTGTTTTACTGCAAAAGTTGAAGAAGTAAAAGTTTACTAATTTAATAACCAATATTTGTTTTAACGAGAGTAGGAGATAAACTGTTAGATTTCTGACTTTTCCGAGAGGAGGCTTCTGGTAAAATATTAACACTTAAATGTTAATTTAAAATGTTGCATTTCTGACTTTTATGTATCATTAGAATTAAACGCGTTTAATTTAAAATTACCTGTTTTACTGCAAAAGTTGAAGAAGTAAAAGTTTACTAATTTAATAACCAATATTTGTTTTAACGAGAGTAGGAGATAAACTGTTAGATTTCTGACTTTTCCGAGAGGAGGCTTCTGGTAAAATATTAACACTTAAATGTTAATTTAAAATGTTGCATTTCTGACTTTTATGTATCATTAGAATTATTTAAAATTACCTGTTTTACTGCAAAAGTTGAAGAAGTAAAAGTTTACTAATTTTATGAAATCAATGTAGGAAAAGCCTCTTATATATTGCAAGATAATCTCTATAGTTTAAAAACTATAATTTTAAATACTTTCCATCAAATATAGATATTCAAAAAAATTATTAATTTTATGATTAGTTATTCACTCGAGTAATAATTTCTCCCGTAATTTTATCTCCAAAGACAAGGTTTAAAAATTAATCTTTTTTCACTAAAATTATTTTGAACTAATTTTTACAATGCAATCACAAATGATAAAATTTACTCAGTAATTAAATATTTCGAGTGAGAAAAAGCTTGTTAATAATTTACAGACATGGAACTTAAACGAAAAATTTGAAATTTTTATCTCGAAATGGGGTTTACACAACACCTCCTAAAAAAGAGTAGGCCTCAGCACAAATATCCTTTAGTAGTCCAAACGTAATATCATCTTTCTTATTTTTCATCAACTGCGCAGTTAACTTCGTCACATCGGACTACTAAATTGATCCTTCCTTCTTCTAGGAGATGTTGGTTTACAGCTATGAACATCAGTGCTAATAAAGCACACGTTATATTTCAAAATAAAATTTTAGTTTTGCCAAAAAAGAGATAAACTAAAGAATAAAAATTTAGATCATCTTTAAAACTATACATTGATTTTGCTTAGTTATGTATTTCCAAATAATAAGTATCCAATTTCGCATAAGAATCTTATTTTTGATATACAAGTTTCAGCTACATGATTTCAAATCTTCTAAAATATTAGTGCGAAAATTACTTTCCTCTTCACAACAATTCAATTATCATTTTTAACTATTTATTTTCAAAGACAAAAAATCAATTAAAAGAATTATTAATTAAAAGAATCTCCTTAAGTGATATGCCACATGACTCTGCCTTTAAAATACTTAATACTAAGTTCTAAAAAATATTTTCCAATTTTTTTTTATTTATTTTTTTTTAAATTATTGAAACGTTAAGCAACACTATTTGAAATTGAAATCTTTTCAAATATTAGTGAGTTGTATGCTTTCTTCTTTATAGCTATTCAATTATAATTTATAACTATTTTTTTCGAAAAAATCAATTAAGTTGTGAATTGAAAAAAAAATAATCTCTAAGTTACATGCAACATGAGATCACATTGGAAGGTGAATTAGGTTATAATACAACACAAATAAATAGTTCCACAATAAATAGTTATTTATAACTATTTATTTGTGGAAAAAAATGAAATAAATAAAGTGAGAATCAACTATCCAATAAGTGTAATATAAGTGATTTCAACTTTGGTGAGGTCTTAAAATCTTTTAAAATGTTAGGAGTTGTATAGCTATTCAATTATAATTTATAACTATTTGTTTCGAAAAATTCAATTAAGTTGTGAATTGAAAAAAATTTTTCTCTAAGTTATATGCAACATGACTTTTCAACTAGGAAGGTGTTTCCCCATTTCTTTTTATTTACATTGTCCCCTTTATTATTAAGTTTCATCTATACTATTTTAAATTAATATTTTTTTGAAATATTAGTGAGTATTTTAGAATTTAATTATTATTTATAACTATTTATTTGTGGGAAAAAATGGAATAAATGAAGTGAGAATCACGCTAAAGTGATTTCAATTTTGGTGAGTTCCACCGAAGCAGTATTTGATGCTCCGAATGTTTTCTCATAACAGGTCATTAATCGCATTTGCCTAATTTCCTCGACTCTTGCCTTATTAAGGAAAGTGTGCCGCATACCAAATGCTCCTGCATTGTGCTTGAAAGCACAATAATTCACAAACTTTGTTGCGAATATTATTTTTGAAAATTCCGCCGCTTTTCCGTGTGGCTGCCACCTTCGGAGAAGCGCAATTAATTATTTCCGTTTTGTTACCCAACCTTCGACAAGACAATCACCAGGAAAAGGGGGCATTTTAAACAATGCTTGAATGAAAACCTTATTAAAAAGAGACTCTTTAATGACTTTACTTTAATGGCATTTTGTGAAGTGCATTTTATTTAATTTAAAAATAATTGTTTGCACTTGATTAATCTTAAAATTCATTTTTCACATTGTTTTTAAACTTTAGTTCCTTCGAAAAGAACTAAAATGAACAGTCAAAATTTAGGTATGATGTTTGCAGAAACTGTTGGTTATTCCATGAACTATAAAGAATAATTTGAAAAGAGTTTTGCTAATTTTTATAGTTTTTCTCTTCTTTGTAATAAACTACCTAAAAGGTTTTTAGTGTGCATTGTTTTTTTTGTTTTTTTTAAGTTATTTTTTTTTCCAAATAATATGACTAACTTCTTTAAAGCAATATTTTAGTATTATCAAAAGCAACATATTAAAAGTGTATAGTTGGTCCAGTTTGCAAAACTAGTTTCATTAATTGGACTACTGATTACTTGAATTGGACTGCTGGTCACCTAAATCAGACAACTAATATATTTCATATACTTTTTTTTTTCCAATGCCCTCCTGGAGAATGACCTTTTGTCATACAGGCATCTGAAAGGCAGATTTGTTGGCCACTCTTTCAGGGGCACCCTATTAGTTTGGCCATCGTTGCTCCCAGAGTAAGGACAGATAGTACAGAGAAGGAAAGAACATCCATGCCCTGCCCGGGATTTGAAACCGGAACCTTTTGGATGCAAGGCCAGTTCCTTAACTACTATAACAAAAAAGAATTTATTGCTTATACTTTATGATCCCAACTAAAACTTTTTTTCTTTCCTTCAAATATTTTATTTCCTCAGCTGAAAAAACTGACTGCAAATTTTTATTTTAATAGCTATAAGATAATGACACTACAGTTTAGTCAGGGAATTTATTTCATAGTTCGCGTCAAATTGATAATCTTGTCTGCAGTGATTTTTCTCTGTAATCATCGCTGTGTTAAATAAGATTTATCAAGATTATTTTTTGATTAAAATATAAAAATTACAAAATTAACTTCAAAATTCTTCCTTATATTCACCATAACTGAAAGATTTCTCTGATTTCTACATGATTAAAAAGAAAGCTGCATATTTTTATTTTATGCAGCAAATTGATTATCTTCTTTTCAATATTTTTCATATAATAATCATAGATGAAAGATTTATCAAGATTACTTTCTCATTAGAAAGTAAATTCTATAATATAGAGATGTTTTACAATGAGATGGGATTGATTGATCAACACATACGGTTTAACAACCATTTCACAATTGGGAGCTTCTCAAAGGATAGAACAATGAAATTCTGAATTTTATTGATAATTTCTACTCACGCATGATATTTTTCCACTTTAACACTAGGACAACATTTTTGAATAAATTTTTGGACAGCAGTTTATCTTAAATGATAAATTTATGGAAAATAACTATTAAAACCGTGAATGACCGAAATGAAGAGAATGTCGACTTTCACCGGTGAATGTCAACAATCACATAGTCGCTTTGGCGAATTTTGGAAATATTTGTTATGTCCAATTTGATATTAATTTATTCGTTGATATTATTATATTTATTCGATATTTTGATATCTTCTGAGGATAGATTAAGAGAAACATCAGTGATCGGAGTACCGGTTAAATACATACTGGGCAGTGGCAATTGGAATTAAAAAAACATTGATGTAGAGCATACCGGGCAGTGGCACTTAACTAAAAGTAGTATATATTTCAGACATTTATCAAAGCGACTATGTGATTGTAAACATTCACCGGTGGAAGTCAACAACCGCCAATTTCAGTCATTCACGGTAACAGATTCATTCCATTTTTTTGGACAACTCCACGTATAAAAAATATTTTTATAGAAACATTTCCTGAAACAAAAAATATATAATCAAATATTTGAAAAATTATTTAAGGGATAAATTCGTGTTTCACCGTTGATTACTGGATCCATTCATGTGTCTTTTGGACAACATCTCAGCCATCGCTCCAAAAGACTTTTCTTTAGTTAAGAATGCTGCTTTGCAAATTTCATCCTATTCTTCGTCCGGGTGACAGTCCCTTCTTTTTAACAGGAACGTGAGTATGGGTTCCATACTCACGATCTACCAGTATTCTGTCTAATAGTGTGTTTACTCACTGCGAGTCCATGTCCATCTTCTTTCTGATTTGATTAGTGCTCTTGTTTTGGTCAGCAGCCGACTTTCTTTGGATACACACGTCATGACGTTAAGTCAGTTTTCGTGGGACTCCTAATTTGGAAAAATGTGTACACTTTTTCCATTCTTCTAAACTTCCTAACTATATAACCAACAGTTGATTTTGGAATTCCAAACTTGGTGGTAGCAGAATACACTGTTACAAATTCCGAACCATGTGGCACCAAAAATTAGTATTCTTTTGCTAGCTACATAAAATGGAGCTGGATTTGACCATATTTTAATATTCTCACTAGCTTCAAATATCAGTTGAAGGTGGCACCAAAAGTAGGAGTTTTGAAGAAACAAAACTCATATTTTCATTCTTTCTCTTTTATTTATTTATTTATTTATTATTATTTTTTTTTTAAAAGCAGAGAAAGGTTGCATTATTATTAGGTATTTTTAAAGCACTCAAATGCAGGCCATGGTACCATAATTTACTGTAACAAAATTGTTTACCGTAGGGAGTTATTTTATGACATACCTCTTAACATTTTATAACGAACACCAAATTTAAAAAGGTAACATAAAAGAAATGAACTTCAATAAATGCAAATAAGCCATTTACCTAACAAAATAAGTAGAAACTTAAAACAACATGCATTAGTCGTCTCGATACACCGTGACCGAGTTGTAAAGAAATCACTGCGTCGTAAACAAATATCGGTCAATTTACAGTCACCGTCAAAGTTTTGCGTCTTTTACCAAATTTTGGTACAGTCAGTTACACTATGGATGTATTTCTCGATCATATTTTTTACAATTAATGGTGTAACTGAAATAAAATGATCTTTCATTTAACTAAACTTTGAGATAATGAGAAACCAAATACTGGTTAAAGATTAACCGAATTTTTTACAGCATGTGAAACTTTCTTCTTGGCTTCTTTAATAATCAAAAGACGAGTGTCCAAAGGCGTGTTTTTCTCTGTCTTCATACTGAAGCTGATAAAATAATCACCCATATTTTTCCTTGGAAAACAGAATTCTAAGGACTTAAAGATAACACAAATGAGTTTCGCACACAACAATCCAGCTACATGATTTCCCAGCTTTCTGTTCGAAGCATCGCCTATTCTAGAACACTTTAGGAATTCTCATATCTGCTCGAAGTTATCGAAAGTATAAATGATTTGCATACAACTTGTATAAAAAAAAATTATTATTATTTAAAAGGCAGGAAGTGTATTCAAGACTACATATTTTGCGTGGAATTTTTTCTGTAGTAACCTACGAGCTTATGAATTAACCGTCGAAATTGTTTTGGATTGTTATTAAATGCAGTTCTAACCCCATCATAAATCGATAGAAAGAAAACTATTTCTGCAAATTTTCTATGCTATTACTTTAAGTCTTAGAATTTCACTAAATTTGAAAAACAGCATTAAAAGCTAATTTAAAACACTTTCTGAACTGACCATTCTGAAAAACGATTAAGAGCTTTTGTTTTTAAAATATCGAAACAAATTTTAAAGTGTTAAAATGCATATAATGTTAAGATTTTTATTTGCGTTTACGTTGTAGAGCACAGATACTTAAAAAAATAATTATAAATATACGTATGTCTACCATAACTTACTAGCAAAGGCATTTTATCCCTTTAAACTGAGCAAATTTATAGTAAGTTTATGTTACAAACTTACCTTTATCCTTTCTTGAGATAAGGTATTTACTAAATAAATTTTAATATCATGATAAAATAATTATATTTGTCTTTATTTCATATACATTATCAATCAAAACAAATGAATAGCACGACATACACACATAATGTATATAATACGATATACATATAAGTATATATGAGTAACTTGATAGAACAAATGATAAAGAAAAAAATAGCAGAACCTGTTACATAACTTGTTAACAGCAGAAGCAAAGCATTTATATATCAAATTGCAATTTATTTTGGAGAAAAATCTCTTCTTTAAAACAGTTTATTTACAAAATAAAATCTAAAACCACTATTTTCTTAAACCTCATCTTTATTTTGATTGGTTGAATTATATAAGTAACATGATACATATAAGAGTAACCTAATATAACAGACGATAGAAGAACTAAGCTATTTAAGCTAAGGTATTAAGCACTAAAGCTATTTAAGTGGTTAAATTATATAAGTTTTACTGTCAAAACGATTAACACGATAAAATGCGAAAAAATAATTTAGACACTGAATAACAGTTACTTTCAGTTACTCTGTGTTTTATACATATATATATATTATATATATATGTATAATATATATATATATATATATATATATATATATATATATATATATATATATATATATATATATATATATATATATATATATATATATATATATATATATATATATATCAGTGGTTTGAAAAATTACATTATTTTTCACTGTAACTACTTTGTAACAAATGCAGTTAACTGTAACTGAAACTACAGTCCCTAGTCAAATTATTAGACGCACTGTAAGATTCAATGTAAAATCTTAATTATCAGGTGATACTGTACAGCTTTATTATTTTTACGTGACGGAAACCGCACTTCTTTACGTTCGTGTACCAATTGGTTAAATTAGACTATATGCAATATAAATTCGATGATTGGATAAATTAAACGATATATTATATATATATTGAATATTCATTATATCAGGTATTGCATTTTAAAATAATTGGACCAAATTATTAGACGCACTATAAGATTCAATGTAAAGTCTTAATTATCAGGTGATACTGTACAGCTTTATTATTTTTACGCGACGGAAACCGCACTTCTTTACGTTCGTGTACCAATTGGTTAAATTAGACGATATGCAATATAAATTCGATGATTGGATAAGTTAAACGATATATTATATAAATATTGAATATTCATTATATCAGGTATTGCATTTTAAAATAATTGGACCAAATTATTAGACGCACTATAAGATTCAATGTAAAATCTTAATTATCAGGTGATACTGTACAGCTTTATTATTTTTACGCGACGGAAACCGCACTTCTTTACGTTCGTGTACCAATTGGTAAAATTAGACGATATGCAATATAAATTCGATGATTGGATAAATTAAACGATATATTACATAAATATTGAATATTCATTATATCAGGTATTGCATTTTAAAATAATTGGACGAAATTATTAGACGCACTGTAGTGTTTTAATAATTACATATTTTGCCCGAGTTTATTTGCAATAATTTTATATTTAAACATATATGTAGAGGGTTCTTATTTGGGAGATTTTTTATATACTTCCTATTTGCATTTATTTTTAACGTATTGCATTACAATGATAACCAATTGATACACAGAGATAAACAAGTGTAAACCGGTTTCAGCCGCATAAAAACAATAATACTGCATAGTATCACCTGATAATTAAGATTTTGCATAAAATCGTATAGAGCGTCTAATAATTTGGCTAGACTTTAAAGAGACGAACCTCGCTGAAGAACTTAACTTACCTATGTTCAAATTAGTTTCGAATAAGAAATTGGCTTATATTAAAGATAAGAAAATATCTAAGAAATATTTAATCATGTTTACATGAGCCAGTTTGTTATTTCAAATTTATTCATTTAACCTTCAACTTTTTATGCCTTTTTAGACAGAGAATATTTTATTTAAAAAATGATCACATAATTTTTTAATACTCTTTTATTTCCTCTAAGAAATGAAGTACATCAAAAATACGTTTTCTTTCTTTAAAATAACATTAATATTTCACGAGTGGGCATCCGCATTTGAAGGTGTAACCAAAGTGTTTAATTATCTATTTTTTATTATGGCTAGTTTAAATATTAGTTATACGTGATTTTAAATACGTAATTTCTGTTATATAAACTAGAATTTAGAGAAAACCCGAATCCCTTAGTGATTTGACAATGAAAGAATATATATATACTATATACATATAAATTCCTACATTGTCAAATCAAAAAGGGATTTACTAAGTTACATCAAAAATACGTTTTCTTTCTTTAAATTAACATTAATATTTCACGAGTGGGCATCCGCATTTGAAGGTGTAACCAAAGTGTTTAATTATCTATTTTTTATTATGGCTAGTTTAAATATTAGTTATACGTGATTTTAAATACGTAATTTCTGTTATATAAACTAGAATTTAGAGAAAACCCGAATCCCTTAGTGATTTGACAATGAAAGAATATATATATACTATATACATATAAATTCCTACATTGTCAAATCAAAAAGGGATTTACTAAGTTACATCAAAAATACGTTTTCTTTCTTTAAAATAACATTAATATTTCACGAGTGGGCATCCGCATTTGAAGGTGTAACCAAAGTGTTTAATTATCTATTTTTTATTATGGCTAGTTTAAATATTAGTTATACGTGATTTTAAATACGTAATTTCTGTTATATAAACTAGAATTTAGAGAAAACCCGAATCCCTTAGTGATTTGACAATGAAAGAATATATATATACTATATACATATAAATTCCTACATTGTCAAATCAAAAAGGGATTTACTAAGTTACATCAAAAATACGTTTTCTTTCTTTAAAATAACATTAATATTTCACGAGTGGGCATCCGCATTTCAAGGTGTAACCAAAGTGTTTAATTATCTATTTTTTATTATGGCTAGTTTAAATATTAGTTATACGTGATTTTAAATACGTAATTTCTGTTATATAAACTAGAATTTAGAGAAAACCCGAATCCCTTAGTGATTTGACAATGAAAGAATATATATATACTATATACATATAAATTCCTACATTGTCAAATCAAAAAGGGATTTACTAAGTTACATCAAAAATACGTTTTCTTTCTTTAAAATAACATTAATATTTCACGAGTGGGCATCCGCATTTGAAGGTGTAACCAAAGTGTTTAATTATCTATTTTTTATTATGACTAGTTTAAATATTAGTTATACGTGATTTTAAATACGTAATTTCTGTTATATAAACTAGAATTTAGAGAAAACCCGAATCCCTTAGTGATTTGACAATGAAAGAATATATATATACTATATACATATAAATTCCTACATTGTCAAATCAAAAAGGGATTTACTAAGTTACATCAAAAATACGTTTTCTTTCTTTAAAATAACATTAATATTTCACGAGTGGGCATCCGCATTTGAAGGTGTAACCAAAGTGTTTAATTATCTATTTTTTATTATGGCTAGTTTAAATATTAGTTATACGTGATTTTAAATACGTAATTTCTGTTATATAAACTAGAATTTAGAGAAAACCCGAATCCCTTAGTGATTTGACAATGAAAGAATATATATATACTATATACATATAAATTCCTACATTGTCAAATCAAAAAGGGATTTACTAAGTTACATCAAAAATACGTTTTCTTTCTTTAAAATAACATTAATATTTCACGAGTGGGCATCCGCATTTGAAGGTGTAACCAAAGTGTTTAATTATCTATTTTTTATTATGGCTAGTTTAAATATTAGTTATACGTGATTTTAAATACGTAATTTCTGTTATATAAACTAGAATTTAGAGAAAACCCGAATCCCTTAGTGATTTGACAATGAAAGAATATATATATACTATATACATATAAATTCCTACATTGGCAAATCAAAAAGGGATTTACTAAGTTACATCAAAAATACATTTTCTTTCTTTAAAATAACATTAATATTTCACGAGTGGGCATCCGCATTTGAAGGTGTAACCAAAGTGTTTAATTATCTATTTTTTATTATGGCTAGTTTAAATATTAGTTATACGTGATTTTAAATACGTAATTTCTGTTATATAAACTAGAATTTAGAGAAAACCCGAATCCCTTAGTGATTTGACAATGAAAGAATATATATATACTATATACATATAAATTCCTACATTGTCAAATCAAAAAGGGATTTACTAAGTTACATCAAAAATACGTTTTCTTTCTTTAAAATAACATTAATATTTCACGAGTGGGCATCCGTATTTGAGGGTGTAACCAAAGTGTTTAATTATCTATTTTTTATTATGGCTAGTTTAAATATTAGTTATACGTGATTTTAAATACGTAATTTCTGTTACATAAACTAGAATTTAGAGAAAACCCGAATCCCTTAGTGATTTGACAATGAAAGAATATATATATATACTATATACATATAAATTCCTACATTGTCAAATCAAAAAGGTATTTACTAAGTTACATCAAAAATACGTTTTCTTTCTTTAAAATAACATTAATATTTCACGAGTGGGCATCCGCATTTGAAGTAGTAACCAAAGTGTTTAATTATCTATTTTTTATTATGGCTAGTTTAAATATTAGTTATACGTGATTTTAAATACGTAATTTCTGTTATATAAACTAGAATTTAGAGAAAACCCGAATCCCTTAGTGATTTGACAATGAAAGAATATATATATATACTATATACATATAAATTCCTACATTGTCAAATCAAAAAGGGATTTACTAAGTTACATCAAAAATACGTTTTCTTTCTTTAAAATAACATTAATATTTCACGAGTGGGCATCCGCATCTGAAGGTGTAACCAAAGTGTTTAATTATCTATTTTTTATTATGGCTAGTTTAAATATTAGTTATACGTGATTTTAAATACGTAATTTCTGTTATATAAACTAGAATTTAGAGAAAACCCGAATCCCTTAGTGATTTAACAATGAAAGAATATATATATACTATATACATATAAATTCCTACATTGTCAAATCAAAAAGGGATTTACTAAGTTACATCAAAAATACGTTTTCTTTCTTTAAAATAACATTAATATTTCACGAGTGGGCATCCGCATTTGAAGGTGTAACCAAAGTGTTTAATTATCTATTTTTTATTATGGCTAGTTTAAATATTAGTTATACGTGATTTTAAATACGTAATTTCTGTTATATAAACTAGAATTTAGAGAAAACCCGAATTCCTTAGTGATTTGACAATGAAAGAATATATATATACTATATACATATAAATTCCTACATTGTCAAATCAAAAAGGGATTTACTAAGTTACATCAAAAATACGTTTTCTTTCTTTAAAATAACATTAATATTTCACGAGTGGGCATCCGCATTTGAAGGTGTAACCAAAGTGTTTAATTATCTATTTTTTATTATGGCTAGTTTAAATATTAGATATACGTGATTTTAAATACGTAATTTCTGTTATATAAACTAGAATTTAGAGAAAACCCGAATCCCTTAGTGATTTGACAATGAAAGAATATATATATACTATATACATATAAATTCCTACATTGTCAAATCAAAAAGGGATTTACTAAGTTACATCAAAAATACGTTTTCTTTCTTTAAAATAACATTAATATTTCACGAGTGGGCATCCGCATTTGAAGGTGTAACCAAAGTGTTTAATTATCTATTTTTTATTATGGCTAGTTTAAATATTAGTTATACGTGATTTTAAATACGTAATTTCTGTTATATAAACTAGAATTTAGAGAAAACCCGAATCCCTTAGTGATTTGACAATGAAAGAATATATATATATACTATATACATATAAATTCCTACATTGTCAAATCAAAAAGGGATTTACTAAGTTACATCAAAAATACGTTTCCTTTCTTTAAAATAACATTAATATTTCACGAGTGGACATCCGCATTTGAAGGTGTAACCAAAGTGTTTAATTATCTATTTTTTATTATGGCTAGTTTAAATATTAGTTATACGTGATTTTAAATACGTAATTTCTGTTATATAAACTAGAATTTAGAGAAAACCCGAATCCCTTAGTGATTTGACAATGAAAGAATATATATATATACTATATACATATAAATTCCTACATTGTCAAATCAAAAAGGGATTTACTAAGTTACATCAAAAATACGTTTTCTTTCCTTAAAATAACATTAATATTTCACGAGTGGGCATCCGCATTTGAAGGTGTAACCAAAGTGTTTAATTATCTATTTTTTATTATGGCTAGTTTAAATATTAGTTATACGTGATTTTAAATACGTAATTTCTGTTATATAAACTAGAATTTAGAGAAAACCCGAATCCCTTAGTGATTTGACAATGAAAGAATATATATATACTATATACATATAAATTCCTACATTGTCAAATCAAAAAGGGATTTACTAAGTTACATCAAAAATACATTTTCTTTCTTTAAAATAACATTAATATTTCACGAGTGGGCATCCGCATTTGAAGGTGTAACCAAAGTGTTTAATTATCTATTTTTTATTATGGCTAGTTTAAATATTAGTTATACGTGATTTTAAATACGTAATTTCTGTTATATAAACTAGAATTTAGAGAAAACCCGAATCCCTTAGTGATTTGACAATGAAAGAATATATATATACTATATACATATAAATTCCTACATTGTCAAATCAAAAAGGGATTTACTAAGTTACATCAAAAATACGTTTTCTTTCTTTAAAATAACATTAATATTTCACGAGTGGGCATCCGCATTTGAAGGTGTAACCAAAGTGTTAAATTATCTATTTTTTATTATGGCTAGTTTAAATATTAGTTATACGTGATTTTAAATACGTAATTTCTGTTATATAAACTAGAATTTAGAGAAAACCCGAATCCCTTAGTGATTTGACAATGAAAGAATATATATATATACTATATACATATAAATTCCTACATTGTCAAATCAAAAAGGGATTTACTAAGTTACATCAAAAATAAGTTTTCTTTCTTTAAAATAACATTAATATTTCACGAGTGGGCATCCGCATTTGAAGGTGTAACCAAAGTGTTTAATTATCTATTTTTTATTATGGCTAGTTTAAATATTAGTTATACGTGATTTTAAATACGTAATTTCTGTTACATAAACTAGAATTTAGAGAAAACCCGAATCAGTTAGTGATTTGACAATGAAAGAATATATATATATACTATATACATATAAATTCCTACATTGTCAAATCAAAAAGGTATTTACTAAGTTACATCAAAAATACGTTTTCTTTCTTTAAAATAACATTAATATTTCACGAGTGGGCATCCGCATTTGAAGTAGTAACCAAAGTGTTTAATTATCTATTTTTTATTATGGCTAGTTTAAATATTAGTTATACGTGATTTTAAATACGTAATTTCTGTTATATAAACTAGAATTTAGAGAAAACCCGAATCCCTTAGTGATTTGACAATGAAAGAATATATATATACTATATACATATAAATTCCTACATTGTCAAATCAAAAAGGGATTTACTAAGTTACATCAAAAATACGTTTTCTTTCTTTAAAATAACATTAATATTTCACGAGTGGGCATCCGCATTTGAAGGTGTAACCAAAATGTTTAATTATCTATTTTTTATTATGGCTAGTTTAAATATTAGTTATACGTGATTTTAAATACGTAATTTCTGTTATATAAACTAGAATTTAGAGAAAACCCGAATCCCTTAGTGATTTGACAATGAAAGAATATATATATACTATATACATATAAATTCCTACATTGTCAAATCAAAAAGGGATTTACTAAGTTACATCAAAAATACGTTTTCTTTCTTTAAAATAACATTAATATTTCACGAGTGGGCATCCGCATTTGAAGGTGTAACCAAAGTGTTTAATTATCTATTTTTTATTATGGCTAGTTTAAATATTAGTTATACGTGATTTTAAATACGTAATTTCTGTTATATAAACTAGAATTTGGAGAAAACCCGAATCCCTTAGTGATTTGACAATGAAAGAATATATATATACTATATACATATAAATTCCTACATTGTCAAATCAAAAAGGGATTTACTAAGTTACATCAAAAATACGTTTTCTTTCTTTAAAATAACATTAATATTTCACGAGTGGGCATCCGCATTTGAAGGTGTAACCAAAATGTTTAATTATCTATTTTTTATTATGGCTAGTTTAAATATTAGTTATACGTGATTTTAAATACGTAATTTCTGTTATATAAACTAGAATTTAGAGAAAACCCGAATCCCTTAGTGATTTGACAATGAAAGAATATATATATACTATATACATATAAATTCCTACATTGTCAAATCAAAAAGGGATTTACTAAGTTACATCAAAAATACGTTTTCTTTCTTTAAAATAACATTAATATTTCACGAGTGGGCATCCGCATTTGAAGGTGTAACCAAAGTGTTTAATTATCTATTTTTTATTATGGCTAGTTTAAATATTAGTTATACGTGATTTTAAATACGTAATTTCTGTTATATAAACTAGAATTTGGAGAAAACCCGAATCCCTTAGTGATTTGACAATGAAAGAATATATATATACTATATACATATAAATTCCAACATTGTCAAATCAAAAAGGGATTTACTAAGTTACATCAAAAATACGTTTTCTTTCTTTAAAATAACATTAATATTTCACGAGTGGGCATCCGCATTTGAAGGTGTAACCAAAGTGTTTAATTATCTATTTTTTATTATGGCTAGTTTAAATATTAGTTATACGTGATTTTAAATACGTAATTTCTGTTATATAACCTAGAATTTAGAGAAAACCCGAATCCCTTAGTGATTTGACAATGAAAGAATATATATATATACTATATACATATAAATTCCTACATTGTCAAATCAAAAAGGGATTTACTAAGTTACATAAAAAATACGTTTTCTTTCTTTAAAATAACATTAATATTTCACGAGTGGGCATCCGCATTTGAAGGTGTAACCAAAGTGTTTAATTATCTATTTTTTATTATGGCTAGTTTAAATATTAGTTATACGTGATTTTAAATACGTAATTTCTGTTATATAAACTAGAATTTAGAGAAAACCCGAATCCCTTAGTGATTTGACAATGAAAGAATATATATATACTATATACATATAAATTCCTACATTGTCAAATCAAAAAGGGATTTACTAAGTTACATCAAAAATACGTTTTCTTTCTTTAAAATAACATTAATATTTCACGAGTGGGCATCCGCATTTGAAGGTGTAACCAAAGTGTTTAATTATCTATTTTTTATTATGGCTAGTTTAAATATTAGTTATACGTGATTTTAAATACGTAATTTCTGTTATATAAACTAGAATTTGGAGAAAACCCGAATCCCTTAGTGATTTGACAATGAAAGAATATATATATACTATATACATATAAATTCCTACATTGTCAAATCAAAAAGGGATTTACTAAGTTACATCAAAAATACGTTTTCTTTCTTTAAAATAACATTAATATTTCACGAGTGGGCATCCGCATTTGAAGGTGTAACCAAAATGTTTAATTATCTATTTTTTATTATGGCTAGTTTAAATATTAGTTATACGTGATTTTAAATACGTAATTTCTGTTATATAAACTAGAATTTAGAGAAAACCCGAATCCCTTAGTGATTTGACAATGAAAGAATATATATATACTATATACATATAAATTCCTACATTGTCAAATCAAAAAGGGATTTACTAAGTTACATCAAAAATACGTTTTCTTTCTTTAAAATAACATTAATATTTCACGAGTGGGCATCCGCATTTGAAGGTGTAACCAAAGTGTTTAATTATCTATTTTTTATTATGGCTAGTTTAAATATTAGTTATACGTGATTTTAAATACGTAATTTCTGTTATATAAAGTAGAATTTGGAGAAAACCCGAATCCCTTAGTGATTTGACAATGAAAGAATATATATATACTATATACATATAAATTCCTACATTGTCAAATCAAAAAGGGATTTACTAAGTTACATCAAAAATACGTTTTCTTACTTTAAAATAACATTAATATTTCACGAGTGGGCATCCGCATTTGAAGGTGTAACAAAGGGTTTAATTATCTATTTTTTATTATGGCTAGTTTAAATATTAGTTATACGTGATTTTAAATACGTAATTTCTGTTATATAAACTAGAATTTAGAGAAAACCCGAATCCCTTAGTGATTTGACAATGAAAGAATATATATATATACTATATACATATAAATTCCTACATTGTCAAATCAAAAAGGGATTTACTAAGTTACATCAAAAATACGTTTTCTTTCTTTAAAATAACATTAATATTTCACGAGTGGGCATCCGCATTTGAAGGTGTAACCAAAGTGTTTAATTATCTATTTTTTATTATGGCTAGTTTAAATATTAGTTATACGTGATTTTAAATACGTAATTTCTGTTATATAAACTAGAATTTAGAGAAAACCCGAATCCCTTAGTGATTTGACAATGAAAGAATATATATATATATACTATATACATATAAATTCCTACATTGTCAAATCAAAAAGGGATTTACTAAGTTACATCAAAAATACGTTTTCTTTCTTTAAAATAACATTAATATTTCACGAGTGGGCATCCGCATTTGAAGGTGTAACCAAAGTGTTTAATTATCTATTTTTTATTATGGCTAGTTTAAATATTAGTTATACGTGATTTTAAATACGTAATTTCTGTTATATAAACTGGAATTTAGAGAAAACCCGAATCCCTTAGTGATTTGACAATGAAAGAATATATATATATACTATTTACATATAAATTCCTACATTGTCAAATCAAAAAGGGATTTACTAAGTTACATCAAAAATACGTTTTCTTTCTTTAAAATAACATTAATATTTCACGAGTGGGCATCCGCATTTGAAGGTGTAACCAAAGTGTTTAATTATCTATTTTTTATTATGGCTAGTTTAAATATTAGTTATACGTGATTTTAAATACGTAATTTCTGTTATATAAACTAGAATTTAGAGAAAACCCGAATCCCTTAGTGATTTGACAATGAAAGAATATATATATATACTATATACATATAAATTCCTACATTGTCAAATCAAAAAGGGATTTACTAAGTTACATCAAAAATACGTTTTCTTTCTTTAAAATAACATTAATATTTCACGAGTGGGCATCCGCATTTGAAGGTGTAACCAAAGTGTTTAATTATCTATTTTTTATTATGGCTAGTTTAAATATTAGTTATACGTGATTTTAAATACGTAATTTCTGTTATATAAACTAGAATTTGGAGAAAACCCGAATCCCTTAGTGATTTGACAATGAAAGAATATATATATATACTATATACATATAAATTCCTACATTGTCAAATCAAAAAGGGATTTACTAAGTTACATCAAAAATACGTTTTCTTTCTTTAAAATAACATTAATATTTCACGAGTGGGCATCCGCATTTGAAGGTGTAACCAAAGTGTTTAATTATCTATTTTTTATTATGGCTAGTTTAAATATTAGTTATACGTGATTTTAAATACGTAATTTCTGTTATATAAACTAGAATTTAGAGAAAACCCGAATCCCTTAGTGATTTGACAATGAAAGAATATATATATATACTATATACATATAAATTCCTACATTGTCAAATCAAAAAGGGATTTACTAAGTTACATCAAAAATACGTTTTCTTTCTTTAAAATAACATTAATATTTCACGAGTGGGCATCCGCATTTGAAGGTGTAACCAAAGTGTTTAATTATCTATTTTTTATTATGGCTAGTTTAAATATTAGTTATACGTGATTTTAAATACGTAATTTCTGTTATATAAACTAGAATTTAGAGAAAACCCGAATCCCTTAGTGATTTGACAAAGAAAGAATATATATATATATACTATATACATATAAATTCCTACATTGTCAAATCAAAAAGGGATTTACTAAGTTACATCAAAAATACGTTTTCTTTCTTTAAAATAACATTAATATTTCACGAGTGGGCATCCGCATTTGAAGGTGTAACCAAAGTGTTTAATTATCTATTTTTTATTATGGCTAGTTTAAATATTAGTTATACGTGATTTTAAATACGTAATTTCTGTTATATAAACTAGAATTTAGAGAAAACCAGAATCCCTTAGTGATTTGACAATGAAAGAATATATATATATACTATATACATATAAATTCCTACATTGTCAAATCAAAAAGGGATTTACTAAGTTACATAAAAAATACGTTTTCTTTCTTTAAAATAACATTAATATTTCACGAGTGGGCATCCGCATTTGAAGGTGTAACCAAAGTGTTTAATTATCTATTTTTTATTATGGCTAGTTTAAATATTAGTTATACGTGATTTTAAATACGTAATTTCTGTTATATAAACTAGAATTTAGAGAAAACCCGAATCCCTTAGTGATTTGACAATGAAAGAATATATATATACTATATACATATAAATTCCTACATTGTCAAATCAAAAAGGGATTTACTAAGTTACATCAAAAATACGTTTTCTTTCTTTAAAATAACATTAATATTTCACGAGTGGGCATCCGCATTTGAAGGTGTAACCAAAGTGTTTAATTATCTATTTTTTATTATGGCTAGTTTAAATATTAGTTATACGTGATTTTAAATACGTAATTTCTGTTATATAAACTAGAATTTGGAGAAAACCCGAATCCCTTAGTGATTTGACAATGAAAGAATATATATATACTATATACATATAAATTCCTACATTGTCAAATCAAAAAGGGATTTACTAAGTTACATCAAAAATACGTTTTCTTTCTTTAAAATAACATTAATATTTCACGAGTGGGCATCCGCATTTGAAGGTGTAACCAAAATGTTTAATTATCTATTTTTTATTATGGCTAGTTTAAATATTAGTTATACGTGATTTTAAATACGTAATTTCTGTTATATAAACTAGAATTTAGAGAAAACCCGAATCCCTTAGTGATTTGACAATGAAAGAATATATATATACTATATACATATAAATTCCTACATTGTCAAATCAAAAAGGGATTTACTAAGTTACATCAAAAATACGTTTTCTTTCTTTAAAATAACATTAATATTTCACGAGTGGGCATCCGCATTTGAAGGTGTAACCAAAGTGTTTAATTATCTATTTTTTATTATGGCTAGTTTAAATATTAGTTATACGTGATTTTAAATACGTAATTTCTGTTATATAAAGTAGAATTTGGAGAAAACCCGAATCCCTTAGTGATTTGACAATGAAAGAATATATATATACTATATACATATAAATTCCTACATTGTCAAATCAAAAAGGGATTTACTAAGTTACATCAAAAATACGTTTTCTTACTTTAAAATAACATTAATATTTCACGAGTGGGCATCCGCATTTGAAGGTGTAACAAAGGGTTTAATTATCTATTTTTTATTATGGCTAGTTTAAATATTAGTTATACGTGATTTTAAATACGTAATTTCTGTTATATAAACTAGAATTTAGAGAAAACCCGAATCCCTTAGTGATTTGACAATGAAAGAATATATATATATACTATATACATATAAATTCCTACATTGTCAAATCAAAAAGGGATTTACTAAGTTACATCAAAAATACGTTTTCTTTCTTTAAAATAACATTAATATTTCACGAGTGGGCATCCGCATTTGAAGGTGTAACCAAAGTGTTTAATTATCTATTTTTTATTATGGCTAGTTTAAATATTAGTTATACGTGATTTTAAATACGTAATTTCTGTTATATAAACTAGAATTTAGAGAAAACCCGAATCCCTTAGTGATTTGACAATGAAAGAATATATATATATATACTATATACATATAAATTCCTACATTGTCAAATCAAAAAGGGATTTACTAAGTTACATCAAAAATACGTTTTCTTTCTTTAAAATAACATTAATATTTCACGAGTGGGCATCCGCATTTGAAGGTGTAACCAAAGTGTTTAATTATCTATTTTTTATTATGGTTAGTTTAAATATTAGTTATACGTGATTTTAAATACGTAATTTCTGTTATATAAACTAGAATTTAGAGAAAACCCGAATCCCTTAGTGATTTGACAATGAAAGAATATATATATATACTATATACATATAAATTCCTATATTGTCAAATCAAAAAGGGATTTACTAAGTTACATCAAAAATACGTTTTCTTTCTTTAAAATAACATTAATATTTCACGAGTGGGCATCCGCATTTGAAGGTGTAACCAAAGTGTTTAATTATCTATTTTTTATTATGGCTAGTTTAAATATTAGTTATACGTGATTTTAAATACGTAATTTCTGTTATATAAACTGGAATTTAGAGAAAACCCGAATCCCTTAGTGATTTGACAATGAAAGAATATATATATATACTATTTACATATAAATTCCTACATTGTCAAATCAAAAAGGGATTTACTAAGTTACATCAAAAATACGTTTTCTTTCTTTAAAATAACATTAATATTTCACGAGTGGGCATCCGCATTTGAAGGTGTAACCAAAGTGTTTAATTATCTATTTTTTATTATGGCTAGTTTAAATATTAGTTATACGTGATTTTAAATACGTAATTTCTGTTATATAAACTAGAATTTAGAGAAAACCCGAATCCCTTAGTGATTTGACAATGAAAGAATATATATATATACTATATACATATAAATTCCTACATTGTCAAATCAAAAAGGGATTTACTAAGTTACATCAAAAATACGTTTTCTTTCTTTAAAATAACATTAATATTTCACGAGTGGGCATCCGCATTTGAAGGTGTAACCAAAGTGTTTAATTATCTATTTTTTATTATGGCTAGTTTAAATATTAGTTATACGTGATTTTAAATACGTAATTTCTGTTATATAAACTAGAATTTGGAGAAAACCCGAATCCCTTAGTGATTTGACAATGAAAGAATATATATATATACTATATACATATAAATTCCTACATTGTCAAATCAAAAAGGGATTTACTAAGTTACATCAAAAATACGTTTTCTTTCTTTAAAATAACATTAATATTTCACGAGTGGGCATCCGCATTTGAAGGTGTAACCAAAGTGTTTAATTATCTATTTTTTATTATGGCTAGTTTAAATATTAGTTATACGTGATTTTAAATACGTAATTTCTGTTATATAAACTAGAATTTAGAGAAAACCCGAATCCCTTAGTGATTTGACAATGAAAGAATATATATATATACTATATACATATAAATTCCTACATTGTCAAATCAAAAAGGGATTTACTAAGTTACATCAAAAATACGTTTTCTTTCTTTAAAATAACATTAATATTTCACGAGTGGGCATCCGCATTTGAAGGTGTAACCAAAGTGTTTAATTATCTATTTTTTATTATGGCTAGTTTAAATATTAGTTATACGTGATTTTAAATACGTAATTTCTGTTATATAAACTAGAATTTAGAGAAAACCCGAATCCCTTAGTGATTTGACAAAGAAAGAATATATATATATATACTATATACATATAAATTCCTACATTGTCAAATCAAAAAGGGATTTACTAAGTTACATCAAAAATACGTTTTCTTTCTTTAAAATAACATTAATATTTCACGAGTGGGCATCCGCATTTGAAGGTGTAACCAAAGTGTTTAATTATCTATTTTTTATTATGGCTAGTTTAAATATTAGTTATACGTGATTTTAAATACGTAATTTCTGTTATATAAACTAGAATTTAGAGAAAACCAGAATCCCTTAGTGATTTGACAATGAAAGAATATATATATATACTATATACATATAAATTCCTACATTGTCAAATCAAAAAGGGATTTACTAAGTTACATCAAAAATACGTTTTCTTTCTTTAAAATAACATTAATATTTCACGAGTGGGCATCCGCATTTGAAGGTGTAACCAAAGTGTTTAATTATCTATTTTTTATGATGGCTAGTTTAAATATTAGTTATACGTGATTTTAAATACGTAATTTCTGTTATATAAACTAGAATTTAGAGAAAACCCGAATCCCTTAGTGATTTGACAAAGAAAGAATATATATATATATACTATATACATATAAATTCCTACATTGTCAAATCAAAAAGGGATTTACTAAGTTACATCAAAAATACGTTTTCTTTCTTTAAAATAACATTAATATTTCACGAGTGGGCATCCGCATTTGAAGGTGTAACCAAAGTGTTTAATTATCTATTTTTTATTATGGCTAGTTTAAATATTAGTTATACGTGATTTTAAATACGTAATTTCTGTTATATAAACTAGAATTTAGAGAAAACCCGAATCCCTTAGTGATTTGACAATGAAAGAATATATATATATACTATATACATATAAATTCCTACATTGTCAAATCAAAAAGGGATTTACTAAGTTACATCAAAAATACGTTTTCTTTCTTTAAAATAACATTAATATTTCACGAGTGGGCATCCGCATTTGAAGGTGTAACCAAAGTGTTTAATTATCTATTTTTTATTATGGCTAGTTTAAATATTAGTTATACGTGATTTTAAATACGTAATTTCTGTTATATAAACTAGAATTTAGAGAAAACCCGAATCCCTTAATGATTTGAAAATGAAAGAAAATATATATATACTATATACATATAAATTCCTACATTGTCAAATCAAAAAGGGATTTGCTAAGTTACTGAAATTTTAATACTTGACACAATACTTATTTGTTTTGTTGCTATTTTCTGTTATGATATTTTTTCGTGTTTCCATATTTGACCATTTCCGCATTTCGCGCGGATATTTGACCGATCGCTGGGATAAGTTTTGATGGTTACTTCTAAAGGTTTTCTTCAACACGAAGTCTATGAAAAAAATTCAGTGCTTCCCAGAAGCGATCGTAAATAGAGGAAGTAGTCTATCGTGGAGGTATACGGTAATAGAATTATTCCATTCTACTCGAATGATTAAAGTACTTAATAAAAACTATTTTTCATAAATGATCGCAAGTATTTTTTTTTAAATTAGCGTATATGTACAAGATATAGGTCAAAAATTCAATAAATAGAAGTAACAGTAAGGTGTCTTAATTATTGGAATCATGTTTTTTTAAATTGAGCCTAGATTTTGAGGGTTGTATCCACAAGTTCTTCTAGGGGGAGGGGAGGTATAACTGTGCTAAGAGAAAGTTTTTTTCTGTCTGATTTCGTTACTTTTCATAGATAGCTAGCTATTTCGGGGTAAGATAAGCACATAGGTTGGGCACACCCCACAATATCTATTTGATATATAGGGTAGTATCATAGTGGTCGAAAAGTGAAGACAAGTTAAATGTGACACATGCGATTCTGAACCTGAAAAATCGTAAGAAAAAGTAACAAATTGTTCCTGGTAACACAAATTTGCGAGGAAGTGTCACTCATTTTATTAAATTCTAATGACACCACATAACGTTTAGGCGACAGTGTAATTCGATAACAGAAGTGTTATGAGGAGATTTAAATCAAATTTTACATCTATCACGTTTTCAAAGATTTTCACAATGTATTCCAAAGTAGGGTTTGATGAAGTCAGGCTATGCCTGTCTAATCGTTAAAATTTCGCATACTACAAAATAAAGATACGCAGGAGTCAAGAAAAATCTTGATTCGAAGATCATTTTTGAAAGCATTGAATTTGCATGCATTAAATTTCATCTGTTAAAATTAATTATATATATATATTTGTAACCGAAGTTAAACAACTGACCCGATTTCGAAACAACGACTTTCAAATCTGTAGTCTTGTAATTTTGAACACAATCCTGAAGACAAGGGAACTCCTGGATAAAGCATTGTGACATACTAGCCATCGTGGAGGACCTTTTGATAGAACTAAAAATTTACGTTACATGAAGTGGAAAACCACGAAAACTTCCCACGTTTAGTCTAACGGTAGAGGAATTTTATCCCGTGATTCGTCTACCTCTGAGAATATTTCACGTGGTTGGTTTGAGCCGGAGTAGAACGACCAATCATCACTGTAATTCAAATCGAAGAGTGATCCTTATGTTGATTTTATTTTTTGCGCATTTTGCCATATCTCTAGAACTTTCTAAGAGAATCGAAAATTTTTTGTCCACAATTATAAAATTTTTTCATCCAAGCAAAAAATAATTTTAGTTATTATTTAATATTTTTTGATTATTTTACTTAACAAAAGTCGAAAAAATATTGAATAGTACGGCCTACAAATGTTTATACTATTTTAAAGAATGTCATTTTATATGGTATAATACAAAATTTGAGCGAAATCTGTAGAATTGTTTTTGTGAATTTTTAATTTACGACTTTTTTAAAATTTAATATTTGAGGAACTATTCGACTGATTTGATTAAAATTTTTCTAATTTGTATTTGGAGCATTAACAGTAAGTTCTAATTCATCATATTAATATTTTTAATGCGGCATTTAGTAAGCTAATTTATTTTAAGAAAATCATTAATTATTCCCATCTCTCTCTATGCTATAATGGAAACCATAATATTGCATTTTATATAGTTTGATAAAATTCATTTAGAGTGACCTCATTTATATTTCATATACTCAAGACAGGCATTTAAACATTTTAATATTATTTATATTTTGTAGAATAATATTTATAACATTACATTGCTTAATAGAAAAGCACAATATTTAAATTAGTTTGCAGAAATAACTTTTAAGTATTTACTTTATTTGAGTAAATAAAGATATTATTTTTCATATATTCAATAAATATTTTGACTGATAAGTAATTGAATGCTGACAAACTAAAATAGTTTTAATTTTTTTTTTTTTATCTATCTCTTGTTAGATTTTCAATAAATATCTTTGGGATTAAATGAATGTAGGAAAACGATTTTAGTGCTATTTAAAAATAAAATTTAAGAGGTAATATTACTCTTTTATACTGTACGACATAATTCAAATATTAATAAAAAAAAATTTTAATATTAACTATGTAAAACAAAAATTTTAAAAATATAGTTAAAGTATGCAATCGGGACACTTTTTGACAAATAATTTACTAGGAATTTTAAACAAAATTCTATGCACTAATATATTTATAAGTTTAATGCATAAACTTTTAAAGTGTTTGATTTCATTTCTGTTTTAACACAGAATTTGTACATGTATTATTAAAACAATTTATTTTGTAAAAAATGAGTACATGCTGTTTTGAACTTGCCATGATACTCTATAATGAGTATATGGGGTTTTAAAATTGGATTATGATTGAAAGTTATTTTGACACATTTTTTCTCATTTTTGAGAAAAAATTTCGTGAAACTGAATGCTTGAAATATCAATGTAATGTCATTATAATGAAAGAATATAACATATTGCTCGAAAGATTACATAAGTCTATTTAAAAGATATGTGGATTCAAATATGCTTTTTACATGAATTCAAATTTGTTTGTATTTTACATAAATTTAAAAGCAACATTATACGAGGCTATTTCTATTTTATTTTATTTTAACAATAAAGCTAGACACTTTATGCATTTACAAGTTTTAAGAAAATTAATCTAATGGTAGCAATACAAATATATTTGAGATAGATTGAGAAAATAATTATATGATTTTTCTTTATAATGAGTCTTTAGTGAATAATTTTTAAAAATTGATGTTTAACTTCCAAATACGTTTACTTCTTTGTTCCCTTTTATTATTTTATAAAATAAAAACAATTAAAATTATTATTATTTTTATTTTTATTTTTAGTTTACTACATTTCAAATATATATTACATATCATTCACAATAACGACAGTTTGATGGTTTTCTGGGGTGCGGTCTTAATGCCATTCAAAAAATTTGCCAAATTATAGTGCATTTTCTGATATGAGGTATATTGACATTTCATGTCAGATATTTTAGTAATCAAATGGATATTGAGTTTTAAATTATAGTAATTCAGTAATCAAATAGATATTGAGTTTTAAATTATAGTAATTCAGTAATCAAATAGATATTGAGTTTTAAATTATATTACACTTTCTGTTATAACGCATTTTGGCATTTCATGTCAGAAATTTTCCTTTTGAAATGGAAGCTTTTGTAGTTCAAAACAATAAACAATCACAACAATAAACAAAACAAAAACAATTTATAAAATTAAAACAATTACAATTATTATTATTTACTACTTTTGTTTATTATGTATGAAAATAAAAAACTTAGTATCATTCACAACAATAAGAGTTTTTTGGTTTTTCAGGATGCCATTAAAAAAATTGGTCAATTTATAGTACACTTTCTGCTATGAGACTTTATGACATATCATGTCAGAAATTTTGAAATTGGAGCTTTTGTAATTCAACAAAAGCTAAAAATTTTCTCTAAATTGTATTTCCGAATCACAATTTAAAATAAACAAATTGTAAAACTAATTGATTTAAAAAAAGCATGATGATGGTGGTCTAATAAAAATAGCCCATTGATTGTTGGCACTCTAACAAAAGCCATTGTTGGGGAGTGGGGAATGTAAACATTGTGGGTGTCAGCTACAATGTAAAAACCCCTCCACAATGACACACGAGTAGATAGAGTCGTCGACAATATTAAAGGGGAGGGGGGACATGAATCCATTGTGCTAAGGCGGCTGTCACACAGCAGGGACTAATGGGGGGGGGGATGCGGGTCATCCGACCACAATGACTGCAGCTCTTCATCGCCAGTGGTCGCCGGCAATGACTCACAGAATGAATTAATGATGAATAGAATATCTCTTTCAAACCACCGACAACTTCTGTAAAAAGAGAGGGATCTTTCCCATATTTATTCAGCGACTTTAAAAAACTCTTAAAGCTTAGTTTTATTATCTGTACAGTTTTATGCACACAAACTGCAATAAAATCTTTCATCTTTTACAACAGTTTTATGTTGACTTATTTTTAATTATCATTTTCAATTCAGATTTTATAATTTTTCAAGAGTTTATTAATTTAACTCTATTATTTTAAAGTAATGATTTTGTTATAATAGATTAGCGCTGTCTCAAATAATATATTTATCATTAAATAATTGTCACACTTAATTATTCAATTATAATAAAATTTTAATTTACTTTAAAAATTCAAATTATTTTATTTCTTATTCATTAGAACACTTCAGACTACATTAATTAGTTTTATTGTATTCAACATATTTATTCATCTAACTCTGGCTTAAAAATTTAACAAAAAAGTTACTCTTAATGCTTATTTTCATTATCTGTAGATTAAAAAAACAGTTTTATGCACACAAACTGCAATGAAATGTTTCGTTTCATCTTTTACTGCACTTGTTTCAATTTGACTTTATTACTTTTAATTATTATTTTCAATTCAGATTTTATAATTTTTCAAGAGTTTATTAATTTAACTATTTTTTTAAAGATGATATGGAGTAATGATTTTGTTAATATCGATTAACGCTATTTTAAATAACATATTTATCAATAAATTATCGTTACACTTAATTGTTTAATTACAATAAAATTTTAATTTATTTTAAAAATTAAAATTAGTTTAGTTTCTTTTCATTTGATTACTTCAGACTACATTAATTTGTTGTATTGTGAAAGATTAATAATAGGTCAAATGTTAAAATATTTCGAAAATCTATCAAACAAAAAGTATTCAGTTTTTAATCTTACATTTATCATTAAATTATAGCTACACTTGATTTTAGAGCTATCATCAAAATATTAATTTGTTTAAGAAATTTCATTAATTTTTATAGTTTTCTATCTGACATTAGAGTATTTCTCAAGAATAGGAAGTATAACAGATTTAAAATTTAATCTCTGACAACAATTATGTTTAAATTTAATTCCCAGTAAAAATTTTAAAAGTATATTTATAATTTTGTATAGTGAAAGTAATTAACATAAAGTATTGCATAGTTTTCTATAAATACATTAAACAATAATTTTATTAACCAAAGGAGCCAATTTTACACATTCAGGATTTTAACGGACCCCATGTAAGTCAAATATGGGTGATTCTCACGAAATATGACAATTTACAGTCTCTTGCTCCAAGATCTAATACTATGCTACTAAGAGATCTTTTTTTAAAAAATTTTAATAAATAGCATTGCTGTTAGCATTTTAAAATGACCTTGCACTAGCATCGACTGTTTTGTATATATTTATAAAATTTAATTGAATTTCAAAATGTCATGTTTCTGGTATGTAATAATAACTAGCTTCAAAACTTCGCATAAATTTTTCAATATCTATTTTTTTTATATCTCAACCGTTGTAAGCATTTCTAGAATATACGCAGTGGGTATTATTTAAAAAAACTTCGTTTAAAATAATTTTTTCTGTCAATAATTTGTTTGTCACATGAAAATCTGTCATTTTCCTGGCTACTTTTTTTAAGTGATTTATAACCAAAATAGATAGCGCCAGCAATCAATATTTTATGTTATGATTAGATACCATCCTCCTATCTGAACATGTCTTGTTGCCTAAATAAAGAACCTACTTTCTGGTTCAAAATCTATTTCAAAAAAATTTTCAAGGTGAGTAGGTTTTTATGATGTCATTTTCCTGTCTTCTTGAAATCATTAATAACATAAGCTACATAGATTTATCTGAGTTATTTCAAGAAATCCTGTTGTTTTCTGCGGATTGTAAACGCCTTAGGCCAAAATGTTAAATTAAAGTAAAGTAAATGGCAAATTTGTCATTATCCTGGCTGTCATTTTCCTGGCTTATGAATGCCAGGACATTTACGTGTTACCGGAAATATTTTTAAGAAAGAAAGCAAGCTGTAAAGAGGGAAAGCAAATACTAACCTAATACCAAGCTTATGTATGATTGTGATTGTAATATGCTTGAATGTAATCAAAGTTATTTATTAATTTAATGATTGATAATGATTGATCTGTACATATCAACAACAAAAACCATTTTTGATTCTTTCTACAGTGGATAAAAATAATTAATTTAAGCAATTTATGGTCCATCTAACACAAAGGCTTAAGTTGAGTTACTTACTATTAGCTTAAAATGACTGTTTTTTAAACATCTAAGCTAATATGTCATTTTCCTGGCACTCAAGATTTGGTGAATTTCTATTTTATTTTTTTTTCTTGAGTAAATGTCAATAAACTACACTGCTGTCTGTAAGATATTAATAAATGTAACTAAATAAGTATACAAAAAAAAAAAAATTTAGATTATTTTGAAGACTTTAAATTTGACGAAATGTTTTGGTCCGAATTGTCATGTTTCCAACGAATGACCCATATATATTTATATTATTTTTATATATATATATATATATATATATATATATATATATATATATATATATATATATATATATATATATATATATATATATATATATGTGTGTGTGTGTGTGTGTGTGTGTGTGTGTGTCTGTCTGGTTCAAAGGCCTGTTGAACTTAAACTGTTCGATCTAGAAACTGTCTGATTTTATAGTTGTATGCAATATACCTTTCTCGAAAATTCATAGTTTTACTACTTTTATCTTATAAATAATTATGAAATTATTATAATAATAAATAATATGGAGAGTTTAGGATTACTAGAATTTCAGTGAAAAAGTATCAGACATATCTATTTTATATGACAATTTAAGAAAACTACGCATGTAATTTACGTGTAATATTGTCAAGGCTGTATTCAAAGGAGAGGAGGGGAAAGAGCGGGACATATGTCCTGGTCTTCCCCTTCCCTCCTTTGAGGTGTGTACATTTTTTAAACATGCAATTTGAGCTGTGTCCATTTTCTTAAACGCGCATTTTAGGATGCTTCCAATCTTTAATCACGCATTTGAGCTAAGCCCAGAATAAAAAACTAGACTCTTATTTTCGATCTATATTGAGTTTGTAGTGTGTTATATCGCGAAAGCGAGAATGCGCCTTGGGCATTGAACTTTCAGGTGTGCGAATGGCAACGGTTTGAAGAAGGATGAGCTGAAGAAAATCGGCGAGCAGTTGTACACAAACCACGATCGGTGAACGACGCACGCGAATGTTTAACTATGTAATTTCTCTCTAATATTTTATTTCTAATTTATTAATAAATATGTAGTCTAGTTGATTTAGCTTTTATTTTTTATCTCGATTTATAATTAATTAGGCTATCTATATTGGTGACCCTAAATGAATTTAACTTTCTAAATCTTTAATCATCGGCTCGGAACCTTAAATCTTCCTAAATTTTTGCTTAAAATTAACGTTAACGACAATTTTTTTCTTCATGAAATGCAAACATTTATTTTTCTTACATGTATCGTATGTGCACGCGAAATCGATCATCGAGCTGCTTCAAAATATTATGTTTATTTAGTTTTTACTTTTTGATTTTTTTAAAATACTGTGTATTTTTGTTTTCTCCTGCACTCAGTTCTTGCATAATTGTTTACTTACCGTGTTATCTATATAATTCTGAATTTAGCGTAAAAATGTGTAAAAAATTCACGTAAAATATTTCCGGATCATAATTCTTCATTTTCACGCTTAAAAAACATTATTCTAAATTTCTTTTTCATTTTTTTTTCACAAATTTAGATTTTGTAACAATGGCTGGTGATGATGGCCCTATCGCCCCAGAGGCACAAATCGCACATGTCTCTGTAAAACCACCCCTCTTCTGGAAATCAAATCCTACGCTATGGTTTGTTAGGTTGGAGGCTCAATTTCCATTAACTAATATAACTACTAAACTAACAAAATTTAATCACGTTGTAGCAGCTCTTGACGCTGACGTACTAACCTCTGTCAGTGACATACTAATTACTCCTCCTGACAATCTTCCGTACTCTGCTATTAAAAAGCGCTTAATAAATTCGCATTCTGAGAGCGAATCTTCGAAAATTCGCACATTGCTTCAAGGTTTGCAATTGGGCGATCAGCGTCCCTTACAATTACTTGCGCGCATGCGTTCCTTAGCTGGCTCGTCCGTAACAGAGAAGCGTTGCTTAAATCACTATGGTTGGGTGGATTGCCAAACAATACGCAATCAATTTTGGCAGCCCTAAATCAAGAGCTAAACTAATTAGCTATCGTTGCAGACAAAATTCATGAAACTTGGAATCCGCATTCGATTAACGCTGCAAAAGCGGATAAACAACAAACCTCATGTGAAATTGAAGCTCAGATAGCTCAATTATCTAAGCAAGTTAGTGAGTTAACTACGTTGGTTCACAAACAAAGGGCTGAGTCTCGAAATCAACCCACCAAACATTTTAGACGACGCAGTAATTCGCAAAGGTACAGGCAATTAATGGTCAATGTTTTTAGCACACAAACTTCGGTAATAGGGCAAAGAAATACACGCCGCCATGCTGTTTTGTTTCGGAAAACTAAATCGGCGATCGTCTCCTGGCCAAAACAACGACCGCCTCTTGAACCGTATTAAATATAATTGGCCGCTTCTATCTCTAAAATAATTTTTTTTAATTGACACTGGTGCAGACGTTTCTGTAATTCCAAAAACTTATTCCTCTAACTCGAAATCATTAAACAATTTAACATTGTATGCCGCAAACGGCACAAGAATACCAACATATGGAACTAAACGAATTATGCTCGATTTAAAGCTGCGACGCCAGTTCAATTGGTCTTTTGGGATTGCCGACGTGCGACAACCTATCATAGGAATCGATTTCTTAAAGCATTTTGACTTACTTGTTGATGTTAAAAACCATAGAGTTATTGATGCAAATACTAAACTTTCGTCTAACGGTCAACTTATAAATATCAATTCCCAATCATCTTCTATAGCTATTTTAGTCGGAAATACTCAATTTGAAAAGATCTTAAGTCAATATCCTGAGCTGATCAACCCTTCTCAACCTATTACTAATAGCCAAACAACTCAGGTATTTCATCATATCGAAACGAAAGACCCTCCAGTTTCTTCAAACCCCGCAGACTCGCGCCAAGTGTCCAAAATGCTGTAAAGAAAGAATTCGAATATTTAATTTCTCGAGGCATAATTCGACCATCAAAAAGTCCGTGGGCAAGTCCTCTTCATGTCATTTTTATTTTTATTTTTTTATTTTTTGTCGTGTCTATGACATAGCTGAATCAAATGTTTCCATGCGTCTTGATTACCACTTCTGCGATTTGCTTGATATTATCGTCGTAGAGGTTTATCCTATTTCTCTCAGATTAGCACTCATTGCTGGACACTCAAAGATGTGGTATGGTGTCAGCTGCGTATCTGGGCAGTTTTCACAATTCCTATATAATTTCCTGCCCTCTCTGTCGATCTTCATGCCTCTGTGGTGATTGGTTCTCAGACTGGCTATAGGTTTTGTTGTGGATATATCTGTATTTATAATACAAATCATATGTTTCTTTGGAATTGTTTTTTCTCTTAGTTTGGATTTAGCAACTGCATTTGCATCTTGGATGTCGTTAAAAAAGCGAATGGGGATTTTCGTCTGTGTGGTGACTACCGCAAACTAAACTCAATTACTGTATCCGATAAGTACCCCATTCCCCACATTCACGATTGTACGCAAAGCCTACATGGAAAAACGATATTCTCTACTATTGATTTAGCAAGAGCTTATCACCAAATTGCTATTCACCCTGCGGACATTCCAAAGACCGCTGCAACTACTCCATTTGGCTTATTCGAGTACACCGCTATGCCATTCGGCCTTCGAAATGCATGTCAAACTTTTCAATGACATATCCATCAAGTTTTATCAAACCTTGAATTTTGCATACCATATTTCGGTGATATTTTAATTGCCTCCTCGTCTGAAACAGAACACGTAGAACATCTTCATCAAGTGTTCTCGCGCCTCATTAAATATGGTCTTAAATTAAATCCTGATAAATGTGTCCTCGGTAAATCTTCCGTAAGGTGTTTAGGATGCCTTATAACATCCGAAGGAGTTAATTCCCAAAACCTGAGACAATTTCGCAGCTAAGGCAATTTTTAGCCGTGTTATATTTTTATAGACGCTTTTTGCCCCATGCAGCTGAAGCACAGGCGCCTTTAAATAATCTTCTGACTAATTGTAAAAAGAACGACAAACGGCCAGTTTTGTGGACTGAGGAAACAGATCTTGCATTTCTAAAATGTAAATCCGCTCTGGCTGACGCTGCGACTCTTGTTTACCACGCCCCCGACCATATGTAGATGCTTCAAATACCGCGGTCGGCGCTGTTTTAAATTGCTTAACTATCGATGGTCTGAAACCATTAGCTTTCTTTTCTCGTAAACTGTATGCAGCGGAAATAAAGTACAGCACGTATGATAGGGAACTCCTAGCAATCTACTTGTCCATTAAATATTTTCGACACCAGCTCGATGGACAAAAATTTATTATGTTCACTGATCATCGTCCATTAACGTTTGCATTTTCCAAAAATTCAGACTCTTGTTCTCCGCGACAGCTCAGGCACCTTGACTTCATCTCCCAATTTTGTATAGACATTAGTCATGTTTCTGGTACTGAAAACATCGTTGCTGATGCTTTGTCTCGAATAGATGAGATTAAAACCTGGACTTTCAAGAATCTAGCAGAATCTAGCAGATCCTGAGCTTCTTAACACCTTAAATAATTCTGCAACTTCGTTGCAACTAAGAGCTATTAACATAGCAAACAATATGAAGCTTTGGTGTCAAATATAAAAGGACAGGATGCGCCCTTTCGTGCCTGCTTCGTACAGATAAACAATCTTTGACAGCCTTCACAACCTTTCTCATCCGGGCATTCGTGCTTCAAAGAAGTTGATATTGGAACGTTACGTGTGGCCTTCAATTACAAAAGACGTTGTCACTTGGACTCGGATTTGTGTGGATTGTTAAAAATCTAGTCTTTAAGCACAACCGTAGTCCGATAAAACCTTTTGTCCAACCACCTAGGCGATTCGATCACGTTCACATTGATCTGGTGGGTCCTCTGCCACCTTCTGAAGATTATCTGTATCTCCTCACTTGCATCGACCGCTTCACAAAGTGGACAGAGGCTATTCCTGTCACGGATATTATGGCTGAGACTGTGGTACGTGCATTTGTATCACAATGGGTGTCATGCTTTGGTGTGCCTTCGATCATCACCACCGATCAAGGACGACAATTCCAGTGTACCCTTTTGTCTACCTTGACGAGGCTTCTGTGTATAAGGCACATTAGAACGACACCCTATGATCCTGTAAGCAATGGAATAGTGGAAAGGTTTTATCGTTCCTTAAATCAGTCTATAATGTGCCGTGATAAGCAAAGATGGACTGAATCTCTTCCATTGGTGCTCCTCGGACTACGTTCTTCATTCAAGGAGGATTTAAAGTGTACATCAGCAGTGCTAGTCTGTGGCATGATACTACGCCTGCCAGCTAAATTCTGATCTCCATCAAGTACCATCGATCCTCATCCGTCAGACTTCCTTGACCACCTTAGAGGACACTATGCATTCCATGTCCCCAACACCGGCATCAACCCACAGCAAGCCAGGCTCATTTGTGCACCCGTCCCTAAAAAGCTGTACACACGTCTTCTTTCGTCATGGTGGTGTAAAGGAATCACTTCAAGCACCGTATGATGGACCTTTTCAAGTGCTACAAAAGACTGATAAACACTTCACCATTTTGGTGAACTATTAGTGTAGATCAGTTAAAGCCAAGTTTTGTAGAGACGGATGAAACTCAGACCTCATCATGTTCCTCTTCCAATACAGTGCCAAAACAACCATAACAACCATCTATGCCCATACATACTACAGTTCCGTCAACAAAATCAGCTCCAGCAGTAGTCACCCGTTCCGGCAGAAAAGTCCGGTTCAACACCAAGTATCTCTAGCCTCAGTGCCTAACGCACTTGGGGGGAGTACTGTAGTGCGTTATATCGCGAAAGCGAGAATGCGCCTTGGGCATCGAACTTTCAGGTGTGCGAATGGCAACGGTTTGAAGAAGGATGAGCTGAAGAAAATCGGCGACCAGTTGTACACAAACCACGATCGATGAATGACGCACGCGAATGTTTAACTATATAATTTCTCTCTAATATTTTATTCCTAATTTATTAATAAATATGTAGTCTAGTTGATTTAACTTTTATTTTTTGTCTCGATTTATAATTAACTAGGCTATCTATAAGTTCTTTTGAGGCTGCAGAATGAGCCGTAAGAAATTACTCCAGAATTAACTAGCACATGTCAACTGAATAAACTCTTTATTTTTTTGAAATAGTTCAGGAATTATTTTTGATGTATTCATTCTAATTGTTTCAAAACAGCTTAAGTTTATTTCTCTACATTATTATCACTTGATTTTTTTAAAACTGATTTTCATTTTTCAATGTTAGTTCGCTTCTTTTAATAAAAATAACCATTGTTATCGTTATTTATTTTGTGGTTAAATCTAAATTTCTGTAAAAAAATAAATTGATAATAAAAAAAATGTTCGAAAAATTAGATGGAATTTTTTAAAATAATAATTTCTTTTGTTTATTAAACGCTAAAGTAATATAAAATAAATTTTTCATAATTAAAAATTAAATATTTAAAGTCACGAGTTGTTTTTAATTAGAACCATTCAAAGAGGCTAGTATCGAATTTACAAAACAAGTATATTTTGGGAAAAAGAATTTATTTTTATTTGAGGTGAATTCCCAAACCACTTCTCTCATGTGAAATCAATTTATATCAATTTCGAATAAATCATAAATTAAAACTGGCATAACTTATACTGTTTGTTTTGCGTTTTTGATATAATACAATTTGGAAAGTTTCTTGTATAAAAAAAGAATATCGACTTTCAAATGTCCAATTTAATTATCGTTAAGATATCGTCCATTAATATTTGAGAAAAATTCAAATTCAAGGGCAACTAAAACCTCAGTAGCGCTGGTTCTTCGATCTGGACATTTTAAATTCAGTTTCGTTTCGGACATAAGATCTACTTATTTCTGTTTAATATCTTTAAAACAATTGAAAAAATTTCTCTGTAATCTAACTAATGGAAGTTTCTGTATAAATATTTAGAATTAGAAAAGTAAACAGTATCGAAAGAAAAAAGAGGGAGAGAAAGAAAGAAAGACGATAATTAAAATTATGAAACCACACACAAACACGCACTTTTTCTGAAAAGACTTGATTTCGACGGAATAGTGACCCTCAAAATAGGGGAATTTTTCGTAATCTGAAAAATATGGTCCGAACTGTTTAGGCAGCCGAAAGTTTGGATAACGTCAGTTTTACTCTTTACAAATTTAATGAATTTGAGAACTTTTTAAGGGCAGTCGGTAGAGCATATACCAATTATGCTAAATCTGACCTTTCTCTCAGCACCTAAACAAAATATTGCTTCGTCGTCACAGAACACTTACGTATACACTGTGATATTTATTAATACATAACTTTGGTATTAGTATTTTTTAAAAATTATGAACTGAAAACTTTTAATTTTTTAAAAAAGTTTTATCATTTTTGAGCAAAAATCTTTCACAACTTAAAAAGTATTCCTGTTGGAGCTAAAACATTATCACAGCATACAACTGATATAATCTCAAATGAACCCACAAAATTTCAAAGTGATTTCATGGGTAGTTTCTTAGAAAAGGTACATCGAAAAAGGTCAGTTTTAGCATTATTGATATATGACCTACCGACTTCTCTTAAGCGAAAATTATCACATATCACGTGATAATTCCACGTGAAAAATAACTTAAAAATTCTTTAATATTTTTTATTTAATTTTAAGAAAATAGAATTAAGTAAACCGAAATAATTTTTAATTGTTAATGGAAGTATTTTTACATTATTTTTAATTATGAATTTTGTATGCTAAAATACAAAATTTGAACGAAATCGTTCGTATAGATTCTTAATTATTCAATTTTAAAAAGTCAAAACGTTAAAATTTGATTTCAAAAGAATTATTTGGCCAATTTCGTTCTCCTTTTACGTTTGTCTTTTAAAATAATGAAGTAATTTAAAATACCATTCTGCTCAAATTAATAAGTATATTTAAGGTAAGTCCCTAAACCATTAAGATTGAATCTTAGTACCACCTAAAATTCGGAGATTTATATTTATATTTATAACCGTCTTTGAACAGCCGACCTAATTTTTGGGGTTTATGACTTCTAATGTAGCCTTGTGATTTTGAACCCAATCCAAAAGACAAGAAAACTCCTGGATCAAGTATTGGGAGAAATTTTACCTTCGTGGAGGACTTTTTGATGGAACTAACCAGCATTTGCGTTACATGGAGAAGCAGACCACGAGAATCTCCCAAGGTTAGCCTGACGGCAAAGGGACTCTAACCCGTGATCCATCTACCACTGAGGATATTTCACGTCAGCATTGCGGTCGATGCAAGCCGGATGCGGATTCGTATCGACCAGCTATTGGGGGGATCCGAACCCGGTTCACCTCATGAAATTCGGACATTGGGATTTCAGGTTAGATTGGAATTCAAATTCTTTAAGACCGGAAATTCCTAAGATCGAAAGTTATTCAGAGTGTTCACTTTTTTTCGCACTGTACATCAAAATTAAGTTTGTCATTCAAAGGTTTTGATCTGGACAATATTTTGTAATTTTTTTTTTAAATAAAAATTTAAGATAACAGCTGCAAACGTGGAAAATTTTATAGGTAAATTTTATTCTTAAATACACTTCTGGAAGAAATTAAGAGAATTTGCAGACTTGGTTGATTATCTCTAGAAATACTGGACCAATTTTAATGAAATTTGATAGGTACATAGATTGAAACAGAGCAAAGCAAATAACCATTCACAATTATAATACACACGCATGATCGCGCGTAACACTCGTTAGAGTCGGAAAGTATGAAACAGCAGTTGCAGAATAAAAAAAAATAATAATAAATAAATAAAATAAAAAATAGGCTAATAGGGTGTATGGTACCTTCGTATATAGGCCTTGCTGCTTGATTTCATACTTGAAATAAAGCAGTTTATCATTTCCTGTCGCATTTGGCCTGAATTGTCCTATGGCAATTTCATACCTTTCGACTCCAACGAGTGTTACACACGATCATACGTGTGTATTACGTTTGTAGAACGGTCATTTGCTTTATATTGTTTCAATGTATGTACCTCTCAAATTTCATTAAAATAAGTCCAGTAGTTCTAGAGGTAATCGACGAAGTCTGCAAATTCTCTTAATTTCTTGCACCAGTGTATTTTCGAAAAATGCTTGAGAACGAACCTTTGTGGGAACTATATTGTGATTTGTAATCAAAAAGAAGATAATTTTTTAAAGAATAGAGAGAAATTGCCATTGCATTTATTTAGATACTGTAAATAAGAGTTTGTTTTTCAAAACAAAATTTAGATGCGAAAGAAGACTCAATGCTCAAACTGTATTAAATGTGGGTTTAGGACGCACTAAACAATACTATAAGCTCAAACAATTTTTCTAATGTTGCGCTACCAGCAAACTTTCGCTCTTCTTCTAATTTTGATTGGTTTCTGTATCGTATTAAAACATTTTTAGGGATATACAATTATAAAATTTCTTGAAATAATAAAAAGATAAAATAATTTTAGACAATATATAAATTATTTTAGAGAATTTAAAGAACGATTTTTAATAATAATTCCTTTTTAAAAAAATATATTATATCTCTATAGAAGAAATTGATCATTGATTAAAATAAATTATTATTTATTGAATAATATATTATCATCTTTCTGGCACAATTACAAAGTTGTATAATTATAGCTAAATTTGTATTACTAACATAACATTACGTAATAACATAACATAAGTAATACATTACATTATCAAAAAGATATACTCTTATCTTCAATTTCCTTGTTACCTTTTCCAATCAAAATAAACACCACTGGACTATCTGGCAGATCGATAAAAGAATCATTACCTCTAAGATACACTATTGCCTTCATTTCAATATACTATGTGCTGAAACATACCTGCATTTCAAATAATAATCAACATCACTTACAACCCTAAAGAAATACACTCACAAGTAAGGTCACTCACCAATCGTTTGGAATATTTTTTTCTAAAATCTTTTGAGAAATTTATTTTTATCCTATTTCAAAATAATTATTCAATTATCAAAAACTACAATTCTTACCTTGAATAAGTGGCCAAGTTAAGTTCATTTCGTAAACAACATTGTTGACTATTAAAAGTTACGCTTATCTATTAAAGGTTGCTTTTTTACTTTCGTTGGACACTTTAATATTTGTGCTTTACAAAACTTCGCTTAAAAAATAAAATTTTTAAATAAGACTAAAAATTCGGTCGTTTTAAGTTATAAATTCAAAAATACTTTTGTGATTCTACATTTTACAAGTATGTTATAAGAAAATTAATTTTATTAGCTGAATTCTTACTCTGACGAGAAATAATATAAGGCTGTTTTTCGAATACTCAATTTCAAATAGTATGCTATTTTTATAACTTCTGTGAGTTTACAACTGTTACTCATGACTGTTAGGTTGCGTTTAGCCTATCTAAAGCCCACACTTCTTACGCTTATTTTGAAAAAGGTACAAAACGTCAATATGGAGAGAAGCCACAGTTTTGTAAAAATGACGAGCGCTTGTGGTCTAATTTTTTAATATTGAAAAACTTACTCCAATGTTGATTTACCTGGGATCATAAAACTTTGCTCTCATAAAACTGACAATACGGCAATGATTTTAATAATTTTCATCTAGGTGGAAAAATGTCGCCAAATTGGCAATTCTCAAAAAAAGTTCATAAACTCTTAATATGTTTTAGTTATTTGTCTGTTCTGAAGCCCAGATAATTCTTCAGGGAAAGATTATAAATATAATTTAGAATCATTGCATTGCTTTAAGTGCAAGGCACTTAAACTAATGCTTTTTAATTTTCCTTGGCGGCAGAGCTTCGAAAAACAGCATTAAGTGTATTCCAACTGTATTATATATCGCTTATTTGGCGAAATATTTACGATTCCTTAAAGTTTTTTTGCCCATGTTTCCTTTTTAATAATTTATCTCTCTGAAACCAATACAAAATAAACATAATGTTTTGCATACATTATTTCATAATCAAAATTTTAAAAAAAATAATAACTTGAGTAACACTTCGGGTACCTTTCACGCGAATATAATCTGAGGCAACAAGATATTTTTCGTTGCAGCATCCACAACAATATTTTCTTTACTACCTTTAGAGCTCATCGACGAGGCATTTTGTTCTTCAAGATTTCCTTTTTCCTATCTTATTGCATCAATTCTGTTGCCGAAATCATTTTTCCATGTGTATATATTTTTCATATAAAAAAACTTTTTTTTTAAAGCTACGTGCTGAAAATATATTTTATTCGCTTTATCGACTAACGTTTGATACAAAAACACTATCAACAACTATAGTAGTTCGGTAATTCGCACGCTTTTGATTAAACCAATCTGAAATGCATATTAAAATTATTGTAATTGTTAAGCATTCCTGTTCGTAGTATTCGATTATTTTTAAAAAATGACCTACCAACAAAATGTTCGAAGAAATTCATCCTTTAGAGATCCTTACTAAATAAAAATTTTATAGAAAAAGAACTCACCTGTGAATCTGAATTTTCCTCTGGGCACCTACAGAAATTAAAAAAAGAGTTGTTTGTAAATTTGAAAGGTAAAAAAATACTTACAAATAACATCCTCCATTTTAAAATAAATGACTGATTTGTTGAAAAAATAATGTGTTCGACAATTTGTAATTTTTTTTTTAAATACTATAATAACTCTAAAAGTTAACTTTTATGTCGTAAAAGGCAGTAAATAGTATTTAAACTTTGGACAAAAAATAAAAAATAATAGAAATACATTAAATTCCACTGAAAACGTACATCAAGGAAATGTTCTGACAAATTTCTCTATCTATTTCCAGCAAATTTTAATTCATCCTAGCAGTTTTTGTAGCGAACGGATTTACAAATAAAAAAAAATAATAATAATAATAATAAAAATAAAAAAAACATTCTATCGATTTAAATTTTTTTTTAAAAAGTCGCAAATATTGTTCTTTCGAAAACTCTGTGTTGAAAAGCATTTATTATTTTCATTTGAGAATTTTAGCATATCTTTTAAAAAGTTTCAAACTGAGCTATCATTATGAGAAATTTTTTGTTTTCATGTACTGCAATACACGTGGCTTAAAGGTTCAACCTTAAACAGATTTTTAACAAGCGAATGAATTAGATTACAAAAATTTACCAAAATAACATATCTTTTACGACACTGTCGAATTCTTTAAGTTGGGAGAGCGAATAATCGTATTTCGAATTTTTTTTCCAGAAATATTAAATAAATTAATTCAGATTATTTTTCAATTTAAAATAACAAAGTTTAATATGATGTGTAACGAGGCAGTGCAAAAAGTTTCAATCATTATTAAGTCAAATAGTAAAAAATTGTTGTTAGTTATTATTTTTCTTGCATGAAATAAGTTGTGTAGTTCTTATGAATAAAAGATACACAAATAATTAATTTATAAAGTATTTTTTATATCCGTCGTTGAACAGCCAACCCAATTTTGGATTTACGACTACTAATAATCAACTCCGTAGCCTTGTAATTTTGAACCCTTCCTATATCCGTCGTTGAACAGCCGACCCAATTTTGGATTTACGACTACTAATGATCAACTCCGTAGCCTTGTAATTTTGAACCCTTCCAAAAGACAAGGAAGTTCCTGGATCAGTACCCCTAGAGGTATGATTTGTTACGGGAACGTGAAGGACTTCGTGACTCCACAGACTTAACGTGTATCAGTCACCATTTACTACACGGGAAGTCTTCAGCCAGCGGGGATCAAACCCACGACCTACTGAACATGGACCCAGTGCCCTAACAACCAAGCTATCCTGGAAAAAATTATAAAGTATATTTTATTTTATTTTATTACCGCCGTTGAACAGCCGACCCAATTTTTGGGTTTACGACTACTAATGTTCAACGCCGTAGCCTTGTAATTTTGAACCAATCCAGAAGACAAGGAAACTGCTGGATCGGTACCCCCAGTGAATGTGAATGTGAATGTAGTTAATTTACGTCGCACTAGAGCTGCACAATGGGCTATTGGCGACGGTCTGGGAAACATCCCTGAGGATGATCCGAAGACATGCCATCACAATTTTGATCCTCTGCAGAGGGGATCGGTACCCCCAGAGGTATTGATTTGTTATGGGAACATGAAGGACTTTGAGACTCGACAGATTTAACGTGCATCAGTCACCATTTACTACACGGGGAGTCTTCAGCCGGCGGGGACCGAGCTCACGAACACTTGGACATGGGCCCAGCGCCCCACCGATCAGGCTATCCCGGCCTAGTAGCGACAATTTTTTTATTTATTATTATATATATGCACACATACATATATACACACACACACACACATATGTATATATATATATATATATATACATCTATACACATATATATATATATATAATTAATTAATTTATTTATTTATTTATTTATTTTTTTATATATATATACATTTAACATATATGGCCATCACGGGTAGCTGAAAAGCTCCGGACTCACTGCCTGCCCCCGGGGACTTGGAGCAGGGTCAGTGGTGAGGCGTGTGTGGTGATCAACCACGTTGGCTGCTATTGTGAGCCAGTCCGTGGTTGATTGTGGGGTATGTATGTTTTGTTCATGTTGTGTTTTACCTATTTTTAGTAGTAGTGGTAGTTGAGGCAGTGCTTTGGTGGAATCTGAATTATAAACGTTAGTAATTAAGTTGGCTGACTCATCCACCACCACCTTTTTTTTTTTTTTAACATTAATAGCCATCACGGGTAGCTGAAAAGCTCCTGGCACACTGCTTGCCCCCAGTATCTAGGAGCAGGGTCAGTGGTGAGGCGTGTGTGGTGATCAACCATGTTGGCTGCCATTGTGAGCCAGTCCGTGGTTGATTGTGGGATATGCGTGTTTTGTTTGTGTTATGTTTTGGGACTATGTATCAATGTTAGTCATAGAGATTTTTGCTGTCAGTATTTTTACAAAGTTATTATTAGGTTTATGACATATTGTCTGTGATGTTCCTGGTTATTTCAAGTATATTTATTAGTTTTTGCATAATATGCTTGTTTTTGAAACTGTCTGCAAATATCGTTCTGCCTTGTTCATTGGGTTTTTTGAGGTGGTACGTTTCAGTTAGTGGGCAGTCATGTAGGTAGCGACTTGGGGTGCCTGTGTCATCGCATGGGCATGTGTCTGTGTTTATTCGTTGCATCCTGTGTAGGAATGAGGGGAAGAAGCCATGTCCTGTAAGGAATTGTATTGCTGCTGGATGGCCTATAAGTCGATCTGTGTCGACTTTAGGGTAATATGATTTTGTTGTATACCCTTTTTCATTTTCGTCCCAGTATGCTTGCCAAAGTTTTTGTGTGATGGTTTTAAGTTTATTTCTTAGGCTCGATGGTGGAAGCAGAACACCGCTGGGAATCTGGGAATCCCATGACCTGCTGCTGCGTCTTTAGCCGCTAAATCCGCTGCTTCATTACCTATGTTACCTGTGTGCGCTGCCACCCAATGTATTTGTGTGTTGCATTTACTGACTAGGTGTTCTAGTTGTCTTTGTGTTGTTGCCACGTGTGCGTCTTTTTGTTTCATTTTTCTAATAGCGTGTATACTAGCCAGACTGTCTGTGAAAATTGTTGCTTCTTTGCAGCTGTGTGTCTCTAACCATTTAATGGCTTCTTTGATGGCTGAAACCTCTGCTTGAAACACTGTGTTTTCCTGTTTTATCGTAAATTTGCATGTATCTGTATGTTGGTTGTTGTGGTAAACACAGAATGCAGCTCCCACGCCATTGTCTGTTTTGGAGCCATCGGTGTAGATTTGTACTGTCGTTGTTTTGCTAGTTCTAGTACTTCTTGGTAGGTTAGTGTATTTATAGCTAGTTTTATGGGCCGGGTGGACCATATGTGTTTTTATCTTTTGTTGATATTCACCCGTTTTTATGTTGTATTGTGTGTTTTCTTGATTGAATCTTAGTGTGTTAGCTAGTAGTGCTTCTTTTTGGATTTGTAGGTGTAATGGCGGTAAACCTGCCAGAACATTCAGACCTGGTGTGGGTGCTGTTTTGAATGATCTTGTTATTCTGACTAGTAGGGGCCGCTGCACCTTGTGCAGCTCTTTGATTGCGGTTTCATTTAGTTCTGCACCCCATGCTGCTGCAGCGTACGTGAAGGTCTTTTCTGCCACAGTCTTGTACCAATGCTTGAGCATTTTAGTATTAATGCCCCAGGTCCTTGGGGCTAGTTTTAAGAGATTATTGTGTAGTGTTGTGGCTCTTGTTCTGAGTGATTTGATGTGTTCTAGGTAGTTTAGATGATGATCCAATACTATACCTAGGCATTTGATGTGATTTACTGATTTTATTGTGTTACCGTCTATTTTGATTATTGGTTGTCTCTGCTTGAAAGGATTATTAAAAGTAATGTAGTTACACTTGTTAATTGACAGATTTAGGCTTTGTGCCTTACAAAAGTTGCTGAATTGTGTCATTGCTTCATTAGCATTTGACTTATAAAGTATATTGTAAATAACTCTGGAAACAAATCAGTAACAATAATTATTGTAAACATTAGGAGAAACGGATTTTTTTACTACTTTTCAAGAAAAGCCTATTCAAGATTATGTTTTAGCATAATTAATAACATATATAAGGTGATCTCCCTTAAACTTTAAAGATAAATTTTAATGCATTGATTATTAAACCAAATACTAATTACAATATTATTTACTCCGTATTACAACACATTGAGTTAAAAATACAAAACTGAAAAGTAAATTTAACAGAAAAAAATGACTTTTATACCATGCTCTAAGGTATCATAAAAAAGTCACAAAATTTTACCACATTTGGCAAATTTTGTAACATATCACAAATCCTTATTTTATTGTTAATATTACTAATTTTACCAAAAATCATTACCAAAGCGCTTCGATAAGTATTACTGAGCTTTTTTGTGTATTCATAGAACCAAAAACATGGTATTATATATTCTGGTAATTTTGACCATTCTTTTTTTCTCAATTTTTCGTAAACGCAACGATAAATAAAAATTTAATGTAATAAAATGTTTGATATAAGTCAATGTTAAATTGCATGTTTTATTTTTACGTGTTAATTTTTTAGCTCTTTTAAAATAAAGTTTCCATACTAAACAAGTAAATTATATAAACTGTGGACAGACTTTCCTTCAAAGAGTTAACCAATATATTCTTAAGTTTACATTATATTTAAATCTTTGATGTAGCAGATTTCACATAAGGAATTTTATACTCTCCTTTTTTGTGAATCATTTATTCTACTTTAACAATTGTGAGAAGTTTACCTTTTTCTCCATATTATTTGAGCTTTAAACAAATATTGTAACACAACAATTTGACAAATTGCGTAATATTTTTTCACAATTTTCTTCATTTTAGATTTATTATTTTCTTTTTAAATTTTGCTCCAAGATCCAAACTTTAATTTTTACATTTTGGTAAAATAGAATGAAAAATTGACAAAATGTGTTTGAATATAAACTAAAGGAAATTTTAAGTTATGTATTAGCTTACTTAATTCATATTGTACTATCTGTAAATATTAATAATATCTCTTATTATTTACTTTTGAAATTATAAAAATTGTAAGTAAAATTCCTTAAAATATCCTCGTATTGAAGTCAGTTCGAAGAAATGGTATATTTTTATCCAAAGTTTCATATGAAAAACTTACCTTTGGACTTACCTCAGTGTTTCGGACTATTTTGTTTACTAACTTTTTTTAGATGCTATCGGAAAATACTTTCTAAATAAATTCTTTTAAAAATGCAACCACATGAAACTTCTATTTAATACTATGCTCTAGGATTACTCATTAATATACAGAAAAAATTAATAAAAGAAAGAAATAGAACACTTTTATCTACCTTATGATCGAATGTACTATGATTCAGATTAAGAATGGCGACACTAAATATTTTAATGGGAGGTTAGCTGGAGTCTGAAAAAGCAGCCTTGCAATTTTAAACCCGATCCAGAGGAATAATTTCATAAGATAGTTTTGGTCATCGCATTTAGTTCAATTTATAAATTAAACATATTATTGAAATTATTTAAAAGGCAAACGTACATTTTTTCGAAACGGAGCTAAATTCTATTAAATTAATCACATACAATATTAAAAAGAATATCTTTTCGAAATAAAGCTTTGATAACTACAATATATTTTTAGCCTAAGTCTATCATTATTTTGCCCCGTCTCCCTCAAAGAATCTGTTGAAGATAATGGCCAAGTTCTTGGACGAATATTGATTGAAATTGAGGGAAGCATGTTTTGCCAAGTTCTCGGTCCTTGGATGATAGTGGTTTCCAGCCAAGTTTTTCCTCCCTTAACTAATTGGTTTCTAAAGTTTTATGATGTCAGATTGTTGTCCGTTTTCATATATTTTAATCCAAATAAATTAATTTGCTTATTTGATGATTCATATGAGCATGATTTTATAATGTTGAATATGAACAAGGCAGGATTTTAATCCAACCAATCAGTTACATTCAAGAACTTGGATAGTGCCGATGAATTATCCAATTTCTTGGTGGGAAAAATTCCTTCAAATTCTTGGATTCAAGAACGTGTAAACAGGCCTAAAGGACCCCCAAACGGCATTGCGATGGCACTTCTTTGCGCACCAGCCACCTTTATTTATTTGCTGTTCAAACTATTATAGAATATTGTTTATAATAGGCAAAATCTATCTTTCTGAAAAGGAAATCTAAAATCTATATAAAAAGGAAATTTTATTAAATGTATCATTATCAATAAGAATAAAAATTTATTAAACAAAATATATAATCGAAGTAATATATGGCTTTTCAATTTGAAACTACAGTATGAAAAAAAAAAAAAAGATAGATTTTCACGGTAACTAGAATATTTGTGTAGAACGGCCTTAATTATTAAAAACTAGCTTTGAGCCGTGGTGGTTCAGGGGATAGAGCCCTCTAATGAGGTGAACCGGGTTCGAATCCCAGCAATAACTGGTCGATTCAAATTCCGGCTTGAACTGACCATGGTGCTGATGTAAAATATCCTTAGTGGTAGATGGATCATGGGTTAGAGTCTCCTTGCCGTGGAAGGTTTTCCTCTTCATGTATTATATTTAAAGCAAATGCTGTTTAATTTCATCAAAAAATCCTCCAAGAAGGCGAATTTCTCCCAATACTTAATCCCTTATTTCCTAATTGAGTTCAAAATTACAAGGCCACGGAGTTGAACAATGGTAGTCTTAAACCCAAAGTTGGGTCGGCTGCTCAACGACGGTTATAAAATAAAGAACTAGCTTTAATTTCAAAAACGATTTACTTCAAGCTTTTAATTTGATGAATGATCATTTTCCTATTTCCCCCATTTCCAACTTATATAATGTTGAAATAACTATAATGTAAATTAGCTAAGTTATATTAATAATAAAATTATTATAACAAAATTAAACATTCAGTAAGCTTTAGTTTTATTATTTTATGAAGAAAAGAAATTCTGGTGAAATTGCCATACCATATTGTAATAATATTTCTAGTTAAATAAATAAAACATGAGTTTGATATTAAAAACTGAAATATACGGTCTTTAAATAATTTATTTTTCTAATGTAACTGATTATCGGAAATTCTGGTTTGCAAAATTATCGTTCTTATTACCACGCATTTAGTAAAGAATACAAAACTGAAAAGAAAATTTAACCGAATAAATGGTTGTGATGCCCTGTTCTTAAGTATCATAATAAAATTACAATTTTTACCACATTTAACCAAATTTTATTATGTATTATGATGCCCTTTTTTATCGTTGATTTTATCATAATTATTAACAAATTTCTTCGGTAAAAATTACCACGCTTTTTGATGTTCCCCTAGAGCCAGAAACACGGTAAATTCGGAATTTTTTCTCACTTTATATATACAATAATTGCTGAATGATTAAATAATAAATAAATAAATCAACCTTTTAAAGTTAATCAATATTTTTTTTATATTTTTTTTTTGTTACTTTAATAAATTTGGAAAACAAAGCAAAAAAAATAAAAATAAATAGCATTTTAGAAAGTATATATTATATCATCATACTTCCCTGAATGTAAACTTTTATGACCTGAATGTAACCATTTTCCCATTTTTATGTTTAAATTTCCCGAAATGGTTAAATAATGTAATAAAATTGTTAAATCTTTTTATATTTTAAAACATTTGTAAACAACAATCACTCCAAAAATCCAATTTTTAATGCTGCTACAATAACGCTAAACCATGCTCTATTAAAATGCATCGTTTTAAATTGAATTTATTCAATTTCTAAAATACTCCTTATACTAAAAGCATCGAAGTATTTAAGTGAGAAAATCTTTTGAAAAACTCTAAAGCTTCTTAAATATGTAAAAAACAACAACAAAATTAAAGGAAGTTTTTATTTAATAGTTTTTGCAGCGACAAGAGAAGAGAATATATGTCGTAAATACAAACAATCCATTTGTTGGTCCTCTGTTCAAAAGTTTCCTTTTATTTATTTTTTTTTTTCCTTTAGTGTTTGCATTCCTTTTAGCAAGTGTAGTACCTATTAATTAACAATCTCTATCCTAGGGCGGTAAAATAAAAAGCTTCTTCTAATGCACGAGAATGGATTTAATCAGTTTTTGTTTGAAGTTTCTCTCTAGAGAATTTAGAACGGCGTCAAAAATTTCACTATCGGTGAGAATAAAAAATTAATGTTTTTTAAAAGAAAAAAAAATCTTAAGATAAAAGAATGATTAATGAAAAAATTATACAAATTTGTTGATTATGTCGCCTAATTTATTTGGTCTTGAAACGAGAAGTTCGTGACTTCAAGGGAAAGAACTGATAAAAATATTAAACCTTCGAGATATACGGGGTTCTTATTTGGGTATAGATAAACTTGGATTCATAAAATTTAAGTACAACATAAAAAAGCTCGCTTCGTTTTAAATCTTAACTTCATTTAAGTCTATTTTTAACGATTGTTTATTTTTTGATTTGTTCCAATTTATTGTTTTCGACAAATTTTATTTTATTGATAAAATATAATTCAGATAAAAATAAAGCATTTTTTTAAATGCCTAATTTTTATCTGAAATGTTTATTTGAGAAATTATTTAATGCAGAATGATTAATGAAATAGCATAAAAATTTGTAAATCATATCATCAAACTTCATTGGTCTTGGTCGTGAAACTAGAAGTTGATGATTGGAAAGGAGAGAACTGATAAAAATATTATACTTTCAAATTATACGAGTTATTTTCAGAGTATAATAATTTAGAAGCATACAATTTAAATACAGCTTAAAAAGAGTTTTTTTTTTCTAATATAGACTAATATTTTCACAAAGCTAATGAAAATTAAAAAGTTTTCATATAGGTTATGCTATTTTTTTTAAAATTTTTCTTTCTTTATTTTTTTTGCTACAGGAGTCTTCTTTTAACGGACAATTCAAATAATTAAAACATTTGAGGATTGAAAACGTATTACGGGTTTACGCCATAAAAAAATTAATTAAAAAGTAATCAATATGTTTAAGTAAAAAATATAAAATGCCGAAAATTATCAACAAATGAGCTTTTTGTTTTATAATGATTTTAAGTATTTATAATTTAAAGAATGAATATTAAAAATATGAAATCATCAAAAAATCATTTATTTAAAAAAATTAACTTCTAGTGCTTTATTCGTAATAACAATTTAAAAAAAAAACTTGTGAACAGTAAAACATTTTTAGAACAATAATAAATTAATTTTTATATGTTTAATTTTAATGAATTTTGAACAACATATTTTAAAATACTATGTAGCTTTTTAAAATAACTGGTAAACATTGTTATTTCATTTCCGCTTGAAGAGGTTTCGAAGTTGTAATAACTTTAAAATATGTTTCTATTCTAAATTTTTCCCGAACATGTTCTCCATGTCAAGAAAAGTGACTATCAATGAGCTGTCACACCACTGAGTTTAGCTTAGAGTATTATACCATGTAAATGATCTTATCTAACCAAATTAGCCCATTTTTTAAATAGTGATTATTTTGACACGATTTCAATTGACAAACCAACCAGCAAAAAATATTGCCTTGTCAAAAAACTCCCAAACATTTTGCAGAAAACAACTTCGAATTAAATTTCATTGTTATTTCATAAAAATTTACAAAAAAAAAACCTATTTATTAATGTTAAAAATTATTTAAAAAAGATAAGCAACAAAAATTAAAATATATATTAAAAATGTCTCTAAAATTAAACAAAATTCATTTAAAATATTAAATTGAGTTTAAAGGTGCTTTAAACTAAAGTGTTTGAGCATATTATATAAGAAGGAATTTAAACACATAATTTTCTATGTTTAGAAAGTCTTTTACAAAATATAAAAATTTTTCATACTAAAAATCAAATTTTAATGATTCTGAAATTTCATGATAAAAATTAAGGGTTTTATTTTAGCTAATTTTAATTCGATGAAAAAATTTCTGATTGGAAAAGTTTCTGATTGGAGTCCCATTGGCTTATAGTGCATAAGAAATACTACTACGCACAGAAATTCTTTGTTGCTTCTGTAAAGTAAATAATAAAAAAGAACAATAAAATAGCACACTTTTTTTTTGTTGGTCAAACATGAGTAGGTCAAAGGCTCGTTTAAAGGGTAAGATCGGTATTGAGTAGTCTTTTCGAATGCTGTTTTGATGTCCCTCTGGACTTCTCCTCCTAATGGACTTTCCAAACTAGTTGAATAGTAAGGGAAACCCTCTAGAAGTTGTTGTTCTTGCTGGTCAGTTCTCACCCCTGGAGATTTCGTTTCTCTCCCAGGCAAAGTTTTTTTTTTTTTTTTTTTTTTTTTTTGTTGCCCCTTAGACTATCGATTTTCCCCATTACACATCAATTCACGTATTAAATATACAAAATCTATTTCTCTCTCTCTCTCTCTCTCTCTATCTATCTATCTATCTATCTATCTATCTATCTATCTATCTATCTATATATATATATATATATATATATATATATATATATATATATATATATATGTGTGTGTGTGTGTGTTTGTGTGTTCTGTGTTTATATAGTCTCTTAGTAAATATTAAAATTTTTCAGTTTTCAAAATTTTTCATATATTAAAACCTATTTATTAATGTAAAAACTTATTTAAACACGATTAGTAACAAAGATTAAAAAATATATTAAAAATGACTCTAAAATTAAATAAAATTAATTTAAAATAATAAATTGAGTTTAAAGGCGTCTCAAAGTGTTTAAACATATTATACATATTATTAACTAAAGTGTTTGAACGTATTATATTAGAAGGAATTTAAAAACATAATTTTCTATGTTTATAAAGTCTCTTACAAAATATTAAAATTTTTCATACTGAAAATTAAATTTTAATGATACTGAAATTTCATGATAAAAACTAAGAGGATTTATTTTAGCTAATTTTAATTTGATAAAAAAAATTCTGAAATTTTTCTTCATTTTCAGTTTTTTACATTTTTGTTAAAATTTCTCAAGAAATACTTAACGGATTATTTAAATTATGCAATCTCACATACTTATCAATAAAGACTTTCACAGGTTTGAGAGAATAAATTAAAAACGAAGATTTTTAAACACCTTATACCTGAAAATATAAGCTTGTAAGTTGTATCGATTAATTTGGTAGTTATTTACAATAAATGCTTTAAATTTTGTAAACCTAGCTTAAATATTTATGGGATATGGACATTTTATAAATAATTAATCTCTTTGTTTCATGGTTTTTTGCTATAACCAAACACAATTTTTTATTAATTACGAAATTATTATTTTTAAATTTGAAATTCTTTAATTAAAATTACTCAACACATACGCATTTGAATATTTTTATATGTCACATGTGCGGAAAAAATTTGAAAAAGTTTTTCATAATTTTGTAATGAATTGTATTTGGTAAAAAGAAAAGTCCAATTTCAATATCTTGAAAATTTAAAAAGTTTATAGCAATTTTTTAAGTAGTTTTTACGCTTTGTTTCAAACTAAAGATCTAAATGATAAGAGGTTTTCCACAAATTTCATTTTGTATCATAAGACAAAATTTAATAACAAAAAATACCTTACACACGTTTGTACACACGTTTGCGATGGTTTAAGAAAAAAAGAATAACGACATACATGATTCACCATGAAGCCAGTGCTGTTTTGAATAAATTTTGTTTATTAAATCAAAATCATTTAGAGCTTTCTTTAATAAAAATCACAAAACTACTTAGAAAATTGCTAGAAACCTTTAAAATTATACAAGATATTCAAATTGAACTTTCTTCATTAGATACTAAATAAGATTCACTGCAAAAGTATGAAAAAACAATTTCTAATTTTTTAGCTCATGTACATAGTAAAACTTTAAATGCTCATATCTTGAGACATTTCATATGAATTTTTCAAATTGTAAAATATTAAATTCGTAATTAACTAAAAAATTTTTTTAATCTTGTTGAATATTTTTAAAGTTATAGAAAAGAAAAAAAAAAGAAAAAAAACGTAAGACAAAATAATTGGTTTATTATAAAAATGTCTCCATAAATGTTTAAGCTATTTAATCGAAATTCCACCCAATTATTGCGAATAACAACCAAAATAATTGTTGCGAGTTACAAGCGAGTTACAAGTTATTAGCTTATTACAATATTTTATGGCATTGTGTTCAAAAATAATTGTTTTTGTTCGTAATTTCTTATCGGTCTCTCTTTAAAATTTATTGATAGGTATTAGATGATCTAAACACCTCTCAAGTTATGTATTTCTTTGAAAATGTAACTAAAATATATCAACAAATCTTAAAATATTTATCTTATGATAAAAATATTCTTATTATATTTAAAATTCCAAATTTATATTATCGTTAAACATAAATAATAAGTGTCATACTATAACGCTTAGATTTTTAAATCCAAATTTACGCGATAAATAGTTCCTTATGCTAAATTTTATCACGTTAATCCATTGGAATATCTTTTATATGTTGCATAGTTTGTACCTAGAAATTTAGTATGTTGGTATATTTTTAGATTTAGTCGTAAAAAATCATGTATAATATCCTATTTACATTGTATCATTTCTTTTCATTGCATCTAAATTTCAACTTAACGCATGCATCTGAAGGAAGCTAAATTGTCATTTCAAAAGTTTTCAATTTTTGAAAATCATAAAAGAAATTGCACTTTTAATGTTATTGAAAAATGAATTCTAAAAGCTTTGAAACAGCTTAGAGGATGCGTTAAATAGCAATTACCTTGAAAACATTTTTTTTAAAAAATCACGAATATAGGCAATAAAACTATTTTAATTCTAGATATATGATCTTAAACCAAGTTTGTACGATGCGAAATGGTAAATAATAGAAGTTTGGGCTTGCAGTAACAGTAATTTAAAAAATACTCCATTTAATTAAAGTTATTTTTATATAAATAGATCAGCTAAGTTTATGTCTTTAGAAAAAGCGTGCATATTAACTTTAAAAAAAATACTTATTTGCAGTCCGCAAAAAACGAATCACCCTCAATAACTTTCGTTCTAATGATCGGATTTTCACGAACTAAGTGCCTATCTTAATGGTTTCTGGAGGTGACCTCAAATATGTTAATTAATAAGTGCTAACTATTAATTATGTTGCGGAATCAGACACAAAAACGCACTTTCTCTGAATAAACATATATTTTTTTTACATATTTGGATTCTTAACCTTCAAAATATAGGGGTTAGCCGCAATCTGCGAAATATGGTCCCCATAGTTTGGCCAGGAGAGCGATCCAAAGTTCGTACCCCTTAATGTTAATTTCACATTTTACGTTTTTAGTCATATTTTTAAAACTAATAAAGCAATTCAAAAAAATTGCACCCACTCATAAAACTCATTTACCCAAAGATGATTTCATGAAAAAATTAATTTTCAAAAATTATTAATTATTTTTTATTATTTAATTAAATTGAGGATGAAAAAATTTTGAATTATAAGGTATGAATTTTTTTATACCATATTAATCTACATATTTTTCAATTGAAAAATCTAAAGTTTCAACTGTTTTTATTCATTATAAACTGAGAAAAATTAAAATTAATTATTTTTAAAAAAATAATTCGGCGACAATAAAGAAATAATTAAATGGGGCGATTAATATTAAAATGTGATAAACTTGCGAGGAACTTGAATTCGCGAGCTTAGCGTAAAACTTCATTCATATTTTTTTCGCTGATAATCGTTTGCTAATCTTTTTATTTTATTTCTTTCAAACTATAAAATACGATGTTTCTTTTTAGTCCTTTAATAATTTAGTAATAAAAAACACTTTATTCAACAAATGTCTAGTTTTATAAAAGCGTGCTTCAGAAGCGACACCAGATTGTGCTTATTTAATGTGATTATTTTTTATTTTTTGTTTTTTTCATAATATACATACGTATGAATAGATTTATAATAAAATATTTATTAATTTCATGAATATTTTTTTTAATAAATATTAATAAAAATACGTAGTAAGCATATTTAAGCATATCTCACATCATCGCAAATTTCTCAACATCTTTTATAGTATCGTCTTAATCTTAGAAGTAATTTTTTAATCACCTGTCCGGAAGTGTTTCGCATAAATATTTTACCAACTATTTAAGTAAATTTTAACATTTTTAAAAATCTTATTCTTGACCCTACTACGTTTATTATTTCTTCATCAATATACTAATCAATTTTTTTAGTACTTTAATTTAGGTTTTCTTTAAAGTTCATTTAAAATTATAATCAAGTTTTTTTTTTTTTAAAGAATTATTGTCTGCTTTCTAAGAATAAAACCTTGTTAAGAAATTAAAAACATTCTGCTGTTTAAAACTATTTAATGCAAAACAGCTGATTATTTACTAAGCATACTATTTTTTTCGACAAAAAAAAAATACAAATCATTGATTGTCTTTTTTTTTGTTTTTTTTTTTTTTGTTTTTTTTTTTTTTTTTGTTTCTTGTGACTTTAACATAGATAATCTAAAATAGTGTTGAGGTTTTATAAGTCACAACAAAGAATATAAAGATACCGAACATAAAAAGCTGTCGAATACGTAGCCAAAATTTTTGAGCATCTTAAAATATCTCAGTATCTTAAATGTCGTCCTAACATCTTAGTTGTGAAATTAAATTTTTTAATTATCTGACCACGTGTGATTCACTTATTATTTCATTATATCTTTTATCCTTTCTTTATGATTTCATGTAGATATTTTCCGGATAATATACTAAACTATTTTGTTTAATTTTTTACTTTAGCACGATTCTCAAGATATAATTTGTTATCAGGAAAAATGCCTTATTTTGTTAAGCAGGAAATACTAAAAATTGAAATTTGTAAAAAGATTCCGAAGCCGTTTCAATTTTAGAATCATCTGATTTTAAAAAAAATGCATTAAAAAATACGCAATTTCCGAACTTATTTTGATTAAAAATAAAAAATAAAAATTTAAAAGAACGTGGCAAGAAGGCTACCATACTTTTTACAGAAACAGTGAAAATCAATTTTTCCTATATTTCGTCAAAAGAGGATAAGAATGATATTGCTATACTGCTTCAAGGGACCTACTCAGTAATTTCACTATTTCCAGAATGAAATCTGTTTAAACGAAACATACTTCCTTGAAGATTAAAACGAGGAAAAAATTAACTTTTATTATTTATCTAAGCTTATTCCATTTATTTAATGATAACGGTATCAAGGTTAAGGATTTGCGATGGAAGCCCCGTTTATTATTACACTATAAATTCATTAAATTAAGAAGCTTGAATAATTTATTTTAAGCATATTATTTAATAATTTTAAGCAAATGAGGGTGTAAAAATAAACTCGATCAAAATACTCCGAAAGTACACCCTAAAATATATGTAGAATAAACTTTGGAATCGATATATAGAAAATACCTTTTCAAACAACTTCGAGTAGGACGGAAACGCTAGCTTGTTTAATAGTTGTCCTTGTAACTATTTAATTTCGATTCCTGGTGCTAGGGGACATTCCATTTTCACATTCGACTTTTGAAATTTCAATTGTAAACGGAATTTTTCTATGTCCTTAAATTAAAGTGTTAAGGTTTGCAGCAAAAAAAAATTTTACTGCATTGATTTTTTTACAAAGTAGTGAATTATTATTTTTTCAATCTTAGAACCTATGCCTATAACTTATGTAAAACTTATTTTAATATCGAGTGAAATAATTTAATATGTTGTGTAACTAAATAGATAATCCGAAAAAAAACTGAATCAAAAATATAAAAACATCATTGATTTAAAATATAATAGATGATAATAAAAATAGACATGTTTTGAGGGTCCAATAATAAAAGTCACTAGTTATTCATGCTTGACAAGTTTTGAGAATGGGCGATTATATTTGAACGCTCGAAACATGTCGACTTTTACTTCCCTCTTCATATTTTTTGAAGCCAGTTGAGTTTTTATCATCAATTATACTGTTTTACACTTGGGTCTTGTTCATTATTTTGATAAGGATTTTACACTCGTTAAAGTAAACATATGCATTATCATATTTTAACAGGATTTAGGTGGTCTTTAAAAACGTAAGAGCATCAATATTGTAAAGGTTATATTTAACTTTAAAATTAAAATTTTGTAACCAATTATTTTGAGTTAATGAAATTAAATATTTTATCTTTTAAGTTTTCGTGCCCCCATTTCAATATCTTAAGGACCTTACGAGCTCTGTTTATAAAGTGAGTATCGTATCAGATGTATATAAGAAAACAAAAGTAATCATAGTACCAGTATTTGGCGGTAAATGTCAGTACCAGTATTTGGCGGTATCGTAATTGAAGAATATGCTGTGCGACATTTTGTGGCGACATTTTGTGTGGCGACGCAAGTTTCAGAATGTATCGAAACATGAGGATGCTATTTGCTGGTCATCTTTATCCAAAGAAAACCTTGTAATCTAGCAGAATGAAGCGATTTTTTAAACAATCAATTATACAATATGCAACATATTATTTCAATATCTTATTCTTAAACATAACATATTTCAATGTTTATAAAATACCACTGTTTCTTGTGTTATAGAAAAAAGAAATATCGTAAATTATAGAAAACCTTGTGAACGTGCATTAGAATTACTATACAATATACATTTTAATTTTCAAGCACTCTTTTTTCCTTCAAACTTTCTTGCCTAAAAGACTCGATTAAAGCTGTAAAAATGATTATCTCTAAAATTTTTTATATAGCCATAATAAGTTATGTTAATTTGATTTTAGTATGAAATTCTCGAATAAATATAGCAAAATCAACATAATCTAAATAATATCAGATAAAAAGTTCATGTATTTAAATTCTAAAAACTTAGAAAATCATAAATAATTTATAAATCGATTCAAATTTTCTTCTCAAAGGAGATTAAAATAAAAAAAAATTTTCTTTTCGGACAGAAACCAGCTTAAAAATTATTTACTGCCTAGAAACTTCGAGATATTTTCAATTCACTATTAATTAAACCTCTACGAGCAATCACAGACCATAATTTCAATTATATTACAGTCAGAGCTTGGTTGCTTAGCAACCTAGTAAAATTGAGCATTCTCTTTTGAATTAGTCAATGGTTATCTTAAAATATTCACTTGCGCAGGCGATTTTTTTTGGCGGTTTTCTGGACTATCGCCAAATATATAAACCTTTATTACGACCCAATTTACCACCCAATTTTTTCAAAATTTTGTCTACATAGTCTGTCAAGTGACTGAATTCCAAATATGTAAGAAAATATATGTTTATTCAGAGAAAGTACGTTTTTGTGTCTGATTTCGTAACTTAATTAATAGTTAGCACTAATTAATTAGCATATCTGAGGTCACCCCCAGGAACCATTAAGATTGACACTTGGTTTATGAAAATCCGATCATTAGAACGAAAGTTATTCAGGGTGATTCGTTTTTTTTTTTTTTTTTTTTTGCGGACTGTACACATGTTAGATACAAGTAAGATCATTTAATGAATATTTCAAAGCAGGTTTGAAATTTTCATGGAATGGAAATAGTGTACTGATAATCCACTAGTAACTGCGATTCGTAAATATTCCAAACTGTTTTAAGATTTTTTAAATTTCAATGAAATGGAATTACCGTATTGATTATTCAGTAGTTAATACCTTTCGTGAATATTTCAAACTGTGATGTGAGTTTGAAATTTTCAGAAAATGGAATTAATAAACTGTTATTCCAGTAATGAGTACACTTCGTGAACATTTCAAACGGTGCTAGCGGTTTTGGAATTTTAGCAAAATGGAATTACTGAACTGTTATTCCAGTAATGAGTACATTTCCAACTGTGGATGGAATTTTAGCAAAATGGAATTACTGATCGTATATTCCAGTAATAAGTACATTTCGCAAACAGTTTTCAAATTTGCTTGAAATGGAATAACTGAAAGGATATTTCAGTTATGAGTACGTTTCGTAAAAGCAGTTTTAAAATTTCCATGAAAAGGATATTAGTAATTACAATCTGTTTTCCAGGAGTATAATTAAATAAAATTAATAATAGGGGTTTGAAACCAGCAGCTCAATAAAAAAATATGACGATTATTATTATTTTTAAAAAAATGTCACATCATAAAGTAAACGGATGACATTCATTTTTGACAAAAAATATATACATTGGATGGTTACTAACCCTTATATGGAGGGAAATATCCCTCCCACTGTCTCGGGGGACACTTAAAGCTACCACCGAACCATCCCCGGAGATTTCCGGAAAAGGATGTTTCCTATCAAATTAAATGGTTAGACTATTTTACTTGCATGGTAGCACTTCAAAATTTCATCTACACTCTCTTAAAACATATAAGTTCTGACAGGCCAATTCCATCTTATCAAAAACTACTCTTTAATGACGTTTAGCAGGGCTCTTTCATTTCAATGGGAATATTTTTAAAATAATATGTTGGAAGTTTCAAGGAACGATAATAGCATTTAAAATTATTTTTTAAAAGAAAAAAAAAGTAAGGAATTAGGAATGCGAGACCTTTACCCTTTCCATTAATTTATCATCGTAAAGTAAGGGATCTTATTAGGTATTTTAATTACGAAACAAATTAAGGAGTGACTATGTAATTGAGTAATATTTATGTTCAGAAATAGTCATAAAATAATGCTTTGAATATTTAGATTGAGTTATCTTTTAAATGAGAATTTTATTATTTTAGGAAGCTTGGGAAATATTATTAATGATCATCTAATCACGCTATCTAATAATAGATATATTATTATCTTAGATACTAGTGAATTGGAATTGTATTTTTGTAGTGGTAGACTTACTACAAGCTTCAATCTTTTTTCCCATTAAGAAAAAATACTAATTGTGGACAATTATTTGCCAAGTAATTTCAATCTTCTTGTTGGATTGATTTAACAAATTACTCACACAGTTATAAAATGCTATTAGTCTCATAAGATTTACATAACTCTGACGATTGTATAAAATAATTTTATAATATTTAACTTGTATTCATTTTGTTCAAATTCATATTAATATTCTATGTACTGTGCGTATGTCTTTAGAAATACTGTAATTATGCATCCTAAATTTATGATTCTTGTTTGAGATTGTGTCGCAAGAGTAACTCTTATGTATCTTACTGTAAGTATAAATTTTAGTACATTGCGGTGGGTTCCTTTTCTCCAGGTAGTTTAAAAGAACATTTTCAGCTTGGTTTTGGCATTGCGGAGCACTCAGTGAAACACCACTTGAGTGTAAAGTAGTTGCCACCATTTCTAGAGTTTAGATACACGAAATGTTTTGCAATTTAGTTTTACGGAAATGAGGTCAGAAGTTTGCAACGAACCGAATTTTCCCATTAGCTTACGACAAATATTATTTATTTATTTGAAAATCATGTATCAGAAATCAAAAGTAGAACTATAGATTATACAGTCCCTGACCAAATTATTAGACACACTATAAAATTCTATGTAAAATCTTAATTTTCAGGTGATACTATACAGCTTCATTGTTTTTACGCGGTTGAAACCATTTCGCACGTGTTTACATTCGTGTATCAATCGGTTAAATTAGGCGATATATAATATAAATTCGACGTTTAGATAAATTAGACGATATATCATATAAATATAGAATATTTATTATATCACGTAATTAGTATATTGTAATAATTAGATCAAATTATGAAACACACTGGTAGTTTTTTAATAATGAAATGTTTGGCACGAGTTTATGTACAATGCTTTTATATTTAAACATATATGTAATGGGTTTTTATTCACTTCCTATTTGTATTTACTTTTAACTTATTACATTACAGTGTAAACCAATTGATACAGGAACGTAAACAAAGGGAAACGGGTTTCAGCAGCGTATAAACAATCAAGTTGTATATTATCACCTGATAATTAAGATTTTATATAGAATCTTATAGTACATCGAATAATTTGGGCAGAGACTGTATTTTGAGACAGTTTATATCTTCAATTATATTTTAAAACCAAAGTGAAGGAAAATAGATTGTTAAATCTGGTGTTTTGTTTAAGTTTTTTCCACTATTAAAAGAACTATGGTCGAAAATAAAAATGTGTCGAAAAATCACCATATCAAATATTTTTAAAACAAACATGTTTTTGTAAAAATGCATTTATAATTTCTTTTCTTTGGACTTTAATATTATAAAATAGAGTAATCGATAGGGTTAGTGAATCTAAGCTAAAAGCATGAAACGGGAAATATACAGGAAATTAATCCACTACAAAGCCCGGATTGAAAATACATATGTCTAATACCCGAGGAAGAAAGCTTCTGTTGGAGAATCCTCTTTCAAACATTTCTTCCCTTGTTTTTATGATTCCTCATGAAAAGAACTTTTATTGAAGGGTCCTTTTAAAATCTTTTAACATTTTGTTCACATAGATAGATTTACTACTTTTAAAAGAAATATCCTTCCTGTTTTTGATGCAGTTTAAATAAAGTTTAGTATCAAACAAAATTAGTTTTATGAAAAAAATTATTTAAAGAATTCTATAGAAAAGTGCATTATATAATGGAAATGATAATGAATTGCAATAAAATCATTTCAAAATAATTTGACTGTATCTGTTAAAAGCAAGCATTACGCAAAGAAATATGAGAAATAAAAGAAAATAATCGAGTTTAGAGAAATCTTTGTATTTCTGACCGAGAGGATGAAAATTATTGCCACAAATTCACTTCATTACTAATTTGAAGTGTAGAAAAAGTGACATACCTAAAGTAAGCCATGAAGTTTCTAATACTAAAAAGAACAACTTACACAACTTCTCTTCTAATAATTTATTTTCATTTGTATATATTAAAATTTTCTTTTCAGTATTAGAAACTAGGTTTGTCTCAACTTACTTTTTCTTTCTTTTAAATTTAAAATTAGTAATGAAAAAGAAATTTTTCTGGCGTCCTCTTAAAGCAATTATGAACAAAAAATGACCTTCCAAAAACGATAGTAGTTTGACTTTCAAGCAGTACATGTCCTTTCAGAAGTTAGCAAACAAAATCCGAATGAGACTTTTAGATGCCTCAACATATTTTTCGATTGCATATTAATGAAAAACTACCCATTAATAATCGGTCGAAAAGACAGGAACATCATTCAAAATATTAGCCACTAAATTAGCCAAATATCAAAATTATTCGCCAATTTTCGAAAGTCTTCACCAAATGCAAATCTTAAAAAATTTTTATGATTAATACTTTCTATATATAACTATATTACGATAGTTTGTTTCAGGCTTATATTATTTGAACCCAATTCTAATTGGTTATACGGTGCATCTATAAAAATTACTGTAATTGAATAAAAAATACTGATTTGTTTGGAAAAATTAATGTTGAGGATCGAGTTAAATATATATATATTTCTTTCCAGTGGAAAAAATCATTCGCCCATGCTTTCGTCAAAACACTATTTCATTCGCCAAATTAGTGATTTTATAGCATTTGGCGAGGTGGCAAATGCTTAGCGCAGCCCTACATATCTATCTCTCTTGTATTCTTATTTCTCTTTTTTTTCATCTCTTATCATCTCTTATCTTATTATCTCTTATCTAATTGTCTCTTTTATTTGAAGTATAAATCTAAAGTACTTAGTATTCTTAACAAAGAAGTATTAAGCATTATTAAGAAGGAAGTATTAAGCATTTATGGAGAAAATTCAGGCATTCTTTTTAATACACGGCGTAAAAAACTCTGGCAAAATTACCATATATATTTCGGGTAAAATACATTTCGGGTAAAAAAAACCCCGATAATCCTGGTAAATAAACCGAAATTTGTGGTCTTTAAACAATTCATATGGTAATTTTTCGGTTCATTATGGTAACGGTTTACCGGAAATTCTAGTTTTTAAAATTATAGTTCTTATTACCATACATTTAGTAAAAATAAAAAACTGAAAAGTAAATTTAATTAAATTAATGGTTTTCATCCCATTCTCAAAAGTAATTAAATAAGGGAATACTTCAAGGGTTATGGTGGGATTCGAACCCGCTACCTCCACGCTTAAATTTAAGTTAAGCTGCTAATTTAGTTTAGCCTTGTCCAGACATTTGTATATGTACAAATACTCATTTTCTTATAGTTTTAAAGGTTGGTAGATATTAACTTATAGCTTACATAGAAAGGAAAATAACTAACCGATGAAAAATTAAGTGAACAAGCTTTAACTAAATAAAATACAGGCCATAAAATTATGAAATTGAACGCTTTTGGATTATTATACTAGTTCTGAAAAAATAACTAATTTTTATGGTGAAGTTACCAAATTTTATCTCTTTTACTACCAAACAGCATAATAAAACCAAATTTTATTGTTAATTTTATCAAATGTTATTACCAAAAAACTACGGTAAAAATTAACTGTTTTTTTTTTTTTTTCGGTGCTTCCATAGTGCTAGAAAATAGGATAAATTTTACCATATTTCTGTAGTTAAGGCTATAGTTTTTACCCTCATTGCAGCAAAGTGTTAAAATTATTAAGTACAATCCATTTAACAAAATATTATTGACTTTCATATAAAGTGTTTTCACAGGCGACAACCTCCCTCAGTGAAAACTCAAAAATTAATGTTTTTCACCTCATCCAGCATATTGGCAATTTCTGTCAAATTTTGAGAGATGCTTTACCTTACTTATGATTGTATTTTACCATATTTATAATTAAATGTTTCACACATGAGAGGGATAGTAAGGTTAAAAATAAATGCCAAAATCAAAATTTTTGCCTGCCTCAGGCATGTCGAGCAATATTATTTTCGAATCCTGATCATTAGTGCAGTTGTTTATCTGTTGTTGTTGAAGTTCATTTACGTCGCACTGGAACTGCACAATGGGCTATTGGCAATGGTCTGAGAAACATTCCTGAGGATGATCCGAAGACATGCCATCACAATCCTCTGCAGAGGGAATGTCACCCCTGCTTCTGTAGCCCGACAATCTGCTCGCGAAGTCGAGCGCTTTACGATAGAACAATTTTAAGAGGATCAATACCGCACACCCTCGGTCCCTACTCAGACTGATCCAAGTGTTCACCCACCCGCACACTGACCTGCTGGGAACCGTGTCTTAACGATCAGTCCACTGCGAGACCAGCTTATCTATTAATGTAAAAATTTTTGTTTAAATATTACTGCATGAGTAAGGGGCAAAAACCGATAGTTCCAAATCGGATTCATTGGTTTTTGTTCCCCATGCCAAAAGATATAAAGATTACAGGATAGAATCTTTCTCAACAACACTTAAAAATTGGCTAGATGTACAAGACAAGAGCGATTTTTTTAAATATATATATGAGGAAATAATTTGAAAGAGTGATTTTTCAAAAACCCTTTATATGCTATCAATAATTAGGGTAGAAAAAGAATATCATTTTGATGATGTGAACAAATGAAAAGGTAAAAATGTCTTTGTTGGCAGAAGGAGAGACCCCCTTGAGATAATAGTGGTTTTTAATAAAGAAGATCTCCAACTTTATTTGATATTCATTTATTCTTGCTGTACATAATTAAACAATGGGAGAATACTTTTTTGTTTCATCACGTAAGCGAACTTTCACAAACTACAATTTGCATACATTTCTGATTCGATTAAATTCTTTCTGAGAGGTTTGAAAAGGCTTTTGAATAAAGAGTGCAACAAGTATCTAGAGATCGATAGAAACAAAAGAAAGTTATGTGATGCCAACATTTATTGATTTCCTTTTAATTCAAAAGATTCCCACTAAAAAGAAAGATAATAGAAAAGGTTATATCAATTGAAAATAAATAAATTTTCATAAATACAAATATTTCAGAAGAGAACTTCTCCCAAAAGAGTTCATCAAGAATGTAACTTCCAAATAGAAGGAAAAAAAAGCTACATTGTTTCACAATGGGAGTTTTCCATATTTTCGAGTTGCTTTAAATATTGGTCAATAAAATCTTTTCGTTAAATCGAACAGATTTTATTTGCGTTTAAATTAAGTTGTTTCCTTAATTTTTTTTTTTACATTTTAAACGGTAGTTGAGATAACCATTCGAGTGATTCTGTAAAAATTTCCTTCATCTTAAAATGCAAAAAGATTTTATCCTTAGAAATAATTCAATAAAAATAAGTTTGATTCATTAGCGGTTATTTTAATACTAGCTTAAATTAAAACATCTAATATAAAATGATAAATTTATCGTACGTTTTAGTTAAGATGATATTCAATTATCTTTGTTTGTATATTTCTAATATTTTTCATTTCTATGCAACCAAACAATAAGATAAATATTATTATGTATTTAAAATAAAATTTCATTGATTATTATAATTATTTTGCAATGTATCCACATATTTTCCTAAAAGATGCGATTCCTATTTTTATTTAAAATACATTGAATCATAATGTATCTTTTGTGGCAGGGTTCTACTAGTTTAGGAATGCTGATCTTTCCAACCTCTTTCTATACTAGAGTTTTTTTTCGATTTGTTGAGAAACTCTGAAATTGTGAATCTAGTTATTACCAAATTTAGCTTTCTTACATATTTCAAAAGGTGTACACCAATAATTGATAAAGCTTACACCAATTTGCAACTCGTTGGTGAAGAAAATAGTGTTATTTGAAGCTACGCAAATTTAGCGAATAATTAGGGTTTATTTAAACTCTTTAACTAAATTCTTGTATGAAATAATGTTTTAAACAACACAGAAAGTATGCAAGCTTTTTATTGTCACCAAAATGTTTGTACTAAAAACTTTTTTTCAATAAAGTAAAAATATTACAATTTCAAACCTTTCATCCTAAAAGGATTTCAAATAATTTTTTAAAGCTTTTTGAAAAAGTATCGTCACTAATGACGTTTTGGCTGACGTCACACTAGCAATAGGATCAAATTGCATTGTTGATTAAAATTTCATGACAAGGTGGATTTTAGCAAAGTATTCAAGACTTTGCAAAAAGAAACCTTACCTAGATTTAAGATTATTTTCACCATGAGACTAACTTTATGAAAGGTTTTTTTCACGATTGAAAACCCTAAGTTGTGTTATCAAGTTTCAATCCTCTTTACTGATTGATTAAAAATATAACCAATTATTTCCCAAATAGTTTCATCTTCCTGTCGGACTGATTTCAAAAACTATTCTAAAATGAATGTATTTATTATATAATAAAGAAATTTATGTTCTCATACGATTCACATAAATCTGTCAATCGGATAAAATAATTTTGGAACTTCGATTCATTACGGTTTTTTTAGAATTCATAGCTGTCTGTCTGAATAACAAACTAATTTTAATGAAGAAATATTGCATAGATGCATTCTAAATTTATGTTTCTTTCTTTAGACTGCATCGTGAAAATAACTTTAACAAACTCTTATCAGTCTTGCTGTTATTATACATTTTAACTGCTTTTATTTATGAAGTACTTTACACCAAGTTGATTAAAAAATATATTCTTGGCATTTCACTACACCAGGAACTATCCTTGGTTTTGGTGATGTGGAACAAATAGTAAAACATCATTTTGATGAAAAGTATTCAGTAACACTAAAGTTTATAATTACAGCAAGATACACTGTTAGAAACTTCTCGGTTAAAATGGTTAAATAAAAATTTATTTAATTTTTATTTTACCATATGCAAGCAAAATAATCAAATAAAAATGAATAAGATGTTATTAAAACTGCGAGAAAAATTGTTTATTAACTGATTTCACCTAATGCGGTTAAACAAGCAGAATTTTTTCGCCCCACCTAACGAAGTTCCTTGCAGTTGGGTACATATTATAGCCGAGATGGCTGTCAATCTCATGACCGACAGAATAGGGGTTCGATCCCAGTGTCGGGACTACTATATTTCCACCATTCCTTTCAACGAGTTTCCAGCATTCCCTAATTTGCGACTATTTGAGTACGATACTCTCATTTAAGCACCAGCACTATAAACTATCTTCAAGTCCAGTTAAATTCCAGTGATGTAATTTGAAGTAAGAGCAGATAGTTAAGAATGCGCAACACTAATTCTTTAAATAAAATTGGTTAATAAATCAAACGTATACATAGCACAGAGATATTATTAAGACAAATTTGAATTCAGCTTCACAAAGCAAAAAATTAAATATTTTTAATTAAATATTATTTTATTTAAAAAATAAAATGAATTTTTCTTATTACAGAACTCAAAAGATTTTTTAACTGAAAGACTCATTTTGCAAACGGAGACCTTTCATTTCAGAAGATTTATAACAGCATTAAAGACAACAAACTCACATCATCTCGTACTCGATTGTAAAAAATCTTCTGACGATATCTAAAGTATGAGCCGTGGTTGCTCAGGGGATAGAGCATTCACCTTCCAATGAGGTGAACCGGGATCGAATCCACGAGATGATTGGCCGATAAAAATTTCGCACCTAGATCGCATCGAGCACAGTGCTGACGTAAAATATCCTCAGTGGTAGGGTGATCATAGGTTAGAGTCTCCTTGCCACCAGGCTAACCGTGGGAGGTTTTTGTGGTTTTCCTCTCTCCGTGTAATACAAATGCCGGTTAGTTCCATCAAATAGTCATCCATGAAGGCTAATTTCTTCCAATACTTGATCCAGGAGTTCCCTTGTCTACTGAATTGGGTTCAAAATTACAGGAGTTGATTATTCGTAGTCGTAAACCCGAAATTGGGTACAACGACGGTTATAAAGTAAACAAATAAAATATCCAAAGCTCACCAAAAATTGCAGTTCGGAAGCGTAAATAATACATGAATAGTCTGAAGGTGCGTTAACTCTGGGAAAAAAATTGCCATAATAGGTTTTCAGATATAATAACTACAACCTTTAAAATATATATGAAAGCTCGACTTAGCATAATTTGAATAAAGAGTTACTTCACACAACTTTCAGGGTTGTTCAAAACGAAATCCGTAGAAATTTTTAGTTTTTAAAATGTAAAAACAAATCTAAAACATCATGATTTCAATAGCCTATCACTATTGTTGTGAAGACATAATTAAAGAATGAGGAATGAATCAATTCAACAGCCATCACTAGTACTAAAAATGTTTATTGTTCTAAAAATATATTTTTATAAGAACTCAGTGACAAATCATTAATATTCTGATTCCAATAGTTATAATTGAGATTGAAAGTGTTTATTGTTGCAAAATTATTTGAAACTCGTAAAAATTGAAGAACAAATCAGAAACTTTAATAATGATTCCAATATCCATTACTAATATTGAGAATGCTTATTGATCAAAAAATGTACATTTTGGAACAATTCTTGAGTACTATGATTTTAATAACCATTTTTGATGCTAAAACTATAGATAATTGCAAATAAAATCGTTTGAATTTTAAAAGCTATAAAAAAATCTTGAACAGAAATTTTTTTATATTTTATAACCTTCGTTGAACAGCCGATCCAATTTTATGAGTTTACGACTACTAATGTTCAACTCTGTAGCCTTGTAATTTTGAACCCAATCCAGAAGACAAGGGAACTCCTGGATCGAGTATTGGGAGAAATTTGCCTTTGTGGAGGACTTTTTTTTAAAGGAGCTAACCGGCATTTGCGTTACATGGAGAGGAAGACCACGAGAACCTCCCACGGTTAATGAACAGAAATTGAAAAAAGACCTATTGTTGTAAAAACATATTTTTGCGAGAACTAAAGAACAAGTAGATAGAACGAAAATAAACTCCAAAAGCCATCGCCGAGATTGTAAAGGCATAAAGTTGTGAAAGCGTCTAAAGTTGGCAAAGTTGAGGGAAAAAACATGAATATTAATATTTCAAATAAGTTAACTGAAATAAAAATGGTTTATAGCGAAAACATCTGTATTATATTTTCAAAATATCAGTTGCTCATCCAATATTAATTGCTCAAAATATCAATTGCCATTAGTCATCTCTAAGATTGGAAAAGCTTAGATTATTATTTTAAACATCCATACTGAAATAAAAATGATTTATTGTGAAAACATCTGGATTATATTTTTAAAATATCAGTTGCTCATCCAATATTAATTGCTCAAAATATCAATTGCCAGGAATGGAAAAGCTTAGATCATTATTTCAAACAGCCATAAAAATAGTTTATTGCGAAACAACTGGATTATATTTTCAAAATATCAGATGCTCATCCAATATTAATTGCTCAAAATATCAATTGCCAGGAATGGAAAAACTTAGATAATTATTTCAAACAGCCATAAAAATGGTTGCGAAACAACTGGATTATATTTTCAAAATATCAGTTGCTCATCAAATATTAATTACTCATCAAATATTAATTACTCATCATATATCAATTGCTCAAAATATCGATTGCCATTAGTCATCACCGAGATTGGAAAAGCTTAGATTATCATTTCAAACAGCCATTATTATTATTATTTCATACAGCATTTATTATTATTATTATTTCAAACAGCCATACTGAAATAGAAATGGTTTATTGCGAAACATCTAGATTATATTTTCAAAACATCAATTGCTCATCAAATATCAATTGCTCAAAACATCAATTGCCAATAACCATCGCCGAGATTGAAAAGATTTCGCGTTTGAAGTTCGCAAAACCTGAGGGAAAAATATGAAAATTATTATTTCAAACAGCCATACTAAAATAAAAATGATTTGTTTCAAAACGTTTGTATTATATTCTCAAAATATCAATTGCTCTGTTCTAAATGTTTTATAAACCTATAGAGAATAATATCCTTTTATAAGTGTGTAGACGGAGAAGAGAAAAGGCTCTTTAATGCATTTCTTCACACTTACAGCGATCATTTCAGCTCTGCAAGTGCTTTCAGGCAACCGTTTACACACTCAGTGTCTCTAACAGCAATATATATTATTCATTTGGCAAACTGGTTAAGTGCTTCTTCAAAGCGTTTAATTTCTCAGCGCTAAGCTTCTTATATTCCAAATAAATAACTCGATTGTTTTTTCATTCATTTTTTTAAACAAACTGATTGTAGTACTAGCAAATATTTACACTCAATTTTGATTGTTTTAATCGAAAGTGGTTTTAATAATAATGAATCTTTTCTAATGTTTTAGATAGCATATTTCAGTTGGTTTTGGAATCGGCACTATGAATCACCATAGTAATTCAATTTTTTGAATCGCTATTTTGATAATGATTTACGTGATACTAATATGTTTAAATTGCTGAACGGCATCCAAATAATTTATTTAGGGGAATATGCAGATTCTATTAACGTTTTCTTCGAATGAATAAAAGTTCTTTAACCAACAAAGAATATATTAACAAAAAAAATTGTGACGATGACCATAAAAGACTCACAAATACTGCATTAAAAATTTTTATGCTACAGAGCCGTAAAACCAGTAAAAAAAAACTCCCATCAAACAACAGATTAAAAAGGACATGTATAGATGTGTATTCCACTTATTACTTTCTTTCAAAATCTGTCTTCAGAATTGTTTTTTAAAGAAAAATTGGTCGACATGATGATCAAAATAAGTAATTATTAAAAATGATTTTTTACATGGAATCATACTTGGATTTATATTTTATATCCGTCGTTGAACAGCCGATCCAATTTCGGGTTTACGACTACTAGTATTCAATTCCGTAGTCTTGTAATTTTGGACCGATCCAGAAGACTCCTGGATCAGTACCCCCAGAGGTATGATTTGTTATGGGAACATTGAGGACTTTGTGACTCGACAGATTTAACGTGCATCAGTCACCACACGAGGAGTCTTCGATCCCATGACCTCTTGAACATGGGCCCAGTGCCCTACTAACCAGACAATCCCGGCCCAAAATAGTGAGCAAATATTGTTTTATTTGCTTAAGAAGTTTCTGGGATACGGTGAAATACGGAAAAAGCGAAGGCAATATTAAGGGGACCAAAATTTCGACTGCTCATTTGGCTGAACTATTTGAACCACATTTTTTAGATAGCGGGTATCCCACAAATCATATTTTTAGGGTCTCAAGTATGTCAAGAAAAAGAGAGATTTTTTCAGTGAAAGTATGATTGTGTCTGATTCCGTTATTTAATTAAGGCTTGGATGTAATTCGAGGAAGGTTGCTATGAAGGAAGCTGAAGGACGAGAGTATGAAGGTAGAGGAAGATTGCTGAAGGTTCGTATGAAGGTAGCTTAAACACCTTCTTTCTTTATCTTTTTAAAAATCTGTTTTAGTATATTTATGAAAGAAACTGATAATATTTTTGTTTATTGAGAGGAAAAAATTTTGAAATTTAACGTATAATATAGTTTTAATTAAACTCTTTTTAAAATAAGAAAAACTGATTGAATAAGTGATTTTTTAATAATTTACAAATAGTAATTTTAGAGATATTTTCATACAGTATTAATAACTGAAAGCATTTATAAAGTTGTAAATTAGATGATAATTTGTTTTGCTATGTTCTTAGGTTTGTTGAATGGCTATACAACGATTGGGGAGAGACACTTTAAATGGTCTTAAGCATCGGGACAATTATCATTTTAATAGAAGATAACGTAGGATAACATAGTGTGACAATTTTCTGGAAAGTGAAAGTATTCGCCGGATGAATTGGCTAGCCAAGTCTCCAGACTTCAACTCTATAAAATTGCAAGAGACTTTGCAGGGGACAATTGTAAATCGTATTATTTTTAAAAAAAACCATCCAAAGTTAGAATAGAGCTCTGCTGAAAGAGTAAGATAAATGAGAGCCTCCTGCTATGTATAAGGTTGACGCCTGGAGACTTGGCTGGCCAATTCATCCGGTGAATTCTTTCACTTTCCAGAAAATTGTCACACTATATAATCCTATGTTGTATTCTTTAAAAATGATAGCAATGCTAATTGTACTCCTGATAAGCATCACAGACCGCTAATTTTTATTCCCTATGCTTAAACCCATTTAAAGTGTCTCTCAAATTGTTGTATAGACATTCAACAAACTTAAGATCATCGCAAAAAAAGTTATCAACTAATTTACAACTTTAAAAATGTTTTAAGTTATGAATACTCTATGAAAATATCTCAAAATTTACTAATTTTGAATTATTAAAAAATCACTTTTTCAATCGTTATTATTTTTTATTTTAATTAAAACAATATTATACATTAAATTTCAAAAGTTTTTCTTGAGAATAAACAAAAGTTTCTTTCATCAAAAAATAAATAAAGAGGGTGTTATTTTAAAGCTGTGAAGCAAGATAATGGAAAACATATTATCGAAACACTGATCAAATGAAAAGCAAAAAGGAGCAGTTAACGATATTTATTAATTTTAGTCATAGAAAAATGATTTAAAGAGTTCTCTGAATAAGAAGCTATTTATTTTTAGTGTTCAGAAACTTTTCATGACAATTTTATGTATATCATAAAAGTTTATTAACTGAATACAGTGTTTCAAAAATCTCAATTTTTTTCTTTTCCTTATATCAAATAATATTAAAGATCATGCATAAATCGCTTTTATCTCTTTTTTTTTTGTTAGATATTATTACTTTTATTTACATTTTAAATAATTTTGCATGTGTGTGAACATTCACGCCTAAACAAATTTATATATATAATATATTTAATGACTTTCGGCCTGCCTCTAATTTTGTCTAAAGCTTATTGTCCAATTCTGTTTAATACCTATTTCTAAACTAGAAATTATTCTTGTTTGTTTAATTTTTTGATAATTTTGCACATGTGTGGATATTATTACTAGCGCATCATAATAGTTTTATACACACAATGTAAATAATTCTTTTTGGTTTGTTATTTATCTTTAATTTTATCGAATTAATTTTAATTAATTTTAATTTTATTTGCACGTGTGTGAACATTAACGCTTAAACAAATGTATGTAAACATATTTAATTATTTTCGGCCTGCCTCTAATTTTGCCTAGAGCTTATTGTCCTATTCTTATTTTTTTAATAATTTTGCACGTGTGTGAATATTATTACAAGCCAATAATAATAGTTTTATACACACAATGTATATAATTCTATTTAGCTTTTTATTTATCTTTAATTTTATCGAAAACTGAACTCTGTCTAAAGCCTTTTTCTAAGCTAGAAATTATTATTTATTAAAATTATGATTTACGTGAGTGCAAACACTATTATAAACGCATAAAAATAGTTTTATACTCACAATACATTTGGTTTAATTATAATCTTTAATTTTACTTAAACCCTACTCTCTTGGCTAGAAATTATTATTGTTATTATTTTTTTAATTTTCAATAATTTTGCAAGTGTTTAAACATTATTATACGCCTTAAAAACAGTTTTATACACACAATATTTTACCTTCTTTTTGGTTTGTCACTAATTTTGTCTAAAGAATATTTTGTCGTGGGATTCCCCCCAAAAAACCATTATCTTCTAAGGTTAAAGTTCAGCGGGAAACTTTCTTTACTATAGTAGATAGCACTTTTTCTTCTTTTCCTACTGATCATTTACTTTTTTACGATAGTTGTTGGGTTTTTTTTTTCTATTTATTTCCTATCTATGTTTCTTCCAATCATCTTTCTTCTTTTCAGGGATGAATTATCCAACAATATACTCTCTTATACATACAAAGTGAGAATAACAAAAAGAGAGAGAGAACAATATTCTCCGTGTCAATCCATTATATAGATGACCTTTCAATTTTTTTTTTTAACTCAAATGGGTAACTTTTCTTTTTTACTTCAAAAAATGTGTTGGAAAATGTCAGGCTATTTTACATTTATCTTAGGTTATTTAGGTTTTTGTCATTAATGATGAATTGTGAAATTTATCATCGTATTTGAAACCACCTAAATCTTCAGCTCAAATGAGCTCAATGTAGAATTTTTTCAGAAATTTTTTTAAAATCAAATATTTAAATATTTTATAATCTTCAAAAATTTACTTAGAGGCTTGTTTGTTTAAAGTTAAATATTTTTTTATCAATAAATGGTTTATTAAATCATTATTTTTTTAATCAAAACCATATTCCTTTTTTTTTTTTTTTTTTTTTTTTTTTTTTAACAATAATACAATAACCTTTATTTAAAAGCCTAAAAAATGAAAAATATCGAAAAGAAATAATGATTTCATAAATAAAACAGAGGAGGAGAAATCAAGTCAGTCTGTCCGATATCGTTTGGTCTATTGGTTAAAAGAAGAATGGAAGATATTAAGAATAATTAGTATAAATATCTGTAATTACACTGTAAATATTTTCATTCTAAAATTATGGTAAAATAACTGACAGATGTCTGTCTATCCGTTTACGGTAGAGAAAATTTTTTTCCTTTATGGTTTTGAAACCATTTACAAAAAGTATGGTTATTAAACCATGAATACAAAACTATACTGTTCTTTTAACCATTTACAACTAGCATTTTTCAAAAACGTAAAAAAAAAATATATATATATATATACATTATTTAACTAGACATATGAGCTCGGCTTTTCGTAAGATTGGAGAGTGCCAGACACTGAAAATGAATGGAGAAAGTATTGTGGTGTCAAAACTAGGATTCGAACTCCAGTTCTGCCGGTCATGAGATTGACGGCTATGATATGAACGCATTTGCAAAGAACTAAGTAGCTTCATTAGGTCGTTCTAGTTGGTGCGATAAAATTCTGGTTTTTTAACCGTATTGGGTGAAAGCAGTTAATAAATCCTTTTTCTCAAAATTAACAGTTTGATTACCATTTTATTAATGACTATTTGACTGTTTTGATTAAATATGGTAAAATAAACATCCAATAAATTGTTATGTAACCATTTTTTCCGAGAAATTTCTAACAGTGTATTGGTTATTAATGTGTTTTAGATCAAGTTTTATCCATCCTGTTTAAATAACAAAATATGAAAAGCATTTATGATCTGATTTCTTAAGGCTGTTTTTGAAGTCTCCGTCGTATATGAAATTATGCTATTTTGCGAAAAATATTGTTATTTTCATAACTGCGGTGAATTTTCAACTGCTACTCATGACTGTTAGAACAAGTTTAACCTATATAAAGCCAGTGCTGTCTACGCTTATTTTGAAAATGGCTCAGAACGTAAAAATGGACAAAAACCACAGTTCTGGGAAAGTGAAAAGCGTTTGGGGTTCAATTTTTTAATATTTAAAAACTTACTTCAATGCTGCATTACCTAGGCTCATAAAAATTTGCTAAAAACTGAGAATACGGTAGTGATTTTAATAATTTTCACCTAGGCGAGAAAATGTCGCCGAATTGGTGATTTTTGAAAAAGTTTAATGACTTTTAAAATATTTAAGTTATTTGTCTGTTCTAAAACCCAGATAATTCTTCACTGAAACATATAGTCCAAAATCATCGCATTGTTTCAATTGTAAGGCGCTTAAATTATGGCTTTTTTTTATTTTCCTTTTCGACAGAGCTTCCAAAAACAGCGACATCGTAAAAACTTGCAAAACTGAAAATTAGCCATTGATTGTAACGATTTTCATCTAAAATTACACCGGTGTAATAAATAAACAGAATTTGCAGATTTGGCCAATTATCTCTAGAACTATTGGACCAATTTTAATGAAATTTGACATGTACAGACATTGATACAATACAAAACAAATAACCATTTAACAATTGTAATACACACGCATGATCGTGCGTAGCACTCGTTGGGGTTGGAAGGTGTGAAATTGCCACAGGACAAGTCAAGCCAATTGCCACAAAAAATTATAAACTGCCTAATTTTAAGCATGAAATCTCGCTTAGAGGCCTGTATTACTGTAAGAGGGAACCATATCCCCTATTACCCCATTTTTTGTTGTTATTGTTTATTCTGTAATCACTGTTTCATATCTTCTGACTCCAACGAGTATTGCGCAAGATCATGCGTGTGTATTACAATTGTTGAATGGTTGTTTGTTTTGTATTGTATCTATGTATGTACATATCAAATTTCAATAAAATCAGTCCATTAGTTCTAAAGATAATATATCAAGTCCACAAATTCTCTTAATTTCTTACACCAGTGTATTAGAGAGCCCTCTGCCTAATGACCTAATAAGTTGAAATTGTATATATATATATATATATATATATATATATATATATATATATATATATAGAGAGAGAGAGAGAGAGAGAGAGAGAGATAAGGCGAAGAAAGTAGAGGCAAAGCAAGTTATAATTGCAAGAGCAGTTTATAACACTCCTTGGTGAAAGAACACCCTTTTAGGGGAGATAATATATGTAGCAGATAATTCTTTTACACCACATAGTTGAATGCAGTTCGCAATTATTGCTATTTCTCAATAAAAATCTTTCCTTTTGTTCAACAAATAAAAGTTATTAAAGGGTGAAATGACAGTGAATAACTACATAAAGGAAAAACAATGAAACTAAATGTACAATGAGTGTATAATAGTTTTACTCTAAACTGTAAATATGAACCTTATTATCATTTTTTTCTGTGGTGACATTATCCAAGGAAAACAAGTTTTAAACATGTATAGATAACTATGCTTTAAAACTGATAAATATTTTAATGTAATTAAAAAACTTATACGTTTTTTATAAACAGTCTAAATGAAAATTATTATAACCATGAATAATTCTAAATTTTCGTACATTTTTTTGAACCCAAATAATACATTGTTGCGTTACTTTCTCAACTATTAAAAAAATAAATCATAAATATTTCCAAAATATTGTGGCTTATGATCATTTTAGCATTTTGCTCTATTTTCATAATCAACAGAGGGAGCGCAGGTTGGAAAGGAACAAAAATTAGCCTAAAAGTAATGAATAACTGTTACGAACTCATAACAGTTCTAAAGCTAACATTTTATTCATTATTTTTTATTATTATTCTTCATTATTATGATTCATTATTATTATTGACTATTATTATTCACTATTTTATTATCATTCATTATTATTGTTATTTATTTCTTTTTTATTTGAAAGAGCTTTTAAGAAACTGTCTGCAAAGACATTGTGAGATATAATTTACCCTACCCTACCCTACTACCCTAAAATTATTAATAATTTTTATTTAGATAAAATTAATGCTAGTCTTATGGTTTATGTTGATCGTTCTACTTTTAATTGCACTTAAACATTGTTACAAAAATGTATTTTATTATCTAATAACGGCTACGAATTCATAATAGTTTTAAAACAAGAATATTATTTTTAGAAAACTTTTTTTCTTTTAACGAAAGAGCTGTTGAAGAACAGTTTTAAAAGAAATACTGAATTTTAATGCAATCTAAAGTAACTAGCAATCATAAACAGAATCGTTTTCATAGATATATTATTTTAATTACATAAAGTATTTTAATATTTTATTAATTCCATATATATATAATTATTATTGTACATTGTACATATTGTACATTATTATTGTACATTGTATTGTAATAATATATATATAATTATTATTGTACAGATTACATAAAAAAAGAAATCAACTTTATTTGATACCATTCCTAAAAATCATTATTATACAATTGGAGATATTTTTATTACAGTCATAATAATTTTAAAGCATTAATTTAGAAAAAAAAAGTCTTTTTGTAGCTATTAAGAAAAAAGGTGCGACAATGAATGCTTTTAATTTCCGACGAAATAAAAATTCTGAAACAATGTTGAAAAAGAAAATGGAAAGTATCGTTAAAAAGGAATGTTTTGAAAAAGAATACTTAATAAAAAAAAAAAAGAAAGTTTATTGATCATTGCACATAGCTTTTTCCATTGTAAAATGGCTTAGATTTGTGACCGAAACTAATGGTCATCTTAAAATGCAAAATTTTAAAGGGGAAAAAAAGTATTATTGTCTATGATTTAAAGATATAATCATAACTGCCATTAAAGAGCACTTTCGTATTCTAGTAATGATTCTTTTTCAAGAATCTTTCAAATGGATTCAAAAAAGAGAGAGAGAGTTAACAGATAGAGTTAGAAAAACAAATGTAAAGCTTTTCCTTAAGATGAATGCAAAGGATTTACTTTTTTGGAGAAAAAAAAATGTCGATTCATCGGGCTAAACTGCTGTAGTTATTTTTTCTTTACATCAATTAAAGAAAAGATTTGAAGCTCGCTTTGTGCTTATTGTTAGGGATCGTATAATAATTAAGAGGGGAAATATTGGATGTATTTTTAAAGGAGAGGCAATTCTTTCCTTATATTTTATAAATACTTCAAGTTTTCGCTATTATGATAAATTTCTGGTCACTCTAATTAAAGAGTTTATGACAACGGAAGGAAGAGCTATATTTATAAAGTGTTTTTTAATCGTTTTTTAAGAGCGTTTTTAGTGATCGTTACAACTCCTCCCTAATTTCGAATTCAGGTTCATTCCAAAAATTATTTCAAAGCTCGAAAAATCTACATGACCTTCGGACACATTATTTCCAATTCCATATTAATGAAAACATATGAATGTCTGTCAAAAAAATTTATAATAACAACACTATATCAACACTTTTATTTTAAGTACAAATCGGAAAGGGATTTGTAATTAATTAAGAAAAGGAACTAGGCACAAAATGCAAGAAAATATCGGGCACAAATAAGCATTGATGGAGTAAATACAGTGTAATTTTATTGACAAACTGGTATAAGAATTATTTAAAAAAAGGTAATTGCGTGTCCTTCAACCTGTTACTTTAAAACAATGTTATTTTCTTGAGCATTAACGTTTCGGGTTAACTCTTTTTAATAACTATGCCAAGGGGAAAAAAAAGAAAAAGGCAACTTTGTTTAAAAATTTCTTACTTAAATAATTAAATTCAAATCTATTTATATCCTAATAAACTAATAAATATAATGATTTATTCCCTTCAGTGCAGTTCATTATATATATATATATATATATATATATATATATATATATATATACCTATTTTTTTTAAATAATTGTTAATTTTCTGAAATTATTATAATTGTATAATTAATTATAACCTTTAAATTATAGCCTAGCAAATTAGACGCGCTTCAGTAATGCAGTAAGAATGTGCCATAAGATATCACTTTATTTATGCTTCTGTTTTCATATTTTGTAATCTGGCAATCTTATTACGAAAATATTTTAAATCATTCTTGAAAGATTCCGGTGCGCGTAAGTTCATTTTAATTCTCTTATTTGACTATATAGATTTTCTTTCGTGTACTGTTCTGTAATTTGCATTTTATTTTCTGTTTTTTTGCTTGATATGTTTTATTTCGTATAAATTTTTACTTAATGTGTTCTATTTTCGCTTCAGTTTTTTTGAGTGCTTCTCACACTATTGTATTGATCTATTTTGCTTTGACTATATTGATACAATATTAGAAAGCACTCCTTTTTGCGGATATAATCGTGTGAGCTGATAAAGAGATTATATCTTTTCTTTATTTTGTTTTCCGGATTTTGAACTTTTTTTTTAGATAATTAAAAAATATTTTTAATAATTTTCTTCTCTTGTCATTATTTCTTATTATTTCCCATATTTTCTCAATATTTTAATATATATATATATATATATATATATATATACATTTGTTACGCTTTGAAAGCATAAACATTGTAAGTTCGTAGTGTGACCGGTGCTTCTTGAAAAAGATACAGGAAAATGCAGGAATCATAATATAATTTTATTAAAGTAAGGGCCGGAGCCCCAAAATTAGAGCATTACATGCTGGTGGATAGATAGCGAAGAGCACATTTGACCTTGGAAAGAGGGTTTTTATACCTTTCTAGACAATATATTTAAATATTAATAGGTCTCAGTAGCGTGGGACTGATCAATTTCCCAAGCTACTAAAGCCACATCATCACATTTTTGAAATAATTAGATCAATATTATTATTTTCTTGTGGGAAAGGTTTTAAACGTTTGCGCGTTAGATACAAGCACTATTTATGGATTAGATTTAAAATATAATTCTTTTAACATTACATACATACATATATATATATGTATATATATATATATATATATATATATATATATATATATATATATATATATATATATATATATATGTATATATATATATATATATATATATATATATATATATACTATCAAAAATTAGTAAAATATTGAGAAAAAATATGAAAAAAATTGTTTACATTTAAACTTACAATGGTCATCTCTCCTTAATGTCAAGGAGAGATGACCATCTAATAAAGTAAATGAAAAATTAAGTTAAAACATTGAAAAAAAATCACATTTACACAATTAACCATGAACAGCTTGCGATTCATTGCAAAAGTATATTTTATCGTGGAAAATAAATAAAAATATCGAATAAACGAAATGCAATGCACTGATTTCATCCTTCACCATAATTTAAGTTTTACCAAAGTTTAGGTAAAATTTTTCGAAGTATGTACGATACGTAAAATAAGAAACGAACCACCCTGAATAACTTTTGATCTAATAATTGGATCGTTACGTTCTAGAACTCTATCTTAATGGTTCGAGAGCTCAATTATGCTAATTCACTAATGCAACGATATTTTAAGTTGCGAAAAGTGACACAAAAACGCATTTTCTCTGAAAAAGCTCCTTTTTTTTTTTACTGATTCGGATTTCTGACCTACAAAATATAGGGGGTAGCAGCAAAGAAATATAGTCATAATAGTTTTATTAAAAGAGCGGTACTAAGCAGTTTGAACCCCTTAATGTTAATTTCACTTTTTGCGTATTTAACCATATTTCGAGAACTTTTAAAGCGGATTAAAAAAGTTTTGCACGCGATTATAAAATTTTTTTATCCAAAGATAATTCTGTGAAAGTTATAGCTTTTAACAAATACCTATTAATTTCCTCTGTTATTATTATCCTCTGTTTTTCTATATGTTCTGGTAATATCGAAACCGTAGTCACCTGTTTGGCACTTTTTTTACCACTTTTTAAATTCTCTAAGAACTTACTTATCACTTGTATGTCTATACAATGAAAAGTGGTCATCTTTCCTAAACATGAAGATTAGATGGCCACCAAATTTAAAGCGTCATTTCGACATTACATTTCTTTGCTTTTTATTCAATAACGATGAATAGACAATGATTACTTTTTTGAAATGAATGATTTTTGTTAATATGAATCTCCTATGACATGTAAAGCTTTTGGCATTTTATGTAATGAAAGGCTATGTAATGAAAGTATAAAATTCTATAATACGCAATAGAGTATTAGCCTAAATCTAACTATTAGCCTATATTAGTCTAAATCTAAATTTGCAACGACATTTGATAGTAAATATTACTTTTTGAGAGAACTTTTACAGAGTTTAATAAAGAGTTAATAATACTTTTAGAATTATTTTTACAGAGTTTAAGTAAAGAGCTTAGAGTTGCTTTATCTTTATTATAGAACCAGAATGTTATAAATGCTGAGAGATATCTTATCACAATGTTTGTAATGTAGAAGATTCAGACAAATTTTCATGTTGTATTGGAAAAAGAGGTGGGGAGATAGTAGTTGAAATTTCTCCGACTTAATTTTCACAACTGAAGAAATAAAATTTAAAAATGTATTTGTACAAAATACTGCAATTGGGCCATACCATACCGAGAAAAAAATAAGGTTAAAACTACCAGAATATGGTAACACTTACCATGTTTCTGGCTCCATGGGAAGACTTAAACGCTCGGTAATTTTTAGGGCTTTGGTATTGATTTTGGTAAAATTAACAACCAATTATGGTTTTAAAATATTTGATAATTTTATCATGATATGTTGGAACGTAGCGCAAGAAATTTATATTTTTATACTAAATGTGTAGTAATAAGAACTATAATTTTGAAAACCAGAATATCTGGTAAACCTACCATATGGACGGAAATTTCACCAAATGAATGGTGGTTTAAATACCGTATATTTTGGTCTCGTGAACCAAAATTATGTTTGTTTGGTTTGTTTTTACCAGAAATATCATTGCGGCAATTTTAGCAGACTTTTTTTCTCTATGCATCATAAGAGAGAGCTAAATATCTCACGCTTGCATACATAAATCGATTACATGGGTTGTTTAGTGATATTCAAGGTTTGCACAAATGATACACATGCTATTCATATATCTTCTTAATTTACATCTTAGAATCAAAGGATTACATATAATAATCTATTTATTAATACAAATCAATAGTTCAATCCTAAACTCAAAAATCTTCAAAGCTTTTTTTCATAAGTTAAAATTTAAATAACTGTCATTTTATTTGAGTAATTTTTTTCATATAATTAAGAATACTCGTTTAAATAAATTTATTTAAATTAAAATCTTCTTTTAATTTAAAACCTAACAACGGAATCGAGCAAATGTTTCCCACTCCTTCTGCAAAACTGTCCTTGATTCCGACTTAATAATGAACTGAATAAGGTTTATTAGGCGCAATTCTGTTTTAAGAGATAAAAGTAAATAATGGTCGATTTTTTTTTTCTTTATATCATTTTAAAGTAATGATTGTACACTGCAAAAAACTCGATGAATCTTCAACCAGTATATGGTGCAAAGTTTCTCATTATCCCAAAGTTTAGTTAAATGAAAGATAATTTAATTTTAGTTACACCATAAATTGTGAAGTATGATCTAGAAATACTTCCATGGTGACACCGACTGCACTAGAATTTGGTAAAAGACTGTAAATTGAACGATATTTGTTTACGACGCCTTGTTTTCTTCACAATTCGGACTCGGTGTATCGGGATGACAAATGCATGTTGCTTCAAGTATTAACTTATTTAACTGGGTAAATGTTTTATTTGCATTAATTAAAGTTCATTTCTTTTACGTTGCCTTTTTTAAATTTGGTTGGCGGTATAAAAAGTTAGAGGAATGTCGTAAAATAACTTACTGTAAATAGCTTTGTTATGGCAAATAGTAACCTTGACCTGCATTTGAGCGCTTTAAAAATATCTAATAATGGTGCAACCTTCCCTTGCTTTTATGAAAGAAAAAAGAAAAATATATGTTTTTTTTTTCTTTCTTCAAAGCACCTACTTTTGGTACAACCTTCTACTGATATTTGGAGCTAGTGAAAATACCAAAATATGGCAAAGTTGATCTCCATTTTATGTAGCCAGTAAATGAATACCATATTTGGTGCAACATAGCTCGAAATTTTTAACAGTGGGAAATTTTTAACAGTTTTAAAAAAATGACAAGTGACATATCAAAAACAGGTGACAGGGGATCTTGTCAAACACTAAAATAGACATTTATGCTTGACGAATATTAATAAAACATGAATAAAAAATTATTATTATTGTCTATGCTAAGCATTAAATGATCCTTTTTCAGTTGCAAAAACTTTTATAATAATTTCTTTCTTCCGCTTCTTTTTTCACGGCTACCTATCTTCATTGTAAGTTCTGTCACTATTTTAATCCACAGCCAGAGTTACCTTCTAATATCGATTCTGATACTGTTTTCACATAATCTTACATTATATTAGTTGAGAATCACTCCGTAGAATATTCCCTTATCTTTATATTATTTATTTCTTTTGTATTGCGGTGTTTAAAGTTTTTAGTTTATTGACCATCAGAATTTTGAATAATAGCGATGGTTACTATTTTTAAAAATCTAGCAGACCGTCAGTTAGGAATGTGGATATAACTATTACTTTAGCATTTTAATCAAATCTAAAAAGGATTTTTTTTAATATTAATAAAAAATATCTTATTATAAATAATAAATATGTCTGATTGAATACACTGGTTTAAGAATTTAAGAGAATTTGCAGACTTGGCCAGTTATCTCTAGAACTACAGGACCGATTTTAAGGAAATTTGATATGTTGATACAATACAAAACAAATAATCATTCAACAATTGTAATACACACGCATTTTCATGCGTAACACTCGTTGGAGTCGGGAGGTATGAAACAGCGGTTCCAGAATAAACATAAAAAATGTGTTAATGGTCCCTTCTTACAGATATACAGGCCTTGCAGCGTGATTTCTTACTTGAAATAAGGCAGTTTATCATTTCCCGTGGCAATTGACTTGAATTGTCCTGTGGCAATTTCATACCTTCCGACTCCAACGAGTGTTACGCACGATCATGCGTGCGTATTACAATTGTTGAATGGTTATTTGTTTTGTATTGTATCAATGTATGTACATATCAAATTTCATTAAAAGATCGGTCCCAGTAGTTGTTCCAGAGAGAATCAACCAAATCTGCAAATTCTCTTTACCTCTTACACCAGTGTATTATTCAAGTTTTCGAAAAACATATTTTTAATAGGTATTTTTTGATTTTCTCTAAATACTTTTTCTTTTCTCTTTCCTTTCTTTTCTTTTTTTTCCTTTTTGGTTAATTATTTAAATTTTGAGATTGTTTGACACTCGATATCTCACATCCTAGCTATTGGCGTGATTAAAATAACATGTTTAATGTGTATATTAAATAAAAAATTATACCAAACTAAATTGTCTAAAGAAATTTATTGTCTTTTATAAATAATTTTTACATAAAATAAACCATAATTAATTTTTTAAGAAAAGTAAATTTTGATCGAGTTTTAAGAAAAATAAACTCTAATGAAATTGTATATAAACAATCTGAAATTAAAAAAAAAAAAAAAAAAAAAAAATTTAGTATAAAAGGTTGTTTTTAATCTCTCATAAAAGTTGCTTTAAGATTGAACCAGACTATCGATACTTCGAACCATAAAATGGCTAAAATTTGCTACTTTTAAATACTATTTCCATTCAAAATCATCCCTAAAATCCTGTAAGCAAACTTCTTTACAAAATAAAATTATCAAAATATAAAGATGGCAACAAACTTGAATGATATTATGATTCATCATGCTCAAAAATTTTAACAGTATGTTACTGTACTGGGAAAAAAAAAGTATTATTAAAACTAACAGAATATGGTATAATTTACTGCATTTCTGAATCTATGGAAACACCAAAAAGCTCGGTAATTTTTACCGGAGCTCGTTGATAATGGTTTTAGCAAAATTAACCATAAAATATGGTTTTTAATGTGTGATAAGATTTGGTTATCATGATACCTTCATATATGATACCATGATATATATATATATAGATATCATGATACCATATATATATATATATATATATATATATATATATATATATATATATATATATATATATATATATATATATATATATAAATATATATATATATATATATATATATATATATATATATATATATATATATATATATATATATATATATATATATATATATATATATATATATATATATATATATATATATATATATATATATATAAATATATATATATATATATATATATATATATATATATATATATATATATATATATATATATATATATATATATATATATATATATATATATATATATATCTAAATTTTTATTTTTTATTTTTATTTATCTCTTTATTTTTTACCAGAAATTTCACTCCTGTACAGTACAGTAATTTTACCAGAATTCTCTTCTCCGCGTGGAAGTTACCGTTGATTCAACCTTATGCATAAAATTTAACTTTTAATTTTAAAATAAATATCTTCTCAATGAATGAAGTTTTCTTCAATGCATTTATTTCTTCTCAGTTGTTAATTTTTATATGCTAAATTAAACAATGGTTAAATTTTATGTATAATAAGAAAACTTGCTTATATTATGAACAATCCAAAAAACTAAAACGAATTATATAAAGTTAACAATTCATATGTTTCATAAATTTAAAAAGTGGAAAAAGTCGACAAGTTTAAAACAACATTAAATCTTTCCCATCCTGAATAGCGCTTGGAAATGCATCATACCCTGAGTTGTCTTTTGGCTATTGTGGTTTTTCTGGTCTTAATTACTTTTGTTATTTCCATTTTTTTTTCGTCGGTAACTTCGCGTTTACTTTTTTAAATCTATTTTGATGTCTTCATTCACGAGTCTGGAGTATTGGCGCCTATTTTTGAGAGCTTTAATAAGTTGACTTTTTCCACCTAAAAATTACAACACAAATGAAGCAAGTAATTTATCTATAGTTTGTGTTGTATTTTTAGTTTTATTTAAGAAAAGACTTATGGAACAATGTACAATATAATTTTATAAAATATTACATGAAGAAATACGTTTTCAAAATGAAGTAAAAAAAAAATGCAATATATTAGTAAATTTCCATCTGCATAACAATTTTTCATCATATATTTTTATTATTTTTTATCGCAACAGGTTTTCACATTAATTCAGTAAATTTCTCATTAAACCCATTGATTAGAATTACATAGGTATCATTTTAAGTATAAAAACGGTATTCTTTAGAAAGTTTTAATTTGTTATAGGAAGGTTTTATTTATTTATTTTTTAGATTAATAATATATGCAAAGAGCGTTTTTGTTAAATTGCTTCAATAGTTTTTTGAAATCACTAATTTTTAAATGATTATTTTATTTTAATAATTTAGAAAAAAAAGGATCAAAATTAGATTCCATTAGTCATTTTAAGTTACATTAACCAATAAAATCTTTTAAATCATTTGGATCCTAACTTAACGAATCTTTATTTATTGAATTTCCCGGTTAATTTTTCTTTTTCCTCGATTAAAATTAAAGCAAATACCTTAATACGAAAAAGTTAACATCGATTCAACCGCTCATTACACATTTTAAAGGCTGTAGTTAAATCTCAACTCCAATAATTGAGAAAGCTTAAATGCATTTACTACATTCATGATCTATATTTGCCAATTGTGGCGTTTAGAAACCGTCAAACGACAACGCTGAATTGTTTAAAATGGAGCACGAGAAGTTGAAAATATGTTGCACGCTGCACATTATACAAAAACAGAAGTTAAATGTTATAAAAGGCATGTATACTCTTAATTGTGTAAAAAAGAGATTTTTATTATGAGATTTACATAAGATTACTGTCAATTGTATTAAGTTATTTTAATATATTTAATTTCTATTCACTTTTGTTTTGTCAATCCTAGTTGGAATTCATCTTAATATTCTTTGTATGTTATCTACATGTAAAGTGAAATGCTATCTTCTACAAAACAAAATTAATGATGCAATAAGTCATTTAAGATTTTACTTAGAAAGACCATAAATTGTATAAGAACAATTATAGGTGCTTTTAGGGACATAAATCTGCAGAATTTATATTGAAATGTATACTGTTCTCCTAATGATTTTTAAACTTTCAGTTTGTTCCTATTTTAAGAATTGGCTACCAAAAATACTGGGATGATTTTTTTCAACCGGTGTTATTAATCACCATTATTTATAACACTGTAATAAATTATGATAAATCTTTGATCATTAAATAGGATAATAAAACGAATTTGTCTTGATTTCTTTTATCACTGCAAAGATTTGAAAATGGCATATGAAGTTAGGATAAAAGTGGATAAAAAAAAAAAGATTTTCTCCTTTTGATGGGAATTAACATTCAGTATAAAAATGCTGAAACGAATATTAGTAAATTCATGTAAAATTATTAATAATATAAATTATGAATATAAATATTTTAAAAGTCAATTTACTACCAAATTAATTAAATCTTTCTCTATAAATAAAAATAGTCATAAAAATACCCATACCAGAGAATTAACTAAAACATTTCACCAAATTGGTACTAGATTTTTGAATTTAATTCAGTAACAAATTAAACAATCGTTTAAAGAAAAAATAATTGAATCATCATTTATTTTTTGTTTAAAAGAATCAAACATAATAAATCAAGACAATAAATATTGAACTAAAAATTCATGCTACTAGTTATTAATTTTTAATGGCAACTTTCTTATTTATATAATGTTTGAATATCGATATAATCAAAAATGTTCCGTATAATCTGGTGTAGTTTGTGCTTATTCAAAATATTATGTATAATGGCATCTCAAGAGCATCATTAAACCCAACATTATTTAATTAATAATCTGAAAACGAAAAAATAGAAGTTACAATTATTTTAATTAACAGTTTTTTTTAAATTCTCATGAAGTAATTCACTCGCTTGAAAGAAAAAAAAATCAATTTTTGCTATCCATGCAATTTAAATTTTAAACACAATTTAAAAAGTACTAATTCCACTACTTTTTAATTATTATTTTTATCCGATTTTCAATATAATAATTAAAAGCAATATGAAACAATTTATATAATTATCAAGTGACTTGAGATTTTTTACATTGTCAAAATACGCTATGAAAAACTCAAAATTGTATTTTAAATTTAAAACACAATTAAAAAGGTTCAAATTCTATTCTTTTGAACTGTTATTTTTATCTGATTTTCAATATAATTATTAAAACCAATATGAAAAGCTCGCAATATTAAAAACAATATGAAAGCTCGTTGCTCGAAATTGTATTTTAAATTTAAAACACAATTTAAAAGGATCTAGTTCTTATCTTTTTAACTGTTATTTTTATCCGATTTTCAATATAATTATTAAAAGCAATATGAAACAACTTAGATAATTACAAAGTGACTCAAGACTTTTTACACTGTCAAATTACACTCTGAAAATCTCGAAATTGTATTTTAAATTTAAAACACAATTTAAATTTTTTTAATTCTAATCTTTTTAATTGTTATTTTAATCCAATTTTTCAATTTAATAATTAAAAGCAATATTAAGCTACTTAGAAAATTACAAAGTGACTAAGACTTTTTACACTATCAAAATACGCTCTGGAAATTGTTATTTATTATTTAGAAAAAAGAAAGAAAACAATCGAAATTCCTTTTATTTCCTAGTATCGTTTGAATTCTTTTCGATCCAGTTGTAAAGTTCTATTTGGAAAAGAGGGGCGAACCACAATAACGGCTTTTGTAAAAGCTTGTAGGCCGTTTGCCTCGCTCCCTTGTCCGCAGAAGAATTGAGACGCGGCGGCAATCTTTTGCCGAACTACTGTCGGCGGCCTCTGGGGATGGCGTTCTAAGTGGAAGGGTGTTTTATTTGACTTCTGATTACTTATTAATGAAGTTCCTTAAAAAATTCCCATTTTGAATTTGCAAAAAAGGGGGGAGGGTTGCTTTGCATTTGAAGTGTTTGTTTCCGGCACATTTCATGATTTTAGAAAACTGAGGTCTAAAAAATTGGCAAATATCGTGAATTTTCTCCTTTGTTTTAAAAAATCGTTCCGAAAAATAATTTTGCTTAATAAAAGCTGATAGCTAAATACCGTAACAGCAACGCAATGAGTAAAAATAAATTAATAAATAAATAAACGGCAGTTTCGATACTGTTGGTTTCATCTGATCAGGAAATGAAAAATCAGTATAAAATCAGATCAAGACATGAACAATCAGCATGAAATAAATAAAATAAAATCGAAAAAGCAATCAGTTTGAAATTGATTGGGAATTAAACAATCAGTATAAAGCAGATAAATTAAAAAGATTATTTTCCAAAAATCCTTATTTTCTAAAAATTTGCTTAACTTACCGTTAAAGATAACGTAATAGTAAAAGGGAAGTGCGTTGTAGGAAAATTAAACAATATAACAATAATATTTTTATAAAAACAAAATTCAGCAATTATAGGATTGCATAAATCAACCGAATTATCCTTTTCATCTAATTATTAAACCTAAGGTAACTAATTGAATTCGGTGTTCCAAAATTATCTTACATTACTTTTGCAATGAATTCACCTCAAAATTGGATAAATAAATACCACATATGTTTGAAGTATTTTAACAATATAGAGAGAGATTGCATGTAATTGAAATTCATACAAATAAGTTGTTATAAAGCTATAAAGTTTTTCAATAAAAACTTTCTACATCATTCTTTGAATTATTCTAATCTCCATTTTCATTGCAAAATCCATAGAGGGTAGTTTGAAAATTTTCCCGAAATTTCTTTAAAAAATCTTAATTTTGTTCTTAATTATTGCAAATCACATAGTGGTAAAGATAACCGTTAAAATACAAACATTATAGCTTTAATAAAGCTCTTCAATGTTAATTTTTTAAACTCTAAAATAATTATTATAGATATTTAGAGATCATTTTTCGTAAATCAACTTTTGAGCGATTTCTAGCCTGTTCCTTAACAATTTTTATTCCAACCATATAGAAACATGAAGTTTTCAATAATAATCAGTTAAAGTAGATGATAAACAAAATGTATAATGCAGGCAAAATGTAAATATTATGCAGGAAAAAATTTTGTTCAACTGGGAAAAAATTTTAAATTATAACAAAACTTTTCTTAATTTGTAACTAAAGATTTGTAATGATAGACAATAAGACATTAGAAAAAGTTTTGAAGGAGCAATTTCTTCTATAGTGTAAAACATCCACTCAAAATAAATGAAATAATAAAAAATTCATAAACAATAATTAAGACAATTTATAATGTAAAATAATATGACATATTTAAATATTAAATAAAATCGTTTTTTATAAAATTGGGAACTATTCGTTACGAATATAAATAAACCATTTGCGCCTATTGTGCCTAGAAATTTATAAACATATTTTTAAAATGAGAGATAAAACTTGAGCCCCATTTTTGCTAGTTCAGCTCTAAAATTATAAAACGTACACTGTAAAAAATTCTGGTTTATAGTTGTCAGCATTTTTGGTGTTGACCATGTCTTGTAGAAACATTTTTCATTTACATTTTTCATCATTGTTATTGTTTTACTTATTTCGTTGATCTGCTGATAACATACACTTTCATGTGCATTAGAATAAATTTAATTACTTCATTGCAAAAACATTTCGCTTAATAAAGAATATGTTTGCTCTGATTTTTTTTTTTTAAAAAACTATTATTTTGTTTAGATATTTTTTTACATTTTAACTACAGTTCTATACTTAAAAATGTATTTAGTTTGCCTGGATACAAAAAATGGTGATAATTATACACCAAAATGTTATACATTGTTAAAAATGAAATCAACAATTCATTTGCAACATTTTCTTAAATAAACCATATACTAAATTAATAATTATACTTTATTCATTATTTATAAATATTTATTGTTATTATTATTAATTGACATTTTTCAAAAAATGAGCACGTTTTTTTTTTTTTTTTTTTTTTGAAGTCATATAATGCTGATTTTCACATTTTGTGTATCTCAATATCACCGACAACAAAAGCAATTACTTTGCGCTACAATTTATAATTGCACTTAGATATTATACACGAAGAGTCAGTAAAGTTATTTTTACGATACATTATAATGTAAGAATCAACAATTTAGCATCCATACATACATTAGTTGTTGAAATAAAATTATAAATTATATTTTAACAAAAAGCACTGAAAAAAAAGGCAACTACTCTGCGCTTTAATTTATAGTTGCAGTAAGATATTATACACGAAGAGTCAGCAACGTTATTTTTACGATACATTATAATGTAAGAATCAACAATTTAGCATGCATACATACATTAGTTGTTGAAATAAAATTATAAATTATATTTTAACAAAAAGCACTGAAAAAAAAGGCAACTACTCTGCGCTTTAATTTATAGTTGCAGTAAGATATTATACACGAAGAGTCAGCAACGTTATTTTTACGATACATTATAATGTAAGAATCAACAATTTAGCATGCATACATACATTAGTTGTTGAAATAAAATTATAAATTATATTTTAACAAAAAGCACTGAAAAAAAAGGCAACTACTCTGCGCTTTAATTTATAGTTGCAGTAAGATATTATACACGAAGAGTCAGCAACGTTATTTTTACGATACATTATAATGTAAGAGTCAACAATTTAGTATGCATACATACATTAGTTGTTGAAATAAAATTATAAATTATATTTTAACAAAAAGCACTGAAAAAAAAGGCAACTACTCTGCGCTTTAATTTATAGTTGCAGTAAGATATTATACACGAAGAGTCAGCAACGTTATTTTTACGATACATTATAATGTAAGAATTAACAATTTAGCATGCATACATACATTAGTTGTTGAAATAAAATTATAAATTATATTTTAACAAAAAGCACTGAAAAAAAGGCAACTACTCTGCGCTTTAATTTATAGTTGCAGTAAGATATTATACACGAAGAGTCAGCAACGTTATTTTTGTAATACATAACAATGCAAGAATCAGCAATTTAGGATGCATATATACATTAGTTGTTAAATTAAAATTATAAATTATATTTTAACAAAAAGCACCGAAAACATAGGCAAGTACTCTGTGCTTTAATTTATAATTGTAGTAAGATATTATACACGAAGAGTCAGTTAAACTATTTTTACGATACATAATAATGTAAGAATCAGTAATTTAGGATACATACATATATTAGTATTTTGATATATTAAGATAAATTTCAACTAAGTTTAACAAAATGGAGAAATTGAATTAGTTAATGCAATTGACAGATTTAGGTAAATCTTCTTGCGAAAGTATATTACTCAACTAAAAACAAACATGCAGCATTTTACAACAGTTTGTTTTCTGTGGAATGTTCAGCAGAGCGACAACAAATTTTCACAAACTAGTGCTCGCTGGGAAACAATCAACCGTTGACGTTTTTCAATCTTGCGCCAAAATTGGTGAAACTAATTCATAGGTGAAGTAAATGGATCTACGTTTGATCAATTATTGGTGTAAAGATTTCACTAAACCCTTTAAAGCATGTATGAGCGTTCGATTCGGTAATTACTTGAAATAAAGTATTCATTCACACAATTTTCGTAATTTTTAAACAACGAAATCGGATAATTAATATTAAATAGTTTTTATAGAATTTCATATTTACTGCCGATAACTTTTCGAAAGTATTATCAACTACAATTAAATCTCTTTTGAGAGGTTCTCATAATAACCTTTAACAAAATATCTTGTTTAGATATAACAGCAAAGCAACCATGAAATTGTATACAATTGTTTCAATAAATTGATGTTCACTCTAATCTGAATTTTTATTAATTTTGGAAGATACTTTTAGGGAAAATTAGTGAAATTTCTTTAATATTTTAAATAACAAATATGCTAAAATTTACACAAAACATAGTATATCTCTCACATTAATTGACACAATGTCTCGCGACAGTCCATTGGCAAAAACTAATTTTAATATGAAAAGGAATTTCAAAATAATGCTATGATGGAAAAATGTTATTTATGCTTAAAGAGTCTCCAAATTTTCTTCTTTTTTAAACAGTAATTGTTTATATTAAGGAACAACAAAAACGTTGGAAAAAGTGGTATATCAAATTTTATTTACACTAAGTAAAATACTTTAGAAATAGTGTCGTTAGTTAATAACGCTCATTTTATGTTTGACTTGAAGTAACCAAAAAAAAAACTGCCAATATTTTATTCTTAGGATGCCGTGGCAAGCAAATGATTTTAAAAATAAATCCAAGGTGTTAGAATACGAGTCGTATCACTATTTTGCATATAAGCGAACTACTATGCCCACTAATTTAAATTACTTCACCAGTCAAATTTACTGCTAAATAGCTCAATAGTTTTGAGTTTTGCAAAGATTATATTTTATAATACTATTTACCTTAAAAGTTAGCAGAATTTTTCGCAATATACAATTTTTTGCTATCAATCTTACATTAAGTTTAAGATACAAACTTATGTTTTTTTTAAACTTGCTAGATTTTGACATTAATATAGCTGGCTTATCGTTTATAAAGCCTATACAATACAATTTGCGTAGCATAAAGTTTGTGGATGGTAGAAATTAAAGCAATAACAAAATTGCAGAAGCTTCAATTTGCCTCAAAGTCTGCCTGTCAGAATCTACAATTTAATTAATGGCGTTATCTTTTGTCGAAAGCTAGGACAAAGTATCGCTGGTACAGTCAAAAAAATAATACGTTTTTTCATTTTAATATTTTTCTCAGTGCGGAATTTTCACTTATAACAGAACAATACTCAGTATCTTATTACAGAGACAAAAATCGCTTTTTTGCCTGAACAAGTTGAGAATGTGGCCTATAATCCTAGCCAGTTACACTGAGAAAAAAAAAATTATGGTCAAAACTACCAGAGTATGGGTAAAATTTACCATGTTTCTGGCTCTATGGGGACACCAAAAAGCTCGGTAGTTTTCACTGAAGTGCTTTGCTAATGATTTTGGAAAAATTAACACTAAAATATGGCTTTATAATAGGTGATAAAATTTGGTAATTTAACATGATACCTTAGAGCATGGTATAAAATCCATTTATTCGACTAAATTTAACTTTTCAGTATTTTATTTAATTTATCATTTTTTTTATTAAATGTGTGGTAATAAGAACTATAATTTGAAAACTAGTTTCCCATAAACTGTTAAAATACGAACGGAAAGATTAACGGCTTAAATACAATATATTTTAATTTTTTATTAAACAGAATTATGTTTTTTTTTTTTTTTTTTTTTTTTTTTTTACTTGAAATGCGATTAATAAACAGTATGGTAATTTTACAAGAATTTTTTTTCTCATTGTAGCATTGTTCATCTGGAAATTTAAAATTTTTTTCCTCATCACTTTAAATTATTTTAATCCTTCATCAATAAATATAAAATGCTTTAAATGATGTTAGATTGTGTTATTAGATTTTTTAAAAAAATATATTTTTTATGAATAGAAGTTAGAACTAAAAGAAACATTACATTTTAAAAAAAGTTATTCTTAGAAATCAACAACTTTTGCACCAATTATTAAATTAAACTATGGCATAACGTAACTTTTTTAGGTCATTTTAACAGTAAGTTGTTTCCAATTAAAGAGCTAATTTTAGATACGAATATATAGTGTTTTAATTAAGCGCATATAATTTTCTTAAAAAAAATTTATTCATTCAGTGAGGCCATTACATTTTCAGATTTTTTGACATGTTCATAAATTATAAAGTAATTAAAATATAAATGAATAGACATTGCTTCATTTTTTCGTGAGTATTTAAGGTGCAATCAGTGATTATACATCGAACTGAAACAAAACAATGTAATCTTATAACAGTTATTAATAATTAATTATGCAAGTTGCGATTAGCGTAATATTTCATACGCAAAAATTTTAACGATAATCACAATTATAAATTTGATTAATTGAATCAAAACTGCGCCTATCTCGTCGTACGCAAAATTACTTTGACAGAGCCCTGAAGAATGAGGTGAACCGGTTCCCAGTGATGGCTGCTCGATCAGCATTGCACTGACTACAGCTTCCCTTGTCGTCAGGCTAACAGTGGAAGGTTCTCGTGCTCTCTATGTAACGCAAATTGCGGGTTAGTTCCATAGAAAAGTCTTCCATGAAAGCAAATTTCTCCGATCCAGGAGTTTCTTTGTCTTCTGGATTGGATTCAAAATTACAAGGTTACGGAGTTGAACATTAGTAGTTGAAGACCCAAAAAATTGGGTCGGCTGTTCAACGACGGTTATAAAAAAAAAAAAAAAAAAAAAAAAAAAAAAGATACTTCATAAATACGCAAGAAAAAAGTTTATTAGTCTTTAGTTCAGTCTTCCACTCACTAGGATCGACAACAATAAAAAAAAAGGAATATGATTCATGTGTTTTGTGAAGCCACAGATAAACCCAACTGTAGATCCCTGTTCAGAGGGGGGTGGGAACAATTCACTGCGATTGAGTAACAATTACCCAGGATTTTAGCTGTAAGAAATTCGATCACTGGTTGGGGGAGATTCAGGGCTTATTTCTACAATAGCTTTCAAAATCTCCCCATTCTTAAAGTTGGAAAACTAACTACGTACTTTTATTTATTATTTTTTTATTTCAGAAATATTTTTTCTAAAAAATCGATTCTAAGAGTTGTAAAACTGATCGATTCTAATTATATATTTTATACCATATAGTTATTAGACCGAAATCAAGAGAATGTCGACAGGTGAATGTCCCCACTCGCGTAGTCGCTTTGGTAAATGTCCGAAATATTTGTTATACCCAATTTGATAATAATTTATTCGTTAGCATTATTATATTTATTACTTTTTCTCATTATTTTTTTACTTCATAAATATTTTTTCTAAAATATCGATTGTAAGATTTGTAAAACTAATCTATTCTAATTATATATTTTATGCTATATAGTTGTTACCGTGAAAGACCTGAAATCAAGAGAATGTCGAGAAAAGTACTGAAAAATACAAAGAAGTACGATGACAAAACAGAGGAACTTCAATGAAATGCAAAATCAAATAAAAATTCCAATCAAATGATATTGACATTATTTGAAATAAACTTTTTTCGATCTAAATACTACATGATACTCAACCGCGCAGCTATATCTTGACTTAATTGTTAAAAAATATTCGATTAAAATATTCGTCGATATTGCGATGTAATAAAATATTAATGTCTCTATTCTATTTCAAAATATTGAGATTTGGCATTTGGTCTAAATTTTAATTCTAAAGTTTTAAAAGTAAATTACGTGATTTCGTAAAATACATTTTTTTTTTTTTTGTTAAATTTATCTTTTGCTTTTTTTTACTTTATTTTACTTTAAAAGCCTATAAGTTTTATGCACTGAGAAAAAAAGTATGGCCAAAAATAGCAGAATATGGTAAAATTTACAGCGCCTCTGGCTCTATGGGACCACCAAAAAGCACCGTGATTTTTACTAAAGCGCTTTGATGATTTAGGTAAAAAAAGTAATAAAATATGGACTCATAACTTTTTTAATAATCTCCTCGTGATACTTGATTTCCTCTTGATAATTTCCTCGTCATATTTTTCTGCCTCAGCACGGCAGAAAAATTGTGATATGTATTTTAAAAACCAGAATTTCCGTTAAACCGTCACGATATGAAAGGAAAAATTTCCAGATGAATGGATTAAATAGAGAATGTCTTGATTTTATTAACCAGAATAGTGTTTTTTATGTTTTTTTTTTTTTTTTTTTTTTTTTTTTTAACCAGAATTGTAACATGCAGTTCCGTAATTTCACCAAAATTTTTCTTCATCGTGTAGAGATGCCTATAGGCATGCTAGTCATCTTCTTTACCTAAAATTACAATTTTACCTTTTACTATATAAGGTTAAGTAGATATATATCTACAGTTTTGTTAAAGCAAAGACTAAGTAGGATATTAAAAGATGTATTTGACATACTATGAATTAAAGTTTGCACAATTAAATAAATAATGAGAAAAGTTACTTATATGAACGCTTTCCGTAAAACCTTTGTATATGTTTTTAGTGTACTAGTCAAAATTCACAACCAAAAATTCAACTAACACAAGTAATATTTAATGGAGAAAAGAAAGAAAAATGTTTTTAAGATCGATGAAATTTAGCATTAAAACCTGTTTGATTGTTAGTTTAAACTTAAAGGCGTATCTGATAAACCGCTCATCGAACATGTCCTTTGCAGCCCATCATTATTTGTCTTCATTAAGGTATTACAAAACACCCTAGATATAAATAGTCAATTATTTTTCATACGAATTTACGATCCAGCTATTATTTTTTAAGTTTCCTAAGAATGCAACACAAAAAGAAAGAACTTATTTAACCCTGTATATTTAAAATGCTTATTAAAATATGTTTTGTGCATTTATAGCTTTTTATTAAAAAGAAATCTAATAATTTTTCCGAAATTTATATAAATATATTATAATAATAACGCCTTATATCATTCCAATGCTTCTAAATAATGTTTTAGATTACGTATAACAATTTGAAAGAATTGTTTTGCGAGTTACATAATGCTAACACATTATATAGCAAGTTTCATTCTATCTACACAAACGTACACTATATATATATATATATATATATATATATATATATATATATATACAAAATTTCATCTCTTGAAAATAAAAATCAAAGAGAAAAAGAAAACAAATAAGCAAATTATCATTCTTAATGAAAGAGTTGAATAAAATAAAGTGAGAAATAATAGTTAAAAATATTTAAGTTGACGAATGGCCATTTAAATAATTATATTAATAATATTCGTAATACGATTTTGATCTTAACGCATAAGTTTGAACTTCTAGCTTAAAATTCAAGGTCAATTCGTAAAATGGTTTGCGAATTTAGTTTTTTTTCTTTTCTTTTTTTTAAGCATCAGAGTTATTCAATAATAATAATAATAATATATAAATAAAAATTAATTTCATATAGACACCTTTGATTTATCTTTTCTTCTTTTTTATACCAACATTTTTAGACTCGTTGTTTTACACACGATTTTGAAGTTAACGTATTTTCATTTCTGGTTGAAACTTCAAGGTCAACTGCTAAAATGATTTACAAAATTTATTTTATTTCTTTTTAAGCTCTGGAAGGAACATAAAAAAAACCATTTCATATTCAACCATGCATATTTACTTGACTTTTTTCTTTAATCTTTTTTTTTTTTTTTTTTTTTGGATTACAATTTTTACATTAGACGTTTTACAGACTTAGATCTAGACGCAACAATAGTTTTTATTTCCAGTTTAAACAAAATGAGATATATAGTTGTATATTTGTCTGTAGTTGTAAGTATCATTTACTAACTGTGATAGTTATGTCGATAGTTATAGTTGTAAATATCATATCATAGTTGTACATATGAAATATAGTCATATATTTGATATATACAACTTTTACTTAGCTTTTTCCATTTTAAAACTTCAAGGTCAATTTCAAAAATAAATAACAAAATATGTTAATTTACAAACAATTATTGCTTTATAGAATAATCGCTTTATAGATTATTTATAGATAGCTCCTCGCTTTACAGATTACGTTTTGTATTTTGTTCTCTATTTTTCATTCATTTTATTCTCTGTTTTTTGCTTGATATGTTTTATATCGGATATTTTTCACTTAATGTCGCTGGTTCAAAACTAAAACGACACATCTGCAGGCATAATACGTTTGCAGATGTGTCGTTTTAGTTTTCAACCAGCTATTATCATTAAAACAAAAATTTTAGTGCTTCTCACACTATTGTATATATATATTTTGCTTTGGCTATATTAATAGAATATTAGAAAGTACTCATTTTTGAGGATATAATCATATAAACTCATGACGAGATTATATCTTCTCATTATTTTGTTTTCCGACTTTTTATATATTTTTAAAATAAATATTTATAAAATATTTTATTTTTATAATTTTATTTCTTCTCTTTTCATTAATCTTTATTATTTTCAACGTTTGATTTCATAGCTGCTCATAATCTAACAACAGTTGCGTATTATCATTCTTCCAAATCAAGTAAATCAGTTAAAACAGACTATTTGAAAATAACCTGCAATAATTCTTAAAAACTTTATCTGCAATTTTAATTAAATATTTGTTTTTTTAATTTCATTTTCTTTAACTGCGACATTATTAATATTGTTTTTTTTTTTTTTTTTTTTTTTTTAAACAAAATTTAAAAGCGTTTAAAGTTAAAAGAATTATGAAACTGTAGCTCCCTTTAAATATAAATTCAACTGTTACACCATATTTTACATTAAACGGCTTATATTTTGCTTGTAATCAGACGTTTGCTATAGATTGTGATATTTATAATTGTCACCAACTAAAATATGTCTTCTATCATCTAAAATTTAAACTCCGATTGTTTCTTTTTTTTTTTATTACATTTTCCTTAACTGTGACATTATTAATATTGTTTTCTATTTCTTTTTTTTTTTTTTTTTTCTCACAAAACTTAAAAGCGTTTAAAGTAAAAATAATTATGAAACTTCTCTTTAAATATAAATTCAACTGTTACATTATATTTTACATTACACGGCTTACATTTTATTTGTAATCAGACGATTGGGTTAGGTTGTGATATTTATAACTGTCGCTAACTAAAATATGTTTTCTATCACCTAAAATTTAAACTCCAAATTATTTAATAAAACACTTTAAAAAGAAAACTATTTCAGTTGTATGAAAGTATTCGAAAACAAGTAAACATCCATCTAAAGAATTCCCACAATAGTGGTTATTGAAGGGGGAGAAACCTGTTGCCATCCCTGGAGGGGAAGAATGAAAAAAATACAATTGAAGCATTACAAAAGAAAGAGGATACAAAACATTTATTTCCTCTAGGAAAAGAGTTCTTGTTATGAGCTTGTGTCGGTATTAAATGCATCCCCCCCCCCACTTCAAGATTGGATGTTTCTTAAGAGAAAAAAAAACATACCAGAGTAAATTGATATTATTTTCTTAATTACATATTTTATGTTTTAAACGCATTTTTAAAATTATTCTTTTTATTCACCGACGGATAAGAGAAACGTAAAATAAGTACTATTTGTTTTTTTCTTATTACTCATATTTCCAATGCTGTTATATCAGCAAACGTTATTTTTATTTATTATATTTCTTATATATAATTTATACTATTACATATTATATTATTAAAATGATATTATTATATGTCTTATATTATTATATATCTTATACAAATTATATTTATTATATTTCCTTAATACAGTGAAATCTGTCAATTTTACAACCTGTCTACGTTGACCTCGATTTTTAAGAACTCAATTTATTATGCATTATAAAAGGATCCGAAACCTTTGGAACCTGTTTTTCGTTTATGTTGACCTCTGATAAAAGTCAAATTTGTCTATGAATCCTACCCTTCATGAGTCGACAGGAGAAAAAAAAAATTTCAGAAAATTTTTACCTCTGCTGTGTTATGTAGAAAAATTTCATCATCATTAAATTAATAAAATAGTATTAAAAGCGAACCTAAATCTCTTTATGAATTCATGAGTTAACAATACGAGAAACTAATGAGGGTTTTTATATCAAATTGGATTATAAATATATCTTCTACCTATATATATAATGGACAAAATGGATATGAAGAAAAGAGAGGAAAATGAAGAGAATTAATAATAAATTATAAGTTTTTTTTACCGCGCATAGGCTGCAAGTATATAGAACTCATAAAATAAGTTAAAAATATAGAGAAAACATGAAAAATAATAAAGATAAATGAAAAGAGAAGAAGGAAATTATCAAAATAAAATATTTAAAAAAATTTTTATTTAAGAAAAATAATATAAAAAATTTGGAAAACAAAATTATATATGTATATGCACCGCACGGGGTCATCAAATGGTCAAATTTCAGGTTTCACAGTACTCTATGATAGTTCATGATCTTCCATTATTTGTTTTCCGTTACATGTATATTTTTTTTTTCTTTTTCGTTATTTGGAGAAGTCGAAGGAGTTTGTTGAGAAACAAAGTCGAGTGACTTAAAAATGAATAATTTTTATAACTGCTTATTGGAATACATTTATTTATTTATTTTTTGAGCTTGCAAATCTCACTTTTTAAAACACTTTAACGTGGCTTCACATTTCATCTTCAGTAAATAATATAAATATACACTTATCATTTTTTTCATTAAAACTAAAATATCTCGACGAAAAAAAATTTATATAGCTATTATAATTTTTTGAATTTCCATTTTGAATGTTTTAAAGTGAATAATAAATAAATGATCAATTTTTATTTTACTGTAAATTCTTACTTTTCTTATATGTGTATTTAAATAAATGGAACTGACAAATAAAAATAACATGAATGATCTCATAAGAATTGAAGATCAAAAAAACTATATTTCCATCACAATAAAAAAAAATTAAACTATGTCTAAAATTTTTAAAAAATATTTTTTTCACTAGTATATAAAAACAATTTAAACGAAAATAGTTCCAAATATTTAAGTTGGTAAAAAATTATTTATTTATTATGGGTTTAGCTGCATAAAATATTTTTTTTACATTGGCAAATAGAAGATACAACAAGATTTAAATATAAAATTTAATAAAAAAAAGTTTGAATCATTTTAATAAAATTTTTGAAATAAAAGAGTCACAATTTTTTAAATTTTGCTGTTAATCGTATTTTTTAAATGTATTCTTTTCTAAAAAAAACATAATAATTGTTAGTAAAGAAGTTTCATCAGCAGTGGTAGCTGAGTTTCATCCCCTGATGGATACTCGTTATGTTCTTTAAAAGTTCGCTCTGTTACAAATATAGTGACATGTTATGCTGCATAACCAGTTATGCGATTTGTTTAAAATTAAACTGTTCTACTATTTTATCAATAATGGTAAAAAATAAAACTTATTATCGTTTTATTACTTTTTATTTATTTATTGTTTATTATCGTTTTATTTATTTATTACTGCGTTCAAAATTTATTATCGAAATCAATATAAAGAAATCGTTTTTTACTCCATTTTTCGACACTCAAGATTTTTTTCTTGATTCTATCTCTTCTTTATCTGTTAAAATAATATCAAATCAAAAATAAAAGAAATCAACTACATTATGATATATATTTATTGTTTTCTACGTACTGTCCTCGCAAAAACGCAACTTTGAAACAAAGTTCCATGAAACCTTAATTTGTATTCAATTTTTAAAAATATTTCTTATCAGAGAATCACAAGAATATTTGTAAGCAAAATAAATATCGGTGTTAATCCTAACTCTTTTAATAATGATAGAATAAGAGATAACAGAGTAAGAAATGTAGATAGAATTGGAAAACATAATCAAAATTTCTAAATGAAGAAAAAATCAAATGCAATTTTGGAGCAATTTAAAGTTCAGAGCGATGTAGAAAAAGTGTTTCAATTTATCGAATAAAGATAAAGACATTATAAGTATCAATAAAATTTGTATAACTAATTAACCCTTAAAATGTATTAAATAGCTTTATACCACCTTAAAGAAAACATTTTAACGTAAAATTATTTTTCCTTATTTAATGCTATTTTTAGGGTTTTTAGAAGATTTAAAATACAAATTTCAACTTTTTATAATACAAATTTCAACTTCTTATACAACTTGAGATATAAGTTCTTCCGAAGGAAACCCTTCAAATGTCAAATTAACAAGGCAAATTGGTAGAACTATTTCCAGTTTGTGAATAGTGTTTCCGAATTTATTGACACGGAGAAAAAAAAACTGATTTGTGACCTCATAAAGGGCCTAGGATCAACCTCAATCAAAGTTTAATGTTAAAACTTAAGGCGAGTGAAATTTGGATAAAATTGAGTATAACACTTTACAAAATTATTCTGAAATCACTACTCTCAAGCGCTCATTGCATTTTCAATTGAAAAGTATTTTGTTTAAAATCCACGCAATAATTTTAAATGACATTCAATTAATAAAAATAGGGTTACCATTTATTTGAAATATGATAAAATGGAAAAGGTTAGTATTAAAAAAAATTAACTTATTAACTTAGTTGTTCAGAACAGTTAAAAAAATAATTATGTATTTGATTTATTTTAGTGAGGAATGTTTGAATAATATATTATTTATTTACATGAAAAGTCAAAGAATCCTTGGAAAATAAGGTGTTAAAAACAAAAGAAATGATTCTTCTATGTGGACATATTAAATGTAAAATAAAAAGAAAGTGTACTTACAAAATGGCCATCAAGACTATTCAGGACTAAGGATACGACAGTCCTGTGTTTGCATCACCTTATGTCGGTCTGTTCGTTTGTCGGACTTTGTTCAACTCACACAACAATGGATTTCTCCAATAGGAGAAGAGCTTCTCCTTTCTACTCCAATCGGAAGGTTAGAAGGGAGGAGCTCTAGATGGTTACACACCAATGGTGAAGGTTGAAAACAGTCGAAAAAGATTGTCACACCTCATCCACCCCAGCACAATCATTGGTACAAACTTTTCTATTTCCTGAAAAAAAAAAGAAAAAAAAATTTCAAGTACTATTTCCGCCTCTAAACTCATAAGTAAATGCTGTTGCAATTGTTATTCAAAATTAGAACCAGATAACAATAAGTCGTCCATTCCAAAGATGCGAGCAAAATAAAATTTCTATTGCTTTTATGAAAAAACGAGATTTCTTTCTTTAGAGGAGAATATTTATTTTGTGACGAATAAAACAATTTATTTATATAGAATTTCGATTTAAATGCAATGTTTTTTTTGTTTTTTTTCGACAAGGTTCCTTTATACTGAACTCGACAGATCAATCATTTTGAATTTCTTGTTTGAATGGTCAATTGAAAATAAAAAATAATTATATAATACAATTCAAAAATAAACCTTTTGAAGATTCTTCAGCAAACCTTTATTATTTTTTTTCAGAAGCTATTATTTGAAAACTAGTGTTTTCAATTATAGTATACTTTGAAGTTTCAATTTTAGTAATTTAAATTTAGAAAGTGTATACGAAAGTGATTCTTCAAAAAGAAGAGAAGTAAAGTAATAATTTATTTAATGCGAAAGGGAGAACCCTGCAATAATGAGTAGCAGCTAGATTGATTTGATCTTGGAGAGGTTTTATAAATCTTTCTGGACAATATATTAATTAGATCTTAATAACGTGAGACTCATCAATTTCTTAAAGATACATTTTCTAAGATAATCAAATCAATATTATTATACTCTCTGCGAGATCGTGTTAGATATAGGCTCTATTTGGGATTAAATTTAATTTATAATATTGTCCAGAACATAGCTATATCATACAATTATAAGCAAATTTTTTACAACAATAACATTATTATAAATTTAGCTAAATATTTCAGCATAACGTTGTAAAGTAATTTATAAAAATAATGCAATATATATACATATATAAAACGTAAAAAAAAATAAGAATGGAAAATTTATTAGGTTTGATTAAGGGTCTAATTACTTCTTCTTACACTATTATAAAAAAAAATGCTATAGAGTAAAGCAAAATTTATTGATGATTCAATTAATTCAATTATCATTAATTCTCAAAATTATATAATTTTGTTAAATAATATTTACCTCGCTTAAATAACATTGCATCGTAACCATGGCGATTGTATTAATTCTTTTTTTATTTTTATTTAAGTATTAAAAAGAAGAAAATATCTGCATTGTTAACACATGCAATAAAGGGAAGGATTTTAAGTTTAATATTTGAAAAAACATTTGAATGTAATTCTAAGGATTTTTAAAACATTTATTTAAACCCCATTTTTAATCAAATAAATAGAATTTTAAGTAATATTTATTTACTCAAAAACAAATAGACATACTTTTCAAAATTTGAATAAAAACAACGGTTATCAAACAAATGAAATTCAATCCTATACAAAATTATATAGTTAATTGCGTGTTAAAATTAATAAAAGAATAACAAATTAATATAAAAAATTAGTTATTAGGATTATATGGTGATTATTCATTTCGATTATATTTTTAATTATTAAGATAATATTTTTTAAGATTATATTCAAGATTAGAAAAGATTAATATTTTATGGGAAAATCATGTGCAAATCCAATTCGGGCAAATTAGTGACTACCAAATTGATTGATCGTTGATTTTTGTTACCAAGTTAAAAATCGTTTTAATTACAGCACTACATTCTGTTAAATATTTTATATATATATACATATTATATATATATATATATATATATATATATATATATATATATATATATATATATATATATATATATATATATATATATATATATATATATATATATATATATATAGATATAGATATAAATGTTAAAAACGAGCTTATTTATAAAACGAAATATTTTTGCAACGAAGCTATTAAATTTATTCTACTCTGTAAAAATTTTAAAAACTAACTTTGACTCGACAAAAATGTTTCTGAAAATCTCAGAGAACTTTATTTAATATTGTAAATTTTTTTTTTTTTTCAGAAGTAAGAAACTGAATCGTATTGACTCAAATTCAGAGTGTATCGTAGATACCACTTCATTTATTAAATTTAAATTCAATTGTATATAAGGTATGTTAAATCGATTCTCCCGCAGTGATGGAGTAAAGTAGTGTACCTACCTCCACGATAATTCAATTCCCATTCACTGATACATAAGACATTGTCACAGTGACCTGCGACATTTTTTTTCTTGTTAGTAATTGTTCTTTATTTAATTTTGTTTTATTTTATTTTATTTTAGTTTAATTAATAATTTTGTTCTTGTTCCTAATCCATTACACATGTTAACTATCTTTAGAAACCTTTTGATAAATGGCATTGTCGTTAGCCTAGCGCCCCAACAAATTTCCGAAGTAATAAGAAACATTTTTGAAAACTCTTGCCCCATATATTAGGAAACGTTTCATTCGTTGTCGTCAGTAAATAAACAAACAGAAAATGTATTCATAAATAAATAAAACTATAACAGTGTAAAGGTAAATAAAAATATTACTCCATGCACGATAAAAAATTTTGGTTCATCTCAACACCAAAAATGGTCATAACTATACACCAAAATTTTCAGCATAGGTCCTGAATAGTTTGGGATTGATTTAAATTTTACGTAAGCAAGTTTTTGGCCTGTTTTGCTTCCCCCCTTTCAACAATAATGAGCAAATTACAAAACCTGCCCCATGCTTTGTAGCCCCCTTGTTTTTTACTTTGACTTTAATTACTCTAATTAATATAATGTTAATAATCTAATATTGTGAATTTGAAGTAGTTTAATTTTGAGGGTGATTATTTAAATAAAATATAAAACTTACAAAAACAAAAATTTCTTGTTTCAATTTATTTTATATAATTTGAAACTTTTAGAAGAATTTTTTTCTAACTTTTACTTTTTCTAAACTAAGTTTTTTACGTTTTTCAAATGTAATTGTTTTTTTTAATTTTTCTTGCTAATTTTTTTCTTTTGTTTTCAAATGATCCGGACGTAACACTTCTTTCTTCATAAGAATTTCTTTTATTGCAGAGTATTTATAAAATATTCTCTGGTAATTTTTAAGATAATTTTATTTTTAAAAATTCATTACACAAAAACTAGAAAATTTACAAAATTCTTATGCACTTCTCATACATAATCGGGAACTCGTTTTTCGTTCAACTTGAGTTGTGTGCACCGGCAGGTCCTTCCTATAGAAAGACTTTAAAGGCCGGGATAGCCTGGTTGGTAGGGCACTGGGCTTATGTCCGTGGGTTCGAACCCCGTCGGCCGAAGACTTCCCGTGTAGTAAATGGTGACTGATGAACGATAAATCAGTCGAGTCGCCTCCATGTTCCCACAACAAATCAATACCTCTGGGTGTACTTATCCAGGAGTTTCCTTGTCTCCTGGATTGATTCAAAATGACAAGGCTACGGAGTTGAACATTAGTAATCTTAAAACCAAAATTGGGTCGGTTATTCAACGACGGATATAAAATAAATTATAGAAAGACTTTTTCAAAGAAAGCTGTATAGCCGCCATTTTGTTTCGCATTACTTTGAAAATATATCTTTTTACAGTTTAGTTTTATAATAAAGAACGTTTTTCAGAGTTTTGAGTTATTCTGATGTCTTAATAAAAATAATTATCCCTGTTGAAAGGGAAAAATCGGAATTTTTTTATGATGTCAATATATAACTCATTGCATAAAAGCACAAATAATACCGCATAAAATAGGCTGTACTGATGATATATTTTCTATTGTGAATGTGTTGTTTCTAATTCATTACAGCAGTTCTTTTGTTTGTGCTCATTATGGTACCAATATCATGGTAAGATTCTTTCATGTTGTTTTCACATTGAATTTTTAAATAGCTTTTAAAATTAAATCACATGTTCAAAAACAACATTTAAAGGATTTTTGGGACAACATGCCAAATCGTTAAAATCATTTTAGTTCATTAGTGGCCATGGCCTCATGACATTAATTAATACTCACGGCTATAATACTGGATAATATCTACTGGATAATATTGAAAAACATTATATATACTATTAAACTATATATACTATATATAGTATACTATATATATACTATAAAAACATTATATATATTATATATAGTGGATAATATTGAAAAACATATAATATTGAAATGCCCACTTTCTATAAAGAGCCGCGATGCCACAGGGGATAGAGCGTTCGCCTTCCAATGAGGTGAACTGGTTCAAATCCCAGTGATGGCTGGTCGATCCGGCTTGCACCGACCACAGGGCGGACGAGAAATATCCTCAGTGTTTGACAGATCATGTGTCCCCTTGCCAACAGGCTATCCGTGAGAATTTGCGTGATTTTTCTCTCCTTGGGTAACGCAAATGCGGGTTAGTTCCATGAAAAAGTCCCCCATAAAGGCAAATTTTTCCCAATACTTGATCCAGGAGTTCCCTTGTCTTCTGGATTGGGTTCAAAAAGACAAAGCTGCGGAATTGAACATTAGTAGTCGAAAGACCAAAAATTGGGTCGGCTGTTCAACGACGGTTATAAATATAAATACAAGTAAATTCAATCCAAAAACTCTATTGAACAAACAGTCGCTCTTGAGATAGAAAGGATGACCACCTCTATAAATTTTTCAATGGAACAGAAAATTTGTACTAAAGCGACAGAAATCACAATAATCTCGCCATCGCAGGTTGTTCTGACAATACCCACTGGGAACGTGAAAAAGTTGACAAAAACTCCAGCATTATCCTGTTCTGGATTACAGGAATCATCAATAAAGACTTCTATGTAGTTCAGGATATTCATTGTTCCAGCTGATGTAGAATAGTGGTGGAAGTATCGTGCTTCACAAGCTCCTGCTCTAGGCATTATATTATTTCAAGCAATCAGATTTTGCTTGATTCTTAGTTTAGACCATCTTTTACGATATTTTGGATGAATGGAATCTGTATTAAGACTTCCCACAAGTATTTTAGTATTCAGATATCTCAAAATAATTCAAGATAAGTTTTACAAGAGTTTTTATTTGTAAATAATTTTTTTATATGCTTAAACATTTCCAAAAATAACATAAAATCATGAATTTAAAATATAATAGAGTGCACACATCACGATAATTTTTGTCCTTATAATAAAACCACGTAACTGTACGGTGAATAGAGAGATGGTATTTCAACCTTTCGTTCTCCTTGTTATTTCAGTGGAAGAAAATCAACGCTAGAATTTTAAAGCCTAAAACTTTCGAATAAGAGGGTACGGTTATCGTGTCCTATTTGGTTGCACAGAAAAATTTGTTAAAGGATGACTTTATACATTTCACAATTGAAATAATTTATTACTTGGAATTGCAGTTATTTTATTTGTTACATAAATGAACTTTTCGAGTATTTTTTTTGATAAAATATCGTAATAACCCCGATTGTTCCATTTTATTCATTGTGAAATCAAACTTTATACTTTTAAATCTATCTGACAAGTAAATATAAACGATTAAGAACGAAACTGAACCATAAAGAAAGGATTTTATCGAATTATTCATTACGAACACATATTATTTTTTTAAATTTTGGTACTAAAATGTAGTAAGCGAAGTTTTTATGACGCTGTTGTTTCTTTTCTTCTTTGTCTATTTGTTTTGCGTACCTTTATCTATCTGTAATGTTCTCGAAAAGAAAAAAAAAACTCTTCTATGTACATCTTTTTAAATATTTCAATAGTTTGTTTTGGGTCAGTTTTGTTTATAACATACATTTTCTAATATAAAAGACGAGTTATGAAAGATTAATACAAAACTATTCGATCAAAGATTTTTAACACTAAATTATTAGTTCTTAAATATCATCAGGTCTTTTTCGATCGAAATCGCTACATCTTTTTTGTATCAACATATGAAAAAAATCAAGCATACTATCGAAAGCTTTTTAACCTTATCGTGACAAATTTAAAATTAAACTTAAATCAGAAAATTGAAAAGAAGGAAGTGGACTTTTTTAAAGTGATGCAGCATTATTTTCTCAATTTTTATTTCATTTTTCGACTGCTTGACACGCCTAAATATCTTTCTTGTAAATGTTTTCAAAAATTTAAAATACCTGAAAGGATATTCATGATTTCACAAGATGCAGTACTGTCATAAAATCTATGTAGGATTAAAATTTAAATACATTTTTTTATATACTTCAATATTGAAACATCAATAAAAGAATTATTGAACAGGGTAATTATAAAATAACTTCAGATGTTTATCAAAACTTCTGAGTCAAATTGTAATAAATTTTTATCAAACTCTACATTTTCACCCTTTCTAAAATCATTCAAAAAGTAAAATTTTCATTATTTTGTAAAAATGTTAACAAGTTTGTACAGTTTTTTTATTTTATAACCGTCGTTGAACAGCCGACCCAACTTAATGGGTTTACGGCAACTAATGTTCAACTCCGTAAACTTGTAATTTTGAACCCAATCCAGAAGACAAGGGAACTCCTGGATCGAGTATTGTGAGAAATTTGCCTTCGTGGAGGACTTTTTGATGGAGCTAACCCGCATTTGCGTTACATGGAGAGGAAGACCACGAGAACCTCCCAAGGTTAGCCTGACGGCAAGGGGACTCTAACCCATGATCCGTCTACCACTGAGGATATTTCACGTCAGCACTGTGGTCAGTGCAAGCCGGATGCGGAATTCGTATCGACTGGGATTCGAACCCGGTTCGCCTCATTGGAAGGCGAACGCTCTATCCCCTGAAAAAAAAAAAAATTAAATTCTGAAATAATATTTAATCAAGCAAAGTCTTGTAGAAAAATAATCAAATATTTCACTGTTCCGCTGATCTTAACGGGCCTGAAACTTATAGCTCTCTTCCATTGTCTTTAAAAATATAGAACACGAATTTACCAAAAGAGATCTCAACATCTCAACTGTTCTTTCTGCGCCAAAATCGCCGAATGAGAGAGAGCACGTGACTGCACAGATTCTGATGACAATGAGAGACAGGAGGCTTGCTCTATTTTTTATAACAGCTCTATGTATAAAATACACAAGAAGGAAAGTTAAGGGACCAAAGTTTAGATCGCTTTCCTAACTAAGTTGTTAGGACCATATTTTCTAAATTGTAGCTGCTATTTCGAGTATGAAAAATCTGAATCCGTCGGAAAAAAAGGTATGTTTATTAAGAGAAGCACATTTTTTTTTTATTTATTTTGTAAGTTAAAATATGGTCTTAAACTAATAAGCATATTATAGGCCTATCTCTAAAATAATTTCGAAGCCTTTTTAAGTAATATATTTCGATTTGCGCTTATTTATATATATATATATATATATATATATATATATATATATATATATATATATATATATACATAGAGAGAGAGAGAGAGAGAAAACATGGACATATGGAAAATACATAATATAGAAATAATAATATAACCTGGAAATAATATAGTAAAGATTAATGAAAAGAGGAAAAAAAATTTTAAAAATATTTAAAAAAAATTTTATTTAAAAAAAGATATTAAAGAGCCGGAAAACAAAATAATGTAAAAAGATTTAATCTCGTCATCAGAAGTTTATATAGTGCTCAACTGCAGATTATTGAATTGGTATTGTATTGTATTGGTATCAAAAAGGGGGGAGAGAGGGAGAAAATGTAGTTCTGAAATGCCGCACGCTTCCTATCTCAAATTGTGATTGGTTTGACGGCTTTATATTCTGCATGTTTTGAAAGATACTGGCAAATAGAATTCAACATCAGTTTTATTTGTGAAAATTTTATAAAAAAGGCTAAAAGCTTTCCTCTTTTTCTAGTCCTTTGACAGTGTTGAGTACAGTCGGAAGACCTCTTAAGACTAGATCAAAATGCCGAGATCAAATATTATCATATATTTTTTTATTTATTATCCTTTTATCTTTCTTTTTTTTATTTATTGCACTGACTCAATTAACATTAAGATGATTTCGGGTAGGAAGAATTAATTTTTTTTATTTATTTATTGCACTGACTCAATTAACATTAAGATAATTTCTGATAGGAAAAATGAAAAATTCTTTATTTTTTTTTATTTTTTTTTATTTATTTGTTGCACTCACTCAATTAAAAATAAGATGATTTCCGGTAGGAAAAATTAAAAATTCTTTTTTTACATATATTTATTTATTTATTGCACTAACTCAATTAACATTAAAATGATTTCTGGTAGGAAAAATTAAAAATTCTTTATTTTTATTATATTTTCTATTTATTTATTGCACTGACGCACTTCTAAATCTGGGGCAGGGACTGCCTGGTTGGTAAGGCACTGGGCCCATGTCCAAGAGATTGTGGGTTCGATTCCCGTCGGCCGAAGACTCCCCTTGTAGTAAATGGTGATTAATGCACGTTATATCTGTCAGGTCGCGAAGTCCTCCATGTTCCCCTAACAAATCATACCTCTGAGGGTACTATGGAGTTGAACATTAGTAGTCGTAAACCCAAAATAGGGTCGGCTGTTCAACGACGGATATAGAATAAAATACCTCTGAATCTGCGCGAGCGGATGAAATATTTTTCAAATAATCTCCATGAAAATATCACATTTCAATTAAACAAGGTTCAACTATTGTTGTTAGCCTGGCATGAGTACATTTAAACAGCTTCATTGGCGTCGTCAGATAAAATTTATTGGGGGGGGGACCATACTTAAGACTGTTATTTTCAAGTTTCTTGAGAAAAAAATAAAATTATCACCCTTGCCCTTATTATATATATATATATATATATATATATATATATATATATATATATATATATATATATATATATATATAGAAGAAAATATTATATTTCCCAATCAAATCAATATCTTTTACTAATATTCAATATATAATTATGAAAACTGAATCATCTTGATTCTATGATGCAGTGTGGCGTAATCTACTTCCTCATACATAATTTTAGAATCATATTTAAGAGTTAAGTTTAAAAAACTATACCAATTTGGAATAGCAAACTACCATTTAAAAGCGGGAAAAAACGATAAGAAAAACGTAAGAATCACAATTTTTAAGATAAACGGAATTAAAACTTTATAATCAGTTTTATTGCCGAATTAAGTTTAAAGAGTCTCAAATACGTGTCTTTCAATTCCTCTATGTTTTTTCGGCAACTAAACATACATTTTTGGTCATGTTTTGATTTTTTTCTCTCTCCTAAAATATGAATTTGTGATCCTTTTTTTTACTTCATTTGTGACAAGAATTCTAGATTTTTATCGAAGGAGTTGTCTTTGAATCTCTAATGAAATACAACATAAAGTGCCGTCTGAGTAAAAACTTTCAGAAAAGTGAAAACATTTAAGAAAATCGAAAAATACAATTTAAATCCCTTTCATTTAATTCTTAAAGTATATTATTCCGAAATAACACTACAAACAAGATTTGCAGTTATGTAAAATTATGTAGAAAAAATTGTTAAGATCAAAACTAGTATTTTAGCCTGAGTAAAAACTTAAAGGATACCAGTAATTATTAGAAATAAATATAATTAAAAAAAAAAAAAAACTATGGCAACTACGATGATTGTAAAAACACTTCTATTTGCAAATTTGCCATGCATTTTTGCTATGTATTTTTTCGCATTTTTTATTGCATTTTTTCGAAGTTTTAAAGAGATTAACTGATCATGAAAAGAAGAGATATAAGCTTTTTCTTCAATAAATATTGGTGCTATTGCGATGATAAAGATAGGTAGTTCAAGATCTAGTCAGTAAGTTCTTAAAATTGAAAGACAATAATGGTAAAAAATGATACGGAAAGAAGTGTGATAAAAGACGAGATTATAATAGTATAAAACAGATACCTAACTTTGTCAAAAACTAGTTTCTTCTATGAAAACTAGGAAAAAAGACTCTTACTCCCAATTTTTTATATTTTTTTTTTCAATTGAAACCCTAATTTAGTGCCGTACCACTTTTTTCAGTTAATTATAAAATTAGATGCATTACCTCTTAACAATTTTAAAATTAATTAAAAAATAATAACCCTTTTATTTTCATTTTTAAATTTTTTTTTCACTGGCCTTTAAGTTTTTATTCAAATTATAACTATGCAAAAATTAAAATTATACAAAACTTTAATTTTGTTCAAACATTAGGTTAGCACATTAATCTAACGGAAAGTTCTTGGAAAGAGCAACAAATAATAATAAATAAATGTTTGTAATTATTTTAACTTTATTAATTGCTTTGGTACTTGCTTGTGCATGCTGATTAACATCGATTTATTGATCATTTACTTTCCCATTTTCTACCCCGTGCACTGAACTGCTATTCAGCTAGTAAATAAATAAAAAATCTAAACTGGATTGTTTTCCGGATGATGCAGATGTAACTGTGCAATGTGAAGGTGTGATTCAAAATGGGAATCAATAGAATATTCAGTAAATACAATTATTACATTAATATCAATTAAAAATTGAGTTGCGGTGAGTCGTAAGTTTGTAATTTACTTCAGGTGAAGAAATATATTTGTCCCTAAAAACTGCTTTGAGAGCTAGGTTTGTTAGTCTAAAATAGCTAAATATTTTTTTAATAAAAATGCTCTTTATTTCAATTATAGTAGCATACTAAAAATAAAAAAAAGAACAGAGTTCAGTTTGACAAATTTTTGCTATATCGGCAGAAACCGCAGAATAGTGTATGATAACAACATTTTGACAAATAAATATTTTATTTATTGATGATTTCTATTTTTACTTTCCATTTTTTGATTAAATGATTATTTGTTCTTTTTCTAATACATTTTTTTTATAAAATAGCATTATTTAAGAACAAAATTTCATCAATTTAATTTACTTTTTAATCTTTCATATTTTTGTATTCTATGTTTGATTACTATATAATGATTACTATATTTATATGATTACTATATAATGTATGAAATACTTCAAATTTATTCTATGATTAAAAAATGAATTGTTTCATAGAAACGACTAAAACTTTACAAATTGATATTAATTAATAATTAGGTATGCCCTTCCCGTTGTTTCGACGGTGGATGAAAAATAAACGCTTGAAGAAAAGGTACAGAAAAAAACACGTCATAAGTAACTATATGAATTTAACAGCCTACTCAATGGGCCCGTTAAACCACAATTTAAAGTAATGAAATATTTATTCAAATGAAGAAAACCAATTACCAAGTGAAAGAGAGCACCAAACTCAATATTTTGAGTTAGTAATTATATAATTATAAATATTTTTTAAACAATTTTAATACATAAGGATTAATTTAAGCACTTCATAGTATTTAGGAAAATAATTGCGGTTCTTAACACCTCAAATACGCATTTTTTTAAAATAGAAGAATAACACTGGGGACCAAATTTTTTGCTGCATTTATACGAGTGCTTGATCTTACCGAATTCGGATAAGGGGATTTCAAATCTGAAATTAGTAATGTTAGAAAAGTTACAGATTTTTTATTTTCGGTATAGTTTATTTATTTATTTATTTTAATTTTTTTCTTTTTTGTCGGGATGTACAAGTTTATGAAGAACGAATAGAGGTTTATATATACATATTTTATGAAAAAATCCAATTCAAATTGTAAGTTTGTAGACATGGAAAATGTGCAGTAAAGGATTAAATAGTTTTAAAATGGTTCTTAAGTTCTCTAAAACACACTTATAGTATGGCGATGTAAAAATATCGAACAATACTTTTTCGTCTAGGTATTGTTTTAAAGATTCTGTTAAATTAAAATACTTTGATATTTTTAACTTATTAAAAGATTTAGCCCTGAGAGACTGTTGGTTGATACATTATTTATTACAATACTATATATTAAATGATTAAAAATATGTAAAAATTAAAACATATAAAGTATTGAAAATATATGAAGTAATTATGTATCACATATCATTTTTATGTATCACGTATGTCCCCCTTTTTCAAAAGTCTCAACTGAAAAATAAGCATAATTTCTTTAAATAATACATTGAGGTAAAAGTAAAGTTACTTAAATCCAATATGTACAGTATCTTAGAAATATAGTTTTATTTTGAAAAGAATATTTTGTCAGTTAAAGTTTTTGATGAGAATGACATGAAATTTATAAATGCATAATATTATGCCATGTAATCCTACGTGATAAAACAATCACGAATGAGATAAATTTTTTGGGACATATTTTAACATTTTAAATTGTAGTTGAATTTTTGAAACAAATATAAGAAAAAGGTGATAAAACTTATTATTAAAAAAAAAATTTTTTTTTTTTACTATGAATTTGAATTGATCTGGATTCCTGAGATGAAAGATTCAACATTAATTATTATTAATCTTGTATCTTAAAGATACTAGAGAAACTAGCTTTAATATTGGTTTCAGTATAGATTATCATAATTAAAATAAATATATTTACAAAACTCTAAATTGCGAAAAAAAAAAAAAGAAAAAAAAAGTGAGAAATTAAAGAATATTAAAGCAGTTCTAAGTTTTGCTATTTTCTCATCTTGTTCCGGTTCAACTTATATAGTTTTAAAAATCGAAATCGTTGTCTTTAAAAAGGAAAATAAAATTTTATTCAGTTGATTGACGGAACTATAGTATTCATATTTTGAAGAAATGATACATTATAATAATTGTGAGAGGAATAATTTTTATGCACATTTTATTTAATGTATTAAGAAACAGACAAGATGAGATATTTTGGTTTTCTTAGATCGCATGATCCATTTTGGTAACCATAAAAACTTCATATAAATGTACACGAAAAAAGACAACACATAGAACTCTTATTTTCCTTCCTCTATCGGCAGTATTTATAGTTTCAGTATTAAAATTTTAAAAATTAATACTTTTAATTCCGAAAAAAATATTTGTTGAAAATACCAACTTATGAAAATGTTAATAAGCACAAAATAATTACTTTAAAAATCCCATATTATTTTGATAAAAACAAAATAAATAAAATTACATGAAGTAAGCATTAAACACTCACACAATAAATTAAGTTTAACAAATTATCCCATTCTTAAAAAAAATATTTTTATTAGTTTTTATTACTGACCATAATAAAATTATATGAATTTTTTTATGAAAATTTTGCATTTAAAGTAATTCTTCATTGTTTTAACTAATTAAAATGCAAGTTAGTGTTAATTATTTATATTTGAACATAAATAATCAATGTTTATAAAAATAAATTTATTAAATTATATGTAAATTTCCTCACAACATAAACGTGACATTAAATTTCTGAATGAAAATTTCTGAATGAAAGTTATAGAAAGGTCATTAAAATTCTAAGTTTTGATTTATAATTTTAAAAATTCAAAAGTTACATTGATTTTATAAATAAGAAGTAACTCCGTGCCTTCAAAATAAATTCATGCACAATGAACAGTAAAACCATGAAAAAATGTACTATATAAATAAATTTAATATCCAAGCTATAAAACAATTCTTGCAGTATTTAAACATACAATTATAAATGCATTAAGTGATTTAATACAAACATTTGCTTACCTCCCCAGAATTTATTTAATGACTTCTTGTTATCCAACGATAAACTTTATTAAAAAAACTTTATATAAACTTTATTTGAATAAAATAAGAACTAATAATTTAAGTTAAAGCATTTAATGAAACAAAATATACAAGTAAACAGAATTATTTATATGTAACAAAATTTTGAACTGGATTAATAATGAAATAGCACTGTAAGCGCTTATACGTAAGAACAGATTTAGAATGATTCCATGTCAGAGAAATTTTCATGACAAAACCACTAAAAAAATAGAAAATGTTTACAAGAATCTCCTCCTACTGAAATCCCTGAAAAAAATCTCCCCTAGAAATTCTAGATAATTGCCTGTTTGAGACAATTTATGAATAGGTAGGGGTCTGTTGATATTTGACGTTTTAAAAAAGAGAACAAAAGATCCCAGGGCCATAAATATGAAAAAGATAATTTTAAAATGCTAAGACCATTTTTCCATATTGTAAACTAAGGCGGCTATTTTTGGTGTATCAAACGACTACGTAGCTGGTGTTGAGGGATGCTTTAGAATCATTTTTATCAGTTAACAGTGAGAAGAAAAGGAATGATGGGAAGAGTGTTTTTATTGCTTATTGAAGGAAAGGGTGGCAGTGACATTTCTTGTAGTTCTCTAAACACCTGTTTTAATTTTTCAGACAGTGCATTTTTATGTGTGTATTTTATCTTTTACGCCGACCAGGTGGCCGAGTGCTTAGCGCGCCTGACTGTGGAGCCGCTGGTTGCGGGTTCGAATCCTGCTCAGGGCATGGATGTTTCTTTCTCTCTCTTTGTGTTCTTTGTCCTTTCTCCTTTGTGTGTGATTGTGTAAATGTGACCCGCCCTATAAACGAGTTTGCGGTTGTGTGACGTGGACGACGCTGGTCCACCGCCGTGGCTTTGCCACAGGTGCCCACTGGGTAACGAAAAGAGAGTAAGCAGTTCTGGCATCTTCTGAGGCCAATGGGTCTTCCTCCCAAGTGCCCGCCAGTAAAAAAAATAAATAAATTATTTTTTACTAATTTTCTTTTAATTATATAGCATAATAAGTTGCACCATGTAAAAATAAGAGAGAGAGAGAAAAAAAAAAATTAAAAGTTATGGAAACAAAACAGAAATATTTTCTCAAAATAATGGACCCTGGCTTCCCAATTATTGGGGGGGGGGGGGGGGGGGCTGGTCCCCTTGGACCCCTATGGTTCCGACTCAAGTGAACAGTTTTATTAAATAATAATGTAAGGAAATTAAAATAAATATTGGTTGTTCTTTTTTCAAAAATTTTAAGCCTATGATATTTTTTTAAATTTAATCTTCTCAGTCAACAGAGGAACCAATTGTTTCAATAATTTCCTACAATTTCAATCCTATTAAAATGGACACCTCGTACAAAGCTACCATTTTGTTTTACATAAAATATATTATGTTTAGGATAAATGACCCATTTAGTTTTTCGAATTTGAATTATAGTCAAAATTTATTCTCAAAACATTCAGGGCTTTCCTTTATATTTGCCTTCAATATATATAGCTAGAATTCGAGTCAAAATTAAAATAAAAAAAGGAGTCACTAAATAATACTAGGCAGGAAAAAACAAAAATTCCATCAAAATGGTGGTGATAAAAATACCAAAACCAGCTTGATTGCTGGAGAGATGTCTATAATAAACATTTTCATCTCCTTTTTGCTTTTTCCGGTATTGATGCTTTCAGTCCGACTTTCCACAATAGTGGGCCTTTAAAGTTAGACAGCGTATTTGTTTTTCTTTACAACCCCTGTTACTTCATATTTGACAATTATTTTAAGGTTGGTATTTCAGAAAGAGACTCTGTAAATTGTCATTTTAAAAACCAACGGACATTAATTTGAAACATTAAATTGTATGCATTAAATTTTAAGTTTCTAAACTTTATTTAATTGCAGAAAAGGGAATATCAGGCATCATATTTGCCTATTTAAGAAAAAAAGAATGTTAGAAAGATTAAATATGAGTTATTTTATTTAATCTATTTACTTCAACAATTTTGATTCTTTTATTTAATTGCAGAAATGAGATTCATATTTTCCTATTTAAAAGAAGAATATTAGAATGATTGAATTGTTTTTAACTACTAAGGTGTCGTTTATGAGTTATTTTATTTATTATTTCAAATATTTTTCAATGATATTTCGTTTTTAACATTTAAACGTCATGAAGTAAATTAGAAAAGAATTCGATTTGAGACTCAAACCCCTGATTTTCGTATGGAAAAACAAAGAAATGAATTTATTCCACCAACTTTCACAATCATTAATTTCAGAGTAAACATAAAATTTTCTTTTCATAAATGAGAAATTAAAATATACTCGAAGGAAGAAGCACAGGATATGTCCTCATTACGAAAAAATATTTACATAAATTTATAAAAAAAAGGGCAAAACAAACCTATAAAGACAATCTGAGTAATTAGCTGAAATATGATTCGGGAAAGTTTTTGTTTCTTGCACGTATCTCTCCAATACAAGAGGCCAATTAGTCGTCCCTTCCCACTCTTAGAATGAAAAGGCCACACGCGGGGACAAGTAGACGGATATATCCCGAGAATATTTACGCAAATAGACCCTAAATAACTTTTGTTCTAATCATCAGATCTTCATGTACTCAGATTCAATCTTAATGGCTTGTAGGACAGTTTTAAATAGTCTAATTAATAAGTGAATCTCCCAATACTTGATCCAGGATTTCGCGCAGAATAAGGAGCGTTGTTTTTATGTTTATTTTATTTCAATTGTGTCTTGCAGTCGGGCGTGAAATTTAGACATAAAAACGTACCTTTATTTATTTATTTTTTTCTGACGGGTGTTTGACCCTTATAGAATAGTATAATGAACTATAAATAATAAAAAGATATATAAAAGATATATAATAAAAGATATACAAAAAGATTATAAATAATGAAATAAGGAATAATAAACTATAAATAATAAAAAATAATAGTAAAACTGAATTAGTTTTGATCTAATCATCAGATTTTCATCTACTAAGATTCAATCTTAATGTTCTGTAGGACATTCGTAAATAGTCTAATTAATAAATGAATCTCCCAATACTTGATCCAGGATTTCGCGCAGAATAGGGAGCGTTGTTTTTATGTTTATTTTATTTCAATTGTGTCTTGCAGTCGGACGTGAAATTTAGCTATTGGATTTTTTTATTTCAAGTAAGTTTCTTTCTTACTTTCCTTCTGTATTTGTCTTGTTTTTATTCTACTGTATATGCTTCTGTATATTAAATTGTATTTTATATTGTATTCCACTATGTTCTTTTCCTGGACTTAAGCAAAACTTTTGGGGTACAGAAAAAGCATTTTTTTGACTTTTGTCTTGGCTTTCTCGAAAGAAAAAGTTTTGCATTTATGACATTCGAAGCTGGTACCCCCTGACGACGTCATCTTTGATTGTCATATTTTTTTCAATATTTTTTCAAATTTTACTTCATTGTCTCATTTGTTTAATTCCTTTTGGTTTTACTGCTGCTAAGCGCATTTTTCCATTTGGATGTATTATTAATTATAATTGCTTTAATAATTTTATTCTTTTCTTAATTGATCCAGGATTATGCGTCTTCTAGATTAGGTTCAAAATTACAAGGATACGGAGTTGAACATTAGTTGCCCTAAATTGGGTCGATTGTTCAACGACGGTTATAAAATCAAATCAAACAATGATCGTAAATTTTTTACATATTTTTCTCCTTCCTTTTTTTTAAACTTTAATACAAAACCCCAAAAGAAAAATTTTTCTGAATTCGTTTGAACTCTAAAACCAGTATCTCTAATTTCAGAGCTCTGAATTTAAAAGGCACACTGTACCTCTAAAATATAAATATACAGCATAACTTTCATTCTATACACATGTATCGCTTATTAAAGACATTTCAAAGTTACTATCAATATGTTCCTTTTATTTTTATCTGTGTACCATTTAACGATACACGTGTTTAACCAACACCTCCTAGAAGAAGGAAGGCCTCAGCACGGATCAATTTAGTAGTCCGATGTGACGAAGTTAACTGCGCAGTTGATGAAAAATAAGAAAGATGTCATTACGTTCGGGGTACTAAGCTGCGCAGTGGTTAAAAATACGAAATATGTTATTACGTTTGAACTACTAAAGGATATTTATGGTAACTCGTGCTGAGGCCTACTGTTTTCTAGGAGGTGTTGGTTTAACTGATGGCCTGTATTCATGTTTCTGACATATTTACGTTAATCAGCAGAGTAAACTGGGTAGAGATGAACAAAATTTAACAGTTATAACGAACTCTCATAACAGTTACGCTTCATTGTTGTTTTATAATGATGGTGATATTCACGTAAATTACCCTAATATCAGTTATAAAATGTATTATTGCTACATCGGAGGAATTTTTTTTTACTCCCTTTTTATGTTTTGGGTATAATCTTAACCTTAAGTAGATATCTTCTGTAAATTTGCTTTCTTAAGGCTATATCCATCTAACAAAGAAAAGTATTGAATTGACAGCGAATACCGAAAATCATGCTCCTTTCCATGCATGCGCACTTTTTTATCATATACTACTGAAAATGAGTGTCTATGCTTGAAATGTTAAAAACGTGGCAAATTATTTTTCCACTTTTCAATTTATAAAAACCAATTTTGTATATTCGTGTATGTAAAAGACACCGTGGATCGGAAATTTTAGTTTTCAAAATTATAGTTCTTATTACCACACATATTAGTATTTTTTCTTTTAATAACGGGGTAGGGACTTTCGTTCTTCGGATGCCGGAAGTGTTACTCATTTATCGTTACCCTGTAGGCACCTGTGAACCATGAAGGCGAACAACATGACCCACGCCACAATTGCCCGTTCATAGGATGGGCCACATTTACACATTACACAACAAGGAACACCAGTGGAGAAACATCCATGCCCAGAGCGGGATTCAAACCGGCAGCGACGCTAATCACTCGGCCACCTGGTCGGCACACATACAAAACTGAAAAGTAAATTTAACCGAATAAATAATTTTTATGGAATACTCATAGGTATCATGATAAAGTTCCTAAATTTTACCACACTTATCAAATTTTTACACATATTATTAAATAATATTTGATAGTTAATTTACCGAAGGCATTGCCAAAGTGCTTCGGTAAAAATAACAGTACACTGTAAAAAATCTGGGTAAATGTTTTGTAAAATTTTCAAAGCGAATTATATTTCCGTTCAAATTTCAAATTAGCACTTGAGATTTCCAAAAGGCAACCGTTGTCATGGAAACTCGGTTTCTCTTTGGCGCACGAGGTAAGAAAAAAGAACAAAGAAACAAATTGCCGTTAAGGAAAACAAAGCGCGAATTTTTGTTTTTATTCGCCAAGAATCTTACTGAAATTTGAACAAAATATCGACCAAAGCAAGATTTGTTTTAGAGCATTTAAAAATAAGCTGATTTTTTTTTATAATTTTTTAAAAATAGATTTTCTTATTAATATTTTATACTAAGCGAAACAAATTTTAAATTGAGCAAAATATCGTTTTTAAAAAGTTAATAAATATATATTTCATTAAATCTAAATAAAAAAATACTTAGATGCTCATAGATACTTTGCTATAGATACTTATTTTTCCATGAATTATTATTATTATTATTATTTTTTTTTTTTTTAATTTACCCACATTTGCGTTTTGTTAGGGAGGGAAAAGACAACAGAAGCATGAAATCGAACGTTATAATTTATCTTGAAAAAGGTCATATGTATTCTTTGTAATATTTACAGTTTTTTTTTTTTTTAATAATATTTTCAAAAAGTTTTATTTTAATTACAAAAGTAATTTTCTTAATTCCTCTGAGAAACAAAAGAACTTTAGTTAAAAGGACAATCCTCACAAACAATATACATGTGGAGGTTTAATACCATCCGCATGAATACTGCTTGTGTGTTTATCAGCAGCCATATACCGCCCTCTTAGACTCAAAAAGAACTCTTTGATCTATCCAAGTAATGATCATATTGTTCATTTAATATTTTAACAGTACATTCTGCAAATTTTTTACGGGGTCACCCTGCATGAAATTCAATTCAAAATTTATCATGAGGAGAAGTTCTACTTGGGTGCTTTGGCGCATTTTAACAACAAAAATATAATAATATTTTAATATATCAAAACTTTCCTTTTCAGGATCTTTGTGGGTAAAAGGAGTCTTAAGATAGAAATACCCCCCCCCCCCCTCTCCTATAAATAGTTGGTCTCGAAAAAATGTTTCAGATGGGGAAATGTTAAAACATTTTTCGACATAAGAACGACAATTTCTCAATTTATTTTCAATATTGTATTTTAAAAATATTAATTAAAATATGACTTGCTTTGATTGATCTTTCCACGTTTTCAAATTGTAAGGGTTCAAATTTTGATTCTTCTGTAAAATTATTTCAATTTCTATGCATTTTATTACCATAAATTACATTATATTTAATCTTCCTTCATTAGCACAAAGGCATCAACAAATTCAATGCTTTTAATCAAGAAAGAAGCTTCGCAAAAAATATTGTTATAACCAGTGGTGCAAAGCCAATTAATAAAAATATTTTTTCTGCCGAAATTACTGGAATTCTAGAAGTTTATAAACAGTTTTTTCAAACTTTAAAGGTACTAGTTTCAAGAACAGCTTACAAACAAGGAATGTGAATAGTTTCAAGTTTTGAGAATGTAGAACCGGTTTGGAAAAACAATTATTATTTTATGAAAAGGCTCCAAAGTTTTATTTGTGCGTAATCTTTTTAAATTTTGTTGTGTACTTTACAATCAACTGAAAATGTGATGTGCTTAAAGTAATAGCACCAGAAAAATCTATAAAAATGAATATAATAATGAATATGTAATAAAAATATTGCTTTTTCTCAAATACTCACCACCATTTACTAATTTGTAAAAAAATGACAGTAATTTTTTCCAAACTGAGTTAAATTTTAATCTTTTTATCAAGTAGTAAATTATGTTTGTAAAAAGTAATTTAGATATATTGTAAATTTTAATACAGATGAGGCAGAGTATATCAAGAAATTTAGTATCTTATTAAAATATTGAAAATTATTTTTAAATAATCCCAAATTTCAAAACTGTGAACCTTGGGGCATATGCTAACCTAATTTTTATTTTAAATTACTGTAAATTAAAAATAAGTTTGAACTGAATGCACTCTCTTTGTAACAAAAATATACTATCTACCATATTTTTGAATGAATATCTTGTATGTTTTTAATGAATGCTGTGATATGTATAAAAAGTATAATATATTTACATTTTAAGATTTTGAATAAAAATTATTATATTCTGTCTACGTATACAAACATCAAAGTGGTTGTAAATGAATAAATTATGTTTGAATATCGATCTGCATCTCTATACTATTTGTTCATATTTATAACTTATACAATTATTTTTATATTTCTTAATTTACTTCAAATTTAATATTGCCAATGTATGGCGTATGTACAATGTAATACATACGCCAATGTAATTAATATTGGAATGTTTCCTTAATTAGAGATTGGGGTTGACCAATCCAATATTTGCCTACTCTTTTATATAAATTTTTATTTGTGAAAGTAATATTTTCATATTTAAATAATAAAATAATTTCAAAATACATAATAATAAGAATTTGTTTCAGCCCAAAATCAAAATTCTCTTTAAGACATTAGTGGTACTAACTCTATAACATCGGTTGTTTCTTTAACGAATGAAATGTAAAAAATAATTTTATTCTTACATATATCAACTTGAAGAAAGAAAAAAAATTTATATGAAAGAAAATATTTTTAAAGCGCCAAAAAGCAGAGAAAGGTAGCATCATTATTAAATATTTATTTAAAAAAAGAGAAGATAATTTAAGTGAAATTAATATAAATCAAATTATAACTTAATTATTTAAATCTTTAAATATTAAACTATTTTTATTTTAGATGTGTTATGTAATATATATATATTTATTACATAACACACATCTAAAATAAAAATCTTTTTTTTTTTAATTTTTATAGATTTAAATAATTAAATTATAATTTGATTTATATAAATTTGATATAAATTATCTTCTCTTTTTTTTAATAAATATTTAATAATGATGCTAACTTTCTCTGATTTTTGGCGCTTTAAAAATACCTAATAATGATGCAACCTTCCTCGCTTTTAGTTCCCTTCAAAAATACCAAATCATGGTGCAACCTTTCTCCGCTTTTAATTCTTTTCAAAACACTGATTTTTAAAGCAACCTTTCGCTGCTTTTTGGTTCTTTCAAAATCCCATTTTTCGTGCAACCTTCTCTCGTTCTTTGGAGCTAGTGAAAGCACCAATATATAGTAAAACTGAACACCAATTTCTGCAGCCAGCAAATGAATACCAATGTTTGGTGCAACATAGCTTGAAATTTTTTACAGTGTACTTCTAGGTGCCTCCAAAGAGTCAGAAACACGGCTAATTTTACTATATTCTGTTGGTTTCGACCGTACTTTTTTCTCATTGTTAATGCTAATATCACTTCTTTTCGTATTAAAACGTTTTAAACAAAACGATGCAAAAATTTCCACACTCCATTGAAAAATGCATTCATCAAAAGATAATTCTATTAAAAAAATAAATTTTGATAATTATTTATTATTTTAATTAACTTAGCTACTAAAAATCAAAAAAATAATTGAATTGCATAGTATACTCATCTTTAGATCAGTTTAAAAAATAATTTTCGATAACAAAATTCAAAATTTGAGCGAAATCAGTCAAATATCTTCTGAGTTCCAAGTTTAAAAAATTATGTACTTAAAATTGAATTTCTTGAGAATTATTCAACCGATTTCGTTCAAAGTTAGTTCAAGTTTTTACTTAATTAGCATATTTAAGCTTAAGCCCTCGAACCAAAAAGATTGAGCTTTAGTACGTGAAAATCTGATCATTAGACTAAAAAGTATTTAGGGCGTTTAATTTTTTTTCTTCTTTTTTTGCGCACTGTACATTTTACTTAGCATATTCTCAATGATACATATTACTTAGCATATTCTTAGCATTTTCTTCATATTCAAAGAAAATAGGAATATTCAGACAAAAATTGATTTTTACTTATGGAGTCTCATAATTTAGAGAAACAATTTGAAGATATACTTCAAATGTATTTTTCTTATCGATTTAACACTTTTTATTATTTTTGCAAGATTGAAAAATAACTGAGACCATATTTATTATACTAGAAATTATTATTTTAGGAAATGACTCAATTACTTTAAAAGTCTCATAAAAGTTCGATATAGATATCAAAATCAATAAAAGAAAGCTTTTTAGAATAAAAAAAAGGAGTTATGAAAATCCTTTACTTAATTGCTCTCACCTATTTCACAGTAAAAATTCTCTTTCAAGAAACCTATGTGTATCTATTTAATTAGCATATTAGAGCTATGTGTATCTATTAGTTTTAGTACATGAAAATGCGATCATTAGACCAGTAGGTATTTAGGGCGTTTCTTTTTTTATTGCGCACTGTACATTTCTCTTAGCATATTCTCAATGATTCATTCATAGAAAATTGGCATATTCAGACAAAAATTGATTTTTTTTTTATAAAGTCTCGTAAATTAGAGAAACAATTTGAAGATATACTTCAAATGTATTTTTCTAATCGACTTAACACTTTTTATCATTTTTGCAAGATTGAAAAACAACTGAGACCATATTTATTATACTAGAGATTATTATTTTAGAAAACGACTCAATTACTTTAAAAGCGAACATTGTCTGAGACTCATAAAAGTTCGAAATAGATATCAAAATCAATAAAAGAAAGCTTTTTAGAATAAAAAAAGAATAGTGAAAATCTTTTACTTAATTGCTCTCGACTATTTCACAATAAAACCTCCCTTTCAAAGAACCCATTTTCTTCCTGAGAAGGAAATTATAAAAAAAATGCATTTTCAAAGCATATGATGATATCACTTTATTTGAAACTTTTATAACCTCACACAACTTATTTTGAAAGAATTGTTTTACATATGAAAGACCATCTTTGATTTCAGAATTTCTGGCACCGAATTAATATCTTAGTAAAAGGGAAATTATTTTTTATTTTACTTTTGCGGTCAATAAAAAAACTTTTGTCCACAATATCAGTTTATACTAATTTGATACAAATGTAAAATTTGAAAGTTTTCATTCCCAAAATGAAAAAGATTTCTCACATTATGTGTTTCAGTTCAATTTTTTGATGACACCACCAATTCAATAAGTAGTCTCCATCGTTCAATTTATAACTATTCCTTAGACTGCATTTTTTAAAATTTTAAATATTCAATAGTATTTCCATTTGCTTTTGATTATTTCTTTTATGTTTATTCTTATTGAAATTTGTAGTCAATTTAGTAATGATATTTTTTTGAAAAAAATCTTTAGAAATAATTGTTTCAACATTTTGATCAGCATTGATGAAGGAATAATTATGTTAGTAAAAACAGTTAAGAAAAGCCTCACCAAAAAAAAAAAAAAAAAATTATTATTTATTTTTCTTACACTTAAGGAGGGACCCCACCCTGAATATTTCAAAAATTCGAAAAAAGTTTTATTGCATTTTTCGAATCTTCGTACCCTTCCTAGTGTCTGTCTAAAACGATTTCTCGGTATACCTAACTTCGTTTAGAAAATATTCCGGAAAATAGAGAGTCGTCGATAAGCAGGTAGAAAGGCCCGTTCGGCCAGATTAGGAGGGGCGACATTCTTTTTGTGTCTCATCCATTCTGTTGACTGTATATAGAAACTTATTATAGGCATTTCATTTATCGACCATCATATAAATGAAATTAAACGTTTTCTCTTACCAACGTTTTCTCTCCTTAAAGTCAAAACTTTAAACGTGTTTTTCTCAAAACGTTGCTTTTTGACCTGGCCCAACGTTTTTCTCATGATCTATACAACGAAATAAGCTCTTCTTTATTTTAAATTACGTAAAAATATATTCTTTAGAAAGTATCATAGGATTTTTTTGATATTTTTATATTTCGATTTTATGTTAGTATTTTAATGAATAATTTTTTAATGAAAAACTTAACTATTTTTTTTAAGTTGCGCCATTTTGGCAATTTTGCGAATATCAAAAAACCGCTAAGCTACTTTTTAGACAATGTCTTTATGTTTCAGAAAAGCTAAACGAAATCGTTTTCCTACGTTTCAGGACTTCTAAATCCATGAGGCCAGTGAGGTGCTACTTTTTGATGACCAGCCACACACGGAGCTGCCACCAACTTATTCTTTATTATTTTGTAACAGAATTTTTTTTTTAAATAGACTTAAATTGTAGCTAAATAACATAAAAAAACAAGGAGTCTCTACATTGTCTCTATTACTTAAAAAAAATTCAAGAAAAACGTTAATATTTTACCATCTCAGGGTGGGGTTTAACTGTCTAATCTAAAATTCGACATTTCTTACATCTACCTGTTTCTCACTTTAAAAGAAGTACTTTGAAGAAAATAACTTAAAGGGAATGATAAATAATAATAATTATTTTTTTTTTCAAATGACAATTAAAATAGTTACTTAAAAGCTGTTGTTTCTGAGGAGCAAGTAGCTAAGACTCGAAGGCCTGTTATATATATATATATATATATATATATATATATATATATATATATATTATATACATATATATATACATATATTGAAGAAAAGAAATATAAAATACAAATTCTAACAAACAAACAAAAAAAAAACAAAAAACGAATGCTTGCAGCATGAAAGTGAAAAGAAAAATCATATTTTAAAGAGTAATGTAAATTTGAATTAATTATTTTAATTAAAGGCAATTTACAGTGTTTAAACATAAACAAAAACTTAAAACAAAGCCATTATAGTAGATAATAAGATTCAATATTTATTCGGTATTATACTTCAGATATTAGTTCTATTTCTTGAACTACAAGAGGTTTTATGAATATAAATCGTTTTCTTTTCGGTTTTATTTCTAGAAAAAATCCCCTTACAAATTACAAACTTGTGAGCAGTGTAAAAATTCAAATTCAAATTTTTCTTGTTGCAATAACATTGTATCGGGATATCAAATGCATGGCCCTTACTGCCGAACAAACGACGGAAAAATAACCTATATTTACGATGAAATAGGCATGAATAAGTGTATTAAAAAGTGATTATTAAATATCTGATAACAAACTCACTCGCCATAATAACAGAAATGTAAACAATACATGATAACGTAATGATACACGTAAACGATAAACTGTAATAACGTAAATGAAATAAAATAAAGTTAAAGTAACAGAATCGTCAAAATCACGTGGAAAATCATCGAAATAATTGAAAAAAAATCTACTTTTCCGATTAAATTGTCAGATTTAATCAAGATATTCATTGTTTAGTTGTGTACGATATATCATTCCTGAAAATTCATAGATGTATTACTTTTTTTTATAAATTTTTTCTTTCTAGAAAAAATAAAATCACCCGTCATACCTCACTAGTGGAGAAAGACATGGCGCTCATGTTAACTCTGTAGAAAATTTAGAAATACTAGAACAACACCAGTACTCGATTTCGCGGAAGTCGCGGCTAGAAAAACAGATAGACACATGACAAAGATAGCCCTTCAGACAACCCCAGCCCCAACAAATCCAACGCCTCTAGAGAGGAATTAGTACCCCAAATCCCCTCTAACAGAGAATAAAGTTTTCTAAGAATGAGAACATGAAATTGAATGTTTTTTACAATTAATTAGTGCAGTTAAAACATGCAATACAAAGTTTTTCAGATTTGTAGTTAACAAATGGTTTTGATTTCAAATGGAAATTATATATTATAGCATGCAATTTACACTACAAGCTACAAGTTTCGTTATAATTACAAAACAATAACAACAATATCGAGTAAATTGACGTACACTGTTAAATTCCGAGCCACGTTGCACCGAAAGTTGGTATTCATTTGCTGGCTACATAAAATGGAGCTCAATTTTACGATGTTTTGGTAATTTCACTAGCTCTAAATATCAGTAGAGGGTTGCACAAGTAGGTGTTTTGAAGAAACACCGATTTCCATTCTTTCTTTTCTTCTTCTTTTATAAAAGCAGAAAATGGTTGCACCATAATTAGGTATTTTTAATTCACTCAAATGCAGACCCAGGATACTATTTATCGTAACAAAACTATTTACCGGAAGTAGGCTATTTTGTGACATACATCTAATCATTTTATACCGCCAACCAAACTTAAAAAGGTGACTTAAAAGAAATGAGCTTTAATAGATGCAAATAAAACATTTACCTATCTAAATAAGTTGATACTTGAAACAACATTGCATTAGTCGTCCCGATACACCGAGTTGTAAAGGAAACATGGCGTCGTAAACAAATATCGCTCAATTTACAGTCACCTTCAAAGTTTTGCGTCTTTTACCAAATTTTGTTGCAGTCAGTTGCACCGTGGAAATATTTCTCGATCATACTTTACTAGGGTGTAAGTGAAATAAAATAATCTTTCATTAAACTAAACTTTGTGATAATAAGAAACTTTGCATTAAATACTGGTTAAAGTTTTACCGAGTATTTTTACAGTGTAAGTTATAGTTAAAAAATGTTGATACTTAACTGAATAAAGGTAAACCTAGTTTCTTATTTATTTTAAATACGACATAATACTGTAAACAATTTTATATTGTACTGTTTCAAATCGCATTGATAATATTACAGCAATACATTTCTTATCATCTTTTGATAAATTTCAAAAGGAATCATGGTAAAACTTTTGTGAAGTATTATTAATTCTTTGGACATTGTTTGATAATTTAGCTAGAAAATGTCGGTGAGTAGGGGAATAATGTAAAGAAAGAGTTTTCCCCCTTGCTCAAGGGTGAACACATAACGACTTTGAATCTACTTGAATTAGGAATCCCCAATAAACCTCGAGAATATATCCACTTTTGAGCACTCCACAAATATAGTTTTCCCACCACAATTCAAGTACTGCTTTCATTAGATTGGACACTGAAAATATGAATTGACTTTTCACTCTTTCATCTTAAGTATTACTGTCTTATTAACGTTTCCACTACTCATCAAAAGTACTAAAATTTCACAATTTGAATGATATTACATCATAGACAGACCAACTGCTCTGTTTTATTTGATTATTATTTATAAAAGTTGCTGACAGCTTGTAATACTGTTTCTTCAAATATCTGATGTACCAAAGTACCTGGCCAAATTATTAGACGCACTATAAGATTTTATGTAAAATCTTAATTATCAGGTAAAACTATACAGCTTTATTGTTTTTACAAGACTGAAACCAGTTGTTTGCGTTCGGGTACAAAATGGTTAAATTAGGCGATCTATAATATAATTTCGACGATTGGATAAATTAGACTATATATTATATTAATATAGAATATTTATTATATCAGGTGTTATATTACAGTATTATATTGTAATAATTAGATCAAATAATCTTGTAATAATTAGATTAGATACACTGTAGTTTTTTTAATAATTACATGTTTTGCACGAGTTTATATACTATAATTTTATATTTAAACATACATGTAACGGGTTTTTTTAGGAGATTTTTCCCAATTACTTCCTATTTCTATTTATTTTTAACGTATTTACAATGTTAACCAATTGATACACGAACGTAAACAAGTGTAAAGCAGTTTCAGTCGCGTACAAACAATAAAGCTATGGAGTATCACCTGATAATTAAGATTTGACATAGAATTTTATAATGCGTCAAATAATTTGGCCAGGGACTGTATTCAGTGTATCAACATTCAGAATTGCAATTTAACCCATGGCTGAAATCATCATCATACGAAGCTTGTGGCGCTTTCTTATTATGGACTAACTGTTCATGCGCATTTGAATAGTTACGTTTATATATCTGAACTATTTTAATTTTATATTTATTTATTTATTTTTTAATAATTAGTATCAGAACTTTCATACAAAAAGACCTAAAAGTAGCTGTTATTTCTTCATTTATTGATTTGGCAACTAAGTTAGAGAGCTCTGCTAGTTAGTCGTCAAATCAATAAACTATAAGATTTGCAATTTTGCAATTATTAGAACACAGAGAATAAGCATAAAAGTAAGATAATTTAAGCAAATAAAAGTACTGGATCAAATACACACAAACAGTTAGACCACTATAAGGAAGCACTCCTAGTGGCGTACAATGACATTTCCGGCCATGAAAATGCTATGAAATTTTCAATCCTTATGTTGCATGATAAATTAAGCCATTATCAAACTTTTTTATTTTATTGGTATAGAATTTTTGTCAATTGGCATCCAGTACCTTTTAAGCTAGTGAAAGTCACAATCTTAATGTTTCTTTTAACTTTCCAAAGAATGCACATAATATGGATGTTTTAAGACGTGGTTCTTTAATATGCTTTAATTAGAAGCTTCATTAGTATAAACTGAGTCTGAGAGATTCTTTTTACTTTTTTCGTGGTAAAAGATACACTGGGTCGTTGTAATACAGCTGAGTCTGTTATTACTTACAAAGGCTCTTTACGCCGTTTGGCGTATAAGGCATCCAGCCTACTTCTTTACACCCACTAATCTTTGGCTGATCTGGCTTCCTCTTATCCTTTAAATTTTTCTCTTTTAAAATCCTCTTCATTTATCACCTAGTCATTTTTGGTCTTCCTCTTTTTCTCTAACCATCAGAGGCCCAAGAAAGAGAACGATGAGCTAATATTTTTCTGGTCATTCTCAATACGTGTCCCGTCCATTTCCATATTCCCTTATTGATTTCATTTTTTATTGTAGTTAGGTTAGCTTTTTCTAATATTGTTTCGTATCAAATTTCAACAGGCAAATATATTTGCAAATTTTTTCTGAGACAGTTATTTTGAAAAATTCTGGATGTCTGATTTTCTAAGGCGGCACCATTTTCCTGAGCCATATAATAAAACTGCTCTGATATTGCTCAAAGATATTTATTTTGGTTCTGTATTGAATGCTCGTCGACTTCCAGAATTATCCTAAAATCTTTTCGAATGATTTTAATATCTACTCCTCCACTACGACAGAACTGAAATAGGTGAATTCTTCTACATTTTCAATTTCGTCAACATTAATTTTTAGTTTCATATTTGAGATTTTACATTTATTGTTATAGTTTTTATTTACAAACAACTTCATAATCTTATCATATTTATTAAATAATTATGTCTCGATTATCAGGTTATATTGATGACATTAGCACAATGTCGTCGACAAAATACAAGTCTTCGAGGACAGATCTCCTCTTCTTTAGTCTGCAGTTGTATTCTTCAAAATCCAGTCAGTAACAAGGATGAACACAATAACCAGATACCACTGTCTGAAACCAGCTTTTACTTCAAAAAATTTTGTTAAAACTCCATCCATTTTTACTCTTGATTTGCTATTATGATATAGATCTTTTATTATATTGGTGAAATTTTTAGGTAATTTACAATTATTCAAAGTGTCCCATAATTTGTCTCAATTCACAGAGGTTCTGCTTAGTCGATGAAATTCAAACAGATAGGGAGAGTTAAATTCAAAACTATTCAATAATATTTCTCAAGGTAAAAATTTGCTGTATAGTACTATTTTTCGGACGAAATTAAGTTTGTTCTTAAGTGTTCATTACTTTCATGTTTAAAACGATTTAATAGAGCTCTTGAGAATACTTCTCCAGGGATGGATCTCTCCAATTGCCATAGCTAATAAAGTTCCTTTTTTAATAATTATTGCCTCATTTGTTCGGTACGGTAAAATCCTAGAATGACCCACCTCTTGGCGACTTTTCGGAAACTCGCCATGTTGGTGATTATTACTGAGATCAACGTTGCTTCTTGATTATTAAAAAAAATAAAAAACAATTTAAATTATTACAAATTTATTAAATTATTTTTAAATAGAATAAAAATAATTTACCTTTACTCTGATGGCTCCTCTTTTGACACCGGAGGGTCCTTATGACCTCACGAATGAAAGTACTGTAGGCACATAAAGTTAAAAATTCATTCATCCATTCGCTCGCTAATTTAAACCGGTACAGCACATCTAACATCAAGATATCAGAAGTATAAATGGAGCAAAAATAAACCCTTTCACCTCTTTTCTAACGAAATCTGACTTTTGCGTAGGTATACATATCAAATAACTAATCAGGTATAAGAATTGTGGTGTGATCGGAAGTTCAAAATAATCTCCCGGAAATATCTTCCTGAAACCTATATTGGCGAAATTTCAAAAATTTGCTTGGCGAGATTTAAAAAAACCGGAGTGGACTGTTGTTGTTTCCAATCCCAACTGGGATAGCGGAGCTATACCAGATCCATGAGGCCGTGAGTCTTCAAAAAATCGAGGAAAAAAGAGAGGTCTCTCAAGAACCTCTTCCATGGTAAAATGCAGGCAATCAAGTAGATGTTGAGGACTAGCTTTGTTGGAGTTGCACTTTTTACAAGTTGGAAAAAGTTCAATTTGTCCACTGGAAGTGAGGCTTTTAGTAGGCTCACTGACAAATCTACTGGTAACGGTTTGGTCGGCAAGTGTACCCTGAAGGTCTAGGGCTCCTCTAAGACGCTTGCGGGGATACCTATTGTGATCCGGTGGAACAAGCCAAGCTCTATTAACTTTAGATTTGCGGATTGAAAAAAATTCAGAGTAAGTGAGGGCCGTGTTTGGAGAGACTGGGAGGGAAGTACATTCTTTTGCCAACTGATCAGCACGTTCGTTGCCAAAAAAAAGCCACGTGTGAGGGTTTCCACTGAATATGGATGTCAGCGGAGGCAGAGAGGGCATTTAATAAACGAAGTATTGAGACACCAGCCCGGTCCGTTACTCTCTCCGAATTGCTCAGGTGCTGAATACAGCTACGACTGTCCTTGAAGATCCAGACATTCCCAAGGATGCCTCTAGTCCTGATATTTTCCAGACCTGTTTGAATAGCAATAAGTTCACTGCGAAACACTGAACAGAAATCTGGATTTCTTAGTGATCTTGATTCGTGAACTTCAGCAGGATATATATTGTAAATTCCACTACTGGCGTGGTGATGATCGTCACCGCTACTATCTGTATAGATTTTAAGATCTTCAGCAGGAACAAGGCTTATTATCTCCAAAGTCAATTGCTTCAAGTAATCCGGAGGGTGGTTGCCCTTAGTAACCTCAGAGAGCAGTGTAGTATGGAAGAACACTCTGGGCAAGCCCGCAGTGGGACTGGGACATATAGAACTGCAAATGAATTGCGGATCAGCATTGAACTTTACTGCGTCAAGCGAAAGGGCCCGAGAAAGAGGGCTGTCCTTTTTTAATCTTTGATAATTTTGCCAATTAAGCAAAAATTCAGCTGTCCGATTTTGAGTGCCCAAGCTAGGCAATTTGGCATAGTATTTTAAAGGTTAGATTCCCTTCTCATTTCCAAAGGTTGTATATTTGTTTCATATAGTATAATATGACTCGGGCAACTGTTACGCAATCTAGAAATAATAAGCTGAACTTTTTCAAGCTTCTGGAGATTACTGGCCGAAGCACTGGAGTAGACCTGGAAACCATATTCCAATATGAGTCTCACGAGGGCAGTGTAGGTTGATCTAAGGGTGACTGAGCCTGCTCCCCAGTCTCTGCCTGCGATATACTTTAGACTTCTACTCTTGTCAACCAGGGAGTCAATGTGCCTATTACAATGAAACTCTGGGTCTACAATAAAACCCAAGGTTTTGGGGTATTTGACATGAGGCATCCGAACTTCGCCTGTAGTATTATCCACCCGTAGTAGGATCCACCCGTTTGGTACTTATATTGCACTGAGTTTATTATCAATAAATCATTAATTTATAGAAGTAAAGGCAGGGCTCAATCTATAAAAAGAGCATTTCAAAATGATTTTTACTGTTCATTGGGATGGGGAAAAGAAATCATTTTATTGTTGTTTCTAATAGGGTTTGAACTACATTAGAACGTTCAGATAGCACAGCTGCTGTACATATCCTTTTGTTAAGAAATCTAAGAAAACAATTAGTATTGACTTTTCTCAGTATGAGAACAGAATTATTTTATTCGAAAATATTTCACTTATTTTTAAGACTCAATAATGAATTTTTTTTTTCATAACCATCGTTGAACAGCTGACCCACTTTTTGGGTTGACGACTACTAATGTTCAACTAAATAGCCTTGTAATTTTGAACCCAATCCAGAAGACAGGGGAACTCCTGGATCAAGTATTGGGAGAAATTTACCTTCGTGGAGGACTTTAAGATGGAACTCGCATTTGCGTTACACAGAGAGGAAGACCACGAGAAACTTCCACGACTAGCCTGATGATTAGGGGACTCTATCCCATGATCCGTCTACAACTGAGAATATTTCCCGTCAGTACTGTGGTCGGTGCAAGCCAGAAGCAGATTCATATCGACTATCCATCATCGGGATTCGAATCCGGTTCACCTCATTGGAAGGCGAACGCTCTATTACCTGAGCAGTTTATAATAATTTCAGCAATTTGTTTGAAAATATATAGGATAAAATACAGCTTTTTTCCGAAATGATTCTGTACATGTGCTTTGTACAGCATCACATATGCTTTGCACTGCTGCCGTGCATATGCTTTTGATAAGAAAATATTTAGTATTGACTTTTCTCAGTATGAGAATACAACTATTTTATTCGAGATTATTTCACTTGTTTTTAAGATTTAAAAATGCAGTTTTTAGTATATTCAGCAATTTGCAAAAATATATAATATGAAATATAACTTTTTTCAGAAATAATTCTGTACATGTGCTTTGTACAGCATCACATATGCTTTGTACTGCTGCCGTGCATATGCTTTTGATAAGAAAATATTTAGTATTGACTTTTCTCAGTATGAGAATACAACTATTTTATTCGAGATTATTTCACTTGTTTTTAAGATTTAAAAATGCAGTTTTTAGTATATTCAGCAATTTGCAAAAATATATAATATGAAATATAACTTTTTTCAGAAATGATTCTGTACATGTGCTTTGTACAGCATCACATATGCTTTGTACTGCTGCCGTGCATATGCTTTTGATAAGAAAATATTTAGTATTGACTTTTCTCAGTATGAGAATACAACTATTTTATTCGAGATTATTTCACTTGTTTTTAAGATTTAAAAATGCAGTTTTTAGTATATTCAGCAATTTGCAAAAATATATAATATGAAATATAACTTTTTTCATAAATGATTCTGTACATGTGCTTTGTACAGCATCACATATGCTTTGTACTGCTACCGTGCATATGCTTTTGATAAGAAAATATTTAGTATTGACTTTTCTCAGTATGAGAATACAACTATTTTATTCGAGATTATTTCACTTGTTTTTAAGATTTAAAAATGCAGTTTTTAGTATATTCAGCAATTTGCAAAAATATATAATATGAAATATAACTTTTTTCATAAATGATTCTGTACATGTGCTTTGTACAGCATCACATATGCTTTGTACTGCTGCCGTGCATATGCTTTTGATAAGAAAATATTTAGTATTGACTTTTCTCAGTATGAGAATACAACTATTTTATTCGAGATTATTTCACTTGTTTTTAAGATTTAAAAATGCAGTTTTTAGTATATTCAGCAATTTGCAAAAATATATAATATGAAATATAACTTTTTTCAGAAATGATTCTGTACATGTGCTTTGTACAGCATCACATATGCTTTGTACTGCTGCCGTGCATATGCTTTTGATAAGAAAATATTTAGTATTGACTTTTCTCAGTATGAGAATACAACTATTTTATTCGAGATTATTTCACTTGTTTTTAAGATTTAAAAATGCAGTTTTTAGTATATTCAGCAATTTGCAAAAATATATAATATGAAATATAACTTTTTTCATAAATGATTCTGTACATGTGCTTTGTACAGCATCACATATGCTTTGTACTGCTACCGTGCATATGCTTTTGATAAGAAAATATTTAGTATTGACTTTTCTCAGTATGAGAATACAACTATTTTATTCGAGATTATTTCACTTGTTTTTAAGATTTAAAAATGCAGTTTTTAGTATATTCAGCAATTTGCAAAAATATATAATATGAAATATAACTTTTTTCAGAAATGATTCTGTACATGTGCTTTGTACAGCATCAAATATGCTTTGTACTGCTGCCGTGCATATGCTTTTGATAAGAAAATATTTAGTATTGACTTTTCTCAGTATGAGAATACAACTATTTTATTCGAGATTATTTCACTTGTTTTTAAGATTTAAAAATGCAGTTTTTAGTATATTCAGCAATTTGCAAAAATATATAATATGAAATATAACTTTTTTCATAAATGATTCTGTACATGCGCTTTGTACAGCATCACATATGCTTTGTACTGCTACCGTGCATATGCTTTTGATAAGAAAATATTTAGTATTGACTTTTCTCAGTATGAGAATACAACTATTTTATTCGAGATTATTTCACTTGTTTTTAAGATTTAAAAATGCAGTTTTTAGTATATTCAGCAATTTGCAAAAATATATAATATGAAATATAACTTTTTTCAGAAATGATTCTGTACATGTGCTTTGTACAGCATCACATATGCTTTGTACTGCTGCCGTGCATATGCTTTTGATAAGAAAATATTTAGTATTGACTTTTCTCAGTATGAGAATACAACTATTTTATTCGAGATTATTTCACTTGTTTTTAAGATTTAAAAATGCAGTTTTTAGTATATTCAGCAATTTGCAAAAATATATAATATGAAATATAACTTTTTTCAGAAATGATTCTGTACATGTGCTTTGTACAGCATCACATATGCTTTGTACTGCTGCCGTGCATATGCTTTTGATAAGAAAATATTTAGTATTGACTTTTCTCAGTATGAGAATACAACTATTTTATTCGAGATTATTTCACTTGTTTTTAAGATTTAAAAATGCAGTTTTTAGTATATTCAGCAATTTGCAAAAATATATAATATGAAATATAACTTTTTTCAGAAATGATTCTGTACATGTGCTTTGTACAGCATCACATATGCTTTGTACTGCTGCCGTGCATATGCTTTTGATAAGAAAATATTTAGTATTGACTTTTCTCAGTATGAAAATACAACTATTTTATTCGAGATTATTTCACTTGTTTTTAAGATTTAAAAATGCAGTTTTTAGTATATTCAGCAATTTGCAAAAATATATAATATGAAATATAACTTTTTTCATAAATGATTCTGTACATGTGCTTTGTACAGCATCACATATGCTTTGTACTGCTGCCGTGCATATGCTTTTGATAAGAAAATATTTAGTATTGACTTTTCTCAGTATGAGAATACAACTATTTTATTCTAGATTATTTCACTTGTTTTTAAGATTTAAAAATGCAGTTTTTAGTATATTCAGCAATTTGCAAAAATATATGATATGAAATATAACTTTTTTCAGAAATGATTCTGTACATGTGCTTGGTACAGCATCACATATGCTTTGTACTGCTGCCGTGCATATGCTTTTGATAAGAAAATATTTAGTATTGACTTTTCTCAGTATGAGAATACAACTATTTTATTCGAGATTATTTCACTTGTTTTTAAGATTTAAAAATGCAGTTTTTAGTATATTCAGCAATTTGCAAAAATATATAATATGAAATATAACTTTTTTCATAAATGATTCTGTACATGTGCTTTGTACAGCATCACATATGCTTTGTACTGCTACCGTGCATATGCTTTTGATAAGAAAATATTTAGTATTGACTTTTCTCAGTATGAGAATACAACTATTTTATTCGAGATTATTTCACTTGTTTTTAAGATTTAAAAATGCAGTTTTTAGTATATTCAGCAATTTGCAAAAATATATAATATGAAATATAACTTTTTTCAGAAATGATTCTGTACATGTGCTTTGTACAGCATCACATATGCTTTGTACTGCTGCCGTGCATATGCTTTTGATAAGAAAATATTTAGTATTGACTTTTCTCAGTATGAGAATACAACTATTTTATTCGAGATTATTTCACTTGTTTTTAAGATTTAAAAATGCAGTTTTTAGTATATTCAGCAATTTGCAAAAATATATAATATGAAATATAACTTTTTTCATAAATGATTCTGTACATGTGCTTTGTACAGCATCACATATGCTTTGTACTGCTGCCGTGCATATGCTTTTGATAAGAAAATATTTAGTATTGACTTTTCTCAGTATGAGAATACAACTATTTTATTCGAGATTATTTCACTTGTTTTTAAGATTTAAAAATGCAGTTTTTAGTATATTCAGCAATTTGCAAAAATATATGATATGAAATATAACTTTTTTCAGAAATGATTCTGTACATGTGCTTGGTACAGCATCACATATGCTTTGTACTGCTGCCGTGCATATGCTTTTGATAAGAAAATATTTAGTATTGACTTTTCTCAGTATGAGAATACAACTATTTTATTCGAGATTATTTCACTTGTTTTTAAGATTTAAAAATGCAGTTTTTAGTATATTCAGCAATTTGCAAAAATATATAATATGAAATATAACTTTTTTCATAAATGATTCTGTACATGTGCTTTGTACAGCATCACATATGCTTTGTACTGCTACCGTGCATATGCTTTTGATAAGAAAATATTTAGTATTGACTTTTCTCAGTATGAGAATACAACTATTTTATTCGAGATTATTTCACTTGTTTTTAAGATTTAAAAATGCAGTTTTTAGTATATTCAGCAATTTGCAAAAATATATAATATGAAATATAACTTTTTTCAGAAATGATTCTGTACATGTGCTTTGTACAGCATCACATATGCTTTGTACTGCTGCCGTGCATATGCTTTTGATAAGAAAATATTTAGTATTGACTTTTCTCAGTATGAGAATACAACTATTTTATTCGAGATTAATTCACTTGTTTTTAAGATTTAAAAATGCAGTTTTTAGTATATTCAGCAATTTGCAAAAATATATAATATGAAATATAACTTTTTTCAGAAATGATTCTGTACATGTGCTTTGTACAGCATCACATATGCTTTGTACTGCTGCCGTGCATATGCTTTTGATAAGAAAATATTTAGTATTGACTTTTCTCAGTATGAGAATACAACTATTTTATTCGAGATTATTTCACTTGTTTTTAAGATTTAAAAATGCAGTTTTTAGTATATTCAGCAATTTGCAAAAATATATAATATGAAATATAACTTTTTTCAGAAATGATAGATTATAAATAAAATGTTGTTTAAAAACCGTAAAACTTATTTTATTCTGATAGCAATGATTTTTATAATGAAAATTGTTCACGTATTTTTATTTATTTTTTAATAATTATACATAACTAATTATTATTTTAGTTTCCAAATACAAGCTTCGTTTTTTTCTCTCTTCTTTTTTCATTAAAGAAATAAGCTAATGTTTCCTAGGAAAAGAACACTAAGAAAATAGAGTAAATACTATGCAGTTTTTTAAAAAATTGCTCTAACGAATCTAGAAAAAAAAATAATTATTTTAAAATAAACATTTAAAGTGTTTCTTTCATTCATAAATCACATTTTATGGTATCATATGATCTCGCAGCCATTTTCCCCTTTTTCTCCCATACATTATTCAATATATGTGTTGCGCATAAAAGAGACACTTTAATATATTTTTTTCAATTCCATGTCTTTTTATCATTTCTAAAGTAATATTTCAATTGAATCGGGGAAGCGAAGTCTATGAAGACATTAAGTAAACATTTATTATATACAGTCCCTAGCCATATTATTCGACGGTTCTATGTAAAATCTTAATTATCAGGTGATACTATACAGCTTGATTGTTTTTACACGGAGGTAACCGGTTTACATTTTGTCTATCAATTGGTTAGCATTGTAATGAAATACGTTACAGATAGGAAGTATATAAGAAATCTCCTGAATAAAAACCCATTACATGTATGTTTGAATAGAAAAGTATTGCATATAAGCTCGTGCAAAACATGCGACTATTAAAAGTGATAAAAAACAATATAAATAATGGTCGAAAATGTTTAAATGTATTCTGTATTTCGTATTCACTGTATTTCGTTATGATTTTCGAATTATTTAAAGCTCTTGTTTATACAAACCACTTTTCCTACATCGCAAATGTAAGGGCAATATATTCCCACAATGCGTTGATTAAAATAAAATGCTGCAATATTTTCTATGAGTAGATTTTGCTTTAACACATTTATTTTGCTTAGGCAATGAAGTAGCTTCAAAATTACACTAAAAAATACAATTAATAATTTTCCGTTTAAATAGTTGATTTTGTCTTATTATTATAATATACTAATATAATACCTGATATAATAAGTACTCTATATTTTTATAATATATCATCTAATTTATCCAATCATCGAATTTATATTATATATCGTCTAATTTAATCAATTGCTACACGAACGTACTGATACACGAACAAGGGTAAACCGGTCACGTAAAATTATTATTCTTTTTAAGAATATAATTCTTTTAAGAATATATTCTTTTAAGTATTCTAGTATCGAGTATTCTTTTTAAGAATAAAGATGTCACCTGATAATTAAGAATTTACACAGAATCTTATTGTGCGTCTAATAATTTGTTCAGAGACTGTAGACTATTTTTTACCCAGACCATTCAATCACAAAACTTACTTTCTATTGAAAATTGAATTAGCAAGAAAGCGTTCATTATCAGATTGAAATAAAAAAAACTTGAAGGAATTATCTATCATGTATGATGAGATATTTTAAGCTATGAGAACTACATTGTGAAAAAAAAAACTCTTTAACCAGTATTCGGTGCAAAGTTTCTCATTATCCCTAAGTCTAGTTAAATAGAAGATCATTTTATTTTAATTACGCCATAAATTGTGAAGCATGATTGAGAAATACTTCCATGGACTTCACCAAAATTTGGTAAGACTTTGACGGTGACTGTAAACTTAATGATATTTCTTTACGACGCCATGTTTTCTTTTCAACTCGGTCTCGGTGTTTCGGGACTACTAATGCACGTTGTTTCAAGTATCAACTCATTTAGGTAGGTAAATGTTTTATTATACAAAATAGAGTTCATTTCATTTATGGTGAATTTTTAAACTTGGTTGGCTGTATAGAATGGTTTGAGATATGTCATAAAATAACCTACTTCCGGTAAATAGTTTTGTTACGGTAAATAGCAACCTTGGCTTGCATTTGAGAGCTTTAAAAATACCTAAGAATGGTGAAATTTTCCTCTGCTTTAATAAAAGAAAAAGAGAAAAAGAATAAAAATCGGTGTTTTGTTTTTTCAAAACACCGACTTTTGGTGCAACCTTCAACTGATATCTGGAGCTTGTGAAAATTTCAATATATGGTAAAATTGTGCTCCATTTTATGCAGCCAGCAAATAAATACCGATTTTCGGTGACGCGTGGCTCGGAATTTTTAACAGTGTAAATCAATGCTCTGAATACGCTTGAAGCTTATTTTATTTTAAAGAAAATTGATAATAAAAACATATTAAAATAATATTTTTTTCAAAATTTTTAAATAATTTACGATTTTTCAAGTTAGATTCTATGGCTTCTAATACTACGGGTTTTGCAGAAAGTTTTTACACTATACAGATTTAAATTTACTCTCAAAATAAGAAATCTCATTTTACCAAAAAATAAGAAAGTAATAAGATTTTTTTTACAAGCTGTCAAAGATACCTACAAGCACAAGTATTTTACTTTCAGTTTGAAATTTCTTTTACTTATCTAGACCTAAATCTGCATTCGTCATGAACAGAAAGTACATTTTACTTTTATCAAAAACTAATATTTTAAAAAATAATAAAAATTTATTTCTACAAAAATATTATTTTATTACTTGTTTATTTAAAATACAAATCAAATAAAAAGAAATTAACTAGTAAATGCACTATTAAATATTTATTTTTGTTGTTCAGTTTATTTATTAGACGGAGATTCAATTCACACAAGAAAAATTTGTTTCAACAGAACTGCATCTTAATACTTATTTGTTTAAAACACAAATTAAATAGTTATTTTTAACCAGTAAATGCACTAGTAAATATTTATTTTGGTTGCATAATTTATTTTTTGATAGAAATATAATTATGTCATTTTTTTATTTTGTTGTATTTTATTTAACAAAACCAACATTTGACTACTTAAATATGTGTTTATAAAGAAAGAGATAGCATTTTGAGTTATGAATTTTATTAGTAATTAAAATTAATTTACATATTGTATTTTTTAGCTCACTGAAAAGCTATTCATTTTAACCTAAAACGTTATTATAAAAAAAGACTTTAGTTATATTATTCTTTTAATTTCTTATAACTTAAAAATGTAAAGCGAATATATTTTCTTATAATCTACTGTCGAATCGTACAGTTTTATATAAGTAAAAACAAATTATAAAATAATAAAATTGAAATTGAGAAAAGCAACGTTTAAAAATCACAAATAGTAAATTTTTTATTAAAATTTTAACGTGTTTCAGTGACACAAAGAAGTTACAAAGTTTTTTAAAAATGTAAAACCAATAAATTTTCTTATAACCTACTGTCGAATCAAACACTTCTTTATACTTAAAACAACTTATAAAATAAAAAAATTAATTGAAATTTACTAAAAACAACGTTTAAAAAAATCATAAATACACTGTTAGAAATTTCTGGGTAAAAATGGCTAAATAATAATCTATTTAATTGTTATTTTACCATATTTAAACAAAACAGTCACATAACCGTAAATAAGATGGTAATGAAACTATTAACAGTGAGAAAAATTGTTTATTAACTATTTTTAACTAAAACGGTTAAGTAACAAGAATTATATTGCACCAATTAAGCTCACCTAATGAAACAACTTAGTTCCTTGCAACTGCGTATAGCCGAGAGAGCTAATATGTCGATCTCAAAACCGACAGAACGGGAGTTCGAGTTCCAGCTTTGGCACACCCATTCCCTGTAACACACATTAAGAATTTTCAGTGCCCTGCACTCTGCAATGTCCATTATCTAGCGAGAAGCCTAGCTCCAATGTCCAGTTAAATTTCTTTTCTACGGTTTTGAAACCATGGTAGATGTAAATGGTTAAAAAACCGTATAGTTTTGTGTTCATGATTTTATAACCATACTAGTTGTAAACGGTATCAAAACCGTAAAGGTGAAAAATATTCTTTATCGTAAACTTTACGGTTAATCGGATGGACAAACTGCTGCCGGTTATTTTACCATAATTTTAGAATGAAAATTCGAACAGTGTAGTAAAATGTTTATTAAAACCTAAAAGTGTTTTGGTAGCGAAAAGAAGTACACCTTCATCAATAGGACAAATATCAGGAATATCAAAGCAGAAATGATATAATTTCGATACAGTTTAGAAGTAACATTAAGTTGATAGTTAAAGTTAAACAATTTATGATTTATAAGTATTTATAAGTATAAGTACTAATTTTTTATAACTGAATTTTTCTGTATCATAAAATGTAGTTATATATAACAAATGCTGAATCTTGAAATCTTCTTATAACTTAAGACCTCCTTGAATTATTAATTAAATTTTGCTACAGTTAAAAAGTAAAAGAATTTAGAAGCATAATTATAATATAATTATTTAAAAGTAAAACACCGGCGAAAAATTTTTTTGTTGCATTTAATACAAATACTTAATCTTGTCTAATTCGGGTGTGTGAACTTCAAATTTGAAATTTGTTTTGCTCCTTAAGCTACAGAATTTTTAAAAGTCATTTTTAGTCTTCTTTTGTTGAAATGTACAACGCTAAAAACGTTATATATAATAGGAGTCGCATAAATGTTACGAAAAACTTATGGGAGAGTTATTATAATAATTAAAATTGTGTAGGAACCCATGCCCGAAAATATCAACATACATGGCTAGGGGCGCTTCCCTATAATGAACTCTTCAAAAGAACACGAAGGAACAGTTCATAATAGGAAAGTGATCCTAGCGGCGTATAATGACATTTCCTGGCATGGATTCTTACGCAGTTTTAATCTTCATGATGTCTCCCCTAAAAGTTTGTCGCAACATTTTCGCGTCCGCCTGTCATACATAACGTTTTTAAACTTGTACATTTCAACAAAAATAGACTAAAAATGTCATTAAAAAACGTGTAGCTTTTAGACGAATATAGCAGATTCTGTTACAAAAACTCATGCTACAGGAAAACAAATGTTCCATTGTGTTACAATGTCTTTTCTTTGCTACGTATTTAAACCTCGCCATAATATCGTTGAATCATCATTAAATTGTTGAATTATTATCGTTTAAATATAGTTATAATATCAATGATCAGCTGAAATCTTATTATAACAATGTTGTCTTGAGGCTCAATTTAACATAGTTCTGTTTAACATTGTAATTTGAATGATAGCATGAACTGATTTTTTTGGGAATGTATTGAAAATCAGTCCTAATTATCTTTTTCTCGTATTAATTTGTTGAACTCAAATAACATAAATTACCTATTAACAGCATAATGACGCTAAAATGCTAAAAATGTTTTCATTTTTTTTATGCTGAGTGTTATTGTAAAACAGATAAAATTTCTAGATAAATATTGCTAATAACAAGTTATTCTTACGCATAGAATTAAAAATTTCATATATATTCTAAAATTCATTTTGTAATAAATAGTCATTTTTTTTAATGCTTGTCATCGAGATAGACTTTATTGAACCAAAAATATTTACGTTAATACAATTTTTAGGCACATATTTTTCTGTAATTTTGAAGCTACTTCATTGCCTAAGCAAAATAAATGTGTTAAAGCAAAATCTACTCATAGAAAATATTGCAGCATTTTAATTTAATCAACGCATTGTGGGAATATATTGCCCTTACATTTGCGATGTAGGAAAAGTGGTTTGTATAAATAAGAGCTTTAAATAATTCGAAAATCATAACGAAATACAGTGAATACGAAATACAGAATACATTTAAACATTTTCGACCATTATTTATATTGTTTTTTATCACTTTTAAATTCTTTTATTTTTATTATTTTTTTAAACAGAAGACGATAAAGAAACAAACTAGCTTTCATCTAAAACGAAAAATAATGAAATCAAAATGGAAACTCAAAAAATTGAAAAGAAAACCGCTAAGCACTTAAAATATTTTAATTTGTTCCTAAAGAGCGTCTTAAATATATGACAAATCATAATTTAATTACTGTTGTTTGCTTTTTTTCCCCTTCTGTTATTTACGCTCTGTAATCTTTTGCTGAATAAGTTCTTTTTACATACATTATTCGATTTGGCAAATATATTTAAATAGTTTACTTGTGTTGACATCCCTGACAAAATAAAAAAGAAAGCTTTTAAAATGAATCTTCTAACAATTATCTTTTCATCTTATTAAAATATATTTGAAGTTCCATCATATAATTAGCGCCAGATTCTCTGCTCTTTTCACATTCCTTTGATCATTAAGGCAGCAGCTATTTAAAAATTTCAGAAGCAGCTCCTTCGTATTGTTAAGATTTGTTTTGTAGCTAATGGATTTTACATTTGGCATCCTAATGCTATTAATACCAAACCGTTGAAAATTTTTCATTTACTCAAAATTTCGTCTCAACTTGTCATCCATGTAATTGAGAAATGGAAAACAGATCTATCTACCTTGTTAGAAGTACTTTAAGGTTTGTTATTCAAATTAACAGAAAGACGTTCGCTTTTCCTTTGGGACTATAAAAGAGCGATCATAATATGATGTGAAAAAGAAATTCTTTACAAATATTTACTTCAAATTATTATTACACTATTTGCTGACCACTAAAATATTTCTTTTTAATACAATTTCTTCTCTTATAAAAGTCTTATCTATCAAAACAACATTTTTTAAAATAAAAAATATTTAGCTAAGAGTTTAATAAATTTGAAATGCATGAGAAGGAGATGGAACATAACTCTAAAAGTAAAATTGATATGCAGAATTTCCCAACAGTATATTGAAAAACAAAACAATTCTATGCGATTCTTTTTTCAAAATAAATATTTTCAATTGTGCAATTCATTTTTTATACAATTTCTTCACTTACAAAATTTTTATTTATCAAAACATTCTTTTAAATAATAAATATTTTAAGAGTTTAATAAATTTAAAATGAATGACAAAGATATGGAACATGACTCTAAAAGTAAAAATGTTATAGAGAATTTCCCAGCAATACATTAAAAAACAAAATAGTTATATGCCTGCAGTATATTATAACATTAATTTATCTATAGTGTAAAAACTTTGACGTAATGTATTCCTAAATTTATGTTTAACAGCTCCAAAAGTTGTGTTAATGAATAGTTCATTTTAAATTTATATCAAATCAAGTGTCCATGTACACTAGTAGTGCAGTTTAAACCAAACACTAGTAATGAACAATGGAAAATGACGAACACGCTCACACATTCCCACCATTCACGAAATATTTTCACCTATGAAAACACGAATAAGATATCGTCAGACGGCATAAATGGATTGTTTATAACCGAGAACGAGACAGTGCAAGTTTCTTATCGTTTTACAAGCCGCTATACACCGTTAGGATATCGTCTGACGGCAAACATAGATTGTTTAGAATCGAGAATGAGACATTGTAAGTTTCTCATCGTCTTACAAGCTGCTATATACCGTTAGGATATCGTCAGACGGCAAAAATAGATTATTTATAATCGAGAACAAGACTGTGAAAGTTTCTTATCGTCTTACAAGCTGCTATATACCGTTAGGATATCGTCAGACAGAAAAAATAGATTATTTATAATCGAGAACGAGACAGTGTAAGTTTCTTATCGTCTTACAAGTTGTTGTACATCCACAAAAAAAATTTTCCTTTTTAAAAATATATGTTTTTAATTGTGCAATACGAACAATAATATTTTAATTAATATATATATCTGCCAATTTTATTAAATAAGTTTATAATTTTAAATTTCAATCCACTGTTTTATTTAGTCTAATATGACTTCAACTTAATATTCTCCCTATGCTGTGTGTTTGTTTGGGTTCAAACTAATTTTAAGAATTAGAGTGTACACTGATGCGGCGTTATACCTACCCGAATTGAGTGATGAAAAACTGTAAATTACGTGAATTATTTCTTTATTTCAAGTTAATATCGAGTCGAGAGTTCACACAGACTTAAAAGAGTCGAGTTGAATCTCATCTTTAATTATTGATAAAGCTTAAATTAAGCTCAAATTGATAACGGGCCAGAAATTTTGTTGTGTTTCGCAAATTCTGGAAAATAAAGGTGAATAGTTATGTCTTAAATATGTTATAATCGATAATTGCAAATAATTGGTGAATTTATTTAATTACCAACACAAGATATAAACATTTTTGTTCGATATATGGACATTGAAGCCTAACTGGGCTTATTTAACGACCTTAAAGACAGGAAGATTATTTAATAATACATTATCAATTAATTTTTATACATAAAAAAATAAAATTTGAAATTAGCCATTACATTGTCTTAAGAGGCTCCCAGTCAAATTCAATCAAAGGGGCGGAGACGGGAAAAAACTCTAAATATGCCGCCTTTTAAACCTCTTTATTTAATTGTCAGCAATAAACTGATGGTAGATATTTACTTTAGGCAGCATCTTAAAACACATGTAAAAAAATAATAAAGTGAATTTTACTTAAAGTGAATTAAAGAAAAATATATAATTTGAAATTAGCCTTTACTTAATGTTAAAACTTTGCAAGGATTTGGTGGAAATTTCAATCGGGCAGAAGTCGAGCTCTGAGGAAAGTCCGGAGTTGGACTCAAACATTTCGACAATCATAAGTCGAATAAGTCTAGATTCACCAACAAGAAATGAATATTAATTGATGGGGAGGTATTCCCAAAGCTGTGGGGTTCACTGATTCCCCTTGTTGCTCTATCATTGTCACACAAGCGATGGGTAATATTCCGAGACATCCTTACAAAGCTCAGTTATCTTCAACTGGCTCATCCTTCTTCTTTTATTTAATTTAAGACAGTTATTTCCTTTTATTTAATAATGTGCTATTTTTAGACCTGTGGTGGAATTCGCAACGAATTATGGGATGTAGATGATCTGAAAATTCTTAAAGATTTAGAATTGCATAGTATTATTAAATGATAAAAAAAATGATCTGTATAAAAAATCAAAATGATGATCAAAAACAAAATGATGATGATCAAAAACAATCATAATGATAATTATAATCAAAATTAAAATGTTTGATCATCATTTTGATGATCAAAATGAGGATCAATCAAAATGAATAAAATGAAATAATGAAATAATGCATGATCAAGAAAATGATCAAGAAAACCACGACAAATGGCCCATAAAGGAAAAATCAACCTAAAATGAAAAAAAAGGATGCATTTATCATCAGCATCCTAGGCCTGTTCAGAACAATTAGGTCAGGTTTTGATCATCCCTAGATAGCACCTTCTGCGCTCATTATAAAAATTAAATTTTAATATAAATTAAATTCACTATTTTTTAAAAATGAAAAGTGCTTTAATACTATCAGTTTTCAAGTTCTTTGCAAAAATCTGGTTTAGAACCTTAAAAACTATTCTAAATTTATAATTATCTATTAAAAGTTCTATGTAATGATATAATTCAAATCATTTTAATTATTGTTAGAAGATTAGATATTTAAATAAATATATTTCATCAAAATTTTATAAAATCCAAAATTGCTTCTGAAGGGATTGAGTATATGGCTCGTAGCTATTAAAAATATATTTATGATGCTATAATTAAAAAAGTAAATTATTTTCGAAGATACGTAATGAAATATAGTTTCTTATTAAAGTTCTAAAAGTGCTTTTTAGAGAGTTGAGTATGTAGTTCGAAACTATTAAAAAATTTCAATGCAATGCAATAATTCATAAAATCTTTAATTCTTGTTGGTCGATTTTTAGTGTAATATGATTTATTATGAGTTCTATAAGATCTAAAAGTGCCTTTAAAAATATTGAGTAACTGGTTTAATACCGTTAAAAAATCCTATGCAATGTTCTTGAATTCTACAAGATTCATAAGTGCTTTTGAGGCGATCTTTATTGAAACCGTACAAAAATTATATGCAACGTCAAACATATTATTTTTATCCCGACATGCTCAAGATAAAATAAAGGATTGATTCTAAAAGTGCTTCTAAATAGGTTAAGTAACTGGTTCAAAACCGTAAAAAAATTCTATTCAAAGTTATTAATTCAATTATTGTCAGCAGATATATATATAACATATTTTATCTTAAATTCTACAAGATTCAAAAGTGCTTTTGAAGGAATATGCTTATCGAAACTAGTATAAATTCTATGCAACGCTGTAATTGAACAAAGATATTATTTTTATCCCAACATGCTCAAGATAAAATAAAGGATTGATTCTAAAAGTGCTTCTAAATAGGTTAAGTAACTGGTTCAAAACGGTAAAAAAAATTCTATTCAAAGTTATTAATTCAATAATTGTCAGAAGATATATATGTAATATATCTTATCTTAAATTCTACAAGATTCAAAAGTGCTTTTGAAGGAATATGTTTATCGAAACTAGTATAAATTCTATGCAACGCTGTAATTGAACAAAGATATTATTTTTATCCCGACATGCTCAAGATAAAATAAAGGATTGATTCTAAAAGTGCTTCTAAATAGGTTAAGTAACTGGTTCAAAACGGTTAAAAAATTCTATTCAAAGTTACTAATTCAATTATTGTCAGAAGATTTATATGTAATATATTTTATCTTAAATTCTACAAGATTCAAAAGTGCTTTTGAAGGAATATGTTTATCGAAACTAGTATAAATTTTATGCAACGCTGTAATTGAACAAAGATATTATTTTTATCCCGACATGCTCAAGATAAAATAAAGGATTGATTCTAAAAGTGCTTCTAAATAGGTTAAGTAACTGGTTCAAAACGGTTAAAAAATTCTATTCAAACTTATTAATTCAATTATTGTCGGAAGATATATATGTAATATATTTTATCTTAAATTCTACAAGATTCAAAAGTGCTTTTGAAGGAATATGTTTATCGAAACTAGTATAAATTCCACGCAACGCTGTAATTGAACAAAGATATTATTTTTTATCCCGAGATGCTTAAGAGAAAAAAAGAGGGAAGGATTTAAAGACATTTTTTAAGATTCTTTTGTTTTTATTCAATCCCTTTTTTTTCCCCTGTTCCTTTCCAAGAAAAAGGCGAGTTAAAATAAGATCCATTTCTCAGGTCTAAATCCCCGAGATGCTTACAACAAAATATCTTGCAAGAATAAGCAATTGAAGAAAAATGATATGTCATGTTTTACACACATTTTTTTATTCCCCTTCTCTTACTTAAATGCAGTCACAAAATAGGTCTGACAACAGCAAATATATACTGGTTATCAGAATCCTTTGGACTGTGTCGCCTCTCAAAATGCGGACCGCGTAAATCTCGAGAACGGGGATATTCCATCGATGTTTTTCAAAACATTTTTTTTTTTCCGTCAGGAAAGATGGGATTTTTGGAGTGCGGGGATAAGCTGCACGAGGTTATCCGATGGGGGTGAAGTAATCCAGGATGCAGGAGAAAGAAAGCTTTTCGGAATAACACCGCCTTTGACGCCATTTCCACCCTTTTATTCTCTGTCATTACAGCTCTTCGTTGTCAAAAATATCTCTTTCAAATAAAAAATAGTTTTCTTTTTCTAATATTAGCAACATTTTCTGTTCTTTTTTTTATTTAAATATTTTTATTTATATAAGAATTCTTTCGACTAATTAAGGTTTTAAATGACCGGAAACTAAAATCTAAAACACCAAATGGAATAAAAATAACCTTAAATGAGATGGTTAATGAGACCTAAAGAAACGCAAATTTCCTCAGCGAAACTGAGTGTGTGCGTAATTATATAAAATATTGAATGACTAGACAAAGCATAATTTCGCTTTATGGTCTGAGCGTTAGAAAACATGTTCTAGTACAAAAAAAAATGTCATATTTAAGAAATATTATTATTTTAATTATTGTACTAATAAGGAATGAGGAATTAGGAATAAGGAATTAATTATACTGCTCGCGTAACGAAGAACTAAAGGGAATTACCTAAAATTAATTACTATTCAGAAAGGATAAATTCTAACCAATCGTGTCAAATACACTAAATCACATTCTAAAAAAGTCATAATCAATTTATAAATATTTAAGTTTTTGAATAATTAAATATCATTGTCCATTAATTGATGTCCATTTTTTCACAATTGAGATTTGTGAATAGTGGTGCACAGTTCAGAATGGAAATATTAGATAAACGATGATACATTGTGCTACGTAGATTAAAAAGAAAAAAAATGTAAGTAAATCACAAATAAAAATTTCTTTATTTTTATTTGTGTTTTAATCCCGCTGCTTTTTGCTTTAGAAATATTAGCGGCTGTTTATGTTTTGTTCATGAAGTAGAAGCGTTTTAGTGGTATGTGCTTTAATATTGTCATGTCTGTAGCTTTCTATGTATATATAATATTCTCTAACTAATATTGCTTTTGTTTAATATTTAATATGTCATGTCTGTAACTTTCATTAGTTGTATAAAAAATATTTACTTATTCACCTAGATAATTTAGCATTTAGCACTAAGGTTTTTGTCTGATTCAAAGAGAACATTGGATTGATTATTCAACTAGAATGTTGGAATTATTGAGTATATTAGGTCTAGTTAAATGCCCTACATCAATGTTTTTTAAGGTGCCCAGTCCGAACACTGATCTATCTATCCTCAGTAGATATTAAAATATCAAATAAATATAATAATATGAATTAATATAAAATATGATATAACAAATATTTGGGACCAAAGCGATTGCTGACATTCTCTTGATTTCGGTCATTCACGGTAACAATTGTACAAATATGAATTAATATAAAATATGATATAACAAATATTTGGGATATTCACCAAAGCGATTGCTGACATTCTCTTGATTTCGGTCATTCACGGTAACAATTGTACAAATATGAATTAATATAAAATATGATATAACAAATATTTGGGACCAAAGCGATTGCTGACATTCTCTTGATTTCGGTCATTCACGGTAACAATTGTACAAATATGAATTAATATAAAATATGATATAACAAATATTTGGGACCAAAGCGATTGCTGACATTCTCTTGATTTCGGTCATTCACGGTAACAATTTTTATTGTATTCGTATTTCAAACTGTTTTTCTATTATAAAACTTCAAAAAAGTGACAAACGAAATATGACAATCTTAGAATGACGAGACTTAGAAATTAAACAACCATACAAAATCTTGACTATTGTGGCTTCTTTCTCACACATTTCGTCACGATTCATACCTTCTTCTTTATTTCCTGGGCCTAGAGAAGCTGATACCAAAATATTTTTGATAAAAAATTAATTATTTGACCTCAGCAAGATCTGGACACCTCAAAAGCTTTACAACGATACTTGGAGCTCACATCAACCTATCAGTTCATAATCCTACAGTCTCTGGCCAAATTATTAGATTATCTGAAAAATCTTAATTATCACGTGATACAGCTTTATTGTTTTGACGCGACCGGTTTGCACTTTTTTTCTCGTGTAACAATTAGTTAACATTGTAATACAATGCGTTAAAAATAAAAACAAATAGGAAGTATATAAAAAATTTCCTGAATAAAAGCCCATTACTTATATGTTTAAACATAAAAGTATTGTCTATAAACTCGTGCAAAATATGTCATTATTAAAAAACTACAGTGCGTCTGATATTTTGGTCTAATTATTATAATATACTTATGTAATACCTGATATAATAAATATTCTATATTTATATAATATATCGTCTAATTTATCCAATCGTCGAATTTATATTATATATCGCCTAATTCACCTAAATAATAACCGAACGCAAACAAGTGGAAACCAGTTTCAGTCGCGTCAAAACAATAAAGCTATATAGTATCACCTGATAATTAAGATTTTACATAGAATCTTATAGTACGTCTAATAATTTGGCCAGGGACTGTATTTCTTCGGCATTTTGAGTCATATTCAGGGTCTATCTATGGTCATATTACTTCAATGGTAATTTACTTGGTGCGTATTTAAAAACTCTGATTTTTTTTTCTCATAACGTTTTTTTCTCTTTCTTTATCTATTAAGACGTTTAAAAACTTCTCCATAGTCGAAAAAAGCTCAGTTAGAAACAAAGCTACAAACGAAGAGACAATAACGCTAATTAAAGAGTAATTGACTGTTGTAAACCCTGATTGCGAAGGGGATTAAAAGTGTCATTTAGCTGATATGGGAATGACTAGTTTTGAAACTCAATGGTCGGAGGATATGTTTTGTTTTGCAGCAGCCTATAATGATACGACATCAGCGTTTAATCATTTTCAGAAATGACACATTTTCGTGTTATATATAATATTTCCAAACAACACCGAATTTTGTAAGCGACTCTAGTTTAAACAATTGTTACACGAACGTAAACAGTGCAAACCGGTTTCAGTCTCGTGAAAACAATAAAGCTTTATAGTATCGCCTGATAATTGAGATTTTACATAGAATCTCATAGTGCGTCTAATAATTTGGCCAGGGACTGTATATATATATATATATATATATATATATATATATATATATATATATATATATATATATATATATATATATATATATATATTTATATATATATAATTTGTAAAATATACTGTTACAAGAAAACAAGAAGAAAAGAAAATTTATTTAAAAATAAATATTTAAAATAAAAATATGTATAAAAATATACATTAAAAATATGTATTTTTTCTTAAGAAAATAACCTAATCTTATTCACCTGGCATTCCGAACTGTAAGAAATCTTTAAAAACAGGTGATCAAAGTTAAAAAAGAAAAAAGAAAGGTAATGGGATTTTCGACACTGTTTGAACTCTATGAAAGAGTAAATGCATCTAAAACTGATTCAAAATTTAGCCTCAAATCACTCTCAACATTTAATTTATTTAAAATGGCTCGATTATCTAGTCCAGCCCATGTAACACGATACCAGCGGCTTACATTTAGGCCGATGGATAAATACCACTGATACACGGAAAAAGCCTACGTACTGAATATGGTATATTACGAGAAGTCCGTTGTTACAAAAAACTTTCAAGTCACCATCAAAATATCTACATTTACGCTGCAAATATTGTATGTGTATAAAGAGTTAAAAATTACAAATTTGAAACTTAAATTTAAAATACATTGTTCCGCTGTTTAAGGGAGTAAAGTAATATGAAAAGAAAAAGCTGGAAGAAATTCATATTTATTTCTGGTATAGAAAAGTGTATCACCATTTATCCTTCTTACAGCTTTTATGTAACCTTATATGTTATAAAGAAAACCATATGTCTTCAACTATTTTTAGGAAAATCTTGATACACATTTCAAAAGCCTTTTTTTAAGCACTTATCTATAATGCTCGGTTACTTGATTGTTTACAATTGAAATCAACAGTCAGTGTCATCAATGACGTTCTATTACTCACTATTACATTCAATTCTGTTTTAATATAATATAATATTAGATAAATATATATTAGATATATTAGATATAATAGATATAATAGATATATTAGATATAATAGATTATTATTAGATTAGATATATATCAGATTAGATAAATATATATATATATATATATATATATATATATATATATATATATTATATATAATATATATATATATATATATATATATATATATATATATATATATATATATAATATATATAATATATATATATATATATATATATATATATATATATATTATTTAATGTAATATAATGTTTGATATAATTGTATTTGACTATGACGACAACCTTGCTGTAACAACAATTCCATTTACTATATGGAATAGTTGTTATAACAAACTTTAATTATATTTGAACGAGTACGAATGCAAGTGACAGTGTAAATTACAATACAAGTGACAATTTTTGTAAAAAGCAAAATATTCATTAAGACTTTTTTTATTCTTAAATATATTATTAGGTGTTAAAAATATTGAGTGTCAAATTCAATCATAAAATTATGAAAGAGTAAATTTTGTTGTGAAATGTCATTGAATGATGAAAAATTTTATTTCAAGAAACTAGAAATTCAAAGAACTAGAAATTCAATTAAACAACAAAAGTGAAAAAGGAACAACATTAGCCGATACGAAAAAGAAAAATGGTTTTGTTATTAATGATAAGAAAATATTGACTTCGTTTTTCATCGAAACGGTATTTCTTGTTGAAAGGTGGAAAATAACTTCTTATGTAAATTTCCATAATGGATAAAAAAATTTCATTTACACCAAGTGTTTAGAGAAAATGTTTCAGAATAAAAATTTTAAAATCTTTTTTTATTTATTTTTCTAGATTTGTAAGACTTAGTAAACACCCGAAAAAAGTAACAATGAAGAAACTTACACATAAAAATCATTCTATTAGAAAAATTAAAGGGTAGCTTAATTAGAAATTATGGAAAAAAGCCTCTTATTTACTATCATTTGAATTTAGTGAAAGCAAAGTTGAAATTTACTATTATTATCATATACTGATTTGATTCGGGTCATTAAATGCAAATTTAATCTAATTAAATACATTTTTGAACTTAATCATGTATTTTTTAAAAATCTTAATTAAACTGCAATGTAAAATTTAAAGCTGACTGAAAAATTACTTTTGGTTCTTTTTTAATCGTAATTTCAAATAAAGTAATATAATAAATAAAAGAATTGTTATAAATTACGTAGCAATTAACAGTATTCTCTCAGAGAGTCAATCTTTTGATGAGTTAAAAAAATTAACAAAATTAACAAAGTACTTTAATTCAATATATTTATACTTAATAAAGTACTTAGAATAACTAGTTAAGAATATTATTTTTATATTAATATATCAGAATACAGAAGTTGTAATGTTTAAAATATCGAACAATTTTAGTTCTGGTAATCATTTTGTTAAAAAATGAAGGTATGTAGTTTTGTGAATAGTATGAAGTGAAGTTTCTACACTGTTAGAAATTTCTTGGAAAAATGGCTAAATACCAATTTATTATATTGTTATTTTACCATATTTAAACAGAAAAGTCAAATAACCAAAAATAAGATGGTAATGAAACTATTAACAGTGAAAAAAAAAACGTTTATTAACTATTTTTACCAAAAACGGTAAAATAACAAGAATTTTATTGCACCAACAAAGCCCACATAATGAAGCAACTTAGTTTCTTGCAACTACGTACATATCATAGCCGAGAGAGCTAATCTGTCAATCTCATGATCGACAGAACGGGGGTTCAAATCCCAGCGTTGATACCTCTATTCCCTTCAACACACGAGAAGAATTTCCAGTGTTCTGCACTCTCCAATGCCCATTATAGAGAAACCTAGCTCCTATGTCCAGTTAAATTTCATTTTTTTACGGTTTTGAAACCATAGTAGCTGAAAATTGTTAAAAAACCGTATAGCTTTGTATTCGTGATTTATAACTATACTAGTTGCAATCGGTTTCAAAATATTCTTTACCATAATCTTTACGGTTAATCGGATAGACAGACTGTTGCCGGTTATTTTACCATAATTTTAGAATGAAAATTCTAACAGTGTATAACTGTAGTTGAAGAGCCGACTTAATTTTTTGGATTTGCTACTAATGTTCAACTCCGTAGCCTTGTAATTTTGAACCCAATCAAGAAGACAAAGGAACTCCTGGATCAAGTATTGGGCGACCTTCGTGGAGGACTTTTTGATGGATCATGGATTGAAAAATCACGTTCTCACGGATAGCCTGTTGACAAGGAATCCATGGTCCGTCCATCATTGAGGACGTGGACTGTGCAAGCCGGAATCGACCAGCCATTGCTGGGATGCATTGGAAATCCCCTTAGCTATCACGGCTCTATCAAAGTAATTTCACGTAGGGCACCTTTTGTCTTTTTAATATTTAAAATATTCGCCATTTATGAATATATTTCATTAGTTTGAGATTTCTTTCGCTAAAATTATTCGCAATCAATGATTCGGATTAATAGTAATATTTTAATTTTTTTAAAAAAGAATTCTAAATAATTATGTTAAAGAACTTTATAGTATCCTATTTTGTTTCAAATGATTGAAAATACTCTATTTTATTTCGATTTCGAACATACAATTTATCAGACGCTTACTTTCCAATATTATTTGCTTCAACATACTTTTTTAATTAGTTTTTCTCAATTGTTTTCTAAATGGCACACAATCAGCTGATAACTTTTATATTTCTTTTAAAAACAAATCTGCAATACAAGATATAAATTATGTTTCCTTTAAATAAACCATCTCTTTTTTATTTTTTAAAAAGAAAAAAAAACTTTAGTTTCTGGTTTTCTAATTTTAAGACGTTGATTTTCAAAAGAAATTCTTTTAAGTTTTGAAATATAAATCTGAAACGATAGATAAAGAGACTATTTTCTATAAATGTTTCACGAAGGTAGATGAAAGAATATAAATATTTCAATCCAAGACATTATTTTTCGTGAATACTCAAATGGGTATGGAAAAGCATCGATGCAACAAAATGTTCTCTGTTTTAAATATGAACTTTGATATCATCCATCCGATTTAAATTATTTACAAATATAGAAGAAAAGCAGAATCTATTTTATCTGTTTGAAGATTCAAACATTTTGATAAAGAAAGAAACAAAAATAAACATATCCTGAAACAGTTAATTGCATCGTGCAAGTCCAGCGCTTGAAGACGCTTTGTAGAGGCCGACACTCCTAGAATAAATATTTTCCTGGACCATCCTATTTAATTGTCTCTCTCCTTTGAGAAGGCACCGATAGTTTCACAGTCTACTTCTTTTCGGCCTTTTCTTCTCAATGCTTCTAAAGTGATAACGCCTTCTAGCAAAGGGACTTTTGCCGATTCCAAAATTTACACTCCACAAGTGTCGATGCGATGCGGAAGATCAAAGGGGAAGATCTTCAATATGTTATTGTATTCGTTTAGGTGGTGATGAAAACGGGAGAATTGTTGCCGCTCCCGCTTCTTTTTTTTTCTTTTTCTTTTTTTATTCCATCGCTTTCATCTCAGTTTCTTTGAACGCTGCTTCAATTACCCTACCTCATTTACAAATTGTTTTCAAAAAGTATCCTCCAACACAATTATACATGCCACCAATTCATTCTTTCCGATGGATGCACAAATCTCTATTATCGAGAAAAAAGAACTGAAACATTTTCCCCTTCTAAAAGTTCAATTATTTATAATATATATATTATTATGCATATATGTATATATATAATATATATATATATATATATATATATATATATATATATTTTTATTTTTTATTTTTTTTTATTTATTTATTTATTTTTTTTTTTAAAATTATCTTGTACGATTTATGCTATAAACACAGTTTTTTATTCTTTTTTTATTCGGGAAATTTTATTTAACAGTTAAATTAGTATATCTATTTTTAAAACACACGCCGGTAAGTGTATTTTCAACTTTCTTTTATTTCATACTCATTTTCAACTTCATTTTTATTCTTTAGAGATATAGACGCATAGTAAAAAGTACTTTTTATCTTAAGATCATTATTCTTTATTCAGAAATATCGAATTTATTGTAAATGATGCGTCCTGATGAAGACCTTTACGTTTTCCCATTAATATATATATATGCATGCATGAATCATTAGATGTTAATGATAATAATGGTTTGTTTCATTGCTGAAGGAATTGTCTTAAAGTTTTTATCTGGAATTCAATCCGGCTTTTAACTGCTATTTCCTCAAAAGCTACATTTACGCTTCTAGTTATATGTAGTACTTCATTTATTTTCCAATTATTCTTGATTAGTCACGTAGTCTAAATGATAATTAACTAATTTTTATCTTTCTGGAAGTGGCGGAGTATGTAGTATTAAATCAATGTAAGTAATATCAACGATCGTATTAAGATGGTTTTAATAAAACTTTAAGACAAATAGCGGGTCATTACAAGCAGTTTCAGTAATCACAATGGTTTTAACTTTTCAAAATGACAATATTAGGACCTCATTTATTCTTAATGATATATTTTTTATCTTTATTATACTGTGAATATGCTTCTTATTTTAATATTAATCTATTATCATTCTTTTCTAGTACTTTTTCTTAGTTTCTTGGAATAAGATTTAGTGAAATTATTATTCTGAAAAAAATTGTTACATCCATAGAAGTGCAAACGCGCAAAAATTATTATAATTCAAAATTGAAATTTGATTTAGTTAAAATAAACTTCATCAAGTAAATTAATTACACTCATCCGTAATAGAAATCCCTATATTATTCGCTTTGACAACATGTGTCGTAAATATAATGGAATAAATTAAAGAGAAAAAAAGATGTTCTTTTGTGTCAAACAATATTAAAGATAGGAAAAAAGTTAGGCAATTATTAGAGCCTAATGTCCCTTTGGAAAGAACGTGAGCATCTCTCCTACCAAAGATATAATTGCTTCCAGGCATCCCCAAGACGGATTATTCCATTTTACGTCTCTTGGGGGATTGCAACATACGATAAGAAAGATAACAAAACCATTGACATATTAAAACAAGATCTTTGATTAAAGAGAGTAACACGAAATAATGAATTCGTTTGCTAAAAATAGATTACTTTTTATCAAATTATTGCTTTCGTTTATTTAAAATATTTAGATGAGGGGTTTAAAGAAATTTAAATAAATGTTGATGTGTATATATATATTTTACTGTGAATGACCGAAATTGGTGGTTGTTGACGACTTTCACCGGTGAATGTTGACAATCACATAGCCGCTTTGGTAAATGTCTGAAATATATACTAGGTCTAGATAAGTGTCATCGCCCGTTATTGCCCGTATTCTCTACTTTGAAATTTTAAGGTTCAGTGCCACTACCCGGTATACATTTGCCCAGTATGCCGTACATCAATTTTTTTTATGGTCAAGTGCCCAGTATGCATTTAACCGGTACTCCGATCACTGATGTTTCTCCTAATCTATCCTCAGCAAATATCAAAATATCGAATAAATAAAATAATATCAACGAATAAATTAATATCAAATCAGATGTAAAAATTACTTCTGACATTCACCGGAGAGAGTCGACATTCTCTTGATTGCGGTAATATATATATATATATATATATATATATATATATATATATATATATACATATGGTTGTGTGTTTATTTATTATTCAGTTTCAAAAAGTTAAAAAAAATTTCTTGAATTTACCACGAATTTCAGTCTTACAACGCCGGCTACGAATAACTGTTTTAAATTCTCAATAATTGTATTATTCACTAAAAGGTGTTATCCTCCTAAGAATTGAAGCTAAAATTGTGGTTTTGAAGCATCAATTGTGTGTAATAAGCGGTAAAGATAAAAGGAGTGAAAGTGGAAAACTATGTTTCTGCAATGTGAATGGGGATTGTAAATGAAGATTGGCAGTGTGAAATGCGCTTGTCTCTAGTGGCGATTGTTGCCAACACTAGGGAATGATAACTAATATGACATGTATGGACTTTCCATGTTTCAACCTACAATCATACTGTCAACAAATGTCACCCACTATTTTTATTTTACTTTCAATTCAAATTGACATTGTATCGTGTATTTAGTTGTGCTAGATTAGTTTGTATTCTAACATGCTCGAATATCTTTCCGTATTTATTACGTTATTTTTATCGAATGTAATGTTTTATTAAATTCACTGAAAATATTTTTTATAATCCGTATTTTGGTTTGTCATTTTTTCTTGCATAAATTTATATTTTTAATTTTATTGTTTTTTTCTGTATGATACCATATATGAATAAATGTGAAACAAGTAAATTTTTATTTTATGAATTTAACGCATTGACTCGGAATGTTATATAAATAGATTTTAACAAATTCGTAAAGGACTCAATCAGATTAATTGCTTCTGTATATGTATTAGAGACATTTTCAACAATGTACTCTATATACATATTTACTCTAAGGTACAACAAATTATTTTCCGATCTTTAAAATGAACTTTTCTTTTATTTAAATATTACTGAAATGATGTTATTTATTCATTCTATTATGATATCTTTCACATGTTTCAATATAAATGAAGTAAAAATATTTGACAATCAGTAAAACCATCACATTTAAGAATTTTTATGTTGGATTTTTATGTTATTCGCTGTGTTTGATTGCAGAGTTTGCTGATTTACTTGATGAATTTAACCAACAACTTGATTCAATTAATCATTGATTTAAATCAAAATATTTTTTAAAGAAATTATCGATTTAAAAATAAATGTACATCTATTGCAGTGTTAATATGCTTGATATTCAGTAAAATCATCACATTTAAGAATTTTTATGTTGGACGATAATTCGCTGTGTTTGACTGCGTTTCGTAATCTTAATAGAATTTAGTAAAACTTTAATTAATAATGAATTAAGAATGTTGTAACTATCGGAAGGGAGAAAATTTTTCTTTGTAGGTAAAATCTCCGATTTTAGTAAATGATTTTCTTTCTGCCTGTTTGGCAAAACACTGTAACTCTTTTCTAATAAAGTATCCTGAAACTATTATATTATGAAAATAAACACGTTTCCAATAATAATTAAAACAGAAATTAGTAAAACTTTAATTAATAATGAATTAAGAATGTTGTAACTATCGGAAGGGAGAAAATTTTTCTTTGTAGGTAAAATCTCCGATTTTAGTAAATGATTTTCTTTCTGCCTGTTTGGCAAAACACTGTAACTCTTTTCTAATAAAGTATCCTGAAACTATTATATTATGAAAATAAACACGTTTCCAATAATAGTTAAAACAGAAATTAGTAAAACTTTAATTAATAATGAATGAAGAATGTTGTAACTATCGGAAGGGAGAAAATTTTTCTTTGTAGGTAAAATCTCCGATTTTAGTAAATGATTTTCTTTCTGCCTGTTTGGCAAAACACTGTAACTCTTTTCTAATAAAGTATCCTGAAACTATTATATTATGAAAATAAACACGTTTCCAATAATAATTAAAACAGAAAATTAGTAAAACTTTAATTAATAATGAATTAAGAATGTTGTAACTATCGGAAGGGAGACAATTTTTCTTTGTAGGTAAAATCTCCGATTTTAGTAAATGATTTTCTTTCTGCCTGTTTGGCAAAACACTGTAACTCTTTTCTAATAAAGTATCCTGAAACTATTATATTATGAAAATAAACACGTTTCCAATAATAATTAAAACAGAAATTAGTAAAACTTTAATTGATAATGAATTAAGAATGTTATAACTACCTGAAGGGAGATAAATTTTTTTGTAGATAAAATTTTCGATTCTAGTAAATGATTTTCTTATTGTTCGTTTGACAAAACATTGTAACTTTTTTTCAAAGAAAGTATTATAAATTTTTCAATCAACGTTTTAGATTCAACCACAACGAATATGAACAATTGGGCGTTTACTATACAATTTTACAATAATAAGGATTATTAATTGTTACAGTAGAATTTAAGAAAATACTTTAAAAATTTATATCTTTTTAAATAACTTTATCTTTTCTATCTAATATATCTAAATATATCTTTTTGTAAATCTCTCTAAAAAACAAAAGCTTTGAAAATTAGACGAATTTCATCTCATTAATATGCAAAATGTTTAGAAAACAATTATAAAATTTCAAGAACAAAATCCATTATACATTCTGTTGAACTCCATGAACTATTTTAATTAAAATAAGTATTATAAAAAGACTTCCTCAATAATTATACATTTTGCTTATTAAAAACTCTATTTTAATTATTCAACATAGCAAATTAATTAACTATTAAAAGTGCATGAAATTTTTAAACAAACATAATATACACAAATTGAAACATTTTTCATATCTATAAAGGGTATCATACTTTTAACAAAATAAAACATTTTTAAGTATAACTAAAATTCATCTATAAAAAAATCCTTTTAATCATTGTTACATAAAGGGATCATTATTTTTAATCAAGAATGCATTGTCACAAAAATGACCGAGATGAGGATAATTGGCTAACCGTATCATCAATAAACATTCATATTTAATTTCAGTGGCAGAAGAATGATGATCAATTCTGACAAGAGACACCATTGATAGATTCTTTCTCTCCTTTATTCATGATACTAAGGAAATATTACTGATTTTATATATAAAACTCCTTGTACTACTTGTGATACATCAAAATTGAAAGGACACAAAAAATTTCGTGAGTTTTCAAGATAACAAGTTCAGATCAAAATATGCTCTAAACAGTAAAACAAAAAATTATATTCTAAAGTGTTTATCTATATAGAATCATGAAACATAAGAAAAACTACTATTAAATATGCTTGTAATAACAATTGACTATAAGTCTAAATATAACAATGATAATTTTATTTTTAAAAGTAAAACAAGAACAATTAGGCATTAATTAGAAAATAATTGGTTTAAAATAATAATTTAATTTTTTAAAATTAAGATCAATTATTCATTAATTAGATAAGAATGGGCTTACAATAAAATTACATTGTGATTTTAATTCATTTTCTATTTTAAAAGAAATTCAACATAGTAAGGTTTTCGAGATATCAAGAGTATACTGCATATATATATATATATATATATATATATATAGCACAATAAAGACAAATATGATAAAAAGAAAAAAAGAGAAAAACGAAGAAAATTAAAAAAAATTAATAAGTTTTATTAACTGCACATAAGCTGTAAATAAATAGAACTCATAAAATAAGTTAAAAATATGGAAAAAATAAAGAAAATAAGATTATTAAAAAAATAAAAATCAAATATTTTTGAAAAATATGCTGATGAAGAGATTATATCTTTTCATAATTTTGCTTTCCGGCTTTTTAATATTCTTCTTTCAAATATTTTTTAAAAATATTTTATTTTTATTTTTTTCTTTTCATTAATCTTATTTTCCATGTTTTCTATAGATTTATTTCCATTGTTTTAACATATATACACCTGCGTTTTATTTACATATATATATATATATATATATATATATACAGATATATATAGAATGCTTCTAAAGTACACTGTAAAAAAGACTCGGTAAATCTTTAAACAGTATTTGGTGCAAAGTTTCTTTTTATCCCATAGTTTAGTTAATTGAATGAATCTTTTATCTTTGTTACAACATTAATTGTGAAGAATGATCGAGAAATATTTCCACGGTGCAACTGACTGCACCAAAATTTGGTAAAAGACATAAAACTTTGACGGTGACTGTAAACTGAACGATATTTGTTTATGGCGCCATGTTTTCTTTACAACTCGGTCTCGGTGTTTCGGGACAACTCATTCATGTTGCTTCAAGTATCAACTTATTTAAGTTGGTAAATGTTTTATTTGCATTAATTAAAGTTCTTTCATTTTAAGTTGCCTTTTTAAATTTGATTGGCGGTATAAAATGTTAGAGGTATATCATAAAATAACCTACCTACGGTAAATAACTTTGTTACGGTAAATAGCAACCTGGGCCTGCATTTCAGTGCTTCAAAAATACCCAATAATGGTGCAACCTCTTTCTGCTTTTATAAAAGAAAAAAAAAGAAGGAATGAAAATAGGTGTTTTATTTCTTCAAAACACCTACTTTTGATGCAACTATCTACTAATATTTGGAGCTAGTGAAAATACCAAACTATGGTAAAATAGAGCTCCATTTTATGTAGCTAACAAATGAATACCAACTTTTGGAGCAACGTGGCTCGGAATTTTTAACAGTGTATTTTACATTTCATAATAAGACAACATTTTTAGAATAATTTGCATTTCTTTGAGGGAAGGAACTTCATTGCTCTTCATTTTTATTTTTAAAAGATAACTCTTTTATGATGTTGCAGTTTTTACAAACACGTAATTGTAAAAACTTCAAAACCATAAAGGAAGCATCAACAAATGAAATGTACACCAATTTGTATTAGTTTAAAAAGAAACCACACTAACGTGCCGTATAACGTGGCTTGGGCGTCAAACAGATTTTGAATGTATACCTGGAAAAGATGTATGCAAACTAAAAATCTTTGACAATATTTGTTTGCGTACCCATAGCCAAAAATAATCGTTTTATTTAATTTAGCACAAAAATAAATATTTATTATCTAATTGGTCATTTGACTATTTTTTTAATTACGCAACAATTTTAATAAATTTTCTATTTTTCTAGTTATGATTTTATTTTACTTCTTAAAATCTTTAACTGTTTTTAAACCCAACTAAAGAACAGACAGCAATGAGTGGCAACTGTTTTTCATCAAAAACTGCTTTATTTAGGGGGAAGATTAATGTCGAATAACTTGATTGCTATTAAGATTTCTTCACTGAGCTTTTTATTAATTGGCTATAAACAATAATGAAATAAATCATCAGGATTTTTTAAATCAAACGCTGAAAATTCATTATACACTACAGTGACTTCCGAAGTAAATTACGGTAAAAAATACCGGCATAAAATACTATGAAATCCGTTTTTATCGAAGCACGTTACGGAACAAAAATCTGATAATCTATAATTTTGACAGTAATTACAGTAAATTTACTGAGAGCCGCGATGGCTCAGGGGATAGAGCGTTCGCCTTCCAATGAGGTGAACCATTCGTATCGACGATGGCTGGCCGATACGAATTCCGCATCCGGCTTGCACCGATCACAGTCCTGACATGAAATATCCTCAGTGGTAGACGGATGGTGGGTTAGAGTCCCCTTGCGGTCAGGCTAACCATGGGAGGTTCTCGTGGTCTGCTTCTCCATGTAACGCAAATGTGGGTTAGCTCCATCAAAAAGTCCTCCAAGAAGGCAAATTTCTCCCAATACTTGATCCAGTAGTTTCCTTGTCTTCTGGATTGGGTTCGAAATTACAAGGGTACGGAGTTGAACATTAGCAGTCGTAAAGCCAAAAATCGGGTTGGCTGATCAACGACGGTTATAAATATAAATAAATATAAATAAGTAAATTTACTGAATCACTATTATTAAACTAAATATTACTTTTAAATTAGGATATAATAATTTACTGTAAAAATTAATTTTTCGGTAAAATGGAGTTTACCGATGATGCCATACACCCGTAATTTGATCCGGAATTTTTTTACAGTGTATGTTAAAGGTGAATTAAACAATACTTCCGGGTCTAATTAACAGGTAAAGCAATACAGTCACAAAATATATCTTTGTTGCAAATTTATGTGACAAGGCATAGAGTTTTTTCTCTCCGAGTTCCTAGTTTTCGTTCAAAAATGTTTCGACAGATTGTGCTGCAAGTCCTTCAACCTTTTTTCCCCGTTGTGTTTTGCTTAGAAAAAAACTCCGGTGTACAACGTATGATTGTGGCCGATGATGATTGTTGAAATAAATAGAATAGAATTCATTTAAAGATTTTTCAACACTTTGATTTGCAGGTTTACTACTTGCATCTCATTGAACAAAAACACTGGGAAATGCTACATTTATTAGTTGAAAATCGTATTCTTGTTATAAAATCCATCAGCCTAATTTCACACTTGAATGCTATAATTAGCTAATGGAATACAGAGTTAATACATTTTTCAAAAATATAAACTAGTGTATGATGCTTAAAGAAGTGTTAGATATATTTCTAAAAAAAAGAGTAGAAAAAAGCCTTAAAATAAAAAATAAATTTAGGTGCTATCTGAACAGCCGAAAAAGATTACTGTAAGCATACGGAACATTTTTTAGAGTTCTCATCAAGTAGTCCCTAAAAATCCTTCTTCTCTCCTAAAAATTCCTCTTCTAAAATTCCCTCTTCACATTTTCTACAATCTAAATAAAAAGGTTTTTTTAATTTTATACCTTGTTTTTTTTTCTTTTTCCAACTGATATCTTGATATTTTGTGATTTCAACAAAATACGTTTAAATCATGCTGTCGATTCAAACGTATTTACAACTATTTGACAACATTCTGAAATATTTATTCCAGTTTTAGCTAGTTTCGTCATAGAGTTGAAAATTTTTTGGTTACCTCTTTAACTTTGCTTCCTTTATTTTATAGACTACATTATATTTTATAGACTATGTATATTTTATAGACTATGTATATTTTATAGAATATATTTTATAGACTCATCATCTAAGTGTATTAATGCTTTGAAGATAAAGAAGCATTATATAAGTGTATATTTACAAATTGAGCATTAAAGAACTTTAGTGTTAGAATTATATAAATTGTTTAAAATTATTTAAAAATTAACTTTTTGCATGAAAATTTCTTGAACACATTTTATAACCGTCTTTGAACAGCCAACCCAATTTTTTGGGTATTCGACTGATATTATTCAACTCCGTAGCCTTGTAATTTTGAACCTTATCCAGAAAACAAGAGAACTCCTGGATCAAATATTGAGAGAAATTTGCCTTCGTGGAGGATTTTATGACGGAACTAACCTGCATTTGCGTTACATGGAGAGGAAGACCACGAGAACCTCGCACGGTAAGCCTGACGGCAAGGGGAATTTAACCCATGATTCGTCTACCACTGAGTAAATTTTACGTCAGCACTGTGATTGGTGCAAGCCGGATGCAGAATTTGTATCGATCAGCAATAGCTGGGATTCGAACCTGGTTCACCTATCCCCTAAGCTATCACGGCTCTGTCAATGTAATTTCGCGTATATCGGGCAAGCTAAACGTACCTTTTAATTTTGTCTTTTTAACATATAACAACAAACAAATTTTCAAAATAAACCATCTTCTTTGCCCTTTATGAATAGATTTCATTAATTTGGGATTTCTTACACTAAAATTATTCGATACTGCTCCTCAATCACTGATCAAAGTTTATGGTAATGTTTTAATTTTTTTTAAATGCTAAATAATTATGTTAAAGAACTCTGTAGTATCCTATTTTGGGTGCGGAATTCGTATCATCCAGCCATCGCTGGGATTCAAACCCTGTTCACCTCACTGGAAGGCGAAAGCTCTATCCTCTAAACCGCCACAGCTCAGGGGATAGGGCGTGGCGTACACGTCTGAACACATTAAAAAAATTTTAAAAGTGTGAATGAAAATTGAGTTAATGTGAATGAATGGATGAAAACACATTTAAGAATTGCGTACAATGTATTCGCGTAATTAGCTCTAAAGATGTAATCATGAAAAACATTAAAGAACTGAAGTTTTGACCAGTATAACTATTGAATTAATTTCTCAAGTAGATCAAAGCTAGTTTTTGGTTTTAAGGCTGCATAATTTAACAGAAGCTTTATGAGGCAATATATTAATATCAATTAAGTTAATGAACCTAACAAAAGCTACACTTAAAATAGGAGGATACTCTGTCTTCAGTTATAAAGACAATTCCCCGTTAGAAATTTCTCGGTAAAAAAGGTTAAATAACAATTTATTGAATGATTATTTTAGCATATTTAATCAACACCATCTAATAACCATCAAACTAGAACCACCTAATGAAGCTACTTAGTTCATTGCAACTGTGTAAATATCATAGCTTATCTGTCAATCTCATGACCGGCTGTTGATGCTACATTATTCCTTTCAACGCATAAAGAATTTCCAGTATCCGGCACTCGCCCCTTACCTTATGAAAAGCCGAGCTCCGATTCATTTTTTTTTTACGTTTTTCAAAAATGCTAGGTGTAAGTGGTTTTATAACCATACTTTTCGTAAATGGTTTCAAAACCGTAAAAGAAAAAAAATGTTCGTTACCGTAAACTGTGTGGTTAATCGGAGACAGCTGCCAGTTATTTTACCGTAATTTTAGAATGAAAATTTTAACAGTGTAGCATATGAAATTGTCGCGACTTGACGTTATAAGCAAATGCATGTATTTAATGATGAAAACGCAAAACAATTTTAATTTAAAATCCATATCTGGTGTAGGCGGTTACAAATTGTCGACTGAATAATGTACATCATGAAAGACAAAAATTTCTTAAACAGGAATTTTGAGCAAAAAGTTTCTAAATCGCAACAAGTTTTTACTAGAAGAAAATGAAATCAAGTGCTTTTGAAGCCATTCTTAACAATGAATGTATATTTTAATAGGAAGTTGCCACGAGGGGAAATAAGGGTATAATAAATTCGTTGTCAACAAACGGCGCATTCTTTTGAGGTGCATATCAGAATTTCTAAAAAAAAAAAAAAATTAGCCGGTGATCACATACGCATTGCTTTAGGAAAAAGTGAGTTGAAACAAATGAAGGTTGAAAAATTGTATTTTCGAGAAGTATAGTATTTTTTTGTTCTAGTTAAAAACATACAATTTTCTACCTCCAATATTACGATTTTAACGGTAACTTTGTGACGTGATAGCGAACTTCTCGTAATGTGACATACTCTTTAGCTTTTACAGTATTTAACTGTATCCTTGAAAAATTTATTTGAGCAAGTAGGGGAACCGAAAGGCGAACGTTAGACATCATCTTACAACAAGAACATTTGTTATGAAGGCAATCAATTTATTGAAAGCAGAGGAACAAAACAAAACTATGTTTATGGCTCCAACGCAATTCATAATTAAAAAAAGTTTGAAAAACACTTCAAATATCTTCAAACTATCTTTACTGCACCAACAACTCCTAGAAGAAAGAAGACCTCCGCACGGATTAATTTAGTAGTCCGACGAAACGAACATAAAATGCGCAATGTATAAAAATTAAGGTCACTACGTTCAGGCAACTAGACTGCGCAGTGGTGGTTAATACGAAAGATGTCATTACGTTTGGACTACTAAAGGATCAAATTTCTTGTTTATGGTAAACCGTGGTGAGGCCTTCTCTTTCTAGGAGGTATTGACTGCACTGAGAAAAAAAGTATGGCAAAATGCATTACGCATTCTCGCCAAAAAACTCGCTAATGATTTCGGTGAAATAAACATTAAAATATGGTTTAACTCATATGTAATAAAATTTAGTGATTTGCCTTAAAGCATGACGTAAAAACCATTTATTCTGCTAAATTTATTTTTCAGTTTTACAATTCTTACTAAATGTGTGGTATAAGAATAATTTTCGGAAAACCGCTACTATATGAACGATTGGTTTTAATACCAGAACTGTGGTTGTTTTTTACCAGACATTAAATTACTGTACTAATTTAACGCGCAGTAATTTTACCAGAATTTTTTTCTCCGTGTACCAACAATCATTTTTTTATTGAAACAAATATTAGACTCTCCTTGAAAAATAAGTACTATTACCATGTTCAGTCCAAAAAAAAAAAATAATAATAATAAAAACAAAATATATCACCTTAAACAGCTTTCGTTCTAATGATCAGATTTTCACGAATTAAGTGTCAATCTTAATGGTTTCTGGGGGTGACCTCAAATATGCTAATTAATTAGTGCTAACTATTAATTAAGTTACGAAATTAGACACAAAAACGTGCTTTCTCTGGATAAACATATATTTTTTTTACATATTTGGAATCTAGACACTTGAATTAGGGGGGGGGGGTAAACATCTACAAAATTTTAGAAAAATTGGGTCGTAAATTGTGTCGCAATAAAGGTTTATATATTTGGCGATAGTCCCGAAAACCGCCAAAAAAAGTCGCCAACGCAAATGAATATTTTAAGGTAACCCATTGACTAATTCAAAAGAGGAATGCTTAATTTTACTAGGTTGCTAGGCAACCAAGCTCTGACTAAAAAAATTGAAATAATATTCTGTGATTGCTCGGAGAGGTTTAATTAATTGTTAATAGAAAATATCTCGAAGTTTCTAGGCAATAGACAATTTTTAAGCTGCTTTCTGTCCGAAAGGCAAAAATTTTATTATTTTAATCTCCTTTGAAAAGAAAATATGAATCGATTTATAAATTATTTATGATTTTCTAAGTTTTTAGAATTTAAATACATGGACTTTTTATCTGATATCATTTAGATAGTGTTGTTTTTGCTATATTTATTCGAGGATTTCATACTAAAATCAAATTAACATAACTTATTATAGCTTTATAAAAAATTTTAGGGATAATCATTTTTACAGCTTTAATCAAGTCTTCTAGGCAAGAAAGTTTGAAGAAAAAAATAGTGCTTGAAAATAAAATGTAGATTGTATAGTAATTCTAATTCACAGTCACAAGGTTTTCTATAATTTACGATATTTCTTTTTTCTATAACTCAAGGAATTGCTGAATGTTTAGTGGCATTTTAAAAACATTGAAATATGTTATGTTTAAGAATAAGTTATTGAAATAATATGTTGCATATTGTAAGATTCATTGTTTAAAAAATCGCTTCATTCTGCTAGATATTTAGGTTACATGGTTTTCTTTAGATAAAGATGATTCGGAAATGGCATCCTCATGTTTCGATACATTCTGAAACTTACGTTCGCAAATTCACCATAAAATGTCGCACAGCATATTCTTCAATTACGATAAGCTACATTTACCACCAAATAATGCTACTATGATTATTTTTGTTTTCTTATATTATATCTGATATTCTCTTTTTAAACAGAGCTCGTTCTCAAGATAAAATATTTAAGATGCTGAAATGGGGGCACAAAAACTTAAAAGATAAAATATTTAATTTCCTTAACTCAAAATTTTAATTTTTAAGTTAAATATAACTTTTACAATATTGATGCTCTTACGTTTTTAAAGACCACATGAATCCTGTTAAAATATTAAAATGCATATATTTACTTTAACGAGTGTAAAATTCTTATCAAAATAATGATCAAGACCCAAATGTAAAACAGTATAATTGACGATAAAAACTCAACTGGCTTCAAAACATATAAAGAGAGAAGTAAAATTCGACATGTTTCGAGCGTTCAAATATAATCGCCCGTTCTCAAGACTTGTCAGGCTTGAATAACTTGTGACTTTTATTATTGGACGCTCAAAACACGTCTATTTTAATTATCATCTATTATTTCTTAAATCAATGAAGTTCTTATATTATTTTCCATTCAGTTTCTCGGGATTATTCATTTAGTTACCCAACATATTAAATTATTTCACTCGATATTAAAATAAGTTTTACATAAGTTATAGACTCAGGTTTGAAAAAAATAATAATTCACTACTTTGTGCAATTTTTTTTTTTTTTTTTTTTTTTTGCTAGAAGCCTCAACATTTTAATTTAAGGACATTAAAAAAATTCCGTTTACAATTGAAATTTCAAAAGTCGAATGTGAAAATGGAATATCCCCTAGCACCAGGAATCGAAATTAAATAGTTACAAGGAAAACTATTTCAAACAAGTTAGCATTTCTGGCCTACTCGCAGTTGTTTGAAAACTTATTTTTTATATATGGATTCTAAAGTTTATTCTACATATATTTTAGGGTATACTTTCACAGTATTTTGATCGAGTTTATTTTTACACCCTTATTTACTTAAAATTATTAAATAATTTGCTTAAAATAAATTATTCAAGCTACATGATTTAATGCATTTATAGTATAATAGTAAACGGGGCTTCCATCTCATATCCTTAACCTTAATACCGCTATCATTAAATAAATGGAATAAGCTTAGATAAATAATTAAAGTTAATTTTTTTCTCGTTTTAATATTCAAGGAATAATATGTTTCGATCAAACATATTTAATTCTAGAAATAGCGAAATTATTGAGTAGGTCCCTTGGAGCACTATCAATCTTATCCTCTTTTGACGAAATATTGGAAAAATTGGTTTTCACAGTTTCTGTAAAAAGTATGTCAGCCTTCTTGCCACGTTTTTTATTATTATTTTTTTTTTTTAAATTTTTTTTTCTTTATTAGTAGTATTAAAATAAGTTTGGAAATTATTTATTTTTTATAGCATTTTTTAAAATCAGATGACTCTAAAATTGGCACGGCTTCGGAATCTTCTTACAAATTTCAATTTTTAGTATTTCCTACTTAACAAAATAAAGCATTTTCCTGATAACAAATTATACTACAATATCTTGGGAATCATGCTAAAGTAAAAAGTTAAACAAAATAGTTTAGTATATTATCAGGAAAAAACTACTTGGTATCATAAAGAAAGAGTAAAAGATATAATGAAATAATTAGTGAATCACACGTGGTCAGATAATTAAAAATTTAATTTCCCAACTAAGATGTTAGGACTATTTTAGATAATCTATGTTGAAGTCACAAGAAACAAAAAACAACAACAACAAAAAAAAGACAATCAATTGTTTATGTTCTTTTTTCAAAAAACAAAAAAAGTATGCTTAGTAAATAATCAGCTGTTTTGCATTAAATAATTTTAAACAGCGGAATGTTTTTAATTTCTTAACAAGGTTTTTTTTTCTTAGCTAGCAGACAATAATACTTTTTTAAAAAAACTTGACTATAATTTAAAAAGGAACTTTACTTTAAAGAAAACCTAAATTAAAGTACTAAAAAAAATTATTAGTATATTAATGAAGAAATAATAAACATAAAAGGGTAAGGAATAAGATTTTTAAAAATGTTAAAATTAAATTAAATAGTTGGTGCAATAGTTCTGCGAAACACTTCCGGAAATTTCTTTTAAGATTAAGACGATATAGGGTAAACCAACCAGTGAAGGAACACACCCCAGTAAAGGAACATTTCATAGATATTTTTTAAAAATAAGATTTTAAACGTTTTAATTTAGATTGATTGGTAACAGTAGCTTATTACCTAACAATAGGATGTCATCTAACAATGCATTGAGTTACCTGGTCTTAGAGTCTTCTCTGGAAAAAATTTTGAATTTGTTAGTATCTGTTCAACGCCTTGTTTCTTTGACAAAATTGTAAGGTCAGTGTTTGTAGTTATCCGTTTAAAGTACAATTCATTGCATATAATAATGCTTTTTTCCTCATTGTGAAAAAGAGAATTCAAAATATGGTTATTGAAGTTAGGTTTTATTTATTTTAAGCATCATAACATAAGCAAGTACTGAGATTAGGGGGTATTTATTAGCTGGATTACCAAACGATGAAAACCCAATGACAAGTGTTCCTTTACTGGGATTTTTTTCAAGTTAATGAAAATAATTTTTTTTTTTAATTTTCTTGTAATTTTAGTCATATTATACATCAAAATTATGTTAAAAATACAAAAAACAAAACCTTCTAACCAGTGAAGGAACAGGCATGTTCCTTCACTGGGAATAAATTTCCCAGTGTATGAACAGTATGTGTGAAATATGATTTTACATAGATAATTGGTAGTTCTGCGATATAGAGGACACCTAAAATTCAGTTAAATGTTGTATGAATAGTTCCTATAACAATTTCATTTCAAAATGCAAATTTAATTGCTAAATTTATTTAAAAAATTATAATAATAATTTATTTATTATTTATCTTTATAAATGTAGTGATTAGTTATTACATCATACCTTAGACATCTTAATAAACTATGTTTACTGACTAAATATAACAACTAAATATAATAATAAAAGCTTGAATAGAAAATTTATTTGCAGGCTTTTGTGCCAATAATTAGCTAAATTAATATCTTATTGCGGTCTTTATTGTCCTGACGGGAACTGATAGGAAAAATCTATTTAAAGACAATCATCCAGGTGAAAAATGGGTGAAGTTTTTTTAAGACGATATCCACCGATAACTCAGTGCAATACGAAGATAATTTCAAAAGCAAAACTTACCTTAGAGAATAATATTCGAAATACTGGTTTTAAGAGCTTTAGAAGAATCTTTAGGAGGGAAGTGCATGCTTTTAGAAAGTGATTGCATTTACAATGCGAACGAAACAAGAGTTGAATACTGCCCTTAAATGGGAAAAATTATAAGGATTTATATTCTAAAGTACCTAGGAAAGAAGAAGTTTTTCCTTACTGATGAATTCTTTGAGATCAGTTATTGCAATATATTTGATTGAAAAAGCGATTCATGAAATGAAACGATGACCGCAGCAACATTTTTAAAAATGTTATCAAATTCCCTATTTTGTTTCCTCTGGATAGGTCTCATATCTGTTTTGTTCATCAAAACAAATTTTCTGCTTCTACCTAATTCATGCAAATCTCACGTTAGATCTTGAAAACAAAAGAATTTTAAAACAAAATTTTACATTCTTTTTTAAATAAGATTTTGAGGCATCAACTCATAAAGTTAAAATGCTTCTATGAAATGCGATCTTTTTCCATTCGATATAGAAAACGTTGACCTTAACAAATGCATGCAAAACAGACACCAAGAGTTATCAACAAAACACATGCTTCGAGAGTAACGATGCACTATTTTTTCAGAAGCTTGAGAAGGAATTTTGCAAATTTTTAAAGGAACATTGACAGAAAAGAGTAATCTCCCAAATATCCAATAGCCTGTGCTTTTCTCAATATGGAACAATTTATTTAAAAAAGAACATTTGGTTAATCAAATTTTGGCACTGTAGCTGATGCAACTAACATTGAAATATTGTGAAACCAGATTTTGAGATCAGTCCTCGTAAGGCATTGCTAGTTGCAAAAACAAAAGTACTGCTGAAGACCCACTAGATATAAGTCAAACTTCGAAACTCCTTTTTCTCATTTATTATCCAGTGAGGAATTTTAGAAATGGTACTGAAAAATCAAAAGAAATTTCGAAGAGGAAGGTCAAATCAACTTCAGAAAAAGAACGAAAATTTAAAGAGATTGAATGAGCTGAAAAAAAAGTTAAAGCAGAAAGTATGACGAAGAGAAAAAAAATACTTAAAAAGATTAAAAAAAAAAAAAGCTCCAAAATATGGAGAAAAGAGTAAACAAAAAAGTGATCTAATTATAATAAAAACATCATCCGATTACACAATGATAAACATTCATAATTTAGAACGGACTATTAAACTGTGAGAAAAAAAAATGAAAAACATTTTTTTTTAAATTATGTATTCAAACATTTTTTTTAATAATGTATACTTTCCATTCCATGACTGAAAAAAATTTTCCACGTTAACTGTGGTTATATGTTGTAATTCCAAGAAAAATCTTGTTTTCAGACATTTGTGGGGCCTATGGATTCCTAACGAGCATCAAACATTCTCAAAATTCCTTCATTGAAAAATTTAGTGTTGTTTCACTGGTTAGAACTGTTCCCTCATTTATCTTACTACTACTACTATCTTACTACTTATTATTTAAACCACCAAAAGCTTATTATGAAAGTCATCCAAATTTTTTTTTATATAATTTGCATTTAATAACAAATATGTCAACACCATCATTTAGCTAAAATGACAAGTTTTGAAAATTTTATGATTTTTTTAAAGGCAAGCTAAGCTTAAGTGTTCCTTCACTGGTTAGTTTACTCTATAAGATGTTGAGAAATTTGCGATGTTGTGAGAGATGCTTAAAAATGTTGACTACGTATTTTTATTAATATTTATAAAAATATATTCAAGAAATTGATAAATATTTTATTCCAAAGCTATTCATACGTATGTATATTAGGGAAATTGTATCAGTTATTGAGAAAAAAAAAAAAAAAAAAAAAAAACTAAAAAATAATCACATTAAATAAGCACAATCTGGTGTAAAATCATATTCTGTCAGAAGCATGTTTTTATAAAACTCGACATTCGTTGAATAAAATGTATTTTATTCAATAAAATGTTTTATTCAAATTTCTTTACTAAATTACAAATAGATTTTTAGACGATTAAAAAAGAAATATCGCATTTTATAGTTTAAAAAATAAAAAATGAAAAGATTAGCAAACGATTATTAGCGAAAAAAATATGAATGAAATTTTACGCTACGAGCGCTAAGTCAAGTTCCTCGTAAGTTTATCACATTTTAATATTAATCGTCCCATTTAATCATTTCTTCATTGTCACCAAATTATTTTTTGTAAAATAATTAATATTAATTTTTTTCATCTTCTAATAAATAAGAACAGTTGAAAAATATTTCAATTGCAAAATATGTAGATTAATATGTTATAAAAAAATTCATACCTTATAATTCAACATTTTTTCATCCTCACTTTAATTAAATAATAAAAAATAATAAATAATTATTAAAAATTATTTTTTTCATGAAATTATCTTTGGCTAAATGAGTTTTATAAGTGGGTGCAATTTTTTTTTTTGAATTGCTTCATTAGTTTTTAAAATATGACTGAAAGTGCAAAAAGAGAAATTAGCATTAGGGGTCCAAACTTTGAATCGCTCTCCTGACCAAACTATGGGGATCACATTTCCCAGATTGCGGCAACTCCCTACATTTTGAAGATAAGAAATCCAAATATGTAAAAAAAAATATATGTTTATACGAAGAAAGTATGTTTTTGTGTATGATTTCGTAACTTAATTAATAGTTAGCATTAATTAATTAGCATATTTGAGGTCACCCCCAGGAACCATTAAGATTGACACTTAGTTCGTGAAAATCCTATGATTAGAACGAAAGTTATTCAGGGTGATATCTTTTTTTTTTTTTTTTTTTTTGCTGACTGTACAGGGGATATTAGTTTTGCTACCTGCAATACGGCCAGAAGTTGTATATATATGTATTTATTATCAGTGGCGGCTTTTTAAAACATGAGGGCACTTCTTCAAAAATTGACAATTTTAAAAAACTTTTTTTTATTTTATTTCCTATGAGCTTCCCGAGGCCGGGATAGCTTGGTCGGTAGGGCGCTGGGCCTATGTCCAAGAGGTCGTGGGTTCGATTCTCGCCGGCCGAAGACTCCCCGTGTAGTAAATGGTGACTGATGCACGTTAAATCTGTCGAGTCTCAAAGTCCTCCATGTTCCCATAACAAATCAAAAACTCTGGGGATACTGATCCAGGAGTTTCCTTGTCTTCTGGATTGGTTCAAAATTGCAAGGCTACGGAGTTGAACATTAGCAGTCGTAAACCCATGAAATTGGGTCGGCCTGATCAACGACGGTTATAAAATAAAATAAAATCAGTCTTCCCGATGAGCAGACCTAGTGCGTTCTCCAGAAGTGGTATCCACTCTTTCATGACCACCACAATGGGTGAGATACCGTTTGCCATGTTAATTTGGACGTCTCGTTTCTGCCACACTAGATGGAAGCACCGCGACTCTATTTGGATGCTAAAGTGCACTAGGAATTTAATTTTGCCGGAAATGCCAAGAGCCAATAAGGCACTCCAGGGATCTTTTAAATGCCACATAATCATACGACATGGCCGTTGAGGATTTTCTGCATCCCAAAAATCCGGTGTCTGGGCCGGGGATATTAAAAAAAAATAAAAAATTCTAAAAAACTAAAAAAAAAAAAACTAAAAAAAATAACAATATTATTAATGTAAAGCCGTTTTTTATGCTGTTTTCGAAACTTGGTTGACCCTACAAGATTCTTAGTCGATTAAAAACTTCATTCACTTCAAAAATATACAAAATGGAAATAACAGTCGACATGTTTTCATCGCTCAAAAATAGGCGCACATTTTCAAGACTTAATACACGTGAAACCAGGCATTCACGTCTGTCAAATCTTGAAAATGAGCGTCTATTTTTGAGCGATTGAAACATGTCGACTGTTATTTCCATTTTGTTTATTTTTGAAGCGAATGAAGTTTTTAATACCACTTTCGTTTCTTGGTATTATTTATTTTATGATACAGGATTTATTTTTAAAATGAATAGCAATTTTTAGAAACAAGTGTGAAATAAAGTAATTTTCTTAATGTTATAGAACATTCTAATAATAATTAAATTTAATAAAAAATAATAATAAAAAATAATAATAATAAAATGCACATGGGTTGCATTTTCCACGAATATTGGCGATCTGATGGCAGTTGGCAGACAATTTTTTAATCGCCAGTCGCCATTATATTTAGTGGCGATGTGACCGTTAATTTTGCCATATATTATCGTGGCGTCAAAAATCAGCTTACATCTCAACTTATCGGTCTATAAACACACAAAAAAAATTTCTAAGAAACACTAACAAGTCCTATATGGCTGTGAATGTTAAAAAATTACCAAATTACAAGGTTAATGATTCAACAGTTTCAGTTAACACTTGATTTGCACAATCTATTTGGCTTAATTTCAAGCAGTATTATTGTTGAACTTCGAGGGCGTACGCTGTTTAACGTCAAAGCTATTCTTCTGAGAGTGTACTTAGTAACATTACCCATTATATTAGTGTGGATACTAGCTATAGTATACTAATTACAGTAAAGCACCATTTATACGTCTTTTTCATTTATACATCGGGATAGAGCGTTCGGCTTCCAATGAGGTGAACCGGGTTAGAATCACGGCGAAGTCTGATCGATACGAATTCCACATCTGGCTTGAACCAACCACAGTGCTAGCGTGAAATATCCTCAGTGGTAGACGGATCATGGGTTAGAGTCCCCTTGCCATCAGACAAACCGTGGGATGTTCTCGCGATCTTCCTCTCCATGTAATGCAAATGCGGGTTAGTTCCATCAAAAAGTTCTCCACCGAGGCAAATTTCTCCCAATACTTGATCCAGAAGATCCTTTGTCTTCTGGATTGGATTCAAAATTACAAGGCTACGTAGTTGAACATTAGTAGTCATGAACCCAAAAATTGGGTCAGCTGTTTAACGACGGTTATAAAAATAAAATTGCCCTAAAATTGTGCAAGCACAATTTAATTGAGAAATAGATGGAAAAAAATTTTCGTTTTCAATTTTAATAACTTCTTTGAGTGTTGCCTATATCACCATTATTAAGTGCCAAATCAACAATGCTATTGAGTAATCAAAATTATTATTTTTGCGATGAATTAAAATTTTTTACTTTTTAGTTATACGTCTTTTCATTTATATGTCATTTTATATAGGTCTACGGAAGTTGATACAAATACTGCTCTTCTTTAATATTATACTAACAGATTTTGTTGATCTGCAAGCCCATATTACTGTAGAAGATATGCTAATATATATTGGCAGATATACCATGAAGAAATACCTGAATAATGCCTGAATATATACACTCAATAATGAGAAGTGCTCTATAGTAAAACATATTGATTTGTTAGCAAATAAAATGATCGAAGCTCCTAACGAATGTCCTCTCTAATTGAATAGAGCGGAAAAACTTTTATTGTTATATTGACTTTAGTAAGCATTCTCGAATATATTTTATTGATTTATCAAGTGTTTGTATGCATGGTGCTTAATATTAATTAGTCAATCGAATATGTAGAAATAATATCGAATGTCATGTTTGATTTAATAACACATATTGAATATTATTATCTGCATAAAACATCAAGCCAAGAATTTTAAATAAAATAATGAAAATAAATGTTTTTCATTGAACAAAACCCACGTTTTAGATTTTTATTTTTTATGTATTTTTGTTCGAAAACGTCTACTGACAACATACTAAAAACGTAAGTTTTTTTTTCTTTCCGATATTTCATTTCTCGTCAACTTATATCTTGAATACCTATATTAAAGTAATGCATAAAAGATCCAAATTAATACTAAAGTAATTAATAGTAAATTAATTAATACTGAGCATTTTATAAACATATTTATTCCAAACATTACTATAAGTAAAATGAAAATACAAAACGATTCATTAAAATTGGTCCGAAATTAAACAGAATATTAAAGAAAATAGCTTGCTATACCTTCATAATACACTTTTTTTTTTAAAATTTTAGTTAGAATATTTTAAATATGTTAAAATAAATATATTGCGCAAAAATAATTTAAATTATTAAACGATTATATTATGTAATAAATTTTCCTTCATTCGATCAGTTCATTAGATCAATTCATTGGAGCAATTTAAAAGCATGTTTATTCCAAACACTACTATAAGTAAAATAAAAAAAAATACAAAAAGATTCATTAAAATAGAAGAGAATATTAAAGCTTGTTAATCGAAAGACAAATATAGAATTCTAAATAAAGTCCTCGTATTTATGTAAAAACATTGTAATTGTAGATATCCCTTTTAACATTATTGAATGATACAATAGTCATCATTAGTGAGAAACCAAGACAAAGAAGGGTAGTTTGTTCCTGCTTGTTGTTCGAGCACAATATCAAATGAGGACAATGGTATCAATCAAGCTTCCCCACCATTCAATCAATCCTACCTTATTAGCTTTCCTTTTTTAGTAATCTTTTTGTGGTTCCCTTTCTAAAATTTCATTACTATTTCGAATAAAGAAGACGACGATATTACGAAAAATAATATTTTTTATAAACAATTGTAACTATTTATAAAGTAGTTGTTAAGAATTTTCAATTAATATCTTATATCGCCAATTTAATTTTGAATACAAAGCAATTATCACTTAAAATGTTTTTTATATCAAAATATTTCCTATAAATATAATGTATTTCGTAAATATATTGCCCTGTTAATAATTGCTTTGTATTAAACCAGTTTGTAAATGTGTAATATTTCTTGTTAATATTACAGAATTAGTATCATAATTTCCCTGTTAAAAGTATAATCAATTTTTATAATTGTAAATAAACTTCTCTTGTTTCATTTTTAATTTCAAATATGAAGGAAATATCACTTAAGATGTTTCTTTTTATATTAAAATATTTCCTACTAATATACTAATACTATATAGTTAGAGAATTACTGCCATGTTAAAAAAATGAAACCAGTTTGCAGTTAACAGTAAATTTGTCTTGTTACAAAATTAATATCGAATACGAACAAAATATCTATATCTATCTATCTATCTATCTATATATATATATATATATATATATATATATATATATATATATATATATATATATATATATATATATATATATATATATATATAACGTCGTTCTTAGGCCGGGTGGGAGGGTACAAAATTTATTTATTAATTATTAATCAGAGCAGTCATGTGAGTAAGAACGAAAAGTTGCGCTCCTCGGTTATATGTTAGGGAAAATCTTGCAAAGTAAATCCGTAAAATGTTTCAATTTAGGAAAAGAGGGAAATCTTAGAAATTACTATTGGTTAATTAAATAGATCACGCTATTCCTACGAAGCTTAAAGGGAGAAATATCTTTATTTAAATGTATGCATAGTTGGGCCAAAAATAGATTTAGAAACAGGATGTGGCTTTTTAAAAGTATGATAAAGTGTTTCGATTTGAAATTAATTAGTAATAAATTAGGAGTTGTTTTATAACGAAGAAACTAACATAAAAAAATTAATAGAAGCTTTTTATGTTACATCCCCCCTCGCCGATAAATTTTTAATTACAATCCAAAAAATTTAAAAATTATCTCTTTGCAAAATATTCCCTCTGATAGAAGCACAATTAAAATGAAAATATTCAAATTTGTAATATTAACAAAATATAAATGTTATATGAACTATAAAAAATACACATTTGTAGACACAGTAAAAAAAATAATAACATAAACATTTTGAGGAATAAAAAAAGTTGTAGTAGCGCTACTTGCAAACTTAAAAGTTTGATTTTCATTTTTAATAGTTTTTTTGACTTCAGTTTTTTCAGTTCACAGTCTTTTGTTTGAATATCATAAAGTTGTTTCACCATAAGAAGTAATCCTCATAATAATACAATTTAAGTTAACTCTTAAGTCATGATAAAAAATCATAAACATTTTTAAAAATGTGTAAAACGTAAAATACAAAAACAGTTTTACAGGAAAAATTTCAATCTGAAATTATCTTCAGTGTTGTTTACCTTGTTTGAAAACAAAATAAAATAAAAATGACACAGTGGTTGTTACTCTGAAGTCCCAAGACTTCAGTATTGACATCATTTCACTTTATTTATTATTTACCTTATATATTTGTCACTTTAATAGCAAAATATTTGAAAATTTTTTGCAAAATTTCCTGAAGTTGGGAATTTATTTTTTATCTTGGATATGCACAATTCTGTCAACATAATTTTGACAATGTTACGCACCATTATCACATTTAGTATCAAGAATATTTGAAAATTCAAGATTATTTTCAGTTTTGCTATTTCAATCTTCATTTTTAAGTCTATTTTTTGTTTTATTTTTCTTTAAATTCACTTTGTTTACATTCTTGTTACTCTCATTTAGTTATTTTATGTCCAAAATTTTCTTTTCTTTCTTTCTTTTATTAATTTTTTTTTCTCTTTTATTTTTCTTTTCTTTCTACTTTCTATATTTATTTATACTTTTTCTTTATTGGTATTTTTATTGCAATCATTAACCAAGATTTCAGGAAAAATGTGTAAGAAGAAATTGCTTTTATAATCAGAAAAGATGATCAGTCTTCTCAGATTTTACATTACAACCCTTTTAACACAATTTATCACTAATTGAAATCCAAAACAAGCTCTCAAATTTAATATGGTATTAAGATAAATCAGTTTTTAAAATTTGACTGACTTAGCTATTTTCCTTATTTTTAATCTGAAGTGCAAGTTTGGTTAAGTTGCAAAATACCTTTTGTTTGTTTTACATTAACAAAGTTTTTTCTTTCCTTTTGGACATTAAGTTTTTCAAGAAGTTTAGTTGGGATGATATATAGAGTACTACCTGTATCAATGTCTAATAAGATACTTTTATTTGTCACAATCGGGTATTTGTCACTTTCATAGTTTTCATCTTTATTTGGTATGTATCCGGATACTATTAATTGTCAACTTTGTGGTTGGACACTTTATTGTTTAGGCTGGGTTTGATTCTCAGCCATCAAAGAATTAGGTTTGTTTATACAATTTTGGCCCCAATGATAAGCATTGGTTATACCAAGCTTATCACAGTATTTACATGGCTTAGGAGGCAACTCCTGGGAAGCCTGGGTGAAATGACTAGTTTGTTGTTTACTTTTATGCAACTTTTCATTTTGAATTCTAGATCTAAATTGTGGTTGTTGGTTATAACTTTGACTTGGCCGGGAAAAATTTTGATTTTGTCGAGGATTATAATTTGGATTACCCGAGTTGTTAATGAATGGCCGCCTTGGTGCCCAGCCTTGATATTGTGGTCTATACCAATTAAATTTAGACTCTGGTAATTTTTTAGTTTCAGTTTGGGGTAAGACCGTAGGTACATCATGAATGATTTTTGACACAATTGTGAGCCATTCAATTGGGGCTTTGGGTTCTTTCAAAACCAAAAGTGTTTTAATTTGGGGAGGCAAACCTATAGACAAACCCTCAATTATATGATCATTATTTAAATTTATTTTTCGACCTAACTCTACCTTTTCTGTAAAATATGAATTTAGGTCTTTAGCTTGGCCAGAAAATTTTAAATTTTGAAAATCGTTAATGCCAAAGGGAGGTGAAAAATAATGCTCTTGAAAAATTTCAGAAAATTTCTTGATATGAATTACAATTAAGGCAATTATTAATATACAATTTCAAAGCTGAACCTTTAATGAATGTTTGAAAATTTCTTGCTTTCCATTCGTCATTTAATTTGGCATCTAGAATTTGTTTTTCAAAATGTTTGAGCCAGGAAGTGAATTGAACACCAATGACAGGCTCAAAGACTAGTATGTCTGGTTTATCCTGTGCATTTTGATCCATAATTAATTTTTGTAAATTATCATTTAATTCAATTTCAGAATTATCTGTATTGCTTTAATCATTTTCTTCCATGTTAAATTTGTAATTTTTGCCGCTCCGTAAGGGCATTCAAATAACCACAATAAATTTTAACAATTAAATATTGCATTTAGAAGTAAATTAAATCTCATAGTTGCTTATTTATCGTTACCTTACGATAAATACTTAAACAAAATTTAAATTTTACAAAAATATTCAATTGATCATATATTACAACACAAAATATAATTAAAATGAAACTAAATATCCTATAACATCTTTAAGCTATTCAAATTAAATCAATTTATAAAAATAAAATTCCTCAAAGAAGAAGTAAATTTTAATAACAGTAAATAAGTTTTTGAAAATGCAAAATTAAACAATGAAAATAAAATCATTGAATAAAAATTAAGCATTTCAAATAAAATATCAAGAATGAAAAAATAAATTCAGAAATTATAATTATTTAAACACCAATTACTTCTTTATGTTAAATTGTTCACCGTGAATTATTTTCAAATCATTAATTTTTTTAGCTTTCAACTACCATAGAGACACGGGTGAAAATTGTTCACCATGAATTAATTATTTCACGTATTCACTTTTCTGATAAAACACGCGAACACACTTGCAGTATCACAACACACGCGAATAATATTCACTTGAGATCGCAGACTGGACTTCTATCAACCCTCAATGAGACCGACAAGCAGCAAGCCAGTAGGACAACGCAGCAAGGCACAGGCTGTAAGAGGCTAATTGTTGATGATTCGAACACGGTAGACGAAAATGAAACAAAACAGCGACAATATCAAATCTGCAATTGTGGTACAACGGTAGAGGCATGGATTTCTCGAAAAGGTGGAGCAAACGAAATATCTTTTTTCTTTCTTAATGTTTTCTCTATAGTCACTCCATTCTAAAAGTAAACACGATAGTTAGAAGGGGAATAAACCAATTTTCTTCTTTACGATGAGTCAATGCCAAAAGTGATGGAGAAATTTTGGCAGATTATGCTTTCGATTTCTGAGTAGGAGGTGAAAATATCACCAGCCCAGGGTTAAGGTTCATCCAAATCCAATTAATTTCGCAGCAACTGCTCGAAATTCTCTTCTAGTTTGAAGAAGCCGCGAAGAAAAGAATCAGCAGATGATTTTTAACATTGCATTGTTAAGTCCAATTTCCATCCGTTCTTTATTAAGAATTTTCCAACATGGGATTTTGTATTCTTTCAGTTTATTTATAATTTTTTTTTAATGTTTTGAAGAAGCATTTATTATAATCCTGCGCCCGTTTCATCAGTTCTTATAATCCTAAGTATTAGATCCAGATGTGATAGTTCTAAATTTTACAGGAGTTTTATGAAATTTAGGACTGATAATTCAGTTAGGAAATTGTATATTGCTAATTTTAATTTTTAATCTCTTATATAAAGCTAAAAATTTTTTAATGACAATATTATTATTTAAATTACTCAGCTTAAAATTTTTAATATTTTTTCATTCCGTATTTAAAAGTTCAATATAGAATTTTTTACAGAAGATTGCATAATTATTGTTAGCTTTGTCTATGGGAGTAATTACAAAATTTTTTTGAAGTTGCTTAATTGATTGAACAATATTAGAAAAATTTGCTGAATTGTTACTGTTATTTAAAATATCTTTTTTATTGAAAACAAAGTTTTTAAAGTAATAATGAACACCTCATTTCCATTTTGTTAGCATTCCTAAAGCTAAAGAGAATCTATTTGATATCTTTAACCCACTGACGGTTCTGCACGTAGAAAGTCGTATTTTAACCTGCAGTCTTCACTGCATAGCAAAACCGGTTTTCCAATGTTAATAGATAGGGGAACTGTGTGTAGGGGAGAAACTTTCTCCCAATTTCACCCATTTCCTTAACCGCCAGTGAAACAAAAAACTATTGAGAGCATAAAGAAAGTATTGGGTAATATAGTAAATGGGTCTAAATTTTGTGCCTTTAACAATAAATTCCTAAGTTCTAAGTTTTCTATAATATTTAAATTAAGAGTAATAATATGTTTATGATGTTTATCAACAAAATCAAAATATTTCTCTTCCTCACAGTGACATTCATAATCGGATATATTAATCGTCCCTTAATTCTTGCTTATATCATTATAATTAAATATAGTTCTACCAAGAGATTTATTATATTTAAGGCATTTAATTATGTTAAAATCTTTTAATGGAAATAAAGTTTAAAAATTTTTAAAAATATTATGAAATTTGATCTTATCGAAAATAGGATTTTTAAAGTTAATAACGAAATATAAATTATCTAAATTTTTCTTTTTATTTGGCGAAATTTTACTCATTTTGGCTGATGTATATAAGCTCTACGATCTTATTATTAACTTTTCTTTTATTAATTTACACTTCAAAATTCTTTGCTTTGATCTTATCTTGATAAAAATTTATCTGATTATCTTGATCTATCTTGATAAAAAACAATGGATACCCAACTAAAATAATAAAATTTTATATAAAATCATTGAGTTTATTATTGTATTGAGTTTATTATTGTATCATCGTATATTATTGTAGATATATTAACTAAAAATTTTCTTTGTTAATTTATATAGTTTCCCATGTGCAAATCCATTTCGGGTAAATCCGTGGGCAAAATTAATTACTAAAAATTTATTTGTTAATTTGTATAATTTTTCCATGTGCAAATCCATTTCGGGCAAATCTGTGGTCAAAATTATTTACTAAAAAATACTTTACTAAAAAATTCCTTCATTAATATAGATTATTACTTCGCTTTATAGATTATGTTTTATGTTCTATTCTGTTTTTTCTTTATATTTTATTTTCTGTTTTTACGTGTTATTTTTACTTATTGTGTTCTATTTTATTTGTTGTTATTTTTGTAAAAATTTTTTGAGTGCTCCTCACACTATTGTATTGATGTATTTTGCTTTGGCTATATTAATACAATATTAGAAAGCACTCTCTTTTGCAGATATAATCGTGAGGGCTGATGAAAAGATTATATCTTTATTTTCCGGATTTTTTTAAAAGAATTCTAACCTTTTTTTTTCCTTCCAGTTTTTGTTATTTTTATTAATTTTATTTTTTTCCCCTTTATTCAGTAGTCTGTGATTTTCCTTTGTTTTATCTTCATTTTGAACTTATTTTATGAGTTCTATTTACTTGCAGCTTATACGCAATAAATGAAACTTATTGTTTTTCTTAATTTTCTTCGTGCTTTTTTGTATTTATTTATTATGCTATATATATATATATATATATATATATATATATATATATATATACTGAAAGTAATGCGCACATTTTCTGGGAAAAATAGATTTATTAATCCTATGGGTACAAATGGTTAAAATTCTTCAAAATAGTTCCCTTGTGCATGAATACACTTGCGGAGACGATTCTGCCACGCCTGAAAAGCACCATGGAACTCCTCGACAGGAATGCAGGAGGTTGGGGCACCACCTCATCAATTCCAACAATTCTTCACTGCGCAAAACTTCTTTTTGCTCTTCCGTCAACACATTCGGCACAATCTTCGCGCAAACCTTTCGCATTTGCAAATCCTCCGTCACAATCCCATGTACCACACATTTTGACAAGCTCAGGGTGTAAGCGATTGCCTGAATGCTTAACCGACGGTCTGACTTCAAAACTTCACGCACACGCTGGGCGTTTTAATCAGGTCGGGCTGTTGTTGGGCGTCCAGAACGAGGCTCATCGTTGACCTTCTCCCGACCCTCTTTGGAGTCCTTATGCCACCTTCCACACTGAGATCTCGAAATGCATTCCTCCTTAAAGGCGTCTTGAAGCATGTGATGAGTTTCTTAAATAAATAATGTTTTGGTATTCTTAAATAAATAAAACAATTTCTAAAATGCTCTTTGCACATGGTACCAATACTTTTTATCCTAATTTGATCCGTAATGTTTAACAGTGTCATGTTTAGATTTCACGTAGTTGGAACGAGAATTTTCCTCTCCTCCACCGTTGAGATGTTTTTGGTATTCTTAAATAAATAAAACAATTTCTAAAATGCTCTTTGCACATGGTACCAATACTTTTTATCCTAATTTAATCCGTAATGTTTAACAGTGTCATGTTTAGATTTCACGTAGTTGGAACGAGAATTTTCCTTTCTTCCACCGTTGAGATGTTTTTGGTATTCTTAAATAAATAAAACAATTTCTAAAATGCTCTCTGCACATGGTACCAATACTTTTTATCCTAATTTGATCCGTAATGTTTAACAGTGTCATGTTTAGATTTCACGTAGTTGGAACGAGAATTTTCCTCTCCTCCACCGTTGAGATGTTTTTGGTATTCTTAAATAAATAAACAATTTCTAAAATGCTCTTTGCACATGGTACCAATACTTTTTATCCTAATTTAATCCGTAATGCTTAACAGTGTCATGTTTAAATTTCACGTAGTTGGAACGAGAATTTTCCTCTCCTCCACCGTTGAGATGTTTTTGGTATTCTTAAATAAATAAAACAATTTCTAAAATGCTCTCTGCACATGGTACCAATACTTTTTATCCTAATTTGATCCGTAATGTTTAACAGTGTCATGTTTAGATTTCACGTAGTTGGAACGAGAATTTTCCTCTCCTCCACCGTTGAGATGTTTTTGGTATTCTTAAATAAATAAAACAATTTCTAAAATGCTCTTTGCACATGGTACCAATACTTTTTATCCTAATTTGATCCGTAATGTTTAACAGTGTCATGTTTAGATTTCACGTAGTTGGAACGAGAATTTTCCTTTCTTCTGCATTGAGAAATGTGTTTGGTATCCATAAATAAATGAAGGAACTTCTAAAATGGTCTCGTATAAAAATAAGTAATTAATATTTCCGTGATTATTAAAAAAAATATCCCTGTAAAAAGGAAATACGAATGTGATTTCTTTTGCCTGGTCATAAAAAGTGTTCATTTTTAGTTGAAGAAAAGAAAGCAACGTAATCTAGTTCTGGTCATGTGACTCCTTTATTTGAGCGTCAAATCTGTTTCCGGAAAGGCTATTGTCCAAGGTTTGGATAGAAAGCCGTTGACAGGCCTTCACAAAAACTTGCTACAAATAGGGTCAAGCGAGGTGAAGCATGTAATCAGTTAGGTGACAGGGAAAGGTATTAAGAGCTCGGCTGGATGTGACAATCAGCACTGACCACTCCAAATCCTTAGAGAGGGATCATTTCTGCACCAACACCTTCTCTATTTTCTTTACTTCAACTTTTAGATTAAAACTAAAGAAAGGTCACGATTCATATAGTAGACACTCTCATTGAATAAAATTGATTAAAGAGGTCGTATTGTAAGAATAATCAAAATTACCGTCTTGAAAGTACTTTTTTTCCAAACTTTCTGTCCTTTACACTGTAAAAAAAAATCGAATAAATATTAAATAGAAACATTGATTATTATTTTTTTAAAGAGAGGATATTGCTGAAGAGACGAGACATACTTTATTTATTATTCCCCAAGTCAAAGTTTTTAATGGTTTTCCATTGATGGACCAACAATAATCTTGATGGTAACTATCAATAACTCCATCATGAACCATTATATTTTTAATGATAAGCAACATTAGCTATCACCCTAATATAGAAATTCTGACTGATTTAAGTCCTACATAAGAACTTGTTTTGATAGTCTGTTCATTATTAACCATCAGAAATTTCCATAATAGTTTCTTAGAAATCAAATGTTGGAACGATCAAATAAATTCGTCAAAAGACAGAAAATGTCTGTTTTTTGAAACACAGACTGTAAAAAGTTTAAAAGTTTGAAAACGACACATTTTTTCAGTAAACAGATGTGTACAGTCAGCAAAAAAAAAAAGATATCACCCTGAATAATTTTCGTTCTAATGATCGGATTTTCACGAACTAAGTGTCAATCTTAATGGTTCCTGGGGGTGACCTCAAATATGCTAATTAGTTAGTGCTAACTATTAATTAAGTTACGAAATCAGACACTAAAACATACTTTCTCTGAATAAACATATATTTTTTTTTACATATTTGATTCCTTATCTTCAAAATATAGGGAGTAGCCGCAATCTGGAAAATGTGGTCCCCATAGTTTGGTCAGGAGGGCGATTCATAGTTTGGACCCCTTAATGTTAATTTCACTTTTTGCGTTTTCAGTCATATTTTAAAAACTAATGAAGCAATTCAAAAAAATATTGCACCAAATCATAAAACGCATTTACCCAAAGATAATTTCATGAAAAAAATAATTTTTAATAATTATTAATTATTTTTTATTATTTAATTAAAGAGAGGATGAAAAAATTTTGAATTATAAGGTATGGATTTTTTTATACCATATTAATCTACATGCTTTTCAATTGAAAAATCTAAAGTTTCAACTGTTTTTATTTATTAGAAGATGAGAAAAATTAAAATTAATTATTTTAAAAAAAATAATTTGGCGACAATGAAAAAATGATTAAATGGGGCGATTAATATTAAAATGTGATAAACTTACGAAGAACTTGATTTAGCGCGCGTGGCGTAAAATTTCATTTATATTTTTTTCGCTAATAATCGTTTGCTAATCATTTTATTTTAATTTTTTTAAAACCATAAAATACAATGTTTCTTTTTTAGTCCTCTAAAAATCTATTTGAAATTAAGTAAAGAAATTTGAATAAAACATTTTATTGAATAAAAAACATTTTATTCAACGAATGTCGAGTTTTATAAAAGCATGCTTTTGATAGAATATGATTATACACCAGATTGTGCTTATTTAATGTGATGATTTTTTAGTTTTTTTTTTCTCAATAACTGATACAATTACAATAATATACATACGTATGAATAGATTTGGAATAAAATATTTCTCAGTTTCTTGTATATATTTTTTATGAATATTAATAAAAATACGTAGTAAACATATTTAAGCATATCTCACGTCATCGCAAATTTCTCAACATCTTATATATCGTGTTAATCTTAAAAGTAATTTTTTAATCACCTGTCCGGAAGTGTTTCGCAGAACTATTTTACCAACTATTTAATTAAATTTTAGCATTTTTAAAAATTTTATTCTTTACCCTACTACATTTATTATTTCTTCATTAATATACTAATCAATTTTTTTAGTACTATAATTTTAATTTTCTTTAAAGTAAAGTTCCTTTTTACATTATAGTCAAGTTTTTTTTAAAAGAATTATTGTCTGCTAGCTAAGAATAAAGCCTTGTTAAGAAATTAAAAATACTCCGCTGTTTAAAATTATTTAATGCAAAACAGCTGATTATTTACTAAGCATACTATTTTTTTTTTTTTTTTGAAAAAAGAATATAAATCATTGATTGTCTTTTTTGTTTTGTTTCTTGTGACTTCAACATACATTATCTAAAATAGTGTCCATGTTTTATAAGTCACTACAAAGAGTATTAACATACCGAACATAAAAAGCTGTCAAATACGTAGCCAAAACTTTTAAGCGTCTTAAAATATCTCAGTATCTTAAATGATTCTTTCTTTATGATTCCATGTAGATTTTTTTCCGGATAATATACTAAACTATTTTGTTTAATTTTTTACTTTAGCACGATTCCCAAGGTATTATTGTAGTATAATTTGTTATCAGGAACAATGCCTTATTTTGTTTAGAAGGAAACACTAAAAATTGAAATTTGTAAAAAGTTTCCGAAGCCGTGCGAATTTTAGAATCATCTGATTTAAAAAAAATCAATAAAAAATACGTAAATTTCCGAACTTATTTTGATTAAAAATAAAAAAATAATAAAAAACGTGGCAAGAAGGCTAACATACTTTTTACAGAACTGTGAAAACCAGTTTTTCCAATATTTCGTCAAAAGAGGATAAGATTGATAGTGCTCCAAGGGACCTACTCAATAATTTCGCTATTTCTAGAATTAAATATGTTTGATCGAAACATATTATTCCTTGAATATTAAAACGAGAAAAAAATTAACTTTAATTATTTATCTAAGCTTATTCCATTTATTTAATGATAGCGGTATTAAGGTTAAGGATATGAGATGGAAGCCCCGTTTACTATTATACTATAAATGCATTAAATCATGTAGCTTGAATAATTTATTTTAAGCAAATTATTTAATAATTTTAAGTAAATAAGGGTGTAAAAATAAACTCGATCAAAATACTGTGAAAGTATACCCTAAAATATATGTAGAATAAACTTTAGAATCCATATATAAAAAATAAGTTTTCAAACAACTTCGAGTAGGACGGAAACGCTAAATTGTTTAAAATAGTTGTCCTTGTAACTATTTAATTTCGATTTCTGGTGCTAGGGGACATTCCATTTTCACATTCGACTTTTGAAATTTCAATTGTAAACGGAATTTTTTTATGTCCTTAAATTAAAATGTTAAGGCTTGCAGCAAAAAAAAAATTGTACTGCATTGATTTTTTTTACAAAATAGCGAATTACTATTTTTTTAATCTAAGAACCTGTGCCTATAACTTAAGTAAAACTTATTTTAATATCGAGTGAAATAATTTAATATATTGTGTAACTAAATAGATAATCCCAAGAAATTGAATGGAAAATATAAAAACTTCATTGATTTAAAAATTAATAGATGATGATAAAAATAGACATGTTTTGAGCACAATAATAAAAGTCACAAGTTATTCAAGCTTGACAAATTTTGAGAATGGGTGAATATATTTGAACGCTCGAAACATGTCGACTTTTACTTCCTTCTTCATATTTTTTGAAGCCAGTTGAGTTTTTATCATCAATTATACTGTTTTACATTTGGGTCTTGATCATTATTTTGATAAGGATTTTACACTCGTTAAAGTAAAAATATGCATTTTCATATTTCAACAGGAATTATGTGGTCTTTAAAAACATAAGAGCATCAATATTGTAAAAGTTATATTTAACTTGGTTTAAAATTAAAATTTTGAGACCAGATATTTTGAGTTGATGAAATTAAATATTTTATCTTTTAAGTTTTCGTGCCCCCCTTTCAGTATCTTAAGGACCTTACAAGCTCTGTTTAAAAAGAGAGTATCATATCAGAGATATATAAGAAAACAAAAATAATCATAGTATCAGTATTTGGTGGTAAATGTAGCTTATCGTAATTGAAGAATATGCTGTGCGATATTTTATGGTGAATTTGCGAACGTAAGTTTCTAAATGTATCGAAGCATAAGGATGCTATTTGCTAATCATCTTTATCCAAAGAAAACCTTGTTATCTAAATATCTAGCAGAATGAAGCGATTTTTGAAACAATGAATCATACTATATGCAACATATTATTTCAATATCTTATTCTTAAACATAACCTATTTCAATGCTTTTAAAATACCACTAAATTCCTTGAGTCAGCAATTCCTTGAGTTATAGGAAAAAGAAATATCGTAAATTATAGAAAAACTTGTGAATGCGCATTAGAATTACTATACAATATACATTTTATTTTTCAAGCACTTTTTTTTTCTTCAAACTTTCTTGTCTAGAAGACTTGATTAAAGCTGTAAAAGTGATTATCCCTAAAATTTTATATTTAGCCATAATAAGTTATGTTAATTTGATTTTTGTATGAAATCCTCGAATAAATATAGCAGAAACAACATAATCTAAATAATATCAGATAAAATGTTCATGTATTTAAATTCTAAAACTTAGAAAATCATAAATAATTTATAATCGATTCAAATTTTCTTTTCAAGGAAGATTAAAATAAAAAAAACTTTGCTTTTTGGACAGAAATCAGCTTAAAAATTGTCAATTGCCTAGAAACTTCGAGATATTTTCTATTAACTATTAATTAAACCTCTCTGAGTAATCACAGAACATTTTAATTTTAACATTTAATTTTTTTTCCAGTCAGAGCTTGGTTGCTTAGCAACCTAGTAAAATTAAGCATTCTTCTTTTGTATTAGTCAATGGGTTATCTTAAAATATTTATTTGCGCTGGCGACTTTTTTTGCCGGTTTTCTGGACGATCGCCAAATATATAAACCTTTGTTGCGACCCTATTTATCACCCATTTTTTTCAAAATTTTGTCTACCCCCCCTAATTCAAGTATCTGGATTCCAAATATGTAAAAAAAAATATATGTTTATTCAGAGAAAGTACGTTTTTGTGTCTGATTTCGTAACTTAATTAATAGTTAGCACTAACTAATTAGCATATTTTAAGTCACCCCCAGGAACCATTAAGATTGACACTTAGTTCGTGAAAATCCGATCATTAGAACGAAAATTATTCAGGGTGATATCTTTTTTTTTTGCTGACTGTACATTGATATAAATATTATTTGTTAGGGGCAGGTATTTCTTTTTCAAAACTTTAATGTAAAAAAAATAACATACAAGACACTTTGATATCCGCCAAATATAATCTAAAGAAATCTTTCGCGAATGCTACAAGTTTCGGTTTCTTTACCTCACCTGTTTCATACAAGTAACGGCTGCAACTATGTGAATTTCTGCATCTCACCTTTGTTAATTTTTCACTTTTTTATATTTCAGTTACAGCATCTAGTTATAAACCCAAAGGTCCTTGGTTCGATTCATTTTTTCTGCAACATTTCCATCTTCTATTTCCTTCTTTTTTTTACATTACATTACTTTAAAGTACATTACTTTGCATTACATTACTTTCCATTACATTATTTTACATTACATTACTTTACATCACATTACTTTACATCACATTACTTTACATCACAATACTTTACATCACAATACTTTACATTACATTACATTACCTTACAATACATTATCACTGCCCCTATTGCCTAAATTTAGATACTTTACAAAAAAAAATGTATATGGGGAAATTGTTGTAACATTTGACACTTATGATTTCTAAAAACTAATGGCAACAATAGAATTGTATTTATTTCTAAATATGACCTTCACAAATAGATGAGACATTACTGTTATGGTTATCTTGCCAAACTTTGAAAGAAAGACATTTTCCTAGTCAAAAATTTTTTTCATTTTATTTTAGTTTTCTAAATATGAATTTTGATAGTAAATATGAATTTTTGCAAGTAAATGTGGTAAAATTTGGCAATTTTAATAAAGTTTTGGTAATTTTAACAGTATAATTATAGAATAATTTGTGATGACGCAAGAATATTTATTTTGAAAACCTTTATTTTATTTAGTAAACGCTGGTTGACTTTGTTTTTATCAGTTCGTTCTTTTTATTTCTATGTAAGCTATAAGCGATCAGCCTTTACAACTATGAGAAATGAGTTTCTGAAAATATACGAACTAGGATTATGCTAAAATAAATCAGTACTTTAACTAGACTGAACTAAGTCAGAAGCTTGACTGTTAAGTATCAATACTTTTCTTACATTCTAAAATGGAAAAGAAGAGGTAGCAGGTTCGAATCCCACTACTACCTTGGAAGTATAAATTTATTTATATTTATTATTTTCATTGTTACACATATTTATGCACGCTTGTGTGAATGGCATTTCGCCAATGTTTCAATAATCGTCAATAATGATTCATAATCACGATTTTTTTCATGGTGTAAAATTGCTGAAATCATGCTGACGTTATGTTTAAACGGCTCCATATGAAAAGTGTCTCAATATACAATAGCATTGTTATTCTACTTTCCAATGCGTAGAATAACATTATTATTCTACACATTGGGAATTCACATCTAAGCAAAGATAAATCTCTATTGTGCAATTCGGAAGGTGTTCTTTTAACTCATCTGTTTCCTCGGACAATCTAATTGGTTTTCAATTCCGCTTTCTTTAATAGTTTGTCAGGTTTCGACTGTCATTTTGTTTATTCAAAGCTAAATATTAACATGCAACCTCTAATGTGTATTTATTCTTTATTGTTAAGGGTTCTAAGAAATTATAGGTAGTGATTATGATGTTGGATGCTGGTGATTAAATGTATACTATACTGAAAATAAGGATATCATCATTCTAAAAAAATTAATAACTAAACAGTGAGAAAAAAAAGTATCATAAAAACTACCAGAATATGGCACAATTTACTGAGTTTTCTGGTTTATATGAAGACGAAAATAAATTTCTTATTTTTTATCGTAGTACTTTGGTAATAAATTATTCTAAAATTATCAATTAAATCTAATTTTATTATTATGTGGGTAAGTAGTAAATTTAGTAAATTCGAAATTATAAAACTACATTACTAAACAGTAATTGTGAAAAGTATGCTACAATTTCTATGAACTATCCTGAACTCATAAGCGAGATAATTCGCGCGTTTTGCTATTACGTCATTAGGGCATATCAGTCATGGCTAAGCAATATTTTTCTTTCTGTTAGGTGCATCAATTTTTTTTCTTCTTTTTTGATGATTACAGGTTAAATATGTATACTTGTGTGAGCGTGTTTGCAAATAATTTATGCAATTTTTTTTTTGTAATTCATTTTACAAAAAAAATTTACTATTAAGTTATTTTTATTTATTTATTTTCATTTTATCCAAATATCTTTGGAATCACTGAGATAATTTCTAAACTCTCTTAAAAATTATGTATTCTTATCAAAAAGGTCATTGTTGCAAATGTTTTAGCAAGGAATTTGTAGATGTCACGAATTTCTTAATCTGTAGCGTGCAACAGCTAAGTATTCTCATAGAATTAAAAATGCATGAAATAAAAAAATATATATATTAAAAAAAAACATTCTCAAAAGTTAAAAAAAAAATTAATAAGAAGATGCAGAAAAATCTAACAATGATAAACAAAAATTTTCAAACTTTTCTTTCAAAAATGCATAAATAAAAATTTAAAAAACGAATAAAATATTAAATTTATAACACGGTAATTAAATTTAAATTATACGATTAGTTTCTAAAGTAAATAAGTAAAATAGAACAGTTAAGAAACTTCAAACTCTTTGGACCAAATAATAATAATTAAGAACGGACTCTGGTTTTACTAATAAATTTCAGACAGTAATGGCAAATAAAGTTTTTAATTGGAATTCTAAATTTCTATATTTTGCGTGTGATTCCATTAGGGGATTGTTAAGTATAATTATTAAAACTCTGATTAAAACTAACTTCCCCGATTATTCGATAAATGAAGAAATATGCAATAAAACTTCTTTTGAATCTACTTGAGAAGTTTTGTTAATGAAATAATCTTCATAAAAGGCTGCGTAGAATATCTCATCTATAATTGTTAATAACACGCAGTCATAACCATTTTTGTAATACCCTACTAATTATTATTGAAAGTTACCTATTTTTTCTCTTTTTACACTCCATATCAAGGTGAAACTTTAGTCCCCCACGAACTTCCTCTTTGAAAAAATTAATAAAGAATAAAATGTAATATTTATAACGTGGCACTCAACTTTAAATTATGCGATTTATTTGTAAAAAAAAAAATGTTTAGAAACATTAAGCTTTTGGTCCTAATAATAATAATTAAGAACATTAAAAAAAATTTTCCAAGTTAGTGAGCATAGCTTGATTTAATGTTTGTGAATAGAGAAAAAGTAAGGATTCTTCCTCAAATAACTGAGAAAGTAATTATCGTAGGTGGGGTGGTTTAATTAAACTCATTACAAGTTATATCGGAGAAAGGACGAGATTATTCCCTAGGCGGCTCATATGATTAAGAGAGGACTTTAATGTCTGCTAAACATGCACTGATAATTTGACTTTTATTAGCTTATGGATCGGTACATCATTAAACATTCATGCGAGGATTTTATTTCTTGAATTTAGAGAGGGGACAACATTTTTTTTTTAAATAACTTCTTTAATATTCTTCAAAGACCTCAATCAATATATCAATTGTAAATCAATTCTTTGCATCCCAAGAAAACACCCTACATTCTCAACGTGCTTAAAAGACATTTTGCAATTTAGGTGACTTCGTAGTGATTATATTTTGTACATTTTAGGTACCTGAATCCAATGTTTAATAATATATTATTTATTTTCGACAAAGATATCCTTCGCCACAACACACAATGTAAAGTAAAAAATCTTGTATGTCTACTTTACTTTGTAGAACTGTCTTCTTATCATTTAAATCCGTTAATTTATAGCCAATGAGCATATTAAATATTCGATATGACAAAGATCACATTTTGCAATCAGTAGTTTGAGAGATTCCCAATCTTTACACAATGTTTTAATTATATATTAATTATTTAATAACGACAAAGATGTCGCAATAAATAAGGTTAACATAACGCAAGGCATTTTGCAATTAGTAGTTTGAGTGATTCCCAATCTTTACACAATGTTTTAATTATATATTAATTATTTAATAACGACAAAGCTATCCTTTGTCTCAATCACTATAACACAATACAAAGTGAATTAGCATTTAAAATCTATTAAACGTTGTAGAATTTGATAATTGAGTGTCTAAAACCATCGTATCCTCCGAATGCGTTGATTAATACCCAAGGAGTCTATAAAATAATCATTAATCAATCGATATGGAGCCGTGATGGCTCAGGGGATAGAACGTTCACCTACCAATGAGGTGAACCGGGTTGGAATCCCAGCGATGATTCGTCGATACGAATTTCGCATCCGGCTTGTACCGATCACAGTTCTGACGTAAAATATTCTCACTGGTAGACGGATCACGACTTAGAGTCTCCTTGCTGTCCGGCTAAGCATTGGAGATTTTCTCTTCATGTAACGCAAATGCGAGTTATTTCCATCAAAACAACCTCTACGAAGGCAAATTTCTCCCAATACTTGATCTAGGAGTTCTCTTGTCTTCTGGATTGGGTTAAAATTATAAGGCTACGGAGTTGAACATTAGTTGTCGTAAACCCAAAAATTGGGTCTGCTGTTCGACGATGATTATAAAATAAAATTAAAAAAATAATTGATATGACAAAGATGTTGCAATCATTACATGCAATGAATAAGCTTGAAATTCTACAAAGCATTTAGTTCAGTGAATTAGTTTCAGTGATACGAGAATCCTTAGACAATGTTTTAATTATATGTTAATTGTATACTTACGACTAAGTTATCCTTTGCCTCAGCCACTTAATACAATACAAATTAAATAAAGTCTACTTGGTGTTGTAGAATTTGTTATTTGAGAGGCTCAAGTATTCGTACCCTTCATATGTTTTTAATTAATAGCCAGAAAGCCAATAAAATATTATTTACTCGATATAATAAAGCAATCATTATATGCAATGAATAAGCTTGAAATTCTACAAAGCATTTTGCATTTAGTTCAGTGAATTAGTTTCAGTGATACGTGAATCCTTAGACAATGTTTTAATTATATGTTAATTGTATACTTACGACTAAGTTATCCTTTGCCTCAGCCACTTAATACAATACAAATTAAATAAAGTCTACTTGGTGTTGTAGAATTTGTTATTTGAGTGGCTCAAGTATTCGTACCCTTCATATGTTTTTAATTAATAGCCAGAAAGCCAATAAAATATTATTTACTCGATATAATAAAGCAATCATTATATGCAATGAATAAGCTTGAAATTCTACAAAGCATTTTGCATTTAGTTCAGTGAATTAGTTTCAGTGATACGTGAATCCTTAGACAATGTTTTAATTATATGTTAATTGTATACTTACGACTAAGTTATCCTTTGCCTCAGCCACTTAATACAATACAAATTAAATAAAGTCTACTTGGTGTTGTAGAATTTGTTATTTGAGTGGCTCAAGTATTCGTACCCTTCATATGTTTTTAATTAATAGTCAGAAAGCCAATAAAATATTATTTACTCGATATAATAAAGCAATCATTATATGCAATGAATAAGCTTGAAATTCTACAAAGCATTTTGCATTTAGTTCAGTGAATTAGTTTCAGTGATACGTGAATCCTTAGACAATGTTTTAATTATATGTTAATTGTATACTTACGACTAAGTTATCCTTTGCCTCAGCTACTTAATACAATACAAATTAAATAAAGTCTACTTGGTGTTGTAGAATTTGTTATTCGAGTGGCTCAAGTATTCGTACCCTTCATATGTTTTTAATTAATAGCCAGAAAGCCAATAAAATATTATTTACTCGATATAATAAAGCAATCATTATATGCAATGAATAAGCTTGAAATTCTACAAAGCATTTTGCATTTAGTTCAGTGAATTAGTTTCAGTGATACGTGAATCCTTAGACAATGTTTTAATTATATGTTAATTGTATACTTACGACTAAGTTATCCTTTGCCTCAGCCACTTAATACAATACAAATTAAATAAAGTTTACTTGGTGTTGTAGAATTTGTTATTTGAGTGGCTCAAGTATTCGTACCCTTCATATGTTTTTAATTAATAGCCAGAAAGCCAATAAAATATTATTTACTCGATATAATAAAGCAATCATTATATGCAATGAATCAGTTGCACAAGGCATTTTGCAATTTGTAGTTTGAGTGTTTCCGTATACTTCAGATTCCTGAATCCATAGCCATTCCATTATATCAGCGTTTCTCAACCTTTCAGTATTCGCGGCCCAATATTCAATCATAATTTTCATCGCGCCCCCCGCTTACAGTAAAATGTGTACAACAATAATGTATATGGGGTATTTTGAATTATTTTTAACAAACTGCCATAACAAAAGTAAAGTAAAAGCCAGCAGCAATTGAGATTATAAAAACTATGTTTGGAGATAATTTATCAAAACATTTGCAGTCCATACCTCTTTCAAATGATACTGTTGCTAGTCGAATTGGTTATATAGCTGACGATGTATAGTGTCAGCTTTTCTCGAAATTGCGTGACGAATTGTTTTCAATACAGCTTGATGAACAGGCAGCAGATACAACAACATATATTAATAAAGCTGCTCATTTAATTGCCTATGCTCGATTTTGTGATAATATGTCAGTAGTAGAACTACTCAAAACAACAGCGCTCGCATTATTTGCTATTTCAAATGATTTTATGAATGAGGCAAACATAGAATGCAAAAATTGCGTCGGAATATGAACCGATGGTGTTCGTTCAATGTCCGAAAGATTCCAAAGTATACAAGCACTTGTAAAACAACAAAAATGGCCTCAATACGGCTGAACACATTGCATGATCCACAGAGACGCTTATAAAAATGAGACCCTTCAGATCGAGAACCTTTTCCGCACTTTATAAAGACATGGGTTCAGTATATCCAGCTTTACTATTTAATTGCGAGGCAAGATGATTATCACGTGAGAAATTTTTGCAAATGAATTAAGAGAAGAAATCGCCATTTTCCTGGAAGATAACAGACCGGAAGCCGAGAATTTTCGCGATAGTTTATTTGTGATGAAATTGAGCTTTGTCATCATATTCGAGAAATTAAATAACTTAAATCTTAAACTCCAGGGATCAAATACACATAAGTTGGGTACGAGAGATAAAGTTAAAGCTTTTTGTAGAAAATTGGAATCATGGGGCAGAAATTTAAAGCAAAAAAACCTAACAATGTTTGCAAATGTGGATGATTGTACGAAAACTTATAACGAACTGTTATATTATTATGTTATATTCTGTTATATTATGAAGAAGAGCATGTAAAAGCTGTTTTAAAACCATTGAAAATCCTTTAGCCATGCTGGCAAAGAATTTTAAAAAGTATTTATTACTGACAACAAACTGATAGCAAGTTACGAGTGGGTTAGGGATTCATTTCATAAGACTCCCGAAGGACTCCCTATTGATGAGGAAGAAAACTTCATAGATTTCACGACGAGTGGCGAAACCAAAAAACAATTTAGTAATAAATCACTATTTGAAAGTAAAGGATGATTTTTCTGCACTAAAAACAAGGGCATTTCGTATTCTATTACCATTTTGAACATCCTACTTTTGTTAAACTAGATTTTCTTCTGTGGCTTCTTTAAAGACAAAATATAGATCTCGACTAAATATGGAAACAGAACTGAGAGTGGCTATTTCTAATATTAAGCTTTTCCTCGAAAAGCGTTGCTCTGCAAGACAGGCCCAAAGAAGTCACTAATAATTATTAAATTTGTTTTTAATTTAATATGTTTTGATTAAGTAAGGTAGGTGAGCCTAAGGTGGCCAGTGCTCCTAAAATAGCCCACCTCCAAAAGTAGAATTATTTTTATTTTGAATCACAAGATGGCCCTACTGCATTGTAAATCTTGCATCTGAGGTGCACGTGGCTAAATTGGAAGAGATTTCTTTCAATGGCCTTCATTGTATAAAGTGATTTTATTTTTTGCAGTTGTCATTCTAAATTCCGGGTAGGAAGATATTGTTATTTATATGTGTTAAAATTCTTAGAACTTTGAATTATGATGTGTTTTCTGAAGATTTATTTCTTTTTCTTTAACCACATTACTTTAATTTGAATTAATCTTTCAGATTAATAGTTTTAAGTCTTGCAAATGGTGACCATGTGCATGTTTCCAAGGTGGCCCGACACCTGTGCCACTTTGGAGACACGTGGGCCACCTTTGGAAGCAAACGTGGAAATTAATAATAAATCAGTACGTAGTATACTATTTTTCAAAAAGAATTATTTAATTGAATTTAATTGAATTGATTTATTTAATTTTAAGTAAATGTGGAACTTAGGTGCTTTTTAAATTTTTATAATATTTTGACGTTATCGGCACTTTTGAAGTGTTTGCGATATTTTGTTTGCATTAAAAAAAAATTTTCAGGTATTTTTTGGTGTTTTCATGGTAGTTCTGAGTGTTTTTGTGGTGAGTTCTGGTATTTTCTTGTAAATTTGTGTGTTTTTATACTACTTATGGGTTAGGTTAGTTAACTCTAGTATAGTTATTTTTAACTCTTACTTATTAGTTATGGTTAGTTAACCCTTTTGAAAGAACTAACTCCGTAATTCTTGTTTTATTCTAATGAGTTAACTCAAAAGAATAGCTAATGACGTCCCACAAGAACTATCAATGTAAATGATATATAAACAAATTATACACTCTAAGAATAAATATCTTTTTTAAAGTCGGAAAACTTGTCCCTACCAGCTAGACACTTTAAGTGCCTTTTTAAAAGACGTTTGCCAGTTCAAGTGTCTTTTCTAAAGACAATTTGAATAAGTGAAAAAGTGATTTCAACATATGGGCCACCTTTGGAACCTTAGGCTCAGAAGCTACAATCTTGAAGTTATACTATAAAATAAATGAAATTTTATTTTACAATTAAAAGAATGCGTGATAAGTGTTAGAGATAGGTGTAAGATGTTACAAAAAAATTTCAGCCACACAGACTTAACCAGAAAATTAGGAAAAATCCTCAAAGCAAAGCCACTTTTGGCTCCCCACCTAAGTTTTGATTTAATAAGTTGTTTAACTTTAATAAGTTATTAAATGTGTCGAAATGTATTTTATTTTCTATGAGTATATGCGCTTTACTTTAATCCAGTTAATAAATTTTTTTAAATAATATATTCTCGCGCCACCCCTCTAGTGTGCTCACGCCCCCCTAGGGGGGTGCGCCCCACAGATTGAGAATCGCTGCATTATATACTAAGTCTTTTATCGCAACATCTTTCGTCACTATAACGCATACAAAGAAATAACTTGATACCTTGTAGTATTTACCGTTGAATGTCCCATATCTTTGTATATTTCAAATGCGTGAATCCAAAGTCAATAAGATAATAAAATATTAATTGCTTAATACGACCAAAATATACATAGTTCATCTCACTAAATAGCTCAAATTATGCTTCCATGCAGCATCGAAAAATTTGCAATTATATATTTATTTACAGTTTTGCATTGATTCTTTCTTCGCATTCTCAAATACAAAAATTATTAGTCTATATGCTACCACAGTGTCAAAAAAGGATATGTCTATTCGGAAAATAAATAAATAAATAAAATAATGATATGTTTTTTCAGAAAAAGTGCTCATTTGTTACTAATTTTGTAACTTTAATTATCGTCTTCATTAATTTATTACTACATCTTTTAAGTGAATTAATCATTTAATAATGCTAAGTTGATAATATACTATTAATATTTTAAATTATTATCTACATAAATTTATTGCTAAATCTTTGGTGAATTCATCAAACTTAGCAACCTTTGCCCGAATTTCCTCAGCGGGAACTGTATGGAGTACGAAAAATTTGATTATAACATAAATAGATATTTAGAGTGTAAAATTTTATTCTGTACAACTCTACTGTCACGAATTTTATTTCCGCCCCATTCTGAAATTACGGTAAAATAACCAGCAGCAGTCGATCTATCCGATTAACCATAAAGTTTGTGGTAGGAACGTTTCTTTATCTTTACGTTTTTAATACCGTTTACAACTGATACGTTAATGAAACCGCGAATACAAAATTATACGGTTTTGTAACCATTTACAACTAGCATAGATTCTAAACCATAAAAATAAAACAGACATTGGAGCTCTGAAATGCGGCGCCATTTATGCGTATATGATAGTTTCGTATTTTAATAGTTCAGGGTCACCAAGTACTGGATACTAGAAAACCTTTATGTATTGAATGAATGAATGGAAGAAATATTATTGTATCGACTCTGTGATTCGAACCCCAGTTCAACCGGTTAATAGATTGATCAATTAGCCCTCTCAGCTACAGTATGTATCCAGCTGCGTGGAACAAAATGGTTTCATAGGGTGGGCCTAGTTGGTGCGGATAGAATTTTATTAGCATCCGCATTTGGTAAAAAGCAATAAATGAAAAATTTTTCTCACACTTAACAGTTTGAATATCATCTTTTTTTTATCGTTATTTGACTCTTTTGGTTAAATATGGTAAATAGGAATTAAATAAAATGCTATTTAACCATTTTTAATGATAAATTTCTAACTGTATGTATCCTCTGAAAAGAAGATAAAAAAGTAACAAAAATTTAACTTGAAAAAAAGCTTCAAATCATATATTTCATGATTTTTATTTGAAATTTCAAATTTAACTAAAATTGACCCTCAAAAGGAAAGAAGATATTTTTTCAATAGCATTGAAAGCTTTTTTATTTTTTTGAAAAATATTAAGCATACAACTCTTATTTTTTTTGGATTTAAGTATACACATTGAATTAATTTAACGAATTTATTTAATTCTAATTTAAATAGTTTTAATGCACCTTCTACACCTTGCGTTTCCAAAAAATAATTGATAGTATGTATATGCAGCTCCAAAAAATTAATTTTTTTCTTTTTTTTTAATTCTTTCTAAAACTATTGATATTCATTTTATGCTTTGAAAAACTCAACATTTTTTCGAAAATATATAAATAGTTAAGAAGAATTAATTTATAAATTAATTCTTCTTAACTATTACTATAGTAACAATAATTTTGTGGTTAGTTATTTTCAATCCTCCATTCTGAACGAAATACTTGTCAAATAAAATATACCATACACTTTGGTCTTTTGTTTCACACTTTTAGGCCAGTTAGAAAGAAAATATTAGTGAAAGGATTAGAGTTTAGTTTCTTACTAATGCTGCTTTCTTAGTAAATCATAAAATAATTCCTAAGTCACTAAAAGCATTTGTAGTTATTTTAAAATTAATGTATTTCCACAATATAGGCTTATGCCAAAGTATCCTTTAATTGAACAAATTTGCCAAAGTATTCTTGAATTGAAATATTTCTTTAATTGATCAAACACGGGTAACTTATTAGGATATTATTTTCTCACATATTTTCTAAGAATATTTTCACATCATCGTAAGTTTTAAATTTTCCCCCTCCATAGGCACTAAAGATCATAAATATTCATACAACTTTAAAATCTCATTTAATTAAGATTCTTTCTATTCTTGCGAAATTAAATATCCCTCTTAAATACTACCAACGGAAAAAGCTTTTGTAGTTATTTTAAAATTGATAGATTTCCACAATATAGGCTTATGACAAAGTATCTTTTAATTGAACAAATTTGCCTAAGTATCATTGAACTTAAATATTACCTTAATTGAACAAACAATGGTAACTTATTAGGCTATTATTTTCTCACATATTTTCTAAAAATATTTTCACATCATCGTAAATTTTAAATTTTCCACTACCATAGGCACTAAAAAAGATAGATATTCATAAAAGTATAAAATCTCATTTAATTAAGTCTCTTTCAATTTTTGCGAAATTAAATAGCCCTTTTAAATACTACCGAAAAAATTTTTTTTTTTCAATTGTTAGATCAAAATGTACGAAAATTTCAGGTTAGAAATATAGAAGAAAACTATACATAATGTCAACTCATTTGATTCTATTAGCATTCATATTTCTTCCATTAACATTATGTGGCAGAAATTTCCTTAAACAGGAAATTTATTTACGTAAAACATAGAGAAGGACATTTAATTAGTTTCAAAATGAATTCAACGCTGTGGGATAAATCTCTCTCGACTCATTCTCTTAAGACTAAATGAACCATTTGCAGTTCTATAATTCATTTGCGAACATAAACTGGCTGCTACCAATTATTCCCACCTCGACACATAATATTTGAAATGGTGCGGAAAAAAACCCTAGTGGAAGGTTTATTTCATTCTTGCATCTCATTTCAACTCATTCTCGAATAATCAGAAAAATTAATCAGTCAAAAGTATTTTTAAAAGAGCATCTTTCATTCAAAATTAGAAATCTTTAACAGGATTAAGATGAGGTGCATTTTCCCATCTTTCGAAATAATTATTTGGTCGTCTTTGTATATTATGTTAATTTGTTAAGCACATAATTAAAAATAATGTTTCAAATTTATGACGCATAATTATTCTTTAATTGGATTTATAATTTCTTGCAAATCCCTCTGAAGAAACTATAAACTCAAATAAAAATATTAATCAGGTTTATTTTCTCTATTTGTTTCAAAATTTGTAATTATTTTGTTAGGGGATGATATATGACACGCACTAATAAACGCCCAGATTGTAAGCTCAAAATAAAAGCAAAATAAAAATAGGCTTTAATTAATTTCTTAGCAAAATACCTATAAAAAAAAACTCTAAATTCAAAAAGAAAAATTTACCAGGTGTCACATTTGCTTAAAAACTTCCAGCAACAATTTATTTATTCTTATAATAATAAGAGACTTTTTTTCTTGTCATTTCTTATAACTTTAAGAATTTCTCTTAGCTATAATAGTTTTATAACTATAATAATAATAAGCTAAACTTAAAATCCCTCAATTCATTTTGTAAAGTTTAAGCAGTTTAACTATTAGAAATGGCTTAAATTTGAAATTTATTGCAGCACATCTATAAAAGCAACTCGAATAAAAATAATGTTTTTTCTATTCCATGTGTTTAAGAACTTTAAACGAATCTACTAAATAAAGCAACTAATACACAGAACCTTAATAATCAGTAGCTATAAGAAAATAAATGGCTTGAATTGAATTTGAAATTTATTGCAGCGCATCTATGAATAGCAATTCGAATAAAAATACTGTTTTTTCGGTTCAATGTGTTTAAGAACTTCTAACAAATCCACTAAATAAAGCAACTAATACACAGAACCTTAATAATCAGTAAAACAAAGCTATGAGAAAAGAAATTACCTGAATTGAATTTGAAATTTATTGTAGCACATCTAGAAAATCAACTCAAAAAAAAATACTGTTTTTTCTGTTCCAAGTGCTTAAGAACTTCTAACAAATCTAATAAATAAAGCAACTAATACACAAAAACTTAATAATCAGTAGCTATAAAAAAAGAAATGGCTTGAATTGAATTTGAAATTTATTGCAGCGCATCCATGAATAGAAACTCGAATAAAAATACTGTTTTTTCTGTTCCATGTGTTTAAGAACTTCTAACAAAACTATTAAATAAAGCAACTAATACATATAACCTTAATAATCAGTAAAAAACAAAGCTATAAGAAAAGAAATGGCTTGAAATGGATTTGAAATTTATTGCAGCGCATCTATAAAAGCAACTCGAATAAAAATACTGTTTTTTCTGTTCCATGTGTTTAAGAACTTCTATCAAATCTACTAAATAAAGCAACTAATACACAGAACCATTATAATCAGTAGCTATAAGAAAAGAAATGGCTTGAATTGAATTTGAAATTTATTGCAGCATATCTATAAAAGCAACTCGAATAAAAATACTGTTTTTTCTGTTCTATGTGTTTCAGAACTTCTAACAAATCTATTAAATAAAGCAACTAATACACAGAACCTTAATAATCAGTAAAAAACAAAGCTATAAGGAAAGAAATGGCTTAATTTGAATTTGAAATTTATTGCAGCACATCTATAAAAGGAAACTCGAATAAAAATACTGTTTTTTTTGTTCCATGTGTTTAAGAACTTCTAACAAATCTACTAAATAAAGCAACTATTAAAAAGATCCTTAATAATCAGGAGCTATAAGAAAATAAATGGCTTGAATTGAATTTGAAATTTATTGCAGCACATCTATAAAAGCAACTCGAAAAAAAATACTGTTTTTTCTGCTCCATGTGCTTAAGAACTTCAAACAAATCTACTAAATAAAGCAATTATTAAAAAGATCCTTAATAATCAGGAGCTATAAGAAAATAAATGGCTTGAATTGAATTTGAAATTTATTGCAGCACATCTATAAAAGCAACTCGAAAAAAAAATACTGATTTTTCTGTTCCATGCGCTTAAGAACTTCAAACAAATCTACTAAATAAAGCAATTAATACACAGAACCTTAATAATCAGTAGCTATAAGAAAATAAATGGCTTGAATTGAATTTGAAATTTATTCCAGCGCATCTATGAATAGCAATTCGATAAAAATACTGTTTTTTCGGTTCCATGTGTTTAAGAACTTCTAACAAATCTACTAAATAAAGCAACTAATACACAGAACCTTAATAATCAGTAAAACAAAGCTATGAGAAAAGAAATTACCTGAATTGAATTTGAAATTTATTGTAGCACATCTATAAAACCAACTCAAATAAAAATACTGTTTTTTCTGTTCCAAGTGTTTAAAAACTTCTAACAAATCTACTAAATAAAGCAACTAATACACAGAAACTTAAGAATCAGTAGTTATAGAAATCGAAATGGCTTGAAATGAATTTGAAATTAATTGCAGCGCATCTATGAATAGAAACTCGAATAAAAATACTGTTTTTTCTGTTCCATGTGTTTAAGAACTTCTATAATTCTACTAAATAAAGCAACTAATACACAGAACCATAATAATCAGTAGCTATGAGAAAAGAAATTACTTGAATTGAATTTGAAATTCATTGTAGCACATCTATAAAAGCAACTCAAATAAAAATACTGTTTTTTCTGTTCCAAGTGTTTAAGAACTTCTAACAAATCTACTAAATAAAGCAACTAATACACAGAAACTAAATAATCCGTAGTTATAAATAAGAAATGGCTTGAATTGAATTTGAAATTAATTGCAGCGCATCTATGAATAGAAACTCGAATAAAAATACTGTTTTTTTCTGTTCAATGTGTTTAAGAACTTCTAACAAATCTATTAAATAAAGCAACTAATACACAGAACCTTAATAATCAGTAGCTATAAGGAAAGAATTGGCTTGAATTGAATTTGAAATTTATTGCAGCACATCTATAAAAGCAACTCGAAAAAAAATACTGTTTTTTCTGTTCCATGCGCTTAAGAACTTCAAACAAATCTACTAAATAAGGAAACTATAAAAAAGAACCTTAATAATCAGTAGCTATCAGGAAAGAAATGGCTTGAATTGAATTTGAAATTTATTGCAGCACATCTATAAAAGCAACTCGAAAAAAAATACTGTTTTTTCTGTTCCATGCGCTTAAGAACTTCAAACAAATCTACTAAATAAAGCAACTATAAAAAAGAACCTTAATAATCAGGAGCAATAAGAAAATAAATGGCTTGAATTGAATTTGAAATTTATTGCACCGCATCTATGAATAGCAAATCAAATAAAAATAATGTTTTTTCTGTTCCATGTGTTTAAGAACTTCTATAATTCTACTAAATAAAGCAACTAATACACAGAACCTTAATAATCAGTAAAACAAAGCTATGAGAAAAGAAATTACTTGAATTGAATTTGAAATTCATTGTAGCACATCTATAAAAGCAACTCAAATAAAAATACTGTTTTTTCTGTTCCAAGTGTTTAAGAACTTCTAACAAATCTACTAAATAAAGCAACTAATACACAGAACCTTAATAATCAGTAAAACAAAGCTATGAGAAAAGAAATTACCTGAATTGAATTTGAAATTTATTGTAGCACATCTATAAAATCAACTCAAATAAAAATACTGTTTTTTCTGTTCCAAGTGTTTAAAAACTTCAAACAAATCTACTAAATAAAGCAACTAATACACAGAAACTTAATAAACAGTAGCTATAAAAAAAGAAATGGCTTGAATTGAATTTGAAATTTTTTGCAGCGCATCTATGAATAGAAACTCGAAAAAAATACTGTTTTTTCTGTTCCATGTGTTTAAGAACTTCTAACAAAACTATTAAATAAAGCAACTAATACACAGAACCATAATAATCAGTAAAAAACAAAGCTATAAGAAAATAAATGGCTTGAATTGAATTTGAAATTTATTGAAGCACATCTATAAAAGCAACTCGAAAAAAAATACTGTTTTTTCTGTTCCATGTGCTTAAGAACTTCAAACAAATCTACTAAATAAAGCAACTATTAAAAAGATCCTTAATAATCAGGAGCTATAAGAAAATAAATGGCTTGAATTGAATTTGAAATTTATTGCAGCATATCTATAAAAGCAACTCGAAAAAAAAATACTGTTTTTTCTGTTCCATGCGCTTAAGAACTTCAAACAAGTCTACTAAATAAAGCAATTAATACACAGAACCTTAATAATCAGTAGCTATAAGAAAATAAATGGCTTGAATTGAATTTGAAATTTATTCCAGCGCATCTATGAATAGCAATTCGATAAAAATACTGTTTTTTCGGTTCCATGTGTTTAAGAACTTCTATAATTCTGCTAAATAAAGCAACTAATACACAGAACCTTAATAATCAGTAAAACAAAGCTATGAGAAAAGAAATTACTTGAATTGAATTTGAAATTCATTGTAGCACATCTATAAAAGCAACTCAAATAAAAATACTGTTTTTTCTGTTCCAAGTGTTTAAGAACTTCTAACAAATCTACTAAATAAAGCAACTAATAAACAGAAACTTAATAATCAGTAGTTATAAAAAAAGAAATGGCTTGAAATGAATTTGAAATTAATTGCAGCGCATCTATGAATAGAAACTCGAATAAAAATACTGTTTTTTCTGTTCCATGTGTTTAAGAACTTCTAACAAAACTATTAAATAAAGCAACTAATACACATAACCTTAATAATCAGTAAAAAACAAAGCTATAAGAAAAGAAATGGCTTGAAATGGATTTGAAATTAATTGCAGCGCATCTATAAAAGCAACTCGAATAAAAATACTGTTTTTTCGGTTCCATGTGTTTAAGAACTTCTATAATTCTACTAAATAAAGCAACTAATACACAGAACCATAATAATCAGTAGCTATGAGAAAAGAAATTACTTGAGTTGAATTTGAAATTCATTGTAGCACATCTATAAAAGCAACTCAAATAAAAATACTGTTTTTTCTGTTCCAAGTGTTTAAGAACTTCTAACAAATCTACTAAATAAAGCAACTAATACACAGAAACTTAATAATCAGTAGTTATAAAAAAAGAAATGGCTTGAATTGAATTTGAAATTAATTGCAGCGCATCTATGAATAGAAACTCGAATAAAAATACTGTTTTTTTCTGTTCAATGTGTTTAAGAACTTCTAACAAATCTATTAAATAAAGCAACTAATACACAGAACCTTAATAATCAGTAGCTATAAGGAAAGAAATGGCTTGAATTGAATTTGAAATTTATAGCAGCACATCTATAAAAGCAACTCGAAAAAAAATACTGTTTTTTCTGTTCCATGCGCTTAAGAACTTCAAACAAATCTACTAAATAAAGAAACTATAAAAAAGAACCTTAATAATCAGGAGCAATAAGAAAATAAATGGCTTGAATTGAATTTGAAATTTATTGCACCGCATCTATGAATAGCAACTCAAATAAAAATAATGTTTTTTCTGTTCCATGTGTTTAAGAACTTCTATAATTCTACTAAATAAAGCAACTAATACACAGAACCTTAATAATCAGTAAAACAAAGCTATGAGAAAAGAAATTACTTGAATTGAATTTGAAATTCATTGTAGCACATCTATAAAAGCAACTCAAATAAAAATACTGTTTTTTCTGTTCCAAGTGTTTAAGAACTTCTAACAAATCTACTAAATAAAGCAACTAATACACAGAACCTTAATAATCAGTAAAACAAAGCTATGAGAAAAGAAATTACCTGAATTGAATTTGAAATTTATTGTAGCACATCTATAAAATCAACTCAAATAAAAATACTGTTTTTTCTGTTCCAAGTGTTTAAAAACTTCAAACAAATCTACTAAATAAAGCAACTAATACACAGAAACTTAATAAACAGTAGCTATAAAAAAAGAAATGGCTTGAATTGAATTTGAAATTTATTGCAGCGCATCTATGAATAGAAACTCGAAAAAAATACTGTTTTTTCTGTTCCAAGTGTTTAAGAACTTCTAACAAATCTACTAAATAAAGCAACTAATACACAGAACCTTAATAATCAGTAAAACAAAGCTATGAGAAAAGAAATTACCTGAATTGAATTTGAAATTTATTGTAGCACATCTATAAAATCAACTCAAATAAAAATACTGTTTTTTCTGTTCCAAGTGTTTAAAAACTTCAAACAAATCTACTAAATAAAGCAACTAATACACAGAAACTTAATAAACAGTAGCTATAAAAAAAGAAATGGCTTGAATTGAATTTGAAATTTATTGCAGCGCATCTATGAATAGAAACTCGAAAAAAATACTGTTTTTTCTGTTCCATGTGTTTAAGAACTTCTAACAAAACTATTAAATAAAGCAACTAATACTCAGAATCATAATAATCAGTAAAAAACAAAGCTATAAGGAAAGAAATGGCTTAATTTGAATTTGAAATTTATTGCAGCACATCTATAAAGGAAACTCGAAAAAAAATACTGTTTTTTCTGTTCCATGTGCTTAAGAACTTCAAACAAATCTACTAAATAAAGCAACTATCAAAAAGAACCTTAATAATCAGGAGCTATAAGAAAATAAATGGCTTGAATTGAATTTGAAATTTATTGAAGCACATCTATAAAAGCAACTCGAAAAAAAATACTGTTTTTTCTGTTCCATGTGCTTAAGAACTTCAAACAAATCTACTAAATAAAGCAACTATTAAAAAGATCCTTAATAATCAGGAGCTATAAGAAAATAAATGGCTTGAATTGAATTTGAAATTTATTGAAGCACATCTATAAAAGCAACTCGAAAAAAAATACTGTTTTTTCTGTTCCATGTGCTTAAGAACTTCAAACAAATCTACTAAATAAAGCAACTATTAAAAAGATCCTTAATAATCAGGAGCTATAAGAAAATAAATGGCTTGAATTGAATTTGAAATTTATTGCAGCATATCTATAAAAGCAACTCGAAAAAAAAATACTGTTTTTTCTGTTCCATGCGCTTAAGAACTTCAAACAAGTCTACTAAATAAAGCAATTAATACACAGAACCTTAATAATCAGTAGCTATAAGAAAATAAATGGCTTGAATTGAATTTGAAATTTATTCCAGCGCATCTATGAATAGCAATTCGATAAAAATACTGTTTTTTCGGTTCCATGTGTTTAAGAACTTCTATAATTCTGCTAAATAAAGCAACTAATACACAGAACCTTAATAATCAGTAAAACAAAGCTATGAGAAAAGAAATTACTTGAATTGAATTTGAAATTCATTGTAGCACATCTATAAAAGCAACTCAAATAAAAATACTGTTTTTTCTGTTCCAAGTGTTTAAGAACTTCTAACAAATCTACTAAATAAAGCAACTAATAAACAGAAACTTAATAATCAGTAGTTATAAAAAAAGAAATGGCTTGAAATGAATTTGAAATTAATTGCAGCGCATCTATGAATAGAAACTCGAATAAAAATACTGTTTTTTCTGTTCCATGTGTTTAAGAACTTCTAACAAAACTATTAAATAAAGCAACTAATACACATAACCTTAATAATCAGTAAAAAACAAAGCTATAAGAAAAGAAATGGCTTGAAATGGATTTGAAATTAATTGCAGCGCATCTATAAAAGCAACTCGAATAAAAATACTGTTTTTTCGGTTCCATGTGTTTAAGAACTTCTATAATTCTACTAAATAAAGCAACTAATACACAGAACCATAATAATCAGTAGCTATGAGAAAAGAAATTACTTGAGTTGAATTTGAAATTCATTGTAGCACATCTATAAAAGCAACTCAAATAAAAATACTGTTTTTTCTGTTCCAAGTGTTTAAGAACTTCTAACAAATCTACTAAATAAAGCAACTAATACACAGAAACTTAATAATCAGTAGTTATAAAAAAAGAAATGGCTTGAATTGAATTTGAAATTAATTGCAGCGCATCTATGAATAGAAACTCGAATAAAAATACTGTTTCTTTCTGTTCAATGTGTTTAAGAACTTCTAACAAATCTATTAAATAAAGCAACTAATACACAGAACCTTAATAATCAGTAGCTATAAGGAAAGAAATGGCTTGAATTGAATTTGAAATTTATAGCAGCACATCTATAAAAGCAACTCGAAAAAAAATACTGTTTTTTCTGTTCCATGCGCTTAAGAACTTCAAACAAATCTACTAAATAAAGAAACTATAAAAAAGAACCTTAATAATCAGGAGCAATAAGAAAATAAATGGCTTGAATTGAATTTGAAATTTATTGCACCGCATCTATGAATAGCAACTCAAATAAAAATAATGTTTTTTCTGTTCCATGTGTTTAAGAACTTCTATAATTCTACTAAATAAAGCAACTAATACACAGAACCTTAATAATCAGTAAAACAAAGCTATGAGAAAAGAAATTACTTGAATTGAATTTGAAATTCATTGTAGCACATCTATAAAAGCAACTCAAATAAAAATACTGTTTTTTCTGTTCCAAGTGTTTAAGAACTTCTAACAAATCTACTAAATAAAGCAACTAATACACAGAACCTTAATAATCAGTAAAACAAAGCTATGAGAAAAGAAATTACCTGAATTGAATTTGAAATTTATTGTAGCACATCTATAAAATCAACTCAAATAAAAATACTGTTTTTTCTGTTCCAAGTGTTTAAAAACTTCAAACAAATCTACTAAATAAAGCAACTAATACACAGAAACTTAATAAACAGTAGCTATAAAAAAAGAAATGGCTTGAATTGAATTTGAAATTTATTGCAGCGCATCTATGAATAGAAACTCGAAAAAAATACTGTTTTTTCTGTTCCAAGTGTTTAAGAACTTCTAACAAATCTACTAAATAAAGCAACTAATACACAGAACCTTAATAATCAGTAAAACAAAGCTATGAGAAAAGAAATTACCTGAATTGAATTTGAAATTTATTGTAGCACATCTATAAAATCAACTCAAATAAAAATACTGTTTTTTCTGTTCCAAGTGTTTAAAAACTTCAAACAAATCTACTAAATAAAGCAACTAATACACAGAAACTTAATAAACAGTAGCTATAAAAAAAGAAATGGCTTGAATTGAATTTGAAATTTATTGCAGCGCATCTATGAATAGAAACTCGAAAAAAATACTGTTTTTTCTGTTCCATGTGTTTAAGAACTTCTAACAAAACTATTAAATAAAGCAACTAATACTCAGAATCATAATAATCAGTAAAAAACAAAGCTATAAGGAAAGAAATGGCTTAATTTGAATTTGAAATTTATTGCAGCACATCTATAAAGGAAACTCGAAAAAAAATACTGTTTTTTCTGTTCCATGTGCTTAAGAACTTCAAACAAATCTACTAAATAAAGCAACTATCAAAAAGAACCTTAATAATCAGGAGCTATAAGAAAATAAATGGCTTGAATTGAATTTGAAATTTATTGAAGCACATCTATAAAAGCAACTCGAAAAAAAATACTGTTTTTTCTGTTCCATGTGCTTAAGAACTTCAAACAAATCTACTAAATAAAGCAACTATTAAAAAGATCCTTAATAATCAGGAGCTATAAGAAAATAAATGGCTTGAATTGAATTTGAAATTTATTGCAGCATATCTATAAAAGCAACTCGAAAAAAAAATACTGTTTTTTCTGTTCCATGCGCTTAAGAACTTCAAACAAATCTACTAAATAAAGCAATTAATACACAGAACCTTAATAATCAGTAGCTATAAGAAAATAAATGGCTTGAATTGAATTTGAAATTTATTCCAGCGCATCTATGAATAGCAATTCGATAAAAATACTGTTTTTTCGGTTCCATGTGTTTAAGAACTTCTATAATTCTGCTAAATAAAGCAACTAATACACAGAACCTTAATAATCAGTAAAACAAAGCTATGAGAAAAGAAATTACTTGAATTGAATTTAAAATTCATTGTAGCACATCTATAAAAGCAACTCAAATAAAAATACTGTTTTTTCTGTTCCAAGTAATTAAGAACTTCTAACAAATCTACTAAATAAAGCAACTAATAAACAGAAACTTAATAATCAGTAGTTATAAAAAAAGAAATGGCTTGAAATGAATTTGAAATTAATTGCAGCGCATCTATGAATAGAAACTCGAATAAAAATACTGTTTTTTCTGTTCCATGTGTTTAAGAACTTCTAACAAAACTATTAAATAAAGCAACTAATACACATAACCTTAATAATCAGTAAAAAACAAAGCTATAAGAAAAGAAATGGCTTGAAATGGATTTGAAATTAATTGCAGCGCATCTATAAAAGCAACTCGAATAAAAATACTGTTTTTTCGGTTCCATGTGTTTAAGAACTTCTATAATTCTACTAAATAAAGCAACTAATACACAGAACCATAATAATCAGTAGCTATGAGAAAAGAAATTACTTGAATTGAATTTGAAATTCATTGTAGCACATCTATAAAAGCAACTCAAATAAAAATACTGTTTTTTCTGTTCCAAGTGTTTAAGAACTTCTAACAAATCTACTAAATAAAGCAACTAATACACAGAAACTTAATAATCAATAGTTATAAAGAAAGAAATGGCTTGAATTGAATTTGAAATTAATTGCAGCGCATCTATGAATAGAAACTCGAATAAAAATACTGTTTTTTTCTGTTCAATGTGTTTAAGAACTTCTAACAAATCTATTAAATAAAGCAACTAATACACAGAACCTTAATAATCAGTAGCTATAAGGAAAGAAATGGCTTGAATTGAATTTGAAATTTATAGCAGCACATCTATAAAAGCAACTCGAAAAAAAATACTGTTTTTTCTGTTCCATGCGCTTAAGAACTTCAAACAAATCTACTAAATAAAGAAACTATAAAAAAGAACCTTAATAATCAGGAGCAATAAGAAAATAAATGGCTTGAATTGAATTTGAAATTTATTGCACCGCATCTATGAATAGCAACTCAAATAAAAATAATGTTTTTTCTGTTCCATGTGTTTAAGAATTTCTATAATTCTATTAAATAAAGCAACTAATACACAGAACCTTAATAATCAGTAAAACAAAGCTATGAGAAAAGAAATTACTTGAATTGAATTTGAAATTCATTGTAGCACATCTATAAAAGCAACTCAAATAAAAATACTGTTTTTTCTGTTCCAAGTGTTTAAGAACTTCTAACAAATCTACTAAATAAAGCAACTAATACACAGAACCTTAATAATCAGTAAAACAAAGCTATGAGAAAAGAAATTACCTGAATTGAATTTGAAATTTATTGTAGCACATCTATAAAATCAACTCAAATAAAAATACTGTTTTTTCTGTTCCAAGCGTTTAAAAACTTTAAACAAATCTACTAAATAAAGCAACTAATACACAGAAACTTAATAAACAGTAGCTATAAAAAAAGAAATGGCTTGAATTGAATTTGAAATTTATTGCAGCGCATCTATGAATAGAAACTCGAAAAAAATACTGTTTTTTCTGTTCCAAGCGTTTAAAAACTTCAAACAAATCTACTAAATAAAGCAACTAATACACAGAAACTTAATAAACAGTAGCTATAAAAAAAGAAATGGCTTGAATTGAATTTGAAATTAATTGCAGCGCATCTATGAATAGAAACTCGAATAAAAATACTGTTTTTTTCTGTTCAATGTGTTTAAGAACTTCTAACAAATCTATTAAATAAAGCAACTAATACACAGAACCATAATAATCAGTAAAAAACAAAGCTATAAGGAAAGAAATGGCTTAATTTGAATTTGAAATTTATTGCAGCACATCTATAAAGGAAACTCGAATAAAAATACTGTTTTTTCTGTTCCATGTGCTTAAGAACTTCAAACAAATCTACTAAATAAAGCAACTATCAAAAAGAACCTTAATAATCAGGAGCTATAAGAAAATAAATGGCTTGAATTGAATTTGAAATTTATTGAAGCACATCTATAAAAGCAACTCGAAAAAAAATACTGTTTTTTCTGTTCCATGTGCTTAAGAACTTCAAACAAATCTACTAAATAAAGCAACTATTAAAAAGATCCTTAATAATCAGGAGCTATAAGAAAATAAATGGCTTGAATTGAATTTGAAATTTATTGCAGCATATCTATAAAAGCAACTCGAAAAAAAAATACTGTTTTTTCTGTTCCATGCGCTTAAGAACTTCAAACAAGTCTACTAAATAAAGCAATTAATACACAGAACCTTAATAATCAGTAGCTATAAGAAAATAAATGGCTTGAATTGAATTTGAAATTTATTCCAGCGCATCTATGAATAGCAATTCGATAAAAATACTGTTTTTTCGGTTCCATGTGTTTAAGAACTTCTATAATTCTGCTAAATAAAGCAACTAATACACAGAACCTTAATAATCAGTAAAACAAAGCTATGAGAAAAGAAATTACTTGAATTGAATTTGAAATTCATTGTAGCGCATCTATAAAAGCAACTCAAATAAAAATACTGTTTTTTCTGTTCCAAGTGTTTAAGAACTTCTAACAAATCTACTAAATAAAGCAACTAATAAACAGAAACTTAATAATCAGTAGTTATAAAAAAAGAAATGGCTTGAAATGAATTTGAAATTAATTGCAGCGCATCTATGAATAGAAACTCGAATAAAAATACTGTTTTTTCTTTTCCATGTGTTTAAGAACTTCTAACAAAACTATTAAATAAAGCAACTAATACACATAACCTTAATAATCAGTAAAAAACAAAGCTATAAGAAAAGAAATGGCTTGAAATGGATTTGAAATTAATTGCAGCGCATCTATAAAAGCAACTCGAATAAAAATACTGTTTTTTCGGTTCCATGTGTTTAAGAACTTCTATAATTCTACTAAATAAAGCAACTAATACACAGAACCATAATAATCAGTAGCTATGAGAAAAGAAATTACTTGAATTGAATTTGAAATTCATTGTAGCACATCTATAAAAGCAACTCAAATAAAAATACTGTTTTTTCTGTTCCAAGTGTTTAAGAACTTCTAACAAATCTACTAAATAAAGCAACTAATACACAGAAACTTAATAATCAATAGTTATAAAGAAAGAAATGGCTTGAATTGAATTTGAAATTAATTGCAGCGCTCCATGAATAGAAACTCGAATAAAAATACTGTTTTTTTCTGTTCAATGTGTTTAAGAACTTCTAACAAATCTATTAAATAAAGCAACTAATACACAGAACCTTAATAATCAGTAGCTATAAGGAAAGAAATGGCTTGAATTGAATTTGAAATTTATAGCAGCACATCTATAAAAGCAACTCGAAAAAAAATACTGTTTTTTCTGTTCCATGCGCTTAAGAACTTCAAACAAATCTACTAAATAAAGAAACTATAAAAAAGAACCTTAATAATCAGGAGCAATAAGAAAATAAATGGCTTGAATTGAATTTGAAATTTATTGCACCGCATCTATGAATAGCAACTCAAATAAAAATAATGTTTTTTCTGTTCCATGTGTTTAAGAATTTCTATAATTCTATTAAATAAAGCAACTAATACACAGAACCTTAATAATCAGTAAAACAAAGCTATGAGAAAAGAAATTACTTGAATTGAATTTGAAATTCATTGTAGCACATCTATAAAAGCAACTCAAATAAAAATACTGTTTTTTCTGTTCCAAGTGTTTAAGAACTTCTAACAAATCTACTAAATAAAGCAACTAATACACAGAACCTTAATAATCAGTAAAACAAAGCTATGAGAAAAGAAATTACCTGAATTGAATTTGAAATTTATTGTAGCACATCTATAAAATCAACTCAAATAAAAATACTGTTTTTTCTGTTCCAAGCGTTTAAGGGGACACTTCACGATGAAAAACCCAAAAATCGACCAAATTATACTTTTTTCAATTTTTGTTTTAAAAAATAATAGTTATATCTAGCTACAATTTAAAAAAAAAAATTTTCAATTTCAGTCATTTTTTGCAAAGTTATAAGCATTTCAAGATTTGTAAACAAGGTGCCACGCCCACTCGAATGGCCGTCAAACATGTAAACAGCATCTTTCCACTCCATTTCTCAAGTCTCGGTTCTGTTTTTCGATTTCTGGTTGATAGGCCTCATAATTATTAAAAAAGCTAAATTTATGATAAATTTAATTGGCAACATATGGAATTACTTTAACTTCTACTTTATGTTTGTTTACACATTGTTTGATATTTCAACGAGTGATAGTTATTTTCGTTTCATCGTCTTTTTGTTCGCTTCTAAAACATAACACAACAGTTCTTTTCAGAACTATTATTTTATTACGTTATTGTTATTTGTTTTATTATTAGTCTTTTTGTTTCCGTTTTTTTTTATTGATAATTTTTAAGAATGCATAGCGCATGCTCCCGTTGGAGAAAGCCTAAGAGAAGGCAAACTAAAAAGGACAAAGCAAGAAGTGCAGCAATGAAAGCTACTTCTGCATCTGCCCCAGTGTCTAATTGTGATGTTTCCAATGCTGCTGTTTCTAATATTTCCAACGCTGATGTTTCTTATGCTGATGATTCTAATGTGGATGTAAACCCTGATGTGTCTGTTTCTGAAAATTCTGTTGTACCTGATAAGAGTGTTACTAATATGGATAGTAACAGCATCACCCCTAGTGTTACAAATGATTACATTATCATGAGTAAATCAACCTTTGCACCATTGCTCCGTAATTTGTCTTGTGATAAGTGTGGAGCAGGATTTCTGGATGTTCGTGCTCTAGATACCTTTGGATATGCTGTAAAGTTGGAAGTGTTTTGTACGCTGTGTTTGAAAAGTTTTGGTTCAACTTTTTCGAGTCAGCGCCAACCATGCACCAAAAAATTTGATGTCAACAGGCAGATTGTGAACTCTTTCCTTTCTTTTGGCAAGGGCCATTCAGCCATGGAAACATTTTCCATGCACATGGGTACATCGACAATGAATTCTTCCACTTTCTCAACATGTTTCAACCAATTGAGTGAAGAAAATGAAAATTTTAAAAAGAATGTTTGGAAACTGTCCCATGAAACAGTGCGAAAGGCACATATGAGTTTAGAAAATGATTCAAGTAGAACAGTTCCAGATATTACAGTCTCTTTTGATGGCACGTGGCAGAAGCGTGGACACACCTCTCATTATGGAATTGGTATTGTAATTGACTCTTTGACGAATTTAGTATTAGACTATGAGATTTTGTCGAAATATTGCCCAGAATGCATCAATGCAGCACGAGACTTGAACGAAACGAGTCCAGAATTTTTTATTTGGCATGAGGGCCATAAATCGATGTGCCAAAAAAATTTCGACGGACCGTCTGGAAACATGGAGGTTGCCGCTGCAGTGGCCATGTGGAAGCGATCAACTGAATTCTGTGGAATGCGTTATTCGACAATTTTAAGTGACGGTGATTCTAAAACATTTACTACCCTAAATCAACTGAAAATATATGGCGATGACTATGTAATTCAAAAAGAAGAGTGCCTCAACCATGTTTCCAAAAGATTAGGAACTGGTTTGAGGAACAAAGTGAAGGAGTGGAGGGTCAAAGGGGTGACTCTCGGTGGACGAAAGAAAGGTAGCTTAACTGAGCAAACTATCATGAAGCTACAAAACTATTATCGCAAAGCGATAAAGGATAACATTCCGAATGTTGATTCGATGAAGTCTGCTGTATTTGCTTCGCTTTATCACTGTATGTCCAGTGATAAAAAGCCGCAGCATACTAGATGCCCCAAGGGCGAAAGTTCATGGTGTTTCTACCAAAGGGCTCTAGCTCGAGGTGAAAAGCCTCAAAGCCATGAGCTGATGAAAACGAAATTATCTGAAGTTGTTGTAGAAAAAATCCTCCCGGTATATCAGCGACTTGCTTCAAATGAGCTTATGCAGCGCTGTATATCGGGAAAAACACAAAACGCCAATGAGAGCCTCCATTCCGTGATATGGAATAAGTGCCCCAAAGATGTCTTCATTTCTAAAAAAAGACTTGATTATGCCGTATCATTAGCAGTTAGTGAATACAACTTTGGGTGTGAAAGGACTTTAGCTCTACGTAAAGGCGATGTAAATTCTGCGTCTTTGACCAATGCAAAGATCCGCGATGGTAGGCGCAGCTATCATATGAAGAGAAAATCTTCAGATAGTTATAAAAAGTTATGTAACAACAAAAAATATAAACAAAAACAAATAAAAAATGTAAACAGTACATATGCAGCTGGAGCATTTTAAATCTTATATACAAAAAGATTAAAAAAAGGTGTATGAACTTTTGTCAACATTACATCTTGTGATAAACATTTTTTTTATCTAAAAAGCATTAAATTCAATCTAATTTTTATTTATATTGTTTAAAACAGTTCATATTTTCTTATGCTTATTTTTTATTTCACATATATTATGAAATAAATTTTTCTATGTGTGTTTTTATTGTTAAACTGTTTTTCTCAATGTTGTTTTTTACGATAATATTCAAACTTCCAAATGTTCCTTGCGCATGAGTTTTGAATAAATCTTATTTTTTTCTTTATATAAATGATTAGTATAATGTTCTGTAACCAATGTGATATAAATAAAAGCTGAATATACACTGAATATTTTTTAAATTACGTTAAATTGTTATTTAAATTTAAATTTTTAAAAATTATATAAAGGTTATGATATTTTGATTTTTTATTTGTTTAAAATTAAGTGCTAAGTTGTTCAAACATATCCAATTTTATTTATACTTATTCAAACTGTAATATAAATGAATTTCAAACTACTATGATAAAAACTCATGCGCAAGGAACATTTTGAAATATTGTAACATTTTGTAATTTAACTTGCGGATTAATTATTAATAACATTATAACTTTTCAACAAATTAATATTTTTGCTTCAAATTTTGGGAATATCTTTCTAAATGCTTTATTCACAATCTATGAAAATTTCATTAAAATTGGTTGATATTTAAAAAAAATCATTTTTAACCTGAAGTGTCCCCTTAAAAACTTCAAACAAATCTACTAAATAAAGCAACTAATACACAGAAACTTAATAAACAGTAGCTATAAAAAAAGAAATGGCTTGAATTGAATTTGAAATTTATTGCAGCGCATCTATGAATAGAAACTCGAAAAAAATACTGTTTTTTCTGTTCCAAGCGTTTAAAAACTTCAAACAAATCTACTAAATAAAGCAACTAATACACAGAAACTTAATAAACAGTAGCTATAAAAAAAGAAATGGCTTGAATTGAATTTGAAATTAATTGCAGCGCATCTATGAATAGAAACTCGAATAAAAATACTGTTTTTTTCTGTTCAATGTGTTTAAGAACTTCTAACAAATCTATTAAATAAAGCAACTAATACACAGAACCATAATAATCAGTAAAAAACAAAGCTATAAGGAAAGAAATGGCTTAATTTGAATTTGAAATTTATTGCAGCACATCTATAAAGGAAACTCGAATAAAAATACTGTTTTTTCTGTTCCATGTGCTTAAGAACTTCAAACAAATCTACTAAATAAAGCAACTATCAAAAAGAACCTTAATAATCAGGAGCTATAAGAAAATAAATGGCTTGAATTGAATTTGAAATTTATTGAAGCACATCTATAAAAGCAACTCGAAAAAAAATACTGTTTTTTCTGTTCCATGTGCTTAAGAACTTCAAACAAATCTACTAAATAAAGCAACTATTAAAAAGATCCTTAATAATCAGGAGCTATAAGAAAATAAATGGCTTGAATTGAATTTGAAATTTATTGCAGCATATCTATAAAAGCAACTCGAAAAAAAATACTGTTTTTTCTGTTCCATGCGCTTAAGAACTTCAAACAAGTCTACTAAATAAAGCAATTAATACACAGAACCTTAATAATCAGTAGCTATAAGAAAATAAATGGCTTGAATTGAATTTGAAATTTATTCCAGCGCATCTATGAATAGCAATTCGATAAAAATACTGTTTTTTCGGTTCCATGTGTTTAAGAACTTCTATAATTCTGCTAAATAAAGCAACTAATACACAGAACCTTAATAATCAGTAAAACAAAGCTATGAGAAAAGAAATTACTTGAATTGAATTTGAAATTCATTGTAGCGCATCTATAAAAGCAACTCAAATAAAAATACTGTTTTTTCTGTTCCAAGTGTTTAAGAACTTCTAACAAATCTACTAAATAAAGCAACTAATAAACAGAAACTTAATAATCAGTAGTTATAAAAAAAGAAATGGCTTGAAATGAATTTGAAATTAATTGCAGCGCATCTATGAATAGAAACTCGAATAAAAATACTGTTTTTTCTGTTCCATGTGTTTAAGAACTTCTAACAAAACTATTAAATAAAGCAACTAATACACATAACCTTAATAATCAGTAAAAAACAAAGCTATAAGAAAAGAAATGGCTTGAAATGGAATTGAAATTAATTGCAGCGCATCTATAAAAGCAACTCGAATAAAAATACTGTTTTTTCGGTTCCATGTGTTTAAGAACTTCTATAATTCTACTAAATAAAGCAACTAATACTCAGAACCATAATAATCAGTAGCTATGAGAAAAGAAATTACTTGAATTGAATTTGAAATTCATTGTAGCACATCTATAAAAGCAACTCAAATAAAAATACTGTTTTTTCTGTTCCAAGTGTTTAAGAACTTCTAACAAATCTACTAAATAAAGCAACTAATACACAGAAACTTAATAATCAGTAGTTATAAAAAAAGAAATGGCTTGAATTGAATTTGAAATTAATTGCAGCGCATCTATGAATAGAAACTCGAATAAAAATACTGTTTTTTTCTGTTCAATGTGTTTAAGAACTTCTAACAAATCTATTAAATAAAGCAACTAATACACAGAACCTTAATAATCAGTAGCTATAAGGAAAGAAATGGCTAGAATTGAATTTGAAATTTATAGCAGCACATCTATAAAAGCAACTCGAAAAAAAATACTGTTTTTTCTGTTCCATGCGCTTAAGAACTTCAAACAAATCTACTAAATAAAGAAACTATAAAAAAGAACCTTAATAATCAGGAGCAATAAGAAAATAAATGGCTTGAATTGAATTTGAAATTTATTGCACCGCATCTATGAATAGCAACTCAAATAAAAATAATGTTTTTTCTGTTCCATGTGTTTAAGAACTTCTATAATTCTACTAAATAAAGCAACTAATACACAGAACCTTAATAATCAGTAAAACAAAGCTATGAGAAAAGAAATTACTTGAATTGAATTTGAAATTCATTGTAGCACATCTATAAAAGCAACTCAAATAAAAATACTGTTTTTTCTGTTCCAAGTGTTTAAGAACTTCTAACAAATCTACTAAATAAAGCAACTAATAAACAGAAACTTAATAATCAGTAGTTATAAAAAAAGAAATGGCTTGAAATGAATTTGAAATTAATTGCAGCGCATCTATGAATAGAAACTCGAATAAAAATACTGTTTTTTCGGTTCCATGTGTTTAAGAACTTCTATAATTCTACTAAATAAAGCAACTAATACACAGAACCATAATAATCAGTAGCTATGAGAAAAGAAATTACTTGAATTGAATTTGATATTCATTGTAGCACATCTATAAAAGCAACTCAAATAAAAATACTGTTTTTTCTGTTCCAAGTGTTTAAGAACTTCTAACAAATCTACTAAATAAAGCAACTAATACACAGAAACTTAATAATCAGTAGTTATAAAGAAAGAAATGGCTTGAATTGAATTTGAAATTAATTGCAGCGCATCTATGAATAGAAACTCGAATAAAAATACTGTTTTTTTCTGTTCAATGTGTTTAAGAACTTCTAACAAATCTATTAAATAAAGCAACTAATACACAGAACCTTAATAATCAGTAGCTATAAGGAAAGAAATGGCTTGAATTGAATTTGAAATTTATAGCAGCACATCTATAAAGGCAACTCGAAAAAAAATACTGTTTTTTCTGTTCCATGCGCTTAAGAACTTCAAACAAATCTACTAAATAAAGAAACTATAAAAAAGAACCTTAATAATCAGGAGCAATAAGAAAATAAATGGCTTGAATTGAATTTGAAATTTATTGCACCGCATCTATGTATAGCAACTCAAATAAAAATAATGTTTTTTCTGTTCCATGTGTTTAAGAATTTCTATAATTCTATTAAATAAAGCAACTAATACACAGAACCTTAATAATCAGTAAAACAAAGCTATGAGAAAAGAAATTACTTGAATTGAATTTGAAATTCATTGTAGCACATCTATAAAAGCAACTCAAATAAAAATACTGTTTTTTCTGTTCCAAGCGTTTAAAAACTTCAAACAAATCTACTAAATAAAGCAACTAATACACAGAAACTTAATAAACAGTAGCTATAAAAAAAGAAATGGCTTGAATTGAATTTGAAATTTATTGCAGCGCATCTATGAATAGAAACTCGAAAAAAATACTGTTTTTTCTGTTCCAAGCGTTTAAAAACTTCAAACAAATCTACTAAATAAAGCAACTAATACACAGAAACTTAATAAACAGTAGCTATAAAAAAAGAAATGGCTTGAATTGAATTTGAAATTAATTGCAGCGCATCTATGAATAGAAACTCGAATAAAAATACTGTTTTTTTCTGTTCAATGTGTTTAAGAACTTCTAACAAATCTATTAAATAAAGCAACTAATACACAGAACCATAATAATCAGTAAAAAACAAAGCTATAAGGAAAGAAATGGCTTAATTTGAATTTGAAATTTATTGCAGCACATCTATAAAGGAAACTCGAATAAAAATACTGTTTTTTCTGTTCCATGTGCTTAAGAACTTCAAACAAATCTACTAAATAAAGCAACTATCAAAAAGAACCTTAATAATCAGGAGCTATAAGAAAATAAATGGCTTGAATTGAATTTGAAATTTATTGAAGCACATCTATAAAAGCAACTCGAAAAAAAATACTGTTTTTTCTGTTCCATGTGCTTAAGAACTTCAAACAAATCTACTAAATAAAGCAACTATTAAAAAGATCCTTAATAATCAGGAGCTATAAGAAAATAAATGGCTTGAATTGAATTTGAAATTTATTGCAGCATATCTATAAAAGCAACTCGAAAAAAAAATACTGTTTTTTCTGTTCCATGCGCTTAAGAACTTCAAACAAGTCTACTAAATAAAGCAATTAATACACAGAACCTTAATAATCAGTAGCTATAAGAAAATAAATGGCTTGAATTGAATTTGAAATTTATTCCAGCGCATCTATGAATAGCAATTCGATAAAAATACTGTTTTTTCGGTTCCATGTGTTTAAGAACTTCTATAATTCTGCTAAATAAAGCAACTAATACACAGAACCTTAATAATCAGTAAAACAAAGCTATGAGAAAAGAAATTACTTGAATTGAATTTGAAATTCATTGTAGCACATCTATAAAAGCAACTCAAATAAAAATACTGTTTTTTCTGTTCCAAGTGTTTAAGAACTTCTAACAAATCTACTAAATAAAGCAACTAATAAACAGAAACTTAATAATCAGTAGTTATAAAAAAAGAAATGGCTTGAAATGAATTTGAAATTAATTGCAGCGCATCTATGAATAGAAACTCGAATAAAAATACTGTTTTTTCTGTTCCATGTGTTTAAGAACTTCTAACAAAACTATTAAATAAAGCAACTAATACACATAACCTTAATAATCAGTAAAAAACAAAGCTATAAGAAAAGAAATGGCTTGAAATGGATTTGAAATTAATTGCAGCGCATCTATAAAAGCAACTCGAATAAAAATACTGTTTTTTCGGTTCCATGTGTTTAAGAACTTCTATAATTCTACTAAATAAAGCAACTAATACACAGAACCATAATAATCAGTAGCTATGAGAAAAGAAATTACTTGAATTGAATTTGAAATTCATTGTAGCACATCTATAAAAGCAACTCAAATAAAAATACTGTTTTTTCTGTTCCAAGTGTTTAAGAACTTCTAACAAATCTACTAAATAAAGCAACTAATACACAGAAACTTAATAATCAGTAGTTATAAAAAAAGAAATGGCTTGAATTGAATTTGAAATTAATTGCAGCGCATCTATGAATAGAAACTCGAATAAAAATACTGTTTTTTTCTGTTCAATGTGTTTAAGAACTTCTAACAAATCTATTAAATAAAGCAACTAATACACAGAACCTTAATAATCAGTAGCTATAAGGAAAGAAATGGCTTGAATTGAATTTGAAATTTATAGCAGCACATCTATAAAAGCAACTCGAAAAAAAATACTGTTTTTTCTGTTCCATGCGCTTAAGAACTTCAAACAAATCTACTAAATAAAGAAACTATAAAAAAGAACCTTAATAATCAGGAGCAATAAGAAAATAAATGGCTTGAATTGAATTTGAAATTAATTGCACCGCATCTATGAATAGCAACTCAAATAAAAATAATGTTTTTTCTGTTCCATGTGTTTAAGAACTTCTATAATTCTACTAAATAAAGCAACTAATACACAGAACCTTAATAATCAGTAAAACAAAGCTATGAGAAAAGAAATTACTTGAATTGAATTTGAAATTCATTGTAGCACATCTATAAAAGCAACTCAAATAAAAATACTGTTTTTTCTGTTCCAAGTGTTTAAGAACTTCTAACAAATCTACTAAATAAAGCAACTAATACACAGAACCTTAATAATCAGTAAAACAAAGCTATGAGAAAAGAAATTACCTGAATTGAATTTGAAATTTATTGTAGCACATCTATAAAATCAACTCAAATAAAAATACTGTTTTTTCTGTTCCAAGCGTTTAAAAACTTCAAACAAATCTACTAAATAAAGCAACTAATACACAGAAACTTAATAAACAGTAGCTATAAAAAAAGAAATGGCTTGAATTGAATTTGAAATTTATTGCAGCGCATCTATGAATAGAAACTCGAAAAAAATACTGTTTTTTCTGTTCCAAGCGTTTAAAAACTTCAAACAAATCTACTAAATAAAGCAACTAATACACAGAAACTTAATAAACAGTAGCTATAAAAAAAGAAATGGCTTGAATTGAATTTGAAATTAATTGCAGCGCATCTATGAATAGAAACTCGAATAAAAATACTGTTTTTTTCTGTTCAATGTGTTTAAGAACTTCTAACAAATCTATTAAATAAAGCAACTAATACACAGAACCATAATAATCAGTAAAAAACAAAGCTATAAGGAAAGAAATGGCTTAATTTGAATTTGAAATTTATTGCAGCACATCTATAAAGGAAACTCGAATAAAAATACTGTTTTTTCTGTTCCATGTGCTTAAGAACTTCAAACAAATCTACTAAATAAAGCAACTATCAAAAAGAACCTTAATAATCAGGAGCTATAAGAAAATAAATGGCTTGAATTGAATTTGAAATTTATTGAAGCACATCTATAAAAGCAACTCGAAAAAAAATACTGTTTTTTCTGTTCCATGTGCTTAAGAACTTCAAACAAATCTACTAAATAAAGCAACTATTAAAAAGATCCTTAATAATCAGGAGCTATAAGAAAATAAATGGCTTGAATTGAATTTGAAATTTATTGCAGCATATCTATAAAAGCAACTCGAAAAAAAAATACTGTTTTTTCTGTTCCATGCGCTTAAGAACTTCAAACAAGTCTACTAAATAAAGCAATTAATACACAGAACCTTAATAATCAGTAGCTATAAGAAAATAAATGGCTTGAATTGAATTTGAAATTTATTCCAGCGCATCTATGAATAGCAATTCGATAAAAATACTGTTTTTTCGGTTCCATGTGTTTAAGAACTTCTATAATTCTGCTAAATAAAGCAACTAATACACAGAACCTTAATAATCAGTAAAACAAAGCTATGAGAAAAGAAATTACTTGAATTGAATTTGAAATTCATTGTAGCACATCTATAAAAGCAACTCAAATAAAAATACTGTTTTTTCTGTTCCAAGTGTTTAAGAACTTCTAACAAATCTACTAAATAAAGCAACTAATAAACAGAAACTTAATAATCAGTAGTTATAAAAAAAGAAATGGCTTGAAATGAATTTGAAATTAATTGCAGCGCATCTATGAATAGAAACTCGAATAAAAATACTGTTTTTTCTGTTCCATGTGTTTAAGAACTTCTAACAAAACTATTAAATAAAGCAACTAATACACATAACCTTAATAATCAGTAAAAAACAAAGCTATAAGAAAAGAAATGGCTTGAAATGGATTTGAAATTAATTGCAGCGCATCTATAAAAGCAACTCGAATAAAAATACTGTTTTTTCGGTTCCATGTGTTTAAGAACTTCTATAATTCTACTAAATAAAGCAACTAATACACAGAACCATAATAATCAGTAGCTATGAGAAAAGAAATTACTTGAATTGAATTTGAAATTCATTGTAGCACATCTATAAAAGCAACTCAAATAAAAATACTGTTTTTTCTGTTCCAAGTGTTTAAGAACTTCTAACAAATCTACTAAATAAAGCAACTAATACACAGAAACTTAATAATCAGTAGTTATAAAAAAAGAAATGGCTTGAATTGAATTTGAAATTAATTGCAGCGCATCTATGATTAGAAACTCGATTAAAAATACTGTTTTTTTCTGTTCAATGTGTTTAAGAACTTCTAACAAATCTATTAAATAAAGCAACTAATACACAGAACCTTAATAATCAGTAGCTATAAGGAAAGAAATGGCTTGAATTGAATTTGAAATTTATAGCAGCACATCTATAAAAGCAACTCGAAAAAAAATACTGTTTTTTCTGTTCCATGCGCTTAAGAACTTCAAACAAATCTACTAAATAAAGAAACTATAAAAAAGAACCTTAATAATCAGGAGCAATAAGAAAATAAATGGCTTGAATTGAATTTGAAATTTATTGCACCGCATCTATGAATAGCAACTCAAATAAAAATAATGTTTTTTCTGTTCCATGTGTTTAAGAACTTCTATAATTCTACTAAATAAAGCAACTAATACACAGAACCTTAATAATCAGTAAAACAAAGCTATGAGAAAAGAAATTACTTGAATTGAATTTGAAATTCATTGTAGCACATCTATAAAAGCAACTCAAATAAAAATACTGTTTTTTCTGTTCCAAGTGTTTAAGAACTTCTAACAAATCTACTAAATAAAGCAACTAATACACAGAACCTTAATAATCAGTAAAACAAAGCTATGAGAAAAGAAATTACCTGAATTGAATTTGAAATTTATTGTAGCACATCTATAAAATCAACTCAAATAAAAATACTGTTTTTTCTGTTCCAAGTGTTTAAAAACTTCAAACAAATCTACTAAATAAAGCAACTAATACACAGAAACTTAATAAACAGTAGCTATAAAAAAAGAAATGGCTTGAATTGAATTTGAAATTTATTGCAGCGCATCTATGAATAGAAACACGAAAAAAATACTGTTTTTTCTGTTCCAAGTGTTTAAGAACTTCTAAAAATCTACTAAATAAAGCAACTAATACACAGAACCTTAATAATCAGTAAAACAAAGCTATGAGAAAAGAAATTACCTGAATTGAATTTGAAATTTATTGTAGCACATCTATAAAATCAACTCAAATAAAAATACTGTTTTTTCTGTTCCAAGTGTTTAAAAACTTCAAACAAATCTACTAAATAAAGCAACTAATACACAGAAACTTAATAAACAGTAGCTATAAAAAAAGAAATGGCTTGAATTGAATTTGAAATTTATTGCAGCGCATCTATGAATAGAAACTCGAAAAAAATACTGTTTTTTCTGTTCCATGTGTTTAAGAACTTCTAACAAAACTATTAAATAAAGCAACTAATACACAGAACCATAATAATCAGTAAAAAACAAAGCTATAAGGAAAGAAATGGCTTAATTTGAATTTGAAATTTATTGCAGCACATCTATAAAGGAAACTCGAAAAAAAATACTGTTTTTTCTGTTCCATGTGCTTAAGAACTTCAAACAAATCTACTAAATAAAGCAACTATCAAAAAGAACCTTAATAATCAGGAGCTATAAGAAAATAAATGGCTTGAATTGAATTTGAAATTTATTGAAGCACATCTATAAAAGCAACTCGAAAAAAAATACTGTTTTTTCTGTTCCATGTGCTTAAGAACTTCAAAAAAATCTACTAAATAAAGCAACTATTAAAAAGATCCTTAATAATCAGGAGCTATAAGAAAATAAATGGCTTGAATTGAATTTGAAATTTATTGCAGCATATCTATAAAAGCAACTCGAAAAAAAAATACTGTTTTTTATGTTCCATGCGCTTAAGAACTTCAAACAAATCTACTAAATAAAGCAATTAATACACAGAATCTTAATAATCAGTAGCTATAAGAAAATAAATGGCTTGAATTGAATTTGAAATTTATTCCAGCGCATCTATGAATAGCAATTCGATAAAAATACTGTTTTTTCGGTTCCATGTGTTTAAGAACTTCTATAATTCTGCTAAATAAAGCAACTAATACACAGAACCTTAATAATCAGTAAAACAAAGCTATGAGAAAAGAAATTACTTGAATTGAATTTGAAATTCATTGTAGCACATCTATAAAAGCAACTCAAATAAAAATACTGTTTTTTCTGTTCCAAGTAATTAAGAACTTCTAACAAATCTACTAAATAAAGCAACTAATAAACAGAAACTTAATAATCAGTAGTTATAAAAAAAGAAATGGCTTGAAATGAATTTGAAATTAATTGCAGCGCATCTATGAATAGAAACTCGAATAAAAATACTGTTTTTTCTGTTCCATGTGTTTAAGAACTTCTAACAAAACTATTAAATAAAGCAACTAATACACATAACCTTAATAATCAGTAAAAAACAAAGCTATAAGAAAAGAAATGGCTTGAAATGGATTTGAAATTAATTGCAGCGCATCTATAAAAGCAACTCGAATAAAAATACTGTTTTTTCGGTTCCATGTGTTTAAGAACTTCTATAATTCTACTAAATAAAGCAACTAATACACAGAACCATAATAATCAGTAGCTATGAGAAAAGAAATTACTTGAATTGAATTTGAAATTCATTGTAGCACATCTATAAAAGCAACTCAAATAAAAATACTGTTTTTTCTGTTCCAAGTGTTTAAGAACTTCTAACAAATCTACTAAATAAAGCAACTAATACACAGAAACTTAATAATCAGTAGTTATAAAGAAAGAAATGGCTTGAATTGAATTTGAAATTAATTGCAGCGCATCTATGAATAGAAACTCGAATAAAAATACTGTTTTTTTCTGTTCAATGTGTTTAAGAACTTCTAACAAATCTATTAAATAAAGCAACTAATACACAGAACCTTAATAATCAGTAGCTATAAGGAAAGAAATGGCTTGAATTGAATTTGAAATTTATAGCAGCACATCTATAAAAGCAACTCGAAAAAAAATACTGTTTTTTCTGTTCCATGCGCTTAAGAACTTCAAACAAATCTACTAAATAAAGAAACTATAAAAAAGAACCTTAATAATCAGGAGCAATAAGAAAATAAATGGCTTGAATTGAATTTGAAATTTATTGCACCGCATCTATGAATAGCAACTCAAATAAAAATAATGTTTTTTCAGTTCCATGTGTTTAAGAATTTCTATAATTCTATTAAATAAAGCAACTAATACACAGAACCTTAATAATCAGTAAAAAACAAAGCTATAAGAAAAGAAATGGCTTGAAATGGATTTGAAATTCATTGTAGCACATCTATAAAAGCAACTCAAATAAAAATACTGTTTTTTCTGTTCCAAGTGTTTAAGAACTTCTAACAAATCTACTAAATAAAGCAACTAATACACAGAACCTTAATAATCAGTAAAACAAAGCTATGAGAAAAGAAATTACCTGAATTGAATTTGAAATTTATTGTAGCACATCTATAAAATCAACTCAAATAAAAATACTGTTTTTTCTGTTCCAAGCGTTTAAAAACTTCAAACAAATCTACTAAATAAAGCAACTAATACACAGAAACTTAATAAACAGTAGCTATAAAAAAAGAAATGGCTTGAATTGAATTTGAAATTTATTGCAGCGCATCTATGAATAGAAACTCGAAAAAATACTGTTTTTTCTGTTCCAAGCGTTTAAAAACTTCAAACAAATCTACTAAATAAAGCAACTAATACACAGAAACTTAATAAACAGTAGCTATAAAAAAAGAAATGGCTTGAATTGAATTTGAAATTAATTGCAGCGCATCTATGAATAGAAACTCGAATAAAAATACTGTTTTTTTCTGTTCAATGTGTTTAAGAACTTCTAACAAATCTATTAAATAAAGCAACTAATACACAGAACCTTAATAATCAGTAGCTATAAGGAAAGAAATGGCTTGAATTGATTTTGAAATTTATAGCAGCACATCTATAAAAGCAACTCGAAAAAAAAACTGTTTTTTCTGTTCCATGCGCTTAAGAACTTCAAACAAATCTACTAAATAAAGAAACTATAAAAAAGAACCTTAATAATCAGGAGCTATAAGAAAATAAATGGCTTGAATTGAATTTGAAATTTATTGAAGCACATCTATAAAAGCAACTCGAAAAAAAATACTGTTTTTTCTGTTCCATGTGCTTAAGAACTTCAAACAAATCTACTAAATAAAGCAACTATTAAAAAGATCCTTAATAATCAGGAGCTATAAGAAAATAAATGGCTTGAATTGAATTTGAAATTTATTGCAGCATATCTATAAAAGCAACTCGAAAAAAAAATACTGTTTTTTCCGTTCCATGCGCTTAAGAACTTCAAACAAATCTACTAAATAAAGCAATTAATACACAGAACCTTAATAATCAGTAGCTATAAGAAAATAAATGGCTTGAATTGAATTTGAAATTTATTCCAGCGCATCTATGAATAGCAATTCGATAAAAATACTGTTTTTTCGGTTCCATGTGTTTAAGAACTTCTATAATTCTGCTAAATAAAGCAACTAATACACAGAACCTTAATAATCAGTAAAACAAAGCTATGAGAAAAGAAATTACTTGAATTGAATTTGAAATTCATTGTAGCACATCTATAAAAGCAACTCAAATAAAAATACTGTTTTTTCTGTTCCAAGTGTTTAAGAACTTCTAACAAATCTACTAAATAAAGCAACTAATAAACAGAAACGTAATAATCAGTAGTTATAAAAAAAGAAATGGCTTGAAATGAATTTGAAATTAATTGCAGCGCATCTATGAATAGAAACTCGAATAAAAATACTGTTTTTTCTGTTCCATGTGTTTAAGAACTTCTAACAAAACTATTAAATAAAGCAACTAATACACATAACCTTAATAATCAGTAAAAAACAAAGCTATAAGAAAAGAAATGGGTTGAAATGGATTTGAAATTAATTGCAGCGCATCTATAAAAGCAACTCGAATAAAAATACTGTTTTTTCGGTTCCATGTGTTTAAGAACTTCTATAATTCTACTAAATAAAGCAACTAATACACAGAACCATAATAATCAGTAGCTATGAGAAAAGAAATTACTTGAATTGAATTTGAAATTCATTGTAGCACATCTATAAAAGCAACTCAAATAAAAATACTGTTTATTCTGTTCCAAGTGTTTAAGAACTTCTAACAAATCTACTAAATAAATCAACTAATACACAGAAACTTAATAATCAGTAGTTATAAAAAAAGAAATGGCTTGAATTGAATTTGAAATTAATTGCACCGCATCTATGAATAGCAACTCAAATAAAAATAATGTTTTTTCTGTTCCATGTGTTTAAGAACTTCTATAATTCTACTAAATAAAGCAACTAATACACAGAACCTTAATAATCAGTAAAACAAAGCTATGAGAAAAGAAATTACTTGAATTGAATTTGAAATTCATTGTAGCACATCTATAAAAGCAACTCAAATAAAAATACTGTTTTTTCTGTTCCAAGTGTTTAAGAACTTCTAACAAATCTACTAAATAAAGCAACTAATACACAGAACCTTAATAATCAGTAAAACAAAGCTATGAGAAAAGAAATTACCTGAATTGAATTTGAAATTTATTGTAGCACATCTATAAAATCAACTCAAATAAAAATACTGTTTTTTCTGTTCCAAGCGTTTAAAAACTTCAAACAAATCTACTAAATAAAGCAACTAATACACAGAAACTAAATAAACAGTAGCTATAAAAAAAGAAATGGCTTGAATTGAATTTGAAATTTATTGCAGCGCATCTATGAATAGAAACTCGAAAAAAATACTGTTTTTTCTGTTCCAAGCGTTTAAAAACTTCAAACAAATCTACTAAATAAAGCAACTAATACACAGAAACTTAATAAACAGTAGCTATAAAAAAAGAAATGGCTTGAATTGAATTTGAAATTAATTGCAGCGCATCTATGAATAGAAACTCGAATAAAAATACTGTTTTTTTCTGTTCAATGTGTTTAAGAACTTCTAACAAATCTATTAAATAAAGCAACTAATACACATAACCTTAATAATCAGTAAAAAACAAAGCTATAAGAAAATAAATGGCTTGAATTGAATTTGAAATTTATTCCAGCGCATCTATGAATAGCAATTCGATAAAAATACTGTTTTTTCGGTTCCATGTGTTTAAGAACTTCTATAATTCTGCTAAATAAAGCAACTGATACACAGAACCTTAATAATCAGTAAAACAAAGCTATGAGAAAAGAAATTACTTGAATTGAATTTGAAATTCATTGTAGCACATCTATAAAAGCAAATTAAATAAAAATACTGTTTTTTCTGTTCCAAGCGTTTAAAAACTTCAAACAAATCTACTAAATAAAGCAACTAATACACAGAAACTTAATAAACAGTAGCTATAAAAAAAGAAATGGCTTGAATTGAATTTGAAATTTATTGCAGCGCATCTATGAATAGAAACTCGAATAAAAATACTGTTTTTTTCTGTTCAATGTGTTTAAGAACTTCTAACAAATCTATTAAATAAAGCAACTAATACACATAACCTTAATAATCAGTAAAAAACAAAGCTATAAGAAAATAAATGGCTTGAATTGAATTTGAAATTTATTCCAGCGCATCTATGAATAGCAATTCGATAAAAATACTGTTTTTTCGGTTCCATGTGTTTAAGAACTTCTATAATTCTGCTAAATAAAGCAACTGATACACAGAACCTTAATAATCAGTAAAACAAAGCTATGAGAAAAGAAATTACTTGAATTGAATTTGAAATTCATTGTAGCACATCTATAAAAGCAAATTAAATAAAAATACTGTTTTTTCTGTTCCAAGCGTTTAAAAACTTCAAACAAATCTACTAAATAAAGCAACTAATACACAGAAACTTAATAAACAGTAGCTATAAAAAAAGAAATGGCTTGAATTGAATTTGAAATTTATTGCAGCGCATCTATGAATAGAAACTCGAAAAAAATACTGTTTTTTCTGTTCCAAGCGTTTAAAAACTTCAAACAAATCTACTAAATAAAGCAACTAATACACAGAAACTTAATAAACAGTAGCTATAAAAAAAGAAATGGCTTGAATTGAATTTGAAATTAATTGCAGCGCATCTATGAATAGAAACTCGAATAAAAATACTGTTTTTTTCTGTTCAATGTGTTTAAGAACTTCTAACAAATCTATTAAATAAAGCAACTAATACACATAACCTTAATAATCAGTAAAAAACAAAGCTATAAGAAAATAAATGGCTTGAATTGAATTTGAAATTTATTCCAGCGCATCTATGAATAGCAATTCGATAAAAATACTGTTTTTTCGGTTCCATGTGTTTAAGAACTTCTATAATTCTGCTAAATAAAGCAACTAATACACAGAACCTTAATAATCAGTAAAACAAAGCTATGAGAAAAGAAATTACTTGAATTGAATTTGAAATTCATTGTAGCACATCTATAAAAGCAACTCAAATAAAAATACTGTTTTTTCTGTTCCAAGTGTTTAAGAACTTCTAACAAATCTACTAAATAAAGCAACTAATAAACAGAAACTTAATAATCAGTAGTTATAAAAAAAGAAATGGCTTGAAATGAATTTGAAATTAATTGCAGCGCATCTATGAATAGAAACTCGAATAAAAATACTGTTTTTTCTGTTCCATGTGTTTAAGAACTTCTAACAAAACTATTAAATAAAGCAACTAATACACATAACCTTAATAATCAGTAAAAAACAAATCCATAAGAAAAGAAATGGGTTGAAATGGATTTGAAATTAATTGCAGCGCATCTATAAAAGCAACTCGAATAAAAATACTGTTTTTTCGGTTCCATGTGTTTAAGAACTTCTATAATTCTACTAAATAAAGCAACTAATACACAGAACCATAATAATCAGTAGCTATGAGAAAAGAAATTACTTGAATTGAATTTGAAATTCATTGTAGCACATCTATAAAAGCAACTCAAATAAAAATACTGTTTTTTCTGTTCCAAGTGTTTAAGAACTTCTAACAAATCTACTAAATAAATCAACTAATACACAGAAACTTAATAATCAGTAGTTATAAAAAAAGAAATGGCTTGAATTGAATTTGAAATTAATTGCACCGCATCTATGAATAGCAACTCAAATAAAAATAATGTTTTTTCTGTTCCATGTGTTTAAGAACTTCTATAATTCTACTAAATAAAGCAACTAATACACAGAGCCTTAATAATCAGTAAAACAAAGCTATGAGAAAAGAAATTACTTGAATTGAATTTGAAATTCATTGTAGCACATCTATAAAAGCAACTCAAATAAAAATACTGTTTTTTCTGTTCCAAGTGTTTAAGAACTTCTAACAAATCTACTAAATAAAGCAACTAATACACAGAACCTTAATAATCAGTAAAACAAAGCTATGAGAAAAGAAATTACCTGAATTGAATTTGAAATTTATTGTAGCACATCTATAAAATCAACTCAAATAAAAATACTGTTTTTTCTGTTCCAAGCGTTTAAAAACTTCAAACAAATCTACTAAATAAAGCAACTAATACACAGAAACTTAATAAACAGTAGCTATAAAAAAAGAAATGGCTTGAATTGAATTTGAAATTTATTGCAGCGCATCTATGAATAGAAACTCGAAAAAAATACTGTTTTTTTCTGTTCAATGTGTTTAAGAACTTCTAACAAATCTATTAAATAAAGCAACTAATACACAGAACCTTAATAATCAGTAGCTATAAGGAAAGAAATGGCTTGAATTGAATTTGAAATTTATAGCAGCACATCTATAAAAGCAACTCGAAAAAAAATACTGTTTTTTCTGTTCCATGCGCTTAAGAACTTCAAACAAATCTACTAAATAAAGAAACTATAAAAAAGAACCTTAATAATCAGGAGCTATAAGAAAATAAATGGCTTGAATTGAATTTGAAATTTATTGAAGCACATCTATAAAAGCAACTCGAAAAAAAATACTGTTTTTTCTGTTCCATGTGCTTAAGAACTTCAAACAAATCTACTAAATAAAGCAACTATTAAAAAGATCCTTAATAATCAGGAGCTATAAGAAAATAAATGGCTTGAATTGAATTTGAAATTTATTGCAGCATATCTATAAAAGCAACTCGAAAAAAAAATACTGTTTTTTCTGTTCCATGCGCTTAAGAACTTCAAACAAATCTACTAAATAAAGCAATTAATACACAGAACCTTAATAATCAGTAGCTATAAGAAAATAAATGGCTTGAATTGAATTTGAAATTTATTCCAGCGCATCTATGAATAGCAATTCGATAAAAATACTGTTTTTTCGGTTCCATGTGTTTAAGAACTTCTATAATTCTGCTAAATAAAGCAACTAATACACAGAACCTTAATAATCAGTAAAACAAAGCTATGAGAAAAGAAATTACTTGAATTGAATTTGAAATTCATTGTAGCACATCTATAAAAGCAACTCAAATAAAAATACTGTTTTTTCTGTTCCAAGTGTTTAAGAACTTCTAACAAATCTACTAAATAAAGCAACTAATACACAGAACCTTAATAATCAGTAAAACAAAGCTATGAGAAAAGAAATTACCTGAATTGAATTTGAAATTTATTGTAGCACATCTATAAAATCAACTCAAATAAAAATACTGTTTTTTCTGTTCCAAGCGTTTAAAAACTTCAAACAAATCTACTAAATAAAGCAACTAATACACAGAAACTTAATAAACAGTAGCTATAAAAAAAGAAATGGCTTGAATTGAATTTGAAATTTATTGCAGCGCATCTATGAATAGAAACTCGAAAAAAATACTGTTTTTTCTGTTCCAAGCGTTTAAAAACTTCAAACAAATCTACTAAATAAAGCAACTAATACACAGAAACTTAATAAACAGTAGCTATAAAAAAAGAAATGGCTTGAATTGAATTTGAAATTAATTGCAGCGCATCTATGAATAGAAACTCGAATAAAAATACTGTTTTTTTCTGTTCAATGTGTTTAAGAACTTCTAACAAATCTATTAAATAAAGAAACTAATACACAGAACCTTAATAATCAGTAGCTATAAGGAAAGAAATGGCTTGAATTGAATTTGAAATTTATAGCAGCACATCTATAAAAGCAACTCGAAAAAAAATACTGTTTTTTCTGTTCCATGCGCTTAAGAACTTCAAACAAATCTACTAAATAAAGAAACTATAAAAAAGAACCTTAATAATCAGGAGCTATAAGAAAATAAATGGCTTGAATTGAATTTGAAATTTATTGAAGCACATCTATAAAAGCAACTCGAAAAAAAATACTGTTTTTTCTGTTCCATGTGCTTAAGAACTTCAAACAAATCTACTAAATAAAGCAACTATTAAAAAGATCCTTAATAATCAGGAGCTATAAGAAAATAAATGGCTTGAATTGAATATGAAATTTATTGCAGCATATCTATAAAAGCAACTCGAAAAAAAAATACTGTTTTTTCTGTTCCATGCGCTTAAGAACTTCAAACAAATCTACTAAATAAAGCAATTAATACACAGAACCTTAATAATCAGTAGCTATAAGAAAATAAATGGCTTGAATTGAATTTGAAATTTATTCCAGCGCATCTATGAATAGCAATTCGATAAAAATACTGTTTTTTTGGTTCCATGTGTTTAAGAACTTCTATAATTCTGCTAAATAAAGCAACTAATACACAGAACCTTAATAATCAGTAAAACAAAGCTATGAGAAAAGAAGTTACTTGAATTGAATTTGAAATTCATTGTAGCACATCTATAAAAGCAACTCAAATAAAAATACTGTTTTTTCTGTTCCAAGTGTTTAAGAACTTCTAACAAATCTACTAAATAAAGCAACTAATACACAGAACCTTAATAATCAGTAAAACAAAGCTATGAGAAAAGAAATTACCTGAATTGAATTTGAAATTTATTGTAGCACATCTATAAAATCAACTCAAATAAAAATACTGTTTTTTCTGTTCCAAGCGTTTAAAAACTTCAAACAAATCTACTAAATAAAGCAACTAATACACAGAAACTTAATAAACAGTAGCTATAAAAAAAGAAATGGCTTGAATTGAATTTGAAATTTATTGCAGCGCATCTATGAATAGAAACTCGAAAAAAATACTGTTTTTTCTGTTCCAAGCGTTTAAAAAGTTCAAACAAATCTACTAAATAAAGCAACTAATACACAGAAACTTAATAAACAGTAGCTATAAAAAAAGAAATGGCTTGAATTGAATTTGAAATTAATTGCAGCGCATCTATGAATAGAAACTCGAATAAAAATACTGTTTTTTTCTGTTCAATGTGTTTAAGAACTTCTAACAAATCTATTAAATAAAGAAACTAATACACAGAACCTTAATAATCAGTAGCTATAAGGAAAGAAATGGCTTGAATTGAATTTGAAATTTATAGCAGCACATCTATAAAAGCAACTCGAAAAAAAATACTGTTTTTTCTGTTCCATGCGCTTAAGAACTTCAAACAAATCTACTAAATAAAGAAACTATAAAAAAGAACCTTAATAATCAGGAGCTATAAGAAAATAAATGGCTTGAATTGAATTTGAAATTTATTGAAGCACATCTATAAAAGCAACTCGAAAAAAAATACTGTTTTTTCTGTTCCATGTGCTTAAGAACTTCAAACAAATCTACTAAATAAAGCAACTATTAAAAAGATCCTTAATAATCAGGAGCTATAAGAAAATAAATGGCTTGAATTGAATTTGAAATTTATTGCAGCATATCTATAAAAGCAACTCGAAAAAAAAATACTGTTTTTTCTGTTCCATGCGCTTAAGAACTTCAAACAAATCTACTAAATAAAGCAATTAATACACAGAACCTTAATAATCAGTAGCTATAAGAAAATAAATGGCTTGAATTGAATTTGAAATTTATTCCAGCGCATCTATGAATAGCAATTCGATAAAAATACTGTTTTTTCGGTTCCATGTGTTTAAGAACTTCTATAATTCTGCTAAATAAAGCAACTAATACACAGAACCTTAATAATCAGTAAAACAAAGCTATGAGAAAAGAAATTACTTGAATTGAATTTGAAATTCATTGTAGCACATCTATAAAAGCAACTCAAATAAAAATACTGTTTTTTCTGTTCCAAGTGTTTAAGAACTTCTAACAAATCTACTAAATAAAGCAACTAATAAACAGAAACTTAATAATCAGTAGTTATAAAAAAAGAAATGGCTTGAAATGAATTTGAAATTAATTGCAGCGCATCTATGAATAGAAACTCGAATAAAAATACTGTTTTTTCTTTTCCATGTGTTTAAGAACTTCTAACAAAACTATTAAATAAAGCAACTAATACACATAACCTTAATAATCAGTAAAAAACAAAGCTATAAGAAAAGAAATGGCTTGAAATGGATTTGAAATTAATTGCAGCGCATCTATAAAAGCAACTCGAATAAAAATACTGTTTTTTCTGTTCCAAGTGTTTAAGAACTTCTAACAAATCTACTAAATAAAGCAACTAATACACAGAAACTTAATAATCAGTAGTTATAAAAAAAGAAATGGCTTGAATTGAATTTGAAATTAATTGCAGCGCATCTATGAATAGAAACTCGAATAAAAATACTGTTTTTTTCTGTTCAATGTGTTTAAGTACTTCTAACAAATCTATTAAATAAAGCAACTAATACACAGAACCTTAATAATCAGTAGCTATAAGGAAAGAAATGGCTTGAATTGAATTTGAAATTTATAGCAGCACATCTATAAAAGCAACTCGAAAAAAAATACTGTTTTTTCTGTTCCATGCGCTTAAGAACTTCAAACAAATCTACTAAATAAAGAAACTATAAAAAAGAACCTTAATAATCAGGAGCAATAAGAAAATAAATGGCTTGAATTGAATTTGAAATTTATTGCACCGCATCTATGAATAGCAACTCAAATAAAAATAATGTTTTTTCTGTTCCATGTGTTTAAGAACTTCTATAATTCTACTAAATAAAGCAACTAATACACAGAACCTTAATAATCAGTATACAAAGCTATGAGAAAAGAAATTACTTGAATTGAATTTGAAATTCATTGTAGCACATCTATAAAAGCAACTCAAATAAAAATACTGTTTTTTCTGTTCCAAGTGTTTAAGAACTTCTAACAAATCTACTAAATAAAGCAACTAATACACAGAACCTTAATAATCAGTAAAACAAAGCTATGAGAAAAGAAATTACCTGAATTGAATTTGAAATTTATTGTAGCACATCTATAAAATCAACTCAAATAAAAATACTGTTTTTTCTGTTCCAAGCGTTTAAAAACTTCAAACAAATCTACTAAATAAAGCAACTAATACACAGAAACTTAATAAACAGTAGCTATAAAAAAAGAAATGGCTTGAATTGAATTTGAAATTTATTGCAGCGCATCTATGAATAGAAACTCGAAAAAAATACTGTTTTTTCTGTTCCAAGCGTTTAAAAACTTCAAACAAATCTACTAAATAAAGCAACTAATACACAGAAACTTAATAAACAGTAGCTATAAAAAAAGAAATGGCTTGAATTGAATTTGAAATTAATTGCAGCGCATCTATGAATAGAAACTTGAATAAAAATACTGTTTTTTTCTGTTCAATGTGTTTAAGAACTTCTAACAAATCTATTAAATAAAGAAACTAATACACAGAACCTTAATAATCAGTAGCTATAAGGAAAGAAATGGCTTGAATTGAATTTGAAATTTATAGCAGCACATCTATAAAAGCAACTCGAAAAAAAATACTGTTTTTTCTGTTCCATGCGCTTAAGAACTTCAAACAAATCTACTAAATAAAGAAACTATAAAAAAGAACCTTAATAATCAGGAGCTATAAGAAAATAAATGGCTTGAATTGAATTTGAAATTTATTGAAGCACATCTATAAAAGCAACTCGAAAAAAAATACTGTTTTTTCTGTTTCATGTGCTTAAGAACTTCAAACAAATCTACTAAATAAAGCAACTATTAAAAAGATCCTTAATAATCTGGAGCTATAAGAAAATAAATGGCTTGAATTGAATTTGAAATTTATTGCAGCATATCTATAAAAGCAACTCGAAAAAAAAATACTGTTTTTTCTGTTCCATGCGCTTAAGAACTTCAAACAAATCTACTAAATAAAGCAATTAATACACAGAACCTTAATAATCAGTAGCTATAAGAAAATAAATGGCTTGAATTGAATTTGAAATTTATTCCAGCGCATCTATGAATAGCAATTCGATAAAAATACTGTTTTTTCGGTTCCATGTGTTTAAGAACTTCTATAATTCTGCTAAATAAAGCAACTAATACACAGAACCTTAATAATCAGTAAAACAAAGCTATGAGAAAAGAAATTACTTGAATTGAATTTGAAATTCATTGTAGCACATCTATAAAAGCAACTCAAATAAAAATACTGTTTTTTCTGTTCCAAGTGTTTAAGAACTTCTAACAAATCTACTAAATAAAGCAACTAATAAACAGAAACTTAATAATCAGTAGTTATAAAAAAAGAAATGGCTTGAAATGAATTTGAAATTAATTGCAGCGCATCTATGAATAGAAACTCGAATAAAAATACTGTTTTTTCTTTTCCATGTGTTTAAGAACTTCTAACAAAACTATTAAATAAAGCAACTAATACACATAACCTTAATAATCAGTAAAAAACAAAGCTATAAGAAAAGAAATGGCTTGAAATGGATTTGAAATTAATTGCAGCGCATCTATAAAAGCAACTCGAATAAAAATACTGTTTTTTCGGTTCCATGTGTTTAAGAACTTCTATAATTCTACTAAATAAAGCAACTAATACACAGAACCATAATAATCAGTAGCTATGAGAAAAGAAATTACTTGAATTGAATTTGAAATTCATTGTAGCACATCTATAAAAGCAACTCAAATAAAAATACTGTTTTTTCTTTTCCATATGTTTAAGAACTTCTAACAAATCTACTAAATAAAGCAACTAATACACAGAAACTTAATAATCAGTAGTTATAAAAAAAGAAATGGCTTGAATTGAATTTGAAATTAATTGCAGCGCATCTATGAATAGAAACTCGAATAAAAATACTGTTTTTTTCTGTTCAATGTGTTTAAGAACTTCTAACAAATCTATTAAATAAAGCAACTAATACACAGAACCTTAATAATCAGTAGCTATAAGGAAAGAAATGGCTTGAATTGAATTTGAAATTTATAGCAGCACATCTATAAAAGCAACTCGAAAAAAAAAATACTGTTTTTTCTGTTCCATGCGCTTAAGAACTTCAAACAAATCTACTAAATAAAGAAACTATAAAAAAGAACCTTAATAATCAGGAGCAATAAGAAAATAAATGGCTTGAATTGAATTTGAAATTTATTGCACCGCATCTATGAATAGCAACTCAAATAAAAATAATGTTTTTTCTGTTCCATGTGTTTAAGAACTTCTATAATTCTACTAAATAAAGCAACTAATACACAGAACCTTAATAATCAGTAAAACAAAGCTATGAGAAAAGAAATTACTTGAATTGAATTTGAAATTCATTGTAGCACATCTATAAAAGCAACTCAAATAAAAATACTGTTTTTTCTGTTCCAAGTGTTTAAGAACTTCTAACAAATCTACTAAATAAAGCAACTAATACACAGAACCTTAATAATCAGTAAAACAAAGCTATGAGAAAAGAAATTACCTGAATTGAATTTGAAATTTATTGTAGCACATCTATAAAATCAACTCAAATAAAAATACTGTTTTTTCTGTTCCAAGCGTTTAAAAACTTCAAACAAATCTACTAAATAAAGCAACTAATACACAGAAACTTAATAAACAGTAGCTATAAAAAAAGAAATGGCTTGAATTGAATTTGAAATTTATTGCAGCGCATCTATGAATAGAAACTCGAAAAAAATACTGTTTTTTCTGTTCCATATGTTTAAGAACTTCTAACAAAACTATTAAATAAAGCAACTAATACACAGAACCATAATAATCAGTAAAAAACAAAGCTATAAGGAAAGAAATGGCTTAATTTGAATTTGAAATTTATTGCAGCACATCTATAAAGGAAACTCGAATAAAAATACTGTTTTTTCTGTTCCATGTGCTTAAGAACTTCAAACAAATCTACTAAATAAAGCAACTATTAAAAAGAACCTTAATAATCAGGAGCTATAAGAAAATAAATGGCTTGAATTGAATTTGAAATTTATTGCAGCACATCTATAAGAGCAACTCGAAAAAAAATACTGTTTTTTCTGTTCCATGTGCTTAAGAACTTCAAACAAATCTACTAAATAAAGCAACTATTAAAAAGATCCTTAATAATCAGGAGCTATAAGAAAATAAATGGCTTGAATTGAATCTGAAATTTATTGCAGCACATCTATAAAAGCAACTCGAAAAAAAATACTGTTTTTTCTGTTCCATGCGCTTAAGAACTTCAAACAAATCTACTAAATAAAGCAATTAATACACAGAACCTTAATAATCAGTAGCTATAAGAAAATAAATGGCTTGAATTGAATTTGAAATTTATTCCAGCGCATCTATGAATAGCAATTCGATAAAAATACTGTTTTTTCGGTTCCATGTGTTTAAGAACTTCTATAATTCTACTAAATAAAGCAACTAATACACAGAACCTTAATAATCAGTAAAACAAAGCTATGAGAAAAGAAATTACTTGAATTGAATTTGAAATTCATTGTAGCACATCTATAAAAGCAACTCAAATAAAAATACTGTTTTTTCTGTTCCAAGTGTTTAAGAACTTCTAACAAATCTACTAAATAAAGCAACTAATACACAGAAACTTAATAATCAGTAGTTATAAAAAAAGAAATGGCTTGAATTGAATTTGAAATTAATTGCAGCGCATCTATGAATAGAAACTCGAATAAAAATACTGTTTTTTCTGTTCCATGTGTATAAGAACTTCTAACAAAACTATTAAATAAAGCAACTAATACACATAACCTTAATAATCAGTAAAAAACAAAGCTATAAGAAAAGAAATGGCTTGAAATGGATTTGAAATTAATTGCAGCGCATCTATAAAAGCAACTCGAATAAAAATACTGTTTTTTCTGTTCCATGTGTTTAAGAACTTCTATCAAATCTACTAAATAAAGCAACTAATACAGAGAACCATAATAATCAGTAGCTATAAGAAAAGAAATGGCTTGAATTGAATTTGAAATTTATTGCAGCATATCTATAAAAGCAACTCGAATAAAAATACTGTTTTTTCTGTTCCATGTGTTTGAGATCTTCTAACAAATCTATTAAATAAAGCAACTAATACACAGAACCTTAATAATCAGTAAAAAACAAAGCTATAAGGAAAGAAATGACTTAATTTGAATTTCAAATTTATTGCAGCACATCTATAAAAGGAAACTCGAAAAAAAATACTGTTTTTTCTGTTCCAAGTGTTTAAGAACTTCTAACAATTCCACTAAATAAAGCAACTAATACACAGAAACTTAATAATCAGTAGTTACAAAAAAGAAATGGCTTGAATTGAATTTGAAATTAATTTTAGCGCATCTATGAATAGAAACTAGAATAAAAATACTGTTTTTTCTGTTCCATGTGTTTAAGAACTTCAAACAAATCTACTAAATAAAGCAACTAATACACAGAACCATAATAATCAGTAGCTATAAGAAAAGAAATGACTTGAATTGAATTTGAAATTTATTGTAGCATATCTATAAAAGCAACTCGAATAAAAATACTGTTTTTTCTGTTCCATGTGTTTGAGAACTTCTAACAAATCTATTAAATAAAGCAACTAATACACAGAACCTTAATAATCAGTAAAAAACAAAGCTATAAGGAAAGAAATGGCTTAATTTGAATTTGAAATTTATTGTAGCACATCTATAAAAGGAAACTCGAATAAAAATACTGTTTTTTCTAATCCATGTGTTTGAGAACTTCTAACAAATCTACTAAATAAACCAACTAAAACACAGAACCTTAATAATCAGTAGCTATAAGGAAAGAAATGGCTTGAATTGAATTTGAAATTTATTGCAGCACATCTTTAAAAGCAACTCGAAAAAAAATACTGTTTTTTCTGTTCCATGTGCTTAAGAACTTCAAACAAATCTACTAAATAAAGAAACTATTAAAAAGAACCTTAATAATCAGGAGCTATAAGAAAATAAATGGCTTGAATTGAATTTGAAATTTATTGCAGCACATCTATAAAAGCAACTCGAAAAAAAATACTGTTTTTTCTGTTCCATGCGCTTAAGAACTTCAAACAAATCTACTAAATAAAGCAACTATAAAAAAGAACCTTAATAATCAGTAGCAATAAGAAAATAAATGGCTTGAATTGAATTTGAAATTTATTGCACCGCATCCATGAATAGCAACTCGAATAAAAATAATGTTTTTTCTGTTCCATGTGTTTAAGAACTTCAAACAAATCTACTAAATAGAGCAACTAATACACAGAACCTTAATAATCAGTAGCTATAAGAAAATAAATGGCTTGAATTGAATTTGAAATTTATTCCAGCGCATCTATGAATAGCAATTCGAATAAAAATATTGTTTTTTCGGTTCCGTGTGTTTAAGAACTTCTAACAAAATTATTAAATAAAGCAACTAATACACATAACCTTAATAATCTGTAAAAAACAGAGCTATAAGAAAAGAAATGGCTTGAAATGGATTTGAAATTTATTGCACCACATCTATAAAAGTAACTCAAATAAAAATACTGTTTTTTCTGTTCCAAGTGTTTAAGAACTTCTAACAAATCCACTAAATAAAGCAACTAATACACAGAAACTTAATAATCAGTAGTTATAAAAAAAGAAATGGCTTGAATTGAATTTGAAATTAATTGCAGCGCATCTATAAAAGCAACTCGAAAAAAAATACTGTTTTTTCTGTTCCATGTGCTTAAGAACTTCAAACAAATCAACTAAATAAAGCAACTATTAAAAAGAACCTTAATAATCAGGAGCTATAAGAAAATAAATGGCTTGAATTGAATTTGAAATTTATTGCAGCACATCTATAAAAGCAACTCGAAAAAAAATACTGTTTTTTCTGTTCCATGCGCTTAAGAACTTCAAACAAATCTACTAAATAAAGCAACTATAAAAAAGAACCTTAATAATCAGGAGCAATAAGAAAATAAATGGCTTGAATTGAATTTGAAATTTATTGCACCGCATCTATGAATAGCAACTCGAATAAAAATAATGTTTTTTCTGTTCCATGTGTTTAAGAACTTCTAACAAATCTACTAAATAAAGCAACTAATACACAGAACCTTAAAAATCAGTAAAATAAAGCTATAAGAAAAGAAATTACTTGAATTGAATTTGAAATTTATTGCAGCACATCTATAAAAGCAACTCGAATAAAAATACTGTTTTTTCTGTTCCATGTGTTTAAGAACTTCTAACAAAACTATTAAATAAAGCAACTAATACACATAACCTTAATAATCAGTAAAAAACAAAGCTATAAGAAAAGAAATGTTTTGAATTGAATTTGAAATTTATTGCAGCACATCTATAAAAGCAACTCGAATAAAAATACTGTTTTTTCTGTTCCATGTGTTTGAGAACTTCTCACAAATCTATTATATAAAGCAACTAATACACAGAACCTTAATAAACAGTAGCTATAAGAAAATAAATGGCTTGAGTTGAACTTGAAATTTATTGCAGCACATCTATAAAAGCAACTCGAATAAAAATACTGTTTTTTCTGTTACATGTGTTTAAGAACTTCCAACAAATCTACTAAATAAAGCAACTATAAAAAAGAACCTTAATAATCAGGAGCAATAAGAAAATAAATGGCTTGAATTGAATTTGAAAATTATTGCAGCACATCAATAAAAGCAACTCGAATAAAAATACTGTTTTTTCTGTTCCATGTGTTTAAGAACTTCCAACAAATCTACTAAATAAAGCAACTATAAAAAAGAACCTTAATAATCAGGAGCAATAAGAAAATAAATGGCTTGAATTGAATTTGAAAATTATTGCAGCACATCTATAAAAGCAACTCGAATAAAAATACTGTTTTTTCTGTTCCATGTGTTTAAGAACATCTAACAAAACTATTAAATAAAGCAACTAATACACAGAACCTTAATAATCAGTAAAAAACAAAGCTATAAGAAAAGAAATGGCTTGAAATGGATTTAAAATTTATTGCGGTACATCTATAAAAGCAACGCGAATAAAAATACTGTTTTTTCTGATCCATGTGTTTAAGAACTTCTAACAAATCTACTAAATAAAGAAACTAATACACAGAACCTTAATAATAAGTGGCTATAAAAAAAGAAATAGCTTGAATTGAATTTGAAATTTATTGCACCGCATCTATGAATAGCAACTCGAATAAAAATAATGTTTTTTCTGTTCCAAGTGTTTAAGAACTTCTAACAAATCTACTAAATAAAGCAACTAATACACAGAACCTTAATAATCAGTAGCTATAAGAAAATAAATGGCTTTAATTGAATTTGAAATTTATTGCACCGCATCTATAAAAGCAACTCGAATAAAAATACTGTTTTTTCTGTTCCATGTGTTTAAGAACATCTAACAAAATTATTAAATAAAGCAACTAATACACAGAACCTTAATAATCAGTAAAAAACAAAGCTATAAGAAAAGAAATTACTTGAATTGAATTTGAAATTCATTGTAGCACATCTATAAAAGCAACTTAAATAAAAATACTGTTTTTTCTGTTCCAAGTGTTTAAGAACTTCTAACAAATCCACTAAATAAAGTTCTAATACACAGAAACTTAATGATCAGTAGTTATAAAAAAAGAAATGGCTTGAATTGAATTTGAAATTAATTGCAGCACATCTATAAAAGCAACTCGAAAAAAAATACTGTTTTTTCTGTTCCATGCGCTTAAGAACTTCTATAATTCTACTAAATAAAGCAACTTATACACAGAAGCTTAATAATCAGTAAAACAAAGCTATGAGAAAAGAAATTACTTGAATTGAATTTGAAATTCATTGTAGCACATCTATAAAAGCAACTCAAATAAAAATACTGTTTTTTCTGTTCCAAGTGTTTAAGAACTTCTAACAAATCTACTAAATAAAGCAACTAATACACAGAAACTTAATAATCAGTAGTTATAAAAAAAGAGATGGTTGAATTGAATTTGAAATTAATTGCAGCACATCTATAAAAGCAACTCGAATAAAAATACTGTTTTTTCTGTTACATGTGTTTAAGAACTTCTAACAAATCTACTAAATAAAGCAACTAATACACAGAACCTTAATAATCAGTAGCTATAAGGAAAGAAATGGCTTGAATTGAATTTGAAATTTATTGCAGCACATCTATAAAAGCAACTCGAAAAAAAATTCTGTTTTTTCTGTTCCATGTGCTTAAGAACTTCAAACAAATCTACTAAATAAAGCAACTATTAAAAAGAACCTTAATAATCAGGAGCTAAAAGAAAAGAAATGGCTTGAATTGAATTTGAAATTTATTGCAACACATCTATAAAAGCAACTCGAATAAAAATACTGTTTTTTCTGTTCCATGTGTTTAAGAACTTCTAACAAATCTACTATATCTTAAATAAAGCAACTAATACACATAACCTTACTAATCAGTAAAAAACAAAGCTATAAGATAAGAAATGGCTTGAATTGAATTTGAAATTTATTGCAGCGCATCTATGAATAGCAATTCGAATAAAAATACTGTTTTTTCTGTTCCATGTGTTTAAGAACTTCTAACAAATCTACTATATCTTAAATAAAGCAACTAATACACAGAACCTTAATAATCAGTAGCTATAAGAAAAAAAATGGCTAGAATTGAATTTGAAATATATTGCAGCACATCTATAAATAGAAACTCGAATAAAAATACTGTTTTTTTGTTCCATGTGTTTCAGAACTTCTAACAAATCTACTAAACAAAAGCAACTAGAACACAGAATCTTAATAATCAGTAAAACAAAGCTATAAGAACAGAAATTACTTGAATTGAATTTGAAATTAATTGCAGCACATCTATAAAAGCAACTCGAATAAAAATACTGTTTTTTTTTGTTCCATGTGTTTAAGAACTTCTAACAAATCGACTAAATTAAGCAACTAATAGACAGAACCTTAATAATCAGTGGCTATAAAAAAAGAAATGGCCTGAATTGAAATTGAAATTTATTGCAGCGCATCTATGAATAGAAACTCGAATAAAAATACTATTTTTTCTGTTCCATGTGTTTAAGAAGATCTAACAAATCTACTAAATAAAGCAACTAATACACAGAACCTTAATAATCAGTAAAATAAAGCTGTAAGAAAAGAAATTTCTTGAATTGAATTTGAAATTTATGGCAGCACATCTATAAAAGCAACTCGAATAAAAATACTGTTTTTTCTGTTCCATGCGTTTAAGAACTTCTAACAAATCTACTATATCTTAAATAAAGCAACTAATACACAAAACCTTAATAATCTGTAAAACAAAGCTATAAGAAAAGGAAGGGCTTGAATTGAATTTGAAATTTATTGCAGCGCATCTATGAATAGCAACTCGAATAAAAATAATGTTTTTTCTGTTCCATGTGTTTAAGAACTTCTATAATTCTACTAAATAAAGCAACTAATACACAGAAGCTTAATAATCAGTAAAACAAAGCTATGAGAAAAGAAATTACTTGAATTGAATTTGAAATTCATTGTAGCACATCTATAAAAGCAACTCAAATAAAAATACTGTTTTTTCTGTTCCAAGTGTTTAAGAACTTCTAACAAATCTACTAAATAAAGCAACTAATACACAGAAACTTAATAATCAGTAGTTATAAAAAAAGAGATGGTTGAATTGAATTTGAAATTAATTGCAGCACATCTATAAAAGCAACTCGAATAAAAATACTGTTTTTTCTGTTACATGTGTTTAAGAACTTCTAACAAATCTACTAAATAAAGCAACTAATACACAGAACCTTAATAATCAGTAGCTATAAGAAAAGAAATGGCTAGAATAGAATTTGAAATATATTACAGCACATCTATAAAAGCAACTCGAATAAAAATACTGTTTTTTCTGTTCCAAGTGTTTAAGAACTTCCAACAAATCTACTAAATAAAGCAACTAATATACAGAACCTTAATAATCAGTAACTATAAGAAAAGAAATGGCTTGAATTGAATTTGAAAATTATTGCAGCACATCTATAAAAGCAACTCGAATAAAAATACTGTTTTTTCTGTTCCATGTGTTTAAGAACTTCTAACAAAACTATTAAATAAAGCAACTAATACACAGAACCTTAATAATCAGTAAAATACAAAGCTATAAAAAAAGAAATGGATTTAAAATTTATTGCGGTACATCTATAAAAGCAACTCGAATAAAAATACTGTTTTTTCTGATCCATGTGTTTAAGAACTTCTAACAAATCTACTAAATAAAGATACTAATACACAGAACCTTAATAATAAGTGGCTATAAAAAAAGAAATAGCTTGAATTGAATTTGAAATTTATTGCAGAGCATCTATGAATAGAAACTCGAATAAAAATACTGTTTTTTTGTTCCATGTGTTTCAGAACATCTAACAAAACTATTAAATAAAGCAACTAATACACAGAACCTTAATAATCAGTAAAAAACAAAGCTATAAGAAAAGAAATTACTTGAATTGAATTTGAAATTCATTGTAGCACATCTATAAAATCAACTTAAATAAAAATACTGTTTTTTCTGTTCCAAGTGTTTAAGAACTTCTAACAAATCCACTAAATAAAGCAACTAATACACAGAAACTTAATGATCAGTAGTTATAAAAAAAGAAATGGCTTGAATTGAATTTGAAATTAATTGCAGCACATCTATAAAAGCAACTCGAAAAAAAATACTGTTTTTTCTGTTCCATGCGCTTAAGAACTTCAAACAAATCTACTAAATAAAGCAACTATAAAAAATAACCTTAATAATCAGGAGCAATAAGAAAATAAATGGCTTGAATTGAATTTGAAATTTATTGCACCGCATCTATGAATAGCCACTCGAATAAAAATAATGTTTTTTCTGTTCCATGTGTTTAAGAACTTCTATAATTCTACTAAATAAAGCAACTTATACACAGAAGCTTAATAATCAGTAAAACAAAGCTATGAGAAAAGAAATTACTTGAATTGAATTTGAAATTCATTGTAGCACATCTATAAAAGCAACTCAAATAAAAATACTGTTTTTTCTGTTCCAAGTGTTTAAGAACTTCTAACAAATCTACTAAATAAAGCAACTAATACACAGAAACTTAATAATCAGTAGTTATAAAAAAAGAGATGGTTGAATTGAATTTGAAATTAATTGCAGCACATCTATAAAAGCAACTCGAATAAAAATACTGTTTTTTCTGTTACATGTGTTTAAGAACTTCTAACAAATCTACTAAATAAAGCAACTAATACACAGAACCTTAATAATCAGTAGCTATAAGGAAAGAAATGGCTTGAGTTGAATTTGAAATTTATTGCAGCACATCTATAAAAGCAACTCGAAAAAAAATACTGTTTTTTCTGTTCCATGTGCTTAAGAACTTCAAACAAATCTACTAAATAAAGCAACTATTAAAAAGAACCTTAAAAATCAGGAGCTAAAAGAAAAGAAATTACTTGAATTGAATTTGAAATTAATTGCAGCACATCTATAAAAGCAACTCGAATAAAAATACTGTTTTTTTTTGTTCCATGTGTTTAAGAACTTCTAACAAATCGACTAAATTAAGCAACTAATAGACAGAACCTTAATAATCAGTGGCTATAAAAAAAGAAATGGCCTGAATTGAAATTGAAATTTATTGCAGCGCATCTATGAATAGAAACTCGAATAAAAATACTGTTTTTTCTGTTCCATGTGTTTAAGAAGATCTAACAAATCTACTAAATAAAGCAACTAATACACAGAACCTTAATAATCAGTAAAATAAAGCTGTAAGAAAAGAAATTTCTTGAATTGAATTTGAAATTTATGGCAGCACATCTATAAAAGCAACTCGAATAAAAATACTGTTTTTTCTGTTCCATGCGTTTAAGAACTTCTAACAAATCTACTATATCTTAAATAAAGCAACTAATACACAAAACCTTAATAATCTGTAAAACAAAGCTATAAGAAAAGGAAGGGCTTGAATTGAATTTGAAATTTATTGCAGCGCATCTATGAATAGCAACTCGAATAAAAATAATGTTTTTTCTGTTCCATGTGTTTAAGAACTTCTATAATTCTACTAAATAAAGCAACTAATACACAGAAGCTTAATAATCAGTAAAACAAAGCTATGAGAAAAGAAATTACTTGAATTGAATTTGAAATTCATTGTAGCACATCTATAAAAGCAACTCAAATAAAAATACTGTTTTTTCTGTTCCAAGTGTTTAAGAACTTCTAACAAATCTACTAAATAAAGCAACTAATACACAGAAACTTAATAATCAGTAGTTATAAAAAAAGAGATGGTTGAATTGAATTTGAAATTAATTGCAGCACATCTATAAAAGCAACTCGAATAAAAATACTGTTTTTTCTGTTACATGTGTTTAAGAACTTCTAACAAATCTACTAAATAAAGCAACTAATACACAGAACCTTAATAATCAGTAGCTATAAGAAAAGAAATGGCTAGAATAGAATTTGAAATATATTGCAGCACATCTATAAAAGCAACTCGAATAAAAATACTGTTTTTTCTGTTCCAAGTGTTTAAGAACTTCCAACAAATCTACTAAATAAAGCAACTAATATACAGAACCTTAATAATCAGTAACTATAAGAAAAGAAATGGCTTGAATTGAATTTGAAAATTATTGCAGCACATCTATGAAAGCAACTCGAATAAAAATACTGTTTTTTCTGTTCCATGTGTTTAAGAACTTCTAACAAAACTATTAAATAAAGCAACTAATACACAGAACCTTAATAATCAGTAAAATACAAAGCTATAAAAAAAGAAATGGATTTAAAATTTATTGCGGTACATCTATAAAAGCAACTCGAATAAAAATACTGTTTTTTCTGATCCATGTGTTTAAGAACTTCTAACAAATCTACTAAATAAAGATACTAATACACAGAACCTTAATAATAAGTGGCTATAAAAAAAGAAATAGCTTGAATTGAATTTGAAATTTATTGCAGAGCATCTATGAATAGAAACTCGAATAAAAATACTGTTTTTTTGTTCCATGTGTTTCAGAACATCTAACAAAACTATTAAATAAAGCAACTAATACACAGAACCTTAATAATCAGTAAAAAACAAAGCTATAAGAAAAGAAATTACTTGAATTGAATTTGAAATTTATTGCAGCGCATCTATGAATAGCAACTCGAATAAAAATAATGTTTTTTCTGTTCCATGTGTTTAAGAACTTCTATAATTCTACTAAATAAAGCAACTAATACACAGAAGCTTAATAATCAGTAAAACAAAGCTATGAGAAAAGAAATTACTTGAATTGAATTTGAAATTCATTGTAGCACATCTATAAAAGCAACTCAAATAAAAATACTGTTTTTTCTGTTCCAAGTGTTTAAGAACTTCTAACAAATCTACTAAATAAAGCAACTAATACACAGAAACTTAATAATCAGTAGTTATAAAAAAAGAGATGGTTGAATTGAATTTGAAATTAATTGCAGCACATCTATAAAAGCAACTCGAATAAAAATACTGTTTTTTCTGTTACATGTGTTTAAGAACTTCTAACAAATCTACTAAATAAAGCAACTAATACACAGAACCTTAATAATCAGTAGCTATAAGAAAAGAAATGGCTAGAATAGAATTTGAAATATATTACAGCACATCTATAAAAGCAACTCGAATAAAAATACTGTTTTTTCTGTTCCAAGTGTTTAAGAACTTCCAACAAATCTACTAAATAAAGCAACTAATATACAGAACCTTAATAATCAGTAACTATAAGAAAAGAAATGGCTTGAATTGAATTTGAAAATTATTGCAGCACATCTATAAAAGCAACTCGAATAAAAATACTGTTTTTTCTGTTCCATGTGTTTAAGAACTTCTAACAAAACTATTAAATAAAGCAACTAATACACAGAACCTTAATAATCAGTAAAAAACAAAGCTATAAGAAAAGAAATTACTTGAATTGAATTTGAAATTCATTGTAGCACATCTATAAAAGCAACTTAAATAAAAATACTGTTTTTTCTGTTCCAAGTGTTTAAGAACTTCTAACAAATCCACTAAATAAAGCAACTAATACACAGAAACTTAATGATCAGTAGTTATAAAAAAAGAAATGGCTTGAATTGAATTTGAAATTAATTGCAGCACATCTATAAAAGCAACTCGAAAAAAAATACTGTTTTTTCTGTTCCATGCGCTTAAGAACTTCAAACAAATCTACTAAATAAAGCAACTATAAAAAATAACCTTAATAATCAGGAGCAATAAGAAAATAAATGGCTTGAATTGAATTTGAAATTTATTGCACCGCATCTATGAATAGCCACTCGAATAAAAATAATGTTTTTTCTGTTCCATGTGTTTAAGAACTTCTATAATTCTACTAAATAAAGCAACTTATACACAGAAGCTTAATAATCAGTAAAACAAAGCTATGAGAAAAGAAATTACTTGAATTGAATTTGAAATTCATTGTAGCACATCTATAAAAGCAACTCAAATAAAAATACTGTTTTTTCTGTTCCAAGTGTTTAAGAACTTCTAACAAATCTACTAAATAAAGCAACTAATACACAGAAACTTAATAATCAGTAGTTATAAAAAAAGAGATGGTTGAATTGAATTTGAAATTAATTGCAGCACATCTATAAAAGCAACTCGAATAAAAATACTGTTTTTTCTGTTACATGTGTTTAAGAACTTCTAACAAATCTACTAAATAAAGCAACTAATACACAGAACCTTAATAATCAGTAGCTATAAGGAAAGAAATGGCTTGAGTTGAATTTGAAATTTATTGCAGCACATCTATAAAAGCAACTCGAAAAAAAATACTGTTTTTTCTGTTCCATGTGCTTAAGAACTTCAAACAAATCTACTAAATAAAGCAACTATTAAAAAGAACCTTAAAAATCAGGAGCTAAAAGAAAAGAAATTACTTGAATTGAATTTGAAATTAATTGCAGCACATCTATAAAAGCAACTCGAATAAAAATACTGTTTTTTTTTGTTCCATGTGTTTAAGAACTTCTAACAAATCGACTAAATTAAGCAACTAATAGACAGAACCTTAATAATCAGTGGCTATAAAAAAAGAAATGGCCTGAATTGAAATTGAAATTTATTGCAGCGCATCTATGAATAGAAACTCGAATAAAAATACTGTTTTTTCTGTTCCATGTGTTTAAGAAGATCTAACAAATCTACTAAATAAAGCAACTAATACACAGAACCTTAATAATCAGTAAAATAAAGCTGTAAGAAAAGAAATTTCTTGAATTGAATTTGAAATTTATGGCAGCACATCTATAAAAGCAACTCGAATAAAAATACTGTTTTTTCTGTTCCATGCGTTTAAGAACTTCTAACAAATCTACTATATCTTAAATAAAGCAACTAATACACAAAACCTTAATAATCTGTAAAACAAAGCTATAAGAAAAGGAAGGGCTTGAATTGAATTTGAAATTTATTGCAGCGCATCTATGAATAGCAACTCGAATAAAAATAATGTTTTTTCTGTTCCATGTGTTTAAGAACTTCTATAATTCTACTAAATAAAGCAACTAATACACAGAAGCTTAATAATCAGTAAAACAAAGCTATGAGAAAAGAAATTACTTGAATTGAATTTGAAATTCATTGTAGCACATCTATAAAAGCAACTCAAATAAAAATACTGTTTTTTCTGTTCCAAGTGTTTAAGAACTTCTAACAAATCTACTAAATAAAGCAACTAATACACAGAAACTTAATAATCAGTAGTTATAAAAAAAGAGATGGTTGAATTGAATTTGAAATTAATTGCAGCACATCTATAAAAGCAACTCGAATAAAAATACTGTTTTTTCTGTTACATGTGTTTAAGAACTTCTAACAAATCTACTAAATAAAGCAACTAATACACAGAACCTTAATAATCAGTAGCTATAAGAAAAGAAATGGCTAGAATAGAATTTGAAATATATTGCAGCACATCTATAAAAGCAACTCGAATAAAAATACTGTTTTTTCTGTTCCAAGTGTTTAAGAACTTCCAACAAATCTACTAAATAAAGCAACTAATATACAGAACCTTAATAATCAGTAACTATAAGAAAAGAAATGGCTTGAATTGAATTTGAAAATTATTGCAGCACATCTATAAAAGCAACTCGAATAAAAATACTGTTTTTTCTGTTCCATGTGTTTAAGAACTTCTAACAAAACTATTAAATAAAGCAACTAATACACAGAACCTTAATAATCAGTAAAATACAAAGCTATAAAAAAAGAAATGGATTTAAAATTTATTGCGGTACATCTATAAAAGCAACTCGAATAAAAATACTGTTTTTTCTGATCCATGTGTTTAAGAACTTCTAACAAATCTACTAAATAAAGATACTAATACACAGAACCTTAATAATAAGTGGCTATAAAAAAAGAAATAGCTTGAATTGAATTTGAAATTTATTGCAGAGCATCTATGAATAGAAACTCGAATAAAAATACTGTTTTTTTGTTCCATGTGTTTCAGAACATCTAACAAAACTATTAAATAAAGCAACTAATACACAGAACCTTAATAATCAGTAAAAAACAAAGCTATAAGAAAAGAAATTACTTGAATTGAATTTGAAATTCATTGTAGCACATCTATAAAAGCAACTTAAATAAAAATACTGTTTTTTCTGTTCCAAGTGTTTAAGAACTTCTAACAAATCCACTAAATAAAGCAACTAATACACAGAAACTTAATGATCAGTAGTTATAAAAAAAGAAATGGCTTGAATTGAATTTGAAATTAATTGCAGCACATCTATAAAAGCAACTCGAAAAAAAATACTGTTTTTTCTGTTCCATGCGCTTAAGAACTTCAAACAAATCTACTAAATAAAGCAACTATAAAAAAGAACCTTAATAATCAGGAGCAATAAGAAAATAAATGGCTTGAATTGAATTTGAAATTTATTGCACCGCATCTATGAATAGCCACTCGAATAAAAATAATGTTTTTTCTGTTCCATGTGTTTAAGAACTTCTATAATTCTACTAAATAAAGCAACTTATACACAGAAGCTTAATAATCAGTAAAACAAAGCTATGAGAAAAGAAATTACTTGAATTGAATTTGAAATTCATTGTAGCACATCTATAAAAGCAACTCAAATAAAAATACTGTTTTTTCTGTTCCAAGTGTTTAAGAACTTCTAACAAATCTACTAAATAAAGCAACTAATACACAGAAACTTAATAATCAGTAGTTATAAAAAAAGAGATGGTTGAATTGAATTTGAAATTAATTGCAGCACATCTATAAAAGCAACTCGAATAAAAATACTGTTTTTTCTGTTACATGTGTTTAAGAACTTCTAACAAATCTACTAAATAAAGCAACTAATACACAGAACCTTAATAATCAGTAGCTATAAGGAAAGAAATGGCTTGAATTGAATTTGAAATTTATTGCAGCACATCTATAAAAGCAACTCGAAAAAAAATACTGTTTTTTCTGTTCCATGTGCTTAAGAACTTCAAACAAATCTACTAAATAAAGCAACTATTAAAAAGAACCTTAATAATCAGGAGCTAAAAGAAAAGAAATGGCTTGAATTGAATTTGAAATTTATTGCAACACATCTATAAAAGCAACTCGAATAAAAATACTGTTTTTTCTGTTCCATGTGTTTAAGAACTTCTAACAAATCTACTATATCTTAAATAAAGCAACTAATACACATAACCTTACTAATCAGTAAAAAACAAAGCTATAAGAAAAAAAATGGCTTGAATTGAATTTGAAATTTATTGCAGCGCATCTATGAAGAGCAATTCGAATAAAAATACTGTTTTTTCTGTTCCATGAGTTTAAGAACTTCTAACAAATCTACTAAATAAAGCAACTAATACACAGAACCTTAATAATCAGTAGCTATAAGAAAAAAAATGGCTAGAATTGAATTTGAAATATATTGCAGCACATCTATAAATAGAAACTCGAATAAAAATACTGTTTTTTTGTTCCATGTGTTTCAGAACTTCTAACAAATCTACTAAACAAAAGCAACTAGAACACAGAATCTTAATAATCAGTAAAACAAAGCTATAAGAACAGAAATTACTTGAATTGAATTTGAAATTAATTGCAGCACATCTATAAAAGCAACTCGAATAAAAATACTGTTTTTTTTTGTTCCATGTGTTTAAGAACTTCTAACAAATCTACTATATCTTAAATAAAGCAACTAATACACAAAACCTTAATAATCTGTAAAACAAAGCTATAAGAAAAGGAAGGGCTTGAATTGAATTTGAAATTTATTGCAGCGCATCTATGAATAGCAACTCGAATAAAAATACTGTTTTTTCTGTTACATGTGTTTAAGAATTTCTAACAAAACTATTAAATAAAGCAACTAATACACAGAACCTTAATAAACAGTAGCTATAAGAAAATAAATGGCTTGAGTTGAACTTGAAATTTATTGCAGCACATCTATAAAAGCAACTCGAATAAAAATACTGTTTTTTCTGTTCCATGTGTTTAAGAACTTCTAACAAATCTACTAAATAAAGCAACTAATACACAGAACCTTAATAATCAGTAGCTATAAGAAAAGAAATGGCTAGAATTGAATTTGAAATTTATTGCAGCACATCTATAAAAGCAACTCGAATAAAAATACTGTTTTTTCTGTCCCATGTGTTTAAGAACTTCCAACAAATCTACTAAATAAAGCAACTAATACAAAGAACCTTAATAATCAGTAGCTATAAGAAAATAAATGGCTTGAATTGAATTTGAAATTTATTGCAGCGCATCTATGAATAGCAACTCGAATAAAAATACTGTTTTTTCTGTTCCATGTGTTTAAGAACTTCTAACAAATATACTAAACAAAAGCAACTAGTACACAGAATCTTAATAATCAGTAAAACAAAGCTATAAGAAAAGAAATTACTTGAATTAAATTTGAAATTAATTGCAGCACATCTATAAAAGCAACTCGAATAAAAATACTGTTTTTTCTGTTCCATGTGTTTAAGAACTTCTAACAAAACTATTAAATAAAGCAACTAATACACAGAACCTTAATAATCAGTAAAAAACAAAGCTATAAGAAAAGAAATGGCTTGAAATGGATTTAAAATTTATTGCGGTACATCTATAAAAGCAACTCGAATAAAAATACTGTTTTTTCTGATCCATGTGTTTAAGAACTTCTAACAAATCTACTAAATAAAGAAACTAATACACAGAACCTTAATAATAAGTGGCTATAAAAAAAGAAATAGCTTGAATTGAATATGAAATTTATTGCAGAGCATCTATGAATAGAAACTCGAATAAAAATACTGTTTTTTTGTTCCATGTGTTTCAGAACTTCTAACAAATCTACTAAATAAAGCAACTAAAACACAGAACCTTAATAATCAGTAGCTATAAGGAAAGAAATGGCTTGAGTTGAACTTGAAATTTATTGCAGCACATCTATAAAAGCAACTCGAATAAAAATACTGTTTTTTCTGTTCCATGTGTTTAAGAACTTCTAACAAATCTACTAAATAAAGCAACTAATACACAGAAACTTAATAATCAGTAGCTATAAAAAAAGAAATGGCCTGAATTGAAATTGAAATTTATTGCAGCGCATCTATGAATAGAAACTCGAATAAAAATACTGTTTTTTCTGTTCCATGTGTTTAAGAAGATCTAACAAATCTACTAAATAAAGCAACTAATACACAGAACCTTAATAATCAGTAAAATAAAGCTGTAAGAAAAGAAATTTCTTGAATTGAATTTGAAATTTATGGCAGCACATCTATAAAAGCAACTCGAATAAAAATACTGTTTTTTCTGTTCCATGCGTTTAAGAACTTCTAACAAATCTACTATATCTTAAATAAAACAACTAATACACAAAACCTTAATAATCTGTAAAACAAAGCTATAAGAAAAGGAAGGGCTTGAATTGAATTTGAAATTTATTGCAGCGCATCTATGAATAGCAACTCGAATAAAAATACTGTTTTTTCTGTTACATGTGTTTAAGAATTTCTAACAAAACTATTAAATAAAGCAACTAATACACAGAACCTTAATAAACAGTAGCTATAAGAAAATAAATGGCTTGAGTTGAACTTGAAATTTATTGCAGCACATCTATAAAAGCAACTCGAATAAAAATACTGTTTTTTCTGTTCCATGTGTTTAAGAACTTCTAACAAATCTACTAAATAAAGCAACTAATACACAGAACCTTAATAATCAGTAGCTATAAGAAAAGAAATGGCTTGAATTGAATTTGAAATTTATTGCAGCGCATCTATGAATAGCAACTCGAATAAAAATACTGTTTTTTCTGTTCCATGTGTTTAAGAACTTCTAACAAATATACTAAACAAAAGCAACTAGTACACAGAATCTTAATAATCAGTAAAACAAAGCTATAAGAAAAGAAATTACTTGAATTAAATTTGAAATTAATTGCAGCACATCTATAAAAGCAACTCGAATAAAAATACTGTTTTTTCTGTTCCATGTGTTTAAGAACTTCAAACAAATCTACTAAACAAAAGCAACTAGTACACAGAATCTTAATAATCAGTAAAACAAAGCTATAAGAAAAGAAATTACTTGAATTAAATTTGAAATTAATTGCAGCACATCTATAAAAGCAACTCGAATAAAAATACTGTTTTTTTTGTTCCATGTGTTTAAGAACTTCTAACAAATCGACTAAATTAAGCAACTAATATACATAACCTTAATAATCAGTAAAAAACAAAGCTATAAGAAAATAAATGGCTTGAATTGAATTTGAAATTTATTGCAGCGCATCTATGAATAGCAATTCGAATAAAAATACTGTTTTTTCTGTTACATGTGTTTAAGAACTTCTAACAAAACTATTAAATAAAGCAACTAATACACAGAACCTTAATAAACTGTAGCTATAAGAAAATAAATGGCTTGAGTTGAACTTGAAATTTATTGCAGCACATCTATAAAAGCAACTCGAATAAAAATACTGTTTTTTCTGTTCCATGTGTTTAAGAACTTCTAACAAATCTACAAAATAAAGCAACTAATACACAGAACCTTAATAATCAGTAGCTATAAGAAAAGAAATGGCTAGAATTGAATTTGAAATTTATTGCAGCACATCTATAAAAGCAACTCGAATAAAAATACTGTTTTTTCTGTTCCATGTGTTTAAGAACTGCCAACAAATCTACTAAATAAAGCAACTAATACACAGAACCTTAATAATCAGTAGCTATAAGAAAATAAATGGCTTGAATTGAATTTGAAATTTATTGCAGCACATCTATAAAAGCAACTCGAATAAAAATACTGTTTTTTTTGTTCCATGTGTTTAAGAACTTCTAACAAATCGACTAAATTAAGTAACTAATATACATAACCTTAATAATCAGTTAAAAACAAAGCTATAAGAAAATAAATGGCTTGAATTGAATTTGAAATTTATTGCAGCGCATCTATGAATAGCAACTCGAATAAAAATACTGTTTTTTCTGTTCCATGTGTTTAAGAACTTCTAACAAATCTACTAAACAAAAGCAACTAGTACACAGAATCTTAATAATCAGTAAAAAAAAGCTATAAGAAAAGAAATTACTTGAATTAAATTTGAAATTAATTGCAGCACATCTATAAAAGCAACTCGAATAAAAATACTGTTTTTTCTGTTCCATGTGTTTAAGAACTTCTAACAAATCTACTAAAAAAAGCAACTAATACACAGAACCTTAATAATCAGTAGCTATAAGAAAAGAAATGGCTAGAAGTGAATTTGAAATTTATTGCAGCAAATCTATAAAAGCAACTCGAATAAAAATACTGTTTTTTCTGTTCCATGTGTTTAAGAACTTCTAACAAATCTACTATATCTTAAATAAAGCAACTAATACACATAACCTTAATAATCAGTAAAAAACAAAGCTATAAGAAAAGAAATGGCTTGAAATGGATATGAAATTTATTGCAGCGCATCTATAAAAGCAATTCGAATAAAAATACTGTTTTTTCTGTTCCATGTGTTTAAGAACTTCTAACAAATCAACTAAATAAAGCAACTAATACACAAAACCTTAATAATCAGTAGCTATAAGAAAATAAATGGCTTGAATTGAATTTTAAATTTATTGCAGCGCATCTATGAATAGCAATTCGAATAAAAATACTGCTTTTTCTGTTACATGTGTTTAAGAACATCTAACAAATCTACTAAATAAAGCAACTAATACACAGAACCTTAAAAATCAGTAAAATAAAGCTATAAGAAAATAAATTACTTAAATTAAATTTGAAATTTATTGCAGCACATCTATAAAAGCAACTCGAATAAAAATACTGTTTTTTCTGTTCCATGTGTTTAAGAACTTCTAACAAAACTATTAAATAAAGCAACTAATACACAGAACCTTAATTAACAGTAGCTATAAAAAAATAAATGGCTTGAGTTGAACTTGAAATTTATTGCAGCACATCTATAAAAGCAACTCGAATAAAAATACTGTTTTTTCTGTTCCATGTGTTTAAGAACTTCTAACAAATCTACTAAATAAAGCAACTAATACACAGAACCTTAATAATCAGTAGCTATAAGAAAAGAAATGGCTTGAATTGAATTTGAAATTTATTGCAGCGCATCTATGAATAGCAACTCGAATAAAAATACTGTTTTTTCTGTTCCATGTGTTTAAGAACTTCTAACAAATATACTAAACAAAAGCAACTAGTACACAGAATCTTAATAATCAGTAAAACAAAGCTATAAGAAAAGAAATTACTTGAATTAAATTTGAAATTAATTGCAGCACATCTATAAAAGCAACTCGAATAAAAATACTGTTTTTTCTGTTCCATGTGTTTAAGAACTTCTAACAAATCTACTAAACAAAAGCAACTAGTACACAGAATCTTAATAATCAGTAAAACAAAGCTATAAGAAAAGAAATTACTTGAATTAAATTTGAAATTAATTGCAGCACATCTATAAAAGCAACTCGAATAAAAATACTGTTTTTTTTGTTCCATGTGTTTAAGAACTTCTAACAAATCGACTAAATTAAGCAACTAATATACATAACCTTAATAATCAGTAAAAAACAAAGCTATAAGAAAATAAATGGCTTGAATTGAATTTGAAATTTATTGCAGCGCATCTATGAATAGCAATTCGAATAAAAATACTGTTTTTTCTGTTACATGTGTTTAAGAACTTCTAACAAAACTATTAAATAAAGCAACTAATACACAGAACCTTAATAAACTGTAGCTATAAGAAAATAAATGGCTTGAGTTGAACTTGAAATTTATTGCAGCACATCTATAAAAGCAACTCGAATAAAAATACTGTTTTTTCTGTTCCATGTGTTTAAGAACTTCTAACAAATCTACAAAATAAAGCAACTAATACACAGAACCTTAATAATCAGTAGCTATAAGAAAAGAAATGGCTAGAATTGAATTTGAAATTTATTGCAGCACATCTATAAAAGCAACTCGAATAAAAATACTGTTTTTTCTGTTCCATGTGTTTAAGAACTTCCAACAAATCTACTAAATAAAGCAACTAATACACAGAACCTTAATAATCAGTAGCTATAAGAAAATAAATGGCTTGAATTGAATTTGAAATTTATTGCAGCACATCTATAAAAGCAACTCGAATAAAAATACTGTTTTTTTTGTTCCATGTGTTTAAGAACTTCTAACAAATCGACTAAATTAAGTAACTAATATACATAACCTTAATAATCAGTTAAAAACAAAGCTATAAGAAAATAAATGGCTTGAATTGAATTTGAAATTTATTGCAGCGCATCTATGAATAGCAACTCGAATAAAAATATTGTTTTTTCTGTTCCATGTGTTTAAGAACTTCTAACAAATCTACTAAACAAAAGCAACTAGTACACAGAATCTTAATAATCAGTAAAAAAAAGCTATAAGAAAAGAAATTACTTGAATTAAATTTGAAATTAATTGCAGCACATCTATAAAAGCAACTCGAATAAAAAATACTGTTTTTTCTGTTCCATGTGTTTAAGAACTTCTAACAAATCTACTAAAAAAAGCAACTAATACACAGAACCTTAATAATCAGTAGCTATAAGAAAAGAAATGGCTAGAATTGAATTTGAAATTTATTGCAGCAAATCTATAAAAGCAACTCGAATAAAAATACTGTTTTTTCTGTTCCATGTGTTTAAGAACTTCTAACAAATCTACTATATCTTAAATAAAGCAACTAATACACATAACCTTAATAATCAGTAAAAAACAAAGCTATAAGAAAAGAAATGGCTTGAAATGGATATGAAATTTATTGCAGCGCATCTATAAAAGCAATTCGAATAAAAATACTGTTTTTTCTGTTCCATGTGTTTAAGAACTTCTAACAAATCAACTAAATAAAGCAACTAATACACAAAACCTTAATAATCAGTAGCTATAAGAAAATAAATGGCTTGAATTGAATTTTAAATTTATTGCAGCGCATCTATGAATAGCAATTCGAATAAAAATACTGCTTTTTCTGTTACATGTGTTTAAGAACATCTAACAAATCTACTAAATAAAGCAACTAATACACAGAACCTTAAAAATCAGTAAAATAAAGCTATAAGAAAATAAATTACTTAAATTAAATTTGAAATTTATTGCAGCACATCTATAAAAGCAACTCGAATAAAAATACTGTTTTTTCTGTTCCATGTGTTTAAGAACTTCTAACAAAACTATTAAATAAAGCAACTAATACACAGAACCTTAATTAACAGTAGCTATAAAAAAATAAATGCCTTGAGTTGAACTTGAAATTTATTGCAGCACATCTATAAAAGCAACTCGAATAAAAATACTGTTTTTTCTGTTCCATGTGTTTAAGAACTTCTAACAAATCTACTAAATAAAGCAACTAATACACAGAACCTTAATAATCAGTAGCTATAATAAAAGAAATGGCTAGAATTGAATTTGAAATTTATTGCAGCACATCTATAAAAGCAACTCGAATAAAAATACTGTTTTTTCTGTTCCAAGTGTTTAAGAACTTCCAACAAATCTACTAAATAAAGCAACTAATACACAGAACCTTAATAATCAGTAGCTATAAGAAAATAAATGGCTTGAATTGAATTTGAAATTTATTGCAGCGCATCTATGAATAGCAACTCGAATAAAAATACTGTTTTTTCTGTTCCATGTGTTTAAGAACTTCTAACAAATCTACTAAACAAAAGCAACTAGTACACAGAATCTTAATAATCAGTAAAACAAAGCTATAAGAAAAGAAATTACTTGAATTGAATTTGAAATTAATTGCAGCACTACTAAATAAAGCAACTAATACACAGAACCTTAATAATCAGTAGTTATAAGAAAAGAAATGGCTTAATTTGAATTTGAAATTTATTGCAGCACATCTATAAAAGCAACTCGAATAAAAATACTGTTTTTTCTGTTCCATGTGTTTAAGAAATTCTAACAAATCTACTAAATAAAGCAACTAATACACAGAACCTTAATAATAAGTAAAAAACAAAGCTATAAGAATAGAAAAGGCTAGAAATGGATTTGAAATGTATTGCAGTGCATCTATAAAAGCAACTCGAATAAAAATACTGTTTTTTCTGTTCCATGTGTTTGAGAACTTTTAACAAATCTATTAAATAAAGCAACTAATACACAGAACCTTAATAATCAGTAAAAAGCAAAGCTATAAGAAAAGAAATGGCTTGATATGGATTTGAAATGTATTGCAGCACATCTATAAAAGCAACTCGAATAAAATAACTGTTTTTTCTGTTCCATGTGTTTAAGAACTTCTAACAAAACTATTAAATAAAGCAACTAATACACAGAACCTTAATAATCAGTAAAAAACAAAGCTATAAGAAAAGAAATGGCTTGAAATGGATTTGAAATTTATTGCAGCACATCTATAAAAGCAACTCGAATAAAAATACTGTTTTTTCTGTTCCATGTAATTAAGAACTTCTAACAAATCTACTAAATAAAAGCAACTAATACACAGAAACTTAATAATCAGTGGCTTTAAAAAAAGAAATGGCTTGACTTGAATTTGAAATTTATTGCAGAGCATCTATGAATAGAAACTCGAAAAAAAAATACTGCTTTTTTGTTCCATGTGTTTCAGAACTTCTAACAAATCTACGAAATAAAGCAACTAATACACAGAAACTTAATAATCAGTAGCTATAAAAAAAGAAATGGCTTGAATTGAATTTGAATCTTATTGCAGCGCATCTATGAATAGAAACTGGAATAAAAATACTGTTTTTTCTGTTCCATGTGTTTAAGAACTTCTAACAAATCTACTATATAAAGCAACTAATACACAGAACCTTAATAATCAGTAAAATAAAGCTATAAGAAAATAAATTACTTGAATTGAATTTGAAATTTATTGCAGCACATCTATAAAAGGAAACTGTAATAAAAATACTGTTTTTTCTGTTCCATGTGCTTAAGATCTTCTAACAAAACTATTAAATAAAGCAACTAATTCACAGAACCTTAATAATAAGTAAAAAACAAAGCTATAAGAAAAGAAATTACTTGAATTGAATTTGAAATTTATTGCAGCACATCTATAAAAGGAAACTGGAATAAATATACTGTTTTTTCTGTTCCATGTGTTTAAGAACTTCTAACAAATCTACTAAATAAAAGCAACTAATACACAGAACCTTAATAATCAGTAGCTATAAGAAAAGAAATGGCTTGAAATGGATTTGAAATTTATTGCAGTGCATCTATAAAAGCAACTCGAATAAAAATACTGTTTTTTCTGTTCCATGTGTTTAGGAACTTCTAATAAATCTACTAAATAAAGCAACTAATACACAGAACCTTAATAATCAGTGGCTTTAAAAAAAAGAAATGGCTTGACTTGAATTTGAAATTTATTGCAGAGCATCTATGAATAGAAACTCGAAAAAAAATACTGTTTTTTTTGTTCCATGAGTTTCAGAACTTCGAACAAATCTACTAAATAAAGCAACTAATACACAGAACCTTAATAATCAGTAGCTATAAAAAAAGGAATGGCTTGAATTGAATTTGAAATTTATTGCAGAGCATCTATGAATAAAAACTCGAATAAAAATACTGTTTTTTTTGTTCCACGAGTTTCAGAACTTCTAACAAATCTACTAAATAAAGCAACTAATACACAGAACTTTAATAATCAGTAGCTATAAGAAAAGAAATGGCTTGACTTGAATTTGAAATTTATTGCAGCACATCCATAAAAACAACTCGAATAAAAATACTGTTTTTTCTGTTCCATGTGTTTAAGACTTTCTAACAAATGTACTAAATAAAGCAACTAATACACAGAGCCTTAATAATCAGTAGCTATAAGAAAATAAATGGCTTGAATTGGATTTGAAATTTATTGCAGCGCATCTATGAATAGCTATTCGAATAAAAATACTGTTTTTTCGGTTCCATGTGTTTAAGAACTTCTAACAAATCTACTAAATAAAGCAACTAATACACAGAACCTTAATAATCAGTAAAACAAAGCTATAAGAAAAGAAATTACTTGAATTGAATTTGAAATTTATTGTAGCACATCTATAAAAGCAACTCAAATAAAAATACTGTTTTTTCTGTTCCATGTGTTTCAGAACTTCTAACAAATCTACGAAATAAAGCAACTAATACACAGAAACTTAATAATCAGTAGCTATAAAAAAAGAAATGGCTTGAATTGAATTTGAAACTTATTGCAGCGCATCTATGGATAGAAACTCGAATAAAAATACTGTTTTTTTTTGCTCCATGTGTTTAAGAACTTCAAACAAATCTACTATATAAAGCAACTAATACACAGAACCCTAATAATCAGTAAAATAAAGCTATAAGAAAAGAAATTGCTTGAATTGAATTTGAAATTTATTGCAGCACATCTATAAAAGCAACTCGAATAAAAATACTGTTTTTTCTGTTCCATGTGTTTAAGAAATTCTAACAAAACTATTAAATAAAGCAAATAATACACAAAACATTAATAATCAGTAAAAAACAAAGCTATAAGAAAAGAAATGGCTTGAAATGGATTTGAAATTTATTGCAGCGCATCTATAAAAGCAACTCGAATAAAAATACTGTTTTTTCTGTTCCATGTGTTTAAGAACTTCTAACAAATCTACTAAATAAAGCATTTATACACAATACCTTAATAATCAATAGTTATAAGAAAAGAAATGGCTTGAATTGAATTTGAAATTTATTGCAGCTATCTTAACAGAACACAGAATCTTACACAGAATCTTAATAATCAGTAGTAATAAGAAAAGAAATGGCTTGAATTGAATTTGAAATTTATTGCAGCACATCTATGAAAGCAACTCAAATAAAAATACTGTTTTTTCTGTTCCATGTTTTTAAGAACTTCTAACAAATCTACAAAATAAGCAACTAATACACAGAACCTTAATAATCAGTAGCTATTGGAAAAGAAATGGCTTGAATTGTATTTAAAATTTATAGCTGCACATGTATAAAAGCAACTCGAATAAAAATACTGTTTTTTCTGTTCCATGTGTTTAATAACTTCTAACAAATCTACTAAATAAAGCAACTAATACACAGAACCTTAATAATCAGTATCTATAAGAAAAGAAATGGCTTGAATTGAATTTGAAATTTATTGCAGCACATCTATAAAAGCAACTCGAATAAAAATACTGTTATATCTGTTGCATGTGTTTAAGAACTTCTAACAAATCTACTAAATAAAGCAACTAATACACGGAACCTTAATAATCAGTAAAACAAAGATATAAGAAAAGAAGTTGCTTGAATTGAATTTGAAATTTATTGCAGCGCATCTATGAATAGCAAATCGAATAAAAATACTGTTTTTTCTGTTCCATGTGTTTAAGAACTTCTAACAAATCTACTAAACAAAACCAACTAGTACACAGAATCTTAATAATCAGTAAAACAAAGCTATAAGAAAAGAAATTACTTGAATTGAATTTGAAATTAATTGCAGCACTACTAAATAAAGCAACTAATACGAAGAACCTTAATAATCAGTAGTTATAAGAAAAGAAATGGCTTAATTTGAATTTGAAATTTATTGCAGCACATCTATAAAAGCAACTCGAATAAAAATACTGTTTTTTCTGTTCCATGTGTTTAAGAAATTCTAACAAATCTACTAAATAAAGCAACTAATACACAGAACCTTAATAATAAGTAAAAAACAAAGCTATAAGAATAGAAAAGGCTAGAAATGGATTTGAAATGTATTGCAGTGCATCTATAAAAGCAACTCGAATAAAAATACTGTTTTTTCTGTTCCATGTGTTTGAGAACTTTTAACAAATCTATTAAATAAAGCAACTAATACACAGAACCTTAATAATCAGTAAAAAGCAAAGCTATAAGAAAAGAAATGGCTTGATATGGATTTGAAATGTATTGCAGCACATCTATAAAAGCAACTCGAATAAAATAACTGTTTTTTCTGTTCCATGTGTTTAAGAACTTCTAACAAAACTATTAAATAAAGCAACTAATACACAGAACCTTAATAATCAGTAAAAAACAAAGCTATAAGAAAAGAAATGGCTTGAAATGGATTTGAAATTTATTGCAGCACATCTATAAAAGCAACTCGAATAAAAATACTGTTTTTTCTGTTCCATGTAATTAAGAACTTCTAACAAATCTACTAAATAAAAGCAACTAATACACAGAAACTTAATAATCAGTGGCTTTAAAAAAAGAAATGGCTTGACTTGAATTTGAAATTTATTGCAGAGCATCTATGAATAGAAACTCGAAAAAAAAATACTGCTTTTTTGTTCCATGTGTTTCAGAACTTCTAACAAATCTACGAAATAAAGCAACTAATACACAGAAACTTAATAATCAGTAGCTATAAAAAAAGAAATGGCTTGAATTGAATTTGAATCTTATTGCAGCGCATCTATGAATAGAAACTGGAATAAAAATACTGTTTTTTCTGTTCCATGTGTTTAAGAACTTCTAACAAATCTACTATATAAAGCAACTAATACACAGAACCTTAATAATCAGTAAAATAAAGCTATAAGAAAATAAATTACTTGAATTGAATTTGAAATTTATTGCAGCACATCTATAAAAGGAAACTGTAATAAAAATACTGTTTTTTCTGTTCCATGTGCTTAAGATCTTCTAACAAAACTATTAAATAAAGCAACTAATTCACAGAACCTTAATAATAAGTAAAAAACAAAGCTATAAGAAAAGAAATTACTTGAATTGAATTTGAAATTTATTGCAGCACATCTATAAAAGGAAACTGGAATAAATATACTGTTTTTTCTGTTCCATGTGTTTAAGAACTTCTAACAAATCTACTAAATAAAAGCAACTAATACACAGAACCTTAATAATCAGTAGCTATAAGAAAAGAAATGGCTTGAAATGGATTTGAAATTTATTGCAGTGCATCTATAAAAGCAACTCGAATAAAAATACTGTTTTTTCTGTTCCATGTGTTTAGGAACTTCTAATAAATCTACTAAATAAAGCAACTAATACACAGAACCTTAATAATCAGTGGCTTTAAAAAAAAGAAATGGCTTGACTTGAATTTGAAATTTATTGCAGAGCATCTATGAATAGAAACTCGAAAAAAAATACTGTTTTTTTTGTTCCATGAGTTTCAGAACTTCGAACAAATCTACTAAATAAAGCAACTAATACACAGAACCTTAATAATCAGTAGCTATAAAAAAAGGAATGGCTTGAATTGAATTTGAAATTTATTGCAGAGCATCTATGAATAAAAACTCGAATAAAAATACTGTTTTTTTTGTTCCACGAGTTTCAGAACTTCTAACAAATCTACTAAATAAAGCAACTAATACACAGAACTTTAATAATCAGTAGCTATAAGAAAAGAAATGGCTTGACTTGAATTTGAAATTTATTGCAGCACATCCATAAAAACAACTCGAATAAAAATACTGTTTTTTCTGTTCCATGTGTTTAAGACTTTCTAACAAATGTACTAAATAAAGCAACTAATACACAGAGCCTTAATAATCAGTAGCTATAAGAAAATAAATGGCTTGAATTGGATTTGAAATTTATTGCAGCGCATCTATGAATAGCTATTCGAATAAAAATACTGTTTTTTCGGTTCCATGTGTTTAAGAACTTCTAACAAATCTACTAAATAAAGCAACTAATACACAGAACCTTAATAATCAGTAAAACAAAGCTATAAGAAAAGAAATTACTTGAATTGAATTTGAAATTTATTGTAGCACATCTATAAAAGCAACTCAAATAAAAATACTGTTTTTTCTGTTCCATGTGTTTCAGAACTTCTAACAAATCTACGAAATAAAGCAACTAATACACAGAAACTTAATAATCAGTAGCTATAAAAAAAGAAATGGCTTGAATTGAATTTGAAACTTATTGCAGCGCATCTATGGATAGAAACTCGAATAAAAATACTGTTTTTTTTTGCTCCATGTGTTTAAGAACTTCAAACAAATCTACTATATAAAGCAACTAATACACAGAACCCTAATAATCAGTAAAATAAAGCTATAAGAAAAGAAATTGCTTGAATTGAATTTGAAATTTATTGCAGCACATCTATAAAAGCAACTCGAATAAAAATACTGTTTTTTCTGTTCCATGTGTTTAAGAAATTCTAACAAAACTATTAAATAAAGCAAATAATACACAAAACATTAATAATCAGTAAAAAACAAAGCTATAAGAAAAGAAATGGCTTGAAATGGATTTGAAATTTATTGCAGCGCATCTATAAAAGCAACTCGAATAAAAATACTGTTTTTTCTGTTCCATGTGTTTAAGAACTTCTAACAAATCTACTAAATAAAGCATTTATACACAATACCTTAATAATCAATAGTTATAAGAAAAGAAATGGCTTGAATTGAATTTGAAATTTATTGCAGCTATCTTAACAGAACACAGAATCTTACACAGAATCTTAATAATCAGTAGTAATAAGAAAAGAAATGGCTTGAATTGAATTTGAAATTTATTGCAGCACATCTATGAAAGCAACTCAAATAAAAATACTGTTTTTTCTGTTCCATGTTTTTAAGAACTTCTAACAAATCTACAAAATAAGCAACTAATACACAGAACCTTAATAATCAGTAGCTATTGGAAAAGAAATGGCTTGAATTGTATTTAAAATTTATAGCTGCACATGTATAAAAGCAACTCGAATAAAAATACTGTTTTTTCTGTTCCATGTGTTTAATAACTTCTAACAAATCTACTAAATAAAGCAACTAATACACAGAACCTTAATAATCAGTATCTATAAGAAAAGAAATGGCTTGAATTGAATTTGAAATTTATTGCAGCACATCTATAAAAGCAACTCGAATAAAAATACTGTTATATCTGTTGCATTTGTTTAAGAACTTCTAACAAATCTACTAAATAAAGCAACTAATACACGGAACCTTAATAATCAGTAAAACAAAGATATAAGAAAAGAAGTTGCTTGAATTGAATTTGAAATTTATTGCAGCGCATCTATGAATAGCAAATCGTATAAAAATACTGTTTTTTCTGCTCCATGTGTTTTACAACCTCTAACAAATCTATTAAATAAAGCAACTAATACACAGAACCTCAATAATCAGTAAAAACAAAGCTATAAGAAAAGAAATGTTTTGAATTGAATTTGAATTCTATTGCAGCACATCTATAAAAGGAAATTCGAATAAAAATATTGTTTTTTTCTGCTCCATGTGTTTAAGAACTTCTAACAAATCTACTATATAAAGCAACTAATACACAGAACCTTAATAATCAGTAGCTATAGGAAAAGAAATGGCTTGAATTGAATTTGAAATTCATTGCAGCACTTCTATAAATGCAACTCGAATAAAAATACTGTTTTTTCTGTTCCATGTGTTTAGGAACTTCTCACAAATCTACTATATAAAGCAACTAATACACAGAGCCTTAATAATCAGTAAAACAAAGCTATAAGAAAAGAAATGACTTGAATTGAATTTGAAATTTATTGCAGCACATCTATAAAAGCTACTTGAATAAAAATACTGTTTTTTCTGTTCTATGTGTTTGAGAACTTCTGACAAATCTATTAACTAATGCAACTAATACACAAAACCTTAATAATCAGTAAACAACAAAGCTATAAGAAAAGAAATGGCTTGAATTGAATTTGAAATTTATTGCAGCACATCTATAAAAGCAACTCGATTAAAAATATTGTTTTTTCTGTTCCATGTGTTTAAGAACTTCTAACAAATCTACTAAATAAAGCAACTATTACACAGAACCTTAATAAACAGTAAAACAAAACTATAAGAAAAGAAATGGCTTGAATTGAATTTGAAATTTATTGCAGCACATCTATAAAAGCAACTCGAATAAAAATACTGTTTTTTCTGTTCCATGTGTTTAAGAACTTCTAACAAATCTACTAAATAAAAGCAACTAATACACAGAACCTTAATAATCAGTAGCTATAAGAAAAGAAATGGCTTGAAATGGATTTGAAATTTATTGCAGTGCATCTATAAAAGCAACTCGAATAAAAATACTGTTTTTTCTGTTCCATGTGTTTAGGAACTTCTAATAAATCTACTAAATAAAGCAACTAATACACAGAACCTTAATAATCAGTGGCTTTAAAAAAAAGAAATGGCTTGACTTGAATTTGAAATTTATTGCAGAGCATCTATGAATAGAAACTCGAAAAAAAATACTGTTTTTTTTGTTCCATGAGTTTCAGAACTTCGAACAAATCTACTAAATAAAGCAACTAATACACAGAACCTTAATAATCAGTAGCTATAAAAAAAGGAATGGCTTGAATTGAATTTGAAATTTATTGCAGAGCATCTATGAATAAAAACTCGAATAAAAATACTGTTTTTTTTGTTCCACGAGTTTCAGAACTTCTAACAAATCTACTAAATAAAGCAACTAATACACAGAACTTTAATAATCAGTAGCTATAAGAAAAGAAATGGCTTGAATTGAATTTGAAATTTATTGCAGCACATCCATAAAAACAACTCGAATAAAAATACTGTTTTTTCTGTTCCATGTGTTTAAGACTTTCTAACAAATGTACTAAATAAAGCAACTAATACACAGAGCCTTAATAATCAGTAGCTATAAGAAAATAAATGGCTTGAATTGGATTTGAAACTTATTGCAGCGCATCTATGAATAGAAACTCGGATAAAAATACTGTTTTTTCTGTTCCACGTGTTTAAGAACTTCTAACAAATCTACTATATAAAGCAACTAATACACAGAACCTTAATAATCAGTAAAACAAAGCTATAAGAAAAGAAATTACTTGAATTGAATTTGAAATTTATTGTAGCACATCTATAAAAGCAACTCAAATAAAAATACTGTTTTTTCTGTTCCATGTGTTTCAGAACTTCTAACAAATCTACGAAATAAAGCAACTAATACACAGAAACTTATTAATCAGTAGCTATAAAAAAAGAAATGGCTTGAATTGAATTTGAAACTTATTGCAGCGCATCTATGGATAGAAACTCGAATAAAAATACTGTTTTTTTTTGCTCCATGTGTTTAAGAACTTCTAACAAATCTACTATATAAAGCAACTAATACACAGAACCCTAATAATCAGTAAAATAAAGCTATAAGAAAAGAAATTGCTTGAATTGAATTTGAAATTTATTGCAGCACATCTATAAAAGCAACTCGAATAAAAATACTGTTTTTTCTGTTCCATGTGTTTAAGAAATTCTAACAAAACTATTAAATAAAGCAAATAATACACAAAACATTAATAATCAGTAAAAAACAAAGCTATAAGAAAAGAAATGGCTTGAAATGGATTTGAAATTTATTGCAGCGCATCTATAAAAGCAACTCGAATAAAAATACTGTTTTTTCTGTTCCATGTTTTTAAGAACTTCTAACAAATCTACTAAATAAAGCATTTATACACAATACCTTAATAATCAATAGTTATAAGAAAAGAAATGGCTTGAATTGAATTTGAAATTTATTGCAGCTATCTTAACAGAACACAGAATCTTACACAGAATCTTAATAATCAGTAGTAATAAGAAAAGAAATGGCTTGAATTGAATTTGAAATTTATTGCAGCACATCTATGAAAGCAACTCGAATAAAAATACTGTTTTTTTGTTCCATGTGTTTAAGACCTTCCAACAGATCTACTAAATAAAGCAACTAATACACAGAACCTTAATAATCAGTAAATAAAAAAAGAAAAGAAATGGCTTGAAATGAATTTGAAATTTATTGCAGCACATCTATAAAAGCAACTCAAATAAAAATACTGTTTTTTCTGTTCCATGTTTTTAAGAACTTCTAACAAATCTACTAAATAAGCAACTAATACACAGAACCTTAATAATCAGTAGCTATTGGAAAAGAAATGGCTTGAATTGTATTTAAAATTTATAGCTGCACATGTATAAAAGCAACTCGAATAAAAATACTGTTTTTTCTGTTCCATGTGTTTAATAACTTCTAACAAATCTACTAAATAAAGCAACTAATACACAGAACCTTAATAATCAGTATCTATAAGAAAAGAAATGGCTTGAATTGAATTTGAAATTTATTGCAGCACATCTATAAAAGCAACTCGAATAAAAATACTGTTATATCTGTTGCATGTGTTTAAGAACTTCTAACAAATCTACTAAATAAAGCAACTAATACACGGAACCTTAATAATCAGTAAAACAAAGATATAAGAAAAGAAGTTGCTTGAATTGAATTTGAAATTTATTGCAGCGCATCTATGAATAGCAACTCGAATAAAAATACTGTTTTTTCTGCTCCATGTGTTTTACAACCTCTAACAAATCTATTAAATAAAGCAACTAATACACAGAACCTCAATAATCAGTAAAAACAAAGCTATAAGAAAAGAAATGGCTTGAATTGAATTTGAATTTTATTGCAGCACATCTATAAAAGGAAACTCGAATAAAAATACTGTTTTTTTCTGCTCCATGTGTTTAAGAACTTCTAACAAATCTACTATATAAAGCAACTAATACACAGAGCCTTAATAATCAGTAAAACAAAGCTATAAGAAAAGAAATGACTTGAATCGAATTTGAAATTTATTGCAGCACATCTATAAAAGCTACTTGAATAAAAATACTGTTTTTTCTGTTCCATGTGTTTAAGAACTTCTAACAAATCTACTATATAAAGCAACTAATACACAGAACCTTAATAATCAGTAGCTATAGGAAAAGAAATGGCTTGAATTGAATTTGAAATTCATTGCAGCACTTCTATAAATGCAACTCGAATAAAAATACTGTTTTTTCTGTTCCATGTGTTTAAGAACTTCTCACAAATCTACTATATAAAGCAACTAATACACAGAACCTTAATAATCAGTAGCTATAGGAAAAGAAATGGCTTGAATTGAATTTGAAATTCATTGCAGCACTTCTATAAATGCAACTCGAATAAAAATACTGTTTTTTCTGTTCCATGTGTTTAAGAACTTCTCACAAATCTACTATATAAAGCAACTAATACACAGAACCTTAATAATCAGTAGCTATAGGAAAAGAAATGGCTTGAATTGAATTTGAAATTCATTGCAGCACTTCTATAAATGCAACTCGAATAAAAATACTGTTTTTTCTGTTCCATGTGTTTAAGAACTTCTCACAAATCTACTATATAAAGCAACTAATACACAGAGCCTTAATAATCAGTAAAACAAAGCTATAAGAAAAGAAATGACTTGAATTGAATTTGAAATTTATTGCAGCACATCTATAAAAGCTACTTGAATAAAAATACTGTTTTTTCTGTTCCATGTGTTTGAGAACTTCTGACAAATCTATTAACTAATGCAACTAATACACAAAACCTTAAAAATCAGTAAACAACAAAGCTTTAAGAAAAGAAATGGCTTGAATTGGATTTGAAATTTATTGCAGCACATCTATAAAAGCAACTCGATTAAAAATATTGTTTTTTCTGTGCCATGTGTTTAAGAACTTCTAACAAATCTACTAAATAAAGCAACTATTACACAGAACCTTAATAATCAGTAAAACAAAACTATAAGAAAAGAAATGGCTTGAATTGAATTTGAAATTTATTGCAGCACATCTATAAAAGCAACTCGAATAAAAATACTGTTTTTTCTGCTCCCTGTGATTAAGAACTTCTAACAAATCTACTTAATAAAGCAACTAATACACAGAACCTTAATAATCAGTAGCTATAAGAAAAGAAATGGCTTGAATTGAATTTGAAATTTATTGCAGCACATCTATAAAAGCAACTCGAATAAAAATACTGTTATATCTGTTGCATTTGTTTAAGAACTTCTAACAAATCTACTAAATAAAGCAACTAATACACGGAACCTTAATAATCAGTAAAACAAAGATATAAGAAAAGAAGTTGCTTGAATTGAATTTGAAATTTATTGCAGCGCATCTATGAATAGCAAATCGTATAAAAATACTGTTTTTTCTGCTCCATGTGTTTTACAACCTCTAACAAATCTATTAAATAAAGCAACTAATACACAGAACCTCAATAATCAGTAAAAACAAAGCTATAAGAAAAGAAATGTTTTGAATTGAATTTGAATTCTATTGCAGCACATCTATAAAAGGAAATTCGAATAAAAATATTGTTTTTTTCTGCTCCATGTGTTTAAGAACTTCTAACAAATCTACTATATAAAGCAACTAATACACAGAACCTTAATAATCAGTAGCTATAGGAAAAGAAATGGCTTGAATTGAATTTGAAATTCATTGCAGCACTTCTATAAATGCAACTCGAATAAAAATACTGTTTTTTCTGTTCCATGTGTTTAGGAACTTCTCACAAATCTACTATATAAAGCAACTAATACACAGAGCCTTAATAATCAGTAAAACAAAGCTATAAGAAAAGAAATGACTTGAATTGAATTTGAAATTTATTGCAGCACATCTATAAAAGCTACTTGAATAAAAATACTGTTTTTTCTGTTCTATGTGTTTGAGAACTTCTGACAAATCTATTAACTAATGCAACTAATACACAAAACCTTAATAATCAGTAAACAACAAAGCTATAAGAAAAGAAATGGCTTGAATTGAATTTGAAATTTATTGCAGCACATCTATAAAAGCAACTCGATTAAAAATATTGTTTTTTCTGTTCCATGTGTTTAAGAACTTCTAACAAATCTACTAAATAAAGCAACTATTACACAGAACCTTAATAAACAGTAAAACAAAACTATAAGAAAAGAAATGGCTTGAATTGAATTTGAAATTTATTGCAGCACATCTATAAAAGCAACTCGAATAAAAATACTGTTTTTTCTGTTCCATGTGTTTAAGAACTTCTAACAAATCTACTAAATAAAAGCAACTAATACACAGAACCTTAATAATCAGTAGCTATAAGAAAAGAAATGGCTTGAAATGGATTTGAAATTTATTGCAGTGCATCTATAAAAGCAACTCGAATAAAAATACTGTTTTTTCTGTTCCATGTGTTTAGGAACTTCTAATAAATCTACTAAATAAAGCAACTAATACACAGAACCTTAATAATCAGTGGCTTTAAAAAAAAGAAATGGCTTGACTTGAATTTGAAATTTATTGCAGAGCATCTATGAATAGAAACTCGAAAAAAAATACTGTTTTTTTTGTTCCATGAGTTTCAGAACTTCGAACAAATCTACTAAATAAAGCAACTAATACACAGAACCTTAATAATCAGTAGCTATAAAAAAAGGAATGGCTTGAATTGAATTTGAAATTTATTGCAGAGCATCTATGAATAAAAACTCGAATAAAAATACTGTTTTTTTTGTTCCACGAGTTTCAGAACTTCTAACAAATCTACTAAATAAAGCAACTAATACACAGAACTTTAATAATCAGTAGCTATAAGAAAAGAAATGGCTTGAATTGAATTTGAAATTTATTGCAGCACATCCATAAAAACAACTCGAATAAAAATACTGTTTTTTCTGTTCCATGTGTTTAAGACTTTCTAACAAATGTACTAAATAAAGCAACTAATACACAGAGCCTTAATAATCAGTAGCTATAAGAAAATAAATGGCTTGAATTGGATTTGAAACTTATTGCAGCGCATCTATGAATAGAAACTCGGATAAAAATACTGTTTTTTCTGTTCCATGTGTTTAAGAACTTCTAACAAATCTACTATATAAAGCAACTAATACACAGAACCTTAATAATCAGTAAAACAAAGCTATAAGAAAAGAAATTACTTGAATTGAATTTGAAATTTATTGTAGCACATCTATAAAAGCAACTCAAATAAAAATACTGTTTTTTCTGTTCCATGTGTTTCAGAACTTCTAACAAATCTACGAAATAAAGCAACTAATACACAGAAACTTATTAATCAGTAGCTATAAAAAAAGAAATGGCTTGAATTGAATTTGAAACTTATTGCAGCGCATCTATGGATAGAAACTCGAATAAAAATACTGTTTTTTTTTGCTCCATGTGTTTAAGAACTTCTAACAAATCTACTATATAAAGCAACTAATACACAGAACCCTAATAATCAGTAAAATAAAGCTATAAGAAAAGAAATTGCTTGAATTGAATTTGAAATTTATTGCAGCACATCTATAAAAGCAACTCGAATAAAAATACTGTTTTTTCTGTTCCATGTGTTTAAGAAATTCTAACAAAACTATTAAATAAAGCAAATAATACACAAAACATTAATAATCAGTAAAAAACAAAGCTATAAGAAAAGAAATGGCTTGAAATGGATTTGAAATTTATTGCAGCGCATCTATAAAAGCAACTCGAATAAAAATACTGTTTTTTCTGTTCCATGTTTTTAAGAACTTCTAACAAATCTACTAAATAAAGCATTTATACACAATACCTTAATAATCAATAGTTATAAGAAAAGAAATGGCTTGAATTGAATTTGAAATTTATTGCAGCTATCTTAACAGAACACAGAATCTTACACAGAATCTTAATAATCAGTAGTAATAAGAAAAGAAATGGCTTGAATTGAATTTGAAATTTATTGCAGCACATCTATGAAAGCAACTCGAATAAAAATACTGTTTTTTTGTTCCATGTGTTTAAGACCTTCCAACAGATCTACTAAATAAAGCAACTAATACACAGAACCTTAATAATCAGTAAATAAAAAAAGAAAAGAAATGGCTTGAAATGAATTTGAAATTTATTGCAGCACATCTATAAAAGCAACTCAAATAAAAATACTGTTTTTTCTGTTCCATGTTTTTAAGAACTTCTAACAAATCTACTAAATAAGCAACTAATACACAGAACCTTAATAATCAGTAGCTATTGGAAAAGAAATGGCTTGAATTGTATTTAAAATTTATAGCTGCACATGTATAAAAGCAACTCGAATAAAAATACTGTTTTTTCTGTTCCATGTGTTTAATAACTTCTAACAAATCTACTAAATAAAGCAACTAATACACAGAACCTTAATAATCAGTATCTATAAGAAAAGAAATGGCTTGAATTGAATTTGAAATTTATTGCAGCACATCTATAAAAGCAACTCGAATAAAAATACTGTTATATCTGTTGCATGTGTTTAAGAACTTCTAACAAATCTACTAAATAAAGCAACTAATACACGGAACCTTAATAATCAGTAAAACAAAGATATAAGAAAAGAAGTTGCTTGAATTGAATTTGAAATTTATTGCAGCGCATCTATGAATAGCAACTCGAATAAAAATACTGTTTTTTCTGCTCCATGTGTTTTACAACCTCTAACAAATCTATTAAATAAAGCAACTAATACACAGAACCTCAATAATCAGTAAAAACAAAGCTATAAGAAAAGAAATGGCTTGAATTGAATTTGAATTTTATTGCAGCACATCTATAAAAGGAAACTCGAATAAAAATACTGTTTTTTTCTGCTCCATGTGTTTAAGAACTTCTAACAAATCTACTATATAAAGCAACTAATACACAGAGCCTTAATAATCAGTAAAACAAAGCTATAAGAAAAGAAATGACTTGAATCGAATTTGAAATTTATTGCAGCACATCTATAAAAGCTACTTGAATAAAAATACTGTTTTTTCTGTTCCATGTGTTTAAGAACTTCTAACAAATCTACTATATAAAGCAACTAATACACAGAACCTTAATAATCAGTAGCTATAGGAAAAGAAATGGCTTGAATTGAATTTGAAATTCATTGCAGCACTTCTATAAATGCAACTCGAATAAAAATACTGTTTTTTCTGTTCCATGTGTTTAAGAACTTCTCACAAATCTACTATATAAAGCAACTAATACACAGAACCTTAATAATCAGTAGCTATAGGAAAAGAAATGGCTTGAATTGAATTTGAAATTCATTGCAGCACTTCTATAAATGCAACTCGAATAAAAATACTGTTTTTTCTGTTCCATGTGTTTAAGAACTTCTCACAAATCTACTATATAAAGCAACTAATACACAGAACCTTAATAATCAGTAGCTATAGGAAAAGAAATGGCTTGAATTGAATTTGAAATTCATTGCAGCACTTCTATAAATGCAACTCGAATAAAAATACTGTTTTTTCTGTTCCATGTGTTTAAGAACTTCTCACAAATCTACTATATAAAGCAACTAATACACAGAGCCTTAATAATCAGTAAAACAAAGCTATAAGAAAAGAAATGACTTGAATTGAATTTGAAATTTATTGCAGCACATCTATAAAAGCTACTTGAATAAAAATACTGTTTTTTCTGTTCCATGTGTTTGAGAACTTCTGACAAATCTATTAACTAATGCAACTAATACACAAAACCTTAAAAATCAGTAAACAACAAAGCTTTAAGAAAAGAAATGGCTTGAATTGGATTTGAAATTTATTGCAGCACATCTATAAAAGCAACTCGATTAAAAATATTGTTTTTTCTGTGCCATGTGTTTAAGAACTTCTAACAAATCTACTAAATAAAGCAACTATTACACAGAACCTTAATAATCAGTAAAACAAAACTATAAGAAAAGAAATGGCTTGAATTGAATTTGAAATTTATTGCAGCACATCTATAAAAGCAACTCGAATAAAAATACTGTTTTTTCTGCTCCCTGTGATTAAGAACTTCTAACAAATCTACTTAATAAAGCAACTAATACACAGAACCTTAATAATCAGTAGCTATAAGAAAAGAAATGGCTTGAATTGAATTTGAAATCTATTGCAGCGCATCCATGAATAGCAACTCGAATAAAAATACTGTTTTTTCTGTTCCATGTGTTTAAGAACTTCTAACAAATCTACTAAATAAAGCAACTAATACACAGAACCTTCATTATCAGTAAAACAAAGCTATAAGAAAAGCAGGGGAAAAAACAATTAAAAAGTTTAAAAAATAAAGATGAAAACGAAAAAAAATTCTTTTAAATGAAATGAAAATAATGAAATTAATAAAGACAAATTAATCACGAAAAGATGTAACAAGATAAAACATTTCTGATACAAGCAGCGTATTCAATAGCTTTTTAATCTTCTCTTTGATTCCATTCTTTAAATTATATTTTATATATATAAAGTTTAAAAGTAGAGAAATCATGGAACTTATTTTTAAACTTATTTTTTCAACTCATTTTATGAGTTCAATATACTTGCAGATTATGCGCAGTTAATAAAACTTATTGATTTTCTCTTGTTGATTCTTATTGATTTTTCTCTGGATAGCGTAACAGTTGCCCGAGTCATATTCTACTATATGAAACAAATATACAGCCTTTGGAAATGAGAAAGGAATCTTAACCTTGTAAAATACTATGTCAAATTGGCTAGCTTAGACACTCAGAATCGGACAGCTGAATTTTTTCTTAATTGGCAAAATTATCAAAGATTAAAAAGGGACAGCCCTCTTTCTCTGGCCTTTTCGCTAGATGCAGTAAAGTTCAATGTTGATCCGCAATTCATTTGCAGTCCTATATGTCCCACTGCGGGCTTGCCCAAAGTGTTCTTCCATACTACACTGCTCTCTGAGGTTACTAAGGGCAACCACCCGCCGGAGTACTTGAAGCAATTGGCTTTGGAGATAATAAACATTGTTTCTGCAGACGATCTTAAAATCTATACGTATGGTAGCAGTGACGATAATCACCACGCCGGCAATGGAATTTACGCTATATATCCTGCTGAAGTTCACGAATCAAGATCACTAAGAAATCCAGATTTCTGTTCAGTGTTTCGCAGTGAACTTATTGCTATTCAAACAGGTCTGGAAAATATCAGGACTAGAGCCACCTTTGGGAATGTCTGGATCTTCACGGACAGCTGTATTCAGCACCTGAGCAATTGAGAGAGAGTAACGGACTGGGATTGTGGGTTTAACCCGCAAAGCAGAATACGCTAAAAATGATGAAAACACAAGTAAACTGGAACACAACATTTATTACTTTAAATGTTTAACTTAAATCTTAAAATCGTGATTATGAATAAATACATACGGAATCATCATTATCATCTACAATATTAATCCTATGACGGATATCAGACCATCGGCCAAAGACTAAAACGGAGGGTGGGCTCTTCATCCCCACATGAAAGAATTGTTCGTTCTTTTATAGAACAAGATGTCTTACGTCACATTGATTGACTGATTATTTCTTGACTTCTCTTCACTTCCAACCTGAAGACGAATCTGTAAAAGACTAAAACACTAACGTTTATAACTTGAAATTACTTACTTCCACATTCGCCCCCATTCTAAACTTTATCAATAAAATACTGAAATTTTTCTTTACTTAAAGGTTACGTGAGAAAATCTGCTAAGTTGTCTTTACTGCAGATGTACTCCAATTTAAACAAATTTTCTTCTAACATGTTTCTAATAAACTGATATCTTACGTCTATGTACTTAGTTTTCACATTTTCAATCGAATTTTTGGAAAAATAAATTACCGCTTTATTGTCACAGAGTTGAATTGGTACTTCCATATTTTCTAATACATTCAATTCATTTAAAACTATTGAAAACCAAATAATTTCTTTAGCAGATTTTATAAGTGATTCGGATCCCATAGAACTAAGATCTACACACTTTCGTTTACTTGTTTTCCAAGTGAACGGCATACCAACAAAATATATTATATGCCCATTTGATGAATATCTGTTGTTTAAATGGCATCCCCAATTAGCATCAGAAAAAGCTACTTAGTTATTTTGATTTACACTTGACAAGTTAATCTTTAAATCTTTCGTATTAAACGCATAATTTAATAAATCAACAAGTATATTCTAATGTTGATAAGAATAACTATTACAATATTGCGATAAAATATTAACTGAAAATGCTATATCAGGTCTACTTCTATTAGCTATAAAAGAAAGACCTCCAATCAGAGTTCTATATGAGAATTTTTTCATTAAATCTGTTTCAAAAATTTCTTCTTCTTTAACTTTAGGTGGTAATTTAATTCCAGGTTTTAAGGGCAAATTTACAAAAGTTTTAGGTAGTTCTTCAAATTTCTTCATTATCTTTTCGATATAAGTTACTTGATGTAAATAAACACTATCATTTACAGTTTCAAAGTTTACACCTAGCAAATATTTCAATTTTACCTAAATCTTGAATTTCTAATTTACTTTTAATTAAATCAACAGCTTCATCAATTTTGTTTTGATCTTCCCCAAATAACACGATGTCGTGGACATATACCAAAAGAATAACTTTAGATTTCAATTTATAAACACAATTACACCAAAGTAGTTTTTGAAAACCTAGTTGTCCTAAAGTATTATCTAACTCAATATTCCACTGTCGTCCACTTTGTTTTAAACCATATATAGCTTAATTTAATTTACAAACCATGTATTCTTTACCTTTAACATCAAATCCTTTTGGTTGAGACATATATAAAGTTTCAGTTAAATTATAATAAAGTATAAGTATGCACTTTTATTATCTAACTGTACATATTTCCAGCATAAAACACTTACTAATAAAATGAATAGAAATTGTATAATTGAAAAATTTACTACAGGTGAAAAAATTTCAGAAAAGTCTTTTCCTTTTACCTGTTTAAAACCTTGAGCTACCAGCCGGGACTTGAACTTCTTTTCCTGGTTTTTATCATCTCTCTTCACAATATACATCCATCTGCTTCCGATGATTTTGGCATTTTCTGGAATTTCAACTGAATTCCATACTTTACGATTTTTCATCATCTGAATTTCATCTTCCATGGATTTATTCCACTTATCCTTGTCAGCTGATTCTAGGGTTTCTTCGTACGTTCTAGGCGATTCCAAGTTGTATACTTCGCCTTCGAAAATATCTTCGAAATCTTGAACTACACAATTAGTAGATGAATCTTCGCTATCTTCTTGCTTTGGACTTTTAGACTTAAATGAAAATAGTTCTGGTTGGAACTTTAATCCGTTTTTGGCACAAAATCGTTCTACTTCGATAGTTGATCGAAGTCTCTCTTTGCTTGAAGGTGGGTAATAGTAAACATCTATTCTTGAACTTAATTTTCTTGTTGCTTCAACTCTTTTCCACTCTTCAATTTTTATTGGTAGCTTTTCTTCTTTCTTTGTAACAGTTTCTTCGTTATTGTCTAACACTTGTTCCTGGTAGCTGTCTTTATATCTTACGTATTCACACTTCTTATTCTTCCCAAATAATGTCTCTACTCCATTTTTCGTTTCTTCAAAACTAGCATGAATAGTTTCTACTACTCTTCTTTCTTCTGGAATATAGATCCTATAACCCATCGTTCTTGTTTCGTAGCCAACTAAGATTCCTAGTTTGATGTCTTGTTCAACTTGTTGCCTTTTACTTTGGGTACATGAACAAATGCCAAAGAACCAAATATTCTTAAATGACGAACTGATGGTTTGCATCCATTCCAAATTTCAAAAGGTGTCAATCCATTTGTTAACTTGTGTTCACTTCAGTTTCGTACATGAACGTACATATATAGAGCTTCAGCCCGAAATCGATCATTTAGTCCACTATCATGAAGTGATGCACGAACAGCTTCAACTGCGTCACGGTTGAATTTTTCAGCAATCCCGTTTTGTTCTGGTGAATAAGTTGAAGTTCGCTCTATTCGAATTTCCAGATTGTTTAAATAATCTTCAAACTCGGCGTGACAAAATTCCATTCCGTTGTCTGTTGTGACTGACTTCAATTTGCAGTTTAACTCTCTTTCAGATTTTACGAGATATGTTTTGAAACATTTAAAAACTTCTGTTTTCTTCTCTACAGTAAAAACTTCCACTTTTCTGGAAAAGTCATCTATTATCGACAAAAAAATATCGACTTCCACCCATTGAAGGTGTTGGAGAAGGTCCCCACAAATCCATATGCACCTTATCCAGTACTTTATTTGTTAGACGTTGATAATTTCTTTTAAAAGATGTTCGGGTAGATTTTGTCACTTTGCAAGTAATACAATTTTTGGATTTACCTTTCAGTTGCTCAATTCCTTTTACAACATTGTTATTACTCATGTGCTTAATAAGATTGTCATTTAGGTGAGCAAATCTCCGATGACACAGTTTTACGTCTAATGCAGCGTTAATTTCACTTTTAAGTATTTCAGATTTACGATTGTTAGGTAAACCTTTCACAACATACAGTTTATCTATTCTAGGTACACTGAAGAAATATCTGCTACGGTTATCGTAGATTATCATTTTTGAATTTTGCCAAATAATTTTATATCCCACTATATCAATATTAGATCCAGCTATTAAGTTACGTCGTAGATTTGGAGCATAGTATAAGTTCTTTAATATTAGCTTTACGAATCTATTGTTATCTTTAACATAAAAAACTATGTCACCTACCCCTTCTACTTCTGATGTAGAGTTGTTGCCCTCAACGAGAACTTTTGCTTTATTCAGAGAACTAAACGTTTCGAACCATTCTCGTCTGTTCGTGAAATGGGATGTTGTTGCTGCTGAGTCAATAAGCCATTCTTCTAAATCCAGTTCCCTGCTGTCGACCTCGGCAACTTCTTCGTTAATTTCAATATCCGTATAGAAAAGACCAGTTGCGGGATTTTGCTTCGCACTTTGACGATCTTGCATCTTATTTGGAGTTTTGCTTGCTCTACAATCTCTTGAATAATGACCTTGTTTTTTGCAATTGAAACACGGCCCCATACTTTTATGTCGATTGCTCTGCAAGTTTCGTCTGTATCCAGTTTCTTGTGTATTTCTTCAGCCCAGACCGCTTCCGCTGTGTGGAATGTCTTCGTTCTTCGACCAATTCCTTTCTCTTGATGATTTCATGTCTGTTTTAGCTACGTAAGCATTTGTAACTGAATCGAACCCACTATCTCGAGCTTTTAGTTGGATTCTGCCGGATTCGCTGATCAGTTGACTCTCAATATTATCTATTGTAAATTCAGAATCCTTTAAACCAGCGATTCTCCACCTGTGGGGCGCGCCCCCCAAGGGGGGCGCGAGCACACTAGTGGGATGGCGCGAGAATATCCAGGAGAAAATATAACTTGAAAAAATTGATTTACTGACTGAAAGGAAACAGCTCATAGAAAACAAAATAAATTTCGACATATTTAATAACTTATTTTAAGTTTAAAAAAACAACTTATTAAATCAAAACTTAAGGAGGGGAGCCAAAGGTGGCTTTGCTGTGAGGATTTTTCCAAATTTTTTCGTTAAGTCTGAGTAGCTGAAATTTTTTTGTAACATCTTACACCTTTCTCTAATACATATCACGTATACTTTAAGTTGTAAAATAAAATTTCATTTATTTTATAGTACAATTTCGAAATTGTACCGTCTCTGCTTAACTTCCTTCTACGCTTCTGTGCTTTCTTCGCCACTTCTGCGGTTTCCCACAGGTTCCAAAGGTGGGGAATATATTAAAATCACTTTTTCACTTACTCAAATTATCTTTAGAAAAGGCACTCGGACTGGCAAACGTCTTTTAAAAAGGCACTTTAAGTGTCTTGCTGGTAGGGACAAGTTTCCCGACTTTGAAAAAAGATTTTTGTTTTTAGAGTGTATAATTTTTTTATATATCATTTACATTGATAGTTCATGTGTGACGTCACTAGCGATTCTTTTGAAGAAATCAAGAGAACCATTAGAATAAAGAATTAATCAATAATTAATGAGTTAATTCTTTCAAAAGAGTTAACTAACCATAACTAGTTAGTAAGAGTTAACTAACCATACTAAAGTTAACTAACCTAACCCATAACTAATATAAAAATACTCAAATTTACAAGAAAATACTAGAATCTACCACAAAAACACCCATTACTATCACAAAAATATCAAGAAATACCCGAAACAATACTTTAAAATGCAAACAAAACAAAAAACTTGAAACAGTAAAATATCGCAAAATCTACTAAAATGCTGACGTCAAAATATTATTCTAATTTAGCCACGTGCACCTCAGATACAAGATTTACAATGTAGCAGGGCTATCTTGTGATTCAAAATTAAATTAATTCTACTTTTGCGTGGTGGCCCACCTTAGGAGCACTGGCCACCTTTGGCTCACTCATCTTACTTAATCAAAACATATTAAATTAAAGACAAATTTAATAATTATTAGTGATTTCCTTGGCCTATCTTTCAGAGCAAAGTTTTCGAAGGAAGGCTTAATATTAGAAATAGCCTCTCCAGGTCCGTTTCTATATTTAGCCGAGATCTATATTTTGTCTTAAAAGAAGCCACAACAGAAAATCCAGTTTCACAAAGGTAGGATGTTGAAAATGGTAATAGAATGCGAAATGCCCTTTTTTTAGCGCAGAAAAATCATCCTCTACTTCCGCCCAAAATTCAAATAGTGATTTATTACTAAATTGTCTTTTGGTTTCGCCACATGCCGTGAAGTCTATAAATTTTTCTTTCTCATCAATTGAGAGCCTTTCGGGAGTCTTATGAAATGAATCCTTAACCCACGCGCAACTTGCTATCAGCTTGTCATCAGCAAGAAAATACTTTTTAATATTCTTTGCAGTATGGCTAAATTATTTTCAATGATTACAAAAACAACTTTTACATGTTCTTTTTCAGCCTTATAATTTTTAATACAATCATCTACATTTGCAAACATTGTTAGGTTTTTTTGCTTTAAATTTCTGCCCCACAATTCCAATCCAAAGTATCCAACATATGTGAATTTGCTTCTTGAAGTTGAAGATTCAAGTTATTTAATTTCTGGAATATGGCGACCAAGTAGCTCAATTTCATCACAAATAAACCATCACGAAAATTCTCGGCTTCCGATCTGTTTTCTTCTTCTCGCAATTTTTTTGCAATTTCTTTTCTTAATTCATAAACATGTTGCAAAAATTTCTCACGTGATAAACATCTTGCCTCGTAATTAAATAGTAACACTTAATGTAATGAATCCATGTCTTTACAAAGTGCGGAAAAGATTCTCGATTTCAGGGATCTCATTTTAATATAATTTATTACGGTTACAACCGTAGTTAACGCAATATTCAAACCAGGACTCATTTCTTTCGAAGCCAAAACTTCTCTGTGGATCATGCAATGTGTCCTGACCCATTGAAGAGATTTTTGTTTTACAAGTGCTTGTGTACTTTCTAATCTTACGGACAATGAGCGAGCACCATCAATGTATATTCCGACGCAATTTTTCCATTCTATGTTTGCCTCGTTCATAAAATCATTTAAAATAGCAAATAGTGAGAGAGCTGTTGTTTTGAGTTCTATTGGTTTGCAAAAAGTTAGTTCCTCTACTACTGACATATTATCACAAAATCGAACATAAGCAATTAAATGAGCATCTTTATTACTATCTGTTGCTTCCTCAAGCTGTATTGAAAGCAATTTGTCACGGAATTTCGAGAAAACCTGACACTGTACATATTCAGCTATATCACCAATTTGACGAGCAACAGTATCATTTGAAAGAGGTATGGACTGCAATTGTTTTCAAAAGTTATCTCCAAACATAATTTCTACAATCTCAATTGCTTCTGGCTTTTACTTTACTTTTGTTTGGGCAGTTAGTTAAAAATAATTTTAAGACAGAATCCAAAATACTCAATATACATTATTGTTGTATACATTTTATTGTAAGTGGGGGGTGCGGGGCATGGGTGTTTCTGTGTGTGATGTGTGTGAATGTGCCCCCCCCCCCTGTGAATGGGTATCTGTGGAATTGAGCGGGGGTCATGTTGTTCGCCTTCGTGACTTAGGTTGCAAGGTGCTGCTCCAGGTATCGCAAAATGAGCACCTTCTACGACGAAGAACGATAATTTCAGTGCCTGTCATTGAAAAAGAAAATATATATTTAGACAACTAAGAGTGGTTAAATTATTTGTTATATTTATTTTTTTTTCATAAAATTTTCTATAAATAACCGCGGGCAAAATATTTAGATCAATTAGTATTTACTGATTTGGGGTTAATACAATACCACATTAGAATCCCTTCCATAGACTTTGAAGGCAAGATAACATTTTTATTTTTTCCTCTTTTGACATTTTTGTTATTCCCTAATGATTTAAATAATAATTGTTATGTTTCAATTTAAATTTTAAAAAGCGTGTCTCTTAAAAGGAACTTTTTCCTTATTTACAATTAAATCTTAATTTAGATATAATTTAGACACTTTTATTTTGTTAAACATTTAAAAATTCAATCGAAATTCCAAATTAGATATTTTTGAGACTCTTTTAATTAAACTTAAAGCGACATACTCATAATGACAACCTCCCAACCAAGAGTTCCTCCCAACCAAACTCAACTACTAAAGGAATGGAAGGATTTGGTGATAATTTTCGAAGCATGTAAACTAGATGACTCTCATCTTAATTCACAATTAGATTGTCACAATGAGACAATTGTCACAATTAGAAGTACTATAAGGTGGGTAGCATTCCAGATTCTCTATTTTCTTTTCTATTAAAATTATATTAACGCAATTCTTCAAGCAGCATATTTTGAAAGGTAGTTGAATGTTATACATTTGCCTATTTTTAGACTTTTGATATATATCTTTGTTTTTATGTAATTTTAGTTTAATTTTTTTTAATATCATTCAAATCGGTTTTCCTTCATTTAAACTGTAATAAAATTAAAGTTCAAAAAGTCTGGAGAAATTTTTAGTTTTAAATGATTTACCCAAAATTTCAAATCATATAACCCCGAAAGAGAACAAAAATGTTAAAGATAAAATTGTAATGATGAAATTGTATTGATAAAATTGATGATAATAATAAAATTGTACAAAATGTAGTCCAATATATTAGATCCCACGAGGATATTGATTTATGATGACACTTTTTTTCTCTTTAATGATTAATATGAAGCCTTTTATCTTTAATTTTTTATAAGGATTCTAGAATTTTATGTTAAGGGTGGTTAACACGGAACGCCTTACCATCATTGTATACCCCAAATGATCCGTACGCTTTTTTTAGTGGTACTGTTAGAAAGTTAATTTTATACAATGTTAAGTTAAAAACCTGAGTGCTACATTAACACATTCGCTGTTAAAAATGTCTCGGAAAAATGGCTAAACAACAATATTTTTAGATGTTATTTTATCATATTCAATCAAAACAGTCATGTAAGTAAAAAAGTTGGTATTCAAACTGTAACTGTGAAAAAAATGTTTTATTGACTGTTTACTTTTATATAGTTAAACAACCAGACTTTCGTTCCTGCCATCTAGACCTATCTTATGAAGTCACTTAGTTCATTGCAGCTGGGTACATGCATTAACCGGGAGGATTAATCTGTTAATCTCATGACTGATTGAACGAGGGTTCGAATGCCACTGATAACACCAGAATATTTCTTTTATTCCCTCAAAGCAAAAAAGTTATGTATTCCTTAATTGGTGACTCTGGACTATAGGAACACAAAACTCATAAATGTCAGCAACAGGAAGCTGCTTAACAGAAAAAGTCTATTGTTTTCTATTTCTTATGATAGATGGTACCTCCAGATAAACTATTTAATCCACATTCCACAGTTCATTTGACAAAACACAACTGAACTACACCCTAACTTCAATATCATTATTTATTGAAAATCTCAATGTAACCTAACTCCAATGCCTAGTTTAGCTTTATTTTTGTGTTTTTTAAATCATGCTAGTTGTAAATGGTTGCGTAATAGTATAGTTTTATATTGACGATTTTTTAACCACATTAGTTGTAAGCTGTTTCAAAACTGTAAAGGTAAAGAAATGTTCTTGCATGTAGGACCACAAATGCTCTATTGGATTAAGGTCAGGTGAATTTGGGGGCCAAGACGTGACTTGAAAGTCACTGGAATGTTCCTCGAACCAATCCATGACATTTCAACCCTTATGACACGGTGCATTATCCTGTTGGTAAACACCATCCCCCGCAGGAAAAACTGTTGCCATGAATGGGTGAACCTGGTTTGCAACTATGTTCAAGTAGCAATAAAGGAAAAGAAGGAAATAAAATTAAAAATATGACCATCGAAGCAGACGTCTTCAGAGGGTACCGGCCCCGGTAGCCCTAAAACAAAACCTTTTCTATTGAGAGAGAGGCAAATGCCTAAATAAACTCCCTCAGTACCCCGAAGGTTTTGTATAGAAGTCTAGGAAAGAACATAAAATACATAGAAACAATTCAGAAAAGAAACTCAAACAAAATCATCAGAAAATTATAACTCACTTTAATCAGATCAAACAGCGATTTCATAAGCAATCCGAATGAAAAGAAATACTTAAAACTAAAGAAAACAACGTCCTCTATTACAATGCGCAGATAGAGAAAAAAAGCCAAGGAAAAGATACGTAACATATTAATATATAAGCAGCCCCAGTTAAGCATTCTATTAATATGTTACGTATCTTTTCCTTGGCTTTTTTTCTCTATCTGCGCACTGTAATAGAGGGCGTTGTTTTCTTTAGTTTTAAGCAGGGCTCGAAAAAACTCGGAAATTTTAACCGTCCCCGAGGACGGCTTGTCCAACAATGTACCCGTCCTCCTTTTAAACTAACCCGTCACTTCAAAATAAATAAAAATGTAATTTTCTCTTATTTATTACAAACATTTTTCATATAAATTGCACAATGAATTAGTAGTTATTAGGATTACAAATACTAGGATAACATTATACAGTTATAAAAGAAATACTAGGTTACTAACCTAGTATTTATTTTATGAAATAATTTATTTCTTATATGAAATAATTTAAATGACAAAGGTCAAGTTATCTGGAATGTCAATTTATCCGAGGGTACTGCGGTTTTTAAATGAATCAAATATGACGTTTGCCAGTTCCACAATCAATCTAATGATTTACAGAGGTTTGAGCTCAGAAATCTGAAAGGGGTTTTCCATTTAGGTAGATGTTCATAATTGCGTTTAACGCTTCTTGTTAAGACCAGTACGTAATGTGTTTTTTTGTAAGTTCATTACTGAAAAGCTCCTTTCAACCGCTGCAGTACTCCCAGACAGAGAAAACATCAATTCCACCAAGCGCAGTATGTTGCTGTATTTCTAAATCATTATAGAAGTGAGGCGATAGACTCTTGTAAGATAGCAAAAATTGAAAATGTATCACGAACTTTAACGGGAAAATGGCTGTCCACGTTGACGTCGGATTTTAGAAATTTGTTGTCCGCGGGGAATTTTTGACCGCCAAGGACGGGCGGACGGGTGGTTTTTCGAGCCCTGGTTTTAAGTATATCTTTTCCTTGGCTTTTTTTCTCGATCTGCGTATTGTAATAGAGGGCGTTTTTTTCTTTAGTTTTAAGTATTTCTTTTCATTCGGATTGCTTATGAAATCGTTGTTTAACCTGATTAAAGTGAGTTTTTATTTTCTGATGATTTTGTTTGAGTTTCTTTTCTGAATTCTTTCTATATATTTTATGATCTTTCCTGAACTTCTATACAAAACCTTCGGGGTACTGAGGGAGTTTATTAAGGCATTTGCCTCTCTCTCAATAGAAAAGGTTTTGTTTTAGGGCTACCGGGGCCGGTACCCCCTGAAGACGTCTACTTCGGTGGTCATATTTTTAATATTATTTCCTTCGTTTCCTTTATTGCTACATTTAGTCCTTTTTTGAAATTTCTGCTGCTTCTAAGCGCGTTTTTTTTCCAAAGAAGCTTTGTTTATTTTGAAATTAAAAAAAATTTTGTTTTCTTTTTGCATGTTCAAGTAGCTTACAGACGTCAGGGATTGTTTTATGAGGATTAAGGGTCCTAATGTGCCCCATGAAAACATTGCCAACACCATACATTGTTATAGATGGAGGATGGTCATAATGTAAAGGCTCTTCGGTGTATAGTATATATATATAAGCACTTCATACCTTTTTTAGTAGTTAAAGCTCAATCAATTTTTTTATCAAACCAATCGTACACAAACATATTCATACAAGGAAAGGATAGAACTTATAATAACGTTTGCATAGTTATATTTACCTATATTCTACACTTTTTAGATACTATTTTTTCTTATACAATTTTATTAAGACATGAAAGAATTATAAATGTGGTACTTGATTTGAAGAACTTTAATGGATTATACAGACAAAACTTGAGTGATTTGAAGATGATGCAATTATAAGTTTTTTATTACTGAGTGGGGATGTAGAAGGGATTGATTGTGTAGAAATGAAGTAACACACTATAGACATACTTTAAAATAAGGCAATATTTCATCGCTTTTAAAATTAGTTTGCTGAACTTCCAATATTAAAATAAAAAATACTAATCTGTAAACTTATTTAATTTATTAGAAACAATTTTCTCTTTATTTTTGAATCATGAGAGAGGAGGAACAATATATGAGTATGTTTTAATGTAACATGGTATAATAAAAAAGTTTAAATAAAAACCTTAATTTTATTATATCGGTATAATACATTCTAAAAGATATTTTTCATCCCAAAAAATATGCATAAAACATGCAGTGGAAATATTAAAATGACTGTTTTGGTGAGAATATTCCATATAATATTTATGAAGTAAATAGAGTTCTTCGACTGTATTATATTTCCCTAGTGCAAATGTGCATTTTGAAATACATTCGAATATATAAACAAAATACGCATTTTGAATCATTCACAAGTTTAAGTAGATGAAAACTATTTACTTGTCTCCTACAAGAGGAGATTCATGGAAATTAAAGTGGTGGCTTCAAAATACAGCATTATCTTCCAAAATTATGAATTTTTACTGAAGAAATTATTTAACGCATAAAAAATTGAATGATTTTCATTATTATTCTTTTATTTGAAACAAATGATAGGAAATAATAAAAGAGCAATTAGTCCTTTTAAGAGTAAAATTTTTGAAAACGCTCAATACTGAAACGTAGTTTTGATATTTTGTCTTTTAGTATTTTGTCTTTTAGTATTTTGTCTTTTAGTATTTGACGTTTAAAGAAATTTGTTTATGAGGTAGAGTAAAACTCTTCTAAGAATGAATAAGTAATTAGATCTCTTTGTCACTCAATTTGAGCTATGGCTATGACAAGGTTTAGGAAAATGTTTGTATTACCTTTCGTTTTTAAACCTTAATTTTGTTTTTTCAATTAAACTTCATGGAAAAAAAAATCATTAATAAATATATTTAACGCATAAAAAGCATTAAAGAAATAAAACTTAATTATTTTTTAAAAAAAACTACTTCTTTCAGGAAATTAAAAGAATTTTAAATAAATTATCTTTTTATTGTAAGAAAACAAAGACAATCAGAATAATAAAAAATAAGTTTTTTACTTCAGTATTAGTAAATGAATTCATTCCGTGGAAAACAATTTGAATAATTTGAACGGTAAAGAAGACTTCTTTTACGTTCATGTTGAAGAAGTAGCCACTAGATGGCATCTATAATGTAAATGTATTTAAGAATTCAATGAAGGCAGATGTAAGTACCAAAATAAATTTTGTTATTGTTTCAAGTTCATCTTTAAATTTTACAGTAGTTTTGCAGAAACGTTCACTGAAAGTTCATTAAAATAACGGGAGAAAAGTTTTTCGTTTAGATATACGAAACAGGAATTTTATACTGCAAATTTCCACAATTTTCTTTCTTACTTAAAATTGTGTTGAAATTTTTGGAATGGAAAAATTGTATTTTGCAGCTTTGAATTTACGAGGGTATATCATATTCTTCCGCTATATTTTTACCCTTCTTAACTGCACTATAGAATTTAAACTTTTAATACTTTTAAGAATCGAATTTCAAACTAAATGCATCACTCTAAAATAATCTTTCTGTTCTGATTTACATTTTCTACAAATCAGAATCAGAACGTTCACCAAAACAGAAAATTTTCACCATTTTTTACAAGGTAAAATTAAAAATATGGTTATTATAATAGTATTGAAAGGTACAAATATACGTTTACAGAATTCACGATAAAATAACCGGCAGCAGTCTGATTTCGTATCCACGAAGTTTACGGGAAGGAACATTTCTTTACCTTTACAGTTTTGAAACAGCTTACAACTAATGTGGTTAAAAAATCGTCAATATAAAACTATACTATTACGCAACCATTTACAACTAGCATGATTTAAAAAACACAAAAATAAAGCTAAACTAGGCATTGGAGTTAGGTTACATTGAGATTTTCAATAAATAATGATATTGAAGTTAGGGTGTAGTTCAGTTGTGTTTTGTCAAATGAACTGTGGAATGTGGATTAAATAGTTTATCTGGAGGTACCATCTATCATAAGAAATAGAAAACAATAGACTTTTTCTGTTAAGCAGCTTCCTGTTGCTGACATTTATGAGTTTTGTGTTCCTATAGTCCAGAGTCACCAATTAAGGAATACATAACTTTTTTGCTTTGAGGGAATAAAAGAAATATTCTGGTGTTATCAGTGGCATTCGAACCCTCGTTCAATCAGTCATGAGATTAACAGATTAATCCTCCCGGTTAATGCATGTACCCAGCTGCAATGAACTAAGTGACTTCATAAGATAGGTCTAGATGGCAGGAACGAAAGTCTGGTTGTTTAACTATATAAAAGTAAACAGTCAATAAAACATTTTTTTCACAGTTACAGTTTGAATACCAACTTTTTTACTTATATGACTGTTTTGATTGAATATGATAAAATAACATCTAAAAATATTGTTGTTTAGCCATTTTTCCGAGACATTTTTAACAGCGAATGTGTTAATGTAGCACTCAGGTTTTTAACTTAACATTGTATAAAATTAACTTTCTAACAGTACCACTAAAAAAAGCGTACGGATCATTTGGGGTATACAATGATGGTAAGGCGTTCCGTGTTAACCACCCTTAACATAAAATTCTAGAATCCTTATAAAAAATTAAAGATAAAAGGCTTCATATTAATCATTAAAGAGAAAAAAAGTGTCATCATAAATCAATATCCTCGTGGGATCTAATATATTGGACTACATTTTGTACAATTTTATTATTATCATCAATTTTATCAATACAATTTCATCATTACAATTTTATCTTTAACATTTTTGTTCTCTTTCGGGGTTATATGATTTGAAATTTTGGGTAAATCATTTAAAACTAAAAATTTCTCCAGACTTTTTGAACTTTAATTTTATTACAGTTTAAATGAAGGAAAACCGATTTGAATGATATTAAAAAAAATTAAACTAAAATTACATAAAAACAAAGATATATATCAAAAGTCTAAAAATAGGCAAATGTATAACATTCAACTACCTTTCAAAATATGCTGCTTGAAGAATTGCGTTAATATAATTTTAATAGAAAAGAAAATAGAGAATCTGGAATGCTACCCACCTTATAGTACTTCTAATTGTGACAATTGTCTCATTGTGACAATCTAATTGTGAATTAAGATGAGAGTCATCTAGTTTACATGCTTCGAAAATTATCACCAAATCCTTCCATTCCTTTAGTAGTTGAGTTTGGTTGGGAGGAACTCTTGGTTGGGAGGTTGTCATTATGAGTATGTCGCTTTAAGTTTAATTAAAAGAGTCTCAAAAATATCTAATTTGGAATTTCGATTGAATTTTTAAATGTTTAACAAAATAAAAGTGTCTAAATTATATCTAAATTAAGATTTAATTGTAAATAAGGAAAAAGTTCCTTTTAAGAGACACGCTTTTTAAAATTTAAATTGAAACATAACAATTATTATTTAAATCATTAGGGAATAACAAAAATGTCAAAAGAGGAAAAAATAAAAATGTTATCTTGCCTTCAAAGTCTATGGAAGGGATTCTAATGTGGTATTGTATTAACCCCAAATCAGTAAATACTAATTGATCTAAATATTTTGCCCGCGGTTATTTATAGAAAATTTTATGAAAAAAAAATAAATATAACAAATAATTTAACCACTCTTAGTTGTCTAAATATATATTTTCTTTTTCAATGACAGGCACTGAAATTATCGTTCTTCGTCGTAGAAGGTGCTCATTTTGCGATACCTGGAGCAGCACCTTGCAACCAAAGTCACGAAGGCGAACAACATGACCCCCGCTCAATTCCACAGATACCCATTCACAGGGGGGGGGGCACATTCACACACATCACACACAGAAACACCCATGCCCTGATTCGAACCCTCAACTTCGCAGTCAGGCATGGTAACCGTTCGGCCACCTTACCGGCAGTTGTCTAAACATTTCAATAACGAACTCAACAAATTAAATATTTCTTATCAGTACCTCTGGAGGTACAGGAGTTTTTGTCTTCTGTATAGGTTCAAAATGACAAGGTTGAACATCAGTAGTCCCAAAATTGGGTCGACTGTTTAACGACGGATATAATATAAAATAATTATCATCTATGTTCACACAAAATCCCATAGGAGGGTCCACACTACATACGGGTAAAAGACTGAATATTTTTAATTTCAAGTTTTCTGATTTCCTGTGGTTTTTTTTTTTTTTTTTTTTTTTTTTTTTTTTTTTGGAGGGCAAACGAAATCATAAATGAGTTGCTAAAGATCGATCCAAGCAAAAGTGTTTCGTGCTTGTAAAGATTTATCACTACGTTTGCCTATCTGTGCAGATATTACCAATAAATAGCCCTATTTAAATCCCTACAACTGAGACTTACAAATCATTAAAAATTTTAAAAAAAGTCATCTAAAAGCGATTTTTTTTACCGGTTTTGAACAGCCGGCTATATACTGCTAAAAACACGGTTACCTTGTAATGTGGAACCCAGAAGACAAAGGAACTCATGCATTGAGACAAACTTATTGCTTGTAGAAATTTTGAGTAAAACTAACCCGTACTTAAGTTATATGAAGATGAAAACCTCTAAACCATCTACCTCGGAACATATTTTTTCTTTAGCACTATGGCCCGTGCAAGACAGGACGAGCTATCGTTGAGTCAATCCACTGAGCTATTCAGAATCAGGCCAATCTATTTTATTTTATTTCATAACCGTCGTTGAACAGCCGACCCATTTTTTTTTTGGGTTTACGACCACTCCGAACTCCGAAGCCGTATAATTTTAAACCCAATCCAGAAGACAAAAGAACTCCTGGATCAAGTAGTGGTATAAATTTGCCTTCGTGATGGACTTTTTAAGGATCTGACTTGCATTTCCGTTACATGGAGAGGAAAACCAAGAAAACCTCCCATGGTTAGCTTGATGGCAAGAGGACTCTAACCCACGATCCGTCTACCACTGAGGATATTTTATGTCAGCACTGTGGTCGATGCGAGTTGGGATTCGAACCAGGTTCACCTCATTGGAAGGCGAACGCTCTATCCCCACTACGGCTACGTTTTGTGTGTCATTGCTATAAACTTTGTTTCAACATTTTCATTTCTTATTTTCTGCAATAAATGCTGTAGCGTTTGAGAGTTTTTAATAATTTAATTTAATTGATTTCTAATCTAAATTCGGACGTTCTGCTTCTTCCTCCCAATTTTTTCAATTGCAGTATATATATATATATATATATATATATATATGTTGATACCAATAGCCGATTAAATGATATGTTTTATGTTTATACTAATCTGGAAATTGTTTCAAGATATTTGACAGTAAAAATACAAATATGTCTCTTTACTTATTCTAATTCTTACAAATAAATTTTTAATAATATGTTTAGATGCGGACTAAATGATTATTACAAAACATAGTTTTTTATTTTTTATAAATTGATACACATTTTAAAAATATCGCAGAAGTTCATTTAGTTGCACCAATTTTTAATCAAATACATTACTGTTTTAAAACCAAGTTCTTGTGATATTATGCTTAAAAATTTTCATAAAGAAACAAATTTATATCTATTCAAATCAGTAAAGTTGGCTTGGCTGCTATACGTAATACAGCATTATTTAAATATTTCAGTTTCTGTGCTGCTATCTGGTGGTGAGTTGAAAAAGTTTTCTGATTAGCATTTCATAGAAAATTTCAGAGAAAACAGGAGACAAATTCGAAGTAATAGTGAAGATGCAACAATAATACTTTTTAAAGAAAGGTCCAAATTTTAATAAAAATCAAGGTTTAAATGTTATAAATATTTTGAACCTATTTAATGGAAATTTTAAAAGAAAGACAGAATAAGGCCTAAAAGGTTGAAAGTTGGATAAAAAAAAATTTTAAAAAATGCTTTGGAATAATAAATTGGCTCATATAAACTAGAATTTAAAGTAGTAAAATAAGCCAATTATATTTTAAAATATTTTTAGGAATTTTTCTTTCAACCTTTATTGTTATTTATTTAGTATTTTTTTTTAATTTTTAACATCTGACTAAATTGAAAATCCACCTCCAAACAGTAGGGACTCTAAAAACAAAAGTAAAAAGGACTACATTTCAAAAGCAGTTGGTAATCACAACATTTTAAAAAAATATTATTGTATTTTTAGTTAACTCTAAAGAAATGTATATTTAATCTTAGAGTTCTAAAAATTTAAAGTGCGTTGCCTTTTTATGAGTCAGAAAATGAGTAAGTTATAAAATTAAAAATTGCAATTTAGGTTAAAAAAAGTAGCGCTTATTTCAAACCTTCATGTGTGTAAATAAAAGAAAAATATGATAAAAATTGGCTAGTTTTTTTCATAAGAAAAATTTTGGAAACAAGTCGTTTTTTGAAGCAAGCAAAGCTATTTTTCGTAATAAAACATGAGCATTCTTCCCACGTATATTTGATTACCATAAAATTATTTATGCAATTATTTTTTATTTAATATGAAAGAAGTATTCTTTTTTTATAATCCAAATGCTTGGATGTCATGCAACTTTTTATCACTCACCATGAGGAGGGTACTTAACTGTTTGCCTCAAGTTTGAACCTTGAGTCCGGATGTTGGGGTTTTGTCGTTTTTTCTTTAACCAGTTTTACACTACTGAAATTCCCTAATTATTTATTCTTATAAAACTATGTCACATTTGAAAGCAATTCTATATAATTTACGCACACAATTAGACATTTTTCAATAATATAGTTACAATTAATATGTTCAATAGTATACTGTAAGTCCCAAATTTTCAATGATATTTGCTGTATTGATATTAAATTTCGTAAAACCAATTGAAAATATACTAAACATAACCAAAATTGTCCTAAATTTGATTAAAATTGAAAACAAAATCTACATGTATGTACAAGGAGAAAGGGAATGGTATGTACAATTTTTATATAATTTTTAAAAAAATAATTAATTAAAAATTATTTTAAACAATTTTAGGTATGTTTTTTTTTAATCTAAAATTTAATCTAAGAAATAATCTAAGATTAAATCTAATATTTCCACTGTACATAATAGATACTTAAAAATTTATGAATTAATGAATCTTTTTATTAAAGAGTTTAAAAATATCTGTTGATAATCTAAATTCTGCCGATAATAATAAAAATCGTGGGATATCTTTGATTGTTTAAGGATAGGAATTTTGTCAAAAGCATTAAGCTTAGTGCAACATTCGCAATAATGATAAATTAGAAAGTATAATAAATTAAAATAAAAAGCAATTGCGAGAGTTGTCAACCATTACTAGGAGCCGAGACTGGCAACAGAGCCCTAACGTTTGGAACTAACGTTAAAAATTTTTTTCAAAATTTTGTTAAAGGAAAAACGAGGGTGTTTTTCGAAGCTCTTTTAAATCAACTAAAACAGAGGTGGAAATTTCATTTGAAACTTCCTTTAACAGAAAACGTCTTTAGAAAGCCCGTCTTTAATTAGTTATTAACTGACTGACACTAAATTACAAGCCGTGTCAAGATAACAAAAATTTTATTATTTTTAAAGGGTATTTTTCTTACATTATTTGTGTACCCAATAGGTTTTTTCGCAACTCTTTGAGTACAAAACTCTAGATAATATGACACATATCTCAAATTCTTGTCACTGTAGTTCAGATAAAACTTCTACGGATTCAAGGTATTTCTAGCACAATTTTAAGTACATTTTGTCTCAGAATGCAAAAGATAATAAATAAATAAATAAAAATAATAAAAATTCGGAAAAACCACTCTTTTACTTTAGATTGGATACAAAAAATAATTACAACAGGCACAACATAATAAAAACATCACATAATAAAATAAAAATATAATAAAATACCCGGAAAGTTATTTAAAAAACACAAAAATAATTTTAAAGTACTTACTTTAATCAATTTGCTGTTAAAATAATAGGTTTATTGATTTATTGATACAACATAAATTTGCAGGCTTGTGTGCTCAATTAAGGCTTATAAACCTTTGACAAGTAGAAGGACAGATAGCACAGTACAGAGAAGGACATCACATCCAGGGTTACCGCATTTTCGGGAGTTACTTTTTTGAACTTGCATCAAAACACTAAGTTGCTTTTTTTTTTTAATCTTTCGTCCAGCACGGACTGATCGTAAGGACACGGGTTCGTAGTAGTCAAGCATCACTGGATGCGGTTAGTTAGTGGGTGGGTGACCACTTTGATCAGCCTGCGTAGGGACCGAAGGTGTGCGGTATCGGTCAAATGATAAACTTTGCGCGCAGGTCGTCGGGCTACAAAAGCAAGGGAGCCACCCACTCTGCAGAATTGCAATGCAACATTGGAATGGAATATAAAAATTGCGAAAAATTGCAAAATTGCGATGGCATGTCTTCGGATCATCCTCAGGGATGTTTCCCAATCTGTCACCAATGGCCCATTGTGCAGCCCTAGTGTGACGTAAATAAAGTACCTACTTACCTAAAAATCCTTCACACGACAGCCTTTTGTTCAAGCTGTAATCAAGTAACTGTTTTATTTGAACTTTGTATACCTATTTTTTTTTAGTTAACATTTAGGCACTATTTATTTATTTAATTTTTTTATTTTATTTATTTTTTCTTCTATTCTTATGTGTTACATTGGCTCAATGAGCATCTTTAAAGCACAATTTTTGATTTGAAAAGAAGGTGTTTATAGAAAGTTTCTGCACTAATTCATGTAAATTCCTGTCACTAGACTAAATTATAATTTAGTACTAAATCTTTAATATGAATCAAACTTAAGTTTTGTGTTATACTCTCCTCTTTTAAGAAGAATCCGTTTATTACGAATAACAACTCGCTGTTCCCCGTAATACACGTCGTCCCACAGTGGACTGATCGTAAAGATCGCAATCCGAATCCAACTCCGAAATCAAGCCCAGTCCGAGATCACCGAAATCAAGCATCACTGACAGTGAAGGAGTGGGTGCCCACTTTGATCTGCAAAGATAGTGTCCTCGATCAACTGTTCTATCATCAAGTGTTCGCATATCGATCGGGCTACTAAAATGAAGGCCATCTGCAGAGTATCGTTCTCAGGAATAACCTCAGCTCTAGTGCAACAAAAAGAAAGTACTACCGTAATACACGCGAATAAGTCCTTGATGTGAAGAACGCACTATCTTAACTCTGCAGAGTATCTTTTTAAATACAATTATGATATTAGGCAAATTATACGAGAATATGTATATTCCCAATTTCACGCAATATACTTATCTAGTTTAAATATACACTCATGTCCATAAATTAAGGATAATGAAGTTCAGGCACAGAAAGAGACAGAAGTAAAACAAATTTCACTTATTTGTAAAGTCTATGTATTAAACAAAAGGTAAAGAGCAAAAAAGATGTTATAGCCCAGCTAAAAATAGACTGCAGTTTTTCTGCAGAACTGAAGTTATTTTGCAGTTTTTCTAGAGTTAACTGCAGATTTTCTGTAGTGCAATCTTAACTGTAAAAACACTGCAGTTATTTTGCAGCTAATTTGAAGTAATTTCTCAGTAATTTATTTTGAAAAAACTTTTAGCTATTGTCTACAAAATTACTGTAGTTTAAGTGAAGTCACTCTAAAATCATAAATTTAGAAAAAATTGAAACTTCAAATCCGTGGTTATTCTGCAGTAAATTTGAAGTAATTTTGCAGTCATTGTTTCAGAATTATACGTCTGATGAATCTGCAGAAAATTGTTGTAAAATTGAAAGAGTTGGTCTTCAAATCTTGCTTTCTTGGTTGATATATCAACTTTTTATAATGTTTGTTTTTTTTTTTCTTTGATTATATGCTAATTTCTGATAATTAGGTAAAAATTCTAAACATATATTTTGATAACGGAAATAACGTAAACTATCTGTATTCATAAAAGTTAAAATTCATAAAATACATACTTGATTAAATTGTAATTATTTATAATTCAGAATCGTCAGAAACTTTTAAGTAAGATTTTGACACAATTTAATTAGTTTAAAATATGCCGAAAATTAGGTATTTAAACATTCCTGTATTTTAGTAATTTTATTAAAAATGTTATTTTTATTAATTTTTTCTTTTTGATTTCAGAAAACTATGTTTGCGCAAAGTTTATGGTAAAAAAAATATTAAAGTTTAGGTAATTAGTTAATGTTAATTAGTTAATTTTTTTATTCGAATTCATACTAAGCTAGGACTATTGCAGAACGAAAATTATACTTTTTTTTTCTAATCAAAACAAATATTTAGTTTGGATTTTAAACAAATTTATATCAAAAGAGTTAGCAAAATTTAATTTGAAAAGTGATATTGAATTCAGATTTTTTAGCTTCAAACCTCTTCTTCAAATATTTATTAATTTCAGTTTGTTTCAGAAATTCGTCTTAAATAAATTTAGGCAATTTAAAACAATATATCTTTTTTTATTGATTAAAAATAAAGCTTTATATATTAAAAAAATAATTTTGTTTGACAAAAAAAAAAAATAACCCATAGCATTTTCAATTGAATCTAAATGAGCATAATAATTATAAAACTGCATGCTTTACAAATTCGCTTAAAGCTCCTTGCTTTTAAAAATTAAATTTTAAAGAAAAATAACTAAACTTAGAGCAAAAAAAGATTCAAATCTACATAGTTAGAAATTTTTCATAAAAACACTTTTAAGTAATGAGTAATTTAATTGTTATTTTACCGTATACAATCAAAACAATTGGATATCTATGAAATGATGCTATTCAAATTGTTAACCCTGAGATAACTGATTAACTGTGTTTTCACCTTATTTGATTTAACAAAAAACTTTATCCTTGCCAACAAGACCCAGCTCATGAAACTATTTAGTTCTTTGCAGCCGTCCCGATACAGGGCTGTAGCCGAGAGGGCTAATCGGTTAATATCACGCCAGACAGTAAGCGAGTTCGAATCCCAGGATGCAATGTGTCAACATGTTGACAACAGAAACTTTCACAAGTACAATACTTCCCAATTAAATAATTTAATTCAATATAGAATAAGATTAAGTGGAAAAAAAATCCATAGAAATTTTTTTTCAAGTTTTTTTTAACAAAAACTACAGTATCTTCTTTCGTTCACGATAGGTGGCACCACTAAATACAGACATTTTGTATATTAACCGTGAAAATTTTGAAGTTGGTACTACTACAAAATTACTGCAGTTTACAAACTGCAGTAATTTCGCAGTGCTTCGACTTCAAAAATTCTGTAGTGCTATGGGCCAAATCACCACAGTCTTCAAACTGCATTTTTTCTGCAGATTTTCTGCAGTTTATCTTTAGCTGGGAGGTTTGACATAATTAATAAAAATTGCGATTTTTACTCCCTGAAGCAAATTTCAAAAAAGAACCTATTTACAAAAAACAGTATAACATGGTTAGTATGATGGTTAATACGGAGTATGTCTCCAGGCCGTACCAATATGCAATACAGACCTAGGCATGCTGAGTATCAACTTATAAATCTGATCTTGGGGAATATTACACCCTGATCTTGGGGAATATTACAAGCAATGCCCTCCGAACGTCCGGTAGACAGGTGGGAGGGGGTTGACGGGCTGCAATTTGTCGGCCAAGCATATCCCACACATGCTCTATTGGATTCAAGTCCGGTGAGCATGCTGGCCAATCCATACGGGTGATATCCTCCGATTGAAGGCATTCGTCTACAATGTTTGCAAGGTGAGGACGGGCGTTGTCGTCCTTAAACAGAAATTCAGCACTCATGGCGCCCCGAAACAAACGTGCATGTTGTTCCAGAATGACATCCCTATAGATGTGGCCTGTCATCGTTACACTCTGAACATGCAGGTCAGTTCTGGAACCAAGAATAATTCCTCCCCAAACGAGCCATCCTGCACCACCGTAACGGTGTCGTTCAATGGTGTTGTCTTGGTGGTAACGGGTACCTGGCGCTCTCCATATGAAAGTTCGGCGAGAATCAGACTGCAAACTAAAACTGGACTCGTCGGAAAACATCACACAAGACCACTGTTGCGGTGCCCACAATGCATGCTCTCTACTCCAGGCTAATCGCAGGCAACAGTGAGTTGCGGTAAGTGGAACACATCTGACAGGTCTACGAGCATATAGACCAATGTGCCCTAAGCGTCTGTACACGGTCTGCCTTGAAACTGTCGTACCGGTAGCTGAAGAGGGCTGACGAGACAGGTCTGATGCTGTGCTCCGTCTGTTTCTTTTGGCAGTAACTGCCAAATACCGGTCTTCATTCAGCGTTGTAACTCGGGGGCGACCTGTGCTGTAACGTCTACTCACATTACCATAATCTTGGAACCGTTGCCAAACCCTGGAGATGACACTCTGGGCGATTCCAAGTTCCTCGGATACTTCCAGCTGGGTACGTCCACATTCCAGTCGTCCGATGATTCTGCCACGTAAAAAATCATCCAAATGCTTCCTTTGTGCCATAACTATGCGGTTATTGCACTGAAAGGCTTTTAAAGCGCTTGTGAACAATTTTACTTCTTTGCCACCATTCCTTATATACCCTTCTCTTACACTCTCGTCATTGTGACGAACTGCCAGCGTCATCTAGTGGTTTCCTGTAATTTGTATATTCTTCTTCAGGATGTGTGTGATAATTCTACAGGTGAAATTTTAATTTCAGAATTTGATTTCCGTGTGATTCTGAATTATCCTTAATTTATGGACATGAGTGTACATCATTTTGAAATTGAAAAAAAAAAAAAATGTGAAGGAGAGATTGCATTCAAATTTTCATCATCATTTAAAATGAAATTCAAGGAAAAAACTTCTCTCGCCTTCTAATTGAGTAAAAAAAAAATATCAGCATTTGAAACAGAAATAACAATTTTAAAATTTCAAAAAATAATAAAAATTCAATATTTTTATGATGTTTTCGTCTCTTTCAATAAAATTAGGTCATCAAGCAAATTATACGAGAATACGCATTTTTTTTTATTTATCTCGTTTTAGATTTACATAATTAAAATTAAAAGACAAAAAGCGAGTATTCAAATTTTCATCATAATTTATCAAAAGCCATTTTTCATCAAATTTTCATCATAATAAAAGAAATGCAGGGGATAAAACAAAACCTAGTCTTGCCTCACTTTCTAAATGAGTAAAAAAATACATAAGCATTCAAAAGAAAAATAATAATTTCTATTTTTTTAAATGACAATAAAAAAAAATTCAGCATTTTTATGATGTTTTTTTTAAATAGAGATAAAATAATGCCCATGGAAAAATTATAAGAGACTATGCATCTTCATATTTTCACACAATTGACTTATCTAGTTTTAGATATTTATCATTTTAAAATTTTAAAAAAATATATGAAAGAAAGAGATTTTAAAACTTTTATAATCATTTAAAGAGCAACTCGGGAAAAAAATGAAATCTAGTCTTGCCTCACTTTATAAATGAGTAAAAAAAATAAACATAAGCTTCGAAAGAGAAATACTAGTTTTAGTTTTTTTTAAGTAAATAAAATTTTAGCATTTTTATGATGTTTTTTTTTCTCTATAGATAAAATAATGCCCATGGCCAAATTATATCAGAATATGCTTCTTAAAATTTTCACACAATTAACTTATCAAGTTTTAGATATTTTTCATTTTCAAATTTTAAGAAATATAAAAGAAAGTGATATTAAAAGTTTAATAATCATTTAAAGAGCAACGCAAGAAGAAAAAAATGAAATCTAGTCTTGCTATAACTTTTAAATTCATACAAAATATATAAGCATTCGAAAGATAAATAGTATTTTAAATAACAATAAAATATTTAATATTTTTATAAAGTTTTATCTTTTTTGAAATTGTATAATCCATATGGCCAAATTATATAAAATATATATATATATATCGTTAAAAATAAGAAGGACTAAATAAAGAAGTATCTTTAAGAGGAAAATACATGTGCGGCCCTTTTCTAAATCACAAATAATACTCTTCCGGGACAACACACTTTCTTTGTTAATGGGAAAAATTCTTTTAATCTTATTACAAATGTTCTTACATACTTTCTTTTAAGAATGGCTTTATTATTCTTTGACCGATAAGCCGGGTTAGTCACCTCACCGTCTCTTATGATACAGAGGATTACTACTCTCTTCTTCTTTCTAGGATTAGAGGCAGTGTTTCGCAAGATAAAATCCGGATTATTTCGGACACCCGTCACAAACAAAACCATTTAAACAGAATTCGATTATCACTTTAGTGCAGTATTTTCTCACTAAACTCCTGATTTAATAACATTTCTTGGTATTATAGATGAATTCATTGAATTATATTTTCTTTATTACCTCAATATCTTTCCCAAAATATCACTTTAATTGGTAAAATCTTAAAAATTATTCACAATTATAAAGCAATTAAAATAATTATTATTTTTATTATATTCATTACAACATTTTATAATTTATTTTGTCATACTTTCAATGTAACAATGGATTTCGTAAAAAGAAGAAGATCTAAAAAAACAAAGTTACAAAACTCTTATTAGGCCAGTCTTGACATAGGCTTCTGAAGCTTGAACAATGACCAAACTGGAGGAAAATTGTATCACAATATTTGAGAGAAAGAGTTTGAGGAGTATACTTGGTGGTGTAAATGAAAACAATAACTGGTGAAGGAGGTTTAACGTTGAAATGTACAAGATTTATAAAAAAAAACCGATATTATTAAATACATAAAAATAAATAGAATGATTTGGGTGACCCACGTGATTCGAATGAGTGATGACAATACAATAAAAAAGATACTGCTTTTTAGACCCACTGGAACAAGAAAGCGGGGAAGGCCGCTATTGAAATGGGCTGACTCGGTGGAGTCTGATTTTTTTTTGCAAATTAATGAAAAGAATTGGAGATCAAAGATAAATCAGAAGTTGTTATGGAGAAATCTTTAGAGGAAGGCATTGGTCCACATTGGGCTGTCTGACCAGCTATGATGATGATGATGATGAGAAATTAAATGCGTTGCCCTCTACAAAACAAACAAAAATCCTTATTATTTTCTCTCTTATAGATTTACAATTCACTAAGTGTTCAATTCGCTAGTTTTTGAGACTATTTTTCCAATTCGGTAACATTTTAATACAGAACCTAGTTGCATAAAAATATTCCTAAAAAAGTTTTTTTTCTCCAGTTTCTGGTCAATTGTGACGAGTTTAGAATAGCATTCAAATTATTTCACTGCTCAGCAAGCAAGATAGACAGGTGGTCAAAAGAAATGAAATTTTGAGTTTCTTTGATGATTCGATGATGATTCTTTGATGATTCGCTAATTTTGTCCTCTCTAAAAGGTTATAAAACTAATATTCTGAAGAAAAAGGTTATAAAACTAATATTCTGAAAGTTTCAGCTGAAGAAAAATAATATTTAAATCCCGCCCCCGGGGGTCAAATTCAGAAAAAAAATCTTGATTTTATTAAAAACTTGGAAGTTTTCCAGAACAAAATCAGGACAGAAATATCAGGGATAGAAAATATGCGCAGACGTGTGTTTTAAAAACACGGTCCTGCACATATTTTCTAGTTTATTCATAAGCTGAAACTTTTATAACTAAAGCGTACTTGTAAAATTTACATATCAAAGGATATAAAGTGTTTTTTTTTTTTTTTTCTCTCTAATCCCACCTGAAAAAGAAAGAAAATTTCCACTCCTCCGGGGAAAAAAAAAGATAGAAACGATAAGAAAAAGAAGATTTGCGTATAATTAGTTTTTATCGTAAAATGGTTAGTAAGAAACCATAAATAATGTTTTTTAAAACAAGATAAGCATAAAATGTCTAACTGAAAAAAAAAACATATTCATGAAAAAATTATCTTATTTCAGATAATTCAATCATTTGTACAAAACATCGAACCATAAACTATGATAAAAAATAGCAAATTTAGTGAATACTAAGTAGAGTAAGTTTAATACATATTATTTTTAAATAAAAAAATAATGAATCATAATCTTAGAGTTTAAGGCTATGAAAGTATATTCTCTATACATTTCATGGTCAACATGGGACAATAGTTTTGAAGGCATTTTCGTTCCTTCCTCAACATTTCCGTCAAAAAAAGCAAATAATTGTTACTTTTAATATATTTGCATCTAGTTTTTTTAATTAAAAAAATATTTCGCTAATTTTAGGTTTTGATATGATATGGAACTAATGCAACACTTGGAGCATTAAACTATTGGGTGTACATACAAATAAGTTCCCACAGGTTGTCGCAAGATAACAGTACCAGAAGGTTATATAAAAATTGACTAGTGTTAAATAACTTATTATTGCAAGTTTGTTCATCTGTTAACAACATAACCTTAAAGTATTAGTGATTCCGTGTTAGTATTACGTAGTTGTTTTCGTGCAAAAATGTCAAGCTTGGTGCCAGATAAGTGTCATTTGAGGGAACTTTTGATTTACTTCTTTAATTTTAAGAAATCTGTAGCTGAGGCTCATCGATTGTTTGGAGAAACATATGGTGCTTTAAGTGAGAGAAGTTGTCGTGAGCGGTTTCAGTAGTTTAAAAACGATAAGTTTGACGTAGAAGACAAAAAAGAAAAAGAAAAAAAAAAAAAAAAGAAAAAAAACTCAGTGGAAGGCCGAAATTGTACGAAGACAAGAAATTGGAAAAATTATTGGAAGAAGATTCGTCCCAAACTCAAAAAGAACTTGCGCTTACGTTGCAAGTGACTCAGTAAGCAATTTCACATGGTTTGAAATCGTTGGGAATGATCCAAAAACAAAGATTTTCCAAACGAAGTGAAGCTAAGAGATATTGAACGTCGATTTTGCCTATTTTTGATCAAAACCGATTTGGAAACACCTTCAATGGGCAGTCCTACCCCACCCGCCGTACTCACCTGACCTTTCCCCTTCAGATTATCATCTATTCCGGTCTGAGCAGAAATTTACATCATTTGAAGAGACCAAGGAATGGGTCTATTCATGGATATCCTCGAAAGATGAAGAATTCTTCTGACGTGATATCTGAACAATCCCTGAAAGATAGAAAAAAGTAGTGTCTAGTAATGGAGAATACTTTGAATAAAAGATACTGTACCGTTTTTTCACAATAAACTGCTAATTTTTGATAGAAAAATGCGAAAACTTATTTGTACTCCCAATAAATTTTTATATGAAGGGTTGTAAAAAAAGATAGATATTTCTATCTCGAGAAACTCATTTCTGAAAATAAAATTTTTAGAGAGTTGAGAACTTTTGCCATTCACTTAGCATAATGTATGACACTTGAAAGATATTTTTTGACCTCTCAAGAATATTTTGTTTGGTGTGACAAATTCTAAAACTGTCGAGTCCCAAAGTCTTCTATGTTCCCATAACAAATCATACCTCTTGGATAACTGATCCAGGAGTTTTTGATTGGGTTCAAAATTACAAGCCTACGTAGTTGAACATTAGTAATCGTAAACCCAAAAATTGCGTACGTCGGCTGTTCAACGACGGTTCACCAATTGTTAGCACTGAAAAAGTAGTGGTCAGGCTTCGGTCGAGTATCCCGTTTTGTATTTCCTCAAGCAAACATCAAGCAGCTGAACTGAAAACCTTCTGCATACCTGCCATGTATAAATCTTCGGTAGATCTAGGACTGATTAATGCTTTGAATATCCCTCCACTTCTAGTAAAGATTTTCAAGATCGATGTAATTTTTTATTTACTTTGTAGGTATCTTTGTTTTCTCAAAAGAAAACTATTGGATTATGCGCTTTTTATTGCCTCCATCTTAATAGCTGGAGGGGGTAACCTCAAATATGCTAATTAATTGGTGATGACGATATTTTAAGTTACGAAATCAGACGCAAAATGATGATTCGGTTTCGATGGTTTTGGATTTTTGTCTCCCAAAATATGTGGGGTAGCCGCAGTCTGGGAAATACTGTTCCCGTAGTTTGGTCAGGAGAGCAATCCACAGATTGGTCGGTTTGGACATATCTCAGGCGAATTTTAAAGCGAAGTGAAAAATCTTTGCAAAAAATTATAAAAGATAATTCCATGCAAAAAAAAAAAATTGTAGTTAATATTTACTATTTTTTATTATTTTATTTAATAATAGTCAGAAAACTTTTGAATTGTAAGGCATATACATTTTTACATAATTTTAAAGTAATTTTACATTGCAAAATAAAAATTTGAGTGAAATCGATTAACTAGTTCCTGAGAAATTGAATTTTAAATATACGACTTTCTTAAAATTCGATTTTTCAGGAGTGGTTCAACAGATTTCGATCAAATTTTGTATTTTGCAATGTAAAATTAGGTACTTTGAAGTGATGGAAAAAATTGTATACCTTACAATTCAAAATTATTTCGACTATTGTGAAATAAAATAATTAAAAAATCGTAAATATTTGCTAAAATGTATTTTTTTAATGAATTTATCTTAGTATAAACCAGTTTTATAATTGTGTAAAAAGATTTTTCGCTAAAAAAGTTCTCGTGACATGGCGCTGTACGCAAAAAATAAAATGAACATTAGGCGGTCGAAATTTTGAATCGCTCTCCTGATCAAATCTATGGGGATCATATTTACCAGATTACGGCCACCCCCTATATTTTTGGGGTCGAAAATCCAAATCCATAAAAAAAGGTGTGTTTATTCATTGAAAGTACGTTTTTTTTGTCTGATTTCGTGCCAGGGGTCAAACCATTAAAATGGAGAACATGAATATCCTATCCTTAGATCAAAAGTTATTCAGGATTAAATTCTGTACATTACACATGTGCAGAATCCAGAAAAACCTTTGAAAAGTGGAATCCTTTGGAAGTAAGAAATACGTTCGTTGATTTAGGATAAAAATATGTCAATTTAAAAATCTAATGCTAAAATTTATTTTAACGAAGTTGATACCATACTTAAATATGTATGAAATTTTAAATAAGAAACTACGTTGACATTCATTTAAAATTTAAAAAAATGTAAAACATAATAAAATTTAAAGATAACTCTGGGAAAATGTGCTATACGTGCGTTACTGTCAGACTAATTTTGCTATCAGCAATTGCGAACATTTTTTATTAGTTGGTTTTGTAGGCTTAACATTTTATACAAATTTACAATATAAATTGATTTACGTTTATATTGAACAGAAGCAAGTATAAATAAAATTGGCCATTGAGAACTCTAAACTTATTTTTTATTAGAAATCGTGTTTCTTTCTCGATAGTTCAATAAATCTAATTGAGCTCTAATTGAGCAATAAATCTAATTGAGTTTTCTTCAAGTGCAACGTAAACACATACTATTTTCATGAAAAAAGTTTTGCTGGAAAGTAAATTTTCCCTTTGTTGCTTGATCTAAAAGTTAATTTTCTTGATCTAAAAGTAAATTTTGGAGGTTTAAAATTACCTGGATATATTAAAATCATCCCAAAAATGAAACATTATTCTTTTAATTGTATTTCATGTTAATTAATTAATCTCTTTCGCATATTTTCTTTCCTTATACACTGTAAGTACTTCTGAAATTATAAAATTATTCTTTTAGTATTTCTTATATATGAAAAAATGTATTTTGTTTTCCATTATTTTTTTTTTATTCCATTATTTTCTTCACCCCTGTACTTTGTGATGTTATAATTTTTCTTATGTCTATTTATACAGGATAAAAAAAAATTTAGGATAAAATGCAGGATACAGGATAAAAATACAGGATACAGGATAAAAATTTATACAGGATAAAAATAAACTTATTAACATTATTATTATTTATTAAACTGTGAACAGTAGAAGTCTCAAAATCGCATTTATATAAAATTGAATTAAAACGTCTTCAATTTTTGTCAAATCACTACTGAGATTAATACGATCAACAAAAGGGCTAAAAAAATCTCAATTAACATTATTTCAAAGAAGATTTGAATAAGTCTTTCAAAACTTTTTCCTCATACAAGAATGGGTCGACTTTAATAAACAAAATATGAGCAATAATTTCTAAAGAAAATAAATAGTTAAAAAATTCAGCAACTGATTACCCTAATAAATGAAGCCTTCATAATTAACACGGAAAGCTTTGTGTTTCAGCAGTCCATACTAATGTGTCCATACTAATAACAATCAATAAATCAGTTAATTAAAATAAAGGGAAATCAATTAGAATATATAGCGATTATTAATAATGTGGTCGTTTAATCGATTGGTTAATAGATCAACTATGATAGAGTACCAAAGATTCTGCAATGGAACCCATCAACAAACTATATGATTGAGTGCAGTTAAATCTAAACTTGAACTGTTATCTGAAATGAAGTGAAATCAATTAATTGAAAATGTATAGGGAAGTGTCCAATACCCCGCCCACTGTCAATTTCATATGTATAGAAGATTTTTTCAAGTCAATGGGCCATCGGACATTAATTGTTATATTAAAAAAAGAATACTTTCAAAGTTTCAAGTATTTATGCAGCTGGTAACTTCGTAAACAATAGTTTTGAAAATATGTTGAATACAGTAGTCAAATTTTTTAAATTTCTATTTTTGTAAGTTAAACTATTCTTTTTTTGGTTTATTCTTTTTGCATTATTTAATTAGATGATAAAGCAACATACAAAAATATTGATTATTACTCAATATTATACAGAAATATAAGCAATACTTCTTAAGTGGGCGGGGCTACCCGACTCTCCCCTATAGACACTGGTGTAAGAAATGAAGAGAATTTGCAGACGATTATCTCTGGAAGTACTGAACCAATTTTAATGAAATTTGATATGTACAGTCCGCAAAAAAAAAAAAAAAAAAAAAAAAAAAAAAAAAACTCTGAATAACTTTCGTTCTAATGATCGGATTTTCACGAACTAAGTGTCAATCTTAATGGTTCCTGTGGGTGACCTCAAATATGCTAATTAATTAGTGCTAACTATTAATTAAGTTACGAAATAAGACACAAAAATGTACTTTCTCTGAATAAACATATTTTTTTTTTACATATTTGGAATCCAGACACTTGAATTAGGGGGGGTAGACAAAATTTTGAAAAGATTGGGTGGTAAATAGGATCACAATAAAGGTTTATATATTTGGCGATAGTCCAGAAAACAGCCAAAAAAAGTCGCCAGCGCAAATGAATATTTTAAGATAACCCATTGACTAATTCAAAAGAAGAAAGCTTAATTTTACTAGGTTGCTAAGCAAGCAAGCTCGGACAGAAAAAAAATTTGAAATAATGTTTTGTGATTGCTCGGAGAGGTTTAATTAATAGTTAATAGAAAATATCTCGAAGTTTCTAGGCAGTAGAAAATTTTTAAGCTGATTTCTGTCCAAAAAGCAATTTTTTATTTTTTTTTTTTCATCTCCTTTGAAAAGAAAATTTGAATTGATTTATAAATTATATGATTTTCTAAGTTTTTAGAATTTAAATACATGAACTTTTTATCCGACATTATTTAGATTATGTTGTTTTTGCTATATTTCTTCCAGGATTTCATACCAAAATCAAATTAACATAACTTATTATGGCTATATGCAAAATTTTAGGGATAATTATTTTTACAGCTTTAATCGAGTCTTCTACATAAGAAAGTTTGAAGAAAAAAAAGTACTTGAAAAATAAAATGTATATTGTATAGTAATTCTGATGCACATTCACAAGTTTTTCTATAATTTACGATATTTCTTTTTTCTATAACTCAAGGAATTGCTGAATGTTTAGTGCTATTTTAAAAAAAAAAAAGAAATATGTTATGTTTAAGAATAAGATATTGAATTAATATGTTGCATGAAATAATATGATTCATTGTTTAAAAAATCGCTTCATTCTGCTAGATATTTAGGTTACATGGTTTTCTTTGGATAAAGATGATTAGAAAATAGCATCCCCATGCTTCGATACATTCAGAAACTTACGTTCGCAAATTCACCATAAAATATCGCACAGCATATTCTTCAATTACGATAAGCTACATTTACCACCAAACACTGCTACTATGATTATTTTTGTTTTCTTATATATATCTGATATGATACTCTCTGTTTAAACAGAGCTTGTAAGGTCCTTAAGATACTGAAATGGGGTCACGAAAACTTAAAAGATAAAATATTTAATTTCATTAAGTCAAAATATCTGGTCTCAAAATTTTAATTTTAAAGTTAAATATAACTTTTACAATATTGATGCTCTTACGTTTTTAAAGACCACATAAATCCTGTTAAAATATGAAAATGCATATGTTTACTTTAACGAGTGTAAAAACCTTATCAAAATAATGATCAAGACCGTAATGTAAAACAGTATAATTGATGATAAAAACTCAACTGGCTTCAAAAAATATGAAGAAGGAAGTAAAAGTCGACATGTTTCGAGGGTTCAAATATAATCGCCCATTCTCAAAACTTGTCAAGCTTGAAAAATTTGTGACTTTTATTATTGGATGCTCAAAACATGTCAATATTTATTATCATCTGTTATTTTTTAAATCAATGAAGTTTTTATATTTTTGATTCAGTTTTTTGGGATTATCTATTTATTTATTTTTTTTTTTTTCGAAGACCAAGAATTTGACTTCTGCCACACCATGCTGCCACTAACCCATTCGTAGGGTGGGCCACATTCACACACATCCACGCAATCACACAAAGGAGAAAGGACATAGAACACAGAGAGAGAAAGTAACATCCATGCCTTAACCGGGATTCGAACCCAGAACACTTTTGATGCAAGAACAGTTCCCTGTCTTGCCTGTCATACACAGGCCGGTCGGCATCTATTTAGTTACACAACATATTAAATTATTTCGCTCGATATTAAAATAAGTTTTACATAAGTTATAGGCACAGGTTCTTAGATTGAAAAAATAATAATTCACTACTTAGTAGAAAAATCTATGCAGTACATTTTTTTTTTTTTTTTTTTTTTTTTTTTTTTTTTTGCTGCAAGCCGCAACATTTTAATTTAAGGACATAAAAAAATTCCGTTTATAATTGAAATTTCAAGAGTCGAATGTGAAAATGGTATGTCCCCTAGCACCAGGAATCGAAAATAAATAGTTACAAGGATAACTATTTAAAACAAGTTAGCGTTTCCGGCCTACTCGAAGTTGTTTGAAAAGGTATTTTTTATATATCGATTCCAAAGTCTATTCTACATATATTTTAGGGTATACTTTCGGAGTATTTCGATCGAGTTTATTTTTACACCCCTATTTGCTTAAAATTATTGAATAATATGCTTAAAATAAATTATTCAAGCTATATGATTTAATGCATTTTTAGTATAATAGTAAACGGGGCTTCCATCGAATATCCTTAACCTTGATACCGCAATCATTAAATAAATGGAATAAGCTTATATAAATAATAAAAGTTAATTTTTTCCTTGTTTTAATTTTCAAGGAAATATGTTTCGATCAAACAGATTTCATTCTGGAAATAGCGAAATTATTGAGTAGGTCCCTTGGAGCAATAACATTCTTATCCTCTTTTGACGAAATATAGGAAAAATTGGTTTTCACAGTTTCTGTAAAAAGTATGTTAGCCTTCTTGCCACGTTTTTTTAAATTTTTATTATTATTTTTAATTAAAATAAGTTCGGAAATTGCGTATTTTTTATTGCATTTTTTTTAAATCAGATGATTCTGAAATACGCACGGCTTCGAAATCTTCTTACAAATTTCAATTTTTAGTATTTCCTGCTTAAAAAATAAGGCATTTTTCCTGATAACAAATTATACTAAAATAATATCTTGTGAATCGTGCTAAAGTACAAAATTAAACAAAACAGTTTAGTATATTAATAAAATCTACATGGAATCATAAAGAAAGAGTAAAAGATATTATGAAATAATTAGTGAATCACACGTGGTCAGATAATTAAAAATTTAATTTCACAACTAAGATATTAGGACGACATTTAAGATACTGAGATAAAGACGCTTAAAAATTTTGGCTACGTATTCGACAGCTTTTTACGTTCGGTATCTTTATACTCTTTGTAGTGACTTATAAAGCATCACTATTTTAGATAATCTATGTTGAAGTCACAAGAAACAAAAAAAAAATTTAAAAAATAAATAAAAATAAAAAAAAAATAAAAAATAAAAAATAAAAAAAAAAATTAAAAAATAAAAAATAAATATAAAAAAAAAAATAAAAAAAAAAAAAGAATGATTTATATTCTTTTTCCGAAAAAAAGAAGTAATAATCTAAGTAATAATAAAAGTAATAATAAAAGTAGTAGTAATGCTTAGTAAATAATCAGCTGTTTTGCATTAAATGATCTCAAACAGCGGAATGTTTTTAATTTCTTAACAAAGTTTTATTCTTAGCTAGCAGACAATAATTCTTTTTAAAAAAAACTTGACTATTATTTAAAAAGGAACTTTACTTTAAAGAAAACTTAAATTAAGGTACTAAAAAATTAAAATTAGTATATTAATCAAAAAATAATATACGTAGTAGCGTAAAGAATAAGATTTTTATAAATGTTAAAATTTAATGAAATAGTTGGTAAAATCGTTCTGCGAAACTCTCCAGTACAGAAGATTAAAAAATTTTGTTTTAAGATTAAGCGGATATATAAGATGTTGAAAAATTTGTGGTGATGTGAGATATGCTTAAATATGTTTACTACGTATTTTTATTAATATTTATAAAAAATATATTCAAGAAAATTATAAATATTTTATTCCAAATCTATTCATACGTATGTATATTATTATAATTGTATCAGTTATTGAGAAAAAAAACTAAAAAATTATCACATTAAATAAGCACAATCTGGTGTATAATCATATTCTATCAGAACATGCTTTTATAAAACTCAACATTCGTTGAAGAAAATATTTTATTCAAATTTCTTTACTAAATTTCAAATTGATTTTTAAAGGAATAAAAAGAAACATTGTATTTTATAGTTTTAAAAAAAATAAAAATAAAAAGATTAGCAAACGATTATTAGCGAAAAAAATATGAATGAAATTTTACGCCACGCGCGCTAAGTCAAGCTCCTCGTAAGTTAATCACATTTTAATATTAATCGCCCCATTTAGTTATTTCCTCATTGTCGCCAAATTATTTTTTTTTAAATAATTAATTTTAATTTTTCTCATCTTCTAATAAATAAAAACAGTTGAAACTTTAAATTTTTCAATTGAAAAATATGTAGATTAATATGGTATAAAAAAATCCATACCTTATAATTCAAAATTTTTTTATCCTCACTTTAAATAAATAATAAAAAATAATAAATAAATATAAAAAAATATTTTTTTCATGAAATTATCTTTGGGTAAATGAGTTTTATGAGTGGGTGCAATTTTTTTTAAAATTGCTTCATAAGTTTTAAAAATATGACTAAAAGCGCAAAAAGCGAAATTAACATTAAGGGGTTCAAACTTTCAATTGTTCTCCTGACTAAACTATGGGGACCATATTTCCCAGATTGCGGCTACCCCCTATATTTTGAAGATAAGGAATCGAAATATGTAAAAAAAAAATATATGTTTATTCAGAGAAAGTACGTTTGTGTGTCTGATTTCGTAACTTAATAAATAGTTAGCACTAGTTAATTAGCATATTTGAGGTCACCCCCTGGAACCATTAAGATTGACACTTAGTTTGTGATAATCCGATCATTAGAGCGAAAGTTATTCAGGGTGATATCTTTTTTTTTTTTTTTTTGCGGACTTGTATTGTAACGATGTATGTACATATCATGTTTCTTTAAAATCGGTCCAGAAGTTCTAGAGATAATCGACAAAGTCTGCAAATTCTCCTAATTTCTTACACTAGTGTATCTTCACAAAAGCTGGTATTTTTCATTTTCCTGTTCTGTAACATTAGCATTCATTAAGAATTCTCATGACGTCTGAAATTTTGCTCGCTGTAATTGTTACAATTGTCTTTGTTTAAGTTTTATTAAAAGTTTTAATCTTGAAGTTATAGTTTTTATGTTTTGAAAAATATACATTTCAAAAATGAACGTGCAACATTCTCCCAAAATAACGATGAATGAAATTAGTCTGAAGAGGTAATTAAAATGCAAATTAAACATTTACTTTTCCACCTTAATTTTTAATTTGTGTCTTAAAAATTAAGTCAGCTATCAGAAAACTGCTAAACAAACTAAACAAATAAAATAGTTCGTAATGATTTTTATCTCTTTCTTAACATTTAAAAATGACTGGTTTGAGCCCTATTGTTTTTTCAAACTTAAATACTATTTTTCAATGATGCTAATGTGCAAAACATAATTTTACATCCTGAATATAGACAAGTTTAGCACAAGTATGTTTTTTTTTTGGGGGGGGGGGGAGATGGAGTTTTCAGATAAGAAAATTCTTCATTAAGAAACTATGAGGTAAGTAGAATATCGTTGTCCTGACCACATTGCTAAAATTACCGAGCCAAGTTGCACCAAAAATTAATATTCATTTGCTGGCTACATAAAATTAATTTCACCATATTTTAACCATATGGTGAATTAATTTCACCATATTTTGGGATTTTTACTATCTCCCTATATCAGTAGAAGATTGCACCAAAAGTAGGTGTTTTAAAGAAACAAAACACCTATTTTTCTTATTTTTCTTTTATAAAAGTTGAGGAAGCTTGCACCATAATTAGTTACTTTTAAAGCGCTCAAATGCAGGCAAAAGTATAGCTATTTACCGTAATAAGATATTTTATGACATACCTCTAACCATTTTATACCACCAACCAAATTTAAAAAGGATACAAAAAAGAAATGAACTTTAATTCTTGTAAATAAGCCAATTACTTAACTAAATAAGTAGAAACTTGAAACAACATGCATTAGTTGTCCTGATACACCGAGACTGAATTGTAAAAAAAACATGGCGTCGTAAACAAATATCGTTTAGTTTACAGTCACCGTCAAAGTTTTGTGTATTTTACCAAATTTTGGTGCAGTGAATTGTACTGTGAAAATATTTCTCGATCATACTTCACAATTTATGGTGTAACTGAAATAAAATTATCTTTCATTTAACTAAACTTTGGGATAATAAGAAACTTTGCACCAAATACTGGTTAAAGATTTAACGAGTTTTTTTACAGTTCGTAAAAACAAAGTTTTTGTAGGGAGATAAGTTTTTTTCATATTTTAATGATAGAAAAAGGCATTTATTAACCAGAAACAAAAATTTGTCTACAGTTGTAGTTACGAGTTCTTCGAGAAAAACTTCGAAGAATTTTTAAAAGTATATAAAAATACGTATCTGTACTAACACGTGAACTTCGAAATCAAAATATCAAACTAAAAATCCTATTAAGTTCAAGTAACAAATAAAAAGTAATTCAGATTTTTAACTGCAGTTTTGATATTTAAGCATTATAAATTGTCAAAAAACTATAGGACTAAAAATAATTTATTTTTTCTTAAATTTAAAAATACATAAATGATAAAATTAATAGAAAGTGTATTGTTGAACTCGAATATCTATTAGATACATTTTATCTAGTGATTCGAATAAAAATATGTCTGATTCTGCCAAATATTTTTTCTCTGGTAAACATGAGGAAGTTTTCAATAGGAGGAGGAATTTAGTTTAAAATTGGAAGAGTAAGTGAAATTTTCATAGTAAAACTTTTCAATGATCTGGCTACAAAAAGAAACATTATTTACCAAACGGAACCTGTTGACTACAGGTAAATATCTGTTAAAAGGAACCTTATAGGCGAAAAAGATCAATAAAAGAAGATTTATTACGTGTTTAAAGTATCTTAATTTTTTAGACAGCAGATGTGATCAATTTTTGAAGAATAGTTTATTTTTGATCAATTGTATCAATGTATAAGTTTAACCGATATCTGTGAAGGCTTACATTCATATAGTCATTTGTGTAAATCTCCGAAATATTTTTCACTGACATCGGTAAATGTTGACATTCGGTATATACTAGGTGACTATTCAACATATGCAAAATTATATTCAACGAAATCATTTTGTAACATTATTTCGCATTTACGTTGGCAATTCATGATATTTCCTATGCACTGACGGTTTGATAAATTTTTTTTGTAAGTTATTAAATATTTTATTTCAAAATAGTTCGTATGTTATATTATTTGTTATCGAATTCCCAGCAAGGGAAGCATCATTCCTGCAGATCTTTATGTAAAATGCACTTTCTGCACTTTCAGAAAACACTATGTTTATTACTTTTCAAATGATTTGAAGATTTTTACAGTTCATCTTTTATGAACGGTTAGAGGAATGAAAGTTTCTAAAATATGAATGTTTGTAGTAAAAAGGGGGATTTTAATGAGAATTCTTTTATCTTTAAAATGATAGTTTGGGATAATAACTGATTTAATAAATGATAGTTATGGAACTAAACCGCATTTAAGTTGCATGGAGAGGAAAAACCATGAAAACCTCCCTCGGTTAGCCTGACAGCGAGGAGAATCAAACCCATGATCCATCTACCACTGACGCTATTTTACGTCATCATTGTGGTCTGTGCTAGCCGGTTGCGGAATTCGAATCAACCAGCCATCGCTGGGATTCGAACCCGGTTCGTCTCATTGAGAAGCGAGCGCTATCCCCTAAGCCAAAGAAACGGCACGAAACAGAAGAGATTGAAACATTTTTCCATGTTTCTTTTAAAATTCCGCACAAAACATGCACAATTGTGGGCCATATAATATCAATTAGTGTTGCTGAGATCAGTTAGTGTGCTGAATGGTTGTTTTACCATATTTAATCAAAACAGTCAAATAACCATAAATAACATGGTAATCAAACTTTTAAGTTTGAGAAACACTGTTTATTAACTGCTTTCACCTAGTACGGTTTAACAACCAGAATTTTATGGCACCAAATAGAACCACCTAATGAAGCTTTCTTTGCAACTGTGTACATATCATAGCTTATCTGTCAATCTCATGACCGGCAGAACTGGAGTTTGAGTCCTAGTGTTGACACCACAATATTTCCTTCATTTTCTTCAACACATAAAGAATTTTCAATATCCGGCACTCTCCAATGCCTTACGAAAAGCAGAGCTCCTATGTCTAGCTAAGGAATTATTATTACTATTTTTTTCTACGTTTTTGAAAAATACTGGCTGTAAATGGTCAAAAAACCATATAGTTTTGTATCCATGGTTTCCTAACCATACTTTTTGTAAATGGTTTGAAAACCATAAAGGAAAAAAATTTTTCTTTAAGGTAAACTTAACGGTTAATCGGATGGACAGACAGCTGCCAGTTATTTTACCATTATTTTATAATAAAAATTTCAACAGTGTAAAATTTTCGTGGGTAGGCCTGTGAGCAGGAGGTCAGATACTCAGCTAATTTCTTTTCTCAAAAGACTTTGAATACTCTATATACTATAATACTTAAGTGAAAAAAATTTTTAGGGTGGATGTCTGTTATTTTTCAGCTCAATAACAATAATGTTACTTAAAACATTTATTTTTAAAAAAATACATTTCTTTTACGAAAAACAAAACTATACTATCAGTAAATTAAAAGTTTAAGGAATGGAGCAGATTGTATGTCAAGTTTATTTCGATAAAAATCTTTTATTTTTACTGCTTTCCACGAATTTCTGCATAAAAATTAATATTTCACTTGACTTTCACATACAATAAACGGCAATAAGTTGCTTTACGAAATAACTATCGATAATTTAATCCGTATACAAAAAATATATAACAATTAACGCATATTTTTTTTTATTTATACGTTTATCTGTGCAATGGTGTAAGCTAGAATGTCCTTGAAAGTAGAGGATAACATATTGATATTTATTGTGACCAACCTATAATACCTTATAAATTATTAGAAAAATGTTAGTTTGATACTAATGTGAAAAAAAAATGTATTTCTATTTTTTTTAAATTTGTTGGATGGTTATTTTTGTTTTATCTAAGCCTTTCATTCACATCGAATGTTAAGAGTAATATTCTAAATTTTGATCGCTTTAAAATTTGAATAAAAATACCATTAAATATTAAGCGAGAAATGACCTTCCAAAATTTGGTTTTAAGGGACATTTTGGGAAGTTTTATATTTCAATATTTTTTGTTACTGAGAATGAATATAAAACTCATATTCCATTATTAGTTTTGAAAATTAAAAAAGTGAGATCTTGGTTTTAGGAAATTTAAAAAAAATAATAAAAATTTGTTATTCGGAGGGTGGAGGATAAAGGAGCATACCTGTTAGAAGTCTAAATTGAGTAAAAATTTAAGAGCAAAAAATAAAAAATTGAAAAAGTTATGATTTTAGAGAAGATTTAGAAAAATTTATGATTATTGAGGGGAAGTAAGGAAGTTCTCCATTCAAAAAGATAGAAATATTTCTTTATATGTTACTAGATCCAACAAGAAATTTTTTTTATAAATTTAAAACCTCTATTATTTATTCACCTTTATTTTTCTCCGTTCAAGTACTAGAGTTGCTGTAGTTCATTTACATCGCACTAGAGCTGCACACTTGGCTATTGGCGAAGGTCTGGAAATCATCTCTAAGGATGATCCGAAGACATGCCATCACAATTTTGATCCTCTGCAGAATGGATGGCACCCCCACTTCGGTAGCCCAACGATCTGCACGTGAGGTTACGGTAGAAAAGTTTAACGAGGACCAATGCCGCACACGCTCGGTCCCTACGCAGGCTGATCCAAGTGATCACTCTTATAGTGCGTCTAATAATTTGGCCAGGGACTATAAATGCAAAATCTTAAAAACCTTCATAAATGCAAAAATCAATTCTAAAAATTCCTCATATATATATAAAGATTATTTCTTAAATGCTCTCATGTCAAGGAAAAATATTTTTTTCAAATATCCTGAGAACATGAGAAGATAATTTCTTAACTATTTAAATAAATGAAAAATTCATTTCTTAAATGGCACATTTAAAGAAAGTTCTTTTCTTCTTCTAAATATCTTCATTAACGAGTATCCTTACAAATGAGTATCCCCATATGTATGTACAGTTTATTTCTTAAATGTTCTCATGTCAGGGAAAAATATTTTTTTTCAAATATCCTAAAAACCTGGGAAGATAATTTCTTAATTATTCAAACAAATGAAAATTTCATTTCTTAAATGGCACCTTCAAAGAAAGTTCTCTTAAATATCCTCATAAATGAGAATAAATTATCACCTGAATGGGGAGATCATTACTATAATGTCAATATAGAAGCCTATTTAAAAAGAATAATGATTGAACAATAATAGGGAAATATCTGCAGAAATACTTCCAACGATCGATAATAGCTTCAAAAACTACGCATCAATTTTTTAGATAACAAAACTGGATCATAGCTCAAAAGAAGACAGAAACATCTCAAAAGAAAATGATAACAAATAAAATAAAAAAATCTGGTGTCTTACAGATCAGAAGAATCAATAAGGATAAATTCTATTTTAAGCTTGGGCTTCACAATAGCTCTAACTTCAACACCCTCAGCATTAGTAGAACCATACCAAAAACCTTTTATTCTAGTCCTGTGAATTCATTTCATTCTTCTTTTCTTTAGTGAAAAACTGAAAAGAAGAGGCGAAAATAGGTTGCGTCACGTAACTGATCTATGTGAAAAGACAGGTTTCTATACTCTAACAATGAAATCCTTCTTTAGAGAGAGAAAATGATATTAGGAAGCGAAAGAAAACATATATGGGGAATGGACAATGGCCACAATTTTATCACAAAAGGAAGATCATTTTTTTTCACCATCAGAACGAGATTGTGTCATTGAAGCAAAATATATTTTTTGACAAAAAAAAAAAAAAAAAAAAAAAAAAAACATTTTTTATAATTCCGAAATTAATTTTTATGTTGTAACAAATCTGAAATAGCTTTTTAAGTTATTTAAAAAAAAAAAAAAGTGACATTTCAAAATTAGCTTCATCAGGAAACACGTTTCTCTCTTTATGGTATTTTTTAAAAGCACACTCTGTTAGAAATTTCTTGGAAAAAATGGTTAAATAACAATTTTCTGAATGGTTATTTTTCCATATTTAATCAAAACAGTCAAATAACCATAAATAAAATGGTAATGAAACTGTTAAGTTTGAGAAAAACTGTTTATTAACTGCTTTCACCTTACGGTTATAAGGTTAAACAACTAGAATTTTATGGCACCAAATAGAACCACCTAATGAAGCTACTTAGTTCTTTGCCACTGCGTACGTATCATAGCAGAGCGGGCTTATGAAGTTAGAACTACCTAATGAAGCCACTTAGTTCCTTGCAACTGTGTACATATCATAGCCGTCAATCTCATGACCGACAGAACTGGAGCTCGAGTTCTAGTATTGACACCACAATATTTCCTCCGTTCCATTCAACACACGAAGAATCTCCAATGTTCATTAACTTGCGAAAAGTAGAGCTCCTATGTCTAGTTAAATAATTATTATTTTTTTTTTTTACGTTTTTGAAAAATGCTAGTTTTAAATGGTTAAAAAACCGTATAGTTTTGTATTCATCGTTTTATAACCATAATTTTTGTAAATGGTTTCAAAACCATAAAGGAAAAAAATGTTCTTTATCGTAAACTTTATGGTTAATCGAATGGACAGATAGCTGCCAGTTATTTTTCCATAATTTTAGAATAAATATCTTAGCACCGCAGATGTCCTATAAGATTTTCTCCCCATCTGAAAACTTATTATTAATGAATTTAAAAGGTGGAATCATAACACAAACTTTAAGACCAGATAATTTCAATTTAAAGCACAATAAAAATTTTAGAGTTAATTTACAAATCCCTCTAGTAACATAAATTGACATAAATTATTGCAAAAGTTTCTTAAAAAGACCTTAAAACTCTTTTTTTCTATCCAAAGGGTCAACTTCGGACATTTATGATGTTAACTGAGCCAATATAAAACCCAAATTTTTTTTATAATATTGTCTAGATATTAAAAAATAAAAATATGAATAAAAAGTTTAAATAGGGTGGTTACTTGATAATATCCTGAACAAATGGCAGTAACAGATGTTATATCTTACTGTGTGAAACGTTATTAGAAAAAGCAATTTAGTATTTTGATGCATGTCCGAAAAAGTAACGTACGAAACCTTGCTATTATTTTAACAAAAAATGGATTTACGTAAATATTTTAAGCTTATTTATCCATCTTTAGAGTATTTCTTCAAATAAAGTATTTCCTTATGCTGTTATGAAATTTTCTCTATACTGTAAAAAAAAAAAACTCTGTAAATCTTTAACCAGTATTTGGTGCAAAGTTTCTTATTATCCCAAAGTTTAGCTAATTGAAAGATTATTTTATCTTAATTACACCACATAAATTATGAAGAATGATCGAGAAATACTTCCATGGTGCATCTGACTGCACCAAAATTTTCTAAAAAACACAAAACTTTGACGGTGGCTGTAAACTGAAATGAATTTGTTTACGACGCCATAAGTTGCCTTTTAAATTTGGTTGCTGGTATAAAATGGTTAGAGGTACGTCATAAAATAACCTACTTCCGGTAAATAGTTTTGTTACGGTAAATAATAACCTGGGCCTGCATTTAAGGGCTTTAAAAATACCCAATAATGATGCAATCTTTTTCTGCTATTATTAATAAAAAAAATAAAAATATTTGTTTTCTTTCTTTAAAACACCTATCTTTGGTGCAACCTTCTACTGATATTTATAGCTTGTGAAAATACCAAACTACGGTAAAATTGAGATTAATTTTATGTAGTCAGCAAATGAATACCAAATTTTGGTGCAACGTGGTTCTGAACTTTTAACAGTGTAATAATAAGTATTTTTTTTTTACTCGTGAAATATTTTTTTTTTTTCAAACGGCAGGCACTGAACTTTCGTTCTTCGCCATAGAAGATGCCGGAAGTGTTGCTCATTTATCCTTACCCAGTGGGCACCCGTGAACCAAAGTCACGGAGACGAGCAACTTTACCCACGCCACACTGCCACAAACCCGTTTTTAGGGTGGGCCACATTCACTCAATCACACATCAAAAGACAACACAGAGAGAGAAACATCAGTAGTAAGCAGAGGTTTTGGTGCGGCGGAGCTTATTTCTGCCCGCCTGGAAGTGACGTCATCATGGAAAGTCAATGGATGCTTATTTCTGCCCAACCGGAAGTTATTTCTGCCCCGTCTACAAACCGGAAGTTGCTTATTTCTGCCCGCTTGCTTATTTCTGCCCGCCTGAAAATCGAAACTTCGTCTGCAGCGTCATGGGGAGCTTATTTCTTTTTTTTTCTTAAGCCTAATATATTTTTAGTTTCGGTTTCTGTTTTTAATTTAGTTTCGTTTTTTTGAAATATTATTTAATTTATTAGTTTTTTTGAGGGTGGCAACACTTATTATTTTTATATTAGTTTCTAAGGATGGCAACACTTAGAAACTTTGTTATTTGGGGAGATATTGTATATTATGAAGTAATGACATCATCTTTTATTGCATAATAAATATCCTACACATGCTTTAACTCTAGTGGCGCCATCTGTGTGGGAATGTTAGAAATAAAATAACTTTAAATCTATTTTAATGTTTAAATCTGTTTTAATATTATTTATTAAATATAATTAAGGCTGAGGATCGAACTCGCGCCATTAAAAAGCCTTCGTGGGTCAGTAGTTGGATATCATAACCACTGACCCACGAATGCTTGGTTAGATATGTGTTAATAAGTTTAACTTTTGTATTTTGAACACGTGTACAAGTAAAAAGGATTTGATAACGATATCATCCTACAGTTTCATCGATATATTTTTCACTTAACCTTTGACAGTTATTAAATAATTATTTCTGCCCCACTTAATGTTATTATTACTTTCTCAGGATGGCAACGGTAGTGACCATACACGTGTTAATTATTACATAATAAATAATAATAATAAAACATATTTTGAATATTATGTTTATTATGAATATAGTATTAGACTTAAAGGCATATTAATTTTAAATCAATGAATGTTATTTAATAAGATTATATATTTATCACCTTCGTTTGGATTTACGGCTATCAATGTAATCTTGTCATAACCCAGAAGACAAGGGAACTCCTAGATATTTAGATACTACGTGTCTTCGAAGAGGACTTTGTGAGTACTCACGTTATAAGAAGAGGAAAACCACGAAAACCTCCTACGCTTAGTGCGATGACAAGTAGGGGGTCGTGAAAACTGTACAGATGGCTTTGATTGCACGCAATTTTTAGTTTTGCAAGAGCTCCAACACATATTAATATAGATATTTAAGAAATATAAATTTCATTAATTTTATATTTATTTTAATGAAAAAAAATTATTATCTAATTAAAAAACTAATATATATCTACGGTGTTTATTCATTCATATTTTAAAATACAATTATAAACTTGTTTCATCTTTAAACTTATAATTTATATCAACTAATATAATTAAATTATTATATTAAAATACTTATTTTCTTAATCTTATGAAAAAAATATATGAATTAATTCAATTTTTTAGAAAATGCATAACGACATATTTACATAATATTATCAATTATATATTAAATTTTCTTAAAATTTCAAAAGAAATATTTTGAATCTAAGAAACATATAATGGGGAATTTTAGCCGCTATAAATTCATTTATATTCAAAAACATATCCATTTTATTATAATAATTAAGAATAAATTCAAAAAGTATCTATAAACTTTAACGGATATTGATTACGGAACTTGGGAGAGTCATATCTATTTCTCATAAAATTCTACACCGATAATTTCTGTCCTGGACATTTGGTGTTTATCCACGTTTTATCAATTAGTCATAATATATAGTATAACATAGTGCTTCATACTGATTATAGAGCATGGGAATACATCTATTTCTCATGAAAATTAAGAAGATAAATCTCACTATGCGACATATGAGTTTTATCTGGTGTGGAACATTTTATCAATAACTGAGATTTTAAAGTATATCACTGATTATTGAGCGTGGGATTATAACTATTTCTCACAAAATTTAACAAGATAGATTTCCGTATCCTTTGAGTTTAATCTGTATTTTATTAGTTAATCACAACTGTAAGGATATAGTTTATCTATATACACGAGGATGTGGGGGAAAGACATCGTTAGAGCTTATCTATGAGCAATAGTATTGATAACAATCAGTACATATAGAGCAGCTTCACGAAAGACAAATTAATTGGAAATATTATTCCAGTGTAGTATTTTACACTTCTCTCTAGCTGCGTTATACTAGTGTCTAATGTGTGTTAAATTTTGAGAAGACCCTATTCTGAAATATAAAAGACGATGGAAGGGAATAATGATGAGGTAAGAAATTAAGAATATTTCTTCATTAAAATTTAATTTTTATTAAAGTTATTTATTAAGATAAGTAATATAGATTCTCTCTCTTATTTTTAAAGGATGTGAGTAATTTTGTGCCGTATTCAGATAGTGATTCTGATTCTGATTCCGTAAGAAAATTTTTTTTTTTCATTATTTTAATTTAATTTCTTAACATTAATTTAATTTTTTCAAAAGTTAATGCTTATTTTACAATAAATTGTTTCATGAACTAATAATATTTTTTGTTTGCTCTTAATAGTATTTGTCTCCATCAGTGCGTAAATATTTCGAAAATAGTCATAGTGATTTTGAAGATGAGTCTGATAATGATGTGAGTTACATATTTAAATTTGATTATAAGTTTATTTTTATTTTATCTTAAAAAGAAAGATGTATGCTTCAGTTAAAAATTATAGAAAGCAATGTTGCAAATTTGTATTTTAAATAGCTCTTGTTAAAAATTAACGATTCATTCAAATAAATTATGATTTGTTTCATAGAAAAGTTTTAAAGACGATCGAGTAATATTATTATTATTTTTATTGTTATTGTTTTTTAAAATAGGGTTCCAGCTAAATTAATGTTTTTAATTGCATGGATAATTCCTTATAATTATTATCTAATTTTCAATGTATATGCAAAAATTTTTAACAGGAGAATGTTGACAGTCAGCAGAATTTCAGGAGAGATGAAGTTTATAATGCTGATATGACTGACGAAGAGGTATTTATGATTATATTGAAAATATATACATGCTTCTTACGATTTCTTGTTTCTTTATATAAAACTATTCATTTTTATAATTATTTTTTAGCTGATCAGCTGTATTAAAATTGTGGAAAAGGGTCGACGTGCATGTAAGAAGTACAGTGCTGAGGACATTTGTTATGAAGTTCGTGTTATACCAGAGTTAGTTCCTGAAAGATTCAGAGGCGTACCTCTACGAACAGTTGCTTATGTGTTAACTAACATTTTTTCTTACTTGATGACCATGATGTCTTTTAACTTAGTGGGGGATGATCTAATTCGTTTTTGCATCCTTTCTGAGTACCTCGACAAACCAATCTCCACTTGTTTATATAAGTTCTCTGATATGACTGTGGAAAAAATTCTTGCTTCTGTTGTTAAAGTGTTGCAAAGCAAAGATAGAATCAAGCTTGATGATGGATTCAGTGTTGACATATTAACAATTAAGCGACCAATGGGCTCCGGCCGCACTAATAAAAGGGTGATAAATATAAGTATGGATCGATTACGCAAATCATCTATCATTACAGTGCCGATTGATGACTCAAATCTATGTTGTGCTCAAGCAATTTTATTAGCTCATGCAAAAATATCAAATGAAGCCAGATATAAGTCTTTAAGAGATATGAGAAGATCAACTCTCCGGAATAGTGCATTGAATTTACACGACGTATGTGGGATACCCGTTGGACCATGTGGTTTACCAGAAATTGACAAATTCGCACAACATCTTGGATTATATATTATTGTGGTATCATCTGAGAACATGAATAAGGTAAGTTTTCATTTCATATATTTTTTTTTTTTTTGTACTGTCATTTTTACCAATATTCTAAAAACAGAAAATAAATTTCTTAGATTGTTTAGTATTTTATAGAAGCACTAATATAGTGCGATAATTTTTTTATTTTAATACTTTATTTTTATTTTTTTTGAAAAAAAAAAATTCCTTATTATCTTATTATTAAAAAAATGAGAGAATTATTTTCATTACTGCTAGAAAAAAAGAAAAGAAAATGTGTTGAACAAAAACTTGACAATCTCTGGTTCTGATTAGCTTACAACACTCTCGGCATTGATATATTTGTTCACATATAGATTTAATTTGCCCTCCAGAACGAGCTCTATGACGCTCAAAACATTCTGCAGACTGACAAAGTCTATCGCAGCTAGTGCATCTTATTTTTGTACCCAAAATACATTCGGTTGAATAGCAGATGGCACATTTAGAGTTACACCGATGATCGATATTATTCTGGAAACATTTGTCACAATCATAACAATAATTATTTGCACCATGGAAACCTTTCATAGAAGTTATTATATCAAAATGGTTATCATGATGCCAAATATGTATCAGTGGGTGGACTTTGTTTCCTGACCGATGTATGACCTATAAATATTAAATATAAAAAAAAAATTTTAATCTCTAAAATATTTGAAGAAATATTTTTTTTTCCTTAAATATTATTAAGTGATATTCTATTAATATTTTTTTATAAAATAACTAAGCGTACAAAAACAAACATTTCAATTATGAATGAAAAATATTTAATAATTTTTTTTTTCTTTTTTAAAATTTAAGAAATAAACCAAATAATATGGTGAAGATAATATCTAAATAAAATTAAGAAAAAAAACTGTTTTCTCTTATTTGATAATTATTGTATATAGATTTTCAGTTATTTTAAGAGTTTTTGTTCAACACATTTTCTTTTCTTTTTTTCTAGCAGTAATGAAAATAATTCTCTCATTTTTTTAATAATAAGATAATAAGGAATTTTTTTTTTTTCAAAAAAAATAAAAATAAAGTATTAAAATAAAAAAATTATCGCACTATATTAGTGCTTCTATAAAATACTAAACAATCTAAGAAATTTATTTTCTGTTTTTAGAATATTGGTAAAAATGACAGTACAAAAAAAAAAAAAATATATGAAATGAAAACTTACCTTATTCATGTTCTCAGATGATACCACAATAATATATAATCCAAGATGTTGTGCGAATTTGTCAATTTCTGGTAAACCACATGGTCCAACGGGTATCCCACATACGTCGTGTAAATTCAATGCACTATTCCGGAGAGTTGATCTTCTCATATCTCTTAAAGACTTATATCTGGCTTCATTTGATATTTTTGCATGAGCTAATAAAATTGCTTGAACACAACATAGATTTGAGTCATCAATCGGCACTGTAATGATAGATGATTTGCGTAATCGATCCATACTTATATTTATCACCCTTTTATTAGTGCGGCCGGAGCCCATTGGTCGCTTAATTGTTAATATGTCAACACTGAATCCATCATCAAGCTTGATTCTATCTTTGCTTTGCAACACTTTAACAACAGAAGCAAGAATTTTTTCCACAGTCATATCAGAGAACTTATATAAACAAGTGGAGATTGGTTTGTCGAGGTACTCAGAAAGGATGCAAAAACGAATTAGATCATCCCCCACTAAGTTAAAAGACATCATGGTCATCAAGTAAGAAAAAATGTTAGTTAACACATAAGCAACTGTTCGTAGAGGTACGCCTCTGAATCTTTCAGGAACTAACTCTGGTATAACACGAACTTCATAACAAATGTCCTCAGCACTGTACTTCTTACATGCACGTCGACCCTTTTCCACAATTTTAATACAGCTGATCAGCTAAAAAATAATTATAAAAATGAATAGTTTTATATAAAGAAACAAGAAATCGTAAGAAGCATGTATATATTTTCAATATAATCATAAATACCTCTTCGTCAGTCATATCAGCATTATAAACTTCATCTCTCCTGAAATTCTGCTGACTGTCAACATTCTCCTGTTAAAAATTTTTGCATATACATTGAAAATTAGATAATAATTATAAGGAATTATCCATGCAATTAAAAACATTAATTTAGCTGGAACCCTATTTTAAAAAACAATAACAATAAAAATAATAATAATATTACTCGATCGTCTTTAAAACTTTTCTATGAAACAAATCATAATTTATTTGAATGAATCGTTAATTTTTAACAAGAGCTATTTAAAATACAAATTTGCAACATTGCTTTCTATAATTTTTAACTGAAGCATACATCTTTCTTTTTAAGATAAAATAAAAATAAACTTATAATCAAATTTAAATATGTAACTCACATCATTATCAGACTCATCTTCAAAATCACTATGACTATTTTCGAAATATTTACGCACTGATGGAGACAAATACTATTAAGAGCAAACAAAAAATATTATTAGTTCATGAAACAATTTATTGTAAAATAAGCATTAACTTTTGAAAAAATTAAATTAATGTTAAGAAATTAAATTAAAATAATGAAAAAAAAAAATTTTCTTACGGAATCAGAATCAGAATCACTATCTGAATACGGCACAAAATTACTCACATCCTTTAAAAATAAGAGAGAGAATCTATATTACTTATCTTAATAAATAACTTTAATAAAAATTAAATTTTAATGAAGAAATATTCTTAATTTCTTACCTCATCATTATTCCCTTCCATCGTCTTTTATATTTCAGAATAGGGTCTTCTCAAAATTTAACACACATTAGACACTAGTATAACGCAGCTAGAGAGAAGTGTAAAATACTACACTGGAATAATATTTCCAATTAATTTGTCTTTCGTGAAGCTGCTCTATATGTACTGATTGTTATCAATACTATTGCTCATAGATAAGCTCTAACGATGTCTTTCCCCCACATCCTCGTGTATATAGATAAACTATATCCTTACAGTTGTGATTAACTAATAAAATACAGATTAAACTCAAAGGATACGGAAATCTATCTTGTTAAATTTTGTGAGAAATAGTTATAATCCCACGCTCAATAATCAGTGATATACTTTAAAATCTCAGTTATTGATAAAATGTTCCACACCAGATAAAACTCATATGTCGCATAGTGAGATTTATCTTCTTAATTTTCATGAGAAATAGATGTATTCCCATGCTCTATAATCAGTATGAAGCACTATGTTATACTATATATTATGACTAATTGATAAAACGTGGATAAACACCAAATGTCCAGGACAGAAATTATCGGTGTAGAATTTTATGAGAAATAGATATGACTCTCCCAAGTTCCGTAATCAATATCCGTTAAAGTTTATAGATACTTTTTGAATTTATTCTTAATTATTATAATAAAATGGATATGTTTTTGAATATAAATGAATTTATAGCGGCTAAAATTCCCCATTATATGTTTCTTAGATTCAAAATATTTCTTTTGAAATTTTAAGAAAATTTAATATATAATTGATAATATTATGTAAATATGTCGTTATGCATTTTCTAAAAAATTGAATTAATTCATATATTTTTTTCATAAGATTAAGAAAATAAGTATTTTAATATAATAATTTAATTATATTAGTTGATATAAATTATAAGTTTAAAGATGAAACAAGTTTATAATTGTATTTTAAAATATGAATGAATAAACACCGTAGATATATATTAGTTTTTTAATTAGATAATAATTTTTTTTCATTAAAATAAATATAAAATTAATGAAATTTATATTTCTTAAATATCTATATTAATATGTGTTGGAGCTCTTGCAAAACTAAAAATTGCGTGCAATCAAAGCCATCTGTACAGTTTTCACGACCCCCTACTTGTCATCGCACTAAGCGTAGGAGGTTTTCGTGGTTTTCCTCTTCTTATAACGTGAGTACTCACAAAGTCCTCTTCGAAGACACGTAGTATCTAAATATCTAGGAGTTCCCTTGTCTTCTGGGTTATGACAAGATTACATTGATAGCCGTAAATCCAAACGAAGGTGATAAATATATAATCTTATTAAATAACATTCATTGATTTAAAATTAATATGCCTTTAAGTCTAATACTATATTCATAATAAACATAATATTCAAAATATGTTTTATTATTATTATTTATTATGTAATAATTAACACGTGTATGGTCACTACCGTTGCCATCCTGAGAAAGTAATAATAACATTAAGTGGGGCAGAAATAATTATTTAATAACTGTCAAAGGTTAAGTGAAAAATATATCGATGAAACTGTAGGATGATATCGTTATCAAATCCTTTTTACTTGTACACGTGTTCAAAATACAAAAGTTAAACTTATTAACACATATCTAACCAAGCATTCGTGGGTCAGTGGTTATGATATCCAACTACTGACCCACGAAGGCTTTTTAATGGCGCGAGTTCGATCCTCAGCCTTAATTATATTTAATAAATAATATTAAAACAGATTTAAACATTAAAATAGATTTAAAGTTATTTTATTTCTAACATTCCCACACAGATGGCGCCACTAGAGTTAAAGCATGTGTAGGATATTTATTATGCAATAAAAGATGATGTCATTACTTCATAATATACAATATCTCCCCAAATAACAAAGTTTCTAAGTGTTGCCATCCTTAGAAACTAATATAAAAATAATAAGTGTTGCCACCCTCAAAAAAACTAATAAATTAAATAATATTTCAAAAAAACGAAACTAAATTAAAAACAGAAACCGAAACTAAAAATATATTAGGCTTAAGAAAAAAAAGAAATAAGCTCCCCATGACGCTGCAGACGAAGTTTCGACAAAGTTTCATTACTTCATAATATACAATATCTCCCCAAATAACAAAGTTTCTAAGTGTTGCCATCCTTAGAAACTAATATAAAAATAATAAGTGTTGCCACCCTCAAAAAAACTAATAAATTAAATAATATTTCAAAAAAACGAAACTAAATTAAAAACAGAAACCGAAACTAAAAATATATTAGGCTTAAGAAAAAAAAGAAATAAGCTCCCCATGACGCTGCAGACGAAGTTTCGACAAAATATGCATGATGACGTCACTTCCAGGCGGGCAGAAATAAGTTCCGCCGCACCAAAACCTCTGCTTACTACTAACATCCATGCCCAGAGCGGGATTCAAACCCGCTGCCATTGCCTTCGCAGTCAGATACGCTAACCACTCGGCTACCTGGCCGGCACTCGTGAAATATAGGATTGTTCAAATCACGTAACATACGCAATACCATTAGTTTTTTTTTCTAAATAATCTGATGTTCCAAAATCCGATGAAGAAAGTTATTATAAAGTTAATTTCATTTAGATAGAAAAGTATATTGCATAAGTATAGTTTATATTTAATGTATGTAACATAAATATCAATAGAATTCAAAATTTGCTTTAAACATTTTTTCAACTCAATACAAGTACATATACACTAAAAGTTTTGTACAGTAAATAAAGACTATGGACTTGCTCAACTCCGATTAGCTAAAAGTTAGGTACTCAAATGAATATTGCGTTAATTATTTCAATTTCTCATATTCAAACGTCTGGGAACCTATGTTTGATTGAGCTATTGAAAAAATACATCAATTCCAAAACCAAATTTTAGTTAATTGATGCAGTATTAGTAATAGTTCCATAATAATCCTAAAGGAATATTTTTGTAATAAGATATTTATAAATTTAAAAGATATTGATAAATCATTTTTTCCTATAATGGTTTTATACAATTTCAATACTTAAAGCAAATATATTTTGTAAAGTTTATTTCCTTAACTGTTATGTTATAGTACGAAATGTAATTTTAAGTAAAGTACCTTTAAATTTTATCTTCAATATATAAATTGAAATTAATATTTACTGCCTACTCTATTGCTCTGTTTAAAAATAAGGTGATTTGTGAGCAACAAGTCATATCAAACGCTTTAATTAATTTATTTTTATAAAAATAAATAATTTTGTTTGCAAACGATATTCTTTAAAAGCATTATTGCTTTGAGAAATATCAGTAGTATTAGCAACAATCGCAAATCATGAGGAAAGGGAAAAATAGGAATATTAAAATTTCATCTATGTAATTAAAAGAATATTTCAATTAGATTAAATGCCTTTAAATTGGTTAAAACTATTATGCCATGAAATCCTGTCATTTTATAGGGTTAATAGAATTCCGTGAAAAGACTTTTATAATAAATAATTAATGGCTATTGTTATTCAATAAAAAGAAGAAAAAATTAGCACATGAACAAAAACGACTCTGTTCGTGCTTTATAACTAAGTTTTCTTAAAAACGCGTTTGATTGATTTACTTTTTGACTTTCATAAATTAAAAATAAATAAAAAAATCAGTTGAACTTACACAAATCTGTCTTTTTTTAAGCAAAAATTTAATTAAAAAAATATTTGAAGATTTAACTAGATAAATGGTTTAAATCAATCTTTAAAAACCAAAGACACTCGATAATGAAGAGCATTGTTTAAAAAATTTATGATTTTTCAAAGCAAGAAATATGCTTTAAGCAAAATAAAAAATGTTTTCTTAAAAGTAACTCAACACAATACATAAATTTATAAACGTTTGAAAGAATTTCCACATCGTTTGAAGGTTCTTAATGTGGGCTTTATAACTAACTCTGTCCGTGCTTTATAACTAAATTTTCTTAAAAACGCGTTTGATTGATTTTCTTTTTGGCTATTATAAATTAAAAATAAATAAAAAATCAGTTGAACTTAAACAAGTCCATCTTTTTTTAAGAAAAAATTTAATTAAAAAAATATTTGAGGATTTAACAAGATAAACGGTTTAAATCAATCTTTAAACACCAAAAACACACGATAAAGAAGAGCATTGTTTTAAAAAATTATGATTTTTCAAAACAAGAAATATGGTTTAAACAAAAGAAAAAAAAATTTTTTTTTAAGAAATTCAAAACAATACATAATTTTGGAAAACGTTTGAATGAATTTCCACATAGTTTAAAGGTTATTAATGATAAATAAAAAATGCGTATTTTATGAAATAGGCACCGAAATCTTTGTTTCCAAGATGTATAAACATAAAGCGGTTCCTTTGGTAGTATCCAATTAAAAAAACTCAAAGCAGGAATACCATTAGTCGGTATGCCAACATAAAAAGAAATAAATTTCAACAATCTTTCCTTCATTTAAAAACATTCTATAAGGAACGAACAATTCTGAAATATTTCGAAGTAAAATGACTTTCTGTAATGAGACTTCTTTTGAATATCCATTTACGGTGGTTTGGTCCAATTTCTTTTCCTCTAAACTTACTCACACTAAATTCAGCCACGCATTCTCAAATCCTATAGAAAGAAACTTATATAAAATCTCTTTTATTTAGATTGAAGCACAGACTTAACAGAATATTTCTTTTTTTTTCCTTTGATATCGTAAACAATTTTTAAAGGCATGCATATTTGTATTACCAATTTAATAGAAAGTTTATTCTTTCTTTGATATCGTAAACAATTTTTAAAGTTGAATTTCACTATATTTCGTCTTATACATTTGTATTACCAATTTAATAGTATAATTCTTTTTTTTTTTCCTCTTTGATATCGTAAACAATTTTTAAAGGCATGCATATTTGTATTACCAATTTAATAGAAAGTTTATTCTTTCTTTGATATCGTAAACAATTTTTAAAGTTGAATTTCACTATATTTCGTCTTATACATTTGTATTACCAATTTAATAGTATAATTCTTTTTTTTTTTCCTCTTTGATATCGTAAACAATTTTTAAAGGCATGCATATTTGTATTACCAATTTAATAGAAAGTTTATTCTTTCTTTGATATCGTAAACAATTTTTAAAGTTGAATTTCACTATATTTCGTCTTATACATTTGTATTACCAATTTAATAGTATAATTCTTTTTTTTTTCCTCTTTGATATCGTAAACAATTTCTAAGGATGCAACTAAGGCACAATGTGTCACACATATTTGTATTACCAATTTAATAAAAAGTTTTTTTTTTTTACATAAATAACTTTTAAAGCAGAACTTCACTCAGGGCCGTAACTACGCCGGGGCAGCCGGGGCACCGCCCCGGGATCCCGACGGTCAAGGGGGCCCCATATGAAGAGACCGCATCATGTTTTTTCAAAATAAAGTACTCTAATTATATATATGTAGGAAAGAAATTGTGTTAAGATAAAGTTGATGAAAATTTTCTTTTTTGTAATTGCGTACCTACTAAAACATAAAGGGAAGGGTAAAAAACGGTAAAACACCTTTCCGCGGATTATTCCCATTTCTCAAAAGAACAAACACGCTTTGCAGAGAAGGGGAAAGGCCACTGCATGTAGTTGATTGTTAACACTTTCTGTATATTGCACTTCTGGTTTACTTCGTTGTTTCCTCTACTATCTAGCATCAGACCCAGTAACGTGCCAACCAGAGGGAGGCAGAGGGCCCCGCTAAAATTTAATGGGGCAAACGATGCGTTTCGCCCCTAATGAAATTTAGACACTCACAAAAATAAAGTAAAATCGGTAATTTTAAAGAAAAAAAAAATTTCAATTTTGAAACTATTTTTGAAATAGAAAACTTTATATTCCTCTAACATTTATGTGCCTTGCTTCTTCTGATATTTAGTTATTCGCCACGACGAAATCCAGTAAAATAGGTAATTTTAGAGAAGAAAAAAAAAGCTATTCTTTCTCAGCTTTGAAGATATACATCAAGTAGGAAACTTTATTTTGTTATGGGCGATTAATGTGTTTTTTGTCTTTTGGAAAAGTAAAGTAAAAGTGGAAAAAATATTTTATTTCCAATTTTCACTCTATTTTCTTCTGAAATAGTAATGAGGGGGCGAAAATAGTGTTTCGCCCCTTCTGAAATTTCAAAGTGCTCTAAAATAATAAAAATTGGTAATAAAAAAAAATTTCATCTTTGAATCTATTTTCCAAATAGAAAATTTTATTTTCTTCAGAAATAAAAGTCGGGGGGGGGGATTTGCTTATATATTCGATAATTAATTCGGGGCGATATTTTCCAAATAGAAAACTTCATTTTCCTCTTAAATTATAGTAAGGGGATGGAAAACTTTCTTTTCTTCTGATATAAAGTAAGGGGGGCTAAAATGTGTCTTGTATCTTCTGAAATTTAGACATTTGAAATAATAAAGTCTGGTAAAATTGTTTTTTTTTTTTTTTTTTAAAAAAAACTTTGAAGCTATTTTCCAAAAAAAAATATTTTTTCCCCCTAAATTACAGTGAGGGGGCGAAGAATATACTTCACCCCTTCTGAAATTCGGACATTCGCAGGAATAAAGTCAAGTAATATTTATATTTAATTCTTATTTTCGACTTTAAAGCTATTTTCCAAATCGAAAACTTTATTTTCCTCTGAAATTTAATTGAGATGAAAGATAATGTGCGCCACCTCTTCTGGAAATTTAACATTCTCTGCAATAAAGTAAAATAGAATTGAGAATTTTAGAAAAAGAAACTACATTTTTTACAATTTACTAGCTATTTTCCAAATTAAAATAGAAATCCCCCCCCCCCCCAAAAGAAAAATATTTCGGTTTTGTTTCAATTTTTTTTCTACGTATTACAACTTTTAATTTATTAAAAAAATTAAAAACTAAAATACGAAAAGAGAAAAGGAGCAAATCATAAAAAAGCATAACAAGTGTTTAGAAAACTAAAATAAGCACCACTGTTTTGCATCCTGAAAAATGCATCCTACAGTGAGACTAATAGATATATTTTAAAGCACCTTTTGACTGTGGGTGGTATGAAGGTGTTAAAACCTTCATACCACCCACAGAGTTGAACCACAGTTATCTGACTCCTAAAAAAATAGCCATCTCCTTTTACACCATGGGAAAATGACCTTTTGCTTCTTTAAATTGCCTTAATCATTTTTATGACCATGGGCTCTTTTGTGCTTTTATAAAATGTCATATATTTACATACAGTACCATCTATATGTCCCTTAAGTTGTCTTAAACTAGCTATTATCTAGATGTTAACAGATGTAAGCTTTTAAGGGATCCAAGGGGATGACTCATGTTGACATTTACTTAGATCATTTTGTCAAGAAATTTTTTCTGAGACAAACGTAAAACGTTCCAGTTAAATTCCAGTTTTTAGCTTATTTAATTGCGTCATTTAAATTAACCATTTTTAATTCAGATATAAATTTTCTGTTAGCTTTTATTTGTTCAATTTTTTAAATTAAAATTTAACTTTAATTAAGAGTTATTAAAATTATTTACAACTTCCTTTTTTTTTCAAACATAAATCGTGATATCAATAATTCCCATTCTTAATTAAATTTTTCTTTGGAAAAGAAGAAAACCAAATGTAAATTTATTTATAAGGAGGTAAGTAAATGTTTGCATTTACTCATTTAATACATTTAAATTTTATATTTATATACTGTTAAAATTCTTTTATAAGAATGGCAACACAAAAATTGCTTTTTTTCATGTTCGTATATCAAATTTAATTTGTATAGTACTTTAATTGATAATTTTACTGTTTATTGTGTGCATGGATTTTGTTCTTATTTTATATTTTTTAAACTATTAAGACCTCTAAATTTTTTTAATTGGAACTTCGAATTTTTAGAAATTTTAACAACTTTGTTTTCATTAAAAAATGAAGTGCAATCTTTATTTTATATAAAAAAAAATCATATTTAATTTAATAAAAGAGCGCATTTAATTTAACGCATTTAAATGGTACACCTATTCTACCATAGAGGGTCAAATGACCCGAAATTTATATTTCCTACTTAAATGTATGAAATATGGATATGGATGTACCACCGGTGGCGCACAGGAGTAAAAACTGGTAACAAATAAATTTCATTTTTTAGTTTTTTTCCGGGAATAATAAAAATTCATAACTACCAATTGTTTTTAACGGATGCAATTTTTATATTGAATTGCTTCTTCGCCGTGAAAAATTTCCTTACAGTGAATTGTTATTTTCTCTTTTCCGTCCCGCTTTCAGGCCTACTACAATACGATAAGCTTAGAAAACAAAAAATGTTCTCAGGGTCAATTGACCCGATGTGGTAGACAACGGTATACGACAGGTATTACTCAACATAAACAAAACAAAAAAATATAAAAATAGTATAAGAACTGTAGATTAATTAGTAATAAAAAGTCATAAAGTCAAATTTGCAGAAGTAATAAGATGGTACGTGCATTTTCAATGCAAAAGTTCAAAATGTGTCGTTTGACCCGTTATGGTATTATTAGTGTTAATGAAAAAGCTATGAACATCAGCTTAGAAATCCGTAGCAATTAAAATTCATTGCCATGACAAACCATTAAAAAGATTTTTTTTTTTTAAAATTAGCAAATATGTTTCAACTCTTTCTCATTTTTCTTTCATAAAAAAAAACTTACTCTTTGTCTTAATTTTGTCACATATTATTGCATGGTTTCATGAATACATAGGCCAAATATAACGAATTCTTTTCAAATTATAGAAGAACGAATTCTTTTCAAAATATAGGTATATTTTCTAGGGACCTGTCCATATTGGAGTAAGGCAACTTTATTTTTATTAATCAATGTATATAGAGAAAAAATTTCTGAATATTTTTTCAATTAGGACTTTCTGAAATGTGGGTATATGTGTCGATAGAAAGTCTATAATTTCCTTCAGTTTCCACAATGCGATCAAAAACTTTTAGATTTGAAACTAAAAAAATTATTTTCAATTTTATAATGGTATTGTCTTAAAAAGACCTTCCTAAAGATATAGTAACCGGATTCAACAGGTTTATAAAATTGGTATTTTATGATTAGCATTATATTTAGAGGAAAAGGAGGCCACTGTGGACATGGGGGACAAAAGTAGACTGCGTAGAAAACATGAATAGCTTTTTTTCCCCCCTAGTCATATTTCCTCTGTGAGATGTCGTAAATTGGTAACATTTACGTACAGTGAACCAAAAAAGTACCACCCTGAATAACTTTTGATTTAATGATCGGATCTTCAAGTTCTAGGACTCCATCTTAATAATTCGAGGGCGTGACTGCAAATATGCAAATTAATTAGTGCACGATATTTTATTTTAAGTTACGCAATCAGACACAAAAACGTACTTTCTCTGAATAAACATAACTTATGTTCAACAGATTCGATTTTCTAACCCCCGTAATATAGAAGGTAGCTGTAATCTGGGAAATATGGTCCCAATAGTTGGATCGGGTGAGCTATCCAAAGTTTGGACCCCCAATTGTTAAATTTATTTATTTTTTTTTTTTTGTATTTCACTACACATCGAGAGCTTTTTAAGGGAACTGAAAAAATTTTGCACGCGATTATAAAATTCTTTTTTTCTAAAGATAATTCCATGCAAAAAATAACTTTTAGTAAATATTTATTATTTTTTGTTTAATAATAGTCCGATGTTGATCATTTACGTCGTACTAGTGCTGCACAATACGCTATTGGTGACGGCCTGGGAAACATCCCTTGAGGTTTGATCCTCTACAGAGGGGATGACACCCCCGTTTCGGTAGCCAGGCGACCTGCACGCGAAGTCGAGCACTTTATGGTAGAGTAGTTTAACGAGGACCAATACCACACATCCTCGGTCTCTACGCAGACTGATCCAAGTGGTCACCCACCAGCACACTGACCACAGCCAGTGATGCTTGCCTTCGGTGATCTGCTAAGAACTGTGTCTTAACGATCAGTCCACTTCGGGACAATAATAGTCTGAAAACTTTTGAATCGTAAGGCTTACAGTTTTTTTTTTTCTTTTCATCATTTTAAAGTATCTAATTCCACATGGAAAATACAAATTTGAGCGAAATTGGTTGATTAGTTCCTGACAAATTGAGTTTTATAAGTACGACTTTTGTAAAATTTAATTTCCCAGGATTAATTGATTTCGCTGAAATTCTGTATTTTGCCATGTGGAAAATTTGCAATGTTTTGTAATCCAATTTATATGCGAACAAATAACTTGTTTTCATAAATGCATTCGCTAAAATAATACATAAATAGCTAAAATGACGGTTGGAGAATTGAGTACTGAAAGTTTTTGAAAGGGCCCCCACCAAAACTTTTTGCCCCAGGGCCCCGAGGGGTGAAGTTACGGCACTGACTTCACTATATTGTGACTTACTTATTTGTATTACCAATTTAATTGTATAATTCTTTTTTTCCTCTCTGATATCGTATACAATTTTTAAGGATTATTAAGGATCCCTAAGTCACAATGTGTCTCACATATATGTATTACCAATTTAATAAAAAGTTTTTTTTACATCGTAAATAACTTTTAAAGCAGAACTTCACTATATTGTGACTTATTTATTTGTATTACCAATTTAATAGTATAATTCTTTTTTTCCTCTCTGATATCGTATACAATTTTTAAGGATTATTAAGGATCCCTAAGTGACAATGTGTCTCACATATATGTATCACCAATTTAATAAAAGTTTTTTTTTTATATCGTAAATCATTTTTAAAGCAGAACTTCACTATATTATGACTTATGTATTTGTATTACCAGTTTAATAAGACATTTCTTTTTTTTTCCTGTTTGATATCGTAAATAGTTTTTTAGGATGCAACTAAGATAAAATGTGCCCCACATATTTGCATTACCAATTTAATAAAAAGTTTTTTTTTTCTATCGTAAATCATTTTTAAAACAGAACTTCACTATATGATGACTTATATATTTGTTTTTTGTTTTTTAATGGCGGGCACTTGAAATTATTGTTCATTGGCCACAGAACGTGACAGAACTGCTAACTCTCTTTTCGTTACCCAGTGGGCATCTGTGGCGAAGCCACGGCGGTGGAGCAGCGTCGCCCACGTCTCACTACCACAACCCGTTTATAGGGCGGACCACATTCACACATTCACAAACAAAGGAGAAAAGACATAGAACACAGATAGAGAGAAGGAAACTCCATGCCTTGCCAGGGATTCGAACCCAGAACCTTTCTGATGCAAGGACAGTTCCCTGCCCCTATATACACAAGGCCGGTCGGCACATATATATTTGTATTACCAATTTAACAGAACATTTATTTTTTTCTCTTTGATATCGTAAACATTATTTAAGAATACAATTAAAGCACAATGTGTCTCACATATTTGTATTACCAATTTAATAGAAAGTTTTCTTCTATGATATCATAAACAAAGTTTAAAATAGATTTTCACTGTATAACGTCTTATATAGTTTCATTACTAATTCAATGAGATATCTCTTTTTTCCCCTTTGATATTTTAAATAATTTTTAAAGATACAACTAAAGCGCAATACGTTATACATTACAAATTTTTTTCAAATATATTTTAAAAATAGAACTTCAACATATATCATACATATTTGTATTACCAAATTAATAGAAAATGTATTTTTCTTTAATATTGTAAACAATTTTTAAATTAAAATTTAACTACATTATGTTTTATATATATGTATCAATAATTTAATAGAATATTTCTTTCTTTTGATATCGCAAAGAATTTTCAGAGATACAACTAAAGCACGCGTCAATAGCAATATTTGTATTACTAATTCATGAAATAATTCTTTTCTTCTTTGACACCATAAACAATTTTTAAAAATAGATTTTCATTATAATCCACCATATATATTTGTTTGAATTTTTCTTTTTATTTAAACAAAATCAAAAGTTGAGCCATGCCCTTCTCTTTAGAGGAAATAGAAATTTTAAAATTTCAATTTTAACAGAACTTTATAATTTAATATTTATATCATTAAAAATTTAATCTATGATTGAATAAAATTTAAAGTAATTCTAAATATGAATAAATAATAAAAATTGTCTGTTCAAAAAATGGATTGGATGGTTTTATTTCAATGGTATTTTTTATTATTCAATTCATTTTTATTCAGATTTAATAAAAATAAATAGACAGATTTAATAAAAATGGACATTCAAGCAATTCATTTTCCGAGGCTTCTCAGGAGTTACTTACTAGGTTGTGATATGCTAGGAATTACCAATGCTTACCATTATGTTCTAATTTGTATAAATAAGCGAGACTTTTCAGAATCAATCAAATCTTTTGAGAATCCTCAAAAATCAAGCCAGATTTTTGTGAATCAATCAAATCACTGAGATAGGCACAAAAAAATTGCCAAATACAAAAGTGACAATTAATGAATCGGGATACATTCAAGATAAAAAATAATAACTTTCAATAAAAACTATCACCCGATTTCGACAAATACTATCTTTTTAAATGTCGACACAGGTAGTACTTTAAATATAATTTCAACTAAAACTTTTGAAACATATAAAGTTTAAAAATAAAGTAAAAACTTTGTGAAGGTGAAACAAACAAAAAGAAATTTGCAACTTAACCAAACTGGCACCTTAAATCATAAAATTGGATACATAACTATATCATTCGGGTTTTATATCTCTAATGCTGATTTACCTTAAGCAATATTAAGTTTAAACCTTGGATTGAATTTCAGTTGGTGATTTATTGTGTGAAACAGATGCAAAATTGGAAGATTTTGATCACTTTTCTGTTTATAAAACTGATCTGTCATTACACATTTTTCCTGAAATCCAGGTTAAAGATAGTAATAATAATAATAATAATAAAATTATAAATAAAGATAAAGAATATAAAATAAAATGAAGAGAAGAGGGAATGTGAAATCAAAATCAAATAACACTAGTGCTGAAGAAAATGTATTAAATATAGCAATGATAATTTTTAAAAGTGCATATAAAAATTTTACCATTTTAAATAAAAACTTCATTTGAAGATGATTACAATAGCGTGAAAATAGTGCTCTTTAATCTTTTATTAAAATAGCCAAGCAAAATACATCAATTCAATAGTGTGTGAAGCACCAGAAAGATAGAGTCTTCTAATTCATATTAATAAAGTAAAAATATCAGAAAAATTTAAGAAAAATTCAAAATAAAGCACAAATAAGAACATTTAAAGGAAAAAGTACGAACTTTATACCTTTCTCATTTTGAATTTAAATCAAATTTTGTTTACAAATCTCTCTCTTTTTTGTGGGAACGAATTTGAATCAGGCTTAATAGAACAGTAGCGGATAGAAATAAAATATTAGAAAATTGTCAGATATTTAAAAATTCAGTACTTATTACACTAAAACTAAAAAGACAGATACATTTTATAACAGCAAACGTTTGTTTCTGTAGATGTGTAGCATCGTGCAAGAGAGCAACAAGCTTACACCATCTCGTACTACATTGTAAACAATATGCAGATGATATCCAAACTGCGTTAAAATTGGTATTTTCAGAAGCTAAAATAATCTCGTGTGGTGTGAATGTGCTTTCAAATATTAGTGTTAAAGTGTTTATGAACTTTCGACTAGAAATAAAGTTTTCCTCTTTTTGGAAAGACCAAAATCGACCCACAGTTTTTGCATTGTAGTAAAATAAGCGGAAATAATCTGTACATTTGTTTTTATTATTACTTGAAATTGAGTATATCATCAGAACATAAAATGAAAAATGCTGTATAAAAGATACCTTCAAAATTTAAAAAGAAAGTGAGATAGAAATTTAAAAATCTTGACAGAAAAAATTATAATAAATTAGAGGCGAAGCCGCGATGGCTCAGGGGACAGCGTTCGCCTTTTAATGAGGTGAACCGGGCTCGAATCCCTAAGATGGCTGGTCGATACGAATCCGCATCCGGCTTGCACCGACCGCAGTGCTGATGTGAAATATCCTCAGTGGTTGACGGATCATGGGTTAGAGACCCTTTGCCGTCAGGCTAACCATGAGAATTTTTCGTGGTCTTCCTCTCCATATAACGCAAATGCGGGTTAGTTCCATCAAAAAAAATCCTCCCAGAAATCCAAATTTCTCCCAATACTTGATCCAGGAGTTCCCTTGTCTTCTGAATCGGATTCAAAATTACAAGACTACGGAATTGAACATTAGTTGTCGTAAACCCATACAATTGGATCGGCTGTTATAAAAGAAAAGAAAATGAAGTAGACAACAGATAAAATAGATAGCAGGAACAAAACTTTTATTTCTGTGTATCAAAATTGTTGTCTCTGTCAGACAACTGTTTCATTTGTGATTTTTACTATTAAACAAAACTTTTAGTATATGATTGTCTTAAATGCTATTTCCGTTTTAACTAAATTTATAAAAAAATAGAGTTCTTTACTCGTCTTCTACTATATTCAAAGCAACATAAAAGATACTAAAAATATATGTGATTCTGAGGAAAACTATCCTTTCTTTCCCTAAAGCACGTGTTTCAGCGGAATATAAATAGAGGACTATAAATAGAATAGGTGGAGATTATAGGCAAAATATAAATAGACTTACTAACGGAGATATTTAAAAAATGTTCATTCCTAATTGAATAACAATAAAATAATGCAAATATTTTTACTAAAGAATTGTTTGAAATCAATTTATTTCATTATAAAAAGTGTCTTCTTAGAACATTTCTTACTTGAGACAACCATTAGGAGAATCGTTTTATACAACTTCTTACTTGAGAACTGCGTACAATCAATTTGTTCTATTCTCAGAACAGTCTTTTAAGAATTACTTACAACCATTATAAGAAGAATATTTTCATGAAGCTTCTGACTTGAAAACTGTTTACAATCAATGTGTATTATTATCGGACAAAGCTTCTTTCCTGAGAATTGTAGTCACTTTCTTCTAATAGAAAAATATTTGAGCAAATCTTCTTATTTTATATTGAGGACAGAGTATTTTTGAACACCTTAATTCTTTTGATCATTTTTTACAACAATTTTTGAATCTAATGAAATAGCGGCATCAAATGATTTTTCAGAAGTTCGAAAGAGTTTGCTACCTCCCTCTTCGGTCATGATTATAACAGTCAGAAAAAAAACCTAAAATTAAAACAAATTTTTAGATTAGTTTTGGTATGCTTTAACGCTAAATAATTTTCTTTTTCAATTGATCTTTCTATATATAATTCTATATAATCTAGTTTTGGTCTTTCTATATATAATTCCTTATATATAGAAATTGATTTAGATTTTTTTTTTTTTTTTTTTTAAAGATTCAATAGTAAAACTCCTGTTTTTTAAGAATGACCTAAAAAAAAGTATTCTTTTATTGTTTCATGAGTGCACTGTGCACAAAAAAATAAATGGACCACCCTGAATAACTTTTGATCTAAAGATCGTATCTTCACGTTTAAAGAGTTAATGGTTCAAGGAGGTGACCTCAAATATGCTAATTACTAAGCGCAGGCAATATTTTATGTTACGAAATCAGACAAAAACGCACTCTCTCTGATTAAATATACCTTTTTTTATCGACCGATTTGGATTTCTGACCCCCAAAATATAGTGGTAGTCGTAATCTGGGAAAGAGATCGGCTAAGAACTTGGACCCCTTGATGGTAATTACACTTTTCGTGCAATATCTCGAGTAATTTTTAAGAAAATCGAAACATTTTTGCAAGGAATTATAAAATTCGTTTATCCAAAGATAATTTCATGCTAAGTATAATTTTTTGTAAATATTTCTTCTTTTTTTTTATTTATTTAATAATAGTCAAAAATATTTTGAATTGCAATGTATAAAGTTTTTTGCATCGTTTCAAAAAACGTAATTTTACATAGCAAAATACAAAATTTGAGCAAAATCGGTTGAATAGTTCCTGAAGAATAAAATTTTAAAACTACGACTTCGTCAAAAATCCATTTCCAGCTCACTCAATTTTGTTTTTGCCACTTAAAATTACATTCTTTAAAATTATGAAAAGAAAATTGCAATTCAAAAAATTTTCGACCATTATTAAATAAAATAAAAAAAAAATATAATAAATATTTAACAAAAAAATTTTTTGCGCGAAAATATCTTTGTATAAGCAAATTTTATAATTGTGTGCAAAATTTTTCAATTCGCTTAAAAAGTTTTATAATTGATAGTTTAAAACTAATTAATAGTTATATTAAAAATGTAATAATTAATTTTCTAAAATTAACATTAAGGGATGCAAACTTTGGAACGCTCGCCTGACCAAACTGTTCTGATCATACTTCCCTTACGACACCCTATATTTTGGGAGTCAGAAAGCAAACACGGTCGGAAAAAAAAGTATGTTTATTCAGAGAAAGTGCATTTTTGTTTCTGACTTTGCAGTGTATCTACCACTACAAAATTATACCACTACAAAATTATACTACATACACTCGGCTGCTAATGTCAGCACAACAGCGACCACGACCGTGAACTTAATACAGCTCTCACGATCTACACTCAAGAAGTACGGTGATCTTAATACGGCTCTCCCGGCTTCTCTTAAAACAGAAAAGAATCAACTAGTGGTATCCGTTCGAATTCTATCACAGATAATGACTCTGGTGGGGGAGTACTGTAGTGTATCTATCACTACAAAAATATAATTCCAATTCACTAATTTATAAGACATATTAACTCAATTCTATGTTGGGATACCTTTTCATAGATGAAGGTTGACTTTGTCGATTACTCACTCCCCACAGACTTCCTAAGTTAAAATATCGTCTGCATAATTAATTATCATATTTGAAGCCACCTCTTCATACAATTTAGATTGAGTCCTAGAGCTTGAAGATCCAATCATTAGATCAAAAGTTATTTGGGGTGGTCCGTTTATATATTTATTGCAATCGGTACATTCACATATGGCCAAAACTAGATAATAAATCGTAATAGCTAGTTTAAATATTAGTCATAATATATGATGATAAGAGTAAGGGGAGCTTCAGTCATAATTCTTACTCATAGTGTCCATTGATAACGAAGATTTGCCGAGCTTGAACACTATTTCTTCACTAAACTAACGTTAAATAACTGCTACAAACTATTGTTCCTTTTTTTTTTTTTCGTAATGCACCCTATTTAAAAATAAAAAAAAAAAAAAAAAAAAAAAAAGTAGCGCATTATACTGCAAATTACCAAAAATAAAAATAATAATAATAAATAAAAAATAAAAAAACGAAGAAGAAGCAACTGCAGTAATTTCTTGCTACGCTCCATCCGACTACTTGTTATTATCTTATAGTCTTGATTGTAATTTAAGGAATCCATTCTTTTTACGAAAAGAATTTTAAGTGAGCTTTTAAAGTCTCAAAACTCTCATACACTTAATTTGTTCATTATTTGTATTTGAATATTTCAAAATATCTAAATCCAAAAAGGAAATGTTATACGCCCCCCCCCCCCCAGACGAGATAAAATTCTTAAAAAATAAAGACCAAGTAGAAAAGAAAAAAATTTTCAAAATCACTAACGAATAAAAAGGGAAAAAAAAGAAAATAAGCCTTTTTTGACTTTGTATTTTTTTTTTATTTTTTTTTTTTTATCGCGTCCATGGACAATTAAATGGCCTCGTGTGCCTTCAAAACTGCATCCGCAAGCTCCAGTACATCATTACTGTAGAGGATCTCACGAAGTTCTGAAGCCAGTGGCACCATACCCAGTTGTAAAACATATGGGGTAAGGGCTGGGCACTCGAGAATGTGCAGTGCAATTTTGTATTTATTTAAAAGTTCAAAGTAGAATATAAACAAGACGTATTTTATTTAGTAAAGAACAAAATTTTTTAAATTATTTACTAATAATTAAGGAAATGAAAAAAAAAATAAACCTCTCTAACGATGCATATTTAATCGTTCAAAGTTGAATATTAACAAGATTTATTTTATTTACAAAATAAAAAATCTACCCTTAATTACTTACCATGGTTAATTCAATAATCAAATACAGCAAGGTTCCATATCTGAAACCCCACTTATCTAAAATCACACCTCCAATAGATGGTCCAAACGCTGAACTATAAAGCAATACATTTATTTTAAAAATTAATTAAATAGAAAAGAAAGCAATGTTTTTAAATCCATGATTTAGCGATTTTAATAAAGATAGCATGGTCAACAGAAGAAAATTTTAAAAACGTAAATACCTAAAATTAATTAAATTAATGTTAACTTTAAAAACCTAAAAGTAACATTTACTAACATGTTTTTATATTACAGGTTTCTACATTTACTAAAAGCAGAAAGTAATTTATTTTGAATGCTCAAAATTTTATTTCCAATTTTATTCCAATAATTAAAATTACAAAATATAATTAAAGGAATAGTTTATTTATTTTTTTATTTGTTTTAATAAACGGTATTTATTAAGGGTCGATATTTCAGAAAGGAAAAATGAGAATATCGTCGAAATGAGAGCTGAGGAAGCAGGAAAGATTAATTACTGAAAGACGCAGAAAAGTATTGAAAAGCAATTATTAAAAACACCTAGTTTCATCTCGCAATAAAACTGGCTTTAATTTTTTTTCCCATTTTCTTTACTATCGATTTGTAGTGTATCTACCACTACAAAAATGTCATTTCAATTCACTAGTATATAAGACATATTAACTGAATTCTATGGTTAGCTACCACATCGACTGCTAAATTCAAAATGTTATCACTTTAAATTTATGTAAATTTCTAGATGTATGGGATAGGGGCCGCTGCGCGGCCCAGGTGCCCAATTTTTTATAAATAAAGTAAAATACTGGATTCTATCGTGGGGTACCTTTACATAGACGACAATGTCGATAACAACTCGCCCCCCCCCCCCACGCCTCCACAGATTCAACTAATTTCAATGAAATATCTTCTTCCCTTAAGTATGTTTTGCGACTCCTGACCTGACGTATGTATTTTTTAACAAGGAATCTAAAAAATGTATGTTAAGAGGCTTCATAGAACACCCTGTATACCGCTGTTAAAAGATTAAATTACGCTTGGTAGAAAATTTAAAGGAAAAGAGCTAAAAGAAAATATATTTTTTGGAAGATTATTAATTGATTTAGTGTACCGAAATTACAAAATACATCAGAAATTTTGATATGTGTGTGAACAGTATTACAGTTGCATGCAAGAGCTACTCGCGTAGAGCAAAACAATCACAAGAGTGGGTTTAATTAAAAACATTTCATTTTGCCCAATTATATTATCATCGAATATTCATTATCAGATTCAATTTTTTGACTTACTATGGACAAGATATATTCTTATTTCATCAACTTTTCACGAGTGTTTCTTTTATCCTTTCCATACACAGCACAGTTAGCAGTTTTTATGGATTTAGATTAAAAACAAAAAGAATGAGGTATCGAAAATGGTTTGACATTCCATTTTAATGATCTTAAAATTAACCGAAATAAATCTAACGAAACGCAGCATAGATTCTGGTAGAACAAAATCTTTCGAATGATCTAAAACTGTATGCCAAAAACATTTAATACAGTGTATTTAAATTTGAAAAAACTTAGTTGGCCCTTAGATGGACCCCCCCCCCCCCCCCCTGTGACGCCTCTGAATACATCTTTAGCATAAAAATAAATTGCATAAAGTAAATACCAAAATTAAATAGCAAAAATTAAATAGCATAAATCGTTCCAATTTTAATGTTAAATCAACTTGAAAAAATTCATAAATTAAAGTAAATTTTAACGATCCAAAATTTTAGTTAAACAAAATTGCCCAATACGTTCCTCCCTATTCAAAACCCTGTGGAAAGAGAATTGATTTTTAACCTATGAATTACAAACTAATTTGATAAATAAATTACTGATTCTAATAAAAGAAGTAGTTTTATTACTAAACATGAGTTAGTACCATTTTTGAAAATTTCCTTATCTGTATTTCGTGGAGATAGTATGATATTAGCAGAAAAATTAACTCAAAAAACCAAAAACATTTCTATGAAAAATATAAAAATATCAAGTTAAGTTTTATGATCAATCTAATACTATCATGCTGCCATCTATTGACATACATTCGAACAACTTTTTTATTTTGTGCTAAGAGTATAAAGAAATCACTGTCATGTAATTGGCAACCTTGCTAAAATCATGAAACGGACAAAATAAAAATACTTTCACAAATTTCATAAATTAAAATTTTGTTTTGATTACATTTAAAAAAGGAAACAAAATATTTAAAATTTTGCGATTTTGTTTTCAATACTATTTAGAAACTAACGCCTTTTCTCAAAATGGTGAATTATGTACAATTAACGTCACTTATAAACTTCAAAAATCAAATAACGCATATATATATATATATATATATATATATATATATATCAACTGCAATTTAGTATATCAACAGGTAGAAATAATGACTTACCCTAAAGATTTAGATGAGGTAATTATTGAAGTTATTATACCATAGGTACCTAAATCATCTGGAAAACCATAATTTCTAAAAAATAATTTCAATAATTAATCAAAGATAGTGCAAGAGGCGATACAAAACTGAAACGTAAATACAAAACTGAAATTATTTTATAAGTGAGGAAAAACCATATAGTTGATCCCCTATGATTTTTTTTTTTTTTTTAGTTTTTAATATAGAGATTGAATATTTATATCCCCAACTCTTTTTACCTTCTACTTATTCGATTTTTTTTTTTTTTTTTTTTTGAATCTTAAGCCAGAAAGTTTATTATTTCTTGAAAAATATTTATTATTAAAAGTCATTAAAAGTTATTTTAAATTTAAATATCAACCGCATTTAAGATTAAATGGCAACCGCATGCCATAAAATATGAATTTCATTACTTGTAAAGTTGAAAACATAATCAGCTCCAAATATTGGGGTGAAGAAAGGTGACATACTTTGAGCGCAAGTAACATACCATTACCAAAAGCCACGTAAACACGAATAATTCACGTGTTGATGCATCATGATAATGGGTGCCTATTTTGAGCTTTCGAAACTTGTCAACTTTTCAACATTAATTTTTGACTGAAGTGAAGTTTTCCCATCTTTCTGCTTCAGTTTTTAGAGATAATTCATTTCATGTGTCTTTTCACGGTTTTATTTTCAATTGGGGTCTTTTCACAGTTACTTTTTTAAACCAATTGATTGTACAGTGTTAATAATTGTAGCGTAACTACCTCTGCGAATATTAAACATCAATTCGCTAGTATATAAGACATGCTAACTCGATACAATCTTGAGATCACCTATGAAGCTCGGGGGTAATACCTCCAGGGGAGGCGAGGCAGTATGCCACAAAAACCTCTTCTCTATCTTAGATTTGTTTGGTTAATCTCTCTGTTTGGTTTTAGTTTTCTCTCAGTGAATGTTACTGAACCCCGACCTTCACCTTTCAGTTGCGCTTCGGCGATTTATTATTTATTCTCACTCAGATGAATTAGTTAGAGCCCCTAGCGGGGCTGATGCTAAGATAACCACCACATATGAGTATGAGTACAATCTTGAGATACCTTTTGATAGATGAAGGTTAACATAGTCGAAGGATCCCCACATGATGACCTGCTGATGTGATATGAACTTGCCTACATCGAAAGTAACGCCCACTTCGATGGATGGTCCACATAAAACAGTTGCCTTACAATTTGTGATTATGTCATTGTCCTCCTCGCGCTGTTGTTTCTCAGTCTCAATTACATACAACGGGATCCTGCACACACTCGACTGCTAATAGCAACACCGGAGCGATCAAGTTCACAACCGTGAACTTAATACAGCTTACAGCTAACGCTCAAAACCGGTAAACTGAATACAACTCTCACCACCAGGGTTAAAAATCTGGTGACCTTACAGCTCTCTCGGTCTTTCGTAAATAAGGCAACTAGTGTTCATGGAATTCTATCCCCGATAAAAATTGTGGTGGTGGGGAATATTATGATGTAACTACCACTACGAATCATCAATTCACTAGTATATAACTAGATTCAGTCTTGATAGGTTGACCTTTCCCCACATAAGAATTCATAAATGCTTTATTTTACGTCGCTGGCTAACAAAAGTAGTTTTTTTTATTAATTGTAATTTTTTATATTTATTATAAAAATTGTTCATTTCTGTTACTTTTTATGTAAAGTAGAAATATTTTTACTCATTTAATGTTGAATAAAAATTGAGTTAGAAATTATAGTTTCGTGTATTATTTCTTTGCACTGTTTCAAGCATATTCCAAACAAAATAACTGTGTGAGTTTAAAAGAATCTTTGTAAATACATTTTTCAAGTTTAAATGGAATGAAAATAAATACCTATATTTTTATGATGTTTACATTTCGTATTAACTCTTATTTTTATAAAGCATGAAATTGTGTTACGAATTTATATTAAACGGGTAAAAACTTACTTAAAAGTGGTTATAATTTAGAGAATATTATACACGTATTATTTTCTTTATTAAATGCATATACAGTACCTGGCCAAATTAATAGACGCAATATAAGATTCTATTTAAAATCTTAATTATCAGGTGATACTATACTGCTTTATTGTTTTAAAACGAGACTGAAGCCGGTCTGCACTTGTACACGTTCGTGTATCAATTGGTTAAGTTAGACGATATATAATATAAATTCAACGATCAGATAAATTGGACTATATATTATATAAATATAGAATATTTATCATATCAGATATTATATTTGTATATTATAATAATTAGACCAAGTTATTAGACACATTGTATTTTTTTAATAATTATATATTTTGCATGAGTTTACTGCAATACTTTTATATTTAAACATACATGTAATGAGTTTTTATAGACTTCCTATTTGTACTTATTTTTAACGTATTGCATCACAATGTTAACCAATTTATACACAAACGTAAACAAATGCAAACCATTTTCACCGCGTAAAAACAATAAAGCTGAATAGTATCACCTGTATGGTAAGTTTTTACATAGAATCTTATAGTGGGTCTAATAATTTGGCTAGGGAGAGTAAAATATGTCAGTATTTCCCTACTTTGCCATTGATAACATTGATGATGAAGTATGCCTTGAACACCTGGGATCTTTTCTCGATTTCTTTAAAAATAATAAATGTTCTGCCCGCCAACTTAGAATTAATTTTTTGCACGTTTTGTGATTCAAAAGAGAAACTTACTTGGCAGAATAAAGTGCTCCAGTAAAACAACTGACCGTCTTAGAACCAGCTGCAAATCCCAATGAAGTCATCGCTAAACAAATTAAGTAAACGGTTCTAAAACGAGAATAAAGTAAATAGTTTAAAAAGCCAAAAAGTATCCGATTTAAAAAATTTTCACTGAAGTAAAATTTCCTTTAGAAAACATCTTTTAAAAAACACTGTAAGTTGCAGGACTCAAAAATTACTTTACCCAACTAGCCCAGGGCATTTCAAAAATTGCGATTGTGCATGTATTTTTAAACTTGACATAGTCTCTCTTTACCTACTCTGTCAGGCATGTAAATATTTAATCAGAAATACCGATAATGTGCCCTTCAAGTTTTGGCAAAAAGCTATAGGATGGGGCCAATAAACCAAAGGAGAGGGAAAATATGGGTAAGATCTAAATATTACAGAATTTAATTACATAAATAAATAGGAATTATAAAAAAGTTGGATTATTCTTTTTTATTCCCCTAATCATGCGTATTTTAATAACAAAAACGTTCACTTTAATCACCGTGCGTAGCATAATGGTTAACACATTACTGACAAGACGTCATATGACAGACGTTTCATATGACGTCTTATGATAGCCATACGTTGTTGACCGGGAACATCATATGTCGTATACCGATAACCTTAAGTAATTGCATTATTATTTATATATGTAATGGTAATTATAAATTCAAATTATGGTTATCCTTAAAATGACATTTTTGACAATACATTTGATTCATTAAATTGACTTCATTCATTCACATACATTCACTACATCCAAAGGCAAATAAATAGACAATATTTATAGCTGCCAACTTTTACGAATGATATGAACATCATATAACGCCCACCTATTACCGAAAGTAATTGCATTATTATTGATATATGTAATGGTAATTATAAATTCAAATTATGGTTATCCTTAAAATGACATTTTTGACAATACATTTGATTCATTAAATTGACTTCATTCATTCACATACATTCACTACATCCAAAGGCAAATAAATAGACTATATTTATAGCTGCCAACTTTTACGAATGATATGAACATCATATAACGCCCACCTATTACCGAAAGTAATTGCATTATTATTGATATATGTAATGGTAATTATAAATTCAAATTATGGTTATCCTTAAAATGACATTTTTGACAATGCATTTGATTCATTAAATTGACTTCATTCATTCACATACATTCACTACATCCAAAGGCAAATAAATAGACAATATTTATAGCTGCCAACTTTTACGAATGATATGAACATCATATAACGCCCACCTATTACCGAAAGTAATTGCATTATTATTGATATATGTAATGGTAATTATAAATTCAAATTATGCTTATTCTTAATATACCATTTTTTTCAATACATTTGATTCATTACATTCACTACATTCATTCACATACAATCACTGCATCCAATGGCATATATATTACTAGCTGCCAACTTTCACGCATTATATGAAAATCATGATAGGAACATCATATGAAAATCATATGACGTCCACCGATAACCGAAAGTAATTGTATTATTATTGATATAATGGTAATTATAAATTCAAATTGTGGTAATCCTTACTATGCCATTTTTTTACTACATTCATTCACACACATTCACGAAACTATATATATATATATATATATATATATATATATATATATATATATATATATATATATATATATATATATATATATATATATATATATATATTTATATATATATATATATATATAAATATATATATATATATATATATATATATATATATATATATATATATATATTTATATATATATATATATATAAATATATATATATATATATATATATATATATATATATATATATATATATATATATATATATATATATATATATATATATTCATAGCAGTCAACTTCTATTCATTTTGCGTAAAATTTAATTTCTATATTTGAAGTGGTAGTAAAAAATCTAAATAACGTTGTTAATACAAAATAGATATCTTTGCTATTAAAGAAATAAGATGGCTTAGACATGAAAAATTAAATTTTAAAAGAAGTGCAGTTTTTATTTTAGTTGCTAAAACAAGCTACACCACTAGGGGACTGGATTTATTGTAAAGAAAATGTAAGATAAAGTTATTAGCTTTAAACCCATAAATGGCAGAAAATGTAAGATGCGCATTAGAGCAAAAATGCTTAATATCATACCTGTCAACTTTTACGCATTTTGCGAAAAATTTTATTTCTATATTTAAAGTGGTAGTAAAATGCATGCTTTTTATATATTCCTTGCATTTATAAACTTAATTTAAAATCTTTTTGACCACCACTATTTTTAAAAAAATTAAACATATATATTAATATATAATAATGTCGTGTTAGTTTGCATAAGCTTTTTCAGAATACAAATTATGTTACTGCCTAAAATTGTAATTTAAATTCCATTGTACTACTACTGGGGAAAATTTTCATGTTGTTTATTCAAGTCAAATAGAACACAAATAGTTCTTTCATATTTAGTTGTTTATTTACATTATTTACAATGAGATACAACTTCTAGATTAACATAGTTCAACTTTAAACAACATCTCTTCAGTTTCACAGTCATTGCAACACACAATGTTTATAGAAAAACAACAATCCAACTTGCTGTGATGTTGGTGCTGTTGCCAACATCACAGCAACTTATAATGTATACGATTACGATACAAATATAATCGATTATGATGACACAGAATTATCATGACATCCCCTCTTTTAAGTTATAAAATTATACAACAGAATAATTTGAATAATATGGTGGTTTACGAACACGATTACTTTTTCTTTGCACATTACTATTTGATATATTACAATTCTGTGAGATTTGAGAATTAGAAGGTCTATTTAAATCAGCTCGGGAATTGCTAATTATATCATCATTAGGATCTATTTCAATTTTAAAGTTTGTCTTATGCGTTTTCTGTTACGCCTGAAAACTTTACCAGAACTATTTCTAACATAATATGAACGAGGATAGAATATTTTATTTGAAATTACTTCTGAATTACTAGTATTCTAACATTTTCTTTTGACTGAAGCTCTGATAGTGTATGAGCAGTTTTGTCGTAATGAGATTTTTGAATATTTTACCTTATAATTAATTTTCCTCTAATGTTATTAAACAATATAACAGTCTATTAGATATTGGTAGTTTAGTTTTTAATCTGAGATTAAACATCATTTGAGCTGGATCAAAGCTTGAAATTGGGGTATTTCTATACTACATTAATCCTACAAAATAATCTTTCTTATCTTCCCTTTTTCATAATACAACTCCTACCCCTCTCTCAACCATTCCATTACTTGGCGAAAAGTGGGGACTAATAAATGAATAGTTAAAATCCCAATCATTTGCAAATTTCTTGTAAACATAACTATTAAATGAAACATTATCTGAGATAACAGTATTGGGAACACCAAACCTGGAAAAAAATTGATTTAAGTATAATAATGACCTCATCTGCTGATTTATTTACAATCTCACTAACTTCAATCCATTTTGAATAATAGTCCATTACAATCAGATAACTTAATTACCAAAATCCATTATGCCTACTCCTACTTTTTCAAAAGGTCTATTTTTAACTGTGTGTGGCATTAAAGACTCTTTACTATTAGTTCTTTTAAATTTTTCGCAAATTTTACTCTGCGATACTAATTTCTCTATATCAGAATTTATCCCAGGCCAATACATTAAATCCCTAGCACTTTTCTTACACTTTTCTATCCCAAAATGAGCTTCATGAATTAACTGCAACATATCTTTTCTTAAGTTATAAGGAACGAATTACTTTCTCATCAATAAATAATATACCATCATTATGAGGATCATTTTTAACTTTGTAATATGTTTAACTTTACACTGTTATCTTCATTTTTGTAAGAGTTAGATCAGTCCTCTTTGATATATCTCTGAACTATTCGTAATTCTAAATCTAATACAGTTTCTTTTTCAAATTGTGTAATTCTCTTTTCACTCATAGGTAGATATTTTGAAATAGTATGAACAATGTTTAACATTGTTCATTGTTAACGTAAAAGTGTGTCAGCTAAAAACATTTGCTTACCTGGTACATAGTTTATTTCATAATTATATTTTAGCAATTTTAACAACATTCTTTGCATTCTAAAGGATATTTTATGCATAGGTTTTTTTACAATTGCCAATAAAGGCTTTTGATCACTTTGTATAATGACTTTATGTCCATATACAAAATTGTGATATACTTCTCAAATGAGAAAACTATTGCCAACAACTCTTTTTCAATTTGTGCATAGTTCTTTTCACAAGTTGCTAAGCTGTGTGAGACAAATGACACAGGTTGACCATTTTGGATTAAACATCAACCCAGGCCATTTTTTGAACTATCACACTGTATCACTATTTTTTCATTTGAAATAAAAACCTTTAAAACCGGAACTTTAGTTAACAATTCCTTAATATTATTGAGTCTCTCCCAAAATAAATTCTACATTTTCATGAATTACTTCTCTCGATGGGACAGTTACTTTTGAAACATTCGGTATAAATTTTAATATAAAATTTATCATGCCTAACAACCTTCAAACTTAAGTTTTTGATTTTGGCGTTGGCATATTAGTAATTGCCATAATATGACTGGGATCAGCTTTTACACCCAATTCAGAAATTATTTGGCCTACATACTTTACCTCTGGTACTCTATACTGCAATTTATCAGGATTAAATTTTATATTTAGAGACCCAGCTCTTTCTTGAACATTAGACATAATTTTGTCATGTGTGGCCTCGTCAGATCTAGCAACAATTATGTCATCAAAATGAACCTCTACACCTTCAATATCGCCAAACAACTTTTGTTTTCTTTTCTGAAATATTTCAGGGGAAGAGGATATTCCAAAAGGCATTTTATTGAATTTATACCTCCCAAATGGTGTATTGAAAGTACAAATTTCAGAACTAGCTTCATCAAGTGGAGCATGCCAGAATCTGTGTTTCAAATCTACGACAGAAAATATCTTTTTACCTTCTAATCTACAGATTATATCATCAGCAGAAGGAATTTGATAATGCTCCCCTTTTAAATCCCTTGGGACTAAGCACAATCTTAAACTCCCATTAGGTTTTTCAACTATTACTAGACTTTGAACCCAATCTGTTGGTTTGTTTACTTTTGACACAATCCCCTCTTTTTTTTAACTTTTCAAGCGTGTCTTTTAGTTTAGGCTGCAACGCCTGAGGAACACGCCTTGGAGGGTGAATTACTGGTATTGCAATTTCTTTTAATGTTATGTGATAAGGATCATCAGGAAATTCACCCGTACCAGTAAATATATCTCTGTAACGATTGATCAGTTCATTTTTATTTATGTTTATACATTTTACAGAATCAATTCTTTCAATTAATTTTAATCCAGAGCATGCATTTAATCCTAATATTGGTTTAGACTTAACATTAACAATGTAGAATTGTAAAGGAACATTTTTAAGTTTGTCAGTTGAGTAATTAATAACAAAAGTATTTTCTGGCTTCAATTTAAAATTACCATATGCTGTTAATGACAAATTAGTTTCACTAAGTTTTGGTTAAACATTAACACTATTTAAAACATACATAGGTAAAATATTAACTTCTGCACCCGCATTTAGTTTAAAATCAACATTGAAATACTTATTGTTTACATACAATGTTATACTTTTCAACCTTGCTTCACTTACCTTTCCTGTGTTTTTACCTACAGAATTAGCATAAATTTTTAGTTCATTAAGTTCACTAATGTGTATTACATTATCAATAGGGTCTTTGGAACATATTTCCACACTTAAATTCTTTCCTGGGGGCACTGTGATCACAGAGTCAACACATACACTTAATTCATCTTCTGGAACTTTCGTTTCATGAACGTACTTTGAATTCTGGGGGCACCTAGCTGCAAAATGATTCTTCATTTTACATTTGGCAGAAATTTTTCCGTATGCTGGACACTCGCGAGGTTTGTGTTTTCTTCCGCACTTCTTGCAATCATACTTTTGTGGTGACTGTTTCAACTGATGATGCTTACGATGTTTCTTTAAACTATTAACAGACACTGTGTTTTCATCTTTCATGTTTCGGAGTTGTTCTCTACTACTTTCGGCTGCACGAACGATTTCTATCGCTTTTTCTAGTCCTAGACCAGATTCTCGAAGCAGGCGTTCTTTCAAACCACTGTCTCTAATTCCTAGGACGATGCGGTCACGAATTAGTCCATTTTCTTGATCAGCAAATTCACAGGTTGAAGCTAAAGTTTTAAGTTGAGTCATGTAGCATTCTATTGTTTGTCATAACGTTCATAAACGACATTCTGTCGTGGTGAACAATAATCCTCAAACTTTTTAAGGACATCTGGATACCTTTCTCTGCTTTCAGGAGACTCAAATGTGAAAGTGTTGAATATTTCAAGTTCATCACTTCCAAGTAAATTCAGCAGGATTGCGATTTTTACTTTATCAGCGCGTTCATCTTTTTCTGTGGCAAGCAGATAATCATCCAACTCTTGTTTCCATTTTCTCCATTTATCTTTAACATTTCCACTTGAGAACTTCAAAGATGGTCGGAAAGCATCCATGGCAACGTGCACTCGAAAATGTGGATTAGACTCTATGATGGAAATCCGATTTCATCAATTTTCTTTCTGACACCATGTCATGTTGTTTATTCAAGTCTAATAGAACACAAATAGTTCTTTCATATTCAGTTGTTTATTTATATTATTTATAATGAGATACAACTTCTAGATTAACATAGTTCAACTTTAAACAACATCTCTTCAGCTTCACAACCATTGCAAGACACAATGTTTGTAGAAAAACAACAATCCATCAATGTTGGTGCTGTTGCCAACATCACAGCGACTTATAATGTTTACGATTACGATACAAATATAATCGATTATGATGACACAGAGTTATCATGACAAAAATCATCCTCGAAAGGATTAAAAGGTGGATGATAATATGCATGCCTGCCCCAACAGAACACAAGGATGAAATATAAAAGGGCAGTTTTTATGGAAAATACCTATAACAACTGCACAACAAATGACTGATCATAAGATAGGCAATGCTAATGATAAGATTAAAAAGAAATTTTAACATGCAGAAACGAAATGAGTAATCACAGCGAAGAATTTAATGATAATATCACTAGACTGCACGTAGTGGAATGGTCATCAGAAGAACTGCGATTTCACATATATCAGTCAGAAAATGGCCGGTTCAATTCAATTCAGTTTTAATTTGTTTTTCCATTTCATTATTGGGTGAAAAAATTGTTAATATTTATTTTATGAAGTTTTTCTTTTTCACTTTTCGAAAAAGTGGCCTGCCACAAGCGTTAGTTCTTACGGAAAAAAAAACGGTCTACAATGTGTTAAAATAAACGTTTATGACATCATTTTAAAGTAGCATGTTGAAGGTTATGAACTTTCCAATAATGCTTAGTAATTTTGAAAGTAACTACTAAGTTTAATAATTACTATGCTATTTACTTTCCTTAGTAATTACTATGTTAATAATAAAGCTTGCATTTACTCCATCAACGCTAATTCGAGCTTAATATTTCCTAATTGATAATAATGAATTCTTCTTTGCTAATAATACTTAATACATATGACTTATACTATTAAAAAAATAAAAAGGTTAACGTGAATGCATCCTTTGACAGGTTGATAATTTATAAGCGTCGTTGAACAGCCCACCCAATTTTTGGGTTTACAACTACTAATGTTCAACTCCGTAGCCTTGTAATTTTGAACCCAATCCAGAAGACAACAGAATTCCTGGATCAATTATTGGGAGAAATTTGCCTTGGTGGAGAACTTTTTGATGGAACTAACCCACATTTGCGTTACCTGGAGAGAAAGACCACGAGAACCCACGGTTAGACTGACGGCAAGGGGACTCTAACCCATGATCCGTCTACTGAGTATATTTCATGTCGGAACTGTGGTCGGTGCAAACCGGATGCGGAATTCGTATCGACCAGCCATTGCTGGGATTCGAACCCAGTTCACCTCATTGGAAGGCGAACGCTCTATTCTCTGAGCCATCAAGGCTCGACAGGTTAATAATAGGCGCATTGATATGGCAGAAGATTTTTTAATATGCATTCGTAAAATATGTTCAGGCATTTAAAATTTTCCTTCGGCGAACATGCCCGAACAAAATACGTGCCAGAATGAAATTATTATGCATCCAGACCCGAATGATATGGTAAGTAAAAACTATGAGATTTTTCCAATCCTGATGCACTGATTTCAGATTCAATATGTAAAAAAATTTTCACTTGTTAATCATATAAACTAAAAAAAAAATAGGTAAACTATTGATTACTTATTTCTAATATCAGTACACTACATAAGTAAGCAAATAAGCAAAAAAATTTTATTCTTATAATATTTGATAATTTATTGGGACATATGTCAAATTACGAAACCATGTGAGTTTTAAAAAATTAAAAACACAAGGTTTTAATATTAATTCAAAAACCTTTTTTAAAAAATATCTTTAATATTATCCTGAATGTCTTGAATAAATTTAAATTTAAAACTAAACACTCCAGAAATAAATAATTCCCTGTAAAAATATCTGAAAAAAGCAAACCCTACCAATTTTTATTCGTTTGAATTTTAAAATTTAGTAATTTTTATATCAATAATGTAACTTCAGTCACACATAGATTTTATTTTTAAATTTTTTTACTTGTCTATATACATGTCAACAAAAAAAAAACTCTTAAAACCTGGGTATTATCTAATGTTCGTTTAATTAATCAAAAATGCAATTCGAAAACATTCTACTTGGAACAGAAATTAGATTAGCTGCTGCTAAATTTTATAATAAATCGAATAAAAATTGCTGCTGTTATGAGTTAAAAAAAAATAAAAAGAAAACTGATTTTAGAAAACTTCAATATTTATTCATACTGTTGAATTAAGTAAATGTAAAGTGTGCAAAATAGAAATAATGGAACACCTTAATAACATTTGTTCCAATCAGCGAATTTTTATGTTCTACGAAGCAATCTTAATAGTTTGAGGGGAAAACTTTAAATATGCTAATTAATTTCTGCAGCTGATATTTTAGCAATGAAATCAGTCACTAAAAAACTTCGTGTTTTTCAACGAATTCGGATCCCAACATCTGGTCGGTAGAAGCAATTTGGAAAAAATTATCCTGAAAATTTAGTAAAGAAAACAATGAAAACCCTTGAATATTTAAGTTTTACTCTTTGTTTATTTCGCCACATTTAATGAGCTATATAAGCAAATCAAAAATTTCCGTGCTCTCAGTTATCAAAGACATCATCTAAAAATAATAGAATTCAAAATATATTTCTTTTCAGAATTATTCATAATTTGTCATTATTTTTATACGAAAATGAAAGATATTTTTAATTGTAAGCAATACAAATTTTTACAACTTAAGATACTTAGTTTTAAATTACAAATTTGAAATTTTTAGAGAAATCAGTTCAACAGTTTCTAAATAATTTAGCAAATATACACACAAAAAACACACCAGTTATTATTTTATTATTGCAAATAACTAGGTTCCTCAAATTTATGATTTTCTTATTCTACACTTATAAACAATAATAAACACATTTCTATGCAATATTGAAATTTGAAGTACGTGTTCTTTTCTTGAATGTAAAAACAGGAAGCGTAGTTAGATTTTATTAACTTCTATGCTTTTTGAGGCTAAATTATGACGTATATCTCAGAGATATGAAAAAAATTAAAAATAAGGTTTCAGAAAAAGTTTGTTTCATTTATTTAATTTCCTAACTATCACATTAACATAATCACAGACATAACAATAACTAACATATTGTATATATATATATATATATATATATATATATATATATATATATATATATATATATATATATATATATATATATATATATATATATATATATATATATATATATATATATATATATATATACCGAAGAGCCATTACATTAGGACCCTTAATCCTCATAGAACAATCCCTGACGTCTGTAAGCTGCTTGAACATAGTTGCAGACCAGGTTCACCTATTCATGGCAACAGTTTTTCCTGAGGGGGATGGTGTTTACACACAGGATAATGCACCGTGTCATAAGAGTCGAATCGTCAGGGATTGGTTCGAGGAACATTCCAGTGACTTTCAAGTCATGTCTTGGCCCCCAAATTCACTTGACCTTAATCCAATAGAGCATTTGTGGTCCTACTTGGAAAACCAAGTTCGTGCTGCCATGCTACCCCCTCGCAATGTGAGGGAATTGCAGGACCAGTTGGTGAGTGCTTGGTACCAGATACCTCAGACTACCTATATATATATATATATATATATATATATTATATAGTCCCTGGCCAAACTATTAGACGCACTCTAAGATTCTATGTAAAATCTTAATAATCAGGTAATACTATACAGCTTTATTGTTTTAAGGCGACTGAAACTGGTTTGCACTTTTTTACGTTCGGGTATCAATCGGTTAAATTAGGCGATACATAGTATAAATTCGACGATTGGATAAATTGGACGATATATTATATAAATATAGAATATTTATTATATAAGGTATTATATTATTATAATCTAATAATTAGATCGAATTATTAGACGCACTGTAGCTTTTTAATAACACTAGCCTACGAACTTGAAGCTTTTGAATTGATTTATATGTCATTTGATAACCTGATTCCGAAAATGACCTTCATTTTTCACCATCACGTCTGGATTTTTTGTAAAATCGATATCGATTTTTTCACTAAAATCCTATTTGGAAAAGAATTTTCTCAAACAATTGTGCATGTACTATCTAGTAACTGTCGTCTTTATTCATTTCAATCCATGTAAAATTAAATCTTGTGAAGGTAAGCTAATTTTTAAGCGACCGGCTAATTTTTCATAGATTAAAGTGAATGAAAAATACTGTTGCCAGATCGCACAAGTTACCTCTGGTCGAGAGAAAAACAATAAGTTCCTTGAGTTTAAACTTTTTATATCAGTTTCTAGAATCACCAACATACCATTTTAATTTACAGGTAACTTTCGTAAAATTGACGATTGACCAAAAATAGCAAATATTGTCTTTGTGTACATGAAAGTTTGAAACAAAAAACGAAACAAAAGAAAACAGTTTCTACATAAGTACATACTCGTTTTCCTCTGAAACTTATTTTTGACGATCTTCTTTTCTGCTTAATCTCAGACCTATCTCAAGTAAACATCTAACAGTAGTTGGTGGGCATGTTCTTGTCCCGTCTTCCTTGATATTTACGCTCCATATCCTTGATATCTTGATGATACATTTCACCATGTTCTTCACTGATTGCTCCTACATTTTCGGGGGAAAAGTCCACATGTGAGTGAAGGAAATGCATTTTGACACTCATGGAGCAATCCAAAGTCTTAAATTTGTCCAGAATTTTCATTACAATTGCTTTACAGTCAGGATCCTTGTAGTTATCCAGAAATTTACTGTCGACATCTTTAAAGGCAACCCAAGGTTCTATTTCATTGTTGTTGTCATGTTAATCTCAAAATCTTTATTCTTGATGAGTTTTCGGATATCTGGAGCAACAAAGATTACCCCTTCCAACTTAGCTTGGGATAAGCCTGGAAACTTTTTCCACAGGTATTTGAAACAATCGCCATCTTTTGGAACAGCCTTGACAAACAGCTTCATTACACCTAATTTTATATTTAGAGGGGGTAACAATACTTTTTTTTTGGAACAACTATGCTGTCTCGAATTACATTCTTGGAGCCTGGGTCAAGATTTTGTCTTTTCGATCATTCTTTTTTGACCCAATGTTGAGTCTTGTCACGTCTGTTCCACTCACAAATGAAACATGAGAAATTCGTAAATCCACAATATTGAACGAGAGGCATGGAGATAACTTTCATATCATTGCAAATGGTCCAACTGTGGTCGATATATTTTATTTTGTCCAGGACGAGAGCCAGGTTTTCATATTCTTTTATATATACCGAGTGTCTAACTGGTACAGATGCATACTGACTTCCATGATGAAGAAAGACAGCTTTGAGACTTCTTTTAGATGAATTTATAAACAGCCTCCACTCATATCTATCGTAGATGACTTTAAATTTGCTCATCAATCCAGGAACATCAGAGCCATGGACCAAGTTCTTCTCTTCATCAAAGTACTTAATAAATTCTTTTTATTGATTCCAGTACCAATAAAAAGATGTTCCTTTTGCCAATATGTTTTTTTTTCTTTCAGTCTGGAGACTAACTTTTCTCCAACTTCAACTGTCTCTTCAAATTCAACTGTCTCTTTCGAAAGACCCGGATCTCTAGTCAGATCATTTAGTTCAACCTGAGAAAAGGGCTGAGGTGAACCGGCGTCAGGTGACTTATATTCAACATCGGAGCTTTGAACTTCTAGATGTTCCGCGTCTGAAGACTCTGAAGAGATGACTGGCAATTCAGTTGGAGGAAAAGGCACAGGAACATCATGTCCTTGAAGAGCGGGGCGCATGGCCGATGGAATGTGATCAGGATAAGATATTAGCCTTTGATTTTTCCGGTTATACCCAGGAACATGGCAGGTACAAAAATAACAATCATCAATGAGGTTTTTAGGCTCCCTCAATGTCATAGGAATTCCAAATCGTAAGGCAGTCTTCTTTAATCAGAGTCATAAGCGTAGAATTCATTAAGATACTGCACGCAAACTTTATGAGGAGCCCACGATTCGTCCTGGTATCCGAGTTTCATGACAAAATACGCAAGATATAGTTGTCTTACATAGTCTGTAATGCTTGGTCTGTAATGAATAGTCTGTAATGAAATTTTCACAACGTCTCTAGCTGGAAGCCATGTTTCACGAAACGCACAGAGAAAAGCAGACGTTAAAAATGCTTCCGAAAAAATTACTCCCGATTACGCATGCTAGTATTCCTGAGAAGTCAGTGAACTAAGAGAAGAATTTTCGTGACGCTATTGATAGAGCGTTATGTGACAGAGAGAAGGACGGTAATAGGAAGCTGACATAGAGGGGTACTTTTGTAGATTTAACCAAAATAGAATGCCGGTCAGGCAAGAAATTCAAAAACGAAATTTTTTTTATGGTAAATGTTCATAAAAATTCAAGTAAAATTGAATTTTTCAAGAAAACGTGATGTGATGGAAATTTTTCATTGTTTTTTTCCCATTTCAGCACCAAACAATAAGTTCAGCTATGAGTCACCTTGTATTTTTTTCATCGCAGGCCTGTGTAATTACATGTTTTGCACGAAATTATATGCAATACCTTTTATATTTAAACATACACGTAATGGTTTTTTATTCAAGAGATTTTAAACTTCCTATTTGTATTTATTTTTACCGTATTAAATTACAATGTTAAACAATTGATACCTGAACGTAAACAAGCGCAAAACGGTTTCAGCTGCGTAAAAACAATAAAGCTCTATAGCATCACCTGATAGTTAAGATTTTACATGGAATATTATAGTGCGTCTAATAATTTGGCCAGGGCGTGTGTGTATATATATATATGCGTGCACATTACTAAAGTAGATCACTGCAAAAAAGAAGAAAGGCATTGATTTTTAAAACTCTATAAAATCAAAAATTGCATCTAATTGCATGTTTTTGCGGGTTGTAACAGATTAAACTATGAGAAATTTACTTACGGTTCCAAAGGAATAAATGGCACGGGTCCAACGAGCAATATAGCCATGATAAGAAAAACAGATCCCACTAAATTTATGACGGTGCTCCTACACTGCAATAAAAATAACATGCATTTTTAATGTAAACAAATAACATTTTATTTCACCAAAAGTATTTAATTGATTTATTCTTTTATTTTATTTATAAAATTTAAAAACTTTATGTAAAGTACGTGTTATTTCATTATGAGACCTTCTTCTATAATCATCGCTTATAATAATTTTTTGCAAATTTGTGTTTTGAAAAACAAAAAAATAAGTTCACAGTTTGAAATTTAAACGAGGGAAAAAACCATTCTAAAAGATCGTTATAGAAGAAGGCGGATTAAAAGCAGACTTAATTTCCTTTCAACTTTTCAGTTTCTTTGATACAATTAATAAATCTTTTGTATTTTTAATTCCCCTTTTATCAAAGCTGACTCACCAAATTTCTATAACGTTTTGGTTTTTTCCTCGCTTAAATATTTAAATATTATTGCATTTTGTGTTATTTTGTTTTTGACAAAGATACTAAAAATATATTATAAAAGTAGTTGTTACGAAGCACCACAGATAGAAATAGATATGCCCGGATACAACTACCCTAAATATGCAATTTTTTCCTAGAATTGTTTTAAAAATAATTTTAAAAAATTGCATAGATTAGGGATCTCAAATCAATATGTTAATCAGAAAGAAACAAAAAGGTGAATCACTAATGAGAAAGGCAAGAATCACTTTGATTGAAGTACACTGTAAAAAAACTCTTTAACCAGTATTTGGTGCTCTCATTATCCCAAAGTTTAGTTAAAGTCATTTTATTTTGGTTACACCATGAATTGTGAAGTATGATTGAGAAATACTTCCATAGTGCAACTGACTACACCAAAATTTGGTAAAAAACACAAAACTTTAACGGTGGATGTAAACTGAACGTTATTTGTTTGCGATGCCATGTTTTCTTTACAACTCGGTCTCGGTGTATCGGGACGATTAATGCATGTTGTTGTGTTTCTACTTATTTAGGTAGGTAAATGGCTTATTTGCATTTATTAAAGTTCAATTCTTTTATATTGCCTTTTTTGAATTTGGTGTTCCGTATAAAATGGTTAGAGGTATACCATAAAATAACTTCTTACGGTAAACAGTTTTGTTACGGTAAGTAGCTACTTTGGCCTGCATTTGAGCGCTTTAAAAATATCTAATAATGGTGCAACCTTCCTCTGCTTTTATAAAAGAAAAGAATTAAAATAGGTGTTGTTCAAAACATCTACTTTTGGTGCAACCTTCTACTGATATTTGGAGCTAGTGAAAATATCAAAATCATTTTATGTGCAAATGAATACTAATTTTTGGTGCTCAGAACTGTGTAAGTGAAGATCGGAAAGGTGATTTTATTGCGCTGCATGAAAATACTGTTTCCTTCTAAAATGATCTCCTAAATTCGTACCCGTTTTCTCCCACCACCCATCGTTGTACTGGGGCACCCCATCTTACTTACGATAATTTTATAACCTTCAATTGTATTTGCTGGAAAGAAAAATGATCAATTTTACCATTAAGCTTCTTTCAATTATAGATTTCTACACTGATGTTTATTAAGATTAAAAGCTCAGTATTATCTTAAGAGTTTAGTTTTATTTATTTATTATTATTATTTATTTATTTTTTTGATTAAGTGTCGGTATACCTTTACTCTCACTTTTCACAATTCAGCAATCTTTAAGCAATATCAGGTTAATTTTGAGAATAATTTCGTCACGAAATCACGTGATTTGTGACAAAACGCGAACTCTGAAATACATAAACTCGGAACCTCATTGCATATATCAGGGGAGATTGTTTTTAACGTTGTTTATCAACGCTGCATGCTTGCTTTTTTTCAACGTTTTGCTCCTACCGGGTGTATGGTGCTCAGGGAGCTGATCTCCTGTCAGAAAGGATCTAGGTTCGAATCCCGGGTGCGGCAAGGATGTTCATTCATTCTCTGTACTACCTGTTCTTACTGTGGGAGCAGAGCCACTTTAAGAATGGGCCCTGGCCCAGTGCCCCGAGTTTAAATGGGGCTTCTGAAAAATTCTAACACGTTAAGTTTTTTTTTCTTTATCCTAACTAATTCATTATTCTAACTGATTTGTTAAAAAAAAGTGCCAGCGAATGCAAAAGATTGAGATGAAATATTAAAAGAAGTAATTGGTTCAGCCATACGTCTCATCAATATAGACATGTTACAGATGATGGAAAAATAAGTCCTTGAAGAAGGGAACTTCTAAAGATAACCTGGAACTTGTTTTTCAAAGGGGTGGTTCGTTTTACTCATTTATTGCACCTGCTGTACAATTCTGGGAAAGGGGAGTTTTGTACTCCACTCAACAGCAATTGAACAATATTCTTGTTTTTGAAAAATTGAAATTATTATTTGACATAAAATTTGAATTATGTGTTTCAAATAATACCAGTTTTTCTTTAACGTATTGACCTTACCTGTTTTTTGAGAGGCATTTTTTAATAAATCTAATAAAAGTAAAAGTTTAAAAAACAAATGTTGTAAAGGGATATTTTTTTGAATAAAATAATATTAAAATAATTATTACGAATAAATAACAATCTAAATTTTTTTTTTAATTTAATGAATAAAAAAAATATTAACAATAATTTTATAAATATTGCCAAAATTCAGTTACGAAATTAAAAATATTCATAGCAACTACAACTGTTTGAAATTTCTCGGGAAAAATGGTTAAATAACAATTTATTGAATGGTTATTTTACTACATTTAATCAAATGAGTCAAATAACCATTAATAAAACTGTTTATTAACTCCATTCACATAATACGGTTAAACAACCAGAATTTTATAGCACCTAATAAAGCTACTTAGTTCTTTGCAACTGCATACATATCATAGCCGAGAGATCTGTCAATCTCATGACCGTCAGTCCTAGTTTTGATACCACAATATTTCCTCCATTTCCTTCAACATATGAGGAATTTTCAGTGTTCTCCTTACCTTACAAAAAACCGAGCTCGGATGTCTAGTTAAATAATTATTTTTTCTTACGTTTTTGAAAAATGCTAGTTGCAAATAGTTAAAAAATCTCTTAGTTTTGTATTCATGGTTTTAAAACCATACTTTTTGCAAATGGTTTCAAAACCATACAGGAAAAAATTTTCTTTACCTTAAACTTTACGGTTATTCGGATAGACAGACAGCTGCCATTTATTTTACTATAATTTTAGACTGAAAATTTTAACAGCGTATTATATATTATTATTAAATAAAACAATTTCACTTTATGGGGACATTTTTTGCTTAGAAAATATATTTTTTTGTTTTTGAATTATTATTTTGAAGAAAATTTTATTTAGTGTAAATTTAAAGTATAAAAACGAAGGAAGGATGAGACTGAAACACTAAAAAAATATAAATAAATGCTTCCCTGTAAATAGATGGTATTATTGGGAAATGAAAAACTAAAAGAAATTTATAAAGTAAATTTGTATTGTAAATAATGAAAAATTTTATCCCAACCTATCTTTTATAAAAACCTCCACCTTGATTCAAACTATGGGCATCACTTTTTATATTTTAATAGTATGTTTATTTATACATTTTTTGCTTAGAAAATATATTTTTTTGTTTTTGAATTATTATTTTGAAGAAAATTTTATTTAGTGTAAATTTAAAGTATAAAAACGAAGGAAGGATGAGACTGAAACACTAAAAAAATATAAATAAATGCTTCCCTGTAAATAGATGGTATTATTGGGAAATGAAAAACTAAAAGAAATTTATAAAGTAAATTTGTATTGTAAATAATGAAAAATTTTATCCCAACCTATCTTTTATAAAAACCTCCACCTTGATTCAAACTATGGGCATCACTTTTTATATTTTAATAGTATGTTTATTTATACATTTTTTGCTTAGAAAATATATTTTTTTGTTTTTGAATTATTATTTTGAAGAAAATTTTATTTAGTGTAAATTTAAAGTATAAAAACGAAGGAAGGATGAGACTGAAACACTAAAAAAATATAAATAAATGCTTCCCTGTAAATAGATGGTATTATTGGGAAATGAAAAACTAAAAGAAATTTATAAAGTAAATTTGTATTGTAAATAATGAAAAATTTTATCCCAACCTATCTTTTATAAAAACCTCCACCTTGATTCAAACTATGGGCATCACTTTTTATATTTTAATAGTATGTTTATTTATACATTTTTTGCTTAGAAAATATATTTTTTTGTTTTTGAATTATTATTTTGAAGAAAATTTTATTTAGTGTAAATTTAAAGTATAAAAACGAAGGAAGGATGAGACTGAAACACTAAAAAAATATAAATAAATGCTTCCCTGTAAATAGATGGTATTATTGGGAAATGAAAAACTAAAAGAAATTTATAAAGTAAATTTGTATTGTAAATAATGAAAAATTTTATCCCAACCTATCTTTTATAAAAACCTCCACCTTGATTCAAACTATGGGCATCACTTTTTATATTTTAATAGTATGTTTATTTATACATTTTTTGCTTAGAAAATATATTTTTTTGTTTTTGAATTATTATTTTGAAGAAAATTTTATTTAGTGTAAATTTAAAGTATAAAAACGAAGGAAGGATGAGACTGAAACACTAAAAAAATATAAATAAATGCTTCCCTGTAAATAGATGGTATTATTGGGAAATGAAAAACTAAAAGAAATTTATAAAGTAAATTTGTATTGTAAATAATGAAAAGTTTTATTCCAACCTATCTTTTATAAAAACCTCCACCTTGATTCAAACTATGGGCATCACTTTTTATATTTTAATAGTATGTTTATTTATACATTTTTTGCTTAGAAAATATATTTTTTTGTTTTTGAATTATTATTTTGAAGAAAATTTTATTTAGTGTAAATTTAAAGTATAAAAACGAAGGAAGGATGAGACTGAAACACTAAAAAAATATAAATAAATGCTTCCCTGTAAATAGATGGTATTATTGGGAAATGAAAAACTAAAAGAAATTTATAAAGTAAATTTGTATTGTAAATAATGAAAAATTTTATCCCAACCTATCTTTTATAAAAACCTCCACCTGGATTCAAACTATGGGCATCACTTTTTATATTTTAATAGTATGTTTATTTATACATTTTTTGCTTAGAAAATATATTTTTTTGTTTTTGAATTATTATTTTGAAGAAAATTTTATTTAGTGTAAATTTAAAGTATAAAAACGAAGGAAGGATGAGACTGAAACACTAAAAAAATATAAATAAATGCTTCCCTGTAAATAGATGGTATTATTGGGAAATGAAAAACTAAAAGAAATTTATAAAGTAAATTTGTATTGTAAATAATGAAAAATTTTATCCCAACCTATCTTTTATAAAAACCTCCACCTTGATTCAAACTATGGGCATCACTTTTTATATTTTAATAGTATGTTTATTTATACATTTTTTGCTTAGAAAATATATTTTTTTGTTTTTGAATTATTATTTTGAAGAAAATTTTATTTAGTGTAAATTTAAAGTATAAAAACGAAGGAAGGATGAGACTGAAACACTAAAAAAATATAAATAAATGCTTCCCTGTAAATAGATGGTATTATTGGGAAATGAAAAACTAAAAGAAATTTATAAAGTAAATTTGTATTGTAAATAATGAAAAATTTTATCCCAACCTATCTTTTATAAAAACCTCCACCTTGATTCAAACTATGGGCATCACTTTTTATATTTTAATAGTATGTTTATTTATACATTTTTTGCTTAGAAAATATATTTTTTTGTTTTTGAATTATTATTTTGAAGAAAATTTTATTTAGTGTAAATTTAAAGTATAAAAACGAAGGAAGGATGAGACTGAAACACTAAAAAAATATAAATAAATGCTTCCCTGTAAATAGATGGTATTATTGGGAAATGAAAAACTAAAAGAAATTTATAAAGTAAATTTGTATTGTAAATAATGAAAAATTTTATCCCAACCTATCTTTTATAAAAACCTCAACCTTGATTCAAACTATGGGCATCACTTTTTATATTTTAATAGTATGTTTATTTATACATTTTTTGCTTAGAAAATATATTTTTTTGTTTTTGAATTATTATTTTGAAGAAAATTTTATTTAGTGTAAATTTAAAGTATAAAAACGAAGGAAGGATGAGACTGAAACACTAAAAAAATATAAATAAATGCTTCCCTGTAAATAGATGGTATTATTGGGAAATGAAAAACTAAAAGAAATTTATAAAGTAAATTTGTATTGTAAATAATGAAAAATTTTATCCCAACCTATCTTTTATAAAAACCTCAACCTTGATTCAAACTATGGGCATCACTTTTTATATTTTAATAGTATGTTTATTTATACATTTTTTGCTTAGAAAATATATTTTTTTGTTTTTGAATTATTATTTTGAAGAAAATTTTATTTAGTGTAAATTTAAAGTATAAAAACGAAGGAAGGATGAGACTGAAACACTAAAAAAATATAAATAAATGCTTCCCTGTAAATAGATGGTATTATTGGGAAATGAAAAACTAAAAGAAATTTATAAAGTAAATTTGTATTGTAAATAATGAAAAATTTTATCCCAACCTATCTTTTATAAAAACCTCAACCTTGATTCAAACTTCGGGCATCACTTTTTATATTTTAATAGTATGTTTATTTATACATTTTTTGCTTAGAAAATATATTTTTTTGTTTTTGAATTATTATTTTGAAGAAAATTTTATTTAGTGTAAATTTAAAGTATAAAAACGAAGGAAGGATGAGACTGAAACACTAAAAAAATATAAATAAATGCTTCCCTGTAAATAGATGGTATTATTGGGAAATGAAAAACTAAAAGAAATTTATAAAGTAAATTTGTATTGTAAATAATGAAAAATTTTATCCCAACCTATCTTTTATAAAAACCTCAACCTTGATTCAAACTATGAGCATCACTTTTTATATTTTAATAGTATGTTTATTTCTATGTTTTAGTAGATTGTTTAAATGAAATTTTTGACTGTAAATTAAAGGAATATCAGTAGATTAAAAATTAAGAGAAAGAAATTTGAAGGAATTATCTTTTATTTGAAGGAATCTATAAACTTTACCAGTTCAGCATCAATGATTTCATTTTGTATCATTTCTTCGATTTTAGTTCAGGAAATTTTTATGTTATTTTAGGGAGTTTTAGGATATCTTCATTTTTTTTTTAATGTTCTCGCCAAATTTTTAAAATCATCTCTTTTTTTTAACTGAAAAACATAATTTCAAGTTCAGTAATACAATTAGTTTTTAAATTATTTCCAATGTTAAAGAGTGATTCAACAGAGTACTTGAAAAACAAAAAGGTTCAAGGCATTGTTATCTTTTTTTTCTCATTGATTTAAGAAAGATTGAATCATTTGCCTATCATAAGCATTAAAAATGTGGTCTTGCAGGAAATTGATTTTAATGATATTACAGAAGACTTCGCCTCTCAAAAAGCACGAAAAGTATTGTTAAATTAAACTCTCAATACAAATAATCTGTTAAAGCTTTTATTATAATGTATTGGTTTTTCAACCTTAAAATAAAATAATTTTTAAAAAATAATTAAAAAGTAATTTTTTTGTTGCTAAAATTACTCATAAAGGGCTCCTAAATAACGAAAAGCCCAGGGCCCCTAAAAACATAAAAACGGCCCTGTGTGGGAGCAGCGTTGGCCCACCTAATATGTACCAGAATATGGTGAACCAGAAGGATATGGTGAACCAGAAGGATATGGTGTACCAGAAGGAGTGACCAACAAATCTGCCCTTCAGATTCCTGTATGACGAAAGATCATGTTCCAGGTGGACATTGGTAAAAAAATTAATAATGATAGTTTTTTTTTTAAAATTAACTGGGTTTTAAATTTTTTGATTTCTGGGTTATTATTTCTAGGTTTCTCAGACTACCTATCAGCACCTTGTGGAATCATTGCCACGGCGGATGCTAACAGTTTTGAGGGCTAAAGGCGGTCCTACATGTTATTAGCAGGGTGGTCATGATGTAATGGGTCTTCGGTGTATGTATATATATATATATATATATATATATATATATATATATATATATATATATATATATATATATATATATATATATATATATATATATATATATATATATATATATATATATATATATATATATATATATATATATAGATAGATAGATAGATAGATAGATAGATAGATAGATACAAAAAATTTTCGTAGTGCTCTCCTAAATAGTAAAATACTACATTTTCAAGATTTTTAATCAGTTCAATTAATTTTATAAAGCTCGAATTTTAATTTTATGGAAAATAAATAAATTTTTGCTTACCATTCTATCATGAAGCCAACCCCAAAATGGTGACGATATAGCATATATGAGACCACAAACGGAAAATATCAGTCCAATATAGAATTTTGACAAAGCCGTCTGTAAGAAAAAAACAATTATTTCTACCATTTTAAATTTATTCTTTAAGAAACCGTAATGAATTTTTAAATTTCTTTAATTGAGAAAATAGGTGAGCATATTCTTTAAACTTATTACCAAAAGCCAATATTGTCAAAATTGGAATATGTTTAAACGTTGATGTTAACAAAATTGAGTAATTGAAGAAGAGTTGAAAGGGGAAAGAGCTGTATGAGGACGAGAGTTATTTTTAAAAACTATAATAAGCATTAGATTAAGAGAGATCGTTCATCCAAAGTATGAAAAAACTAATTTAGAGAATTCGTAATCGGTGCACTTCAAAATTAGTTATAATGGAGACGCTCTCTATCCAAAGTATGAAAAAACTAATTGAAAGAATTCATGTTCCTCAAAATGAGTTAAAAAGAAGAAGCTCTCTATCCAAGATATTTAAAGTATGAAAAAACTAATTAAAAGAATTCGTGTTCGACGCACTTCAAAATTAGTTATAATGGAGACGCTCTCTATCCAAAGTATGAAAAAACTAATTGAAAGAATTCATGTTCCTCAAAATGAGTTAAAAAGAAGAAGCTCTCTATCCAAGGTATTTAAAGTATGAAAAAACTAATTAAAAGAATTCGTGTTCGACGCACTTCAAAATTAGTTATAATGGAGACGCTCTCTATCCAAAGTATGAAAAAACTAATTGAAAGAATTCATGTTCCTCAAAATGAGTTAAAAAGAAGAAGCTCTCTATCCAAGGTATTTAAAGTATGAAAAAACTAATTAAAAGAATTCGTGTTCGACGCACTTCAAAATTAGTTATAATGGAGACGCTCTCTATCCAAAGTATGAAAAAACTAATTGAAAGAATTCATGTTCCTCAAAATGAGTTAAAAAGAAGAAGCTCTCTATCCAAGGTATTTAAAGTATGAAAAAACTAATTAAAAGAATTCGTGTTCGACGCACTTCAAAATTAGTTATAATGGAGACGCTCTCTATCCAAAGTATGAAAAAACTAATTGAAAGAATTCATGTTCCTCAAAATGAGTTAAAAAGAAGAAGCTTTCTATCCAAGATATTTAAAGTATGAAAAAACTAATTAAAAGAATTCGTGTTCGACGCACTTCAAAATTAGTTATAATGGAGACACTTTCTAACGATATAAAATAGCATTTAGTTCATTATATCTTTATAAATGCTGTGAATTCAAAACCTTCACTCGTAACTGTAAAGCATGTGTCTTTAATGCGTCGGATAATATTTTAAGGACCCACCGAGTGATCAAATTCAGCGTTAAACACAGAAATTTTTATTACTTAACTAATGCACCTTCTAAAGTTTGTTTTAATTTTTGTTTGAGAGCCGTGGTGGCTCAAGGGATTCCAATGAGGTGAACCGAGTTCGAATGCCAGCAATGGCTGCTCCATAAAAATTCCGCACCTGGCTCGCACCGACCACAGTGCTGACGTAAAATATCTTCAGTGGTAGACGGACCCTGGGTTAGAGTTCCCTTGCCGTCAGGCTAACCATGAAAGGCTTGATCCAGGAGTTCCCTTGTCTTTTGGATTGGGTTCAAAATTAAAAGGCTACGGAGTTGAACATTAGGAAACCCAAAATTGGGTCGGCTGTTTAACGACGGATATAAAATGAAATTATTGTTTGAGTAAGTGAACTTATTTTTTTGCATTCAGTAAATGTATTTTCGAACTCTGTTAAATTAGTTCTAAATGTATGGGTAAAACCTTACTTGCTTCTTCTATCGTATTACTAATAGCAGTTTCAGAAGTAAAATTTTGTCATGAAAAAAAAAAGATTTAGAATAAAAGTATTATTAACTGCTTTAATATACCCAATTTAGATCGAATAGCTTTTTTAAGAAAATTTTTTAATAAGTATATGAATAAACCCGCGGTGAAATAAAGAGCAATTAGTTGATTTATAGCCCGTGATTGATTTATAACCAGCAAATTTGACTTTTGACCAGTTGAATTTAACCCTTGACTTGGAGGTTTCAAATAATTCAAATATTTGATTTCAAAATATTTCAAATAAAGAATACATTCGGTTTCAAATAAATGGTTTATGATCAGCAAGTTGATGCCGTTGAATGGAACCTAAGTAAAATTACATAAGTTCAAAAGTCTAGTCTAATTAAAGAACCAAAATAGAGATCCAAATTGAAATCCCAGCTCCAAGTGCTTCTTGCTGAAAATTGAAAGTTCCAAGTCAAAAATTGCATAAGTTCAAAAGTCTAATTAAAGAACCAAAATAGAAATCCAAATTGGAAATTTTCCCCAATTGGAAGTTCAGTTAATCAATTTAATCAGTAAATCAATTAAAAGAAAAAGAGAAAGAGGGAAAATTCAAATTAAACAAGTGCAGATTAGTCGATAAAATTTTATTTCATAATTTTGTAAAGTTTTGTCAATTTTAGATTGTAAACAATTATGAGAACTTAACAATTGAATACAAAATAGAGTGGACCATAGCTGACATCACGAACCACTTACAAGTGCTTATGGCTTAAATCAACAATTAGATGAGAGAAAGAACAATATGGTAAGAAGCTCACCATGTGGGTTAGCTTTTTTTTCTGGGCATGGCTAAAAATGCATGTATAAGAAAATGGAAACAGCTCAAAATGCATGTATAAGGAAATGGAAACAGCACAAAATGCATGTATATGAAAATGGAAACAGCTCAAAATGCATGTATAAGAAAATGGAAACAGTTCAAAACGTATGTTCAAAAAATTGAGCATAACTATTTAAGAAAATGATGAGACACCATTTGATTTCGTTTTTTAAACTTCCCTTTAAAAAAAATTTCTTTTAAAAAAAATAATAAACTAATGGATTCAATAAATTTGTAATGTGATATTATCCATTTGCCTAAATCACACTAGTACAAAATTAGTAATTTTATTTTTTTTAATTAAAATAATGAATTTTCTTTTATTTTTCAATCAATATTCTAAGTTTTTGTTACATTAAAAATTATATTTTAATTTATTATATTTATTATATTTTAAAAAATTGTGTATTACAACAAAACAAAAACAAATACTGTGTAACAAAATTTGTATTTTCAGTGACATAATGCTTTTCAGTGATAAATATGTAGTTCTTTTCAATTTATCCCTTCCTTTCTATCTTCAATCTTTTTTAACAAAAATTAAAGTGTAATAGTGTTTATATTTTTGAAATTAAACTTATTAAAAACTTAAAATATTTGTTACGAAAATAAAAGAAATTCAGTTAAACGCATTAAAAAATAAATTACTAAATTACTAAGTAAATAAATTACTAAAAAATAAATTTTCTTAATTAACTCAATTAATTAACTTTTTCTTAATTTACTTTTCTTAATTAACTTAATATTTTAATTAAAAAAAAATAATAAATATCTCTTAATTTTTTTTGTTTTTAAAAATTTAAATTTTGTAAAAAAAAAATTTTTTAAAAAATAACATTAGACATACTAAATATTTCTCAATCTTGTTAGATGTCGTAGTTTTACAAATGCCGTAGTTATCAAATGCTTAGTTTTACTGTGAGCTTTAAAAAATCCTACTATTATTTAAATATCATAATATATATTCAAAATTAAGGCAAAATATCTAAGCATTTGTAGCATTTTTAACAAGTTGATATCATGGAACCTACATAAGTTCAAAATAGAATTCCAAATAAGCAAATTTTTAAAATTAATTTAACTCTTTTAATTTTTACTTGGCAGTAAATACGTTACAATAATACGCTTCAAATTCATATTGAAAGAAAAGAAAATTTAAAAAAAAACGTTAAAGCATATACACCGAAGAGCCATTACATTATGACCACCCTCCACCTATAACAATGGGCTCGCCCAGGTTTTCATGGTTTCTCGCCCAGGAACAATGTTTTCATGGGGCACATTCGGACCCATGATACTCATAGAACAATTCCTGGCGTCTGTAAGCTACTTGAACATAGTTGCTGACCAGGTTCACCCAGTTTTTCTTGCGGGAGATGGTGTTTACCAATAGGATAATGTACCATGTCATAAGGGTCGAATCGTCATGGATTTGTTCGAGGAACATTCCAGTGACTTTCAAGTCATGTCTTGGCCCCCAAAATCACCTGACCTTAATCCAATAGAGCATTTGTGGTCCTACTTGGAAAACCAAATCCGTGCCACCACGTTACCCCCTCGCAATGTGAGGGAATTGCAAGACCAGTTGGTGAGCGCTTGGTACCAGATACCTCAGAGTACCTATCAGCACCTTGTGGAATCAATGCCACGGCGAGTTCTAGCTGTTTCTAGGTCGAAAGATGGTCCTACATGTTATTAGCAGGATGATCATAATGTAATGGCTCTTTGGTGTATATTATGAAAATAATACAGCACAGATAAATGTATCATAATATATCGCCACAACATAAATATCTATGCTTTTAAGGTATTTTCTTGTCATAAGAGATCAAATATGTTCCCTAAAGTCCCAACCTAAATTTCAAACGACAATAAAAGAAATTACTTATTGTTTTACATTGACTACCTGCACAAAATATATTTACCTCCCGCGTATGTGGCTCCAATCCTACTACATTATACCCGATGAAACTAAAGGTTGAGAAAATGCTGAAAGCAAAAACTAAAATTTTTGGTTTCAACCACACTTTGAAAATGTTTCTGAATTTTGTAGGTTGTTTTTCTTTTCTTTCTGAAAAAAAAATAATTAGAATATAATAATGATATGAAAGAATTAATGAAAATTAGATTTAAAAAATTTAAGCTTATAAACTGCAATGGCGAAAGAAATTAAGAGAATTTGCAGACTTGGTCAATTATCTCTCGTACTACTGGACCGATTTTAATGAATTTTAATATGTACATAAATCGGTACAATACCATTCAAGAATCTCAATACACACGCATGATCGTGCGTAACACTCGTTGGAGTCGGAAGGTAAGATACAGCGGTTGTAGAATAAACAAAAAAGATTGGTTAATAGGGAGTATGGTCCCTTCTTACAGATATACAGGACTTTCAGCGTGATTTCATACTTGAAATAAGACGATCTATCTTTTCCTGAGGCAATTGGCTTGAATTGTCCTGTAGCAATTTCCTCCCTTCCGATTTTAACGAGTGTTACACCCGATCATGAGTGTGTATTACAATTGTTAAATGATTATTTGTTTTGTATTGTATCAATGTATGAACATATCATATTTCTTTAAAATCATATATCATATTTATATATTTTTATATAGAACATTTCATATTTATCATATTTCTTTTTCCAGTAGTTCTAGAGATAATCGACCAAGTCTGCAAATACTCTTAATTTCTTACACCAGTGTAGTTTTATTTTTACCTTCGATCAATCACACTAAAAAAAAATTTTTTTTTGAGTCACCCATAAAGCAAAGAAATGGCACCAAATGTTAAATAAAATCTTGAAAGCACGCAAAACTTTTTATATACTCGTAGATTTAGACGCGTTAAATGGCACTTATTTTGAGGTCACGTGATAGTTATTCCCTCTTCATCGCCCCCCCCCCTGAAAAATAACGACATCAGAAGGAATAATAAGAATAATAGGTCACCGATGGTTGATATATATATTTATTTTTTTAACACTTAATAACTTTAAATTATTACTTTACAATTATGTTGTCCCGGGGTATTAAGATTGGGCAGTTAATTAGTAATCCAGAGACCTTTAACGACTTGCTCTCTTCTTTGGAAATTTTCCTCTTGGCTGTAGCTGGTCCCAATTATACTGCAAGCTTTTATTTTTATTAAAATATTTTACCTAGACTATTAAAAAGTGAAAGATCAAGTTTTTTTATTTAAAAAAAATGCCAAAGATGAGAGCGGATCGCTAAAGGCCGCTGAATAAGAAAAAACCAATCGGGCATGTATTTTTAATCCTTAAATTAATACCCGACTGAACAAGTAAATTTTTAAACAGAACTACAAATGAAATGCCCCCATAAATTTTGAAACAAATCGTAAGAGATGACGGATGGCGTGTATAAACGGTAGTAAAGGGAAATAAACAATTATGTTTCATAAAATTTTAATGTTGCTGACTGAATTGAGTTATAAAAATAAGAATTTATAAAGCTAAGTTAACTTATTCTTTTTTTCCCTAGTCATATTTACTTTTATTCAAAATAAAATTAGCCCAATCATTATGCAATGTAAACGCAAAACATAAGAACCACATCGACCATTATAACTCGTACTTGAGATAAACTTCAAATATTTAAAGAAATTCAAGCAAGTAAATTATCACGTAAAGTATCTTTTGAAACTCATTACCACATAAATTTTAGTATATCGTTTCGCTACTGTTTTGTTTTGTCTTTCATGATAAGTTGGAGGATTATTCCGTAATAGATATATTGCTAGTTTATTGTTTTTTATTAAATTGAAACGAAAACTTGGCTATTTTCGACTTTTTTCTTTCTCTCTTTCAATACTTTTTATGATGATATCCTGCATATAAAAGTTTCATTCCGTATGTATTTTTAAGAGTACCATAACTGACAGGCATGTAAAAATTGTGAAATTTTTCGAGCTCTGCTTTTTTATATGTAGGGTAGAGTCGGGTAGCCCCACCCACTTAAAGAGTATTGCTTATATTTCTGTATAATATTGAGTAATAATCAATATTTTTGTATGTTTCTATTGTTTTATCATCTAATTAAATAATGCAAAAAGAATAAACCAAAAAGAGAATAGTTTAACTTAAAAAAATAGAAATTTAAAATATTTGACTACTGTATTCAACATATTTTCAAAACTATTGTTTACCATGTTACCAGCTGCACAAATACTTGAAACTTTGAAAATAATCTTTTTTTAATATAACAATTAATGTCCGATGACTTGAAAAAATATTCTATACATATGAAATTGACAGTGAGCGGGGGTACCCGACTCTCCCCTACTTCATTTATTTATTGTTAGATGTATTTTTGTTTCTTAAATTTTAAATGTTTTTAAATTTACAGTTCCTGGCCAAATTATTAGACCCGCTATAAGATTCTATGTAAAATCTTATAGCGGGTTACGTTCGTGTATCAATTGGTTAAACTAGAAGATATATAATATATATTCGACGATTAGATAAATTAGATAATATATCATATAAATATCGAATACTTATTATATCAAGCATTATATTTGTATATTATAATAATTAGACTAAATTATTAGACATACTGTAGTGTTATAATAATTACATGTTTTGCACGAGTTTATATGCAATACCTTTATATTTAAACATATATATAATGGTTTCTATTCAGGAGATTTTTTCGTATACATCCTATTTGTATTTATTTTTAACGTATTGCATTACAATGTAAACCATTTGATACCCGAACATAAACAAGTGTAAACCGGTTACAGCCACGTAAAAACAATAATGTTTGGTAACAATATTAAAAACAATAATTTATCCGGGTACTGTCCGGTAAGGGAAAATTAACGTATGTTTTTATAGTAACAGTTAAGTTTTATTATTTTCGTTTAAAAACATAATTTTACCTATTTTATTATTATTTGCTTTTGTTTACTGATTTCATTCATTTATTTTTCATGATATCTGTATTTATCGTCAGTTATGGGAGTATATAAGCAAAACAGAATTTATATTTCCTTTTAGTGATTCTTATCAAATATCAATTGTATTTTCCCAACCTTTGCTAAATATTGGTTTTCCATTTAATTTAATTTTACTAAAAAAAAATTTCTAGTTATAATCTACTAGTTCGCAAACCAAGAGTTTGTTTTTAATAATTCGATGAATTATAACTAAACAAATCATTCATTTTCCTAGATATAATAGATTTAACTCAATTACAAAAAAATATAACCAGACAAGTTTTTTATTCCTCAAAATCAATTGATTTTTGATATAGGGCAATTATAACATAAACATGGAAGCAATGACTGAAAAAGACCTTGACTTTTTATCAGAAACTGAGACAATTGTCAATGACATTAAAAATTGGGTGAACAATATTTCAGTAAAAAGGGTTAACCTACCACGGGAACCTAGATATAGACCTCTAAACCTACTGGATAAACTATTTCAGGGCATTAAAATCCAAATACAAGCAACAAAAATCTCTGCAGATTTCCCACCAGTAGAAAATCAAGAAATATCAATCAAACTTACAGAAATAGTAAACGAAATACACACAATAAAAATAAATCAGGAACACATCATAACCAATCAAGAACAAACTAAAACAACAATGGAAGAACTGCTAAAAGGACAAGAACAAACATTTAAAAAAACGTACAGTGAAGTTGTTAAATCCAAGCCCCATTAATAATATTAAATGAAGAAATTAGTGAATTAGATGAAGTCATCCAAAGAATTGAAGATAAAGAGCCCACGTCCTAAAAAGATTTTCAAAAACAAAAAAGTAATAAAGATTCACTACAAGAACAACAATGATAAACAAAATGCAGAGAAAACATTAACAGAATTGAATATAAAACATAAAGAAGCAAGACAAAGAAAATGGCATTTGGTTTTGCTAGGAGTCCCTGCATATTTTGATAATGAAAAAATTAAAGAACATTTAAATGATATTGCAGGTATGAATTTAGATGAAGAAAATATTGAAGTTCTCAAGAGAAAATCCCAAAAGTACAACAACAGCTTAGTCAACGTTAATATTAAGCTCCATACAAAACAAGCTTTAATTCTACTAAAGAAAAAAAACACATACATGGGCATCCGACGGGTCATAATCAATAGACGAGCAATCATACTAAGATGCCATAATTGCCAAACATTGGGTTATCACCAACACAACTGTGAACAAGATACAACATGTGTCAACTGCGGAAATAACCATAATACCAAAAATTGCGATGTCAGCGAAGATTTCTGTATAAACTGTGATTTTAATAATCACAGATATAATACTAACTATTCAGCTAATCACTGTGCCTTTGACATAAGCTGTTCATCTTATAAATGGGAACTAAGTGAGGAAATTAAGAGACTCAATATTTCTCCAGTTACAACACAAGAACCTAACTTCCAGAATAAGTTTAATCAACTGCATTAATTAAAAGAAAGAAGAAAAAAAAATTATAACCTTTTTAACTCATTTGCAACTCATTTTGATGAATCAACAAATCACAAATTATAATATTCCAATAATTGATAAAGCATCAAGAAACACGATTAATCAACATGCAATACAGTAGCACTCAACAGTCATCCTACAAGCAAACCTTAGAAAATCCAAGCCACCAACAAGTCTACTTAATATAGCATTTAAATGCTTCAGGCCAAACTTCATATTCACACAAGAACCTCACATCCAAAACAATACCATTACAGAAATAGTAGCAAACCGGAAAAAATGGTTGTCAAGCAACATGAAATCTGGAATTATACACACAGGAGGTCCAGATAACCCAACATTTATTATGACAACGAATAACACCATTTCCATAAAAACTAGAATTAATCAACAAATAATTGTATTAATTTCAGCATACTCCTCACCTACAGAAGATATCATGATAACACTCAAAGAATTAGAGCAGCAAATAAACAAAATAAAAAATACTCAATTTTACATAATAGCGGATCTAAATAGTCACAGTAAAACTTGGGCTACTCACATAACAATAGTAGAGGGAACAAAGTACAAGATTTTATCACCACAAGAAATCTCTTTCTACTCAATAAGCCTGACGATCCTCCAACATTTGAAAACGGAACCTACATAGGATGGCCTGATTTAATGATCACCTCTTCAAAACATCTGGCGAGCATTTCAAACAGAACTGTAATGAAACTTGAAAATGAAACTTTAAAGGATCATCGCTGGATTAACCTAATAATCGATAATTCAACAGAATATGTATCCTTAAAGCGTTATAAAACCAATTATGGAGGTTTTACTAAATTTAAAAAACATTTAAGACCACTTCTCCCCACCATAAAAAACAGCATATGTTTATCACAAAATAAAGATACTCTTAATGCTGCAACGGATAATCTAATCAACACAATCAGCGTTGCCTGCAATAAATCACTTAAAACAAAAAGCCATGCGTTTGAACCCAAATTATCATGGTGGACTCAGGGCTTACAAATAAAGAAAAAAGAATTAAGAGCAATTAGAAGAAGTTTACAAAGAACGCAAGAAACAGAAGATAAACAAAATATTACTAAACTTTATAATAAAAAGAAAGCAGTATATTTCAAGGAAATTAAGAAAAACATAATCAACTCGTGGAGAACCTTTCGCACAAACATAACCAAACCATTCGATAAGGCATACCAAGTAACTTTTAAAAATGAAGAATATCCAACTAATTTAATTGAGCAAGATGAAATTGCGACATCCAAAAACAATGCTCTAAATATCCAACAAAAAATTTATAAAACAACTAATCAAAAAATTGATACGATACACTGCAATAACTCAAACAAAGACAAAATGTTCGTTCAAGAAGAACTAGATAGAGCTATAACAACTCTACCGAAAAAGAAAGCTTTTGGAGTAGATGGAATAGACAATGAAATTCTAACACCAGATCACCAAACAGACTAAGAACTTTTCCTGTGCTTGGCTAATTCGTGTCTGCGTATAGGTTTATTTTCCCAAAGCTTTTAAAGTAGGAAATCTGATTCTTTTCCTTAAAAAAGGAAAAGACATACACAACATATTGAAATATAGGCCTATTACGCGTCTCCCTACGATTCGGAAATTAATAGAAAAATTAGTGACATCAAGACTGATGTTTCACCTAGAGACAAATAACTTACTAAGCGACCGACAATTTGGTTTCAGAAAAGGTAAATCAGTGGACGACCTTCTAATACAACTTTTTAGATACATAAAGAAACATAAAAATAAAGAAAAACATATACTCTCAGTAGACATTAAAGGAGCCTTTGACCATCTAAAGCATAATGATATACTAAATAGCCTTAATAATAAAAATTGTCCAAGTAATATTTTTAACATTTTTAAAAGCTTATTAACGGATAGACTAATTATGCTTCATACAGATGAGGGTTTAGCTTTAAACACAAACCATAGAAACTCCTCTGGGCTCGTGCAGTGGTCCTACCTCTTGGATAATCTCTGCTGATGAACCATTACAATTCAACTGGACGGAGGCTACGCAAAACCTAAAACACCCCACAGAAGCAGACGTCCAACAATTCGCTTTTGCTGATGACTTCAGATTTGTCATAACAGCTAAGACAGAATCAGATCTGGGCATTATAACAACAAATACATTAAATATCTTAAATAGCTGGGCCACTATGCATGGTCTTGAAATCTCAAAAGAGAAAACTACATACATTCTGATTAAAAGCAAACTAGTAAACGGCCCTGTAATAAAACTAAACAACACGAAAATAAAAAGATCCATATCAGTAAATCTTTTAGGTCTTATAATTGATGAACAGATTAACTGGTCAGAACATATAACAACACAAGGAAATAAAGCATCTGCAAAACTTCAAGCAATCCAAAGAATAGCATGAAGATCCTGGGGAATAAAATGAGAGCATAGACTAATTTTATATAAGGCATGTGTAGTCAGAATGTTAGCACACGGTGCAGCAATCTGGTGCTCAGAACCACAGCAATACATAAAAGACAAGATTGACTCAGTACAAAAGAAGTTCCTACTAAATATAACAGGCGCATGTAGGACAACTCCAACAAAAGCACTACAAGTTATCCTGGGTCTACCTCCTCTTCATCTAACATTGCAACAAGAAGCAATTAGAATTAGCTTGCTCAAAGATTCCTTTCACACAATTATTATAGACGATTTAAGTAATGAAAAAATAGATACAAAAATTAAACTCCAGACAATTCATCTTGCAGACTTTAACTTAAATACAACAGGCAATATTCAAATAAAACAAAAAACTGATAAAAATAGAAGAATTAATATTTACACAGATGGCTCGAAGATGGAGGCAGGAACAGGAGCCACCATAATAATCTTTAATGATGGCACGAAATCAAATACCATCAAAATGAAGTTTTACAATTGAAACACTATTTTTCAAGCCGAAACAAGAGCTATTTTAGAAGCAGTCCAAATAGCAAAAAATAACAGTAGAGATACAACAATTTGGACTGACAGTCTTTCTGCCTTACATGCTATCAAAAATTACAACACAACACATATTATTCAAAAAATCCAAAATATTTTAATCAATCATCCACAATTGGATAAAAGCACATGCTGGTCATATGGGTAATGAAGAGGCGGATAAGGCAGCAAAGGATGCAGTCACAGACACAAATCTTACATCGACAAATTTAGGAATGCCCCTATCATATATAAAAAAGAAGGAAAAAGAATTCATTTTAAATCATTGGCAACAACTGTGGACCACACACAAGTACGGAAGAGCGACTTACGAAATTCTTCTAAAAGTTTCTTTTAAAAATAGTAAATGGCCAAAAGAATTAATAATGTTCATAACTGAGCATGGTCCCTATAGGACATACTTGAAACGCTTTCAGTTGTCAAGACATAAACTTTGCAGTTGTGGAGAAATTGGCTCACCACTACACTACGCTACAAAATGCCTGTTAACAGAATCCTATCACTTTAAAATCCCCATGGAACAAAACATCATAGCCTGGAAGAAACAAATTATTAGTAATAAAACTCTTATAAATAAACTAATTAACTTAATTAACTTCATACAGAATTATGAACAATTTCTAACACCAAGCTAAAATTTACTACTATCCGACTAATAATCAATATTAAGATACATCCACCAGCAATGCTATCCATTACAATAGTGTTAAAACCGTATGCTACCCAGGTTTTCATATTAATCTACCCATATACTTTCTAAATTTTTAACATTAATTTGTTAGATATTTTCATGTCATGATCATAACAGTAAGCTCAAGCATAGTTTCGGTTCATACAGTTTATGAAATTATTACCATTTGTATCAAATTGTGTCAACTTTAAATGATATGTTTATATAATGCCCTAATGCCTTTTATGTATATATCTACTAGCAAACCATATTTAATTGAATGCATCTACATGAACAAATTGCCATAACCCGATTTTATAGCCTACCATCAATTAACATCAAGCTTATGTGCTTATGCACAACTACTACGAAGTTTTAATGAAATCATTTTTGACAACCGTTATTGAATTACCATGCATATATATAAATATACTAACAATTCCACAAATGTAAATTGTGCCTCAAATATAAATCCCCTTGTATATAATTTTCCAACTCCCCATATTTTTTGTATCATATTAGTGTTTTTCCTGCATTATCTCATGCAATGTATTTGTTTATCCAGACGTATTTTCATGATATTTAACCAAACTGCTTCTGTATAGTCACTATTTTTGACACTCAGCTCCCATGGGTCTTAAATGTCAATAATCAATATTCTATTATAGTTACACAATGTCTGATAATATCTGTTTCTCTAAATAATTGTATACATAATTAATAAATTTAAGGATCCTGACAGGAGATGAGGGCAGATGTTGGGCCTAGCTCTGGCGACGATGCAGATGCTAGGATGGGCTCGTGATTAGGGACTCATCGGGGGAAGCGTGGTATGTCGCCGTTGAAACTGTCTGCTTTATTGGCCACAGTATTTCTTTCTGATAGATGCCCCCTCCGGGGACATAGGTGCAGAGCTGTGAGCCGGCGTCCATGTCCATGTTACATAGAATCTTATAGTGCATTTAATAATTTGGCTAGGGACTGTATCGATACACAATTTTTAAAATGGCCATTACTACTCCTATTTAAGATAATAAAAAATATTCATTGCATGGATTTACAGTGAAATGAACAGATTTTATAAATTCCTTGCTAGATTCTTTAAATTCTTACATTTGTAACTAATATCTATTTGAAGTGAAAATAAATTTTTAATATTTGGATTATTTGGATTTTTGTAAGGCATATTTGTTGAAAGCTGCTTCAACACAAATGAAGTAACAAATTATATTTATGTTATTGAATAACATGCTTGGATTTTTTTATAGTACCAATTTTGTTTGCTAAAAAAGTACCCGCCTAAAAGTTGCATTAATCTTAGTGATATCCATTTTCAATTCTTAACTAGTAAATTTATGCAAGAAATTACCATTTACAAAACATTAAGGGTAAACCGAAGATACTATTTTACTAAAGCACATCGAAAGTAAAACGAGGAAAATTAATATAAAAAAAAATATCTGCGTCTATTTTCAGATAAATGATCTCGTTAAGTTGCGTCTATTTTCAGGTAAAAGATCTCGTTAATAAATTGACAAAATTAAACTTAAAATAATAGAAAAATATGCTATAACTTTTACTGCCTATACTTCTTTTGTTTTCGGTGTATTTTGGGACTATTTGGCTCACAACGTGATCATTGTGTTTTGAGACTCTTTTGAGTAGTATCTTTTGATTTCTTGTATGCGTAACTTGGAAATTTGTAAAATGTGCCTAATCTCGATGCTGGAACAATAATATTCTAACACTAAAGTATGACAGTGAACGGCTTAGAACATGGACAAACAGTAATAAACATCTAAAAAGAGGCCAAATTGGGACTGCCAAAAAATCGAGTTCTTTTTAAATCTAGCAACTATGTTACCATTTTTAACAATACATCTATGAATAACTAAAACAAATTTTCCCTTCAAACTCACCAAATATCTTATGAAATACAGCAGATTTGAGCACAGAAATAATATTATTTATTTATTTTATTAAAAACAAAATTATCAACTTGAAAATATCGCCTCGTAGAATAAGCTGTAGTGTGCAGGCAGCTGTATTCTTTCTAACCGGTAGTAGAGCAGGTCAAGAGTTAGTGTTGTTTACATTAATATTAAAATCACCATCCTTTTATTATTGCATTATTCTCGATTTAAGAACATGAAAAAAATTCAATTATCATAATAGTCGCAAAATGTGTTTCAAAATTGACTCCAAAAAAATCGTTTTTCTTGCTGAGAGTATGAAAGATGAATGTCAGTAAATGAATGTGCTCACACCACTTACTGGTGTGAAATTTTATGGAAAGAAACCCATTTCATACTATTTAACAAAATGATTACAACTCACAAAGAATTCTAAAAATTTTCTAATTTTAAGTAATCACACTAATTGTATTGTGATATAATAATATACAAATGATAATATTTCAACTAGTTATTTTTTTTAAATTGTATCATATTGAATAATTTATCATTTTTATTAATATGTGTTAAAAATATTATAATTTGTCATAATTATCAAAAAATTAACCTTTTGAAAGACTAGTGTTAATAGATACATTACTCATAAAAATATTATTATGTGTTATATACTATTGTATACTATTATATACTATTATGTATTATATACTATAATTCATTGCATTTATAATTTAAAAAATATAAAATATACCTGCCAACTTGTTTCGATGTATCAGAACATTTTTATTTCAACATTTAGAGTGGAATTAAATTTTATGATGCAACATTTTATTATTGATTTAATAAATTTAATTTAGAATGATTTTGTTCACCACTACATGCAAACAATTTTAAACATATATAGGAAACCTATAAATTGTGCAAAAAAGTTTTTAAAAGTGAGCAATTTAACTTTATCTTAGAAAAATAATCATCAATTGTCTGCTTTCAAAATTTTTTAGAATGTTTCTCTTGAATCATGCAGTTCAATACATTATTTTTATTGTTAGGACTACTCTCCAGAAATTTAATTTCAAAATATTCTGTTCGGGGACTGGAAAATTTTGTGGGCCTTGGGCCTGAATCTGTCTTGATCGGTCCCTGAATGTTTTTATATATTTAACATTTTCATCCATTTAACATTTTTATATATTTATTATATATTAAACAGGTGATTAAGAATTAAATGCATTCTTTAAAAAGTAATGAAAATCACGTCTCCACTCCAAACTAATCATCATGTAGATTAGGGAAAAGATATACCATGTGATTGCTATTTTATCATGGAAGCCAACTCAGAGGACAAGGAAACCCTTAAGTTAAGAACTAATTTTTCTGTGAAGGGCTTTTAAGAACTGAGTTTGCGTTACTTGAGTGATAATTCTATTTATATTATTCTACTAATTCTATTAATATTATTCCATTAATTTTTCATGTGTACTATAAAAAAATATACAATTGTAAAGTTCAATTTTTTAAAAATTTGTCTACCATATTAAATTTAATGACAATTAAATTAATACCAAGGTGGCCCTTGGACGACTAGATTTTTATTGCTAAATTAAACCCTACAAATGACCTAAGTATCTCTAAAGTTATAAAATAATCTTCTTAGTATTTCTTGAGAAATTAATAAAAATGTCAAAATCTGAAAGTGTCTCACCTATTATTGTAGGGCAGTGTGTATTATTGTTACTCAATAGTTGTATTCTCTGCTGAATAATTACTCGCACAAACATGCGGAAGTAGAGCGTCTATCAATAATCCACAGTAAATCATTCTTATCTCTAAGAATATTTTAAAGTCACATTAACTTAATTTTGATAGACTATAATCAAATGATCACTGACAAAGTGTCCATCTTTAGGGTTTAAAAGACCTCAAAAATTAATAATTTCTGATTTTTTTTTCTTAAATTTAAATTTTATCTATTGAGAGATATTTAGAGATTATCTATTCAGAGATACATATACGGTCGATTTCATTCAAATTTTGTAATATGCCATTTAAAGTTAAGTTTAAAATAATGTAAAAAATGTGAATACTTTACAAATTTGACCGCTGTCCAGATTTAGCTATTGGGGCCATATTTTCCAGACAGCCACCTCGTATTTTGATAGTCTAAAAATCAAGTTCGAGAAAAAAAAATATGTTTCTTCAGAGAAAGAACGTTTTTCCGTAAGGTTGTGTAACACAATTAATCGTTAGCATATTTGATGTTTTTTGCCTCTATGAATCAATATGATCGGTCTTTAAATCGTGAAAATCCAATCTTTAAAATAAAAGTTCTTCAGAGGGATTTCATTTATATTATACGCCTTATACATGTAAGAACATTATTTTCAAAGTTTAATGCGAGTGTTTGTATATATATATATATATATATATATATATATATATATATATATATATATATATATATATATATTCTCATAGAATATGTACTCATTTGGCCCCAATAGCTAAATATGTATTTTCGCCTAAACTTTGAAAATAATGTTCTTACATGTATGAGGCGTATAATATAAATGAAATCCCTCTGAAGAACTTTTATTTTAAAGATTGGATTTTCACGATTTAAGGACCGATCATATTGATTCATAGAGGAAAAAACATCAAATATGATAACGATTAATTGTGTTACACAACCTTATTCTATGAGTACATATTCTATGAGAAATAATATATATATATATATATATATATATATATATATATATATATATATATATATATATATATATATATATATATACTGGAATTTCAGCTAGGAAATTCTAATGTACGAAATATTCGTAAAGGTTCGTAAGCATTAAAAATAGTCTTGAATGTATGCACACACTGTAATTTTCTTCAATTTTTGAAGTTTTATCTGATTTAATTATATAATCAATAATCTGAAGAATATGTAAGCAACTAGGATTAATATTTTTTCCCCTTTAAGTTTAGAATATTTAGTAGATTTGGCTTAAAAGTATGATCTTTATGCAACAATTAATCAGTATGACGACTTTTATTAAACGATTAAAAAAATAATAAAAAAAAACATGGGGTGCTCTGTTGCTTACACGAACTTTAGTTATTCGCTTTACGGGTTTGAAGTCAAAACACACAAAAAATGCAATATGATCATTTTCTAGAATCAAGGAAGCTTTGCAATCATCTGAAATACACTTATAATAGATTTTCGTCCTGTGTTTCATCTTTATTCTAAATAAAAATTCATTAAATAAAACTAATTTGCCACCTCGAGTTGATTCGACATACTCAAACTGAGCCATTTTGTTTGCATGTAAATCTTGGAGTCAACCTTAAAAAGTGATAAAGATAGTGGTGTTCTCTCTCCCCTCTTTTACAAACAAAACTGGAAATTCAACTCCTTATCAACCCATACCCAATATAGCAGGTGCTCATAAAATATTTTTTTTTTTGTTTTGTTAATTTTTAATACTTTTTATTCGTGTACTGATTCACTCTTACTCTTTCACTTATTTAACACTACAATATTTTAAATAGTTAACTTTTTTACTCGGAATTTTTATATTTTTTTCATTATTTAATAATAATTTAAGTCAAAATAAGTGAAAATATTATATTTAGCATATTAAAAATTTATGGTTACGAAATACAACATGAAACACCGTTGTCTCTCCTGCGTTAAAATTAAAATTTTCCAAACATGACACTTCCAAACAATCTTCAAATGTGCACTTATTTAGATTTAAATTAAGACAAACAATTATTCATTATTGAAATTAAAAAATTATTGATATATTTTTATTTTTAAATAAGAATTATTGATACACTTTTATTGAAAAAAATTCTTTCTAATAACGCTTTAAAAAAATGCACAAATTATTTCCTGATAATCAGAATGAATTTTTAGTAACTATTCGAGTGTTTTTTATAATTAAAAAATACCTAAATACATTTTTGCTTATAATTAGAGCGTCAGAAAAAAAATTAGAAAACGGACACCAGTCTCCAATCTGCGTCAAAAGATTATTAATATGCTACCTTTGTAATTTTTCGCCTACAATTTACGACGACGACAAATGAACCAACCGCAACGAAAGCATTCTTTTTTTTAAAAAAATTGAAAGCATTCCTTTATAAAACTTAAATGCCACGAATATCTTTTTCGAAAAATATTTAGTTTTTCAATCTTTTTTTTTTATTATTTTGTAAAAAAAAATTTTAATTGAGTCTTTTAATGCTTATGAGTTTTTTGAATATTACATAGTAAGAAAATTTTAATCATAAAGCATCTTTATGGTAATACCATGCTACTATTCATAAAGCACTTTATGATCGGTAGCATCTTCAGTTGAATTCCATAAATAACTATCATTGTGGTATACTGATTTTTTTTTCACTATCACTTTAAGTCTTCAAAAAAAAAAAAAAAAAAAGAAAGAAACAAATTCTATAGTTTGATTATTCCAGCATTTTCAATCGGATAATGCAATGCAGTATGTCCTTTAAATTTAAGTAGTATTAAAATTGCACGAAAACACACGCTATGTATAGATAATCTTCAAAAAGTTAGCATCGGAGTTCCCCCCTTCTCGTCATTTTAACTCTACCCGAGACTAAAACACTCGAAAACGTCGTGTAATGTTTTAACTCAATTTTATAGAGTGAAAGAAAGATTATTATTTTGTTAAAGAGATAGAGTGGTCGAGAGAATAATTTTACGAGAACTGAACGAACAATTTAAAGCTTGCGTCTTGAATTGCAGATGATACTAATTTTTATAAAATTATTTTTAAAATCTTAATCTTAAATTTCTTTACTTTTTACTGATTTATCCCTTCTGTAAATTTGTAAATTCTGTAAATTTGTTTATTCTGTAAATTCTGTAAATTGCGCCCTTCAGTGAAATAGTGGCTCAAGTTCGCCTAGGGGAAGAACCACTTCAGTGCTACTCTAGAGTAGCATTAAAGTGGTAACATAAAGTAGTGTAGTGTGTGTACCACTACAAAATATGCAATTCCAATTCACTAGTATATGAGACATGTTAACTCGATTCTATGATGGGGTACCTTTTCATAGATGGAAGTTGGCATTGTCTCTGACTTCTCTCCCCACATTGGTGACCTTCGGACGTGATGTGAACACGCCTTCCTTGACAGAAACTCCCACTTCGATTTGAAAACGCCTACTTCGATAGATGGCCCACATTTAACTTGCTACTTGTGACTGCAACATTATTCACCACCTCACGCAGTTGCTACTCAGTCTCGATCACACACAACTTCGGCCTGTATACCCTCTACTGCTAATGTAAACACAGGAATGGCCACGTTTGTGAAGTTAATACAGCTCTCACGATCAGCATTTGAAAGTACGGTGATCTTAATACAACTCTCCCGGTTTCTAGCAAAACAGCAATGAATCAACTAGTTGCATCCATTCATCGAATTCTATCACAGATAAAAAATTTTGGTGGGGGAGTACTGTAAGATGTCTACCACTACAAAAATACAATTCCAATTCACTTGTATATAAGGCATGTTAACTCGATTCTGTGTTAGAGTACCTTTTCATACTTGAAGGTTGACATTACCGATGTGACTCTCCCCACAATGACAATATTCTAAAATAAATTTTATTTTAAAAATTTCTTATATAAAAGGCAATTACCTGCTTCGGGAAGAAGAAACATTATAACAACTGCATCGATTAAAATTACAGTTCCAATACAAAAAAAGGGTAATTTGAAACCCCCAAGCTATAAAAAAAGGAAAAATTAACGAAATAAATTTAACAATAACAAATAAAATAAAAATATTAAGCAATAAATAAAATATGCATATCTAATTTCAAACAAATACTCAAAAAATTAAAAAGCTATATTTTCAAGAAAGAAATTCCCTATCAATTCTGTAAACTTAATTGAGAGTGCTAAAAACTCTATTAACGAAGCTCCCGATAATGAGTTCGTTATATGGAAAATGCGTTAAACAGAAAATCACTTTTTGAAATACAACTCAAAACAGGTTTTAAATTCATAATTAAAATAGCAATTAATACATCTTTATATTGAAAGCTAGTATTTATTTTATAAATCTTAGCCATAAAAGAAATCTGCATGGAAAGCAGGAATGGAACAAAACATTATCCGGTGTTACACTATCATGCTACATACATTTTCAACTAAAAAAAAGCTAAATTTATGTATAAAATTATGGCCGCATTTATTTGCTGTATAAAATCATAGCTGCAAAGTAATTTTTAACATACATTACCAAATGAGCTCTTAAGTTTAATTGCTACTGATAAAATCAGTTAATATAGTTTTTCGTTTGAAATGCAAGCAAAAAGAGAAAATGGTTTTACTGCTTTCTCTAAAAGTTGAGTAGCTTCGAAAATCAATTCAAGGTCATTTCTCCCATAAAATGCGTTAACAAGTTTGAAATGTTTCCAAATATTTTGAGGAATATGGAAAGTGTCTCTCCAAGAAAATTTCGTTAAATAGAAAATTCACTTCTCTATTTGGAAGTTATTTTAAGAAGAAATTTCCTAAATGTTCTTGGTTTCTCGAAAAAATTTGCAAAATGGAGAAATTCGCAAAATGGAAGTTCGTTAAATAGAAGTCCGACTGTATTTGAATCATTATGCAAAGCTTGAAAAAATTTAAATGTGAAAAATATGTCAACGGAAGACCTACAAAATTATAACCGCATTGGCAATTTTTATAACAAATTTTATACTCTAATTTTTTGAAACAGCTGCAATAATATAAAGCTAAATAATTAATAGCTGTAGTAATATTAATAAGTAGCTAATTATAATAGCTGTAATAATAAATAGCTGTAATAATAAATAGCTGTAATAATAAATAGCTGTAATAATAAATAGCTGTAATAATAAATAGCTGTAATAATAAATAGCTGTAATGATAAATAGCTACAATAATAAATAGCTGTAATAATAAATGGTTGAAATGATTCTTTAAAATTACGTTTCTAAAAGTGCTAAGAAAAAACTTTTATATTAAAAAATATCACTTGAAGCGTTTCACTTGAAAGATGACAATTGTATATTATTGAGACAGTTTGTATAGATTTGAAATATAGGCATAGATTTTATAACCTTCTAAACTATTATCTTTAGTTTTTAGAATAATTCACTAATGATATTTCAATTTATATTTGGCTATTCCAAACCATTGAAGACTGAAGAGGATATTCATTTACTTGTAATATTGTTACAAGTATTAAATTCAATTCCGTTTAGTAAATAGATTAGAATGTGTTTATTTAAAAAAGTGTAAACATAGTCTTACCTCGTATAGAGCACCTCCCAACACAGGTCCTAATATAATTGCTACACCAAGACACATTTCTAAAATAGCCTATAACACAAACAAAGAAGTATTTTTTAAATGTATTTTTAAGCAGTAGTATAATTTATAATTTATTATATTTTATGCTCTGTATGTGAAAGGGGTCGCATTCATTTATTTCATCGACGATCACTTCATCGACAGGCCATTTCATCGACACCACTTCATCGAGAGGCCATTTCATCGACACCACTTCATCGACAGGCCATTTAATCGACTAGGTCATTTCGTCGACAGGGTCATTTCGTCGACAGGGTCATTTCGTCGACAGGTCATTTATCGACAGGGTCATTTCGTCGACAGGGTCATTTCGTCGACAAGTCATTTCGTCGACAGGGTCATTTCGTCGACAAGTCATTTCGTCGACAGGGTCATTTCATCGACAGGGTCATTTCGTCTACAAGTCCTTTCGTCAACAAGTCAATTCGTCGACAGGGTCATTTCGTCGACAGGGTCATTTCGTCGACAGGGTCATTTCATCGACACCATTTCATCGACAGGCCATTTCATCGACAGGGTCATTTCATCGACATGGTCATTTCATCGACAGGGTCATTACGTCGACAGGGTCATTTCGTCGACAGTGTATGAAATGATTTATTTTTCACACATTTCCTAGGCATTCTATAGATTGTCAAATGAGAAACCGGCAAAGTATAAAATACATCTCCGATTCGTTTCAAATTTCACTCGGCAAGGCTCGTGACTTTTGACGCGTGGCTCGTGACTTTTGACTAATAAAAAAAATAATTTTTTTCTGTGCTACATGGAAATGGAGGAATTGAATGAAATTTACATGGAAAAATTTAATGAAATGTAATTTAAAATGTCATTCAAGCCTGCCATGTTGCAACAAGTAGGTTAATTTCATATTTTTTATATGAAAATTTTGTTTCCCTTACTAAAAGAATACAATTAATATCTAAACAAAATGAACAAAACTTCTTTTAAAAAAATGCGCTAAAAAGCAGCAGAATTTTCAAAAAAAGAGAGAATAAAAATAGAAATAAATGTAGAAAAGGAAAAAAACAAAATTAAAAATATGACCACTGAAGCCGACGTCTTCAGGGGGTACCGGCCCCAGTGGCCAAAAAACAAAACCTCTTGAGGAAGGTTTTTAGGCTTTTGCCTTCTTCCTCAATAGAAAAGGTTTTGTTTTTTGGCCACTGGGGCCGGTACTCCCTGAAGACGTCGGCTTCAGTGGTCATATTTTTAATTTTGTTTTTTTCCTTTTCTACATTTATTTCTATTTTTATTTTGTTTCCCTTAATAAGAAAGGCTTAAATTTTGTTTTGCATAACTTTTAATTTTCTTTCCATATTTTGAATAAATGTTTTTTTCAATGGCACTCTTAGTATTTTTTCAGAATAACATTTTCATTTTGAAGTAATGCATGTTTCTGTGAATGACCGAAATCGGTAGTTTTACAATTATTCGATATTTTAATTCTTACTGACGATAGATCAGAAGAAACATCAGTGTAGGGTATACCAGGCAAATGTATACCGGGCAATGGCACTTGACCTTAAAAAAAACATCAGTGTAGGGTATACCGGGAAAATGTATACAAAGCAATGGCACTTAACTAAAACTAGTAAGACTGGACCTTTGGTAAATGTCCGATATATATATACTAGGTCTAGTAAAGCGCCATTGCCCGGTATACCTTACACTGATGTTTTTTTAAGGTTAATAAGTGCCACTGCCCGATATACATTTGCCCGGTATACCCTACACTGATGTTTTTTTTAAGGTCAAGTGCCATTGCCCGGTATACATTTGCCCGGTATACCCTACACTGATGTTTTTTTAGGTCAAAGGTCACTGCCCGGTATACATTTGCCCGATACTCCAAACACTGATATTTCTTCTAATCTATCGTCAATTAGTATTAAAATATCGAATAAATGTAATTATATCCACGAATAAATTAATATCAAATCGGATATAATAAATATTTCGGACATTTACCAAAGCGACTATGTGATTGTCAACATTCATCGGTGAAAGTCAACAACCACCGAATTCACTCAGTCACAGTAACATGCACACAATTTACATTATAGCCTCATCAGGACGTTTATTTCATACTTTGCCTAAATAGCATCCGGCCTTGTATAGAATTCGGCATTCTATACAACGGCTAGGTAAAGTAAGTAATACTTCTCACATTTCATACTTTGCCTAAAAATGTCAGGCATTCTATACAATGCCGGCATTTCATGCTTTGCCGGTAACATATATATATAAATTTTTTATTTTCATTTTTTCTACATTTTAGTTTTGAGCCTCCTGGCTTGTTCAGGCCGAAAATAATCAAAATTTTGATTGGCGATAAGTTGTGCTAATAGTGGTCAGAAAGCGTTCGAAAAGTGTGTTTTCATCCTGTACAGAAAATCAGTTAAAAAATTTGAGCAATTAAATTAGTCAAATTTTAATTGCAAGATTTTTCTTTTCTTTTTTGTAGAGTAAGAGTTATTTATTCTTGCGTTTAAATTCCTGGTTTGATTTTTTGTTCATTTTCTTTTAAACAGAATGTGTCTAATTTAAATCCTGCAAATAAAAAATGAATCAATTCATCATTTATTTACTACTATTATTATTATTATTAAATTATACTATTATTATTTAATTATAATAATAATATTATAATTCAATAATAGTATAATTTAATAGTATTAGGTTAGAATTATTAGTAGAAAAAACATATTTTGTGAAGAGCAAACACTAACACGCTTGCAACGTTACGCCTGTGTTTCTAAACATTTTTGGCAAGGTGAGTAGCACTTTAAATATTGTAGTAGTCTACAACCTCCTCGGAAAATACCTAAATATCATTTTTGCGTTCCTATACTTCTTCAAATCCTCTAATAGTGGTAACGAAACTAAGACTAAGTTCGATTGTTCGAATAGGCATATTCGTGTCCTAATGTTACAGATGATGAATAAAAAGTTTAAAATTGCTATTAAAGTGAACAGTAAGAAATTACTTTTCCACCATAAAAAAACCTAGAATTTTTTTTACTTATGCAGATATAATTATTAGGTCCATGATTATTTTCATTTCTGTGAGAATTCGACTGAAGTCTATGTTTGTGTTAAAATGTATGTAAGAAAGCTGAAACATTTTACAGCTATAAATGTAGCCTTTCCCTCCTTGAAATAGTGTCTAAATTTTCATTGTAATATATTTTTATTACCTTTAATTCTAAGAATATCTTATTTTATTAATTTTATTTGATATTAAGAATAATTTGATTGCTAACGTCACACTATATTAACTGTTGACCACGGTCCGGATATCATGCTTGGTCATGTTCTGAAGACAGTCCTTACCTATCCTGAAAATAAATTTAGATACAGAAAAGTAGATTTTGATACATCAACCGTCCTCTATTAAACGCTTCTCAACTACCTATTAATTAATTTAAAAACCGAGCTTCTTTTAGTGCGATTGGAAAAATACACAGCCATAAAGAATTTTACTTTAGTATAAAAATTAAATAATAGCATTTTTCTAATTAATAATAAAAATATTCAGATTAAATTTCTAAAATCGTTTCAGAATTACGCATGACACTATCTACGAAATGACCCTGTCGACGAAATGATTTGTCGACGAAATGACCCTGACGAAAAAATGACCCTGTCGATAAAATGATCCCGTCGATGAACTAATCCTGTCGATGAAATGACTCTGTCGATGAAATGACCCTGTCGACGAAATGACCCTGTCGACGAAATGACCCTGTCGATGAAATGGCCTGTCGTCGAAACAACCCTGTCGAGAAAACGGCCTGTTGACGAAATGACCTAGTCGATGAAATGGCCTGTCGATGAAATGGCCTGTCGATGAAGTAGTGTCGATGAAATGGCCTGTCGATGAAGTGATTGTCGATGAAATGAACCAGACCCGTCAAGCGCGGCATGTGACGTAGAGATCGCCGTGACATCCATGAAGAAGTGAACGCTCAGTTGATTAATGGATTTGCTCACTCCTATCAAAACATTTTAGTAAAACACTAGCATTTTAACTATTTTGCTAAAATAATTTGTTTAAATTATGTAAGATAAACATAACGAAATGGCTGTCGACGAAATGACTTGTCGACGAAATGACCCTGTCGACGAAATGACTTGTCGACGAAATGACCCTGTCGACGAAATGACCCTGTCGACGAAATGACCCAGTCGATGAAATGACCCTTTCGACGAAATGACTTGTCGACGAAATGACCCTGTCGATGAAATGGCCTGTCGACGAAATAACCCTGTGGAGGAAACGGCCTGTCGACGAAATGACCTAGTCGATGAAATTGCCTGTCGATGAAGTGGTGTCGATGAAATGGCCTGTCGATGAAGTGATTGTCGATGAAATGAACCAGACCCATGTGAAAGGGTTAATGTGAAAATTGTTGGAAATATGATCGAGATTTAAGCATTTTCAGCCACTCTCATAGGTTTATTTATTTATATTTAGTAGATGACGAAATGTCGTCATAATGTGTATCGATAAGATCTGTCTATTGTTATGTAGTGTCTCGGCTACCATGGTATTACGGATCACTTTTAATACTTTTGAAAAGGTTGTAAAAGCAGTAAAGTGTTATAGCTTTAAAGTGTTATAACAATATCTCAAAGATAACTCTTAAATTATGTATAACAGTTAACTGTAACCATGACAAAATATGCTTATTTAGACCAGAAAACGCACTTTTTCTGAAGAAACATACCTCTTTTTCATCAAATTTTGATTTACCACCCCAAAAATAGGGATTAGTTAAACTTTGAAAAGCTTTCTTTTAACCACTATAATGGTTTTAAGTTTTGTTACTCTAATGCTATTTTAATTTGTCACACCTCTCTTCACATCTTTTGATTGAGTAGTTAAATTATAATATTTCTTTCATAAAAAGTTATAAACTCTCAGCTTAAAGACAAAACTGTAATATATTGAGGAATTTAGATAAAATAAATAAATTTTAGGAATTAATTTGTTATTGATAAGAAAATTTTTGAATTGTAAGGTACACAAGTTTTTATATATTCTGAAATTTCAATTTTTTTTTTTTTTTAAGAAAAATCTAATTTTTCAATTGATATTTGTCATTTGATTAATAAAAAAAGTTCTTAAAAATAAATTAAGAAATAATAATGGAATGGTGATGAAATGACATTCCATTTTGTGAATATATCGCAATCTACGTCATTCGAAATCAGCCTATAAAGAAAAGAGCTTAGTCCCCTTCTATAATCATTAATTTGTGAAATTAGGAAACGCTTATTATAATTATAAAACTCTCTAAAACAATTTAGAGAGTTTTCAAACATAAAAACAGGTAGATATGTGGTTTCTACCAATTTAGATAAAATAAATAATTATTTAGATAAAATAAATAATTTTTATTAATTAGTTTGCTAATGATGAGAAACGTTTTGAATTGTAAGGTACTCAAGTTTTTAAATATTCTGAAATTTTAAATTTTTTTAAAACAAAAATCTAATGTTTCATGTAATTAGATTAACAAAAAAAGTTCTTAAAAATAAATTAAGAATTAATAATGGAATGAAGATGAAATGGCATTCCATTTTGTGAGTATATCGCAATATCTACTCTACGTCATTCGAATCAGCCTATAAAGAAAAGAGTTAATTCCGTTCTTTAATAATTAATAATGGAATGATGATGAAATGGCATTCCATTTTGTGAGTATATCGCAATACCTACTCTACGTCATTCGAATCACCCTATAAAGAAAAGAGTTAATTCCCTTCTTTAATCATTAATTTATGAAATTAAGAAACGCTTTTGTTTTAGAGAATTTCCAAACATAAAAACTGGTAGATAGGCATCTTTATTTTATTTGGAATTTTCTTTTCCTCGTAATATATATTTTAGTTTTAAAATATTTTTCCAACCGTCATCCTTGCTTATCAATTGACAGAGTCATTCAAATTTTTATTTTTATGAATATGAAGGTCACGTTTATAGTCAAAGAATTAAAAATTCGAAATATATAAATTAATGAAACATATAAATAATATAAATAATATAATAATTACTTATTTATAATTATAAAGAGTGACGAAAATGTAATTAAGCAACTATCGCAGAAAACTGTTTTCCGAGAATGCCCAAAAATGGATAACTACATGCTTTCTTTGCATAAAAGTACTATAATAAGTACAATATTCAATTGATTAATAAACTTGTTTAATAATTTCAATGAGAAATAAAAGGCTACTGTTGCTTGAAAAAAAAATTTTCAGAACGTACAATGCATGGGGTACTCAGGATAACGACATTCTAGCATTCATTTAGTCTTTGAAAATTTGTTCATTTTAAGAGTTTATTAATAAAGATAACGAATAAATCAAATCATTTTTTTTTTCTTTTAATGAAAAATAATTCAGCGTACAAACTTCAGTCTATCCTAAAATCTTATTAAGCACCTGATTCAAACTTTAATTTTCACTTTGTATAAAAAAATATACTATATATATATATGCGTGCGTGCGTGCGTGCGTGCGTGCGTGCGTGCGTGCGTGCGTGCGTGCGTGCGTGCGTGCGTGCGTGCGTGCGTGCGTGCGTGCGTGTGTGCGTGTGTGTGTGTGTGTGCGTGCGTGTGTGTGTGTGTGTGTGTGTGTGTGTGTGTGTGTGTGTGTGTGTGTGTGTGTGTGTGTGTGTGTGTGTGTGTGTGTGTGTGTGTGTGTGTGTGTGTGTGTCTTAAAATAGATTTTTCTTTTAATTTTAAGACGTAGAAATCGATCTCTCACGAAGAGCCATAAAAAGTCAAGATGCCAATTAAAAGAGTATTTTTTTTAAATTAATAGGCAATAATTCTTAGAAAAATACGCATTAAGAAAATCCCAAAAATGAATGGCGTCATATTTTTAACAAATTAAAATCTCTAAATTTTCACATTTGAATGGATATTCTTGCAACCAATTCCCTTTCTGAATCCCCGTTTAAATATCAGGAGCCAGCAAAAATTCGTGGCTTTTTCATGGCTAGATAAATCTGTGCCAAATTCCAACATCCCTGCCATGGAAACCCCATTATTGTAATCCGTGCGAAAATCCAACGAAAGCTGTTAAATAAACTTTATATGAATTAATAAAATGCCTATATTCGTTTGAATTAGCCAAAGTCTCTTTATATTATCTAGCCTATAAGGCATATTATATATATATATATATAAATATATATATATATATATATATATATATATATATATATATATATATATATATATATATATCTTGTCGTTGTGAGGAGAGAAGTTATAGGCAATGTCTTCCTTCATTTATGAAACGGTACCCCATCATGGAGAGTTAACATGTCTTATATACTAGTGAATTCGAATTGTATTTTTGTAGTAGTAGACACACTACAGTACTCCCCAACCATAATTATATTAGTGATAGAATTCAATAAACGGATACCACAAGTTGCTTCATTGCTGCTTTGTGAGAAGCCGGGGGAACTGTATTAAGATCACAGTACTTTTGCTGATCGTGGGAGCTGTATTAAGTTCACGGTCGTGGTTGCTCCTGTGCTGCCATTAGCAGTCGAGTGTATCCAGGCCAACGTTGTGTGTGATCGAGATTGAGTAGCAGGTGAATAATGTCGCAGTCACAAGCATGGCTGAAAGCCCTTATATAGCAAGACGGAAAATAGAAAAAGATGGTCCGTAAGTCATTTCATTTTAGCATTTTTCTCGAGAAAAATAAAATATCTGTAACTATCAAGATTTCTTTTATACTTTCAGCATATATATAAAACTACTTCTTTTCCAAGATAAAGTAGATATTGATGAAAAGTTTAAAACAAGAATAAGTAAACTCCTCCAAAAAACTGGCTATAACCGAAAAGGTTTTACTACCAGCTTTTCCTCTTTTCCGTCTCGCTTTCACCCTTGATCACCTTGGCAAGTTTTATTTGGACAATCTATCGAAGTAGGCGTGTTCATATCGAAGTGGGAGTTTCTGTCAAGGTAGGCGTGCTCACATCCCGTTCAAAAGTCAACAATGTGGAGAAAAGAGACCATGTCAACCTTCATCTATGAAAAGGTACCCCATTATAGAATCGAATTAACATGTCAGTGAATTGCAATTGTATCTTTGTAGTGGTAGACACACTACATCGTGTTGAGTTCACTCTTTTATTCCTTCGTTCAAGCCTGAAGTAAATTAAAATATCGTAAAATACTACATTATTATATTCTCTTAGAGAAAACTTTCATACTATGTTCTATCAAAATGAGAACATCGCACATAATATTTATAAACAATCTTGTGCATTTGATTTAGATGTGTTAATAATAAAAACATAATTATGAGTCTCTCACTTTTGCAGAAGATAGGAACGCAATTTAAGCTTTTTAAGAAAGCTGTTTAAAAATCTGATATACATTTGAATAAACATCAGCATATCAGACATCATATTTTGTATTATTAATGCGTTAAATTTAAAATTGGTGTATTTTGAAAAAAATACGGGATGCTTAAACTTCCGTAAATAAATATATATAATAATAATATCGAAATGAATGGAATAAAGATAAATATAGGAAGGGCACCCATAAAAACTGAACTCGCATTAATAAACTATTTGAAGGTAGGATTTTTGTGAAAAAGTTATTGTATTACGAAATTTTTTGCTGAAATAATGTAACTTAAAATAATAATTAAAAAAATTCCGATTGTATTTCACACATTAGATTGTAAGTCACGTAACAAATGCTCCCATTGCAAATGATTAAGTGGGGCTTGGATTGGGCCCAGGACTCACGTTCGTGAGAATGGGGATTCGAATCCTGCCGGCCGAACACTCCCCGTGTAATAAAATCAACCCTTTAAATTCGTCAGGTCACAAAGTCCTCCATGTTCCCATATTAAATAATACCTCTGGGAGTACAGAATTTGAGATTGATCATTCGCTGGTTCAGTTCAAAATTACGATCTGTGGAGGAATTAATGAATGTGTCAATGGGTTTACCCTATAAAACAGGCGTGACGTATGGGTGTGGCAGAAGTTGAATTCTTATTCATAGATGGCGCCACTGGAAAACAAGAGCAATCACACTCCCTCTGTCTTAATGGCCGACAGCAACAACAAAAGGGATTAAACATTTAAGCTAAGTGAACATTGGCTTCCACTTTAAATTAAGAATGAATAATGTGTACTTATTTTTTCGCATGTATAAAATTTTATCATAAATAATTTTAGTGAATACGAATAATTTGCTTAACCAAAATAATTATTAATAATGGAATCATATTAATGCCTCTAATTACCTTTTCAATAAAAATACCGCCTGTCCTGAAAGGCAACAACCAATAAGTAGAAATCTGGAAATAAAACTTTCGATCCGCAAAAAATACCTAGTGAAGCCTTATTTTTTTCATTGCAATGTATATATTAAGTAATCCTTTATTATGTAATCTACTATTTACTCTTTAAATATTAATAACCACATAATTATAGATCCAAATCTTTATATTAATTATCTATCACGGTGATGAAACAATATATAATGTTGCGCTTCTATGATAAAAGCTAATCATGAAATGTTATCAGTTTTTATTATTTTACCTACTCAACCGGGAACAACCGTGTTAAGTTTCATTTTTGTCTTTACTAGCATATTTTTTTCATGGCGAAAAACAAATTCCAAAAATCAAGTTTTGTTTTTGAATTTATTCGATTTAAATGAATAAAAAGAAGGATATTTCGGTATTAGAATGCTGGCAAAATCACTCCGCCCATATAGCCGGGAAAAAATTTTCTCACTTTTTATTTGAGGATTAATTTATTTTATTAATCTGGGATCAAATATACTACATAGCGCGGATTGATAGGTTATGAATGTCGTAAAAATGATTATCGTAAACCACTTTTTCCTCATTTCACTAACCCGAGGTCAGGCTCCTCGTAGGATGACAAATTTACCCAATGAATAGTTGCAGTCTCTTTTTATTTACTTGTTTTAATGTCCTATTTACTTCACTGTACGAAATTGCGATGAATAACTTAAAAGAAGCAGCAATCTGTTTCTATCAATGAAGAAAATTATCGACATTTTTTATTTAAAATGTTCATTTATCTTTTAAGCCCCGCTTGATTGTCACAATTTTATAAAATTTGGTTTCAGGGGGTTATTTTTGGGAGACAAATCAAATGAAACAAACAATTTAAATTTTTCTTCAGAAGAAGTATGTTTTGTTCCGGTTAAAGTTGACTGTTATAACTTAAAGGAATCATTTGAGATATTGCCATAACACTTAAATCCGACTAATTGCTCAAAAGTAATAAGGGTGATACGTTTTTTTTATTTTACTGACTGTACAAAGGTGCAAAGTATATAATTTCGATATCAGTTCATATTCTTATTGATTTATAAAAAATCATTTCGTAACTCTATAACAAAATAATATTTTATATTCAACTAGTTTTAATTTCAAAATTAAGATATTCGAATTCAACTATATTACATTTATTTATTCGCATAACAAGTACTTTAAAGTAATATTTAATTTTTAACTTATAAATTGTCTAATACAAATTATCAAACTTCGATCAAAATATTCTAAACTTTTGTCCAACTTAGTTAAATATTAATGATAGAAAATACAAATTAAAAATGAAGAAACTACTTGAAAAACAATAACGTTTGTTAAATAAATAATCGCAAGAAACTGAAACGGTAAGATATTGTCTGATTAAAAACTTCATTCCCTTCAAAAATATATAAAAAACAAGCAAAACAGGCTCCCATTTTCAAGACTTTCTAGACGTTTCAAATCTGCTCCTATTCTCCTACTGCCACTTCCTAATTATATATTTTTAAGCGAATGAAGTTTTAATCACAATAAAGTTTTAATCAGGAAAGAACATTTACTTTGAATTTCGCCAATTAATGGGAAATGAAGATAATGCGGTATTTCATATCGCCACATGCTCGTTCATTAGTTCATTTCAGCTGGGGAGGAGAAACATCTCCGCGCTTGATACTGAGACAACCCTTAATACGTGCCAAACGCAAACAGTGAATTCTATTGGTGAATTCTTTCACCAGGAGTTGGCACTCGGCTCCGCCTTCATCACGTGGTATCCACCGATACTATTTCGCTATTTTTGGATGAAGGATATGAATAATCATGAACAAGATTTCTATTTGGCGATCGTATGACAAAAATATTTATTTCGCAATCTATATTTACATTTTTTTAACATTAAATATTTCATAAATTTGATGATATTTCTCTCTTTTGAGTGAAAAGTTTGCCCTTTCTGAAACATTTGGCTGGGACAAAAAGCAGTTTTTATATTTAAAATATATTTAATTATCTAGAGTAACGAAAGGTACAACAGCAGATGATAGAGCAAAGTTAAGTGACTGAAGAACTGTTTGCGTTTGGCTCGCATTAAGAGTTGTCTCAATTTCGGAGTGCGGAGACGTTTCTCCTCTAACTCTCGCTCTGAAATGAATGCTTCGTCCGAGGAGGTAGAGCCAAGTGCCACTTCCTTGTGAACGAACTATACCTTTCGTTACTCTAGCTAATTAAATTTGTTTTAAATTTAAAAACTGCTGTTTTCTCAACAAAATGTCTCAAAAAGGACAAACTATTCACTCAAAAGAAAAAATATCATCAAATTTATGAAATATATAATGTTAAAAAAATGCACATAGAGATTGCGAAATAAATATTTTTGTTATACGATCGTCAAATAGCAACCTTGTGAACATCCTTCTCCAAAAAATAGCGAAATAGTATCGTCGGATATCACGTGATGTAGGCGGAGCCAATTGCCAACTCTTGGTGAACGAACTGTACCAAAGCGGAAGAATCATTCCCTCTGCAGAGGATTAAAACTATGCATATCTTCAGATTATTCTCAGGCACACAGCCTATTGTGCACCTCTAGTCCGATATAAATAAAGTACTACTTAACTGTAACAATTGTATATATTAAATACTGTATTTTTTGTAGAGACAAATATTTTACTCACATATGTTGCTCCAACATTTTCTTGAAACTGTGAAGCAACTATTGTTCCGGCTGCTATTCTAATACAACAGGCAGCTACACCTTCACACGTCCTTACAATGAAGGCTAAAGCGATAAATTCGTCACTTTTCCTCACTAAATCCAGAACTCTAAGATACAAACATCAAATTCTTATATATTTTTTAAACTGATCATATATAAATCTTGACATCTATAGACATCCGACTACTGTTAGACAAATTTTTTTTCTCGACGCTTTAACTTTTCTTAACTTATTATGCTGTTGGAATAGTACTATTATTACTATTATTATTAAGCTTAACGACAGAAAATGAGATTAGTAATGTGAAGCTTAGAACTCATAAATGCGGTAATATATATATATATATATATATATATATATATATATATATATATATATATATATATATATATATATACATATATTACCACATTTATAAATTTTTTCTAAGCTTCACATTAGTTAACTTTGATCCGCGATGGCTCAGGGGAGGATAGAGCCTTCGCCTTCCAATGAGGTTCAAAATTACAAGGCTACGGAGTTGAACATAGCTTAGTGGATAGTATGAATAACAGATTCAAAATATGCACTAGGTAATCACACATCTCACTGAGGTAATCATTTCTGTTGTATTCTGGCAAGAAGACCATGGCTATTTGGAAATCGTCCAGTGAGCATCTTTTTTATTTTTTATTTTATTATTTTTCGATATGTCGAAATCTGAACTATTTTTCATAATAAATGCCCATTGTTTCTACTTAATATGTACTTAGTTTCATTTCATCGATCAACGTCTATCATTAACTATTTCGAAAAATGTAACTGTTCCTTAGCAATGGTCAAGCCGTGTAGAATTTGCTATTTTTTTAAAAATTTCAAAATTTTAAGGCTTTTACGGGGAATAAAGATGGTGCATAAAAATTCTGAAAAAGTTCACGAGTGATATACTAGTCCATATACAACTTTTGGGAAGTGGTGCTTTTCAGTTATCGAAAACTTTTTATTTCGCTCCACCCTATTGTCTCTTCCCTCAAAAAGTACAAGATTTTGTCGACTCATAAAAATATATATGTCTTTTCTCTTGTTTCTGTAACTCTTGTTCTAATTTATAATTTTAAATAATTATGTCTTTAAATTGAAACTTTTACATTTAGTAGAATGTAATGATACTCACCCAAAAAGAATGCTCGCTATTCCTAATACAAAGAACCCAGTATTTAAAATAAATTTGGGAGTAAGGGGTCCAACCTAAAGCAAAAAATAAACGCAACTTTTGATCTAATGATCGGATTTTCACGTTCCAGAACTCAATCTTAATAGTTCGAGGGGATAGCCTCATATATAAGAAAATTAGTTGGTGCAGACGAAACTTTAAATTACGAAATCAGACACCAAAAGTCCTTTCTATGAAACATACCTTTTATTTTGGAAGAATTTGTGATCCCCGAAATATATCGGATAGCCGTAACCTGGGAAATATAACCCTAATAGGTTGGTCAGGAGTACGGTCGAAAATTTGAGTTTTACCTCTTTCGTTATTTCTCTATATCTCGAAAACTTTTTAAATGAATGAGGTCACCCACTTCAATCCTTAAGATTGAGGCCAAGTACGTGAAAATCCTATCATTAGATCAAAAGTTATTGATGATGATTCATTTATTTAGTTTATATTTTAGTATTCATTTTAGGTTTTTTGAATATTTTGTATGTATGATATCCAATGTGATGTTTGTTTCTGGTATATTTACAATAGATGTGGAACAATCACTAGAGTATACCTAAAATTTTCAACTTTTTACATTACGGTGGCTGAAAAGTTTAAAACAATTTATTATTTATACACCCATGCTCAAAAGTTAAGGAACGCATTCTTACCCAAGAAATTATGTAACAAATCAAGTGAAACTTTTCATGGAAATATATGAAAACATGACAAAAATAGTGAATAACAAAAAGGTCCCTGAAAGACATGGAGACCTGGGGGAACATTCCAATATCACGCATTTTCAAGAGGGGTGGTACAGATTCCATGGTTCTCTTCATTTACGAACGCGTTGAGAATCAAAGTTCAGACTGAATCGGGGCTCATCAGAAAAGAGAACATGAGTTCATTGCGCCTGTGTTCAAGGTTGACGTTGCTTATATGGAACGTTAGTCTGTCTTCTCTGGGGAGCAGGGCTAAGTTTTTAAAGCTCTAGAGAATAATTTCATTTTTTTAGATGAAAAACAAGTTATCCCAGAGTGGAACTATTCGAAGAATACCATGAAGCGAGATATATTTAGAGGATGCAGAGGCCAGTCAGGTCTTCGGATCTGACATATATTGACCATGTCTGAGAAGCTCTTAAAAGAGCAGTTCGCCACTATTCACTCAGACACCTCCAAGGGCTAAAAACGGTATTAATAAAGGAGTCAAATTTATTGACCAAAACCTTATACTTAATGTAATAAAACATTCTTGAGAAGTCATAAGACCTGCATTGCCATTAATAGTTCCCACTCCCAAAATAAACACTCCGCAAGTGTGATTTTAGACCATTCTTTCTGGACCAAATTATTTTAATGCTCATTATCTCAGGATCGTGCCCTTTTTGTTATTACTATTTTAGGCACGTTAGGATGTAGCTTCATGCAAAATTTCATTACATTTTGTTCATTAATTCTTGATTTATCCTCAAAATTGTTTTATTCCTAACTTTTTGACATGAGGGTATATACAGAGTGTTAACAGCTAAGGCTAAGGAAACAATTCTTGGAGTTTATATGACAAACTATTAATTTTTTCTCCCAAAGTTCTTGGTTTTAATTTAACAATTTTCCAACAGATGGTGTTGTAAGTCACTTCTGCCGCTTTTTATTTCCGTCACGTTTTAGATGTGCAAAATAATTCGTCCTCCATTTAAGGCATGTAATTATGGCTATGTCAAAAATACCTTAATGTAGTTTTCGTCCGTTAAAAGATTTCTAAAAATTATGACGGAATTTCCAATTGTTTTTCTTTGATTAATAGGTTGTTGCGCCATCTAACGACAAAAAATAATTAAAAACGGGAATTCTTGTAAGCGGCATTTATTCCCTATCAGATAAAAAAAATATTTTTTACGTTTACCGAATAATTAGTGACACCCTTTATGTCATTACTATACATCGTCAATGAATCTAGACACAGCATGAAATGCGTGTCTAGGTAAGCTGACTCATAAAATACGCCTTTTTCAGTTTTCGACACAAATTTAAAAACAAGAAACTACGTGCTTACTTTTCCTTACTCATTTAAACACTGAACATAACGTGGAAAAAGTCCTTCCGAGTAAGGATGAATGAATGTATGTAACTTTTCATGCAATGTCTTCAAAACTGTTAAAGTTAGTTTTAAAACTTTAAATTCCTACAACTTAAATTTACTACTTCAATTATAAATGACAAGATCAAAAAAAAAAAATCAAAACAGTGTCTTTGATTTATAAGCCCCTTGTAAATATGTGTTTATTTCAGAATTATTGTAATTTTTAGGAAATCAAAGCTGACATACTTTTATTGAAATTGCACAAACATTATTGGGATCTAAATAATAAAAAAGCTATTAGAGTATCAAGATTTAGACAATTATTCAGAATTTTCTATTACCAATTTTCCTATGAAAGGAGCAGTAAGAACAATTGTAATATGATAAATTCCGAATATCAAACCATATTCAGCTGCTGTTGCCCCCTTTTTCTCCGCCTAAAATAAAAATAAATATTAATTAGCAAAGACTAATGCAATTCATCTTTCTCGACCATTTTTTAAGCTAAACACATTGAGATTTTTCATGTGAAGACCACATTTCAATTAAAAAAAGTAGGATTTTATTGCTGAAACTGCGACACTGAGATCTGGATAGTAGCTATAAACATCTTATAATGCCCCTTTCAAAACATTTTCTGTAAGGTTATGCCGTAGAGAAGTAAATACCTTAAACCATGCGGTATAGTCGCCAAGCATCAAAAAATATTAAGCAAAATTATTTTATGATCCCCTTCACCCAAATTTTATGCTACTTCAGTTCAACATTATTTATAATTTTATTGGTGCAGAAGTAGTAGTAAATAATTAATTCAGTTTCAAAAGACTGTTTTGATATATCTATTCAATGTGTGCAACTTTTTTGACACTGTTCACATCCTAATGGTAAATCAGTTCCATTACCACGTTAAATAACATGTTTCTACAATTTTCCATCTGGGCTCTGGTATTTTTTCTGAAATATTTTAATTTTATTTGAGTTTGGGACAAAACACAACTCCTTTCTATGGTGAAGTGGAGGCTATTAGAACTCAAGGCTAAAGAGAGAGCTCATTCCTCTCTTAGAGCTGAAGCTACGATTCTCCTCCTCATGACGTCACTGCGTACACAGATCTCGGAGATCACTAGCAAAGATATTATGATAACTTTGCATCTTTCTCTCTGTAAAAATAAGTTAGGCTTTTTCTGGTTATTAGCTTTCAAACTTTACATGATTAACAGATTATTTCCGTTCAAAAACATAGTTCAAAAAAACTTTCTTTTTCATTATATTAAAAAAATATCATTTTCAACTTATAAAAATATTTTACTAGTTGGCGAAAATGACACTATAAATACTTTATTTTAAAAAGTTCAGTTTTAACTTTAATTTTTAAGAAAAAATAAAGCATATATCGACACATTTTTATCTACAAATTCTTTGATAACAATAAGTTGGGTTAAATTTAGAATCCTGATTTTAAAATATGCCGTTAATAGCAATTTGTTCATACTTAATCATTAGGACACATCAAACTTGAACGCTAATTACTGAAACAAAATAATAATTTAGGTTCGTGATGATATTAGAAATTTTACAATTGTTTAAAGATATTTAAATTTAAGATAATATAATTTATAGATATTTAAATTTAAGAGAATAAAATTTTAAAAAAATCATAAATATTTAGAATAACTACATTAATAAATATGCTATGAAATTAGGAGAATTTTAACTATATACTATAAATTTTATTTATACTTTTTATTTACGCTTTAATTTTCTTTGACTTTATCCATTTTTTCAATTTTTTCGCCTGCCTTTCTTTTTGAAGTAACGAGGCGGTTTCTATTTAGATGGTGAAATTTTATAAAAGTTATTAACGATAGAATAAACGTATTGCTATTTTATATTAACTGTGTCATTTCGTTTGCAACGTTAAATCCATTCTCTCCCTAGTTGTTCATTTACTTTAATGAACACGTGGAAAATTATATTTTTTAATTTTGTGTTTCTATCAGAATTTTTGCAAGTTGCAATCGCCCAAACTAGCATTTCGTTAATAGTTTTAAATTTTTGTAAATTCACTGCAAAAAACTGAGGAAAGTCATTATAGAAAACAACAAATATCTTGGAATATGTCATTAAAAGGAATGCTCCAATATAGTTAGAGCTAGTTAGACGGAACGCTCCGTTCTTGAAGTTAAAAGTGCAAGCTTCGCGCCACCGTGACGTCACTGGAGAAAATCGGAGGTTTGGCGCGGCAAGAGTTTCTTATAAGGAGTGAACCAGCCCTTCTATTCTCTTTAGCCCTGATTAGAACTACTTCTCAACAACCATTATCAATATTGGATGACATAGAGAAAGTCGTTGTATTTGTCGACTCAATCTCAGCAACCCATGCAGAAACATATGTTGATTTTTCCGACTTTCTTGGACTTGGAAGTTGTTAAGTGATTTTTGGGCTACTTTTGTCCTTTAAAATGAACATTGTGTCACAGTGGGTTCCTTCTCACTGTAATATCTACGGAAACGAGATGGCAGATCTTCTTCTTAAAAAAGAACTGGTATTTTACAGAGCTCCAGCAGAGAGAAGCTCCTTACTCTTCCATAAATAGAATAATTAAAAACACGATAATTAAGAATCATGAAAATAATTTAAATGAAAAAATTGGTGTCTGTAGGGAGACTCTGATTGAGATCACTCGAGAAGCAATGCGGTTGCTGTCTTCAGGTTGGAAACCGGACACGACTACCTTGCTGCTCACCTCCATAGACTTAAGATCTTTCTCGATCCAAACTGTGTCTTGTGTGGGGAGGACTCCCCAATGAATACTGAGCTTCTGGGTGTTTGCCCCGCAGTTACTAGCAACATCTATGACAGATACTGGAATGCTAGAGAACAGTTACAAGCACTGATAACTGGCTGATTTTCTATTTATGTTTATATTTCCATTGTTTATGTTTATATTTCCATTGCTTACATTCTATATAATGTTTCTTTGTTCTAATAATTTTTGTATTTCGAATGTTTTAATTTTTTTAAATTTTTTTATTTTGTCGTTTTTTCTTATGGGTCTGTGCGGAGTGTTTTTACACTCCAGCGAATGATATATGGGCGAATCTCATGAATCATTAGCCTATATGTCTTCAAACTTTTCTTATAAATATATAACATAATAAGCGAAAATTAATTCTAATAAAATTACAGGAATAACTATGCATTACTAACTTTAAGATACGTACAGTTTTGATCGCGAGTAACTTGCTTTTGGCTTTCATTTCTTACTTCAATCCTACATTTGACAACTTTTCGTGAGTGTCGCTTAGAGTGTTTAACATACTTTTTATTTATTTATTTTTTCAATATGTATTCTGTTTAAAAAAAAAAAAAACTGAAAATCACTAAAAACATAATTTAGTAGCTCAGCTGTACTATCATATTTTCTTGAATGATATTTTTCGTGAATATTGACGTTTGCAAACACTTAAAGTGTGTCGCCAAATTTTGGCACGTCAAACCGTAACCATCGAAAATATGATAGGTACACAATCCAATTCTACGAGTTACAAGTTAAACTAATGATACAAGTTTGTTCTACTTTAAATTAGCTTTTGGAATATCACTTACATAAAACTCTCAGAATTGGATTGTATACCTTTTTCTTCAATTTTCGATGGTAACGATTTGACGTTTATAAGGAAAGTTTGAAGACATATAAGTTAATGATTCCTGAGATTTGCCCATATATCAAGTGCTGCTGCTAGAAATAAAAATAAATAAATAAATATAAAAAAATAAAAAAAATAAAAAACAATTTTCCATCTCAGCAGCAGTGATGTATACCTGCAGTGTAATTGGTATTGATGGCATATAAACGCTTGAAGAACAAATTTTAAATCCCTTCAATACCAAATTGGGACGAATGAAGTTTATGTAGCACCAATGCCAACAACACCCCAAGTACACATCACTGCTTTTTTTAAAAGACATTGGCACTACATAACAAAACAGGTTTATCATTTAGATGGATATTTATGGGTGCACGCATCATACATTTGTAGCATATACCAGAAAATTGAGGAATGTGTATCTTTCCGTACATCACCGATTTTTGCATTTTCAGTAATTAACAGTTCTTTAAAATTGGATTAGGTCAACCAAGTAGTTATTTTAAATATAATAAATTATTTCAATTAAAACTTATCGAATAAACAATCCTTTGACACTGGTTGAATCATTCAGACTGTAATTATTTTAAATCTAACAATTTATAATTAATTATTTGAATCAAAATTATAAATAGGACAATTTCTAATTTTCTAAACGAAGTGAACCCTTTTTTCTCATATTAATTTTAAAAAAACTATGTGAATACCCTAGGGCTGTTTATGAAACCAAATTAAACTTTTAGAATATTTAAATTTGGTTTTATTTTCTGAAATTTATTTTAGTTACCAGATTTTACCTCATAAATATTTTAGTATTTTTGAAACTTTTTAAAATCTACTGGAAAAGTTTTAAAAATACTGAGAGTCTTAAAAATAAAAAGTGGTAATTAAGTACTCAGAAATACATTTCAGTAAATTGTAAAACAAAACAAAGTGTTGTTACTTATTAGATAGAGAACTCATACAGTTCTCCATAGGAAGATAGAAAAAAGTAGACACCAAAAGGAATACGAGATGGGATATCGCCGTAAGAAGTTGGAGGGAAAATAGACATTGATGAATAATATTACTTTGGGAAAAAAGAATCCTTCCTCTCTTTCCTTTTTTATGTACTGCGAAAACCGAAATTAATGAATTTCCGGACTATTTATGTACTTGTCAATGATACTTAACAGTCTTTGGATAATACCGAAACCTTAAAAAGTATCAGTGTAGGGAATATCAAGTATACTGTAAAAAATGGATGACGAAACCTTTTCCTGGTATATGCTCTGAGCTAACATTTTGTCAGTTATGAATTAACTATCGTCATTTCTTCAAGAAACGAATTTCGAAAAGTAAAGAAATATATCGTCATTCCACTTTCGTCAAATTAAGAATATCTCTCTCAGATTTTTATACTATTCATTAGAAAACCCTGAAAGCACATAATATAAATATAAATCTCAATTAATACTATCCCGCAGTGAACTGATCGTAAAGACACGGTTCCCAATTGAACACCGAAGTCAAGCATCACTGACTGCTGTCAGTAAGCGGGTGGGTGACCACTTTGATCAGCCTGCGTAGGGACCGAGGGGGCGCGATATTGGTCCTCGTTAAACTGCTCTACCGTAAAGTGCTCGATTTCGCGCGCAGGCCGTCGAGCTACCAAAACAGGGTAACCATCCCCTCTGCAGAGGATCGAAATTGCGATGACATGTCTTCGGATCATTAGGGATGTTTCCCAGACTGTCGCCAATAGCCCATTATGCAGCTCTAGTGTGACGTAAATAAAGTACCTACCTACCTCAATTAATACTAGAACACAAGTAAAGATGTAACGGCCAAACGATAATTTTTTACCAGTGCTCACCCGTATTATTGACATTCGTCATTCGGGATCAGAAAGGTAGATGTACTGACCATCACTCTTTCAGGGGCACCCTATTAGTTGGGCCAATGTTGCCATCAAATTGAGGATAGATAGTACAGAGAGAGAAAGTAAGAACATCCATGCCTCTGACCAGGATTTGAACCCAGAACCTTTCTGACAGGAGATCAGCTTACTGACCACTATACACCCGAGCGGATCCAAACGTTGAAAAACAAGCAAGAAATAACACAGTGAAATAATCTCCCTTAATGCACTGCAATGAGGTTCCCACTTCACAAAACAGTTTCGTCATACATTTCAGAGTTCGCGTTTTGTCACAAATCACTTGATTTCGTGACGAAATGATTCTCAAAATTAGCATAATAATGCTTAAAGATTGCTGAATTGTCAAAAGCGAGAGTTTTATTTCTTAGAGTGTAATGGAATACCGAGCAATGACACTTAACCATAAAAAAACTTAAGTCTTGAGATAATGCTGGACAATGGCCTTTAATCTTAATAAACATCAGTGTAGGGAATACAAGGGAAATATATACCAGGCAATGAAAATTTGCCATAATAAACATTATTCTTACGATAATATCAGGCAATGGCTCTAAATCTTTAAAAACATCTGTATAGGGAATACCGGGGAGTATAAAACATGTAATAGCATTAATGTGCACACATTTACCAGAAGACGTAGTCGTTATTGGTAAAACCGGTTATTGTTACTTATAACTGGATTAAACGGAATAATAACCAGAGATGTGTTGACCATTGCCCAGCATTTCCTACACTGAAATTTTTTTAAAGGTTAAGAGTCATGAACTGGTATACACTTTCTCGATATTCACTACTTTTTTCTTAATATATCCTAATTGGAAATTATAATACCAAATAAATATTAAAATATGAAATGAATTAATATGAAATCGTATATTTCAGATATTCAAAGCGATTATGTGAATATCGATAAAAAGTCAGAGAATAAAATAATTTAATATGATTTTAACCAATACCTCCTAGAATAAGGAAGGCCTCAGCACGGGTTAACATAAATGAAAAATCCGATCCGTTAGTAGTCCAACGAAGTAGACCTGAATGGCTGCCACATTCATCCATCAGCATTGGCGTCATTCATAGCTTTGATTTTGGCGAGATGGAATTCCGGTGACCATTACAGTCATTCCCTTGTTGGCGCCGGTTCTTCCCCTTCCACGTGTTGTGTTATTTTTAATTCGTTTTTGCGAAGTTACAAATTTATGATAGCTGCTGTTGGATTACATATTTGCAATATATATTAATGTGTCATGCCTTACCATTGCTGTGCAGTAAACTGCAAAGGAAATTATGCTAACGGCCCTAAAGGAAATTATGCTAACGGCTATTTAATTTTCCCAAAGATGAAGCTCAACAAAGACGTTGGCTACGAGCACTCTCACGGAAGGATTTTATCATCACTAAGAATTCTCGAGTAAGTGTTTGCACTTATTGTTTATTTCGGGGTTCGTTGATTTAAATCAACAATTTCTTTTTTAAAATAATCATTCATGTAGTTAAATAAAATTATATTAATTTTTTTGGAAAAAAATATTTATTAAATTTAGAAGGCATTTTAAATGAGATTGTACAAATTTTTCATGGTTTTAAAATTTGTTTTAATTACATTTTTGTGTGAGAAAGGATTTGATAAAACCTGAAAACATAACGAAGGCTATAAAACTCAAACAATATGAAACCGAAAATTTAAATCATTCAAAAAAATCACAAACCTCTGTTACAACAGTCTTATAAGTATTTTAATATTGTTTTTCCTACAGTGATAATTTAAAATTTTAACTGAAATTAAACATTTAACTTAAATTTTAATTTGCATCTCTTACTTCATTAAGTATTGTGCATTAGTAGTCTTGGTTTTGTGGGGGGAAAAATAGAAATTGTAACTGAAATTTTAATTTGAATCTCATATTTCATTGAGTAAACTATGACTTTCAACAAAGATTTTTATTTTTCTGAAATTGTTTTTCGTTGAGTTTAAAAATATGAAAACATTTTAAGAGTGAGAACTAAATGTGAGAACATTAAAAGTTTTTTTTTCTTTACATCAAATATGTAAAAAAGTTTATGATATCAAAACTATAAAGTATTTAGTATAATATTTTTTAAAGAAATAGTTAAAAATAAAAACAAAATACTTAAAATGTATATTTGTTTTTAGGTGTGTGAGAAACATTTTTCGCCGGATGTCATAGTTAAAGAAACTGTGAAAACTGACCCAAAGACTGGTGAAATAAAAACGTTTCCCCTAAGTCGATTTAAATTGAAAAAAGATGCCATTCCTACCATATTTGAAGGTTGTCCAGAGAATATGACTAAAGATCTTCCTCTATTTCTTGTTGCTATTGTTATTTAAAACGTAAAAATTGTTCATCTTGTGAGAAATTTATCACATTAACAGATATCGAAGAGAAATTTAATGTGATAGATGATGTTGAGAACTCTTACATTCAAACATTAGACAGAGGTTGTTTGGTATACCCAAAGCATGAAATTGTTGATATGATCTTGCTCGCATATGTGGTAGTTCAGAAATTAGTTTCTGAAGAATTTGAAAGCTCATTTCTACAAATGCATAATCATAAAGTTTTGGCTATTGAAACTACTATTAATGTTTTGGAAAGAAAGGAAATATTCTTAAATGACAACCAATGCTCTGCTCACGATTCCAGTTTCATTGTTAAATTTTTGGTAACTCGAGCTATTAACACCTTTTTAAGCAATTATTGTAAAAAGTTAAATGATTCAATTTTAACTGAACGACTTAATAAAAAGAAAGCTAGCTTAAACTTAAAAGTAACTCAATCTAAAATTGAACCAGAAACTAAGAAAAGAAAACTCCAAACATTAAAATAAATGAGCTGTTTTTTTTTTTTTTTTGGTTTTTTTTCAACATTAAAATATGAAATCAATTTTTGATACAACTTCTGTTTTTTATTTGTAACTTTTTAGACAAGTAGCATTATAATACTTTTTGAGTTTATTTGAAAAATATTTTGTATGACTAGACTAATAAATTAATATTTAAGTGGTCATCTTTTTTATAAGCTGAGGAGATTTCAAATGAAATCTTACATTGTTTCTATATTTGTATTTGAAATAAACAGTTTTGTTGCTTGTTTCATCACTTTTGATTTTTGAAAGCTGTGAAAAGCTAGTAACTTGTAAATAATTTTATTATACTACACTAATTTAAAATTGTGTTCAAATTTCAATAAAGTTAAGGATATAACTTCATATCAGCTGTCTTAAAAATGAAAATTTGTTTTCATAAAAAATTTGGCTCAATGATAAAATTATTTATTATATATAGCTTGTTTTATGTATATATTTAAATGAAAGACTAATAATAAATGCTTACATAGATAAATTGAAAAATAATATTCTCTTATTCCTTAACATAAATTACAAAAGGTATATTTGAGTGCAAACCTTTTTTTTAATATCTTTATTTCAATTGATAATACAATTAAAATAATTTGTCTCAAAATATTAGTATATGTTCGATAAATTTCAGTAGAGAAGAAAAGTGTTTAAAAAGTTTTATTTTTTGAAAGGTAAGTTTCTAATTAAAAACAAACTCATATAAAGTATACGATCGAAGCTTTTCTGAAAAGACGCAATAAGGATTCGCGTTGGACTACTAAGGATTGAGAGGGGTGTGTCGTGCTGAGGCCTTCATTCTAGGAGGTGTTGTTTTAACACTCCACCACGTAAACCACAACCAGTAGAAATGAAGAAAAAAACAGGATTGGCAAAATATAAGAATACAATTTAAGAATAAATATGTTATTACTTAAACATAAATGTTTTGGAGAGAGAGAGAATTTACAAAAAACTATAGATGGACAATTTATAATTTATTTTTATAACCGTCGTTGAACAGCCGACCCAATTTTTTCAGTTTACGACTACTAATGTTCAACTCCGTAGCCTTGTAATTTTGAACCCAAGCCAGAAGTAAGGTAATAACATGACAAGGGTAAAGTAACATGTTGAAGGTTATGAACTTTTCGATATTGCTTAGTAATTACTATGCTACTAATAAAGCTCTGCATTTACTCCATCAACGCTGATTCGAGCTTAATATTTTCCGATTGATAATAATGAATTCTTCTTTGCTAATAATACTTAATACATATGACTTATACTTTTAAAAAAATAAAAAGGTTAACGTGAATGCATCGTTTGACAGGTTGATAATTTATAAACGTCGTTGAACAGCCGACCCAATTTTTGGATTTACAACTACTAATGTTCAACTCCGAGCCTTGTAATTTTAAACTCAATCTAGAAGACAAGGGAACTCCTGGATCAATTATTGGGAGAAATTTGCCTTGGTGGAGGACTTTTGATGGAACTAACCCTCATTCCCGTTACAAGGAGAGAACAGCCATGGAAACCTCTCATGGTTAGCCTGATGGCAAGGAGACTCGAACCCATGATCCGTCTATCCTTGAGGATGTTTTACGTCAGCACTGCGGTCGGTGTTGGCTGGATGCGTAATTCGTATCGACCAGCCATTGCTGGGATTTGACCTGATTGGAGGGCTCTATACCCTGAGCCATGAAGGCTCTGACAACTTATATTGGCGTTTTTAAAATGGCACTTACCTCTTCTGGAAAGAATGGAGCTTGTAATGATGCAAGAGATCCAGCACAGAACTCCCCAATAGCTAGAGCAAGAAGAGTTATTTTTTGAGTTGAGGAATATTTTCTCTTTTTATCACTTTTAGAAAGAGCACCATAATTAGGAATTTCTTCTAATTTTTTGGAATCTTTAAGATCATTCATCTTCTAAATATAAAAATAATTCTTTTTATATGTAAAATCTTCTCATATACAATCACTATAAAATTCTATGTATATTATACAGCTTTATTATTTTTATGCGACTCAAATCGGTTTGCGCTTCTTAACGTTCGTCTTTCAAATTGGTTAAATTAGACAATATATTATATAAATATAGAATATTTATTATATCAGGTATTATATTAGTATATTATAATAATTTGACCAAATTATTAGTAGTTTTTTAATATAATTACATGTTTTGCACTAGTTTATATGCAATACTTTCATGTTTAAATATGTATGGAATGGGTTTTTATTCAGGATATGTTTTACAAACTTCCTATTTATATTTAATTTTAACGTATTGCATTACAATGTTAACCAATTGATACACGATTGTAAACAAGTGCAAACCAGTTTCAGTCGCGTGAAAACAATAAGGCTGCATAATGTCACCTAATAATTAAGATTTTACGTAAAATATTATAGTGCGTCTAATAATTTGGTCAGGGACTGTATTTATAAAATTCTGCATTCAGATACACAAACTTAACCGTAATCAAAACCCTTATTATATAACTTTAGAATCCTCGTTAGAAGCAAAGGGGTGTCACAAGACAGAAAACTGTTGAATAAAAAACGGTGGGATGGAAAAACTTACATGGTGAAATTTAGAGGTGTGTTTAATAGTCAGTTTTCACGTCCACACAAGGAAAAATGTATTTTAAAGGTGGTCACTACGGATCACCTCGTATATTATGTTTCTAAAATTAATTATTGTTATTATTATTAGTTTGCAATTCTCTTGTAAAAAAAAAAAAATTTGAAACCTCTGGTGTCTTCAGAGTGTCCAAAAAATATGGAAACTATTAAATATCTCGAAAAATATGCAAAAAATTTAAATTTGGTGTTTAAAATATTTACATATATAGATGGCGCTGTAATCTGCGAAATTGAAAACTGGGTTGTTTCTTTTTAAAAACTTTTACATAAAACTGTTCTCATCAGTATCAAAGTCAATTCAAAATGTCAGTTACACAGTTAAAAGTTCCGAGCCACGTTGCACCAAAAATTAGTATTCATTTGTTGGCTCCATAAAATGGAGTTCAATTTCACCATATTTTAGTATTTTTACAAGCTTCAAATATCCGTAGAAGATAGCCCAAAAAGTAGATGTTTTGAAGAAACACCTATTTTCATTCTTTCTTTTTTATATATAAAGGTATGTTCTTTATAAAAAAAAAGGTTGCACCATTATTAGGTATTTTGGTACTTTTAAAGCCCTCAAATGCAGGCCAAGTTATAGCTATTTACCGTAACAAAACTATTTATAACAAGAAGTTATTTTATGACATACCTCTCACCATTTTATACCACCAACCAAATTTAAAAAGGATACACAAAAGAAATGAACTTTAATTCGTGTAAATCAGCCATTTACTTAACTAAATAAGAAGAAACTTGAAACAACATGCATTAGTCGTCCTTATACATCGAGACTGAATTGTAAAAAAACATGGCGTCGTAAACAAATATCGTTTAGTTTACAGTGACCAAAGTTTTGTGTATTTTACCAAATTTTGGTGCAGTCAATAGCACCGTGAAAATAATTCTCGATCATACTTCACAATTTATGGTGTAACTGAAATAAAATGATCTTTCATTTAACTAAACTTTGGGATAATGAGAAACTTTGCACCAAATAGTGGTTAAAGATTTACCGAGTTTTTTTTACAGTGTAAGATTCTTTAGCATCTACACTGAGTTTTTTTAAAAATAAAAAATAAAAATAAAAAAATAAATAAAAAAGCATTTAAATACTATAAAAGAGTCTGCCAGTTCTGTTTGAAATCAATAGTTTTGGATACCATGTGAATTCAATTGGTTTTTAACCGAAACATAATGCCAAAGATGGTATAACAAGGAGCGCGAGTGACATCTTTACTATTAACAAAAGAAGTATCTTTCTGTTAAATAACAGAATTTGTCTTTTCTAGGAATATTATCTTTTAAATTTTCAATGAAAATGATGAAAATTTTTTAAAAATATTTCCAATTGTGGTAAATTGTATTTGATTAGTTCAATATATAGTTTACTCTAATACCCTACACTAGAGAAGCTGCCTAATAAAGATGGCGATTGTAAATCCACCTTACGTCAGAAAAAATAAATACATAGTATTTTAAACCGTTTAACTATTTTCTTATAATATTTTAAAAAATATAATTTTATAAGAATACAATTTTATGGTCATAATGCAATAAATGTTGATCATAATTTTGAAAATATCATAAATAAATTTGATTTTTACCTTCTTATGGAAGAAAAAGTTGTCCTCATAGTCGTATCATTAATTGAAATGATTACGACCATCTGACTTAACTGACGTAAATTTTACAACCTTTGTTTTACGTTCTAAGTCATGAAATAAGTTGCAAACAATTCCGGGAATGAGAAGAAATAAAAAAAAATGTGAAAAAGAAACAAATTTCTGAAGAAAGATATATATACAGTCGGATCTCTATTTATCGAAGTAGCTAAATCCCGATAAAAAGTTTCTTATACGGAAAATTTCTTAAATAGAAAGTCATTATTTGAAATACTTTAACAACACAAAACAGGCTTTAAATTTATAAACACTGGACATAATTAAAATAGCAATTGATAGACCTTTATCTTGTAAAATATTATGTACTATTGTGTGATTTTATGTACTACATTGTTTCAATTGATTTTATCATATTAAGGTTTGGTGATTTCTTCATCATTTCCGTCTTCATTTCCTCACAATTTATTGCTGTATTGTTTTTATTTTTCACACTGTCCAAAATATCTGATTCAAATAAATTTTCTGTGGTTGCAGCTTCACAACCAATTATAAGAAAATCATTAATCAGTACATCATCGTTAATTTCGTAATTCTGAGGTAGGATTTGTAGGACTGTGATATATCTAAAGTAAATAACCTAAAATATATTGAGTTTTTATAATTTGGCATCCTTTTTTTTTTTTTTTTTTTTTTTTTTTTTTTTTTTGTAAAAATGAAAAATATTTTTGTCATTAACTTGATATCAATGTAAAAAGAAAACTCAAAATATTACTAATGAAAGTTTCAGAATCAATATCCTGATTTAAATTTAGTTTATAAAAGAGCTTTAAGTACTATGTTTAATTTAATTTTATTAATCTTTTTTTATATATTGTTTTACTTTAATTTTATCTTTGTGTTCTTTTTGTGTTAATATTCATTTGTCACGTGATTTCTTTGTTTGTTAATGTAATTTTGTTCCTTTTTACTCCTTGTTTTGTGTCTACTTAAAGCTGAACATTGTATTGATATTCCCAATAAAGCCATATGTAACAACATTTATCTTTTTTACATATTTATTACAGTGTGTACTGGAATAAATGTCCCTAGATTTTTGCATGCATTTCATACTGACCAGTTTTGTTTTTGTTTTTTATGAATTTTTTTTTTTTTAATTAATTTTAAATCATAACCTAATTTTCATTACCATTTTTAATTCATAACCTATGATTCGAATGATTAGTTACAGATTGATTTAAGTTATCTATTATATGTAATTATTACACATTTGTTATGTCTAAATGTTTCCATTGAAATTATGAAAAAATAAAAATTAAAAATACTTCCAATAATTATTCTTGTTAACATTGAAAGCTTAAATTAGACATTTCTTAGTAATTAACTTTTTTTTTCAAGAAATATTATGATATTTAATGATGCATATTTTTTACGAAATAATTTTTTCTGAAATGGAGTATTTAATTATTAACAACAAAAATGGTTTTAACACTTTAACTATTTTTTGTATATTTTTAAAATTATTTAATATTTATAAAAATAACATAAATATATTAATTTTTTTTATATGAAAATGATTATTTTTAAAAAATTTCAACTTTCGTATACTAAATAAAATTTTATTTATAGTCACATTTCACTTTTTTATTTTCACTCTTACGCCGACTTGAACATGCGAAGGAAAATAAATAAATATTTAATTTTTGGCAAGAAAAAATTATTTTAATACTTTAATTTTTTTTTTTTTTTTTTTTGCATGTTTTTGGAAAAATTATCTATTAAAAAATTTTATTAAAATATTCGAATGAGGATAAGAGATTTACTTAATTTCTGAAAAAAGTATTTTTCAAGAGCTTTTATTAAGCAATAGGTTTTTTTTTTTTTTTTCTCTTAATTTCATATCTCGGGAACTTTTCATTTTGCTGTTACTGACGTGTCGAATATAATTTCAAATTTCTGAGAGGTCGGAAAAAAGGGTAACAGTTTTTCTCGCGTATGTTAATTAATCCATTCGCGTTAAATTTTACCTAAGTGCTTGGCGTTTTTATAATTGAAGGCAATAATAAGTTACACGCAAGCATTCTTACCATGCATTTATGACTTTTAGCTGCTCGGAAAGAACTCACTTATTGATTCAAACAAGCAAGATTTTCTAAAGGAAATTAATCTACATGAGTGGATGTAAACATATCATAGTCTGTATATTAGCAACAACAAAAGATTTTTTTCTTCAAATTTCACTTTTCCAACATATTTCAACTGGTGATAACGAAGTCGTCAATAAGACTTCTCAAAAAAATAATAATAATAATAATAAAAATCAATGCATTGAATAAGTAATAGAAAAAAAAAAAAAATTCCCCAAAAAAAATCCTGTTGTTGAAATTTTTTACTTCTACAACTCTAATTTTTCTTATAAAGTACTTCCAGATAGCAAAATAAGGTTTATTTTCACTCAGCAAAAACCTTTTATTGTAAACCTAAAAAGGTTTGTTATGCAGTTTACGTGTAAACCTTCTAACCTTAAAACGAGATCTGTGACGCCCTATTCTACGCAAATTGCCCTAATCCAAAGCCTTGGAAAACAACCTTCTATATAAAACCCTTAAATCGAGGTTCAGTTAGAGTTTTCAAGCTTGAAAAAATCCTTTAATAAAGTCTGAAGGTGAAAATAATCTTGAATCTAGGTAATTATATGGTTTTATTTCGCAAAGTCTTGTATGCTCAGCTAAAATCCACCTTCTCATGAAATTTTAATGGACAATGCAATTTGATCCCATCCCTAGTGTGACGTCAGCTAAAACGTCACGATGGACCTAAGTGACAATACTTTTTAAAAAAAGCTTTAAAAAATAATTTTTAATCCTTTTAGAAAAGTTTGAAACTGCAATATTTTTGTTTTATTGAAAAAAGGTTTTTAATACAAACATTTTCGTGACAATAAAAAGAAAATTCTGACTCAAGGTTGTCGTAAGGTTACATGCTTACTGGGACTGAGATATGTAATCCAGTCTACAATCTGAGTAGACAAAAGCAGTCTACTCTAGATATGTATTTTAAGTTGTTCAAAGTAGACGGAAATGAGGTAAATATATCTATTCATCTTTGGTCATTTTTGCATAGTTTCATAGGGGGCGCAAATTCACTTATAACGACAAGCTTATTACAACGACAATTCCATCGATTTTGAATTAACTTATTACGAGATTATATATCATCGGTGAACCTTTTAATCTGGACACAGATCAAAATGCATATTTCAAAAATGAATATAGCCTGAAATACGTGTTTTAAAAAGTAGACAAAGCTTGAAATACGTGTATACGTGTTTTTTTTTTGTTTTTTTTTTCTTTTTTTTTTTTTTTTTTTTTTTTTTTTTTAAGGACATAGCTTGAAATGTGTGTTCAAGAAATAGGACTCAACTCAAAATGAGTATTTAAGAAAAAAGAAATAGGTACTTAAGAAAATGAATATAGCATTTGAAGCCAATTATGAAAATTGTACCTTTTTGAAAAGTAGATTAATGTGGATTCAAATGAATTCGAATATTCGCCTAAATCACTTAATACATTTTCTTAAATTAGTCTTTTTTAAAAAGTCAACAATTGTTTTTACAAAGTTTACGGGTCCTATACTTTTTTAACCGTGGTTTTAAATTTACATTGTACGAATTTAGAATTTTAAAAACCGCTTTATTCTTTATAATTCTGAATAGAAGAGATCACCTGAAAAGTTATACAGTCAAACCCCGCTATAGGGAACATGGTTTATAGTGAACTCCCGGATATAGTGAACGAAATGTTCGCTCCCTTGCTACACACGTATAATGTTATTTTTTGTGGATATAGTGAACCAAAAAAAGAGAGGAAGTAGGATATTATGAACTTTTTTCTGACTTGGACTGATTTATTTTCCTCATTATTTCGTAACAATTTTGAAATTTCTACTTCAAATTAAATACATATACCGATTTTTAAAACCATTCATGGCATGGAATGTAGCAATAAGTATTTTTTCTTATTTGCTTCATTATTGAATTTGTTGAGCATTCAAAGAAGTATCTGGAGAAATTCTTTAAGGGAAAGTCGATGAATTTGCTAAGTGATTTGGTGAGGCTACTTTTATGTGCTCGAATGGATGACAGGTTTAAGAAGTGGAATAACATAAATTGAGGAAAAATATTTCCATATTTTATGTTAAGCTAAAGATTACTAATTTCAATTACACGCGAGACGAAGAGTAATAAAAAAGAACACATTTTTGCTATTTATTTTTCATTTCATTTTATTGGTCATTTATTTAAATAGTGTGTAATAAAAGGGGGGAGTTTGGAACCATTAGTTAAACCGACTTTGACACGTAATGATTGCGATTAGTATTTAAAAAAGTAAAGAAAAATAAGTACAAAATTCAGTTGTTAAGTTTGTACTGGAAAAAGAAAAGGAGCATATTCTTTGTTCATTTTCTTTCACAACACGCTTTTTGATCTACGCCCATTTTTTTTAACTCGCATTTTGAGTTGTGTCCGTTTTCTTAAACGCAAATTTTGAACAACGCTCATTTTCTTAATCACGCTTTTTTTAGCTTAGTTAATTTTCTTAAACGCGCTTTTTGAGCTAGAAGAAGCTTTTCCAGAATTCAAAGCTCACCAATATATGTCCTGATTTGTAAATCCCGACTTTATATTTGATGAGCTTTATATATTGAAAGCGCGATTGCGAAGCACTGTGTTCAAATAATATCAATGGGATTAGAGTTGCGTGTACAAACATTATTATTTATAAACATAATGTTTGGGAAACAAATTATAAATTTCAAACTATTCGAACACCTATAAATTGAAATATTTATTTGAAAGCACTGTAAAAAGTTCTTTTTACAGGCTTATTTTTTATATTTGACGGTTTAAAGCTGTTTTGTCAACAAAACGGTTTTCATTCTAATCATAAATGGATTAAAACCATAAATGGATTCACCAATTAAAACCATAAACGGGTTTTTCTAATCCTTACAAGGTGAAGTTCTTAACATCAGGAATATTGTAAATTTGACAGGCCTTTTTTCATTCTTGTGACGTCAGAAGACTGCTTTCAAACGACTTTTTTCAATCCTCGTGTAAATAGGGTGTTACTGAAACACAAACTGTTCAAAAGAATACATGGCTTATCCTTGAAGAAAAACTCCTTTCACGTTTTAAAACTAAAACTGATCACTATGCTCATTAATGGCTTGCAGCACCATCTGTCAGCAGCCTTTTGAACTAAATTAAAAAATTACTGCATAAAATGTTTACAGCTTTTAATTTTGCATATAATTTTTTTATTTTGGAAATCAGCCAGTCATCCTCTGGACATCATTATATATTTCCCAAGTAAAAGCATTTCTATTTTGGGAGCGAATTATATAACATTTACTTGAAAATATCTAATTCAAAATATCTGTAAGAAATTTATTGACTTTATAGCTTTAGTTTTACTTCTGGAGTTCCTCTGAAAAGCCAATGTTTTTTATTTAATCAATTATCTTGCGAGCACTTTATTTCAAAACATACCACTACTAACAGCAATATGCATAGAAAGTGTTTTACCCTTAGTACGTATTTTTTAAAATACACGTCAAAAATTAAAATATACCACCTTGGAGGCCTCAATTTAATATTTAAGCGTAACAAGATCCAAAACAATGGAGGGAACACTACAATATCTTGCGAGCACTTTATTTCAAAACATACCACTACTAACAGCAATATGCATAGAAAGTGTTTTACCCTTAGTACGTATTTTTTAAAATACACGTCAAAAATTAAAATATACCACCTTGGAGGCCTCAATTTAATATTTAAGCGTAACAAGACCCAAAACAATGGAGGGAACACTACAAGTAACTGCTGGCATAATTTAGTGCGTAATGGAAACTCGTAGTCACTCCATACAGTCATCTAAATCCTCCAAATCTAATCTTGATTTGTCTTATATAAATACAATCAAAACACAACAATTGCATAATGAGGGTCGAAAACGTAATACACCTAAAATTAATATGTGAATTTTGTCTTTAAAATATTTTTTTAATGTTCGAACTCCTTCTTTCAGTATTTTTTCGAACTTGTGATTTCTGACTCGCCGTTCTTCTTACTCGAACCTTGTTTTTTGAAATTCGTAGTCTGACAGTAACGAATCTCAAGGGCGACGCCAGTAACGGGCCAGGAAGGCAATTGCCCTCCTGTCAGGCATTGTTTGGCATCAGGCATCGTTTGCCATCCGGCATCGTCGGGCAACTTAAGAATCGTCAGGAAAATGCTATCATCTTCAAAAGAAATATTACATTCTTAAAAATAACTAGTTTTTTTTTTTTTTTTTTTTTTTTTTTTGTAAATAAGAATAAATTAAATACATGAGGACAAAAATGTGTTCTTTTTACTTACACTTTACCACCAACTTTGTGCCCATACGGGCAGTTATTCAACACCCCTGAATGATAGGGTAAGTACGTACTTTATTTTAGGTCACACTAGAGCTGCACAATGGGCTATTAGCGACGGTCTGGGAAACATCCCTGAGGATGATCCGAAGACATGCCATCGCAATTTTGATCCTTTGCAGGGGGGATGGCTCCCCTGCTTTGGTAGCCCGACAACCTGCGCGCGAAATCAAGCACTTTACGGTAGAACATATTAACGAGGGCCGATACCGCACACCCTTGGTCCCAAGCAGGCTGATCAAAGTGGTCACCCATCCGCTTACTGATCGCAGCCAGTGATGCTTGACTTCGGTGTTCTACTGGGAACCATGTTTTTATGATCAATCCACTATGGGACCTGAATGATAGGGAGAGACAAGAAGGCTGTCCTAGCTCCTATCCTTTAATATTAACTTTACCTTTTGCGTATTTCACTATATCCCCAAATTTCTTTTTAGTGAATTGAAAAAGCTTTGCATACAATTATAAATTTCAATTTTCTAAAAATAATTCCGTACGGGATATAACTTTTAGTAAATATTTTTTATTATTTAAATGATAGTTGAATTTTTTTTTTTTTTTTTTTTTTTTTTTTTTTTTGAAATGTAAGGTATGAATTTTTTCAACTCAAGTCAGAAACAAAAAAAACTCCTATTTTTCGAAATATAGTCCCCCACCTCCTTATTTATTTATTTTTTTTTTTTTTTGTAGATTTTTTTGTGGTTTAAAATTCATAACTATAAAAGCAAAAGTAAATTTAAATCATAGATGAATGAATGTTTCGCGCTGATATGTAGTAAAAAATAATTAATTAGCTATGTAAAAAGTTATTTGCTGCAGGCGCATGTCAATATGTAAAAAGCTTCTGCAGAGCGAAACAGAAATCTTGGTGGAAAGTTTGCTTTCAGCTCTACAGAAAAAAGAAAACATAGGCAAACAAACTGCAGTCATGTATGGTAAATTTTTTAAAATGTAAGTTAGTTAATATTCTTTAATCGGACGCAAATTTAAAATTTGTAAATTGAAAAATTATTAAAAATTTTAGCTATATTGTTTGAATTTTATATTTTAAGCCGAGGGACTCACTCTTTCTCAAATGGAGAAATTAGCATTTTGTCAAACATAGATGTTCACTTTAAAATCATCTTTGGAAAAAAAAGAAATCATAAGGAGAAATTCTGAAAGTCTCTCTATTTATCTACAATATATATTAGCATCGATACCCCTGATTAAAATAATCCGTTTTTTTCTTTTTTTTTTTTTTTTCTTTTTTTTTTTTTTTTTTTTTGTCCGTAAAATTTTACTATGTAATTATTAAAAAAAAATCGAATTTTACAATTTAATGGGCATAACTATTTCGAAGTTTGTACAAAATGGGGCATCATATCTTTAGATAGAATACGTGGTTGCAAAAAATATACTTATAACTTTATTTGTAAAACGGAACTATTACGCAGTACAGAAGAGAAAACTTAATTTAACATTTAAATTATTCAAAAGCCAATCGAGGGATACAAAAATTACATTTTCATATCAAAATATTCTTTAAACGTTTCTTTAAATATACATGAAATTTCAAATTTTTATTTTCGAATAATTTTTGCGTTGTGAGAGTAAGAAGCGTGGAAATTTTCTGAAATAGGGGTGACAGCGACAACAATGTTTCCTTATTACAGAAAAATATTTTAAGCTTACAATGTGTGGTAAATTGCATCATACAGTACAAAATACATCGATTCCAAAAAAAAATGCGATTTAAATTTACATGAATTAAATGGGAGCAATCTGAATTAAATGAATCTGCACATTATGGTATGAAAATTAGTGATTTTAGTTTCTTAGAAACCCACTTGAAAAAGTGGTGCGAGAAAAACATTTTAAAGCATAAGAGACGTTTTCATTTAAATATTTTGAATTGATTTGTTTGAGCCCCCCTGTCATAAAAAGTTTGGCGCCATCCTTGATTAAACTACTGTAGGCACTACTTTTTTTCGTAGTTTGCTGTTGTGGGCCATGTCCTACTTCAAAAAAATAAAAAATAAAATAGTGCAGTGATTAGTGCGATATATATAAAAAAAACACCAGTTTGTAGCGATTCCTGGCAATTACTTTTAACATTAGTTACGAAATAAGGTTCTAATGCTACATATTTTACAAATCTGGTGCAAATCTTTGACGAGTCCACCAGTGAAACATATTTTGCTCTGTGCATAATTTCATAGAGGAAATTTTAAAAAATTTAGAAACTTAACAAATTGACAATTATTAGCTAGTTTTTAAGCATTTTTTGAATTAAATAACTCGCTGACAGTAAAAGTGGAATAAACCATAGAAAGTTGAATCTTTGAAGAAAAAATGCCTAAAAAATGTTTTAGAATAATAAATTGCCCCATATAAAATAGAATTAGATATTTCTTAAAAACTTACCATGATAGAATAAGACTATTAACATTCATAACCATTTTCTATGAATTTTTGGTTTTATCTTTGTTTTTGTTTTTTTAATTTAATTTTATTATTTATTTATTTATTTTTTTTTTCTTTAGGTTTTTCGTAAATTAAAAATTTGTCTCCTAAAACTATATATGTCGTGTGACTACATTTTTCGGAAGTAGTTAGTAATCACTAAATTTTTTAAAAATATAATTGTGGTTATAGTCTTTTATAATTAAGTATAATTGTAGTTAGTTACGATACAGATGTAGTTTTTCTAACCATTTGGCTGTAGCTCAGTAAAGTTCATGAGAAATGGCTACATTTATACACTTAACAAAATCACTGCCCACCAGTGATATTATTAATTTTAAAAACAAAAATTTCAAGACCTGTTTGAATTGATTAGTTACCTCCAATAAATGAAATACTTTAATTCTTCATATACTTCACTATGACGTCTCACAAAGCATGAATTCAACTAATTTCTTATTTTCTTTTTGCCTCAAAAAGATATTTTAAAATTATAAATGTACTGAAAATAATTGCACAGATACTTTATCGTGACACCACTATAAAAACTTAAGGATAAAGAAAACGGTACAAAAATCGACAACGATTAGAGTTCAAAATTTTAACTTACCTGAAAAATTTAAGACAGAAGAACGTAAAATAAAACTCGATTGCCGTTCACATTCTTTCTGTGATTCTCTCAGCTGTACCAACAAGTTTGCAAAATAAAAATATTTATAGTCAATTATTTTATGTAAACAACTATCACCTTTCTTAGAGCATTCGTTTATCAACACTAAAATTATAGCTGATTGTATAATACAAACAGAATTATCCCATTAAATGCTTCTAAACAAGTGATACTTGTTTGGAATATTGCAGCTACGTAAAAATATCACTACGTAGTATATTGCATAAATTTGAACAAAAACTACATTTAATAAAAGAAGATTTTTATCTGTCTCTGTCAAAGTGTTGTGGGAAAATACAAGATACAAATTTTAATTTTGTAGACCTATTAAAAAAGATTTTTAAAATTTTGATTAAAATTTTCAAGTGATTTTTAAATTTTCCATAGAATAAACATTAAAGAGTTATTTCTAATTCATTTCTAGTTTCTAATTATCGGGACACTGTGGATGCTGGTCTTTTTTTTTCTGATATTATTTAATCATTTTCGCTCAGACACAAACCAAATGGCATGGCACATTTGGTTTCCATCCACAACCTCACGCAGCGTGGTAAGTTTGTGGGCGAGAACCAAGGCTCCTGATACGTACATTATTTACGTCACATTAGAGCTGCACAGTGGGCTATTGGCGGCGGTTTAGGAAACATCCTTGAGAATGATCCGAAGACGATCCTCTACAGAAGGGATGGCTCTCCTGCTTTGGTAGCCCGGTGACCTGCGTTTAAAGTTTAACCTCGGTCCCTACTCAGGCTGATCTAAGTGGTCACCAAGAACCAAGGCTCCTGATACGTACATTATTTACGTCACATTAGAGCTGCACAGTGGGCTATTGGCGGCGGTCTAGGAAACATCCTTGAGAATGATCCGAAGACGATCCTCTACAGAAGGGATGGCTCTCCTGCTTTGGTAGCCCGGTGACCTGCGCTTAAAGTTTAACCTCGGTCCCTACTCAGGCTGATCTAAGTGGTCACCAAGAACCAAGGCTCCTGATACGTACATTATTTACGTCACATTAGAGCTGCACAGTGGGCTATTGGCGGCGGTCTAGGAAACATCCTTGAGAATGATCAGAAGACGATCCTCTACAGAAGGGATGGCTCTGCTGCTTTGGTAGCCCGGTGACCTGCGCTTAAAGTTTAACCTCGGTCCCTACTCAGGCTGATCTAAGTGGTCACCAAGAACCAAGGCTCCTGATACGTACATTATTTACGTCACATTAGAGCTGCACAGTGGGCTATTGGCGGCGGTCTAGGAAACATCCTTGAGAATGATCCGAAGACGATCCTCTACAGAAGGGATGGCTCTCCTGCTTTGGTAGCCCGGTGACCTGCGCTTAAAGTTTAACCTCGGTCCCTACTCAGGCTGATCTAAGTGGTCACCAAGAACCAAGGCTCCTGATACGTACATTATTTACGTCACATTAGAGCTGCACAGTGGGCTATTGGCGGCGGTCTAGGAAACATCCTTGAGAATGATAAGAAGACGATCCTCTACACAAGGGATGGCTCTCCTGCTTTGGTAGCCCGGTGACCTGCGCTTAAAGTTTAACCTCGGTCCCTACTCAGGCTGATCTAAGTGGTCACCAAGAACCAAGGCTCCTGATACGTACATTATTTACGTCACATTAGAGCTGCACAGTGGGCTATTGGCGGCGGTCTAGGAAACATCCTTGAGAATGATAAGAAGACGATCCTCTACAGAAGGGATGGCTCTGCTGCTTTGGTAGCCCGGTGACCTGCGCTTAAAGTTTAACCTCGGTCCCTACTCAGGCTGATCTAAGTGGTCACCAAGAACCAAGGCTCCTGATACGTACATTATTTACGTCACATTAGAGCTGCACAGTGGGCTATTGGCGGCGGTCTAGGAAACATCCTTGAGAATGATCCGAAGACGATCCTCTACAGAAGGGATGGCTCTCCTGCTTTGGTAGCCCGGTGACCTGCGCTTAAAGTTTAACCTCGGTCCCTACTCAGGCTGATCTAAGTGGTCACCAAGAACCAAGGCTCCTGATACGTACATTATTTACGTCACATTAGAGCTGCACAGTGGGCTATTGGCGGCGGTCTAGGAAACATCCTTGAGAATGATAAGAAGACGATCCTCTACAGAAGGGATGGCTCTCCTGCTTTGGTAGCCCGGTGACCTGCGCTTAAAGTTTAACCTCGGTCCCTACTCAGGCTGATCTAAGTGGTCACCAAGAACCAAGGCTCCTGATACGTACATTATTTACGTCACATTAGAGCTGCACAGTGGGCTATTGGCGGCGGTCTAGGAAACATCCTTGAGAATGATAAGAAGACGATCCTCTACAAAAGGGATGGCTCTCCTGCTTTGGTAGCCCGGTGACCTGCGCTTAAAGTTTAACCTCGGTCCCTACTCAGGCTGATCTAAGTGGTCACCAAGAACCAAGGCTCCTGATACGTACATTATTTACGTCACATTAGAGCTGCACAGTGGGCTATTGGCGGCGGTCTAGGAAACATCCTTGAGAATGATCCGAAGACGATCCTCTACAGAAGGGATGGCTCTCCTGCTTTGGTAGCCCGGTGACCTGCGCTTAAAGTTTAACCTCGGTCCCTACTCAGGCTGATCTAAGTGGTCACCAAGAACCAAGGCTGCTGATACGTACATTATTTACGTCACATTAGAGCTGCACAGTGGGCTATTGGCGGCGGTCTAGGAAACATCCTTGAGAATGATAAGAAGACGATCCTCTACAGAAGGGATGGCTCTCCTGCTTTGGTAGCCCGGTGACCTGCGCTTAAAGTTTAACTTCGGTCCCTACTCAGGCTGATCTAAGTGGTCACCAAGAACCAAGGCTCCTGATACGTACATTATTTACGTCACATTAGAGCTGCACAGTGGGCTATTGGCGGCGGTCTAGGAAACATCCTTGAGAATGATAAGAAGACGATCCTCTACAGAAGGGATGGCTCTCCTGCTTTGGTAGCCCGGTGACCTGCGCTTAAAGTTTAACCTCGGTCCCTACTCAGGCTGATCTAAGTGGTCACCAAGAACCAAGGCTCCTGATACGTACATTATTTACGTCACATTAGAGCTGCACAGTGGGCTATTGGCGGCGGTCTAGGAAACATCCTTGAGAATGATAAGAAGACGATCCTCTACAGAAGGGATGGCTCTCCTGCTTTGGTAGCCCGGTGACCTGCGCTTAAAGTTTAACCTCGGTCCCTACTCAGGCTGATCTAAGTGGTCACCAAGAACCAAGGCTCCTGATACGTACATTATTTACGTCACATTAGAGCTGCACAGTGGGCTATTGGCGGCGGTCTAGGAAACATCCTTGAGAATGATCCGAAGACGATCCTCTACAGAAGGGATGGCTCTCCTGCTTTGGTAGCCCGGTGACCTGCGCTTAAAGTTTAACCTCGGTCCCTACTCAGGCTGATCTAAGTGGTTACCAAGAACCAAGGCTCCTGATACGTACATTATTTACGTCACATTAGAGCTGCACAGTGGGCTGTTGGCGGCGGTCTAGGAAACATCCTTGAGAATGATAAGAAGACGATCCTCTACAGAAGGAATGGCTCTCCTGCTTTGGTAGCCCGGTGACCTGCGCTTAAAGTTTAACCTCGGTCCCTACTCAGGCTGATCTAAGTGGTCACCAAGAACCAAGGCTCCTGATACGTACATTATTTACGTCACATTAGAGCTGCACAGTGGGCTATTGGCGGCGGTCTAGGAAACATCCTTGAGAATGATCCGAAGACGATCCTCTACAGAAGGGATGGCTCTCCTGTTTTGGTAGCCCGGTGACCTGCGTTTAAAGTTTAACCTCGGTCCCTACTCAGGCTGATCTAAGTGGTCACCAAGAACCAAGGCTCCTGATACGTACATTATTTACGTCACATTAGAGCTGCACAGTGGGCTATTGGCGGCGGTCTAGGAAACATCCTTGAGAATGATCAGAAGACGATCCTCTACAGAAGGGATGGCTCTCCTGCTTTGGTAGCCCGGTGACCTGCGCTTAAAGTTTAACCTCGGTCCCTACTCAGGCTGATCTAAGTGGTCACCAAGAACCAAGGCTCCTGATACGTACATTATTTACGTCACATTAGAGCTGCACAGTGGGCTATTGGCGGCGGTCTAGGAAACATCCTTGAGAATGATCCGAAGACGATCCTCTACAGAAGGGATGGCTCTCCTGCTTTGGTAGCCCGGTGACCTGCGCTTAAAGTTTAACCTCGGTCCCTACTCAGGCTGATCTAAGTGGTTACCAAGAACCAAGGCTCCTGATACGTACATTATTTACGTCATATTAGAGCTGCACAGTGGGCTATTGGCGGCGGTCTAGGAAACATCCTTGAGAATGATCAGAAGACGATACTCTACAGAAGGGATGGCTCTCCTGCTTTGGTAGCCCGGTGACCTGCGCTTAAAGTTTAACCTCGGTCCCTACTCAGGCTGATCTAAGTGGTCACCAAGAACCAAGGCTCCTGATACGTACATTATTTACGTCACATTAGAACTGCACAGTGGGCTATTGGCGGCGGTCTAGGAAACATCCTTGAGAATGATCAGAAGACGATCCTCTACAGAAGGGATGGCTCTCCTGCTTTGGTAGCCCGGTGACCTGCGCTTAAAGTTTAACCTCGGTCCCTACTCAGGCTGATCTAAGTGGTCACCAAGAACCAAGGCTCCTGATACGTACATTATTTACGTCACATTAGAGCTGCACAGTGGGCTATTGGCGGCGGTCTAGGAAACATCCTTGAGAATGATCCGAAGACGATCCTCTACAGAAGGGATGGCTCTCCTGCTTTGGTAGCCCGGTGACCTGCGCTTAAAGTTTAACCTCGGTCCCTACTCAGGCTGATCTAAGTGGTCACCAAGAACCAAGGCTCCTGATACGTACATTATTTACGTCACATTAGAGCTGCACAGTGGGCTATTGGCGGCGGTCTAGGAAACATCCTTGAGAATGATCCGAAGACGATCCTCTACAGAAGGGATGGCTCTCCTGCTTTGGTAGCCCGGTGACCTGCGTTTAAAGTTTAACCTCGGTCCCTACTCAGGCTGATCTAAGTGGTCACCAAGAATTAAGGCTCCTGATACGTACATTATTTACGTCAAATTAGAGCTGCACAGTGGGCTATTGGCGGCGGTCTAGGAAACATCCTTGAGAATGATCCGAAGACGATCCTCTACAGAAGTGATGGCTCTCCTGCTTTGGTAGCCCGGTGACCTGCGCTTAAAGTTTAACCTCGATCCCTACTCAGGCTGATCTAAGTGGTCACCAAGAACCAAGGCTCCTGATACGTACATTATTTACGTCACATTAGAGCTGCACAGTGGGCTATTGGCGGCGGTCTAGGAAACATCCTTGAGAATGATCCGAAGACGATCCTCTACAGAAGGGATGGCTCTCCTGCTTTGGTAGCCTGGTGAACTGCGCTTAAAGTATAACCTCGGTCTCTACTCAGGCTGATCTAAGTGGTCACCAAGAACCAAGGCTCCTGATACGTACATTATTTACGTCACATTAGAGCTGCACAGTGGGCTATTGGCGGCGGTCTAGGAAACATCCTTGAGAATGATCCGAAGACGATCCTCTACAGAAGGGATGGCTCTCCTGCTTTGGTAGCCCGGTGACCTGCGCTTAAAGTTTAACCTCGGTCCCTACTCAGGCTGATCTAAGTGGTCACCAAGAACCAAGGCTCCTGATACGTACATTATTTACGTCACATTAGAGCTTCACAGTGGGCTATTGGCGGCGGTCTAGGAAACATCCTTGAGAATGATCCGAAGACGATCCTCTACAGAAGGGATGGCTCTCCTGCTTTGGTGGCCCGGTGACCTGCGCTTAAAGTTTAACTTCGGTCCCTACTCAGGCTGATCTAAGTGGTCACCCACGCGCTTACTGACCGCTGCCAGGGATGCTTGACTTCGGTGTTCTACTGGGAACAATGCGTTTACGATTATTCCACAGCGAGACTCCCGATTAGTTAATCCACTATATCAGGGGTGAGCAACCTTTTTTATCAACGGGCCAATTAAAATTTTAATTTTTTTTAGCGGGCCGCACGTAAAGTAACACTTATTAATAATCTACAAAACTTTATTTATAATAAACATTAGAATAAAAAAATATATAATTTAAAAAAGAGTAAAGATTTCATATAAAAACTTTAATGCAAAATAAAAACAAACAAGGAAAGAACAAGAAAACGAATTTACTTGAAATTTTTAATGAGAAATTTAAGACTGTTTTCTCGATACAAGCTGATCAATATCAGCCGGAATTGATTAAGGTAGCTACACGTACGCAGCTTTCTAATCGTGCATCACTCAGTCTTGATCGGTGGTCATTTTTGATTAATTTCATTGTTGAAAATAATTGTTCACAAACATCATTTGCTTTGCATTATTCGTCAAAAGCGGAAATTTCTCAGGGCTCACATCGATTTATAAAAATTTTCAATGTTTACTGAGAAAAATAATTTTTTTAAATCGGTATTATTCTGCATGTCAATCACTTCCATTTGAAAGTCTTCGGGAACTGTATCCATATCGATATTAAATGGCAAGGAAAACATTTTCATGGAAACTGCTGTTTTCTCAGCTTTGAACATTTTAAATCGTAATTGAAATTCGTTAATTAAAATGTCTATATATTGTGTCAATTTTTGAGTAGTAATAACGTTTTCTTTTTCTAAATGTGTAAAGTGAGACACATTATTCTGCAAAAGATGCTGTTTCTACAATTTTAATTTGCGCACAAAGCCCTGAATTTTATCATACAAATTGTGAATAAACTGTCCTTTGCCTTGAAGTTCGACATTAAGATCATTGAGATGCTGAGTCATATCGATAAGAAACCCAAAATCGCACATCCATTCTTTATTACCAAAATGAGGAAAGGCATATCCCTCCATATCCATGAACAATTGTATATCGCTCTTTAAGTTGTATACTCTTTTTAGCATTGCCCCTCTACGAAGTCAACGTACTTCGGTATTAAAAACCACGTCACCATATTCAGTTTCTAAATATTTCAGGAATTCTTTAAATTCACGGTGATTTAACGCGCGCGACTTTATAAAATTTATTAGTTTAATTATTGGTACTGTGACATTTGGCAAACTCAATCTTTTCGCGCACAAATTTTCCTGGTGAATTATGCAGTAGTTAACGAATATTTCCCTTCCTGTGACCTTCCTAATGTCTTGAAATAGCCTTCCCGATACTCCTACCTTCATGCTCGACATTTCTCGTGCTCCATCTGTCGATATACCAATAATCTTTTCTAATAAAATTGAAAAATTTTCAAGCACAGACTTTAGTTCATCGTACAGGTCTTTGCCGGTTGTAGTCTCTTGCATTGGAATCAGTGAACACAATTCTTCTGTAATATTAAATTTGGTGTCAATACCACGTAAAAATATAGCCAGTTATGCTGTATCGCTAATATTGCAACTCTCATCAAGTGCCAAAGAACAGTATTCGAATTTTACAATGCGTTCACGAAGCGTTGTTGCTATGTTCTCGAACAAGTCTTCAATTCTCCTTGCAATTGTGAATCTTGATAAACTAATGTTTGAAATAATATTTATTTTATCAAGAAATGCTATTTTTGCAACAGCAGTCAGACATTCTCCATCCACGAAGGGTTTCATTTTTTTTTTTTTTTTTTTTTTTTTGCCAGTATTTGACTATCAACAAAACTAGCCTTTACTGTCGTATTTGATAAAATAGCTTGATATTTAAAAATAGCCTGTTGGTTTCCCAAGTTTTTCTCCATTTGATTAAACTTATTATCTATCCGGAGTTGTCCTGTTAAGTTTTTATATTGTTGTTCATGTTTTGTATCGCAATGCCTTTTTATGTTATATTCTTTTAATGTCGACACAGTCTCTGAGCATATTAAGCATACAGCTTTATCTTTGACGAAAGTGAAAAAATAATCAAATTTCCACTTTTCTTGGAAATGCCTGTGCTCATCCGCAACCTTCCGTTTTTTTTTTTTTTTTTTTTTTTGTTTGCTTTTCCGACATGCTATTATGGATTGCACTAATATTGCACTCACGCCTTTCAAGAAACACAGGAATTGCTAAAATTGCTAGTTAACAGCTGACCAGTCTGACTGATTGTGTGACAGAAGCAAACACAAACAAGCACAGACGCGGCGCAGGTCGCCGACAAGTGAGTAACTCGTCACCACAAATTGCTTCGGTTTAGTATGTACTACCATTTTATTATAATTAATTTTATAACAATACGATGGGAAAAAATCGATAAAATAAATTCAATTTTAGAAATGCTTGGCGGGCCGCATAAACATGTTTAATGGGCCGCAAGTGGCCCGCGGGCCGCGTGTTGCTCATCCCTGCACTATATGATATTAATCAATACGGAGTCGCAATGTTGCGAGTACATGAGGAGAATCAAGAATTCAGAGTCATACTACTGAAGGCGGTAGGCTATGTGTGAAGACGCGCAACAGTGACTTCTGTCTTTTGAAATCGGTTTCAAACCCTTATGGAAAATTTAAGGTATATTTGAGGTTGTTTTGGAGTATTTTTGAGGTATCGAGGTTGTTTTGAGGTATAAATGAGGTATATTTGAGGTTGCTGAGAAAAAAAACCATAAAAATTATACCTCGTAAAGGTTGTAATTGAGGTGTATGAGGTTGTTTTACATACACTTCAGCTCAATTTGAGGTTGTTTAAAATTCACTTCAAATCAACTAGGCTGATGAGGTGATTTTCAAGGTATACAGGCTGTTTTTCTGATACTTATAACAAAAAAGGTATTTTTGAGGTATAAGAAAAATTACCTTATTTTAACTAAAGAGAGTGAGGTATTTACTGAGGTGTATGAAGTCATTTTTATTATACCTAAGCTCACTTTGAGGTTGTTTTAAATTAACTTCTTATCAACCAAATTGATGAGATAAATTCTAAGGTATACAAGGTTGTTTTTCTGACACTTGTAACAAAAAACGTATTTATAAGGTATAAAAAATTACCTTCTTTCAACTAAAGAGAGTGAGGTATTCTTTGAGGTGTATGAAATCATTTAATGCAGCCTAAGCTTATTTTGAGGTTGTTTTAGATTCATTTCATATCAAACAAATGAATGAGATGAATTCTAAGGTATACAAGGTTGTTTTTCTGATACTTGTAACAAGAGTTATTTATGAGGAATAAAAATATGTACCTTATTTCAACTAAAAAGAGTGAGATATTTATTGAGGTGTATGAAGTCATTTTAGTTATACCTAAGTTTATTTTGAGGTTGTTTAAAGTACACTTCATATTAACTAGCTCACTTCCCAGAGTTCCGTGTGAACCGGCGAATGGCGTGTGTTGATAATCGAAAGTCTATGCAAAATTTGGTGTGTTTGACATTTATTAATTTAGTTTTATCACTTTTAATCAAATATGCTTCGATTTTCAAACTTAAATTTTATTATTTTTGTTTTAAAGACGCGTCCTGATCTTAACTTCGGAATATTTCTCGTCGCTGTTTAGGGTAACGTTACTTTTGAATCGTTACAGCAGGTTACGAATCATATATTTTATTGTTTGCATTTATTCAAATATAACTTTTTTTTTACTTTGCTTAAATGTATATGTTTTAACGTAGCAGTATGCAAGCTGATTAATTAAATAAAATGTTCATAATTTCTCTTATAAATAAATCATTGAAAATTGAAAAATTTGACAATAGCAATTACGCTTTAAAATTCTAATACAGCTGTATGCTGATCGTTTGCTTGGATATCTATATGCAAAGTTTATATTGTTGTTTATGAGTAAAAATATGTATATTAACTGACTAATTATTTAAATTTGCAGTTTTATAGCTTTAAAAATTCAAGAACTTTAGACAACTGTCTTTTAAAAATATAAATTTCCACAAATAATTTTTTATAACTAGAGAGTTTGGATAAGTGTTATTTCAAGATGATTTAATTCAATCTATTAAAATTACAGCAGAATTATGCATTTGAAACTTTCTTTTATAGCTTAACAAAAGAAGCAATTACCGCCGAAGGTTTAATATTAAAAACTTCAGGTTGATAAATGAAGATCTCTACTAGTGAAAAAATGCAATGGTGTACATTACTCTACATATAATATCTTGATATTTATTATATTCTTTATATAGTGAGGTTAAAAATCAATAAATTAGGTGGACCGTATAACACCTCACGCTTGGGAATTATTACCTTCGTAGGTATTAAAAAAAAATTTTTTTTTTAATATTTCGGTTGAGCTATATAAGCCTGAAGTGTAAAATGTCACATCTTAGGTTGATAAATTAATATTTCTAAAATTACAAAAATATATACTTGAAGTTACGAATAAGGTAAAACGGGGAACACATGACGTCAATAAAAATAATCTTTCCAAGTGTCAAAAAATACACTTGCGGTTAATTTATTATAACCAGAAGTGTAAAATGGCACACCTTAGGTAGATAACGAAATACCTCAACAACTATATAAATCTAAACCTGAGGTTGAACCTAAAGTAGAACATCGAACACTTCACGTTGATAAAAAACAAACTATCCAACGGTCTAAAATATACTTGAGGTTGATTTATAATAACCTGAAGTGTAACACGACACCATAGGTTGATAAATAAATGCCTCAACAAGCATAAAATTAGATACCTGAGGTAGAAAAATAATTACCTAAGGTAGAACATGATGCACCTCACGTCAATAAAAAATTACCTTTCCAACTGTCAAAAAATACACTTGAGGTAGATTTATAATAACCTGAAGTGTCAAATGAAACACCTTAGGATGTTGAATAAATGGATGGTGTTTTCAGTAGAAATGTAAACAATAACAATCTCGAGCTGTATGCCTGCTCTAGTTCCGGTTAGAGAGTTTGCAGCTGCTTACTACATGTTATTCTGCGAGGCGATATTTTCAAACGGATAATTTTGTTTTCAATAAAAGAAATAAAGTAGATAGTTTCTTAGCTCAAATCTGCCGTATTTCATAAGACATTAATGTTATTATGTAATTCTGGTGAGTTTGAAGTGAAAATTTGTTTTAGTTAGTTAGAGATATATTGTTAAAAAAAGGTGACATGGTTGCTAGATTATGAATAACTCGCTTTTTTGGCAGTCTCGATTTGGCCTCTTTCCATTTGTTTTTTACTGTTTGTTCGTGTTGCAAGCTGTGCACCATCTTACGTTAGTGTTAGCATATTGTTCGAGGAGCAAGATTGAGTTTAGTAATAAGTATTCTAGTATTCAAATACCACGTTTGCAGGAATCTTAAAACACAATTATCACGTTGTGAGCCAAATGGTTTAAAAATACACCGGAAACAGTAACCCGGAAGTATAAGCAGCATACAGCTTGCTGAGCTCCCTAGTGTCGAAAACACCATCCATACTTTCGCAAGTGTTAAAAAATATACTTCAGGTTGATAAGTAATAGCCTAAGGCTGAAAATGAAACACTTTGAAATAGTAAATATCTACCTCGTTACACATGTGAAATTAAACACCTCAGGTTGGTGCGTATATACCTGTGGTTAATTAGAGGTTAATTTTGAGATATTCATTTGCATCTTTTTCAACCTAACGACGCATTTAAATAACCTCCTTTATATGTACCTTTGAAAAAAAATCTTTCATACCTCGATTTTTTCGTTCTCCGCTTTGTAAAAAAATATTTTCTAGTTGTAATGAAGTTACTTTTAATTTAGTACTTTTCATTTTAAGTAATTTTTCCACTACCGCACATCATATGAAGGCAACTTTATTGCAGTTATCACAAGGCGATGCGTTTAAAATGTGGGTTAAATTATCCTTATTTTGTAAGTTTTACTATACAATTCACTACCAATATGTTAAAACTTTTGCAGAAAGTGGAGAAGTTGGCATCCCTATATTTGTTTCACAACTTATGTTCTTGATATTCGCCAAAATATTTATTTTTTTAATGAATTAATAATCTTGATATTACAAGTAGTAGACCGGATAACATAAACCCAGAAGTTTTGATGGAGGAAAGGGTACTAGCGCCCTCTGCTGAAGAAATTCCATTCCAACCATTATTTCAAATAAAACTGATAGCAAAATAATCCCATGGCTTGAAAAATAATAAAATAAAAAAACTCTATAACTTTTCGCCAGATGATATCGAATAATGAGACACCACAGTTCAGAATATTAGGTAAATATGGCAGGAAAATGCTAAATGAGGATTGCTTATAGCATGCCTCATATGAAGAAAAAAAATTCTTCCATCTATCAAATAGTATCTACAAAATGCGTGTGTGTGCGTGTGTATATATATATATATAGTGTATATATATATATATATATATAGTGTATATATATATATATATAGTGTATATATATATATATATATAGTGTATATATATATATATAGTGTATATATATATAGTGTATATATATATATATAGTGTATATATATATATATATATATATATATATATATATATATATATATATATGTATATGTATACAAATTATACGCCTTTGAGTTTGAAATACTCACTTTGTATTACCCGACTTTGCATCAAACCTTCATTTCCTCAAGTAACAAAAATATAACAATTTTTTAGCAATATTTGTTTTAGTCCAGATTCCTTGATAGAAATACTTAATACAATATTATCTTCAGAAAACAAAATTAATATTATGAAAAAAAATCACGGAGTAAAAGAATACTAGAAAAAAAAAGTCCCTTAGGATCGCAATGAAACACCGAGACAAAGCGGTGATTTTTAAAAATTATATCAGTTGAATGACCAATCTGAATCAGGCTATTGAGGTCTAGTTTAATGTAGTTAAACATTTATTCAAATTTAACTAGATATTTTTCAAAAATTTTTTATGCAAATTTAACTTTAAATATACAGAAAGGAATTTTTTTAACTATACACTGACGGAAAAAAATATCACAACACCAAGGAGTTGTACTAGATAAACTAAATTTGGTAGGCTTGTTTAAACAACTAAGAGATGTCTATTCAAATTTCGCGCTTGGCGCATAAGTTTGGCGCTAATAGCGCCACTGTGAACATGCAAATCAGGGTTGTTTTAAATGTGTTTTACAGTTCGAAAGCGTTATTTTTCGTTAAGATTTGACATAGTGAGTTGCTGTTAGTCAAGATTGCCTTTAAAAAGACGAAGAAGCCATTATCAACAGTTCGCGGACTTTGAACGTGATTGTGTAATAGAGCTGCGAGAAGGTGGATTTTCTTTCCGCGATATTGCAGAGAGACTGGGGAGAAATGTATCCTCTCTGCGTGATTTTATTTTATTTTATAACCATTGTTGAACAGCCGACCCAAATTTGAGTTTCAATTACCAATGTTCAACGCCGTAGCCCTTGAACCTACTCCAGAAGACAAGGGAACTCCTGGATTAGTACCCCCAGAGGTGTTGATTGTTGGCAGCAGTGGTCAAGGGGAAGTACTGCTTCAAAAAGACCGGGTTCTGGGCTGCCACACGCACTACTTAGAGGGAAGAGGACACCGTGTACGGGGTATGGCTGTGGTGGCACACCGTACTGCGCCTGCATTAGAACTTCGAGCTGCAGATGGCACTGCAGTGACACAACGAACTATTACAAAGCGGGTGAGACGAGACGCCGCCCTGTAGCTTGCATTCCTCTCAGTCCAAACCACTGTCGTTTACGATGTGAGTGGTGTCAGAGCTTACTGGAGGACAGAGTGGAGAACTATAGTGCTTTCCGATGAAAGTCGGCTCTGCCTTTGGGCCATTGATAGCCCTATACTTTTTAGAAGGCCATGTGAACGCCTGCTACAGACCTGTATCCGGCCTAGACACACTCAATCTATGCCTAGAGTTATGGTCTGAGGTGCAATTTCTATGACAGCAGGAGCACTCTCGTGGTTATTCCTTGCATCTTACTCCAAATTTGTACATCAACCTTGTGATTCAATCTGTTTTGGTGCTCTTCATGAGCAGCATTCAATGGGGTATTTTCCAACACATAACACTCACCCTCACACTGCTGTTGTAACAAAACATACTCTACATGCCAACCACATATTCCTTCCAAGTTTATGAATTGCTAATACACAATGCCTTTTGAGAGGCTTTTCCAATCCAATATAGTTTCAAACTGTCAGCTAATTATGCCTTTTTAAATAATCAAAGAAACAAAAATTGAAAACATAAATAATCTATGTTTTATTTGCTGATTCATCATAACCATTCTACAAAAATGAATGGTTTTGTGAATTATTTAATAATATCTTAACTATAGAAACAATTGAATTTACAACAAACTGTAAATTTGTTTGAAATGAGTTCATCCAAAATGTAAAATTATTACTATTTTCAAATACTACAGACAAATTTTAAACATACATAAAAGAATATTGATATTCAATTGTAATGAGTTTATTTTAAATATTCAACATAATATTGATAAATAAAAATTAGATAAAAAAAATTCAAATGTTGCTGCTTTGTGAATAAGTAGCATTGATAATGTTTAATAAATAAAATGCATTTGAGAAAGCTAAATGCGAAATGGCTTTTAATTCATATGTTAAAATTTTAATATAAAAAAATAATTAATCTGACATGTTTAAAATATAATAACAGTTTTAAAATATAAGCTAGCATAATGATAAATAATCTTGTTTTCCAAATGTATAATTTATGAAAAGAATGAATATAATTTATGAAAAAATCTGCAGATTAAGTCGTTAAATATAATTGCATTTCTGCATAGCTATGAATACATTTCGATATAATAAAATTTATTACTTATGTGATAAAAGGCAATTGAAAATAATAGTTAATGATAGCTCACATAAATTATATTTTATAGAAAAATAAATTCTAAAAGCAAAAAAAAAGAACATTAAAATAGGACATAAAATGGGTGCAACATTTCTCAATCTTTCCCTGCTTGTACATATTAAATTTTTAATTCAATACATTCAATACTTTATGACAACTTTAGTTCAATTTTAAGGATTAATAAAATTACACTTAATAAAACTTTAAAATGTTTTATTAATACCATAAAAAATTTAAACTAAAAATCCCCCAAAAGTATGCTGGAAATCTTTAAATACACATTGTAAAAAGATTCATGAATTATTTGCTACATGTAGTCAGCTCAAGATCAGAATGATTATAAAGTATTATGCTAAATATTAATACATTTAAAATTTAATTTACCTCAGACAATGACAACTATTGTATTAATGACCAGCAATTATAAAGTGTGCTTTATTGAATTCAATACCAAAGGTGATTAACAGATATTTAGAGCCCTGTTTCTAAAAAACTACTGCCTTATTGTTAATTTATCAAGATATGTGCAAATTAAACTGCACTATTACTAACAAACTATTAAATTTTTAGTCCAATCAATAGAAAATAGCGATCGTTTTTGTGGTAGTGAGCATAAAATATGTTTGAAGAAAATGTGCTTGAAATATTATTAATAGTTAAAGCTTATGAAATATATAAGCATGTTAATGCAAAAAGTGATATATCTTTTTAATCTAAAATGAATTTCACTGTATATTTTTAAAAAATGTACTCACATGTTCATTCTGTTGAACAAAGCAAAAAAAAACATACATTTTTGTAAATAGAAAATATTTAAAAATCTCTAAAATTAAATAGAGGGAATCTTAAACTTTTATTCCACTCAATGTTAAAATGGCCGAATTTGATTATTTTGATTTTCTTTTTTGTTATGGTGTACATTTTAACATAGGAATGTTTGAAATTTATTTAAAAAATAAATTTTGTATTTTCTGAGAAAGGACACAGCAAAATTGTTTAAGTGCACCTGCCTCTTTACATTAATTTAAAATTCCCACACAATTTTTAAACATTGTAAAATCTGTTATAAGAAACCTTTTCTGGAATAAATATAATTTAATATAAGAGTAACTTAGTCATATTTGACTCACTTTATACATTAAAGATCTTATAGAAAACTTTTTATTAGTATAATTATTTAAACTATTAAATAAGCTAGTCTAAAATATTTTATAGCTAAGTCTTGAGAATTAATGAAGAAATAATAAAATCGAACAACAATGATAACAGTGCTTATTAATTATAATTCTTTTTTTAATTATTCATCACTGAAGCAACACTAGTTGAGAAACGTTGCATTAAAGAGAAAAAGTTTAGAAACAACAATTTTCTAAAAATAATATTAGGAATATGCATGAAATTACAGTTGATTATAGTTAATGTAAGATTTCTATCTCGAAATATGGCATTAATATACACTCCAATTTGCAGTTATAATGCATAAATTTCTGTAAAAACATAAAATTTAACACTAAAAAATTTATAAAATAAAGGACATAAAAAGAACTAGAACAAGATCAATTTAATATTTTAAAGTCACTAACACAAGTGAAAATAACATAAATCTGCCAAAATTGTATTTTAAATTATTTCAAGTAAAATGAAGAAAATAAAGTACATAAAAAATCAGTTTATCTAAATTTCATACTTCATTAGAAAATTAAAATGATTACTTTGAATCAATGTACAAAATTTTTAAGGTGTAACTACTAAACAAAAAAACTATATTTATCTCATTATCAGGGATGCCAACTTTAAAAACAAGCTGCTATTAATCAAAAGTACAATAAAACAGAAATATATAGAGTGACTGCTTATTAAATTCCAATTAGAGCAGTTTTAAGGTGTATATACTACTTAATTCTATATAGGTATATAATATTCATAAAGTTATGCATGACTTTACTGTTAAATGATAAACAAAGTGACACTTAGATAAAGGTACTAAATTAAAAATATGCAATACTGAAATTTTATACTTTATTATAAAATGAAAAAATTAAAATGATTTCATTGAATCGCTGTACAAGTTTCTGTTTCAATTAGAGCTAGACTTTATTGCCTTTTTATCATCCTGCATTTGAACCATAAAAAAAGCTTTGCTCACAGCCTTTCAGATTTGAATTTCTGTTCGTTTGCTTTTGTATAATGAGAGAGAACTAAGTTTCATAATAGCTTGCTGGAAAGGGGTACAATAAGATTTCTAAGCTATTTTTTATTTCGTGTTTCTATCAAATCATTTTTGCTTTTATTTATTGTTTTTAGAATTGTTAAAGGAGTAGAAAAAAAAATTATGTTAATTAGTTACAAACAACCAAACTTTTATAATTCTAGGTAGTTAGGGAAAAATATTAATCTTAACAGATTATTACCAAAATTTTCAAAACCATAATTTTTATTACTTAGCCATGCGAGTGTAATCTTGACTATGAAATCATAGCAATTACATATAAATCCTTACAGTTGGCACCTCTACATTAGTGACTAATACTTATGAATGAACAAATGATTAGGAAAAGTAGTAAGACATCAGTCAGGCTTATTTTTGGGAAATCTTGCTAGGGAAGTGTTACATTTTGAAGAAAACATTTATCATTAGTTAATTGTATATTTTGGCTGAACTTAGGAGACAAACAAAAATAACAATTACATAATTTTTAAGTTTCCTCATTTGCTGTAGGAAGTAACAATAAGTATAACAAAATGCTGATGCTGTTAAAATGTTGTTAACAATGAAAAAAATATATCTTTTTCTATTGCATGATAGCCTTATTTATATGAAGTTATTCTTCTTGAGCTCAATGAATAGGATGAGCAAATATTAGCCAAAGGGGTACTTCACTTTGTCATATTTCCACAAATTTAACCTAATCACCCATTCAATTTACCTATACTATTGCTTAGATCAACACAAATGTTTTACACAAAATTGAGTACCGTTATGAATGAATTAGGAATACAATTTGAATTCATAACAAAATTGTACATAGCAATAACTTAGTATCCAATAAACCCATAAACAAATTTAATTTAACAATATCACACTGTACTTTCATTCATAACTAGAAATGCAAATTTTGAAAATGGTTTTATATAAAGAACATGCTAAACTTTAAAAGTAAAAAAAGAAGAATGTAATGTGCGGCAAATAATTAAATTTATAAATAAACCTTTCATAAACTCCATTACAAAAAAAAAAAATTTTATGGCATAAAAATTTGAACATTATAACTTCTGTTTCTTAGATTAAGATATAAATCTAACATGTTTATTGTTTACTTTTAGTAAATCAGTATATCATACAGACTGTTTTATTCAATATGAAGCCTCTAAATTCATTACAAAATTTATTTTAAAATTTATTTTCAAACTTTGCAAAAACTATTATTGTAAAAAACAAAACCCAAAAAGTTGATTTGACTTAATTTAATTTTTTAAAAATCAAGCTTTAAAGAGAAAAATTTTTGAGCATAAATCTTTATTCACATTTATAGTATATCCTATTGCATTATACACACATTTTGTTAATTACAGCAAACAATTGTATATTATTTGTAAACTAACTACAAAAAATTACCCAAGAAAACAAATCTTTTAAATTTTTAAGACCCTAAACTTCTTTCTTTTATTTCAAACAAATCAAAAATTGAATATTTAATATACTAGAGTTCAGCAAACATTTTAACTTTCAAACCTAACAGTAAACTCATAATTTGGCCTATATTTCACTGTTAACATTTAAAGACTTTTTCTTGGACAAGTTAATTTTCAGATTAATTTTTGTTGCTTCTAACAGTAGCTCTATTAAAACATATATTGAGATCCTGATAATCCAAGTTGATTTGAACTGATACCAATACAGATTATTTAGATTTAACAAATTTTTCAAACATGTTCGCTTTAAGCCAGTATTTAAGGAAATGAGTTTATTTTAAAAGACACAGCTATTACAATTATACATTCAAATTGATTTATAAAGAAATACAAAATTAAATATATGAATTATTGTTTTATCAGTAAGTTTCACTTCACAATCCTACAAAGTAATTTTTTAATGTGTATTACGCAAACAAATCTCTAGAATTAAATTTACTGCATTTATTTTTTAAATTAACAAGACATGTTATTTGAAACGAAAATTCTTTTCAACATCTTAAAATCAAACATTTCTGACTCACTTTGGATTAAGAAGAGCTATGGTTTTAGAGACTTAGTTTATCAGGACTTTACTGTATAGGAACAATAATAAACAATACATTTTCAGGATAATTTCGTATTTTTAACACTGGTCAACAAAAAGTAAGAGTTGGAAAAACTAGAATTCTTAAGGTGTTCTAGCAAAATTTTGACACAGACAAGATTTAGAATACTGAGTTGTTTAACATGCAACACACGACTCTGAAATCTCATTTTTCAGAATACCTATTTTTTTTCCTTATTCCATCAAATGCAGTCTGGAAATTTTTCATGCCTTTACTCTGGAATTTATCTAAATTAAGTAAGCTATTTTCTTCCAATTTTTGTAAAAAATAAACTTTTAGAAACTTTCTAGTAGCATGTATGACTTTGTCTAAACATTTACTAGAATCAATTCTAATAAATCTCCAACACAACTTTTGTTGACAGTGTTATTAAACACAGCTTTAAGAGAATAAGATTATATCAAATATCAATATACATATATATAGTTCTTTGATCAAGAATATTTAATCTTCAATAACTGATATATCAATGGAAGGTGAGCCTTTTTGTATTAAACAAGTATGCTCCCATGCATAAGTATGAGAATTACTAACTCCAGAATGGAATTCATTACTAGGTGCTATTTTCATCACATCTAATATAAGTGTTGGATTGTTATGACTGCAAAGAATATCAAGTTTGTAGATACCAGAGTGAAAAAATATAAATCCACATTCATGAGAAAATTCTTCGTGAGGTTTAATCTAGAAAAAATAAAAATAGAAAATAAAATCAATTTTAATATATGTTTTATACATTCTAAGCATAATATAACCAAAGAACTTTATTCTGTGCTTTTGTGTATTTTAAAGAAAAAAAAAGAGGACAAACACATGAAATAAAAAAAAGTTAAAGAATAGAATCAGAAGAAGAAAATTTAAAAGACTATTACGTAAGCAGTAAACTTATTAATAATACTTCTGTTTAAATGTGGCTTCATGGGGCAAAAAATATCAAACTTAATACTACATAATTTACAAGATTTTTTTTTTAATATTTATTTTACTTTTAACAAGAAATTATGTACATTGCTAATATATCAACAAGTCAAAAAATGTGGCATTTAAAAATTTTCAAATTAACTAAGGATAATTAACACTAGGACTAACAATTTAAATAGAAGTAAAAATATCTGAATTGCAAATAAAAGAGGCTTCTCTGTAGCATAATCTATGACAGCTTCTGAATTTCATTTTCACCGCTAATCATATTAAAAGAACTGACTAGAAGAATCGCCACTGGTCAAATATATTAATTCAAAAATACCACAGAATGCCTGGATGACCAGAAAACTAATGGAGATGTTTCTAAATCAGGTTTGGGGAACCAGGTTAAAAGACATTTCCCAAGAGTCATTATCTCATTAGCTGTGATTTAAGAGAAAACTGAAAAGGGAGATACAGATCTGATGCTTATTCCAGCACTATGCACAGGCACAGACTGCTGAGACTTGTTATATGGCTTCCTTTAAAAAAGTGCACTGATCACGTAGTGGTGAATTTGATAGCAGAGTAATAAAGTTACTTCCAGACAAGAGTTAATTCCATTTGTCTATAAAGCATGAGAATCCATTTCAGTAGAAACAATTATTAATTTAGATAATGTATATAATTCCCAGTAAGAGGAAATTAGCATGGCATCATGAGAAACTGGTAAATTGATGATGAGTCTTATATTTCCTTTAATGAATTTTCAGATTCAAATTAATTGTTCACATCTTACAAATGTTTCTAATTTGTTCTTTTAACTAGCTTTTATTCTTAAGTCAATGTGTGCTTCACAATAGCACTGGTATTTTTTGGTTGCAGTTAAGAATAAAGATAAGTAAAGAATTTTAAGTACATTTTGCTTTTTATTTTGATAATGCTGTTAATTTGTTTTATATGTGTTCATACTTATGAATAAATAGCATTTCTCAGTATTGTGAATTGAATTGAAGGAGAGAATAATATCCATTAATAAATATGAAGAATTTTAAGAAAAGTTATTTATAAATTATCACCAATTGGCAATGCTTAACACACAGGGGTGATTGTGAGCCCAAGTCAAAATTCTGGAAAACTCCTCAAGTTAAAAAAAGAAAGAAAAGAAAAATAACAGAAGTAATTAAAATTTACAAATATGTCTTTCTTTCTTGAGTTCATGATTATAACAACTATTTACTAAAAAAAAAATTAATATTAATCCTGAATATAAGCTTATAAAGTATCTGACTCTCCCTTACAAAAAAATAAAATAAACTGTGTTTTTAAGTTCCAATTTGAAAATTTGATTTACGGAAACTTCTGTGATCAATGATTTTTTGGAAAGTCTGGACCTTCGATCTCCGGAAACTTCCGGATCACTGTTAGCGAAAATTCCGGAAATCCGGATTTTTTCCGGAGCACAATCAGCCCTGAACACATGAAAAAATTAGTTATCCTTCTAATTATTTTAAAATAGTAGAGTGATTTATATTTATTCTTCAATAAATATGAAATTTAGTTATTTTATTTATAGTAAAACCTTTCAATTTTTAAGTTATTTTTAATTAACAAATGATTTTTGAATTTTAAACTTATCAAGCTATGTATGTCTTCAAGATTTGCTCACCTCTTCTATATACATTTTTTCATTTCCAATGATTGCTCTTTTGTTATCTAATCTATGACTTTGATGCCCATTCTGATGGTCTTGGTAATCACGAACAAACAAGTATAAATCATAAAGTGAGACATCTAAGAAAAATGCAAAAAATATTACAAAGTTTAAATGTCTAAAAAAATATAATGCATTCATAACTTAACAAAAACGATCAAAACTGTATGGATTTGCAATGTAATCCTCATGAATCGAGCATCTCAAAAAAAGAAAGCTTAAGTTTGAAAGGGTGAAGTTGCTGTGAATCAAAAGCATTTAAAAAAAAGAAAGTAAAGAAAACAAGTAAAAATGTTTTTAAAATATGCTGTAGAAATATGATGAAACCAAATGCACCTGAAAGCTATTTTCCAATGAATCATTAACAAATAATTGCAACTCAAATCTTAATTCACATATGGTAATAAACTTAAACTAATAAAAAAAATATCAGAATTTGAAACATGGCAGGGAAATGGCTGAAAAAGCAATGTGGATTTATGATGCAATCGCTTAAGATGGATTCATCCGTGTCAAAAAATAACAACTTAAATTTGACATGGCATAACAATACTATATAAAAAAAACACATAGATAAGAAAAAAATGACATACAGCAAATCGATTATGCTTTTACTATTAAAATAAGGCAAAAATTAAAAATTACGTTTCTAAGGCAAAAAATATTAGATTCTTAAGAAAATTCTACAATAAAATTGGAAAAGATATAATAACTATACAAGTATTAAATCTATTATGACTTTTATTGACCAATTCAAATAATATTGCATGTAATAAGATTTAAAAAAATATTGTTCACCCACCTGTAACATTGTTAAGTTTAATACTGATAGTAATAAAATCTCCCGCAAGGAAACAGAAATCTTGTTCAGCTTTGTACAATCTACCATTTACTTTGATATCTAAACAAAAATACACAACAGAACTATATATAGGGTTGACATAATTAAATTTCCTCTACTTCGAGGATAACAAAAGGCATACTGTGGTTCAAAATGGAATAAAATTTGAGCAAGAGACAGAGCATGCACTCATGATTTATAAAATAAAATATTACCAACATTTTTCATTGGCCCTTTTTTTATCTTTTTATATGTTACTCTTCAAAGATATTTGTGATCTGAGCTGAGCCTGGCTAGTCATTAAGAAAGTTGAGGAGAAAAAAATAGCATTATAGCTGACTTGCCTTATTAATACTTTGTAATTGGAAAAAAATGCAAGTTACATCCATTTTTCTTTAAATATACACAGATCTGGTTTAAAAAATAATACAGTCACTTATCCAGCTGTATTTATCCTTTCATCAAAATAACCAAAAACCTCTATCAAACTTGCCTTAACACATTTGAAGAACAGCATTATTTGGCTTAACCTGCAATAAAAAAGCATAGGAATCTAACCAACAGAAGAAAATGCACACCCTTTAAGTAAGGAAATTGTCCAATCAACATGGATTTTTAGGTTCTGCAGTGGAACAAACTGTTTTGATATTAGAGAGAGTTGCTAAGGAACATAATACTCATAAACCACACCTATAAAGAGCTTTGCAATTTCTTTATTGACTTATCTTAAGGTTTTTATTAACACAACTAGTATTTCAGTTGAGGTTAGCCTTATGCTCTTGTGTGGTCAGCCTAATGCGAACTTGTGGTCAGCCTAATGCGAACTTGTGGTCTGCCTGTGGTAGTTCAGTTGTGGTCTGTCTAATGCTCATGAGCTTTGCCCGAAACATTTTTCTAAATTGATGATCTTTAATTCTGGCTAAATGACCACCTGCAAACTCTGTAATTTTACAAATTTTCCTACATCAGGTTGTCTATGGATCTTGTAGAATTTTAAGTTAAACTTCTTCTCCATGCTGTTTAACTGGAACTCTCTCCAGTATGCAGCACACAATATTTTTCTAAAAATTCCCCAAAGCTTACTTATCACTTAAAAACAGAGTGCAATTCTCTGGTGTTTAAGGCAGAACAGTTCTACTAAGACTTTCAAAAATAAAACGTTTAGTATCTATTTCCACTTTGTAACTAGTGCCATATATTTATAATATGTTTTTCTTTTATAAATCCTGAATACATAATTTCAAGCTTTTGTTGTTAAAAATTCATGTCAATCTGACCCATAGTCCTACACAGCCCTTGAATAATAAAAGTTTAATTTTAATAACTATGTATTAAAGTGAAAACACATGAAAGATTCTTTTACTGTGACAATCATCATACAGATTTTATAATTAGTAAAGTATTTATAATAGAAAATATAATCACAGTGCCGCATCTAACAAAAATTACACTTTTACTCAACTCAGTTGCTTGTAACTTTTATATCCACGATTCTAAGACAAGCAATACTTTTAAACTAAGCAATTTAGATATGAGAGTCACGATAGCTCAATGGCTAAAGCACTAAACTGTCGTTGTGAGGAACTGGGGTTTGATCCCCGGTGGCGACTTGAAACCCACCAGCTTCAGATCAAGGGGTACTAGCTTGTCAGGAAAGTAGTGGAGACCTGTGCGCAGTGGTGACCACATTACCAAAATCATGCCGGCGGTCACGAAATTGTAGAGCCTTAACCACTATGACCCCCCTGGCTCACAACAGGCTGTAGCTGGAATGCTTTACTTTTAATTTAGATATGATGGAATGTGAATAAGAAGCTGCTGTCTTAATTTGTACATTTGGCAGTAGGTGTCTATGGGGTTTGGACCTTTTCCGGAGTGAAAAATGAAAATAAAGGAAAAAATGTAAAATTATTTATTTATTTTATTTTTTTACATTTTACAGTACATTGATTGTTTGTTAACATTCAATTCCTTTTACTGTATTATTTTTCTGGAAAGTATAGATAGTTGTATGATAGTGAGTTTCCTTTTAATAAATTTTAAATAGGCTTAAATTAAAACATAACATAAAATGCACTCGGAATATTTTTTAAAGGTTTCATTTTATAATTATCATTGAAAAGTTCGGTCCTTATGTGAATTATTTTATTCTTTATTATTACTTCTTTATGAACATTAACTTTTCACCTATTCTTTCCCAAAGCAATTTTGTATAAACATTATAACTGTTTTTAAAACACTGCTAAACTTTTTTTTTATTTCAAAATCAAATATTTGGATATGTGGATTGATAAAATCAATAATATAAAAATTAACTATTGCTATGCATAATTTTTTTTTTTGTAGAATAAAATTCTCTAACCTTTTTTCTTCTGAAATGAACTAATGAAATGAAATTTTCACCTAAAAATTAACTACAATACCATTACTTTAGAAACATTAAATAAGAGAGCAAAGGTAGTGATTGTAAAAGTAAGAATGTAGCGACTTTTGGTACAAGAAAATATATGCATCTCAAACATATCATTGTAGTGATAAATTCATAGGTCTCACAGTCTTACCTTTTAAAAATTTAATTTCCTACTGTTTAATATTCAGATATTTGATATGCTAGCATGACAGTGATAACCTAACCTTTTAGTGATATTCTAATAAAATCTTGAAATGATTCTCCAGTAAAAGCTTCAACATGATTTTTCAGAAACTGAATTATAACGCACTTTGACACATAGCTTTGAACAGAAAGAGTAAAAAATAAAATAATTACCCCATTCAATAGGTGATTTAAAGATTAATGCTAGCATATCATCAGTCCAACTAATTTCAGATATTGACGCTCGTCCACTAATTTCTAAAGATGGGTATCAGTGTTAAGGTAGCTTTAGTTCAATATAACAATTAGTTAATATAATGTCTGATCTATAATATTAACAGAAAAAAGAGTATTAACTCAACTCCTAGCTTTCTGTAATACATATAGACTGACTGACACTTTGGGTAACATAACTTAAAAGTGTCAGTCGGTAACATTAAAGACCCCATTGATTTGCCTACAGAGCATGCTAATCTTGCTTTACTGTGCTTTCCTTTAATTTTTTTTTTCTTTTTTTTTTGTATAATATGCAAAAAAAAGGGAAATAAAAATGAAACACTTAGATAACTTTCAATCAAATGACTTGATTTTTAGATATTGAGAAGTAAACTTAATGGTTAGAAGTGCAGTTGGAATTATGAAATGAAATATATAACTTTGTTTAAATAAACATACATTTTTTTTAACAGATTCAAATTCCTAATCCTTAAAAATAGGAAGGTGGCTGAAACCTAGTCTCAATAGTTTAGCCCGGACAGTAGATGAAAATGTAAACACTTATAGTAATAATAAACTTCTTAAATATTTTTATTCATTAAGTAAATTATTTAAATAAATCACAAAATTTTGCACACAATTATAAAACCTATTTATTCAAATATCATTCCTTGTAAAAAATACATTTTAACTATTATTGTTTTTTGTTTTAATAATGATCGAAAAAGTTTTGAATTATAAAATATCTCCTTTTAAAATGTATAATTTTAAAAGACAAAATTGAATAAAATTAGTCAAATCGTTTCTGAGCAATAAAACTTTAAAAAAAGTCAGATTTTTAAACATTTCAACTTTTGAAAACAATAATAAAGTTTAGATTCTGACTTTTAGAAATACATAGTTTTGATACACCTCAAAGGTTTTTTAATTTTTATTAAATTAAATAATAAAAAATTAATTTTAGAAATTTATTTTTTGCACAAAAGAGAGGAGTTTTAATTTTTTATTTACTGAAATAGTTTCATAGGTATGGCAAACACCCAAATGTAAAATTAAAAAGCTCTCAAACTTTTGACTATTCTCCTATTGAAACTATGTATTCAAGATTATGGCAGCTATCTATTTTGAAGGCATAAAATCAGAATCCATCATATAAGATATGCTTAAATAGAGAAAGTACATTTTTGGGTCCGACTTGGTAACTTCAAATATTGTCAGTATTTATTAGTCAGCATATTCAAAGTAATCTCATGGAAGATTGAAATTACATTTTAATACATAAAAATCTGATTATTAGATCAAAAATAATTTTGATCCTCAATGTTTTTTTTTTTTTTTTACTCTGTGTTATGCATTTTTTATACCTATGGGTAAAACCTTTATCTAAATTGTTTGATAGAATATTAAAACAAATGTTTAATACATAAAGAAAATTTATTACTCAAGCTTCTATGAAACAAAATTTTCTCATTTTGTGAGAGATATAAATTTTGTCATTTTTCTAAACACAAATTTTTTAACTTAAATCAAAATTTCATTACAACAAAATTTTATTTAATTTTTTTTTCTTTACAATTGAGATTTGTTAAAAATGAGAAAAGATGATGAAACAGTTAAAGAAAAACTAACTTGGGTGAGAAGAATGGACTATAAATATCGAAAAGAACACCAGCATACAACCTTTGTTTTCTTTTAAATTGTAAATGTTTTAATTAAACATAATCTACTCAATTCTGCTCCCTGTTTTTTATTGTAATTTCTTTTTATTAAATCAGATAATCGTAATTGTGCCAAGTTATACGATGGGATACGTCAGGGATATAAGCTGTACCCATAAAAATGTACTAAGGGGAAGGGGACTTCACTTGCTAACTTCACTTGCTTTTGCTAACTGTTTTTCACTTGCTATTCTTTAAATTATTACTGATCACAAATTATGAAAATAGATAGCTACAAAAGATGAATAGTAATGATGAAATTTTGAAGTACCAATTCAACAAAATAGAATTTTTAAGCTTAAGTATTAAAAAAGAAGAAACATAAGACAGGCCGCCCAGTTGGATACACCGTACATACAAAAACATATAGTTTTAAATCATAAACGGCATATCTCCTCGAAATTACGGGAATTTATTTTCTGAATATGAGGCTTTTTCAACGTTACTTATATCTTATTTTCTGCAAAAGTTTTTCTTTACATCAAATGGGGCAAAAAAAACGAGAAATTTTTTTCTTTATTCGTGAAAGAGAAAGTTCAAATTATCATTTGCTAACTTTCCTTTCTTTTTTCAACCTATAAGAAAATGTTGCATGAAATTGATGTTAATTATCATTGCTTTATTTTTTTTATTGAATAAAATATGTTATGATGTTGGTTTACCTTAAAGACATATTGTCTGGAAAAAACTATTTTCCTGACTTGCCAAAGTCTCGACAATTCCAGATACAGGATTTTCTTATACAGTGTAGTTTATTTAGGAGAGCAATTGAAAGTTTGAGCCTTTCAATGTTTTAGGTATTTAGTCACATCTCTGGAAATAATTAGTACAACCAAAGAACTTGTAGGCATAATTATGCAATAAAATATTATGAACCTTCTCATGCCCTCTCTCACTCTCTCTCTATATATAGAAAGAGAGAGAGAGAGAGAATAGAAAACTGGAACAATTTTGAGACTATTGGGCAATTTTGCTCAATTGCAAGTTTTTAATGATCAGAAAATTTTCCCAGTTAAAAGTCTTTCACCATTGGGAAAGTTTTGTCGGTTTTATTTCTAAACATTATCCCTTGGTATAACAAATTCTAAAATTTTTCCTGTTTCGATTATAAACTCAGCATTAAACAGGATTTTTAAATCAAAAGATACAGAAATTGCATAATTTTATCAATATTTTCAGATTCTGGAACAAAGAAAATAGTTTTTAATTCACTTATAATTTTTACAATATTTAGCTTCTTAAAAACTGTGAAAAGATAAATTCTACATTAGGGTACTTAAATACTTCAAAACAATATTATAGGGCTGAAATAATTATAAAGTAAGTAGAGTGGAAAATATTTCAAGATAGCCTATAAACTCCTAACTAATTTCCTTTTACTAACACTTGTCAATATTGATTGATATTTAGTTTTTTCTCTTCCCAAAAAATCACATAGTAGTTTCAAAATTTATATCTATTTTGGTTAAATGCTAAATAATTTACGGCATTGTAGTTTTAAGGTTGCATGGTTTATAAAAAGCTTAACCTTCTTTCAATTCGATTTTAAATATTTTTTTATTAAAATGTACCTTAAAAAGTTTGGTTTCATTACCACTTTTATTTTAATTTTGGAAGATAATATTATTTGGTATAAAAATTCAATCTTGTAAATGATTAGTTATAGCTATTCTTTAGTGATCCTGAAATATGGAAAAACCAGACATTTGGAATAACAACATTGATCCCATTGATTCTGGATAATTGGCTCTCTTCTGTATATGCAAAGATAGTTCTATGTAAATAAATAATTTTGTATACATATTTATTATTTTTTTATTTAATAATGCTCTAAAAAATTGTAATTGTAAGGTACACAATGTTTTACATGATTTTTAACTACACATTTTTAAATGACAAAATTAAATATTTGTGCTGCATGGGCAAAGAGTTTTAAAAAATAAAAACTTAAAATATGCCCTTTTTGAAACTCCTATTACTCAGAGATCAACCGATTTTGCACTTGTTTCAAATTTTTTCATTTAAAATTAATTTAAAATGAAGTAAAAATTTACACTAGAGTAAAATAATTCCAGACCTTTTTTTTGCATTAGAAATATTTCAACCTTACATAAATTAATTGTATAAATTAGAGCTATTTCAGTCCTGCATAATTAAGTCCTTGTCACACAGAAAAAAAAACTAGATAATCATTAAATTAAATTTAAAAAAATAATAAACAATTATCTATAATATCTTTGAATAAAATTTTACAACTGTGCACTAACGTTTTGAATTGCTGAAATAGTATCAAAGATACGATTACATTATATGCAAAAAGTGACCATAACATTTTATGGGTCCAAACTTTTGACCACTTTCCTTAATAAACAATTGGAACACATTTTCTAGATTTCAGCCACTCTCCATAATTTGAGGGGCAGAAATCCAATTCCATTGAAAGGAAGGTATGCTTATCGAGAGAAATAACACTTTGTGTCTGATGTCTGATTTGGTAACTTAAAATTCAATTTGTAAAATTAATTTGGTATATTTAAAGTTATTACTTCAAACAAATAAGATTACACTTCTGTATGTGAAAAACCAACAACTGGATCAAGATAAAAACCATTCTAATTTTCTGTATTTTATTTTACAGACTAAACACATCTATTAGTTTTAAATTATACATTTAGGAATCTTAACTCTTTAACTGCGACATTGCTTAAGCAAATTTGTAAAACAATTTCCCTGGCAATCATTTTTTCAGCATTAAATAACAAAGAAGAAAATTAATTTTCTATGACAGCTTTTAAGGTAAACAGAGTTTAAAACTGAGAGATAAGGGGTAAAATAAAAGTAATAATTATAGTGAAAAATATCAAGAATATTGCAAAATTTTCATTGCATAAAAACTATAATAAAAGGATATTAATGTCCATTGTAGATCAACTAAATTAACTAAATGATCTCGACATGCAGCAAATAATTTAGCCTTTTTCTGGTCATGAGGATCTTCCATATTTTTCCACAGATGCCCACAAATGTCCATTGATGACCATATATCTCCAAAACTGGCAGACATAACTGATAGTGGACATCTTTCGACAGGAACAGGAACCCTACATACATCATGAGCTTCAATCAATATCCTCTTATTCGATGTATAGATCACTTCCATCTCGTAAGCAGTTGAGTTCTGTATATCAAGGACTAGATAACAATGTGTGGGTCTAAAGTATTGATTATAACTAATTAGCTCATAAAATATAAAGTACATGAAAAAAAAATTGAAAACAAAAGTATGATATTTATGTAGCATTAAACTTTAAATCTAGAAAAAAATAGTTTAATGAGTTAATTGATAAATCTATTTAACAACATTTGTTTCTCATTTAATTACAGCAGAACATAAGTAAATGACCTCCTCAATTGATAATTTTAAAATTCTGTATTTTTAAAATCATGTTTTTAAAAAAGAAATGACAAATGGCTTACTTAAAATTCTAAAATAATAAATTCAGTAATTACAAAGTCAAAAACATTTTTTTAGAGAATGATTCTTCACTGATACATCAAATTTTCAAAATTGTTAATAAAGTCATATCATTATCAAATAAAAAAGGTGACGGGGATATGAAAATTCTAATTTTATGAAATTTTGTAAGATAAGAATATTACAAACACTCATTGAAAATCTTAATTAGTAAATGATCAAAGAACAGTCATTTTTGGGTTACACAAAAATAAAAGACAAACCTATCACATTTAGATTAATGAAACAATGTGGGTGAGTAAATACAGTACAGAACATTTTATCTGGTATCTAAAAAATCGGGAAACCAAAAAGCTGCGAAAATTTTTGCTGCGTTTTCCCGCCATTTTGAACTAAAACAGTTGCAAAATAAGGAAATTACAGTCATCCTTGACATTGAATAGACGGAAAGCTGTGGGGTCTTTGATTTACGAGGAGGAAATGCATTACAGATGCTTATTAGTGAACAGAAGGTGGAAAGGTACAAAAAAATACATCGCTATACTTCACAATGTAAATATAATAAAGAAAAAAAAGTGAAGTGGAAATAGAAATTTCTAATTGGAATATGAAAATGAGTAAAATTCAGCTATTTTTTAATCAATAATTAAGTAGGAGTATAGCTAGCTGCACAGTATAAAACTCTTTATCCAGATTCCAGAAAACAGGGGAGAACTTTGCTCGCTTCCCCTATCATTTTCAAACTAGAACGATTGAGACATCCTTGAAGCAGAATAGATAAAAAAATGGGTGGGGATTCTTTTTCTCCCCATTCAATCGTATGTAGAGGAGTGACATACTTAGATAAAATGAAATGAACCCAAAATCTCAATTAAAATACTTTTTAAGCCAATTATTGACTCTTGTGAATAGTTTTAACCCATTTTGTCGCCACCTAATTCTGACGAAATTTATTCACAAAATTATTAAATTTATTAAAAGTTTTAATTTTTATTTCATAAAATATTTAAATCGTTTTTAAAGAATAACTGAACTCCGGAATAGATATGTGCAAACAAAACCACGATTAAACAAGACATGCCAAGAACTTATGTTTAAAATCCTGTAACGTCACCTAAAATAATACATGGAGCAGCAAGTTGGACAACTGAATTTCGAAAAGTAGCTCCCCCTGCCTAGTAGAGATACCAACCAATTCATGGTGTCTGAAAGCCAAATGGAATGATACAATCACAAAGAAAATGCGACTGCACAAAGCAGAGAAAGAAATTCTCAAATCTTACCCTGCCCGATTGAGTGGAGGATGGAATGGAGAAATTTTGATCTATTTTGTTTATTTTTTTTATTTATGTTTATTATTTCCTTAAATGAAATCAGCATCTTGTAAACAAAATCAAATGAAACAAACGGTTTCGTTTTTTGCTCTGAGTCACAAGGTAGAAATATAAGCAAATAGAAATGGTAGGTAAATTAAAAGAAAAATATATCGCTATGCTGTACTGTATAATTATAATAAATGAAAAGAATGGAGTGAAAATTTAAATTTTTAATTGGAATACTAACAAATTTTTAATTGGAATACTAAGACAACTAAAATACAGCTATTTTCTCATCCAATATTAAAGTAGAAATATAATTAAGCTACATGGAATTGTTTTTTAGCCATCCAGAAAATCAGGAAATTCAGACATCCGGGATAGTGATGGTCCCTAGCATTCTAGATAATTGGTTCTCCATTGTAGTTCTACTTCATGCAATTCTGTATGAATAGTTTCAGATAATGTTGATAATTCTGTATAAACAGTAGTTGATGATAAAATAGCAATTATGAAAAAATTCTTAATATTTGTTCACTTTTAAAGAGTGACATAACTGTTATTCAGGAAATTTATATCTTTCTAAATTTATGTTAGGACTTCAACAAGATATATCCTGGACTTTAAGTTGATCCTTTTAAAGCCTGAATTTATGGTATCACTGTGATGTTAAATTCTCAATTTTCCTATTTCCTAATTAGCTACTTGCACCATTTTCACTAAAGGGAAGTTTTTAAACTAAATTGTTTTTTTTTTTTTTTTCATTTAATTCCTACTTTCTACATCAAATTTGATATGAGTTTGACAAATATATCACACAGATGCCTCAGAATATACTCAGTTTAATGAAAACATCCTGTTTAAAATAGTTCACAAACCCTGAAACATAAACTGTTGCAATTCACTTTCATAACAGGAAAAATATAAATGCATCGTAACTTACATTTCTGATGGAATAACATCCCATTTTGTTATTAAAATTGAAGAAAGAACTTCAACAGTTAAAGCTATTGCACATCTCCTACAATAGCCTGCTTCCATGCCAGGACCACCAGAGTACTGAATTTGCAGAACAGCTTCAATTACCTATCAAATATTAAAAACTTTGAGATGAAGTAGGCAGAGCAATAAAAATAAATAAATAATAAAAAATATTACACACAATTAGAGACAGCAGATAACAGGGTGTCTACTCAAAACTTTTTTTTAATTTCCCTGACTTTTCCAGGTTTTCCATACGCCAATCAAGAAATTTCCAGGTTTCCCTTTAGGGAATTAGAGCCATAAAGATATTAATTTTCTAAAGAAAAATCACTTCTCAGATATTGATAATTGAATATAATTTATATTCGAAATTAAAAACCAAGCAAAACATTTAAAATAACACTTTTTAAATTGATTTTTCAAAATTTCCTTAATAAAAAATTTCCTTTCCTTCCTACACATTCAAGCATAATAACTTAAGCCATAACCCTATTTGTTAAAAAGGAATTTAAATTAAAGAATAAAATTTTTTTAAACAAAAATAAAATTCTTATATTTAAAAAAACACAAAAAAAGATTTAAATACTATAGTAATAGAAAGGCAAAAACTTTATTCAAATTTCTTTTTACAAAATATTTTCAATTTGCCCCTTAACTACATCTACTTTTATAAACAAAGACAAAATCTGAATTTGATAAAAATCACAATAAAAATAAAATTAATGATTAAGATCCTTTATCATGCCATCAAGTTCAGCTAACTGTCTCTCTGCTTCTTGTTGGATTTTTGTTTTCTTTACTTTAAGTTCTTTTATTTCCTCAGCAGCCCTCTTTTTCTTAGTTGCTAGTTCTTCTGATTTTTTCTCGATAAGTTTTTTCACTTTTAGCTCTTCATGATAGCAACTATGAGTATTTCTTGGTGCAAGTATCATCTTTTTAGTTACATGTATCTTAAATAAACCTCCAGCATTACTAATACCATCGTATACAGTTCTTAAAGCAACTACTGACTTTTCTTGCATGTTCTCGATAAGCAAAGCTTTATTAATACTGAAACCACTTTCGACAACAGCATTTCCGTGAGACATAATTAAAATATTTTTAATGAATACGAACAAGTTTTGATAGTTTGTGCTTTCAGCCATCAATGAAGAATAGAAGACATCTAATCTTCCACTCTCACGCTTAAATTCCGACATTTCTTTTTTAACGTGATAGTCTTCAATAAACTTAGAAAATTCTGATTTTACTTTATCAGCAGTGACTGCTGGCATTTGATTGCAATCAACGAAACAATCCAAAGCCATTTCTATCTTTTTAATGTAAGATGAATTTGAAACAGATATAATTGTTGGGGACAGGCCACTTATGCCTCTCACAAGCTTGAAACGCAGCGGATTCCTTTCCATCAATTTTAGAGTCATTTTTTGTAAAAATAAGAGACACTCCTTCTTAAAAATAGACTTAGCAGCATCTGTTGCTTTGCTTTGCTTTCTTTAAGACTACGCCTGGCTGCAAATCCAATGTCCAAGTCTGTAATTGGTAGAAGGTTACATTTTTGGGTAACATCTACTTTCATTAACTTCATTGCAGAATCATTCTGCTCTATAACAGATTTTTTAACAAATCTCCTCATTAAATTGCTAAGCATCAAGTACATTTCTTCATACAAGAAAGGTGCCATTGGTTTATCAGTCTGGAACCTCATTAAAAAGCCGCAAACTTCTGATGACACAGAAATAAAAAAGCCTAATTTTGCCTCTAACAGCTAAGTACATTTTAGCATTGATTTTACTGTGTCATAAGTCTTTTTATTTGGTTCTATCTTTTCAGCTTCTACCTTTTGGATAAAGACTCTTAATGGTGGCAAAATCTCTAAAGCCCTCTGTGCCACAGCTGAACTTTCGACCCAACGAATAGAACAAAATTTCAGGGGGAAGACCATTACTTTTTGTAAAATGCACAAAATTAGCACGTCTGGCAGGTGAATCTTTAAACAAGTTAAAGACAGCATAGAGAAACTTATTTAAATCCCAGGATGTACATTTATGTCCTGTCTTGAAAGTGCCATGAACAATATGAAGACCACAAGAACCAATATTCAAAAGAGATTTAGAGCCAGATTGCTCCTGCAAGTCACTTTGTAGTAATGAATGCAACTTTAGATTCACATTCGGGCCATCCATAGAGAGTTGAAGTATTTCACTTTGTAGTAATGAATGCAACTTTAGATTCACATTCGGGCCATCCATAGAGAGTTGAAGTATTTTCTTCATAACAGGATCAGGTATAGAACTTTTCAGAGCATTAAATAAAGATTCTGCATCTGAATGCCCTAGGAAAACAGATGTCAAATAACGTGTTACAACGGTATTAATATTTTTCTGCCAAAACTTGACATGTATGACCATTTGACCTTTCTGGACAACTTTGTTTAATGATTCATCAAGACATACAACGCATGATTCTAAATCTAAAGATGAAAGAGCAGCGATTAATTCATCTCTAAAAAAAGGAGCCAACCCAAAACAAATTGTATATGATGTCTTGTCTTTTTTCAGCTTCAATTTCTGAGCAATGTCACTATCAGGAAACATCATTTTAAAAATATCAGACAAGTCTGAATTTGAGCGATAAGAGGAATGTGTCATCACTGTGCGAAGACACCATATTATTTCAGCTTTACTTACTTGGTCATTGAGGAAGTACTTATCTATAATTTTTTTAGAACCTTTAGAAGAATTTCCTTCCACAGACTCTGTATTGACAAGCACTGAAGAACTGGTCGAAGGCACTGACTCTGCTATCACAGGCACTGAAAAACTGGTCGAAGGCATTGATGCTGTACTCACAGGCACAGAAGAATTGGTTGAAGGCATTGATCCTGGAGTCCCATGCACTGAAGAACTAATTGCAGGTTTTCTTACAAACGGCTGCATAAGCATATTTGAAGAATTTTTAAATCCAATATTTTTCTGATGCTTTGATCCTTTTTTGTGACTTATAATGGCTTGTCTTCCCATATTGCTCAAAGAAATAGTTTTGTTACATGCTGAACAAATAGCAGCACATGGATTTTCTTCATGAGGTTTCAGCCATTTTGACCAGTTAGTGTTATGTTTCTCATCACACCAATCAGAATTAAATACAGTTTTCCTTGAAGACATTTTCCAGACCAAAAACAGATTTTTACAAAAAAAAAGATTAAAAAATTTCTACAAATCAAAAACCACCTAAGCAGAAAAATTTAGCAATACAACCTAAAAACTAGTTTACCTTTATTTGGAATAGTTCATCTTTTATAGGTAAGTAAGAACTAAGCAGCTTTTCATTGTTAATTGAAGAACACACCACCCCTAAAGTTACTTGACACACCTACAATTGACACACCCACCATTGCTTATAACTAAGGCCCAGATTTTGATGACATTTGCATTTTTTTGCATTTTTGGACATTTTTTGTCCTTTAGAGCATTTTTTTAGATTTATAGGGCATTTTTCTTTAAATTTTGAGGCATATTTTGCATTTTAAAGCATTTTTTAAATTTTTTGTTAATTTTTTCCAATTTTTATTATTTTTTATCATTTTTCATTATTACACTGGCTTCCAAACAATGAAGAAAATCTCTAGGATATTAAAGGTGAAGCAACATCTTTTCAAATTGAAGAAGAATTGTCAGTAAGTGAGACCGTCTTTTTCAAGTAGGCACCAATAACATCAGTAGACATTGAAAGAAGCTTCTTCAGGTATAAAAATTAACTTTCAGAGAAGAGACGCTCCTTTACATTTCAAAATATTAAAAAAAAATTAATAATCCAATGTAATTCTGATATTTAGTAATATTATGAGATGGAAGTTGTTCTATTCATTAAAGTTTCTATACAAAATGAAAATGTTTTGGAGTCAATATATTTTCATTTTTTATTTTATTTATTTTTTGTTGTTGTTATTTTAGGATATAAAACATATTTTTCAAACTTTAATGAACGTAGAGCAAGTATTGCATTGCTTTATATTTTTTTAAATGACTCATAATAATTTTAAAGAGTAAAAAATTGTTTTAGTTCAATATTTTTACTTTATTTAAGTCATGTCATAAGGCATTTTTAGCGCAATTTTCACATTTTAAGGGCATTTTTTACACTTTTTAAGGGCTTGCACTTTTAAAGGGCATTTTTTGCACTTTTTAAGGGCATTAAGTGAGATTTTTTAGGTCATCAAAATCCGGGCTCTACTTATAACTGTCTGAGGGAGGGAGGGAAGGAGAAAAGGGATAAACAACTGAAGTTGGGGGAAGTCCCACCCCCAAGGGAGACTGGAATTCATAGTTGTGAACAAAAGGGAGGAAGGAAGAACTGCTTAAAAAAAAGTGATTTCTTTTACCACTTAAAAAAATGAAAAGAAATTTCATTTTCATACAAATCTGTTTTTCAATGAAATTTTTTTTACATCTTTTTATTCAGAAAGTTTAAAATTTTCCAGGTTTTTCTAAGAAAAATGTAAATTTCCCTGACATTTCCCTGACTTTTCCAGAACAAAAAATTTCCCTGACTTTTCCAGGTTTTCCAGACGGGTAGACACCCTGAGATAAATAAAACACCTTTTAAAATGACTTTAAAACTTTTTATATGATAGATACACTGGTTGGAGACTTTTGAATGCCACTGTAAATTTTAAATTTAATACCTAACAGATGGTTATATTAATTTTCTAAAAGATTTTCGAAAATTATATTACAAATGGAAGAAAAATTAACAAATTATATAAAATTTCTAAAATTCATAAAAAATTAAATAATTATGGAAAATGGCATCAAACTATTAGGAAAAAATACTTTATAATGCAAATTTTATATGTATATAAAAATATTATTTGGACTTCAATTGTTCATTAAATTTAAACTCAAAATCGATGTTTAATTATTTAAACATTGGCAAGTAAACATGAAAAATAAGCAAAATTTAAGTAAATTGGAGATTTTTTGCAAGGTTTTTTCACTACCAAATATTTTTAGGTACCGGCATTTAAGTATTTATCTTAGGAAAACTCTCTATTGTCTCTTATGAAGTTTTAAAGAAAAATTTATTTAACTTTATAAAAATTTTATTTTTTTTTTTTTTCAAAATGGTACTATTTTTGTGTTTTCTTTTTGAAAAATATCTTTCTAATGCTTTATTTGTAATATTGGCAAAACCTTTTTCTCTTGTGATCTAATCTTGACCCAGCTGGACTAGGTTTATGGATAACGTCGGATTAGGTGCTCAGTCAGTAGTAATTGTTAATCTATATATAAACAAAATTAAAGTATGTGTGAACATTTGTGTTACTCCATATGATTACTCTGTATTTTACATTAAATTTTTAAATTTTCTAATCAATCTTTAGCAAAAGAAAAAAATCTTTCTATAAACTTCCAAAAATTTCATTTATTTGAGCTTTATTAGGAAAACTTTAAATAGTTAAACTTTTAATGTAATTTTTAGAAATTTGACTTTTTTGTTATTAGTTCATAATGACAAAATTGCACTTAGATATTACTGACATTTAAAAAAGAGAGATTGTGTGTATTAGAAACTTTGGCTTTGCAATGAACTTAATATTTCATAAATTCATTTTATATTACAAAAGATAACTGTTTTACGGTGATACAGTTTGGTTATGTAAGTTTCAGTTTTTTACCAATTTTACTGTACCTTTACAATTAAAACAGGAATTAAAAAGTTCTTTTTTCATTGCATTTTAAAAGCATTCCTAATTTAATTATGTGCTCAAACCATAAAAATGTTTCTTTGATTGCTAGCACCAAGAAGATGATCTATAAAAACTAGTGCTCATTCACACAAAACTCAATCCAAAAAATATTCCTGGGAAAATGTTTATATTCACTACTGTGTTATCTCTAAGGCAACTGAATTACTATATCATAATATAATTTTACTGGTACCACATTATAAAATTTCATCACTAAAGCTTTTAGAAAGGAAAATATTTGAATCCTCATAAATTTATACCACCTATTCTAAAACGAAAAATAATTGAAGCTTAGTTTTTTTTTTTTTGCATAACATTAGTTTTATTAATAGTATAGAGCCTCAATCAATCATTTCTCAAGAGATCATTTGTTATGAACAATAGATATGAGAAAAAGACAAAAGTGGATAAAAAAATAAAAAATCAAATAATAACTTGGAAAGAAATAAGGGAAAATTAATGTATTTACAATAAAGCGTAAAAAATTTTAATAACAAAAATTATGCAAAATTATTTATAATGTAAAGGAAAGCTGAATTAGCACATTTAAAATATTTGTAAATTTCAGTTTGAAAACATTCTTTTTGTCTCAATGCAAATTATACATTTCCAACGCTTGTAGCAGATTGCTGGTGATTTTCTGTTAAGTTTGTATGAATACAGAGAGCGCCTGGTTGTTTTAAAAGCTCTCAAGCCTTCTGCAGATGTTGGTACTAGTTTAGCTCCATTTAGCCGTTTTCATCAGTATTACTTTACACTTCTTAAGCTTTTACAACTCTTGAACCTTCAATATCAGAAGTTTTAATATTTTCATAATTTGATGTATTAACAGCAAATGAGCTATTTGAGGCATTTTATTCAAACTGTAACAAAACCCCATTTTCTTCTTGATCGTAAAAATTAAATCAATCTCAAAAAATTTTTCAAATGTCGATAGAATTTCTAAATGAGGGACACAGGATGTGGCAGAACCAATAAAATAAAGTGATACATATGGAAAAACTAAAGGGTCTAGAGCAATGGATCAAGGCTCAACTGTATTTGATTTCTTCAAATCTAATGATTAAATTACAATTCCTTTTGCATAAATAATTTGATTAAATTTAATCAGAATAATTGGCATACTGACCTAAATTTTGCTTATTAGGGTCAAAATTAAAAACATTTAAAATCATTGTTATTCTAAAAGAAACTCGTTAAATTTTTCCCACCTACAAGTATTTAGATATAAATAGCATCATTTCAAAGTGTTTTGAAAATGAAACTTAAATGTACTAGCAGCTTTGACATATACAGTTTTTTGAGGCAGTTGCATGAGATAGAAATCTGTTTGATACAGAGACAATATAAAGTGAATCTACATTTTTTCTCAGGAGTGTATTAGAGTAATATAGGTTTTTAAATTGTAGAACAAATAAAAGTCAACTTATCTGTTCACCTTCGTAAGAACATGTTCTGGAAAGTTTCGTAAAGATGGGAACCCTGAAATTTTAGTACAATGAGAGTGCTCTAAAAATAAAATGAAACTATGAGATTTCAAAAAGAAAGAAAGAAAGAAATACAATGCAAATAATATAGCACCTTCTTTTGAATTAATAGGACAAATGAAATCACCAATGGCATTTATATAGAGAGTGAAACTGGCAGCACTTCCAACAGGAATTGGCAACTGTGAGTCGATGTTCTCTTTATTCCAGGTAAAAAAAGAATGTTCAGTTTCTGTAGAATAAGAAAAAAACATTTCAGATTGTAAAACTAAGCACAGAGTGCACATTTAATTCAAAATAAGTTAGTATTTAGGAATGGAAAATGGTGAACTTCATTTTGAAATCAGTAAGTTTTTAGATTTGCTGCTAAAACAGAATAAATTCCAGGGAAATATTTTTAAATTTTAATCAGCTAGAAATTATAACTTTTAATAAACAATTTGATGATAAAAAGAAATCTTAAAGCAGGCATAATTGCAAATTCAAAAAAACTAAATGATAAAGATGCTAAAAGAAAGAACAATCACATTACTCATATACATTGTTTCTAATGTAAAATAGATATATTTCTAGATTAGATTATGGAGAATATAAATATTCTCCATTTTAAAATACTTTTAAACAAATAGAAGTTTTACTTTGATTAATATTTGCTTAATTTAAAAACAGTAACACTACAAAAAGGAACAAATCATACATGATTATCAAAATTTTTATTTATAATTACATTCTATACCTTCTTTTTTCTATTACAAACATATTCCATCTTCTGGTATTTTGTATTTGTTTAAAGCTAACATAATTTCAATTATCTTTTGATTGCTTTAATAACATAGTACATTCAACATCTGCAATCAATTTATGCTATGATTTTAGCTTATGGAACGAAATACTGGGTAATCTACATTTTTAATATTATTATTTTTATTTTTTTTCAGTTGGAGAAATTTTTTTTTTTTTTTTTTTTTTCATTTTTCATTTTACTTCAGCTTTTGGAGAAACAAGATTGCTCCGGGTAACAACTTTTTATTTCTCTTTTATAACTTACGATGCACTAGTGAAATTTTATTGTTGTCAGGACTTTTATGAGGTTTTCCTTTAAGTTAATATTTTTAATGTCACCATACTTCGTTATTTCTGACTTACATATCTAATGCAATGTACAGATTACTTTAAGATTCTAAAATGTTTTTTATTTAAAGTGAAACCTCGTTCATAATTGACATTATATGCCAATGACAACAATGCCTTAATAAGATGTGGCAAATATATGAATTTTCAAATTTTCTGATGTGTCAGCAGATGATGTAGAACCGAGAGAAGAGAAATTATGGCACAATAGATACAGAAGAAAAGCTACCGCCCATTCTGAAAAGTCAAGAATTCTACAGTTCTTTCTCAGCTCATGTAAAGATCGATAACAGTGTCAATACTAGCTGGAGTAGATTTGCGAGGTTGTACTGTAATATAAAATTATATAAATAAATAATTCTAATTATTTGGAACCATGTTAGGTCATTATTTTAAACTGTCACTGCTTAGTTCTTAATTATTGTATACTTTGCAGAGGATATAAAAAATCCATGTAAGCTTAATGTATTTTACGTCAATTATTTGTTACTAATTAATAATTTTTAATATGATTAAACTCACAAATTCTTTTTTTAAAGTAACATAATTTTTGTGTAAACAATTAACTTTCAGGCTGTGTAAATGTAACTAATCCTTTACTTACAACCGAAAACTTAAATTTGACTGCCATTGTTTCCGACCAAAAACTCTGTTAATGTTAAAACCAAGATACAACATAATATAAAATTATAAATGAAATTCCTTATTTCTATGCAAATAGATATTACACAATGAAATTGGTAAAAATAAACACTGAAATGACAAACATTTAAATGATCTAAAATCTGCAGAGCAGTAAGTTTCAAGCTCTGTTGATTGATAGTTTGCTTTTTTTAATTAAAGTATCTATAAAAACATGATATTATGTCTAAGAGCATTAAAACTTTTGAAATTTAAAGTAAAATTTTGTAACATTATTGTTATTTACATACAAAGCAGGTTAGATTGTAAAAATTTTTTAAAAAATGAGAAAGAGAAAAGAAAATGGAAATTCTCACGTAACCCTTTGGCAACAACATTAAAAGGCTACTATTTCACACAAAAAAGGCAACTATTTAAAAAAAATTATTTTATGATGCATTATAAAACAGGTGTTACTTCTTCCAGGTCAAAAAAGATTTAATGTATAAATTATCTACAAATATTTCTTACCTTTTTTTAACTTTGAATGCATACTAATTTCTAGCCATTCTATTGGAACCTTTCCAGTGTTGGAAACAGTAACAGTACATTCTTGGCTAAAAAAATAAAATTGTATTTTAACACAATTGTCCATAAGCATGAGCTATTTTCTCCTCATTTAAATATTAACATAGCAGAAAAGGTTTAAGTATTTAAATTTTATAGTAAAAGCACACTAATTTAGAATTTGACAAATCAGAATCAATTGATTCACAAATGGTTGATTGGAACATTTGGAAATCTATTAATCAATGGTAGATAGATGCTCCCTCCTTAAATTTCACTCAAATATAAACAAGTTTTTAATATGAAAATGAAAGCTACTTTCTCATTAATCGTTATACCAAGAAAAAAATTAAATTAACACAAAAACCTCCAAACATACGTCTATTCTCCTGATCAAATTTTTTAGACCATAGTTTTCAGATTGCCACTAGATTATGAGGTTCAAGAACTCAAATCCATCAGAAAAAGATATGTTTATTCAGAGAAAATTAAGTTTTTGTGCCTCATATGTAATTTGTTTTTTTATTTCTAATGGCAAGGAAAAAATAAAAATAAATGGACAGGAATAAAAGTAAAGATGACACAACAATAAATTGACCGAAGTCATTGCCTCATAAGTTCTCTGGCCTTCCAATAAAGCCCAGTCTCGGAGTCGCCCCTAAGGACTGCACAGTGGCGGAGGTGGTGTCTATCCATAGGGATATTAGAGTTACAGAGGGGGCAGTAAGGGCTTGAGGAGATCTGAATACGGTGAAGGTGATCTGCAAGGCAATCAAGTTCGATTAGTAAACGGAATTGGGCCACAGCGTGCCAACGTGGACTGCCAGCAACCCTCAAAATATCTTCAGCTTTCCAGCGCTTAGATTTTACTTGGTCATTTATTTGTTCACCGAATTGCACTTTTAAAGTTTGCTTTAAATAAAGCTTCACAGAATGAAAAGAAAGTGGATAGGAACTCGACTGAAGAAGCCTCGAGCCCTTTTTTGCCAGGGCATCTGCCTGCTCGTTTCCAAAGAGGCTGCAGTGTCCTGGCAGCCACTGAAGAATCACACATTTCTGTTTTTGACACAATTCTTGTAGATGTTGGCGACACTGTGTGATTTCATTTGTTGCAGCCAGACCAGCTGAACTGATCGCCTGAATTGCGGCTTGGGAGTCGGATAAAACAACCACTTTCCCAAATTTATCTTCAAAAGTTATTAAATGCTTAAGAGCAATACGAATGGCTTCAACTTCACCATCGAAGACAGTACGGTGTTTCCCTGCGGAGGCATAAAAGGAGAATAAGTTCAAGAAAAAACCCGCACCAGCCGAGTCGAAGTAATCATAAAAAGAGCCATCTGTGTATAAGCGCAACCACTCCGGTTCTGTGTACCTCTTGTCAATAGTTTCTAAAGCATAAGACCTTAGAACCTCTGGAGAATTGTCTTTCTTGAGAAGCCTGACAGAAAGACTCAGGTTTGTTTCGACCTGGACCAAATCCAGTAGATTTGGAGGCTTTGCAATCTCTACAATGTCAGCTGGCAAATCGAAATTCTGCCTGAGATCACGAACAAACTGAACAAAGCCGTTTTAAGTTTTTAAATTTCTAGCACTTGTTGGGTAATCTCTCCAAAAAGAATTTGTTCTAATTAGCTTTTCATAAAGAATCAGAGTTTTTCTTTAATTATATCACTAATAGGTTTATTATACCTCAGCAAGAGCATTGCATCAATCGGGGTCAATTTGACAGCTCCTATAACGAGTCTCAACGACTGGTTTTGTAAAAGTTCTATTTTTTTCAAGACATCATTACTTGCGGTAATTAGGGGTTTGCAGCAGTATGTAATTAAAGGCAGGATAAAAGTCTTATAAGTAATGTTTCTCATATGTAATTTAAAATAAAAATTTGACAATTAATAGGCAAATTTTAGCTAGCTATTGAATCATCAAGATTGAGTCATACTGCATAAAAATCTGATCATTAGATCAAAAGTTGTTCTTGTACACTACACATCACTTCTTTAAAATTGATTTATTATTTAAAAAGTAGGCAGAGCTTTCTGAATTAAGAAGTAATTTCTTATTATCACTAGCAAATAAGAATACATATTTACCTCACACCAGAGTACAATGTTGTTGTTGCACTAATAACAACATAGCTGGTATCTCCAAGTGATGAAAACATGGAAGCTTTTGGTAATGATGTTGACACTTGTACTTGTGGAAGCTTGGGTATAACATCAACAGAAAAATATGGCTGCTTTATGGAAGAAATATCTTTCAGTCGACAATTGTTTTTTACACCTAATACATGAGTTGTATATCCTGAAAAATGAAATCTTCTTTATTTAATGAATTATTTCATCAAAATAATCAACAACAAAAAACTAATGAATAAATAAATTAAGACTCATGAACTTTAGTACAGAAATAAACTGCTCTTAGCTGTAATTATTGATACTCCGAAAGTATATTTCACTGTTTAAAAATAAGTAGGAATATACTCAAGTTTTCAATTAAAGAATGTATTAATATTTATAATACTAGGCATCGAAAAATATATAACGAAAAACATTAATACTGTTGAAACAAAGTAGAGATGTTAAATACCAAAACAAAATATAGATAGAAATAATACATTAATATCGTTTTCCACTCAAGCATCCATATTTTTTCACAACATATATTAAAATTCAATCAAAATATGTGATAATCCTTTTCCTTATCAATATCAAATTTAATCATTATTGTTATTGATATTTTCAATAGCAGGATAATATAGGGGTGAGTGAGGCTACTTTGAACAGCTGGATTACCACTGAAAATTAAAAGTCGAAATTTCTCTAAAAATTTCATTTTTCCTAAAAGTGGGGAAAGAAAGTAGAAAGTACATAAAACAAAGAAAACTTTATATAATTTTTATTAGAACTTTAGAACAGGACCATTTGTCAATCATACCTTTTAAATATTTGCTACATTTTATATATAGTAAATAAATAAATATATAGCAAACAAAATTATTTTAATCCTAATTTATTAAAAAATTTATTCACTGGCTAGCTCAAAGAAATATATATTTTTTTAATCTATGGAAATTCAGTAGTAGTTAGACGTAAGACAAGCTATAATCATGAAGGACTAGGGTTCTATGCCCAATGGCAGCTTAAAGCCAAACCAGCTTATAAGTAAAGGCAGCCGATGTGCAATGCTGACTACATAGCCACCATAATGCCATTAGTCTCAAATTGTGGAAACATAATCTCCGTGGCCCCCCTTGGCCACCAATTGGCTGTTGCGAGCATATATAAATTATTAATGTAATCAGTCATGAGTAATATCATAATTAATTTCTCAATATTGACTTCACTTAAGGGATTGCTAGAAATTTAAAATTTGATTTGAAAATCGTAATATAAACAAAACAATTAATCCTTTAGTAAAATATCTGAATTTTTGATGAAAAAGCTGAATTTCACTCAAAGAGTGAAAAAAAAAATCTGCCAAATTGTGAATAATCTCATCCTTAGTTTTTATAGAGAAAAAAATTATTATCTAGACCTGTATGGCAAACATGGCACATATAAGTATAAAATAAATAAATTCCATGTGGCAACCCATAAGCCATGTGGAAGTTATAAATTTATTATTTCATTTATTACAGACACATGTGCACATTATATATACGAGGTGTGACAATACAACTGGACTACGCATGCCCTAAGCCAGTGTTTCTCAACCTTTCAGTACTCACGGTCCAGTTTTCAATCATAATTTTCATTGTGCCCCCGTTTACAATAAAATGTATACAATAATGTATATTCAGTATTTTGGATTCTGTTTTTAAATTATTTTTAACTAACTGCCAAAACAAAAGTAAAAGCGATAACAATAATGTATATTCAGTATTTTGAATTCTATTTTTAAATTATTTTTAACTAACTGCCAAAACAAAAGTAAAAGCGAGAAATCACATGAGGCATTTTGAAAAGTGGGCAGTGAGCAGATGAAGCAAATGAAAGCGGGGGGAATTTAAATATTATATTTGAAATGAAAGTCAAACAGGGAGATAACGTTAAAAAAATGTGAAAGTAGAAAAATTCATTAATGAAAGTTAACGTACACGGGGAAAGCTAAATTTAGAAACAGAGAATACATTTATTCGAATAATAAAAGAAATAGAACAAAAACATGACTAAACAAAAGAAGAAGAAAATTGTGGAAGGGAATCCACACGAGCGATGTTGTCTTGAGCATGTGCAGAGCAAATGTTTTCTCATAGGAAAAAGGAAATGTTTGATAATGCAAGTTTCAATTCCAGCCAGTCTCATTCGAGTCAATCCTTCTATCGCTATCAAATCTATCGTGAATGTGTATGTCATATATCTGTGTTTCTGAGTTAATTGCAATTCACCATATTAAATATTCTCTATATAAATATTTGTCACACCTATAACATACATAATAGGAATAGGTATCTGCTTGTTGTTATATTTTTTCCTTGTACATTTAACAATTTGAGAGTCTCAAATATTTTTTTTTCTTTTTTTTACAAAAATGGTGGTTTGTACATCTAAAAAGGTAGAGAACAGCTATTTTAGACTATTTTATAGCTTACTTAACCAACTTAACCAAAACTAAATCCTAAATTTTTGCATTAGTATGTGTCTTGAGGGAATCATATTACATCAAGCTTTAATGCTACAAAAATGCAGTATATACGGATGATAATAATAAAACATTATACAACAAACCTAATATTTGAAGTTCTCCAGAATTCAGAGGAGTTCCTAATAAATTAACTGGATATGGTCCTGATTCTGCAGGCAAAGAAAGACAAGCAGGGAAGCTCTCAAATGGTATATCATCAGCTAAAAGGCCCTACAACAACACTCTTTCAATCATTTCTAAAAATTATTAAGTACAGAAAAAACTCTTACAAATTTTAAAATTACTGAATTGGAGGAATATTTATCTACATTAAAGGAAAGCAGTTAGAAAAAAATTAAAAACTTAAGCTCAGAGAGAAAGAAATACAGATATATTTTTTTCCCCAATGACAGGCACTGAATTTGAATCTTTGCCTATGAAGATGCCAGAATTGTTGCTCATTTCCCGTTACCCAGTGGGCACCTGTGAACCAAAGTCACAGGTGCCCAACATGAGGCGAGCAACATTACCCACGTCACACTGCCACAAACTCGTTTATAGGATGGGCCACATTCACACACAACAGAGGACAGCACAAAGAGAGAGAGAAACATCCATGCCCAGAGCAGGATTCGAACCCGCAGCCAATGACTTCGCAGTCAGGCGCGCTAACCGCTTGGCCACCTGTCCGGCAAAATACAGAGATATAATTGAATACTTTCAGTTGACTTTTATAGAAGGGTGAAGTTATAAAAAACAATATGCTGCATCATTATACAGGCCACACTTGAGAAAAACATCACAAAAATTTTCTATTATCAATACATAGGCCGCACAACCATATATGCCAAACTTCTATTTTTTAATCATAATAGTTTTAGCCACTATTAAAAAAAATTATTTTTAAGCACAAAAAAAAAACAAATTTGGTAACTGTGTACTCCGGTGATTTCTTTTCTCAAGGCACATTTATATAATGTAAAGCAGTATTTACATATACCATATTTATTCTAATCTAAGCTGCCATTAATTTTAAGTCGCACCTTTAACTCTCAATGCATTTTTTATAAAAAATAAAAATAGTGTGTTAAGATTTACCAACATCCAATATTTACAAAATTAAAAAAAAAAACTGAAAATAAAAATTAATAAGAAGTAAATATTTAATTCATTTTAACAGTATTATAAACTTTAAAATATATGCATGAACCCGTAATTGCTCTAACCATTAGTATCATGTTCCAAAAATGAATCTGAAAACTCAATTTCCACTAACCAACAAATTTTTCTGCCTTCGATTTTAAGTCACCCCCTATTTTCAGTAGCATTAACATTGGAAAAAGAGAGCAGCTTAGATTTAAAAAAATATGATATACATTTTCTTATATCAGGGCACGAAAGACGAAAAAAAACTTTTAGCCAAAGGGCAAACAGTGTACTGCTTAAATCCAGCTTAAAATGAACACTGCCTCCAGGCATTCTTTGTTTCTGTCTTTACTAAGTGGATGATAAGTTAATTACATGGCTGTAATTATTTAACAGAAATAGGAAATTAATCTCAGTTACAGATAATGTAATCAATGTTAATATAAATAAATGAAAATATATTATTTGCAGATTCAACAATTTGAAAATAAAATGTTTACAAAAAAAATATAGATAAAGGAAATAGAAAAATAAATATATTACTCTAATTTAATTTTTGCGAATTTCATATTGGAATTTAATATGCACGAACATAAAGGCCACTAAAATTGTTAACACTAGTATTCAAGAGTTTTTCTTGTAATGCCAAAACTTTATAAAATAGTGATTAAAAATAAGAAAAAGAATACCATTTTCAGAGCAAACTTATTTTGATCCCTATCTCAGAATATTTTTTTTAAACATTTTTAAATAAATCCAAGATGATTGCAGTATTTCACTTTTAAATACAGATAGACCATGACCTTTCTATTAGAAATTACTGTAATAAAAAAAATTTTAGTCGAATAGCATAAAGCTAAATCTGTAAAAAAAAATTTAAGTATTGCTATTGGATTGTTCAGCATTACTTTGTCTACTATTAAATTATTTATTTATTGAATTTTAGTATATTGTGTAATACATCATATATACTGTGTAACATAAATCTGATGCTTTTATTTTATTCTTCATGTAAAAAGAAACTTCAGGCATGCATATATTTTTAGTACGTACAGATTTTGAACAGACACAACCAAGATTTTAAAATAGTTGCATTTAAAATGTAACAACAAAAAAAAAGAACATAGAAATAAAGTTAAAAAGAAAAGTCCAAATATTGTATAACACATAGTTTTAAATATTTCCCTTTTACTAGCATATTTTATTATGAGCCTTACATTAGGAATAAATCATGATAGCTGTTTTGGGTATCTTAGCAAGAATTAATTTATTAATTTAAAATATTGTTAAATAAAAGTCAATAAAATATTTACCATGTGAGTAACTTTAAGCTCAAAAGGTAATGGATTAAATACTTGCAAGGCAACTTCACAAACATCACCTTCAACCCATTTAAAATCTAAAAAATGAATTAACAAAAATTACATTAAAAATCTACACCAAAAAAAAGCAAGCAAAAAAACCAACCTTGAATAAATTGCAATTAAAGCAATTTTAACTTTTTCTGTTTTAAGTAAAATTATTTTTTTTTTCATAAATTATAATTGAGATATGATTGCACTTGTGTAAATTATTCATATTTAGTGGAGGAGGAAATAACTTTAAATCAAATTTACGAAACTAAGAATCATACATTAAAACATTAACACTACTATGACTAAAAAAAAAATTCTCACTAGGAGAGCAAGTTGGTAGCTCTGCATTTATCTCATCGAAAAAAAAGATCTAATAAAAGTTCATTTTAAATGGATTTGGTTCTTCATATTTTTGTATTTCATTTAAACATGTTAAACTTAGTTTCACTATTTTTGGAGAGATCAAAGTATTTCAGTCCCTCAATACAAATTTGAACATTATGAAATGACTTTAATCTCATTTACTTGACAAACTCAGCAAGATGAAAATCAATTTGTTTACTATCACTCTGGACATCATTTTGCAGATCATTGACAATTATGTAAGTAGAAAATTTAATTGAAAATACAAGGCATTGTCAATGAGGTATGTTACTTCTTTAAAAAATGTCATAACTGTGAACTTTCATGTATAGAGCTCATGCTAAAAAAAAAGAAGAAAAAAACATAGTGTGAGCATAGATCCAATTGATTTGCTATGATTATTGATCACATTTTCTACAAAGTTCTCTTCTGTGATATTAAACCTTTTTGATCATATAACAACTGAAATAGGATAAAAATCATCCACAAAAAAAAACTGAAATTACATAAAAAAGACAAAAAAAGATTTTTAAAAAATCCACTGAAAAATAAAGGATTCTTATTTCTGGGCAAAAGTTAATCTCAGAGAAGGGAGTAAATAGTCATATTTGGCCAAAACCACATCTTTTAAAATAACTTTTAGCTTTCCCATAATTATTTCCGTGTTCAACTTCTTAGGAACTAGCCTTTATCTCTGATTTTTAACTGAAAGTTTAAGATCAGGAATGACTGAAATATAGCCTATAAACATGTATCACATATCTTACTTGATGACTTAGAAACATGTTAGATTTTACTAATGGCAATATTGGAAAACTGTAAGAAGAATAAATGATTTCCTATCAAAGAAATTTGCCTAATTTTCAATTACATACTAAATTTTAAACAAAATCCTTCCATAGAAAAATTTTTTGTTCCCCTATTTTTGTGAAAAATAATATGTACTAAAGTTTATGAGGTGTATTGAAAAACAGGTTTTTTCGGTTGCAATTTGTTTAAGGTTAAATGTCATTTTCAATTAATTAAAAAAAGTAAGCATTAATCTATTAATACTATTTATATGTTAATTACAATACTATGAAATTTTATATTATAAGGCAAAATTAAGCCACATCTATTATGTATTTTTTTAAAGTTTTGCCAAATAGTTCTGTTGTATCAGAAACAATTGTGAAAGCTTTTTGCCAAAGTAACTTAGCATTATACAATTACTCTATATTGTAAAACAAAATTTTTAAAATTTAGCATCAGAGAAACTTATTTTATAGACAAATAAGGTTTTAATAAGACCTGTATTTTGAATATAAAACAGAATCGTAATTAGGTACTTTATAACACCTTACGCACCGATACACAATAACACCTAAGGCAACAATCTTTATATCAAGTTTTTTTCTTTTTTTTCACTAGACAAGTTTTAAATTTAAAAAGAAAAGTAAATATTTATGAAGAAAAAAAAAAGCATATGAAAGCATGTAATAGAATAAATAAAATAAATACCTATTTTGCATTTATCTTTGACATTCTTATCTCTATCTCTATAAAAAGGTGTAAAAATAAAGATGGATTCTTGAACTGTGCTTAATGTTGAATCAAGTCCTGGCATTTTTACAGGCCTTAGATGGGGAGCAAGATTTTGGAGCTTGAAAGACCTTAAACAAGATATAAACACATTAGAAGCATTTTAAAACCTTTATTTACAAATCAATTATAAATTATTGCGTAAAAAATAAAAAAAATTTTAAAGATAATTGAAAAGGAATAAATAAAAATTTTTTAATTACAAGAAAAATATTTCAATATATTTAAACGTTAAACTATCTCATAAAATGATTAAAAGAATTCTCATATTATTAATATCATTTCCTACCTTAACTTATTTATGAAACCTAAATCTCTTATTCTTTCGAGCTCACAGCAGAGACATATTTTTAAAATACTTGAATACGAAATTTAAATACATTTAACTATTTAATAAAGTCAATAAATAAAACATTAAACTATAAACTAAAAAACCATTAAACTAAAATTATACTAATTACAAAATGGAGATGCCTGAAATGTAATTTCGGGTGTGAAAAAAGTATTGGTCTGCTTTTCTCTTGCCTCGTGGCAGTACAAGCTGTGTTCATATTGCCGACAATTATTTCAATAACAGATCACATCGTCGATGCCATTTTGCTGACAACTCACATTGTTGACTTGATCACTGCCGACAGTTAGTTTCTCCCACATGATCAATTAAATTTTAATTTTATAAAAAAAAAATTTTCAATTTCCTTCATTTTGTTAGTTTTTTTTTTTCAGAAAAACTTTTTGATTTTTATTATATAATGTTCATTATTTTGCTGTAGTTATAAATATACTCTTAAACAGCTTATTTACTAAAAATTTGGTAATCGCTGCGACTTAGGGAAGTAATTAAAATTATATTTTTTCATGATTCAGATGATTGCCTTCATTCATTGACATTTTTAGTTACAGGGGACAGCAGCACTGGGATGATTTAATTTCACTTCTATGTTTTAAAAGATCTGGCAATTTTTATAATTCTTCTTTTGGTTATTTTAACTGCAACTTTCAATTTGTAGATTTTTTTGTGTTAACATTCTTTTTTCAGAGAACTTTTGGCTAACGTGATTTTTTGATATAATTGTTTTTCTCTGGATTTTCCTTTTTATTTTAATCTTTGAATTTATGAAGTATTGTGTTTTTGTCTTAATAATAAGGGACCTCAGGGCACAGTCAGTTTTTGGCTGAACCACTGACAACAGAAATGCCCCAGCATATTAGTAGGACAGTGAAGAAGTACTGTAGTACTTCTTCACTGTCCTACTGTAGTACTGTACTACAGTGAAGAGCAGTACAATGAAAAAGTACTGTGTAGAAGTACTCTGAAGAAGTACAGTTTTTGCTGAGATGCTTATTTTTGAAATCTTGTTTGGTTTTTATTTAAGCTCTTCCATATTAATTTAAATTTTATATTTAAAACAAGTCATAGTAAATAGTTTATACCAGTTATAAATTTTTTTTAGTTATAGTTTAAACTTTTTGGCCCCAGAAAGGGAAATTAATTCCTTAAATACTTACTGAAACCATACACTGTATCAAACTGATGTTTGCTATAATATGCTATAATATAGCTAAATCTAAACACGCACCTATATTAGCGTGCGTGTTTAGATTTGGCCTAGCCTTGCATGTCTTAATATAAACAATTGTTTCCTAACCAGTGGTTTGCAAAAGTCAAAAATATGGATGTAATAGCAAAGTTTCCAATCAGTAACATAAAAGTAAAAAAAATAATAAATGCAGGGCTATAAAAATTATATGCATCACCCTTAAAACAAATTGGTTATCAGAACAATTCTTTTCAATAAAAATATTTTTTTTAATAATAAAAATTTGCTAAGGCAAACTTTAAATAAACACTTGTTAAATAAAGAAGTTTTATAAATCAAAAATTATTAAAAAAATTTAAGTTGAAGCATACTTTATTTCAAACTTAGAACATCTTTATAGTGTTACTACTTAATAATTGATTCCCCAGGTCTCAGTAATAACCAAAATTCCAAGCAGGTAAGTTATTTAAAAACATATTTACAGTTATATCAAATAACTTTAAATGTCATATAATTTTAAAAAGTTTATCAGCATAAAAAGTTTGAATAAATAATAAAGAAAGTTTGTCCTAAAATAAGAATCAATGTTTATTGATGGTATAGGCCAGTGTTTCCCAAACTTATGACTTTTGTGTACCCATTCTAAAATTTTTGTAACGCTGCGTACCCCTAATAAAAAAATTTATGTATTTTTTTAAAAAATATGTTTATTTAGAATGGAGAATGAAGTTAAAAATTACAACTGGCTGTTGACACCATAGAGTTGATAAGACACCAGTATTTCAACTCTATGATTGACACTACTAAGTATTAACTGTTAACTCTGCAAAAAATTGGCAATAGAAAAATACGCAATCGTAAATTTTCATGGCTAGCTTTTTATTTTATATAAAAAAATTTGAAATTTTCCTTTGTAGCAAGATATTTCGCATAAGAACGCGTACCCCTTCTAAACTGTTTCTGTACTCCTGGGGGTACGCGTACCACACTTTGGGAAACACTGGTATAGGCAATATGACGGTTCTCACAAACATGTCAGTGAAATGATCTTGTCAGTGAGGTAATCATGCCAGCAAACCAATGACGTTGGCGTGATTAGCACTCCAAGAAGTGATCGTTTTGGTGATATGTACCAAGAGGGATAGTTCCGCATCAACAACACAATCTGTATAATGCAACAAGAGCATTCATTTCATGGATAACAGTCAATCATACACTTCATGCAGGTGGCCTGTAAGCCAGACGCACGATACCTTCATCCCTTTAACTGTAAATCACAAAAAGGATCGTCTAACATAGTGCCGAGAACACCTGTCTTGGACAGAAGATGATTGTGGGCAGGTTCTCTTCAGTGATGAGTCATGATTCAGTCTGGACAGCGACTCAAGATGTGTTTGCATTTGGATAGAATCAGAGAGTCGAAATCGGCCCTCTAACATTGTTGAAGAGGACCACTTTGATTGAGGTGCCCAGATGGTCTAGGCAGGCATCATGGCAGGCGAGCACATCGACCTTCATGTGTTCAATGAGGTACTCTGACAGATTATCGGTGCGAGACGAGATCTTTGCACCCTATTGAGTTTTTTCCACAAAGCACATGGATTAAATTTCATCTTTATGCAAGATATCACCCGCCCACCTAGAACTCTGTTGGTAGACGAATACCTCCAATCAGAGAATATTGAATGACTGGAGTAGCCTGCGTTGTCTCTTAACCTTAATCCTGTTGAAGATGCATGGGACGTCCTTGGACCATCAAATGAGCTCAAGAGTGCCTTGGTTAAAGAGTGAGTGCAGTTGCCACAGAGATTGGGTAAGGACCCTGATAAACAGTATGAAACGCTGATGAAAGAGTTGTGTAATTAATAGAGGCAATCATACACCTGATTAGACATGTTTTTCTCAGACAGACACGGTGGCGGTTAACTGCTGTGCTGAACAAGTGACAAGTTTCCTTATTACGGGTACAGGTTGTACCCATTGTTGCTTTCCCATATATGGGTCTTATAACAAATATTTTGATCAGATTTGATTTTATATGCTTTGTTTTTTATTGCAAAAAAAAAAAAAGAAACAGTTGTCACTTCAATTGGTTTCACAGTGTAAATTAAAACTTGCCATAAAATGAAGGAAATATATTTCATTTCTACTCAGTGAAATGCTTTAAAATCTGAAAGACAAAAGAGTTTATAATAAAATTCTTAATATTTCTTTTCTAAAACAAAACTTAAAATCTCAAACTATAATTGAAGGAATATTATTTATTTTTTATAATCAATATTGCATTTATCATCAAGTAATCATAATTTGTCCTCCTTCAAACTATTGTACTTGAGGTCAACTTTTTTTGTATGATATCAAATTATTAGTTTAGTTTCGAAATAAATTTATAAAATTAGTTAATAACTATGAAGCACAACAAAATATACTCTTAAAAAAAGAAATGGGTAGAAGCAAACAAAAACGTAACATACTTGACAGAAGGCAAACTAAGCAGATTAACAGGTGGAAGTACTAGTCCATTATCCAAAATTAATGGGACAGGTGCCCCTTCACATTTAACAGTTAATATTTCTAGTTGATGACAAATTTCTTGCTGCTCACTTGGTGCCAAATGATTCAATAGTGTATCAAGTAAAAAAGTGAAGTGCCTATAAATAAAATCCATGCATTTTAATAGTCCAGGAAATTTTTTTTTTAAACACAAAGAAATAAATCATTAAAATTTTAAAATACTGAATCATTAAATTTATTAGCCCAATTACAAAATCAAATTCAGTAAACAAGCAGTTATGAAACTTATTTTTTATATAGCTAAATACAAGGGGATATAAGGGTAGTGGAAAGAAAAGAGGAAAATTTTGGTGGGAGAGGAAAATTTTTGGCAGTGATATTTTTTAAAGCCAAAAAGAGGGGTGTGTAAAAAGTGTTCACACTTTATTTAAGAGTGGTTTTCGAAAACCGCAAAATGCATTTTACTTTGTTTTTAATCCCTGGCATAACCCAGTAAAAATCTAGGTATTTTACACCTTTACTATAAATATGAGTAAAAAAGAGAATACATTCTAAAAAGCCGTAATAAAACACAGGGCATAGAACAGGAAGAATGTTTTGAAGATAAAAAAAATAGGACTGGTAATTCCAAGTAGATGATAATTTCTATATTTAATTCTATCTATTGATAGAGCATTATTGTGTGCAAGTGTAAGGTGTATGAGTTAGGAATTGAGGTTATGTTAAATTTTAACTATAAACTTGATACTACCTAACAGCTACTGCTTGATTATCCATTTGTTTAGCAACACCAACAATATCGAGTAACATTTGAATTTGGATGCCAGGCCAGCCATAAAATATATCTATAAAAAAATACATTAGTGTTAATAATGTAAACAAAGCGCTTGTATATTTTCAAACATAAATGTTATAGCAAAGGGGTTTTTTTTTTCACATTTTGTTAGCTTTACCATTCTGCTTATGATTTACTAGTATTATAATTTAGGGTGAAAAATTAGTTCTTGTTATTTTATTATCAAATAATATCAGTTTCTTAAAAAAAATTGGAAAAAAATTACTATTTAAAATTCTAAAAAATACAATAGCTGGCATGAAAAAATTCAACAAAGTAATGATTTTTAAATTAACATATTTAATTCATATTTCATTAAGAAATGCTTTTTTTCCATTTTTTAGAAAATTGATCTTTAAACAAAATATTCAGTAAACTAAAAATAATTTAAATACAAATAATTTATCTAGATATAAGAGTACAAATTTATTTAATAAATTTTGTATCCCTGTCAAAATTACATGAATATGGAATTTTGTGGAGATGAAGCTCTGTAATTGTGAACTTCTCTGGACACCACATGAAAAAACGTAATTAATGAATGATCCCCAAATCAAGTTCAAGGATTATAGTACAAATTTATAAATAGAACAGAGTGAGAACGTCATTGGCTGGCCAATGACTAAGACAACTGAGCTTCACCAGATGAAATTAATAAGAAAAAAAAAATTTTCTTTTGCAAATAAGGAAAAAAAATTGAAATGTTTAATTCGTCCTCATGATCAGCAAAAATGTGAGATTTTTTGGTTCAGTTTCAGAAGGCGGAAAACAAAGCCTGAAATCTTGAATCTCTTACAAAATGATGCAGAGTTGCACATGAGAATGCATAATTCCTTCGCACTGAATGGAGCTCAGTGTAGACACTTGCAGAATGGCAAGATATAAAATGATTTCATTAAACATGTAAAATGATTGGCATTTTCATATGCTACACACAAACAGTACGCAGAAATGGATCATGGTTGAATGAATAATGAAAACATTGAATGGAGAATTGTGAAAACCAAGCAGTTTACGTAATTTGTGGCAAAAATCAACATGGTAAAGAAAATAATCTTATTTTGAAAAAGGGAAATTGAGCACTTTTTAAAAACACCCAACGAAATAGCGCCTTTAGGGGCTTTTAAACTACGAAAATAGAAAATAAGAACTTTTAAGTACCTTTACTTACTTAAGGTACTTAAAGGTACTTATAAGTACCTTTAAGTACTTTTTAAAAGCGCTATGCACTCGGATACACATGAAAAGATGATTAGAGATAATATTGGCTGTTAATTAAAAAGGTTTTTTTTTATTCAGCTTTAGTTTTTCAAGTGGCCAATCTTCCAGAGAAAATATGATAATAAAAATTTATTATTGAAAACTGACAAATTAATACAGATACTTAAAAAAATAACAGCTTTAGAAGAAAATGAACATATACTGTGAAGATAAAATAATATTGAAAAGATTGTAACAATAAAATCAAAATATTTCACAAATCTTCTAAGTCAATATGTTAGTAAAATGATCCATTGTAAGTTGACAAAAAATTAATACATCAATTTGAAAAACAAAACAATTTAATTAAAAAAGGGATAAATAAAGAAGAAAATAAATTTATCTTGTGAACATAAAATTGTACTGAAAATATCAATAATTAAATCCAATTGTTTAGTTTTCTGTGAGACAAAATCATGGTAAAAAGCATCTACTGAGAATTGAATGAAAAATAATGCAACAAAAGCTTGACTATCCAAAATGAGAATACTTGAATGTTGAAAATCTTTGTTTTTAACATTATCTTATTTCCTAAAAAAAATACCCTGGCTTAGTAAAAAAAAAATGCTTAAAGAAAATAGTGTATAAATGATAATAATTCTAAAGCAGATTTTGTCCATAAAAACTAAGGATATAAAAAAAGGAAATTCTAATCAGCAATATTATTGGAATTTTTATTCACTGATCTTTTAAATATTGTGAGAAGTTGGTAAAATAGTTCAAATTTCATAAAAGACACTTTAACAGTACTAACTTTTGAAAAATAATATTAAATTGTAAATACTTAAATATTATTTTTAAAAAAATTATTAAAATAATTAATAAAAAAAAGGAAAATTCTAATCAGCAATATTATTGGAATTTTTATTCAGTGATCTTTTAAATATTGTGAGAAGTTGGTAAAATAGTTCAAATTGTATAAAAGACACTTTAACAGTACTAACTTTTGAAAAATAATATTAAATTGTAAATACTTAAATATTATTAACATTATATTAAGTACATAAATATTATATTGAAACTCAGAAAAATCATGTTCCATATACATTCCAAGAATTATTCTCTTACCCCTAGGAAAGTCTTTGGCATCAATAGGAAGACAATAACCTTCAAAAGAATGGAGTAACAAATTATAGCACTGCAAAATACAAAAAACAATTATTGAAAGAAGCAAAACATTAACAAATTTTGAATATTATTTGCAATCATATTAGATACCTGTATCCAAGAAGGATTTGGATTTGTAAAAGAAACACAACGCATAGCTGCTATTCGCTTAAAGAAAGCAGCTTTTCGATGGAAACCCATATCCTCATATGTTTCAGATATTGCTTTAAATCTAATAACCTGTTAAAAATAAAGTTATTCAGTTCACAAATATATCTGAAATCAAGTACTCATTTAAAATATTTGTAAGAAAAAAAGCTTTTATACAGTAAAAAAAATTTTAGGAAGAATTTCTCAAAACATTCAAATACAAATATTTTTTAATTTATATAAAGTTAAACAGTTTTATACTTCAACCAACAAGAGAATCTGTAAAAATTTTATTAACACATATTCAAAAGCATCCTTAAAAAAATAGGACGAAATACAAATTTTGCATCATTGCGAACCATGGGGTAAGATATACTCTGCCCCAAACATTTAAGTTTATGTAATACAAGAATTAAGCGTCAATGCATCAAACAGTGTTAGGATATTTACCTAGTTAGTGGTAGTCATTTTAGCCTCAGTTGAGACAAATATTTTTTTAACCCTTGTGACCAAAGGTACGTTGGAAATTTGAAATTGTCTGATAATCGGAGGACCTTTTACGAAGAGTAACTGTGTAGAACATTGGTATAGTCTTGATTTACAATTTACCAAATCTCCTGATTTACATGGAAAATTTTATTTTTTAAGTAATAAAATGCATACAATAATATTTATGTCTTAGTTTAACAAAGTAAATTTATAGTGGTTATAAACATCACTTAATATAAATAATTTAAATAAACCTATAAAAGTCCTAACAATATTCTTTAAAAATATTAAGTGTTTGCATAGAAACAATAATTCCTGCTTACAATATATTGCTACCACTACTAAGAATCTTAACCAGGTGTAAAAAATGGCAGCCATGCAGTAGCAAAATAACTATTTATGATTTTAGATACTTTGATAATAATTGATTGATATAATCAAACATTATGCAAGAAAACAACAGATGATTGTTTTTCTTAAGAGACAGATTAAAACTTTGGACTACTTAACTAAACTAATTACAACAATGGTTACTGAAAAAGCCACCAAGTCGCCATGAAAGAAACGTCAGTTTCTTTACAAAAGTATAATACATTAAAAAAAATAGGGTTTTTTTCTTTTCTTTTTGCTTCAAATTCTATTTTTCAAGGCAATTAATTAATAGCAAATTAATTTATTAAAAGCATTGAATTAAGCAAATAATTTAGTTGCAAATTAAAATAGAGCAATTTAGTCTAGCCAAGATTTAAACAGGGTACTATCAAATTAAAGAATTTTAGAACTAGTAAATCTAAACATGTATTTTCAATAAGTATATTGTATTGCTTGAAATCAAAAGTTTGACTACTTATTGTTGGTTAAGAGATGCAACAAACTTAAAAAAGAATTAGTAACACCATGCAAAAAAAATTTAAAAAAACTAAATAACTTTTGATACAATGATCAGATTTTCACTAAGACTCAATCTTAAGAATTTGAGGGCCTTACCTTAAATATACGAATTTATTAATGCTGATAATAATTTAAATTATTAAAACAGACCAAAAAAAAAGGAACTTTCACTGAATTAATATAATTTTTCTATAGATTTGGATAATTAATCCTCAAAGTATGGGGGTAGCTGTAATCCAGAACGTATGGTTGCAATAGTTCAGGCAAAAACAATTTAGGCTCTTAATGTTAATTTAACTCTTTATGTATTACACAATATAGCGGGAACTTTTACAGTAAATATTTTAAAAATTATTTCATTTTTATAATAATTTATAATTATGACAATTAAAAAAATTTTTAAATAATATATTATTCTTTATTTTTCAATTTACTAATAATCGAAAAAAGTTTGAATTGTAAGATATGCAAATTTTTACACAAACTTAATCTACATAATTTTAAATGATTTGCAAAGTATATAAATTTTTCCCTCAATTTAATCTACGTAATTTTAAATAATAAATTCCAAACATTGAAGGGAATCAGTAGAATTGTTCTTGAAAAATAAAATGTACTAAAAATATATCTATTGAAATGAGAAAATACACATGAAGTGAAATTAACAGCGGGGTCCAAACTTTTGACTGGTGTTCCGTTTAGACTAATGGGACCATATTTTCCAGATTGCAACTACACCCCCTTATTTTGAGGGTCAACAATTCAAATCCATCAAAACAAAAGTATATTTATTCAAAGAAAGTATGTTATAAAGTCTTATATCATAGCTTATTATCATCTACACTAATTAACAAGAAAATTAAAATTAAGGCTCTCAAACCATCAAAATTGAGCCATAGTGCTTGAAAATCTCATTACAAGATCAAAATTTATAAATGTTTGCTCTTTCTGAGCACTGTACATAAAAAAGAACATTTGAGTACAGAAATTTAGAAGTAATATTTTATTTACAAAATTGGAAAAACTATAATATTTCCATTATAATAAAAAAATTTCTTAATGTATCTCTTTTTCATTTGTGGTTTACAGATTTTATGAGCAATATTTAATGTTTTCAAGCTCTCATACTGAGTAAATTTTACTTTTCCCATTAATTATTAATATAGAAAAAATTACTTTTTCTTCTTCTGTTTGATTCAGTGACGTAAACACCACATTCTGTAAAAACTTTGAAGCTTCCAGATTTTTCTAAAAACATTGAAGTTATATTACAAAGGTTTACACAGTTAAATTAATTAAAAAATTTAAAATATTTTTAAACTAACTATGGCATTGAAAATAATTATTAAAAATTTTAGCTAAAACGAACAACACATAACAAATATAATAAAAGAGCAATTTAATACAATAACTAACAATAAACTAATACAAAAGCTAAAGCAACAGATATTATTAGAAGTTGACAACAAATTTCTTTTAAAAAAATTTATCAGAACAGTGATGTTATAAAGTGATATTTTTTTAATTAACAGGCAAAGCTGGATTATCGAGAACGCATTTAAGCAGAATTGTTGGTAAATGTTGCAAAAAATATTTTTAACAAAATCATACATTTTCTTTTTAGCTCAATATTGAGTTCTTTAGATCATTTGAAGTCTATATGCATACTTTCTTAGTCTGTTACCATTATAATTCTGCATAATAATCATTTAGTTATAGATTTTAAAATAAGTTTGGAAGTTCAGAATATCACTTTACAAAAAGGTTATAGATCTTACTAACTTTATTTCCAATAAAAGTGAAAAGTGTTAGAGATGTAGAATGATCTAAAAGAAGTTTAGTTAAGTTTGTTCTTTGTTTTTCTTTGTAGATCAATAAAAATTATGAAAGAAAAGAAGTTTATGTTAAGCATAAGTAAAGAACATTTCAAAAAAGGATGAGCTTTTGAATTAATATATTTTAATTCTATATTTTAATTCTAATAAAATAAAAAAAAGGATAATTTATTAGATTTGTATTTCAATTTGAGCCTATTTTAAATTTCTTTAAAGCAAACTTGGCATCATATAATTACTGATATCTTTCTAAAATATATTAAATTATATATTTAATAATTTTTTAGATTGCTAGTTGAAAGTTAAGTAATAAAAATGAAGCATTGAAATTCTTTTTCTTTTCACCATAAAATTAATATGTATTTTAAGTATTAAACCATTCTTTAACTTTTTACAACTCTGCTAATTAATCTGTTTTTTTACTACTCTGTTAATTTTATAGCATATTGTTATCAAAATTTCTCAATTTTTGAGGTTCAGACAAGTAATGAAATAGGATATTCCACAACATAACTTGCAATAGAACAAGCAAAATTATTTCCAAATACTTCATAACAACAGGATGGTGACAATCAGAGTAAAAAATAATAATAAACAAACTATTTTGTTATCAATTTACTTGTGGGTGGGATAATAATTCTTTGAAATATTTAATTCACCACTAGTTATGTTAAAATAAAAATTATATAATTTAACTTTGAACCAATACAAATCAGATATGTTAGAATTAAAATGAAAGCAGATTTAGATCTATTTAATTAACCATACCCATATTAAAATTAACACTATTTATCTTCTCATTGTTTCTAAACTTAACAAGAACTATCTGCTCTTTTATAATTGGAATATTAATGCTATTAGCAGAGTGCATAGAGTCTGTTCTTTTTCTAGGTCAAAATGCATGCTTTTAACATTGCAGGTATTATCAATTACTAGTTTCCTGAAAAAACAGTTATATTTATCCTATTATTGCTTTTCCTTTTTTTATAAACTTTATCCAGTTGAAATGTATATAATTAATAAAATCTGACATTAAAAATAAGTAACTTAAAAATATATGAGAAAAACTAATATTTTAATTTAAAGCACTGATTTTTTCAACAAAAAAATCAAGTTAATAAAATATAATCATTAAAATTGGACAAACCTGTGTGTCTATATTAATATTTAAGTCTTATGCAAGTGATAAAATAGATAAATTTAAAGAAACCAAATTTCAGTTATTTTTACTTTATTAAGACAATTTTAATCTAATAATTTATATTAACTACATATATTAAGGTACATAAGAGATAAAGTGCACTCACATTTACACAATCATGCAATCATTTTTACACAGTTTTTTGAATACCAAACAACCATTAACTGATAAGCTATTTTTCTTAAGTAATGATAATAAATATAAAAAAAACTTTATATGAATAATTAGGTAAAAAGAAGACAAAAGAAAAACTGATTGAAAAACAATTGTGAGGGAAGAAGAGTTAAATAAATTAATTGTGCTAATATTCAGGGGTGATTGTGAGTCCAAGTCAAAATTCCGGAAAATTTCTTGAGTAAAAAAAAAAAAAAATAAATAAAAATTTAGAAAATATTTTTTTAAAAAATTAGAAAAAAATTTAAGCAAGGTTTTTTTCTCAATATTTCTTAGTTTACTTAAAATATATTTAAAATTTTACACACACCTATGATGACCTGGAGAATGAATTGAAAGTTACAAATATGTCTTTCTTTCTTGAGTTTATGATTAAAATAACTATTTACTAATAAAAAGTGAATATTAATCTTGAATATAAGCTTATAAAGTAGCTCTCCTTACAAACAAATAAAATAAACTGTGCTTTTAAGATCCACCTTTGAAAATTTGATTTCCGAAAACTTTTGCGATCAATGATTTTTTTAAACAACTGAACCTTCGATCTCCGGAAATTTCGGATCACCGTTAGTGAAAAATCCGGAAATCCGGATTTTTTCCGGAGCACAATCAGCCCTGTAATATTACAACAAAATAATACTGAATATACCAACCATAGCTGAAAAAAATCATATCAATTTTAACAATAAGAAAAGGTATTCCAAAATGCATAATATTAAAATTAGATCCTTTTTATATGACAATATAAATATACACGGTAGAAAATAGTTATAAACTTACCCATGGGCGCTAAAAAAATAGAGTTTTTTTCCTTATTCTTAACAATGCATGAAAAAAGTAAATATTTAGGCCAATTGCAGAGTAGGGTGGAGCGAGAAAGAAAAGTTTTCGATAATTAGCACTACCTCCCAAAATTTTTATATGAACTAGCATATCCCTCGTGAATTTTTACAAAATTTTTATGCACCATCTTTATTCCTCACAGAAGCCTTAAAAATTTGAATTTTTTTTTTTTAAAAAACAAACTTTTGAAAATTTAGCCAATTTTCCATAAAAAAAATCTTCTATATGGATATGAAAACTACACTGACAGATTTGCTTGATCCTGCAATTTCAGTATTTTTTTTTTTTCAATTCTAATATATATATATAGTTAATTCTAATATATATATAGTTAATTCTAATATATATATAATTCTAATATATATATATACAGAATCGTGGATGCTATATAGCATATCTAGAGAAAAATTTTGTTAATTCATATAGTAGGGTCATTCTCACTGAAAAGGTATAAATAGACTAAAATTTTTTCTTAAATTAAAGTAATTAAAAAAGTGATAAAAATTACATAAATGCCTTTATTTATTTTTCTTATATGTCCTTATAATAATGGTCAAGTTTTCTATTTTATTTTTTATAAGATTTAAAATATTTTAAATTCTGTCTTGTCCACGGAGGAGATGTAATAGTCAACGAAGGAGACATTTACAAGCATAAAATGTCAATGAAGACTGATTCATTAATTCTTGGGTACAATTGATACGAGTTTAACATTAATGAGTAAATAATAAAATATTTTATTATTAGAGATAGAGCTACTTCTGCTTAATCATGCTGTTATGAAAGGAAACATTTTTAAAGGAAGGAAGCATTTTAAAACTAGGTGTATAATTTAAGTAACTCTTACTGAACATTAATAAATTAAAATGTAAAGACTCTTGAAATAAAAATTCAGACTCCACATGGAAGTAATTTATGTTTTCCAAACAAAAAAAAGGTACTTTTCTCACTAAATGTTAGAAAATATAAAAATTAGTAACATAATTTTTTAAAAACTGAATTTCTTTCATTTCAAAACTGTTATGATATCTAGAGTCCAAAACAGGCTGTTTGAGAATATGAACAATGTCATCAACGTCAACAACAGATATATCATCATCAACTGAAAACACAAACTTGTTTTTCCCTGCTGATCTTCTCATAAATTTGGTGATATGCTCACCTAAGTTTTCTGATACAATTAAACCTATGTAGTATGGTGTTTTTTTCCCTAGAAACTGTACTACAACATTATCGTTGGTTTTGGGTATTTTCAACTTGTTGGTTATTTCTTCTTCACTCTCTAAAATTTCCTTGTCACTTTCAGAATATACATAATTAAAAAAGAATTAGTTTATTGGTATTTTTTCTTATTCAACAACAGAAATATCATCAACAGCTGAAAACACAAACTTGTTTTTCCCTGCTGATCTTCTCATAAATTTGGTGATATGCTCACCTAAGTTTTCTGATACAATTAAACCTATGTAGTATGGTGTTTTTTTCCCTAGAAACTGTACTACAACATAATCGTTGGTTTTGGGTATTTTCAACTTGTTGGTTATTTCTTCTTCACTCTCTAAAATTTCCTTGTCACTTTCAGAATATACATAATTAAAAAAGAATTAGTTTATTGGCATTTTTTCTTGAAGAATTAGTCCCAAAGGGTAATGTTTACGTTGATCACTTTGTCCACTTAGGCAGGTGAGGGATCTTGCTTCAATATTTATTTGATCCTTTTTAAAAACAATTTCATGAATTTTCATTGTACCAGGAAATTGTGCAAGCTGTTTGGAATTTTAAATTTTTATTACAGCATTTAGTAAGTATTTTTCTTGAAGTAGTTTTTTTTATCTGATTGAATAACTGATACTTTTTAATAATTTTACCAGTCAATACTTGTAATATTGTCTTTTTCACTTCGTAAGATTTTTGACTTTTAAAGATAGATTGAATTTGTCTGCCAATAACTTCAGCAAATAACAATTTTCTAAACACATTAGATTTTCTTCTTCTATCTTTACTATTCATTTCTCTGCTGATTTTCCTTCCTGGTGATTCATTATTATTCTTTTCACTTTTCTGAAATCTATTTAATTTTTTTTTTTTTTTATATATCTTTCAAGTCTAATATTTAGTTTTTTGTTTTTCTCTTATAATTCTTCTATCTTCTTTTTTAATTTATAACAGTTTTTTCCTCTTAAAATTCCAGAATTATTTTCTTTGACTATGTTACTATTATTCAATAGCAAAGATAAGCTCGGAGTTGTATCTATGATTAATCCTTCAGATTTTTCCAAACATTTTCTTTGTTTACAATATTTTCTCACTTTTCCTTTCCAAACTTTTCTTATTTTTCTCTTTACACATTCATTCATTTCTTGAACACTTTTAATTTTCCCACAGGCTTTTCTTTGGTGGTAACGTCTCTCTTTTTCTTTTTTTTACTTTCTTCAAACAATATAGGGTTTTCTTTTAATTTCTGTCTAGCTCATCTTATGCTAAATTTTTTCTGTTCCCTCCTCTTTTAGATTTGAACATTTGATTGCTTTCTTTTTCCTTTTCTTTTTTTGCATTTTGGTTTTGCCATTTTTTTCCTAAAATTTGAAGAGAAAAAAAAAGTTAAATATCACAGAAATTATGTAGAAAAATTTTCAATTTTGACTTCTCCGATAAAAAAAAGTTAAACTTAATTGATTTTCTTTAAAAATACAAAGAAATTAACACATTTGTTCCATTTAAAAAATATCAATTAAAAGAAAATAGTTTTTTAATTAATAAAAATGTATTATTGGTTGTCTAACACATTGTCTCTTCCATTGACTGTGTCATCTCTTCCGTGAAATTGTTTTGTCTACGGAAGGGAAGTCCACGGAGGAGACAAAAACTAATTCTTGAATTTTTCAGATTTTTAATTTTAAAGTTACAAAAATGGTGCAGTTTTTTTTATTAAATATACTATTTTTGCAATCTAAAATTTATAGATCAAATATAAAATAGTTTTATCTTACCTTCTTTATGATGACCACGGAGTATACATTGAGAACTTTGCCAAACCTCAGTTGAACACAACAATCCAAAACTAACACCAAAGAGAACAAAAGCAACTGATAGTTAACACTAGAAAATAGAATAGTTACCTTCCCTACCAGCTGTCTCATAGGGATTTCACATATGCTGCCCTCTATTACATATTTACTGAACTATATTAATTGTCCATGGAGGGAGACTTCACTTTTGATGGACAAAGTTCACTAACCATTTATTTTATAAAAACTTTTTTAAAAAAATATTTAATAAAAAGCTACTATAAACATTTAACTAGTTAAAACTATAAAAATCATTAAAATAACATTTAAAATGTTTAACAGTCATTAAAAATTATTTTGTGTCACAGACGTAGGGACGTCCACGGAGGGGATTTTGAAGTTATGTTTATTAAAAAATAAGAATTAAATATTAAATACATTCAGCAGAAATGCATATGATTGATTAGTTAGACCTTTACGAAAAATGATGCAGAAAAATATTAAGAAATCTGCTGTATTTCCTAGTATTTATTACTAAGGGACTAAAAGAATCACCTTTTTGTGAGAATGACCCAATAATACAAATTATTTGTTTTCAAACACTAGCATTCTTGATATTATACCCTATATTATTACACTCATAAGTTTCATCAATTACAAAGATTAAAATAATTCAATGTGAAAAGATTGATAACTAAAACTACAAAACTGTTTGACGCATAAAATGGAAAAAAATACTTAATTATGCTTCTACCGGTAACATACTTAAGGTTCCATAATCTAATAAATTTAGAGCGATAAACTTAATTTATACTTAATTATGCTTCTACCAGTAACATACTTAAGGTTCCATAATTTAATAAATTTAGAGCGATAAAATCGAAAACAGAGTATAAGTAAGACTAACAAAATGCTAAAAATGAAACAACCTTACTTCTAAAATAACAAAAATAATTCTTATTCATTGTCAATTTTATTCTATTTTTACTTATATGTAACAAAAACATGAGTATAATTAAAAACAAGTTGCCTAACTTCTCACAAAAACAAGGTAGAAAAATAATTTAAATATGTCAAAAAGTATACAAATATATACAAATAACTTACCTCATGGACAGCTAGAGCTTTAGCTGCTTTCATGCTACACTCCAGTTCAACAATTGCTGCAGCTTGGTACTAGAAATAGATATTAAAAAAAAGGCAGGGTTAACATGATTTAGATCGCTTGAATTTGTTTTTACAAAAATCATTAAGTTCAATGTTTGTGTATATATACACATAGTGGCATGCAAAAGCCTTCAGCCTTTACATTCTAGCAATTTTTTTCAGCGTTTGGCTGTCACAAAAAGCGAAAAAGAAATAATTTTGATTTTATTTATTAATGTAATCAAATTAAAGTAATATAACCTTAATTTCTTTTTATAGTTATATGAATAGATATTTGAAAACTAAAACAAACTATGATATTTTAGTGTTCAAAAATATACAACTAAAAGTTTTCTGTGTTTGACTTTGAAACAATTGTCGCCATGCCACCACAATCGTGCAAACCCTCACTATTTCTGTCAGAGTTAGCATAAAAAACACATTATGGGTACAGTTGTGAAAGTTTTTTTTTTTTTTTTTTTTTGTAAACCTCTTACAGTTTTATCTGCTAAAGGAGTTTTTAACACTTTCAAAACGTTTTTTATACAACTCCTCCTTAAAATTGAACATTTTTTGCCTCAATTTCAACTATACTCCATTCCACCTTAAGTTGGCACTGATGGGAAGGGTAGGGAATGTAATACTCCGCCTTTGAAAAGTAGTTCTTCTGTATTTTGGAATTAATTGCAGTTTAAATGCGCGTTCAAATATAAATTAATGTTGTATAATAAGAGAAGTTTATCTTGAAACATACATTCGAAGTTTTTCATGTTTAAATGTATTTAACTTATAAATACCTTCTCAGTAAAGCGAATGTACAAAGAAGAATGAGGTGTTTTAGTTTGGCGCTGGATTAGTTTCCAAGGCCAAGGAATTGGCGCGTTGGCTAAGTTTTTACACTGGTCAGCCAGCTCGTTCCCTTCTCCTTGCCTTTGCTTAGGTGTCCTATCTCTTGTGCAGTTCTTTTTTCGCTTTCTTTCACTCGCACCGCTTAATTGTTCTTTTGTTTTGTTTTTTATTAGTTATAAACTGTTAATTTGTCATTTTTTTATTGGTTAGTTATTGTTAGCTCGTTTTTTATAGTCATTAATTTTTTGCATTAATTGTTAATTTGTTGTTTTTTACTGGTTATTTAATGTTGGCTCGTTTTTTATAGTTATTATTATTATTTTTTTTTGCATTAATTGTTAATTTTTTTTTTTTTGTGATTCCTTGTTAAAATTTTTTCTTCTTCTTTTGTTGCTAATTACTAAATGTTAGCATGTTTTTTTGTTAGTTTGTATTATTTTGTTACTTATTAATCGATAGCTTTTTTTCTTTTGTAAGTTATTAATCTTTAGCTTGCTTTCCTTTTTTAATTATTAATAGTCATTAAATTCTTTACGTTTTTTTTATTTTAACATTTTAAGAATGTCAGAGACAGGACTATCACCGACAAAGATGTTTACGCCATCAAAGCGTGGAAAAATTATAAAAAGTGGTGCTCGCAGAAACATTTTAAATGTTTATTCACAACTACGAAAAGAAAGTCCAAATGAAAGCATCACTCAAATATGCGACAAAGTTGCTACACTTACTGGTTGTTCAAAAAGAACTATTTATCGTTTGAAGAATGAAAAAAAGACATATAGTCCTTTAAGTACACCTGGAAAAAAAAGACCTGGAGCTGTAGGTAAACGGACAAGACTCGTGAAATACGATGATTTTACTTTGTGCTGCATTCGCAGAAAAATTCATGCTTTTTTTCGTCGAAATGAAGTTCCTACTTTGGACAAGGTTTTAAAGGAAATTAATGACGATAAGGACATTTTTGAAAAGAACATTAGCCGCACAACTCTTTATCGGATTCTCAAAGACTTGGGATTTTCTTTCGAGAAAAGAAAAAGACAATCTTCTCTTATAGAGAGGAACGATATCATTTTGTGGCGGCGAAATTATTTGCGTCGCATTAAAGATTACAAGGAGAAAAATGTTCCAGTTTATTACCTGGATGAAACCTGGGTTAATGAAGGCCATTTCCCCAGTAAAACATGGCAAGATACTACGATCAAAACGAGCTACGAAGCTACATCATCAAATTTGACTGTTGGCTTAGCTGAACCCAAAGGCAAAGGAAGAAGACTTATCATCACTCATATTGGAAGTGAAGAAGGATTTGTTTCAGATGCTGCTGATATATTTGTAGGAAAAAAAAGTGGTGATTACCACGAAGAAATGGACGGTAATCATTTCGAAAATTGGTTCAAAAAAGTTTTACCGAAACTGAGACAGAAAAGTGTGATTGTTATGGATAATGCTTCCTACCACTCAGTCAAAGTGGAGAGAATTCCGACTAGTTCATGGAAAAAATCCTCGATTCAAGAGTGGCTATCAAGTAAAAATATTAGATGGGATTTAGATATGATTAAAGTAGAGCTTTTGCAAAAGGTGGCAGAAAATAAGCACCTGTTTGACAAATACCGAGTAGAAGATATTGCTGAAAGTTATGGACATACAGTTTTAAGGCTGCCTCCATATCACTGTGAACTCAATCCAATTGAATTGATATGGAGTCAAATAAAAGGATATGTTGCTCGAGAAAATAAGACTTTTAAATTAAATGACGTGAAAACTCTTGTTGTACAAGCTATGAACAACGTGACAACTCAAAATTGGGTAAACTGTATAAATCATGTTAATTCAGTGGAGGATGAATTGTGGAAAATAGATGGACTTATGGAGGACGTTTTTGAAAACCAAAACTTTATAATTTCGCTAAACAGTGATTCTAGTGACTTTGAAACAAGTGTTGAAGAGATGTAATTAATTGTTTTAAAGAAAATTCAGATTGCATGCAACATAAGCCTATTTTTCATTATTTTAGGAGTAAGTAAATCTTAAATCAAATGTTTTGAATAAATTTTCTCTTATGAAAGTTCTCCGAATTCTGTCATATTATTTTTGTATTAAATTGTATTAAATACTCCAAAAATGCCATAAGACTAAAATTTTCTTTACAATGATTCATGAACAGGGTTCGTAATTTGTTGATTTTTTTTTTTTTTTTTAAATTGAAAAAATCTGATTTGTTTTGCTTTAAATCGGATTTTTTTGATTTTTATTCAAATACACTGTAAGAACTTTGATTTATGAATAAAAAAACATTATTATAATTGTTTAATCAAAATTAAATTAATATTAAAACTATATTATAAGAATATTTTAGAAACTAACTACTTAAAACAATTTTTTATTACAAAACATAACTCTGAATGCATAGTAACCATTTTGAAACAAATGCATAATTGAAATTTAAAGACATGATAGATTACATACATGATTACATAGATGAAATAGAGAATTTAAAAATACTTTAACTTTTAAAACTAAGTTTCAATTACCAAAACATAATTTTAACTTAAAATTATGGTTTGGTAATTGAAATTAAATAATAAAAGTATCAATAATGTAAAACACTGTTTTTAATTTTTTAAATCAATATATATATATATAAAATCAGTTGATTTAAATCAATAATTTCTTTAAAAAAATCATTTGATTTAAATCATGATTCAAATCGTGATTTAAATCAACAAACCCTGTTCATAAATAGAAAAGAAAAAAAAAATAACAAATTTAAACCAGTATAGTAAAATTGTATTTGATTATTTATTTTTCTAAATATTAACCTCATATGTACAGTATTTAATGAAAATTTTTCCCCCTTCAGAATGAATAAAAAAAAAAAAGAAATAGACAGGTGAATATTATTAAACTGATGACAGTTGAGCATATTTGCTGTGTAGCTAATTTAACATATGATTTTATTATTATTTTTTACGACAAAAGTTAAAATTGTTTTTGCTTTATTCAATCTCCTAAAAGATTCAAATTTTTTGTCTTTTGCGCCATATGTAGCTCTGAAGTATAATTCGCTTTCTGTAGGAGCTTTAATAATGTGATGGCGGAAATTTAAGATTTTTAGTGCTGTTTAATTAAAGGGATTTTTAAATATTATCTGAAATACAAATTCCATAATATAAGTGTAAGTATCGGAATTGAAATAATTTCAAAAAAAGATACATAATATGAAAAAAAAAAAATTTTTAACATCGAAAGGTCAATTTAAACCAGTCAATATTTTAATTATTATTTTTGAAATACAAAGCCGAAAAAGCTCAGAAATTCTTTCTCTTATGTAAAAAACATTAGGATATTTCAGTATCTGACAAAATATTTCCAGACTAATTCTACTATACTTAAATAACTAATTATATGGATTTATCTCTTAAGCCACCCGCAAAGATCCTGAATGGCAACGGAAGATTCTGACTTTTTAAAATATGTATTTTCTTTCGAAAAAATGTGCCTAACCACCCAAGTAGAATTTCTCCTGATAAGAAATTGTGGATTGAATTCAATTCAGGACGACCCCACAAAAAGTTTGCAGAAGGAACTGTCAAAATATTAAATGAATAACATGATAACCACCAGGACAGGTCAATGAGCTCCTGTTAAGTCTAAGATGGTGGGATATGGCAGCTGAAAATATGGGGGGGGGCGCACATACAGTACGCACTTCCTGTGTGGATAATACTAAAAATTCAAGTTCTTTTGTTTCTAAGAAGCAAATATATTTCAGAAAAAAAAGTTTGAATTTTATATATATATATATATATATATATATATATATATATATATATATATATATATATATATATATATAAAAGAACAGTAAATATTAAAAGACATAGGCATGATATTTTTCATGATCAATGATCCCCTGCCTATGCTTTTCTTGCCTATGCTACCTATGCCTGCCTCGGCTTTTTCTTCCCCCACAAAACCCCAATGTGGGATAAATTAATACAAAAGCTATATGCTACGAAAAGTAAGCATATAAAAATAAATATTTGAAACAACGTATTTATGCGCATCTATGCATTTCCTTTTTTTACTTAGATTTCAGCAAAAAAAAAAAACTTTTCAAATATATTTTTTTTTCTATTGTTTACAATTAGTTTAGTTTAGTTAAGAAAATCATAATAAGAAAATCTCCTTTTTAAATACTAATTAAGAAATTAACTTACAACTAGTATCTAAAATAATAATTATTAGAAATGCTCTAAAAAATCGTGTTCTTTTCTGTATTATGTTCAAAATTTTAGTACGATTCTCGGTTTAAAAAAAAAAAAAAAAAAAACATCGGCATTTTGCTTTCTTAAGCACCAATACTGGCCACTTTCTCTCCTTTTTTTGCTACCTCATCCCTCAACCGACTTAAAGGGTAACCCAGTTTCCATGACAACGTCTGTAATCCGGTTTGCCTACCCTTTTCTCCAGTGCCAACTTAGGGTGGAATGAAGTATACACATCTAGTTATACTGCAAGATATATATTTCAAAACACCAAATTGTTCACAGAACATTTCTTAACACGTTTATTTCTGTTAACTGTTGTAGTAAGAACTACCTTCCCTTTTCATTTTTCAAAAGAATAAGAATAGTTATTTTTAGAAACATTATTGAAAGTTTTAAAACAGATAGTAGGCAAGTACAACAACTTTAACTATTCTCACTAAAAATCTAATTCTATTCATAAAAGCATTTTTCCTCCCTCCAGAAATGGGATTTCACTGGAAATAACAAAAATGTATTTAGAAAGCAAGTAAAATTGAAACTACTGAGTAATTTATTTATTTATTTATTTATATTTTATTGTATCAGATGGAATATTATATTTATTATTATATATTCATGAACATCATTGTTTTATTTGTGCTGTCGTTTTAGCTTGCACCACAGAAAAATCTCTCAAGTTTGACTTATTCAAGTGGCGATGAGATAAAGGTTGAAATATGAGTTGTGGTGATATATGATTAACCTTAGTATCCAATACATATTAAAATATTAATGTGGATAAACTACAAATGAATTTATATGTAGATATGGCAGGTGTTTTAATGGCCTTGAGATATAGGTAAACAAGAAGTGCCTAGAAATGAAGAAATTGTTGCACCACTATGTCTCAGCCTGACATTTCAAAATAGTCTATTTTGAAATAATTTATATAACCTGCACAATTGTTTCAAAAGAATAAAAATTTCTAATATGTAGTTAATCGCTTATCTTAAAAATAAATTGTCTTAAAACGGTAAAAAGAGTTTAATTTAATTGCTCTTTAATCCTCGCAGTCACTACTTGTTCCTTACTTAGTTAACAAAGAATGAAAAATTAAAAATGTTTTGTATTTATTGAACACATTAACTTAAAATTTTGAAAAACCCTGTGCTTAATAAAGAAGTTGAGAGTATAAAATATTAATAAATTTAGCTAAATTATAAATTATTTTAATTAGCAATAGAATTATTCATTATATAGCTAGTAAATTAATTATGTCAGTATCAGTAAGAAGTTTTAAGTATTTCAGTTTTATTAATGTTGTTGAATAATAATAGGTATTATTTAATGAATTTTATCAGATCTTTAATTGAAAAATGTAAAAAAAAATATCAGATTTAAATTAAAAAACACAATTTAAATCAAAAATATATTTTTACTTTTTAAAAAAAAAAAATCATGAATTTTGCTAACTTAGTGAAATGTAATTGATTAATAAACTTCTCATATGTAGATTAATTTTGTAAATGTAAGTCATAAAAAAGGTAACTTTATACAGAGAAAATATGTTGATTTTGTAACCTAAGTTATGGTCTACACATATTTAAAATTAGCTCTCTTGCACCATTGAAATAGCATCTTTACAAGAAACAGCAAACATTAGATCACAAGTTTTTTTTAAAGTGTTCCTATATTTATTGAATATAATTAATAAAATTTTAATACCTTTTGATAATGTTGAATAGCTTCTTGATACTTTTGTGACAATTCAGAATAGTTCAGCATTTGTTTACCAAAAGTTTTGATATCTTTGGAATCAACACCAAGTGGAAGACTTTTACTGAGAGCAGCAACTAAATACAAAAAAATACTACATAAAAATCAGAGCAAACATATTCTTATTTAAAAATAATTAAAGCAAAGAAATAAAAGGCTGAATAGCTAAAATGTTGAGTAGCTAAACAAAAATTACAACATTAAAGTTATACACATATAACATTACATGCTGTGATATGCATGCCACAGTATGCCAAACGACCAAAGCTTTTATTATCAAAACACAATAGTACAGGAAAGAAGTCTTTATATAAAAATAAGAAATTTGGCACAAAAATTTTTTTAAATCAGTAAATATCTTCTTGTTGCGCATCACATTTTAAGTTTATAAAAACTTGAAGAATTGCAACTAGATAACTTTATACTGAACCATAAGTTTAATAACTAGTGATTTCTTTTAATTATATTCAGGCAAATCTATTTCATCATTGAGAACTTTTTTTTTTTGTTAATATTATTTTTGCCGTTTCTCTGTTTGAATTAAAGCACAGCACTTTTAAAGGAACGTTTCTTATAGAGTTTATTCTTTTATTGTATCTTTTTTCCTGTATTGTAAGGCAGATAACAAGTAATCTAGAAAAGTGTGATTCTCAATGTTACATTTCAGAACTGGGGGAAAAAAATTATCTTTTGCTTTTTTTTTATTATTGAAACTTCGCAAAGATACGCTGCAGCGTTTACGATTTAAAAAATTAAACTTTGCTATGTGTGGCGTATCTGATAGGGTGGCATATGCTATGTTTCTTTTTTTTTTTTTTTTTACTACTTCAGCTTGAAAATTCTATTTTGTTAAATTGGTTCTCCAAAATTTCATTATTAGTCTTCATCTTTTTATCTTTTGCAGCATTCAATTTTTGTGATTTACTATCAATAATAATTTCAAGAATTAACAATGCAGGTAAAAAAAAGTTTGCAAGAATGCAACAATTCCCCTTCCTTCTTTCTTCTGCTGTAGGTAAGAAAGAAAAATATGCAAGTCAAATATGCTTCTTAAAAGGAATGAATGGGGTGAAATGCTTAAAAGATCTATCTTGAAGGTTATCCCCACTTTCAACTGAAGGTCAACTACATTATTTTTATTTGTATTTTTATGGTATATCACCTAAAATCTGAAATATATGATTTCGAAATTCAGAGATGTTCACGTAAAATTATGGGACATGATGAGCATGTCCATAAAAGAAGAATGCATGAACTGCTTTATTTATTCTATATTTGATTTTTATTTTAACAATTTTTAGCTATTTGATCATTTAGTTTATTTATAACTTGGATATCGCAAGTTTTTTTTTATTTAATTATTATAAATATTTTTTTGAATTATTGTAAGGATTTTTAGCTTTTTGATCATTTGATTTAATAATATTTAGGTATTTCAAATCAAATTACAATAAAGCGATGTGATGTTATCACGATTGTTCGATATGGCACAATTTTGCGCTTAGTAAGATTCTTTTCATCAAATTATTGTATTTTGATAACTTATTTTTATTATATTTAGGTTCTTAAACACCTTGTTTACATAAAATTTGAGTAGTTTAAGTTGGTATTTATTAACGTAATGCGTTTGCCATTGTATTACATTTGAATTGAGCACAATTGTACATGATACAATTTTGCATACATTGGAAAAGTTATGAAGAAAATTATTGAAATACATAATTTCTGATTTTAAGTAAGATCACATATAATTATCGTATACAGAGGAAATTGTTTTTACAAACACTCTTACAAAGCGGACGCATCTTATTAGGAACATATTTTTAATTCCCCGTAAATCTTCTTTGAATAAACTATTATGTACCTTCTCCGCGTAACGGACTCCCCGTAACCGGATGCTGACAGTCACTTATCCTCTGAAACAGTTTTTTCTATTGCTATAAACCAGACACCAACTTCTTTAAATTTGAAACAAAAACTGTTTCTGCTTTAAATTCTAAGGACAAAAATATGCAACTTTCTACCATTTCTAAAGCATGTAATTTTTTAACCTTATCCACAACTAAAAATATTAGGCTTTTTCACCACTAAAAGATCAATCATTCTCCTTTCACCTTCCTTTATCTTTGCAAAGAACAGTAAGAAGATGATACTGCTCATGTGAAGTATTTCAGAAGGCGGCATTTTTTTCATTTTTTCATCTGGACAATACAGGTTATGAGACTCCAAAAGCTGATATTATGCCTTAAATGCTGTCAATTTCTTTTCCCCACAGAAAATTTCTCTCCACTTATTATCAATTTGGAGATTATATTTAACACAGCTGGGTTAAAAAAGAGAACAGAAATCTAGTCATTAAGACTTTCACAAAACATTTATTTAGACATTTGACTGATGATCAATTGTGAATATGACAACTCTGTCTCCTGTCTTACAGGTATGCATTGCTAGTTTATTTTTGTCCTGTTCATAGTAGGAGGTTTACTTTCAAGAAGGTAGTACCACATTTCCCATCATGTGATGGAGAGGTGTTAGGAAGTGTAAACATAATAATCAAACCGCCTGAGGAAGTGACAAAAGACTAAATCGTCTATTTGGTATCATATGACTAATTTGAATGTTCGTGTAAATAGGAAAAACATACTCATAATCATTTTTCTATAGCAAAAACTAGAATTATGTATATCAAATGATTTCATACATTATTTTGCATCGAAAAAAGTATTTTTGAAAGTTTAAATAAATATCATTGTAGATAGTTATTGTAGATTATTTAATTTTTTCTATATCATTGAAATTATTCTAAAAACAGTTCATAGAGTTAAAGTTTACAGGTATCCTTCCCGTAAACGGACAAGTCTTTTAAGCAGACAATTGAAGCACTCCCGAGAGTGTCCATTTAACCGAGGTTTCGCTGTATTTAATAATTATTTTAATGATTTTTTTAACTTTATTCATTTATTTTGTATATAACTTGTTACTTGAAACAGATGTGTTAACTCCGTGATCGATCCCACGAAAAAATTTTGGGCAGCATATCCGATGGTGCGACCTTTCTGATAAAAAACTTTTCCTTTTTAATCAAATTTCACAGGTACGGGATACCTCCGGGGAATTATGGTAACCTTTCCTTTTATCCTCATTTTTTTTTGACAAAGCATTTTTTAGAGTGTTTCTAATGGACGTTATTTTTTTATGATCACTTTTTCTAAAAATATGGCAATGTGAAAAAGTTAAATAGAGATTTTTATTGATTAAATTTTTTGCTTGAAAATTAAGAGCGATTTTTGTTTTGGTTTCTATCTAGATTTTTCCTTTTTAAAAACATTCGTTTTTATAAACATTTTTAGTATGATGCAGCAATTATAAAGTTATATAATTTATAAGTACTTAAGTTATAAATAAAAATTATACATTTCTCAATTACTTAAAAATTTTTCCTTCTATCAAACTAAAAATATAATTTAATGGAAAACTTACTTTTCTTTGACCTAGAATCACCAATTCCAAAAGGAAGAGATGATATTCTTTTAAAATCTTTGTTAGAAGGTGGAAACATCATTATCATGGAAGCAGCACACTGCCCTTCATAAGCTGATGCAAGCCACAGCCAATCTTGACCAGATTTCAAATATTCTACTGATGAATTATAATGAGCAAATGCTTCAGAAGGCAAGCCGGATTGTAAAGCTAAGTCACCAATGTGTTTTTTCATTCTACCTAAGCACCTTTTCTTATACAGCCTAAAAACAAAACAATTTTTCTGATTTTTTTTAACAAAAAAACATGCGAAAATCTTGTAATAAACTTCCTAATAAAATGATAAAGGAAATAATAAAATAATATTGTGATAAAATGATATTAGTAAACAGGAAAATAAAAGTATTTATAAAAAAAATTTCATTTTATGAAATTGCAGTTAATTTTTGCACTTAAATAAAAACTAAAAATTGGGTGTGGAACAATACAACATGGGTTTTGCAATAATTACCCTTTTAGTTTTACCAGCTTTTATTTATATTTCCTCAAATCCAAATAAGACTGGCTCGCTATAGTGTATCACATATCCAAAAAGTAAGTTAGATATTAATGAATTTCCTACATATCATAGGATGCAGATTTTCAATATCAATGTTAAGATTGAAATACTGTAGAAAGAATGTAACAAGCACAAACAAGTTAGTAAGATAAACAGTTTTTGGTGCTACAGTCTATACTCACGGCAGCACTTGAAAAAAAAAAAATTTTTTCAATAACGGCAGGCACTGAACTTTTCGTTCTTTGCCTTAGAAGATGCTGGAAGTGTTGCTCATTTATCGTCACCCAGTGGGCACCTGTGAACCAAAGTCATGGAGGCGAGCAAGATTACCCACGCCACACTGCCACAAATACCCGTTCATAGGGTGGGCCACATTCACACATCACACAACAGAGGACAGCACACAGAGAAACATCCATGCCCTGAGCGGGATTCGAACCCACAACTATCGGCTCCGCAGTCAAGCACGCTAACCACTCGGCCCCCTGGTTGGCACCTGAATAAAATAAATTATTATAATTTTTTCCTTTGAAAATAAATCAAAAATTTTGAATTACACATTTAAGCTTTTAATGTGCCCAATATTAATCAATATAGTGTTTTACATATTTTATCAGCAGCTACAGATTTCCACATTATTTTAAAAATCCCAATTTTTTTAATACATTATTACGATATGTTAATTTTTATTTAGTAATCTCTGTTGACGCTCTTTATATGAGCGGATTATCTCAGCTTATTATTTGCACCAGCTCTTTGTTATTTTTGCTATGCATATAGATGTGGCTCTTAAAATTGTGATAATTGTAGTAAGTTTTGACTTATTTCAAGTTTTGAATCACGTATTCAAATTAACTTGCAAACTTCATCCCAAATCAAAATGACTTTTACTTATTTTTTCGAAGTTATTGATACGCATTTCCACATGGTTTTTAAAATTTTGATTTTGCACAATATAATAATGAATTTTGTGTATCGAATCGCGCATTTAGATAACCAGTTCTGTTTGCGATTCCATAGATTTAATGTTTTTTTAATGCACATTAGTACATATAAACTAAGACATTCATTTCAACATAGTGACTGAAATTTTTTTTCTCATTTATGAGGAAATGAAGAAATCATTTCACAAATAAGTGCTAGGCATTTTTACACTTTCAAAATTAAATGCTTCGATTGAGAATTATTCTTTTGATAGTTAAAGTTTCAAAGAAATTATTTTTCCACTGTTCTTTTGAAATTAAAAATTTGCATGACCTCTCATATACAGACAGATTCCTCCTTAATCTTGGTGAATTTCTTTTGGTACATTCAAGTTTAGAAATCATACTTTTCTTATTAGAAAATTTTATTCTCTTTTTATGTGAATAGTTTTTTTGAGTGATTTATTTTGCATGTGGTATTAACATTCTCATTGATTTTGTTCTTATTTAGATTTCAGTTTTCTGGGCGTAATTTATTTAAATAAAATGATAGATAACAATGTTTAGTTTAACATTATTTTATCAATTTAGCTCCTTTTTTAGTATAACCTGTTTTTAACCAAATTTGTCCATTCACATTTTTTTAAGCATTTCAGTAATTTTTATCAAAATTTGAATTACAACATGAATAACATAATGTAAGAAATGATAGAGAAAAAAACGACTAATCCCAAGTTGACCACCTGCTTAGCAATGCACTATAAATGATCATATTACACAGGCTTCACTGTTTGAACTTCTAAGTCTGTACAAAAATCAATCCATACTAATTTAATAACTGCTTTAACTATAGGATAAGCTAAATCATGCACACAATAAAATATTGAAATCTATGACTTTTTGGTATGTAGGGGCAAATAAGATTTGTTGAAATATTGCAATAAGGTTTTAAGAAGAGTTCAACAGAAACATTTTGCTAGTGAATTAAAACAATTAAAGGTACCTTAACCAATTAAAGCTAACAGCAAAATTAAAACTTCAAATCAGTTCACAGGTGACAATAGTATAGTGAGGGTCGGAATAGACTAAGGAATTTTAATCCTGTTGAAAATGTGAAATATCCAATAATCTACCTAAAGATCATCACATTACTAAATTGAAAATCAGCTTTTATCATTAAATTTATTTACAAGGTAGTTTACAATATTACAATCTTCAATAGGGCAGACATGTTGAATAATAAATGCGGAAGATAACCAAAATAAATTAAGTGGGAACCCTGATATTTATTATCAGTAGGAACCCTGATAATAAATATCAGGATTCCCACTTAATTTTTAAAAAAAAAAAAAAAATACCTTACTTTTCCAGGTATTTCAGGAAAATTTAAATATAAATCCAGACCATATTTTATATAAACTATGCAATTTTTCATCGGAAAACTTTAATTGTTTTTTATTTGTAATGTCAAGTATTAGATTTTACAAGCAAAAAACATCATTCAATGAGGATAGAAACATGGAAAAGTTTCACTAAAATGTGTAATACTGACATAATGAACAACAAATAATTGTAATAGACGTTAGAATTATTTAAATCAAATCTCAATAGCTGATTACTAATACTGACAATTCGAAGACTGGTTATTTTTAAGGTATGATGAAGGAACTTTCCAGGTTTTTGTAAAAAAAAAAATGCAACTTTCCCTGACTATTTCTTACTTTTTAGAGTCCAAATAAAATTCATTGACAATTCTAGGTTTTCCCTGTTCTCCCTGACATGTGGGAGCCCTGATATAAGATGCTAGTGGGAATGTGTTAAGTCTTGCAGTTCTAAATTAATGACCAATCTACCTAGTCCAAGAATCTCCCTGCCAAGAACAATTTCTAAAGTTAGTGTAGATTTCACTGGCCTGTCTCTAACAGAATGAGAAAGAGAAGATGTGTTAGACCAACTAAGCACTATATTGGTTTAGTTTACAATAAAGCAATTCCTTTAGAACTTTGCCTATGATTTATTGACTGAAATATTCATTGCTTCTCTACAATGAATTAATGCCAGAATAGGGGGGAAAAAGCAGAGGTTCATAGTGATGATGAGATAAACTTTGTAAATGCTAATTATAATATCATAAGGATAATAATACAGTGCCCGCCACTAATAAAATCACTGGATAATAAAATCAGCTGCTTTATAAAATCAAATCGGCAAGAATCGAATCGTTACAATATTAAAAACATCCATTAATAAAATCAATGCCGTCGCTTTTTAAAATCAAAATTTTGACTATATAATAATTCAAAAGTGCAATATTTCAGCTTTTTTTGTTCTTATTTATTCAAAGTTTAAAGATATTAGAAGAAGCAACAGTTACTCACAAACCTGTGAAACAGGTGTGGTTAGCACTTTCCTGAGATATACATAGTGTAAGTATCAATGTCAATTCCTTGACTTGAATGAAGTTTGGAGAAACCTATCTCACTCAACAGAGTTGAATTCTTATCTTACTTTTTATTGAATGAACCATAGAAGGAATTAAGTTTCTTTTGCTATCTATCTTAGCAGAGAACATGAATAGATTTCCAAAAACTGTCTGTGCGCATGTCTACCATTTGAGTAAATTATAGTTAGAGTTAGAGCAGATATCATTTTTAAGTTTGTTTGGTGTTAAATTTTATCAGCATGCCGGAAAGGAAGGATTTGAGTCTTAAAGATAAATTCGAAGCGTTGCAAAACTATGATAAGGTTCCTAAATGTAGTCAACGTGAAGCTTCAATTAAATTAGGAATTTCCCAAACTGCTCTTTTCAACATTCTGAAACAAAGGATAAATAATTCCGAGGAAATAAAAAAGAATGGAAATCTGTCAAGAAAGCGTAAGCATGAAGGAAAATCGGAGGAAATTGAAATGGCTCTGTTAGAATGGTTCAAAAATGCACGTGAACAAAGAATTTCAATTTCCCGTGGAATTTTATTTCAAAAAGCACAGGACTTTGCTAACTTATTTGGTGATTCTGATTTTAAAGCTTCAGATGGGTGGCTAACCCAATGGAAAGACCGCAACAACATTGTCTTTCGTAAATTGCATGGTGAAAAGCAAGATGCTGAATTTAGCTCTTCCGCCGATTGGGTAAACGACGTGTGGCCAACACTCATCAAAAACTATAAACCAGAACAAATTTTCAACACAGATGAAACAGGATTATTTTTTCGAGCACTTCCTGAACACACACTGCTGTTTAAAAATGAATCGACTGGTGGATGTAAAAAAATAAAGGAAAGACTAGCCTTGCTGCTAACATGCAACATGACAGGAACTGTGGGAAAAAAAACTTTAGTGATAGGATACTAAAAGTAAACAAATAATTATTAAATCATAAAGAACAAATCTTCTTTGAAAAAAATGTGCTAAAAAGCAGCAGAAATTTCATAAAAAGAGAGAATAAAAATAGAAATAAAGGAAACGAAGGGAATAAAATAAATTAAAAATATTAAGTAGTGATAATAATTTAGTGATAGGAAAGAGTTTAAAACCTTGATGTTTTAAAGGAGTAAAACACCTGCCCACCAGTTATGCTAACAGCTATAACGCATGGATGACATCCAGCATCTTCACAAAATTTCTTCTTGAATGGGACAAGGAGCTGAAAAATGGAAAGGTCATCTTACTTTTAGACATTTGTTCTGTGCACCCTGCTGATGAGGACTTGCGTTTGAAAAACATTAAATTAGTGTTTTTGCCACTCAACACTACAGCTATTATTCAACCCCTTGATCAGGGAATCATAAGATCATTCAAGTTTCATTACAGAAAAATGGTTGTTCAAAAAATCATCAGTGACATAGACTGTGACAGCTCTTCGGAACTCTTAACTGCAAACAAACTATCGAAATCCCTTACTATTTTGGAATTCAATGCATTTGATTCGTAACTCATGGGACATTGTTTCAACCCTAACCATATCAAATTGCTTTAAAAAGTGTGGATTAAGCACTGGCGATGGAGCTGATAACTGTTTCGAAGAAATGCTCAGCAATGAAGAAAATTAAATGGACGAGAATTTTTCACGTTACGTAGCTATTGACGATAACCTGCAAACATCAGGAGAAAAATCTGATTCTGAAATTTTTACAGATATCAAAAATTGCAAAGTTATTTCCAATCAAGAAATGGAGGAATCAGACTCAGAAGATGAAATAAACTCATCAGTGCCATCTTCAATGGAAGTCAGAAAAGCATTTAATGTATTGTGGCAAGCTTTAGAACAAATATGAGGAAATATCGAAAACTATAAAAACTTCTATAAACTCTCAAATGATGTTGAAAAGTTAATTTTAAACACTGCAACTCAAGCAACCATTGATCGGTTTTTTGCAAAAAAAAATTTAATTTAATCTTATGTAGGGTTTTATTTTATTAAAATAATTAAATTAGTTAAAATAAAGCATTAATGTTGTCATTATTTAAGCTTTTAAAGTGTGTGCATTTAGAATATATCGTAAAAATGTGATTTTTTTTCAAATGTTGAATCGCCTCTTAATAAAATCAGCTGTTTAATAAAATCAAAAGAGCATAAAACGAAAGTGATTTTAATAAACGGCGGGCACTGTAATTAGGTTATTATAATTAAGGCCTACAAAATTTGTAAATCTTAATTATTGTAATAACTGAAGAAAATCCTTTAGAAATCTCGAGACAAATTTAAGGACTATGCAAACTCAAAAAATAAACATGATTTTATAATCTCTTGTCATTTCACATGAAAATCTGCTATCAAGTTAATAAAATTCTATCTAAAAAGAACAATGAGTACAAGAGTTTTTCACTTTGATCAATCAAATTGAAGTTTATTCATCCTATTCATTCTACCTCAACAGACCCTTCAGATTTAACAACCTTTACACAAGGTCATTTTTTTTGTAGGCTGCCTCTCATTAGAGATCTAAAACCTAATTTAATGAAAGAAAAACTACCATCTCTTAGTTTTCCACCCATGCAGCAGTTAATGCAAAGTTTTTGGAAAAGGTAGTTCAATGACTATCGTTCTCATTTGGAAGCAAGAGATAAATGGTATCTGTTTCTATTGAAAGATAATAATTTACCCTCATTAAAATAGAAACTAGCTAAAGCTCGTGAAGTTCATCCTGATTAATCAATGAGAGTTGCTACACTAAAGACCTCTAATGATGTGCTAAAATGCCACATCATGAAACTGCCATTAAATAACACATAGTGAAGACTTAGATAATTTTTAACATTCATTTCAAGCGAAATGCGTATAATTAGCTATTATAGCATTAACTACCCTACAAAATATCAACTGATATTGAAGTGATTAATGATTTAAATTGATTGCACATATTCAACATTGATATTTGTATTAATATTTGTTTAATGTTGGTTTTATGTAGGAAACATACATACGAGTACATATAATTTCTCTTACTTTTGCTCAAATTTAGTTAATATTTCTGATCAATGATAGCCTTTGTAAACTTTTAGAATTAGTTAAAAGTTTAAATTTTCAAATCAATTAATATTGTTTAAATTTTATGAATTCTTGTATATGTTAATATGTTATATGTATATGTTAAAATAATAACCTTTTAACAGCTATGTGCAGAAATATATATTTTTTAATTAATATGAGCTTAAACACACATTGTATGGTTACATACATAGTTATCATAATTTACACTGATACATAATTATACTCCATATGGCTATCTTCGAATGGTATCATAATTTTTATAATTCACTTACATTTTAAATAAAATTTAAAAATCCAGAATAAATAGAAAGCAAAAACTTAAGTAGAAAAATAAAATTTTAAACAAAATGCGTGAAAGTTGGAAGCTTTGGTGATGCCAAACATAATCCTGTGATATTTAACTCTATAAGTGCTCCAGAATTTATGATGGTTTTGAACGCCTGGCTATGTTTACATAGTTTCAAAGCAATACTTCTTATTTTATATTTAAAATAGAAGCAATACCTGTTTCTTATAAATCTTTATAGTTATTTTATTATTAAACTTGCCATGTTTGTTTTAATAATCTTTTGTTTTATTTGAGATATTTTGCTGAAGGCATAGTCGCCAACTCTCTATCTAGCACAGCTTATAATTTTTTTAAAAATATAACAAACCATTTACTACCATTTTTTGGGTTCTGAAATGAATCTGTTGATTCAGTTTAAATTATGTAGGTAGGTAGGTCAGTCCCCCCCCCCCAAAAAAAAGATATCACCCTGAGTAACTTTCGTTCTAATGATCGGATTTTCACGAACTAAGTGTCAATCTTAATGGTTCCTAGGGGTGACCTCAAATGTGCTAATTAATTAGTGCTAACTATTAATTAAGTTATGAAATCAGACACAAAAACGTACTTTCTCTGAATAAACATGTATTTTTTTTTACATATTCGGATTCTTAATCTTCAGAATATAGAGGGTAGCCGCAATTTGGGAAATGTGGTCCCCATAGATTGGTCAGGAGAGCAATTGAAAGTTTGGACCCCTTAATGTTAATTTCACTTTTTGCGTTTTCAATCATATTTTAAAAACTAATTAAACAATTTTAAAAAAATTGCACCCACTCATAAAACTTATTTACCCAAAGATAATTTCTTAAAAAAAATAAATTTTAATAATTATTGATTATTTTTTATTATTTAATTAAATTGAGGATGAATAAATTTTGAATTATAAGGTATGAATTTTTTTATACCATATTAATCTACAGATTTTTCAATTGAGAAATCTAAAGTTTCAACTGTTTTTATTTATTAGAAGCTGAGAAAAATTAAAATTCATTATTTTTTAAAAAATAATTTGGCGACAATGAAAAAATATTTAATTGGGGCAATTAATATTCAAATGTAATAAACTTGCGAGGATCTTGACTTCGCGAGCGTAGAGTAAAATTTCATTCAGATTTTTTTCGCTAATAATCGTTTGCTAATCTTTTTCTTTCTTTCAAACTATAAAATAATTTACAATTTCAATAATAAACATAAGTATGCATAGATTTGGAATGATATACAGTCGAACCTGTTTATCTCGAATCTCACGGGAAAGACGAAAAATTCGAGATAAAGAGGTTTCGAGTTATATGGAACTTAAAAAAATTTATTTTAATTAAGAAATCCTATTAAAAGTGTTTTAATTGTTTTTAGTAGAAAAATATAGACATTTCTTTAAATTAATTATACCACATACATCTATTTACATAACAGTTTTTTAGCATACATTAAACACTGAAAATAATTTTTCGAAGATTTTTGATATATAACCCTACTTGTTCCGATTATTCTTTTGAGGTTAGAAAGATCGCAAATTCCTCATAGCCAACATTTTCCTGGAATTCAAGAGTAGTTTATAAGAATTCTACAGCTTTTTCTACTTCTTTTGCATTCACCTTTGATTCATCAATATGATTTTCAGTTTCTTCCTCTTCATCTGATATTCCTTTGACATTATCTATGATTTCCACAACTGCCAATGTTCCGCATGTTGCCAGGCAGTTGTCCACTTGTAAAAATCATCAAAATTAATGTCAACAATTAATCCAGATTTTATTGCAGTCCATTCTGGCAAATCTGGCACTGCATTTTCAGCGTTAACATTTTCTTCTTCTTTATACTGATGCCTTCATCCTCTTATTCATCATCTTCATAGCTATTCTTAAAACCAGCTTTTTAAAAACCTTTTGGATAGTTTTTAGACACATTTCTCCAGGCAAAACAGCAATTCTGATAGTGTCTAACTTGTCTCATCGATGGCATCTACAAGTTTGCATACCAACTGTTTTCAATAGCTTTCTTATCTATGTTGAAAAGCTAACCCCTGATGGTCACTATTCATTAACCCCTCACTTACTGCCAGAATCATTGTATTCCTTTCTAGTTAAGTAAGTGCAGGGATAGTAATTGAAATTCCAAGAAACACCCGCTACCTGTTCATCCCTACTTCCTGTGAATTCACGGAATTCATCTCTGTCTATGAGTTCTACTGATAAAGAAAGTTTTGACATTTGTGCTCTATTACTAGAAATTCGAGAAACAGAGGTTTTGAAGAAAAAAAATTCGACATAAACATGGAAAATACATTGATTTTAGACAGTAAATGTAGGGAATTTTAGAAATTTCGAGATAAAGAGGTTTTCGAGATAAAGAGGTTCGAGATAAACAGGTTCAACTGTATCTATCAATTTCTTAAATATATATTTTATAAATATTAATAAAAATACGTAGTCAGCATTTTTAATGATCTTAAAACTTCTTTACATCATATATAGTGCCTTAATCTTAAAATAAATTTGTAAATTACCTGTCCGTGCGTTTTTCGCAGAATTATTTTTCTAACTTTTTAATTAAATTTTAACGTGAAATCTTATTTTTTATGCTACCATATATATTATTTTCCAATAATATACTAATGAATCGTTTTAGTACTGTAATTTCTGTTTTCCTTTAAAATAAAATTACTTTTTAAATTATTGCTAAGTTCTTATTGAAATAAAACTTAGAATTATTGTCAGCTATCTGAGAATTAAATCTTGTTAAGAAATTAAAAATATTCTACTGATCAGACAGAATATCATTCAATGCAGAACAGCTGACTATTTACTAAGAATACTATTGTTTACGAAAAATGAAGATAAATTATTAATTTTCTTTTTTTTTATTGTTTCTTATTTATTCGAGTAATGAAAAGTAAATGCGTATGTGTGCACAGCGAAAAAATACAACAGATTGTTTTGTTTTTTAAATGAACAAAAAACTATGGACATACAATTTAATTTCGACATTCAAAGTTATTCTTGTGCGCTAACTTAATGAAAGTTACCCTTTTGTTTTAAAAAGTTGAAAATATTTACTTAAAAAGTTGTTTTTATGATTTCTCAACTTTTGCAAAATTGAAAAAAAATATTGCTATATCAGGAAAATGTTCGATGTGCCTTGTTTTGTTAAACAACTACTAAAATAAAAAATTGTAAAAAGATTCGAAAAACATGCTATTTTTAGAATCATCATCTCAAAAATTGTTCTTTTCCTCCATTTGACTTTTTTCTACTTAAATAACTTATAATAATAGTTTTAACACACGTTTTGAAGAAATTATGAATACAAATTTCACCTAATATTTCGTAATAAAAAAACAAGAATATTAATGATTAATTTATAATTGTTTCATTGAACCGGAGTAGTTAATTGTTTTCGTAATAATCGGCCTTGCAACTATTTAACTTAGATTCTTTGGACTAGGGGTCACTTCATACATGTCTTTCGACATTGAAATTTCAAATATAAAATGTAAAAATTACAAGAATGCGTAAGCTGGTTTCAACTAACAAAAAAAAGGACAAAATCGTTTGCAAAAGAAGTTATCTCATGAAAAGATTGTCAGAGTTAAAAAAGTATTGTAAAAACTGTAACAATTGTTACTCGTGTTTAATTAAGGGTATTATAAACCTAATTTCCTTTTAATTTTTTAAATTATATTTTTTAAAGAACTAACGAAAGGAGTCTGTAAATAACATCAACTCTTTTTACTGCAAACTACGTTTACTTAATATCATTTGCAAATCTTATGAAGTGCAAATTCTTGACCCGCTCCTTAAAATAAAGTTTTATTTTAATCTTGGTTAAAAGAGTACGGATACGTAGTTAAAGGAGGTATGTGACATTTGGGGAAAAAAGTCGTGTGATAGAGATAGTTTTAAACAGAACGAATTAGTTCTTATGGTAGAAATGCTGACAATATCATCACAGCACCTTGGTTAACAAGTGCCATGAAAGAAGGTTCTGAACTTAAAATAAGGATTTCAATATATTTTCCTATTTACATACCTCCTTGATCTCCGCACCGTTTTAATATTCTGTAAAGCATAAAATGAAATAATGTTGAATAAAAAAAAAGAGATTTTAAATGAAATATTTAATACAGGGTATCTGCTACATTTTAGATTTTCACATTCATGACTTTCCATGTCTAATTCCAAGAACTTTTCATGGCTTACGGAAGCTACTATTTTCTCCGACAGAAACAGAATAATAAACTTAAAACGCATTATAATCACATTAATTATAATGATAGGTATAACCAAAACTGCTATACTCTGTATCTTCATATTTATTGATTTTAAATTTAAAAAACAGAGTAAGGAAAGAGTTGAAGCAATAAAAAAGCTGAAAAAATAATAGCTGAGCAAATATTTTTCTTTTTTTTTTTTCTGCAGAATTATATTCTAAAGATACTTTTCTTGTTCAACAGAAAGGAAAGAAATACTTCTGATTTTTCTGATCTCATTTCGGAATTTAAAAAAATTGCCAATGACTGACTTGCTTCAGCTAGAATTTTAAATAGATAAAATAAAAAAAAGATGAATAATAATTCTGAAATCACATAAGTTTAAAAGATACTTTGCTCTAGAAATTATGTTTTTTCTTTCATTTTTCGAAAGAACAGCATAATTTTTAAAGAAAATGATAAAAACTTCTTATATTTTAATAAAATATGACTCAGAGTGGGGATTTTGTTACAAATTCAGATATTCGTAACACCAAGAAATTGGGGAGGGATTCCATTTTAAAAATAAGATTTTTCGGCTACCTAAATCCATGACTTTCCATGATTTTTTTTAAAAAATAGTTAAATTCATGACATTTCCTGACAAATTTTGTTCCATAACAAAATTCATGACTTTCTAAGTGCGCAGATACCCTGTTAATATTTTGTCATGAGGCCTTGACGGGGGACGACTTCGTTCATTCGATTTCGCATGCTGTTGATAAGTTTTGCGGCAAATTAGAGCTAAGCTAACCGAGAGGAGCTAAATCGTTCTTTAGCAGGGTTCCCACTCAATTTCAGAAAAAAATTCCCTGACTTTTCCAGGTATTCCAGGTAAATTTCAATGAAAAATCCATACCATATTTTATCTATACTACGAAATTTTACATCAGAAAATTTGGATTCTTTTATTTGTAATGCCAAGTATTAGATTTTTTGTGTAAAATAAATATCATTATATGAGGAAGGAAGCATTTCAGTATGTCTAAAATGTAAAATTTTTACAATAAATAATTGTAATAGATGTTAGAATTATTTAATTCGAACCTCAATAACTGAGTATTGTTACTGACAATTTTAAGACTGGTTTTTTGCAGGAATAATGAAGGAATTTCCCAGGTTTTTGTAAGAAAATTGCAACTTTCCCTGACTATTCCCTGATTTTTGGAGTTAAAATAAAATTCCCTGACAATTCCAGGTTTTCCCTGTTCTCCCTGACCCGTGGGAACCCTGTTTAGCTTCTCTCAAGCTTCCAGGACTTTGTCCCACAATTCATTACATGATGGAATGCTGGTGAGAATTAGCTTTTTTTTTTTTTTTAACTCAGACCATACATTTTCAATGGGATTCAAGTCCGGAGAATTACTTGCTCATGCCATGGTTTCAAATGCCTGCTGGTTTAACCAGTTTTTAACGATCTTGCTACGATGTATCCTAGAGTTATCTTGCTGGAAAACAAAGCAGCCATCGTTAAAATGATTATCCAAGACATCTGAAATCATAATATGCTCAAGTAAATCACGATAACGAGCTGCATACAGACAATGCCGGAACCAAGCACATTTTGGAAATTTCTTCGTTAAATAACTTCCAAATAGCGAAGTGAATTTTCTATTTTACAAATTATTATTTTTTTTTTTGAGATCTACCTTCCCTATTTCCCAAAATATTTGAGAAAATTATAAACTTGTTAACGCATTTTATGGGGGAAATGACCTTGAACTGATTTTTGCATCCTTTAACTTTTAGAGAAAGCAGTAAAATTCCTTTCCCTTTCTGTTTGCATTTCATACAGGAAATGCAACACCTCCTTAAAAGGGGGGAAAGGGTAAAATTCCTTGAATAGGAAATGAGCAGAGAAGATGTCCCATGTTTCATAGTGTCTTTATCCCCACCCCCACTGTTCACTTCCCTTCTAGAAAAACTTTCAATATTCCCGTTGTTCACTCAGTAGAGTTCCGTTCTTGAAGTCGCCTCTTGTTTTTGCATTGCTGATTAGAGTTCTGCTTGTTGCTTTTCTTGCGGCTGCAAAATGTCGAAGCGAAAGTGCCTGACCATTAAAGAAAAAAGTTTAATTCTTCAAGATGTGGATAGAGGTGTGAAAAAAACAAGATATTGCATCAAAATTTGGTATTCCTTCAAGCAGCTTATCAAAGATAATAAGAAACTATGATAAGATTGAAAACAATGATTTACCAAATCCTTGTTCAAAACGTTTAAAAACATGCGTCTATGAAGATGTGAATGAGGCAATTTTGAAGTGGATACACACAATGCGAGATAAAAACGTGCCGATCTCTGGACCTTTAATAACCAAGAAAGCAATGCAATTTGCAAAGGCATTGGGACACGATGAATTTCGAGGAAGTAGTGGATGGCTTGACAAGTTTAAGAAAAAACAGGTAATTATAGGAAAAGTTATGTCTGGTGAAAATAATGACGTCAATGATAAAGATTCTGAAAGTTGGATTGCAGAGACTCTTAATAAAATTTTAAAAGATTATAAGCCAGAAAACAATTTTAATGCTGATGAGACGGCTTTATTTTTTCAATGTTTGCCTCAAAAGACCTTAACATTTAAAAATGAAAAATGCTTTGGAGGAAAAAATAGCAAAGCAAGAATAACTATCAAGCAAGCAAGAATATAAAGCAAGAAGACTATGTGCAAATATGACTGGCCATCAAAAATCAAAACCCTTAATTATAGGAAAAAGCAAAACTCCAAGATGTTTTAAGGGTACAAAATCTTTGGAGGTTGATTATGAATTCAACAAAAAATCATGGATAATGTCAGAAATTTGTGAAAAATAGATTCAAATGTTGGACAAACTTACGATTGCAGAGCATCGTAAAATTGCTCTAATTTTCGACAATAGCCTTGCCCATCCGAGGAAAATCAACAAAAAACTGAAAAACATAAAAGTTTTTTACTTGCCTCCAAACACTACATCGAAGCTACAACCAATGGATCAAGAGGTGATTCAAAACTTTAAACTACCGCAAAAGAATTGTACGAAAAGTTATCACTGCCAAAGATCAATTTGCGAGAAAGCATAACAGAAATTTCCAAAGCATGGAAGTATGATGTTACAGATCGTACCATTCATAACAGTTTTGCTAAAGCTGGATTCTTTGTCAATGCTCAGAATTTGGAAAGTGAGGACAAGGATGATATTTCTTTAGAAGAACTTAAAAAAATGTGGGTACAGCTAAGAGAGAACCACGAAATTAATGATGATGTACGGATTAATGATTTTCTTTCGATTGATTCTGAAGCTAAAACCACCGAAACATTAACTGAATCGGATATTTTGAACGGTGTTAAAAATAAAAACAATACAGCCATAAATTGTGAGAAAGATGAAGACGGAAATAATGAAGAAATTAGCAAATCTTCATATGATGATATGTTAAAATCATTTGAAACAATTCGACGTGGATTGCAGTTTGAGGAGAATACACTGAAGGAATTTTTGGTGCATTACAAAAATGCGAGACCTATTATGAGAAAAAACACTTTTTTAAACGAAAAACTCAGACAAAATTAACGGACTTTATCAGTAGCAATATATTTAAAATTACATTTATAATAAATGCAGCAATAATTTTAATATATAAAAATTTAGCATTTTTATTCAGGGAAAAATATATGTAGCATGATAGTGTAACACTGGATGTTTTGTTCTGTTCTTACTTTCATTGCAGATTTCTTTTATGGGGAAGATTTATAAAATAAATAATGAATAATAATTTGCAAGATAAAGGTGCATCAATTGCAGTTTTAATTATTTCTAATATCTATGAATTTAAAACCTGTTCTACGTTGTGTAAGTATTTCAAAAGATGATTTTCTATTTAACGAATTTTCCATATAACGAACTTTTTTTCGGTATTTAGCGACTTCGTTAAATAGAGGTCCGACTGTATATATATATATATATAAATATAGCATAATAAATAAATACAAAAAAACAGGAAGAAAATTAAGAAAAACAATAAGTTTCATTTATTGCGCATAAGCTGCAAGTAAATAGAACTCATAAAATAAGTTCAAAATGAAGATAAAACAAAGGAAAAATACAGACTAATGAAAAAAAGGAAAAAAAAATTATAAAAATAAAAATAACAGAAACTGGGAGAAAAAAAATCCCAAGAAAAGAGAAAATAGGATAGAATTCTTTAAAAAAAATCCGGAAAATAAAGATATAAACATTTCATCAGCCCACACGATTATATCTGCAAAAAAGAGTGCTTTTTAATATTGTATTAATATAGCCAAAGCAAAATATATCAATACAATAGTGTGAGGAGCACTCAAAACATTTTTACAAAAATTACAACAAATGAAATAGAACACAATAAGTAAAAATAACGCGTAAAAACAGAAAATAAAATATAAAGAAAACACAGAATAGAACATAAAACATAATCCATAAAGGGAGTAGAGAAATTAAATGAACTTACATGGACGGGAAATTTTTCAAGAATGATTTAAAATATTTTCATAACAAGATTGCCAGATTGCAAAATATGAAAACAAAAGCGCAAATTAAGACAGCGTAACTACAGGGATTTGTTTTAAAGTGCGTTCTTACCGCATTACTGAAGTGCGTTTGATTTGTTAGTTACCAAGGATGCGCCCGAAGATGGATGTGCGCAAGGTAATATTATACTGGATAATTTAAAGAAATTGACTATAAATAATTTTACAAAATAAATATTTATTTAAGAAAAAAATAGAGAAGAGAAAGAAGCATGAATTGCCTGTTTTGCACATAATTTAGGCCACAGATTTGCCTGAAATGGATTTGCATATGGAAAAATTATATACATTAACAAAGAAATCCTTTTAGTAAATAACTTCAGCCACCTATTTGCTCAAAATGGATTTGCACATGAAAAAATTATATAAATTAACAAGGAAATTTATTAGTAAATAAGTTCAGCCACAGATTTGCCAGAGATGAATTTGCATATGGAAAAATTAAATAAATTAACAAAGGAATTATTTAGAAAGGAATTTTTTAGTAAATAATTTTGACCACAGATTATTTTTATTAATTTTTTTCCCTTTTTTTCATTAGTCTGTAATTTTCCTTTGTTTTATCTTCATTTTGAACTATATACCTGTACATATATATAATAACAGGGATATATTCCTGTTATCAGAGTTGTATTTAGCTTGAAAAATGCAGTCGTAAGCCATCATACGCTCTCAAGAGGTTTATCTAAAGGTAGGCTGGTGGTTAACAAAGTTCACATCCGCACTCCACAAGGCAGGGGGTGGACAAAACTTCTGACAATTCCGGAACATTATCAGGATCACAACATCATGGAAAGGACACACAAAAACTAGTGCTCCCACGTTTTATACAAACACAGATTGGAGTAAAAAGGCACAGTCTCTGAAATACTTGTATCCTTACGCATTAAGGAAAATCATTTAATGCTTCCTAATATGGAAGTGAAAGAGGGAGAGATTCTAAAAATAACTCCTTGTTTGAAATATAAATCTAATTATTATTCATTGGTATGTTACAGCCTTGAATTCCCAAAATAGAATATCGCTACGCTTATTCTTTCACAAAGACATTTTATGAAAACGAAAGAGTTTTAATTCTTTTATTAATACAAAAGTATTTATAATTTTTGTATTACATAAATATATACAGTGTAACGTCCAATATCCGGACGTCCCTTTTCCGAAGAGTCAATTTCCCGGACACTTTTTAACAATCAAAATAAACAAACATTTCTTCACCTTCCCCTCTCTTAAAAGGGGGAAAAAAAGAGGTCTTTTGACAGGTTTTTTTCCCTTCTTAGTGTCTAGTGATTTATGCATTGAACCCATAAATCAACAGAAAGGGGAACAGAAGATCTACCTAGACCATACCATTAGTGACGCTCCTCCTTTGGAATGCAGGAAAGGGGGGGAGATTTGTTTTCAAAGGAGCACAACTGAGTCCCCTCCACCTCTTCTTTCCTATGCAGCTGGCTAGCATAAGAGGCATTTCCTGGAACCTTTTTATTAGAGTGTTAGGGAAAGAAAAAGTACTGTGAAAAAGTGTAAACACAACAAACGTTAAAGTGGAAGGGGAATCCCCTTTAGTCACACAAGAAAAAATAAAGAGAACCCAATCAGCATGCCACGCCATTATGCTTGATTGATAGCCACTGATGGGAGAGAAAATAATAATTTGTCACTGCCCCGCCCTCAACTTGAATGAGAAATAAGGAGGAAATGAATTTTCTTCTCCACCAACCCACCTTAGTGAATGACGGGAATTTCCCCTTCTTGCTTGAATCGTTCTAGTTCAAAATGGCGGAGAGAGCAATTAATATTTTTTGTTTTCTATATTTATTTTTATAATAGCAATAATTATTTATTTTCTAATATTTTGTTTTTGATTGATTAGATATCATTCTAATACTAAAACATTATTGCCCGAAAAATAATGTTTAATTTTTTGCTTCTTAGATTCAGATCATTTTAAGTTTTGTTTACCTTGGGGGTCTATTATACGGAAAAATCGAATATACGGACTTGGGGAAGTCCCGCCGATTCCGGATACGTGACTTTCCACTGTATATCAAAATGCTTTCAAAATACCATATAACATTTCCTAAGTTTCACAATTTTACCGTGAATTCTATAAAATCTTGTGATTATGTATCAGAATAGCTAACTTTTTTCAGGTCCTCCTTAGATTGATCATTTTTTTTTTTTTTTTTCCTTTTCCTTACCTAAGAAACTCAAAGTGAGGTGCAAAAGCAATTAACCCTACAACTCTTCCTAAATTTATAATAACTTATTAAAATTTGGTTTTAATTCAAATGACGTTAAAACAGTTTTAAAAAACTAAATAATGTCAGATAAATAGTTCAAGATTCTAAAATCTTGGAGAATCAAAAATAATTTATTAACTGATTTAAATTTCCTTTTCAAAGGAGATAAAAAAAAATTTAAAAAAATAAATAAAAATAAACAATCTGTTTTCGTTGCCCAGAAAGCAACAGGAAAAATTCTTTTGGTTGCTTAGCAACGAGAAGCACTATGTTTTCCTGTCTTGTCATTCATTCAGTTTCTTTATGGTTGTTATCAGTTATTTCCCCTTCTATGGCGAGGTAATTTGGCATACTTTTAAACCTTCGCCAGATATATAAATCCTTATTGCGACCCAATTTACAACCCAATTTTTTCAATATTTTGTCTACCCCTCCTATTTTAAGGGTCAGGATTCCAAATATGTAAAAAAAAAATTCTGTTTATTCAGAGAAAGTACGTTTTTGTGTCTAATTTCATAACATAATTAATAGTTAGCACTAATTAATTAGCATATTTGAGGTCACCCTCAGGAACTATTAAGATTGACACTTAGTTCGTGAAAATCGGATCATTAGAACGAAAGTTATTCAGTATGATATCTTTTTTTTTTGCGGACTGTACATTATATTTTATTTTTGCTTACAAAGCCAAACATTAAAAACTAACACCAATTTTACATAAAATGTTTTACAATATTTTAAATTATAAAAATCCTACCTTGTATCAGTGTCGATTCCAACAAAATTCTTTTTTTCAAAAGGTGTAGTCAGAAGTGGTATTTTTTCCTGTTTTTCAAATGAGCGATTTAAGCGTTTAGATTCAAGAATCCAATAAATTGAGTTTATAAATTCTTTTACATCCTGTTTTAATTGATCACAGCTATCAGTACCAGGATAAATAATACAATGAATACTATTTAAATTAGAGGTGGATGGAATTATTAGTTTTTCTGAGCCAGATGGAGATGTATCTAAATCTATATTGTGGGAAGGGCTTACAGGGGAGTCACTAGACAAGCGATTTAAATCTATCTCACTGTCATTGAGTTGAAAGTTTTCAATTACACCATCACCAACATTTGGCAAAGAACAAAAATCTGGAGAATCATTTAATGAAGAAAATAACTCATTGCTATTTTCATGTCCATCATGATTTAGAGAGTTTCTATTAAATAAACTATCATCATCTCCCAAATGACTTTTTGGCACAGGTTCAACATTATCTCTAAATACTACATGCTTTGAATTATCTAAAACAGGAGTACATTCTGGAGAAGGTACATCATCTTCTGGGGGCTCATTAAGTTCTGAAGGAGAAATACTATCAGTTCTGAATATGAAACAACGTGAGTCAAACACTGAATTACTGTACTCATCAAGTAGTGCACTGTGTTCTTTGGAAAGGTCCTCAACATTAGATTCTGGATTGCCTTTACCTGAAATATTAACTATAGTTACTTGTAAGCAATTTTTTATTTAAAAAAAATTGCCTCAATATTAGACATGCCAATATTTAAAAAAGTCTATCATTTGCAATGGAAAGAACGCAAAATACTTCCCTTAAGTTCAAAATAAAATACTTCAATTTCAAGTTTGTAATCAAAATATTTTTTTTTACCTATAAAGAGTACAAAAAACAAAAATTAAGAATTAACAAAAACAAATTATACCATTAGAAACTTTATAACAACTTTAAATTTTCCCCTCATAACCCAGAACAATATTAAACTCTGTTTATTCATGAAGTTTTAATTTAAAATGTTTTTCATCTAATTAAAAAATAACCAGGGTGTGTTGATTTAAATCATCTTGATTTAAATTATGATTTATTACTTTAAAATGAACAATCTTATAATAAAATGCTTGGTAAATATGAACTGAATAACTGGTGATTTCTGAAGAAATTTAAATCATAATTTCATTGATTTTGATGATTTTCAGAGTTCTTTTTTCTTTTAAAATTTTTATTTATCATAAAAATTTTAAAATTTATTATTGTGTTAATAAATTTCAATTAGTAAAATTACATTAGAAATTTGTGCATAATAAAGGAATAAACCACAACAATTATGAAATGACATTGGAGAAATCTTAAAATTCGTTTGGAGTTTTCAGAATGCAAATCAGAATCAAAGTGAAAACATAAATACAATTTATATATATATATATATATATAGATATTCATATCTCTAAAGAGTAGTTATTGAATATGGATTGTTTCGCAAAAACATGATGCTAATAAAAATTCAACTAAATCCTAATTTTAAAACAAAATCTTCAAAACCATATTTTATTTTAATACTTCTATTTTTGTATCTTAAAGTATTTGCTATATTTGAAGAAAATTATCATAATGTAACATTAAAAAGAAGTTTTAAAAATAAATCCAGAATGCTGTTAACAGCGTTTTTTTCTTTTTAATCACTGGATTAGTTGTCTCTAGGTGAAAGATTTGCCAACCTGCAGTTAAAAATTCAACATACTTTATTTTCTTATTTCAAAAATTGAAAAAAAAAATCTGTGAAATTTATTTTGCAATTTGTTTACTTAACCTGTTTTTCAGTAGTAAATAATGACACATTTCTATTCCATTTTCAATAAATTTGAATCAAGCATTTTATGTAACTATAAAACAATTTTAAATGCAGTGATATAGCTCAAGGGTTTGTCTAGGTTTTTTTGAGAGATACCTATTTTGTGAAAAGTTAGACATAATTTGTGAAAATTAAAAATATTAAAAATCAACACAAAAATATGGTAGAATAAGAAAATATTTTCAATAATTGTTACTACAAATAAAAATCATTTATGACTGGTACATTTCTATGTATTTTTTCTCATATATTCAAAAACAATTTTGTTATTGTAAAATTTTGAGCTTAAAAATTGTAACCAAATTTAATTCCGTTGAAGAAAACATTTCTAGCATAACAAAATCTGATGAATGTGAAAGTAGCCCTCAAAGTGTTACTTCCCACCCATATGACATTGGACGTTTTTCAGAAGATAGTACAAGATAGTACATTAGTGAGGGGACAGCATCTAGTACCAATGTAAGTTTTTCTGTTGAACAGAAATGAGATACTTCCGTTGAAGAAATCGTTTCTAGCACAACAAAATCTGATGAATGTGAAAGTGGCCCTCAAAGTGTTACTTCCCACCCACATGACATTGGACTTTTTTCAGAAGATAGTACATGCGATGATATAAAACTGGATATACTAAAAAATGTTTGGGAACCCAATCCAGCATTTGTTTTTCCTGAAAAAGGAAAAAGAAAATGGAAATTTCAGTACAAATGGCTTTATCGCTGGAAAATTGCTTGCATATTCAGAGGTTAAGGGTGGTGCTTTTTGCAAATGCTGTGTACTTATCGCCCCATGTGGTGCCGGTTCTGGCAAGCAACCTTTAGGCCAACTGCGCAATGTAAAATTTGACAACTGGAAAAAAGCAGTAGAGCGATTTTCTGAACATGAGAAATGTCTTTATCACAAAAAATCGATCGAAACTGCTGGGACATTAAACGATATTTTACTTGGAAAGATGAAACCTGTGCATAAACAAGTTGACAATGCAGCAAGCAAGGCGGCTTCTTAAGAGCAAATTCAGACACAGAACAATATCTGCTCTTGGGGACTTAGCTGTTGGAAGCTGTTGCCTTAGAGTGATCACTGGACATGACTACTTGCAGGCCCATCTATTTAAGATTAACCTAGCCAGTTCACCTCTTTGTGTGCTCTGCAACACTTCGCCTATGACTGGGAAGCATCTTTTTGATTGCCCCTCTCTTCATGACATTCGTACCAGTGGCGACTTCCGTGCCCTCTCACCTTCTGGAGCTACTTCACTGTTGTATTGGACTGCAAGATGCCTTATGTCGGAGAAGACGATGGCGGGCGTAATTTTAAAAAAAAAATGCAGCAAGCAGAAGAAAATTAGAAAATAGAAAAAACATTACTCCAATCATTGAAACCATCCTATTTTGTGAAAATCAAGGTCTCGCTCGAAGAGGACATAAGGATTCGGGAATAATTGCTGAACAACCAGGTGAAGAGAACGACGGAAATTTTCGGGCATTGCTTCGTTTCTGGAGCAAGAAGGATTCAACTCTTAAGAACATTTCAGAGTCAAGCAGAAAAAATGCTCAGTATACCAGCCTTTGATTTCAGAACGAAGTTATTGAGGTTTTTAATATTTTAATCCTGCAAAAACGAGTCAGCAAGAATAATGATGCAACTTGCTTTTCCATACTTGCAGATGAAACAACTGATATTGCAGGTATAGAGCAATTATTGTTATGCGTTCGATATGTCGATAAAGAAAATTTTAACATCACCGAACAGTTTTTGCAATTCATTCCAGTGCATGACTTAACCGGAAAAGCAATAGCAACAACAATATTAGACCATTTAGTCTATGAAAGTTGATATAAAAAAGCTATGTAGACAGGGGTACGATGGTGCTGCATCAATGAGTGGAAAAATTAATGGTGTACAAGCCCATGTAAGAAGTATTGTCCCATCAGCACTCTATGTACATTGCTCTGCTCATAGCCTCAATTCGGCCGTATCAAATGCATGCGAAATAATTGGCATTAGAAATTGCTTAGGGACAATTAAAACATTATATGACATTTTAAATACGCCAAAAAGACAGTATCTCCTATCTTCAGCAATAGAGGAGATGGAAACCAGCTCTAAGAGAGAGGAAAATAAACAGCTATGTGCAACCTGTTTGATGGAAAGATACGACTCAGTAACCGCTGTGGTGGAATTTTTCGAGCTAATCATTGAAACTCTGCAAAAAAATATCAGAATGGAAGGATAAGGAATCAGCTACTCAAGCTAATTCTTTACTGTGCACAGTATCTAACTGCCAGTTCATAATATCTCTTTTGTGCATTTACAAAGTTTTCACCATAACAATCCATCTTTGTAGATACCTACAAAAAACAAGCATAGATTTGATAGAGGCAGTGAGTCTTGGAGAAGATGTTATTAAAGAACTAAAATTAATGCGTGAAAATGCCACTGAAACATTCTCTGAAATATTCAGCTCTTCTTCTCTTATGCAAGCAAGCATTGGATCTTTCATACAAATCCCTAGAATAACGGGAAGACAGAAAAATCGCACTAATTTTCCCTCATCAACACCCGAAACATATTTCAGAGTTAGTGTATTTATTCCATTTATAGAAAATTTTATAACACAATTAGACTAAAGATTTTTATCACATCGTGATATTTTGAAAGGATTTCAGTGCCTTCTTCCTGCCGATCTTTTCATTCGCCAACCTTCAAACATAAAGGCTTTTGAAGCACTAGTGGAATTTTACGCTCAAGATTTGGATACCTGTAAAGAAAGCCTTAAGTCTGAACTAAAACTCTGGTATAAAAGATTAAAAAGGATTAGTGAAGACGGAGGTAGTGTTCCAAAAACTGAGGGGGATGCTCTTGGAATGTGCAATAAAGATATAACACCAAACATTTTCAAACTCCTAGAAATATTGGTCGTTCTACCTGTTTCAACTAGTGCAAACGAAAGATCCTTTTCAACTATACGCCGTTTAAAGACTTATTTACGCAATTCAATGGGTAATAATAGAATGAATGGATTGGCGCTCTTAAACATTCATAGAAAATTTACCCCAGCTGTAGAAGACATTTTAAACGAACTTGCAAAAAAAAAAAAAACGTAGTTTGGATATTACTGTATAAATGAATAAATTTTTAGCGTGTTTGTATACTGGTTTAATTCCCTATTTGTTGGTAAGTTATTTTTTCTTATTTTTTGGTCAAATTCATTGGTTTTCTATAGAATATTCACATTTATACGGTTATTATTTAGGTAGCTGTTACATTATGAGTAGTTTTTTCTGGCTTGATTAATTCCTACTTTTTAATAAAAATAAAATATTTTACCTCTTATATAAAAAAAAAAAATTATGTTCTTAAACTTAAAAAATCAAATCAAAATTTAACTAAACAATGTTGTCTAAATAAAAAGTCAAAATTGTCTAGCTGTCTAAATAAAGGAAATAATAGTGCTTTATTACATACTCAAATTTCTTTTAGTAGTTTCAGTAAATTATCAAACCCCCCCCCCTGAAAATATTCTGTGTACGCCACTGAGCAATATAGTTATTATTGGTGTTCATAATATAAAACTCATTTAATGTATAAATTTATGCAATGGTGTAATACATTTAGTCGCATTAAAATTTTTTAAAAAATCAACATTTAGCTAGTCAGTCTTTAACACTCCAAACAATGAGCCTTTTGGGTAAAAAATTTCTGGATTTTTTCTGTTAGGCACTACCCTCCTATTGATTAACATGAAGGAAGCTGGTTTTTTGATGCAAAGAAACTTGTAGCTGAAAGCTCAGAAAAAGCCACAACTAATACTCAGAAGGTGATTTTGTGTTCTTAAAATATGAACAATCTTATGAAAAAGTATAACTTCGGGCTAAAGAAAACTTTTTCACTTTATATTCACATTTTTTTAGTTTTATTTTATTTAAGAATTGTTATCATCCTAAGGAATTTTTAAATAAATTCAATTAAATCAAAAATATAGTCAAATTATATTGTTTTAGTTTTTATCTTGCAGTAGAAGATCTTATAATGCAAATCTAGAAATGTGATTGCAATATAAATTATTAAAGAGAGACTGAAAAAAAAATCATAAAAACTCAAAAAAGTAAAATAAAAAGGCATAAAAAAAACAAATAAGAAAACATTTAAAATAAATTCTTCATTCATACCTATGGATATAAGGCCAACAACCTTTCGATATGTTTGAAAATCACCCCATTCATTGTTCTTTGAAGAATAATTATTCTCATACCTTAGCCAAATGCAGCGCTGAACTCCAGATTCTCGAATTTTTATATACTGGACTTGTCTGATGTTTTCAAATATTTTATGAAAAGATTTTTTGCTAATTTGGTCACCTAAAAAAAAAATAATAAATAAGTCTGTTATGCAAACTGGTCTCATTAATTTAAATCAACTGATTCTTTTTTTAAAAAAATCCTTGACTAAAACAAAATAATTTTAAAAAAATTAGTTTAAAAAAAAAACTTTTCTTTAAATTTACACATTTTAGTATTAAAAAATAGTTTAATTTTTCAATTGGTTTTAAAGTTTTCCAATTTATTCTAAATATACTGTTGTACTTTAAAGTTTCAATTAGAAAAATTTTATAAATAGTGTGTAATAAATTTGAGCAAATTTGAATTAACATTTTAAAACTCTTTTAATGCTTATGGATTCATTAGAAAGCAAATAAAGTAAAAAGCGAAAGTTTAATGCAATTTTTTACATACATACAGTCGTAAAAAGTAGTTACAAAATGAGTTTTTGTTTTAAAAAATTATAATAAATAAAAAAATCCTGATGGGCAATAATAAATTTTACCAATTCTTTATGCTAAAATGTTGAAATTATTTTTAAATCTTAAAGTTTCGACAATATTAAAAGAAAATTATCCTAATGTAGAATTTAAAAAGAAAACTGTCTACAGACATAATGTCAAAAATGTGCAGAAACGGATAAATATCTTGAAAGATAAACATGGATCAAAAATCTACAAATATACTTGTAAAATAACTTCAAAAAATGCATTCAATGATACTACTTGGGAGGGGGGTAGGGGACATCTTCAAAATATTAAATAGGAGTCCTTTACTTTTTCACTGCAGATTTTGATTTTCAAGAAAAAAATTCCCAATTTATGAAACATGTGTTACATTTTTATTCATAGATGGTAGGGTGACCTGGAGTAATTCCTGATCAAAAAATGCAAACATCTATTTTGTAAAAAAACTATTCAAGATAGAATTTTAATATTTACTGGAAGTTTGAGGCTATATGAGATGAGTCTTATGCTACCTTCTTTTGTTTGAAAATCTAATTAGAATTTAAAGGATTTTAAATTTTTAGTGATCAGGAATTACCCCTTCTCTTGATCACTTCTGGGGTAATTACTGATCACCAGTTCTTATAGTAAAGGGGCTGTTTAAAAATAGTTATACAATGGTAATTAACAAATAAGACATCAAGATCAAACAAATAAATCAAAAAGATATGTTTAAGCAGCTAATAAAACGATTTATTTAAAAAGCAGGAATAAAGATTAACACTTTAAATTTTCCAAAAATCTTTGCATCATCATACATTTTAGGCAAGCAGCCAACTCATTCTCATGTTCTGCTGGAACATAAGAGTTCCCACATGAGTTTCTTTTGCTGGATTTTGTAACTTCATTAAGTGAGAGTGTAAAGTTAAGTAAGGTATGTCAACAGTTAAAGCTGTTAGACCAAAAGTAAATGAAAATATACTAGTTTGATAATCTGACAAACATACCCAATCCCACCAAAATCGGCTGCATCCCAACATCTCAGGGGGGCCTAATTTGGGGCCAGTCATTGAATTCCTTGTTTATATAATTTTAATTAACATGAAAAAACTAAAGTTAACTATATGATACCATTTTAAAATTATAATTTTATTGAGAAACATTGCAGCATTCTGGTTAGTCATTATGAAAGACATCAGATCTTTTGTTATTTTATGTATGTTATAAATACAAATTAATTTAATTAATTAAGCTTAAAAAAGCTTAATTAATAGAATGAATTTGTCTAACTTTATTATTTTCTTATCAAATCCTAATTTATTCAAAACATTTGGCAGAACATACTTTAAAAATAAGTGGATTGTAATAAGTTTTTATCAGTGCCTTAGTAGAAAGGGAATCCTGAAATAAATATTACTTAAAAAATTTAAACAACAAAGTATATGATAGTAAAAAATAAAAAAAAATTTCTGTAAAATAAAAAATAAGAAAAATAAATATTTATAAAATTATATTTTGTGTGAATTTACAGAAACTGGTATTCCATGTTAGACTATTAAAATCAAATGGAATTACTCAGAAAATAACATAATAAAAAGAAGAGAATAAAATATGATAAAAAATAATATATTTAAGCAGTTTATTTTTATTTTTAAAAGTTAAAACTTATTATATCTCTATTAATTTTTTACAATAAATTAGAAAACAATCTAGACCAGTAGTCGACAACGCTTTTTGAAGTGGGTCATTTTTTAAAAATGCTTTTTTATATTACTTCTATTTCAGATTATGCATTTTCTTAGAAAATAAATGGATATCAATATAACATTAAAAGAAAATAGTATTTAAACAGTGCATTCATATAAATAACAGATAAATAAATACTATATTAGGCTTACTACTTTCTTGAATTAACATTGGCAATCACACATCAGTTTAATCGGCTGATATCTCAAGGTCAACTAATGAGACATCAGCAAAGCAAACCCTTTCGCATTTTGCTGAAGCTTTCTGCTTTTACGCGCAGAAGATAAGATCTTCTGCATTTTACCTGGCCGCCAAATAGCTAGTATTTTTTTTAAGTCAGATGTTGCTACTCCACTCCTTAGGAAGCCCACTTGTGGTGATCCACCCTTTCCTTCCAATTACATCACATCGTTTAGTGTGACGTAATGGATTTCTCCTCTCTTCTACCAATGAGAGAAGGAATTCAGCTTCTGTTGCGAGAGGGCTTCCCGTTATCACGTGACCTCCAGTTTGCCGGTGCAAAAGCAAACGTTGAAAGAAAAGGGCTTGTGTAAAAGCAAAATAGCAATTGGTTTATAGCGATATTTATTTGCTCATTCGATTTATCTTGTTAATTTATTATGGCTGAACGAAAACAATATAAACAATCCTTTAAAGAGTCCTATACTCTTGAATTTCCATTTATTTCTAGATCGAATCTTGGAGTACATCAGTTTCCCAAAGTGTGGTACGCGTACCACTAGGGTACGGGAACAGTTTAGCAGGGGTACATGTTCTTAAGCGAAATATCTCGCAACAAACGAAAATTTCAAAAAATTTTATTTACAAATAAAGCTAGCCATGAAAATGTAAGATTACTTGTTTTTCTATTGGCTATTTTTTGCAGAGTCAACAGTTAATAATTAGTGGTGTCAACAGCCGTTGTGATTTTTAACTTTTGTGTAATTTTTTTTATCACAGCAAAAACAATATCATCCTTCTCACTGATGCAAATAAACTTATTAACAAAACTTTGTACCGAAAAAGAAATATATTTTTAAAAAAATACATTAATTTTTTTTATTAGTGGTACACAGCATTACGAAAAATTTAGAAAGGTACACAAAAGTTATAAGTTTGGGGTACATGATGTACGTTGCAATATATGTAAAAATGACTTTAGCATAGCGCATGGTGGTAAAACTAATATAGTCAGACACGTAAAATTGACAAAATACCAGAAGAACAAATTTTTTTTTAATGAAATTCTTTCTTCATAATTTCTATTAAGTTTATATATACTGCATACTATTATATTGTAATTAAACTAATGTTAATATAAGTCTAAATTATTACATATTTCCCTTTAATCAAGAATTAATAAATGAGTATTCGAGAATTATAACTATTTGACCATCAGGTAGATGGTCAAAAGTTTTTTTAAAAATTATTTCCCTTTCTTGTTTTAAAAAAAGTTGAGTACTGTTTTTTTATGCTCATATAGTGGATTTATAAATAAATAATTAATTAAAATTCGCTTCTTTTATAAATGTATTAGTAATAAGAATGCATTGTTTTTATCCATCTTCTGCATTTTTATAACTAGAGGTTGGCAGCTATGCATCAGGAACTTTGAAATGGGTTTAGCATGTGTTTTATACATATAAGAGTTGCAGAAAAATAGAATTTCATTTGGCAACACTTTACAATCTAACACACTGGGTGCTTCCAATTTGGACATGGATATAATCAACAGTAGCTGACTATCGAAAGCACTTGCTGATCACCACGGAGTTGAAATAGGAAATGTATAAACCAAAACTTCAAATCACTTGTTTTTTCAGCAGTTGTGTAACAAATTATTTAAATGATCGATTTGCCTTTCATAACATATGGAAACAATTAAAAATAAAATGTGGTTTCACTCTCTATGTAATTACCTTTAATGTTTTTAAAACTATACCATTTACAAGACAAAATTTGTCACATAACTGATCACCTTGATAAAGTAAAAGAACAACTGATCACTTTTACGAAGGTTTGCCCTAAAATAAACCAGATATGAATCATTGGTGACCCGGTCAACCCGGAAGTCGCCATATCTTGTCAATTATTTTGGCATAGGCACTAATTGAAGGATGATTTCCGTATTGTGATCTACGCCAAAATTTGGCGAGATCCCTACGAGTGCCTGCGGGGAGTTTTTTGAGGGGGCGTGGCCAAAAACGTCAAAATGACGTTTTCGCAAATCGTCGGGAGTGGGATGGGCTTCATGATGTAGGAGCTGTTTGAATTACGAAAGTGGAAATTACTGGAAGTGGAAACTATACAAATATAAAAACAAAGAGACTTAGTTTAAATTTACGAAAAGAACAATCTTTTAAATGAATATATAAGTTGCTAATTATTGATTATCAAAATACGTTTAAAACAAAACATTTATTCTAACTCATGCAACACTGTTCTGACAAAAAATTATTGTAATTAAACATTAAAGAAGAAGTAATTATTATTTTTAAAATAAATTCTTGTTAAATATTATTCTAAATTGGAGAAATTTTTTCTAAAATAAGAAATAGACTGAAAAAAACAAATCACGAGTTAATTGAACTAAAAAATACTTAATGTCATTAATAATTACTTATTGTAAAATTACTTACCAGCTCTTTCAATGAAATTATCCTTAGATATATAAATAAATCACGGAAACTGGAGGAAATACAAATAAAAATATCCTGGGGGAATTAGGCATTCTTGATTTTCGATTATCGGATCACAAATTAAGTTGATTATAAATAATTTATAAAATATTTGAAGAATCCAGTTTTTAAAAAAACTGTTAATCCTTTGCTCGGCATTGATTTCATTTAAAAAAAATAATAATTATGCTTTTATTTAAGCAGTGAGGTTATTTCTAAAACATGAAATTAAAATTATTAGCACTATCGAAATTAAAATTCGAAAATTGAATTAACAAAATGTATTTAAAAATGCCAAACGTTATGACATGGGGAAAAGTGAACATGCCTTGTCAACATTAAAGCAAAACTGAATTGCCCGCTCTAAATTGCCCGCCAAATTGTTGAACAAGATGACGGTCGTTCACGTGTTTCCATATGCGTAGCGTGAGGGAGGGGGGCATGCTTTTTTTTCATAGAAAACTGTTTTTTTATTTTAATTTTTGGTAGATATGCATATTAATTATTTATATGAATGTATATCTATTAATAAATGCATATATATATATATATATCTTAAAATAAAGGAACAGTTTTCAAAAAACAAAGAGCGTGCTCCCCCCTCACGCTACACCTTTGTTTTTCGTATATCATATTATATACGAAAAAAGAAGGTACCGTGTGCAAAAAAATGCCGCGAAATTGAATTTAAACATGGCTGATGTTTTGATTATTTTTTTTTTTAGATTTTCATTTCAAATTCTATTCTTACTATACTATTAACACTAATACAGGAATTGATAATTTTTATTCATGCATAATTATTCACGTCTAGTTTAAAAAGTTAAAATAAATTTAGTTAATATTTTTTAGCATTTTAGTAATGCTAATGGTATCTATAAATTAATTCCAAATATTTTCGTGTTAATTAATTAAGTTAATTTTTAATATTTTTTATTATATATATATATATATAATATATATACATATATATATATATATATATATATATATATATATATATATATATATATATATATATATATATATATATATATATATTTATACATATATTATATATATATATATATATATATATATATATATATATATATATATTATACATATATTATATATATATATATATATATATATATATATATATATATATATATATAATACATGTAAATATACCGCTAGGCTAACAGTGGAGGTTTCCGTGGTCTTCCTCTCCATGTAACACTAATTTCATAAAATATTCAAATGCTCCCTTTATTTCACCAATATATATATATATATATATATTATATAAATACATACATTATATATATACATACATTATATATATACATATATTATATACATATATGATATATATACATATTGGTGAAATAAACAGAGCATTTGAATATTTCTTGAAATTTGCGTTACACGGAGAGGAAGACAACGAAAACCTCCACTGTTAGCCTAGCGGTGTATATATATATACTTAAATTATATATATATACTTATATTATATATATACTTACATTATATATACATATATGATATATATACATATTGGTGAAATAAACAGAGCATTTGAATATTTCTTGAAATTTGCGTTACACGGAGAGGAAGACCACGAAAACCTCCACTGAATGATGCTCATTTGCATGGTAGAAGAAAAACAGCTAGTGTTCGAGGTTGTTTCCAAAATCGACATGGTCTACAAGTCGAAGCAATTTTACAGTGAATCGATTATAGAATAAAGGAATCACTGAACTAATCGATAAATGTTGAATCAACAAAGTGAAAGAAAAAAATCAACGAATAAGATAAATTAATAAATCAGCGAAACAAGAATTCAAAATATCAGTGATCATTTAAACCAAAGAACAGCGAATTTATTAATTAGCCACTCAATACATTAGCAAATAAATGTATGAGTGAATAAAGGAATCAGTGAATTATAAATTAGAGAATCGGTAAATTAAAGAAACAATCAGAGATTCAGCTTTTTAACAACTGAGCGAATTTGTCAATGAGGGAATTAATCAAACATCTATGTTGAATTGAATCTATCAATTAATAACAGATTAGTTAATGATCAATTAATTCATAAATAAGAGAATAAATGAGTTATTAAATTAATAAAAATTAAAGAATATTGGATTAATGAATCATGAGAGAATTGATGATATAGTTAATTAAAATAACCAGAAAACCCATCATTTACTCATTTATTGACTAACAAAATAATTTATAAAGAGAATAATTCTTTGACCTGGTTATTTATTTATTTTTTTCAGTAATTTATCGTTGATTAAGTTAATTTCTTATTCATATACCAGCTGATAATCATCGTGAAAACATACATAATAAGGGTGGTCATCATGAAACCCCTCTGTAATATTGTCAATTTTAGTGATCTCAAGTTTCACTTTTTCCTCAGTACTATTTTCTTTTTTAATGCGCACTTGGTTCAGTAGGACGTTTTAAATATATAAATATTACATTTACAAATTATATTTTAATTCAATATTTAAATAAGTCCATAAATAAAATTAAAGATTAATTATAAATAGCCTTAATATAATTCCATTAAATTTTTAATAGCTTAAAAACAAAAAATAATAATTGTTTTAGTATTATATTTAAAAGTAATTTAATAAATGTAAGAGCGAAAGAATTTTTTTATAAGAGAGATATCTAAAATAAATGAAAGGGAGGAAATATAATGGACTGGTTAGTTGTTATAATTATGTATATATATATTTATAACAATTAGTCCTTAGACTTAAATAATACTTGAATACTTACACATATACATACATGCACATATACATACATACAAATACATGCATAAACATCTACATACATACATAAAAATATAAAAGCACACACACACATATATATAGGATAGATATATAATATATGTATATATATAATATATATATATATACCACTAGGCTAACTGTGATGGTTCCCGTGGTCTTCCTCTCCATGTAACGCAAATTCTCTCTATTTATTTCACCTGTATGTATATATATATATATATATATATATATATATATATATATATAATATATGTATAAATATATATATATATGTATATATATATATATATATTTATATATATTAAATATATATATATATATATTTATATATATTTATATATATTTATATATATTTATATATATTATTTATATATATATATTAAAACGTCCTACAGAACCAAGTGCACATTAAAAAAGAAAATAGTACTGAGGAAAAAGTGAAACTTGAGATCACTAAAATTAATTGACAATATTACAGAGGGGTTTCATGATGACCACCCTCATTATGTATGTTTTCATGATGATAATCAGCTGGTACATGAATAAGAAATTAACTTAATCAACGATAAATTACTAAAAAAAATAAATAAATAACCAGGTCAAAGAATTATTCTCTTTATAAATTATTTTGTTAGTCAATAAATGAGTAAATGATGGGTTTTCTGGTTATTTTAATTAACTATATCATCAATTCTCTCATGATTCATTAATCCAATATTCTTTAATTTTTATTAATTTAATAACTCATTTATTCTCTCATTTATGAATTAATTGATCATTAACTAATCTGTTATTAATTGATAGATTCAATTCAACATAGATGTTTGATTGATTCCCTCATTGACAAATTCGCTCAGTTGTTAAAAAGCTGAATCTCTCATTGTTTCTTTATTTTACCGATTCTCTAATTTATAATTCACTGATTCCTTTATTCACTCATACATTTATTTGCTAATGTATTGAGTGGCTAATTAATAAATTCGTTGTTCTTTGGTTTAAATGATCACTGATATTTTGAATTCTTGTTTCGCTGATTTATTAATTCATCTGATTCGTTGATTTTTTTCTTTCACTTTGTTGATTCAACATTTATCGAACACTAGCTGTTTTTCTTCTACCACGCAAATGAGCATCATTCAGTGGAGGTTTTCGTGGTCTTCCTCTCCGTGTAACGCAAATTTCAAGAAATATTCAAATGCTCTGTTTATTTCACCAATATGCATATATATCATATATGTATATAATATATGTATATATATAATGTATGTATATATATAATGTATGTATTTATATAATATATATATATTGGTGAAATAAAGAGAGAGTTTGAATATTTTATGAAATTTACGTTACATGGAGAGGAAGACCACGAAAACCTCCACTGTTAGCCTAGCGGTGTATATAGATATACACTCAGATTATATATATATATACATATATATATATATACATGTATTATATTTATATATGTATATATATATATACATGTATTATATATATATATATATATATATATTGGTGAAATAAAGGGAGCATTTGAATATTTTATGAAATTTGTGTTACATGGAGAGGAAGACCACGAAAACCTCCATTGTTAGCCTAGTGGTGTATATATATATATACTTAGATTATATATATATATATTATATATATACATACATTAAGTATATACATATATGATATATATATATATATATATATTTATATATATATATATATATGTATATATATACATATTGGTGAAATAAAGAGAGCATTTGAATATTTTAAAAAATTTGTTTTACATGGAGAGGAAAACCACTAAAACCTCCACTGTTAGCCTAGCGGTATATTTACATGTATTATATATATATATATATATATATATATATATATATATATATATATATATATATATATATATATATATATATATTGGTGAAATAAAGAGAGGATTTGAATATTTTATGAAATTTACGTTACATGAAGAGGAAGACCACGAAAACATCCTCTGTTAGCCTAGCGGTATATTTACATATATTATATATATACATATATTATATATATACATATATTATATATATACATACATTATGTATATACATATATTATATATATATACATATATGATATATATACATATTGGTGAAATAAAGAGAGCATTTGAATATTTTATGAAATTTGTGTTACATGGAGAGGAAAACCACTAAAACCTCCTCTGTTAGCCTAGCGGTATATTTACATGTATTATATATATATATATATATATATATATATATATATATATTGGTGAAATAAAGAGAGCATTTGACTATTTTATGAAATTTGTGTTACATGGAGAGGAAGACCACGAAAACCTCCACTGTTAGCCAAGCGGTATATTTAGATATATTATATATATATATATATATATATATATATATATTGGTGAAATAAAGAGAGCATTTGACTATTTTATGAAATTTGTGTTACATGGAGAGGAAGACCACGAAAACCTCCACTGTTAGCCTAGCGGTATATTTAGATATATTATATATATATATATTGGTGAAATAAAGAAAGAATTTGACTATTTTATGAAATTTGCGTTACATGCAGAGGAAGACCGCGAAAACCTCCACTATTAGCCTAGCGGTGCATATATATATACTTAGATTATATATATATGCATATATTATATATATACCTACATTATATATATATACATATATTATATATATACATACATTATATATATACATACATTATGTATATACATACATTATATATGTACATATATTATATATATACATATATGATATATATTGGTGAAATAAAGAAAGAATTTGAATATTTTATGAAATTTGCGTTACATGGAGAGGAAGACCGCGAAAACCATCACTGTTAGCCTAGCGGTGTATATATATACTTAGATTATATATATATGCTTAGATTATATATATATATACATATATTATATATATACATATATTATGTATATACATATATTATATATATACATACATTATATTATATATATATATAAATAGTTTTATTATTTTTTCGTTATTAAGAAATTGAAAAATTTAATGGAACATCATTAAGCTATTTATAATTAATTTAATTATGAATTTAAATATTTTTTGTAAGTAATTTAAAAATTTATTTGAATATAATTATTAAATGTATTCTTTATAAGAGCGATTTAAAAAGAAAATATTACTAAGAAAAATAAATAAATAAGTAATGAAATAAGTTTAATCCATTGTAAATGTAAAGTGTTATGCTAAGAGTCACGTGATATATGACGCTTGAGCAACGCCGTCAGAATTTAAAGTAGAATCACGTGACACGAGACTCGCGATCTGCCTCCTTTGTGAAGCTCCGCCTCATCCCTGTAGACAAATTTGTTTTTCTATGTGCTTCCCGCATCACCTGGGTTCAATCGCGCCTTGGCGAATCTTGTTGGCGTCACAGATCACGATACGGAAATATCCCCCTAATTGAGACATATTTCCTATGAAATTCTTTAAAAAAAAAATCTGCATTTCCTACTGAAAATCAAGCTTTTATTATACACTCACACAAATCAATTAAAGGAAAATATATCAATCTTCACATATTAAGATAAAGTTTGAGGACATTAAATTCAGATATACTAGCCAAAACAACATAAATTAGTATGGCTAGACAATATGATCTAAAACTAATAGAATATTGATTAAAAAAAATGAGAGAAAATCACAAAACATCTCAAAGCAATAGAACCTAGATTTATTTTCTAAAAAAAAATAAATTCCCTTGAAAAGCCTTACAGTTTCAAGGCCTCTCTTACAAAGAAAATTTTGGTCTTTTAAAAATTATACATAATTGTTACATGCAAAACGATAGCACAACACAGATCATAAGTAGCAGAGGAGAAGAAATAAACTTTCTTTGGATCGGAATAAAAAAGCATTTTCTTCTTTTGAAGAAGGCTTACCTATTTGTTTGACCACAACAAGTAGAGTTCTGTGGTCTTCCGCACATAGTTTATATTCAGGAATACTCATATTTATCTCAAAGGTAATTCATACTGGAGTGAGAAAATAAAATCCTATAAAAGAAATAACTTTTTATTTATATTAAAAAACAATTAAATTATAAGAAAATTATGTTGATCAAAATAATCTCAAGAAATAACTTAAAATTAACTAAATAGATTTTTCATGTGAAACAAAACAGAACTAAAGAGATAGTTAATTAATACTATCTTATAACTCTAGGAGCAAACAAAAAAGTAAGACATATAAAAATTTACTCATATTTATTTAAATTTACTTTTCTGAACATGACCAAAATGACTAGACGCTGATGAATATCACATTAGATTGTACTGAAAAATGTGCTTAATGTCTTTAAAAGGCATATTAATAATAAACAAACACAACATATGACTAGTCTTATTGTTGCCAACTTACATTAAAATAATGCCACGGGACCCAAAAATAAACAATGTTTTTAGTATTGTCACTGCATGCGACTCGCATATGCGTGAGTAGTACGTCATTCTCACTGAAAAAAAAAATTCGCACGCAAGCGAGATACTGATTTGGTCAAACATCCCAATATCCACTGTCAACCATCCATATTGGTGAAAAACTTAGCCATCAGTTTCTCATTTTTGTTGTTTCTAAACATTCACACTCGAATCAATCGCATACTGAGTGAATGCTCCTTTAGCGGACTCTTTGCCTGTTCGAAAGCGCGAGGCATACTTATGTCTGTACGTACAACCGGCTGAGCAAATGCGCATGCGCTAGAAATGCTTGGCTAGAATTTAGTTCTCACCCGAGGAATTTTTGAAAAAGTAATAACCCTGTTAAGTTGTAGTTGTAGTTTATTTACGTCGCACTAGAGCTGCACAATGGGCTATTGGCGACGGTCTGGGAAACATCCCTGAGGAAGATCCGAAGACATGCTATCACAATTTTGATCCTCTGCAGAGGGGATGGCACCCCTGCTTCGGTAGCCCAACGACCTGCACGCGAAGTCGAGCACTTTACGGTAGCACAGTTTAACGAGGACCAATACCGCACACCCTCGGTCCCTACGCAGACTGATCGAAGTGGTGACCCACCCGCACACTGACCGCAGCCAGTGATGCTTGACTTCGGTGATCTGCTGGGAACCGTGTCTTAACGATCAGTCCACTGCGGACAATAACCCTGTTAATGAATGGCGCGAAGAAATACATAGTTTGGTAAGTTAATAAGTTAATAAGGTAAGTTAATTGTTTTCAATGATTTTTTTTTTTTTTTATAATATTGCATCAATGTATTTTTAAACGTTAATCACATTTTATAATTCTAATTATCTTTGTTAAGGTAGTTGAAGATGTCCACGTTACTTAGGCCTAGTAACATACTTGTATTCCCATTTTATCTTTGATATAATAAGAAATGTCTGTTAACAAAAGAGTATTATTTTAAAGATTCGATACTCCTCTTTGTACATAATTTATACAAATATTTCAAATAACTATTTCTTAAAAGATTTTCTTTGAATGGAGATTCTTTTGTATATAAAAACTATAATTAATTAAAAAATTTCTTAACTATTTCTTTTATGTGTGAAGAAAATATAAAAGACAATTAATTGCTGGGTTTGGTATATTTTTTACCTGGAGCTGAGTTCCCAAATGTTGCTACATTGCTAATTACTTTTTTTAAAGATTATTTTACCCTATGTAGATTCATGAATTATAATATTTATAAAGATTAATTTATTAAAATTTTTAGACGTATTAAATTTATAGACCTTATTGTTTTTCTGATGTTTCTACTATGATGGAGCCTATTTAGTAATAATAAATCTATCAAATGTTTTCTTATACATTTATTGTTTCATGATTGGTGTAGTTTTTACAAATTGATGTATTTAGTTATATATTTTCAACTGAGTCTACTTGTCACAGTGGACTATAATTATTTATATTTTCAATCAATAATTGATGAAATTTTAGAATGCATATATGTACTGTAAGATTTCCTAAACAGTGGTTGTGACCTTTAACTGGAGAAGTGATGCAGTTTAGCGATTATCTATGATGCATGATGGCTCAGTGGGGCTTTGGTGAGGGAACTTGTTTATTATTTTAATATCAAGTCTTTCCTTCTATTGCCCCTTCTAAACCGCATCTATTGATTTCTACAAACAACTATCTCAATGTGGAGCTCTTTGGGAATCCAGTGTAGGTGTATTAGTAAGTATAATTGTGATTATTTTATCTTATGTGTATATGATTTTTGTTTACATCTTAAGAAAAAGAGATATTTTATTAAGTTGTATGTGGCATACCATGTCACTATATAAAATATAATTAACATGAACTACATTATATTTAAGTTTTTTTTTTTTAGCTGCTAATATAAATAGTTCATTCAACCTGTGAATTTTGGATACTTAGATGTTTAACATTATTGAATGGTGCATAATAAGTGTTGCATTATCTCACTAAATCTAAGAGCCAAAGTAGGACAGTTAGTGAGGAATTCATTGGTGCCCAATGTGTTTTACTTACAATGTCCAATCATGAGCAAAAAACTCTTGAATGCTAAAAGGGAGAGTTCGGTTTATCTAATCCATTAGCTTTGAAAATTTCCACTTGGATGTTACCAAAAGAAGTGCCTCTCCTTTTGTGGAGCAATAATGATAGTTGGTAAATATTGTGAAACTTGCATACAAAACATAAAATAGATGAAATTTGAATGCCTGTATATTAAATTTTAAAAGAAACATAAGGACAATTTGAATGGAATACTTTTATTATTTAATCTTCTAATTGTCTGTGCTTTTACGTACTGTGTAACTGTTATTACTAGAGGGTGCATTTTTATTTCCAAGCGTAGCATGCCCTATTTTTTTTTATTTATTTACAGCTTGTATAAGGTTTTCACACGAATTCCCAAATAATAAGCCTACTGTTCTGTTTTTACTAATACATGGGCTTATATACAGTAAGTACAGATACTAAGTTAGGTAATTTTATTAATTGATGTTTGTTTTATAATTTTAATGTTTTGTAGTGTGCTAAATGGTTGTTAAGATAAAATATGTTTCTCTTGGTGTTACTTATTTGATAAATATTTATTACTTCAGTAAGAATAAGGCAAAATAAAAGTATAGACTAAAGTACAATATGCCAAGATAACTTATATTTTAAGAAAGGATAAACCTATAATTTTTGAAATTTTCTAATCATTCTGAAGTGACATCAAAAGTAACCACTTTAAAAAAATTTTATATTCATTACATTATTTTATGATTGTTAGTTATTAAAACTTTGTAATGCATTGTGTATTTTAAATAAATTTGTATGTAAATTTTTTTTTTTTAAAGTACTCAGAATGCAAAGGGTTATTAAATGGCTCTTCTTTGAATCTTTTTAAAGTTTCTGTGTTAAAAATATAGATTTTAAGGCAAATTATGCTTCCCCTAATCATGTGAGAAATAATAATTAAAGCTGTTAGATTGTCATAATCATATTGAAATTATATTATTTAATCATATTAATTGTAATATTTAATCATGTTAAATTAATTTACATATAGTGACAAATAACTATAATTTTACTTATTTGTATGAAGTAGGCTTTATATGAGTGTTCTGAATAGAGGATCAAATTAATTTTATCCGTGTTTTGTATCAATCTTTAATATTTACAAAGAATGAAAGGTGAACATAGTGAAATTGAATTATACCAATTACTCGATATTTGTAATCTCAATGAGAAAAATTTTTACTATCTTTGAATAATATATTTTGTTAACATATAGCTATTTATCTAACTATTCACATGAATTTGGAATGCATATATATATATATATATACATATGTTTGAAAAATTCTTTGAAATAGAAAATTATCATGAGTTCCTAGACCTTTTTTAAAAATATGTGATACTATTATATAAGAATCAAGTTAATTACTCTAACAATCAGCACACTTATTTTTTCTCGTCATGAATATTATAAGACAACAAATCATGTATTTTCTAAAAATTCTATAAAAATTTAATATCATTATCAAATGTTAATTTCATAATTAACATTATTAATTGATATACATAATTAATTCATATACTATTCAATTCCATTTATTATTACTAAGTTTCTGTTTTTCTCCTATTTTTATTTTTTTTTCCCCTGTAAATGGCTTATATATATACATCTCATAACTAAAGATAGACTTCCTCCTGGATTATTTTCAATAGCTGGGAGCACTAGCACAGAGAAACTTTGTAAATAGCTAGTCTAATCACTATCTGTCGTTGAAATTTAGCGCCATCTGGCAATGATTTAATGAACTATTCTATCCAAAGCCGAAAATCTCGCAGCCAGTTGTAAAGTGATAGGTGTGCAACATTTGGCAACTTTTCGCTTTTTACAACCGGCTGAGGCGTCAAAAGTTTCGCCCTGCGCATGCGCAGTTGCTCAGCCGGTTGGACGTACAGACACAAGTATGCTTTTGTTTAAACAACGCCATGCCAAGCTCACTCCGCCCAGTTACCAATAGACAGGGTTAGTCCTACGTCATCAACGACGTCACTAGCTCTCCTCGTTCCAAACTTTGTTCTGAACGGAGCAAACACTATGGCGTTTCTCATGTAGTTAAGGTCAACTATATATTTGAATATATTAAAATAGAGTCGAATTTAACCACTGAAATGGCAAGAAAAAGTGTAATTAAACTCTTCCATATCGTAAAGTTTTTCTCTGATGAACCTAAATTGATTGAAAGAGGAGAGAATGCTGTAGAAGCTAACTTTCTGTATATATGATTGGGAGAATTTGTATTTAATATTTACCATATAAATTCTATTTATAATCTCGATATCGGAAATTTGTGAATTTTATTATTTGGAAAATGTTATTTCTAATTTATGTTTAATTTTTCTTAAAATATGTATATTATATTAAATCAATTTTTTTTATAACATTGAGACAATTTATTAATTGTAAATAATTATGAAAACTTTAAAACAAATTAAAAAGTTATGTAAGGAGCATGATTATAGTTAGATAAATTAGTGAAAATTATAAAACATTTAAGATACACGTTTTTAAAATAGCTCAAATTTATTGGTAAATTTACTAAAATTAAAAAAAAATTATATAAAAATTAAACAAAAGTTTGAGAGTTGACAGGTCTTAAAATATATTTACAACCAATTAAACTGCAGTTATTATGAAATTAAAAATAAATTTGGATAATGGTGACTTGAATGTTACGTTCAACATAAGCACTGTAACAAATAAAATATTACTATGAAGGTAATTTAAAAAATTTTGATTTAGACTGTCAAATGCAAATTTTATTTTATAAAAAGTGATAACAGTAACATTTGCCAAATATAAAAGCTGTATAACTAAATATATATGCATACATTATTTAAAAAAGAGTGAAGTTTCTAAATAAAAAAATTTCAATTTGAATTATATTTATTTGAAATTAATATTATTAAATAAGTAAAATTTAAACGCCTATCTGAATACATAGATTAATAAATATGAATGTTAAATAAAAGTTTATGTATGGGATAAGTATGTTTTAAAGAATTCTAAAATAATTCATGTTTCACTTTCTTATCGAATAAAATAGGAATCTGAGATTTTAAGAAAAATTGATGATAAATGAGCTTATTGATGGCTCCCTATCTTGTCGTCTAAACAAAATATAGAACTTGAAATTAAAACAAAAATATAGGAAATTTAAAGCTTTCTAATGCTCTTCTTTAATTAAAAATCTTAATTAAATAAAATAAATTCTCATAAATTCTTAAATTTGCTTTAATTTAGCTATTCTAGATAGTAAAATTCTGGAAACTAAACATAGTATTGACCCTGCACTATCATACACTGCACTATCATAACACTACACATTAACATAGCACTACACTAGTTACGTTAAGAAATTATCTAATATTAATTATCTAGTAATAAGGTATCTGAATTTTCTCAAAAAATTAATGCATAAAACTACTGTTAAAAACTAATTAATGATGATGTTGGCAAATATAAACAAGAAAAAATGTCAAGTCAAAATAAATCTGAGTTTAAACTAAAACTCTGTGCAGATTTAACCAAATGTATGCGCATTAAATAAGTTAGTTACATAATTTATTCCTATTTAGTAGTTAAAAACTAAAGCCTATGAGAATTAGCAGCAATAATCAGAAAATTTTAAGCAAACAAAGTTTACAATAACTACAAATTTAATCATCAGACATAATTAAAAAAACAGACATTAGTATTGATAAATATAATCTAATTATAGATTAAAAATTAATTTTTGAACATTGTAAAACAATGCATGCCTTTCCAAAACTAAAGAAAAAATTTAGATGTAGGTATAGAATAAGTAACAAATTCTAAATAAAATAAGACATTATTATAAACATGAAACAAGAGTTAAAAATATTGACGCTTAAAGCATTTAATGCACTTAACTCGTAAAATCTACTGATACCCCGTATAAAGAAAACTACTTAAATTAGGAATAAGTTCCTTAGAAGCGCTATATAAATTTATTTATTTCAATAATAAATTAAAAATCTTGCCGTCTTAAATTCACATAGGAAATGCCATATAAATGGTTCGTTCGAAAAAATGTTTGGAACGAGTTTGAAAGGAGGCGGGGTTTGACGTCATGAAATACGTCATCACTGTCCCTGTCTATTCCTAAATTGACCAAATATCGAAAATACGTCGTGGAACGGGTTGTTTTGCGTTTGTGAGTTTTTTTTTTTTTCTTCGAGTGACTGCACTTCGTAAACCACAACAGATTCCGTAGATAACACGTCAGTCGCTTCTCATATCCCGCCCAAAATTCAGCTCTCGTCAGTCGGACAAAACTTGGCGTGAGAATACCCTTAGCGCTCTCCAATTTCTGATGCTGCAGGGCCACAGATTTGTAGGGTTAACGCAATAGAATCAAAGAATCGCAGTCGCTTAGACAGTTCCAGTTTTTTTCTTTTTCGTTGCCACCAGGTTTGTTTAAATAAACTTCCTTTGATTTATTGTAAATATATGATGAGATCTAATTCATTACTTTTTCTAAGTTGGCAACAGCTTTCGTCACTTCCGAATATTTATTGTTTTCATGTTAAATATTTTCACATGCTGAATTAAAGATAAATAATTCTGAACAGAATTACAGGTGATCTTCGCTTCTATGTCACGTTGTATTATTACTCTATATGATCCAATATTCCTAATTATTTTTATTTTTTCGAGATTATTGAATTCCCTAATGAACAACATTGCTATGTAAGTATTAATTTATAGAATTGTAAAGGGATTTTATTTGCTTTAGATTTAATGCAATTAAAAAGCACAATTTTATGCATGATAAATTTTATTATGATGTTCTACTTGCATTAGAATGTTTCTTATTTTATTTTTTGATGGTGTTTTATTTTTAAAGAGTTATCACACTAAGAGAGATGTAGGATTATATACTATTCCCCTTTATTTTTAATCGCAATCCTGTATATCTGTAAACAATATATAATGTGACTATGAAAATAGCATTAGGATTTTATCCCTCAGCCCTGTGGCAGAATTTTTTCTGGCTTTCTGCGACAAACCTAACTAGAACCAATATCTTTCTGCAAGATAGTTATAAATATATCTTTCTGCAAGATAGTTATAAATATATCTTTCTGCAAAATATTTTTATCGTTATAAATATATGTGTAATGAATTTATAATAATAGATACACTTCGTGTTTATAAAAAAAGCCTACATGCATAGAATAAAACTGTGTAGATTTTATTTTCTTAATTTCATAATATAAGTTTAAATTTCTTAATAAGTTTAAATTATTTAAGTTTAAATTTGCATAATCTTTGGTAATAAAGAAAAATTATAAATGTATAGATCTGCAGACAAAAATGCTTACTAGAGCATAAATTAAAATTACCCAGAACCTGTAATAAGATGGAACTTATAAAAATAGCTAAGAATGGACAAAAAGATTAAATTTATAAAACAAGATAACTGAATTTGAAGTATCATTTTAAAACAGTATGATTTAACAGTTTCATTATAGTAGTTATATCAGGTACAGAAACAAATCAGGTGAAAAAATCAATATTGAAGTTGAGTAATCAAAATAATAAAATAGGATTGACTATATCCGAATTCTAAAAGCAAAAAAATTAACGCAATCTTTGTTTCAATTTTTTCTATATGAAAACAATTACAAATTAATTAGATTCCATTAATATTGTGCTGACTTATTGAAAGATTTTTTTTATTTTAAAAAAAGGAGGTAAATTAAACTTTTTTCGTGATCAGATTAAGTTCAGAACGAAAAAAATACACAGCGCTTGTGATTTGTAACAGAAGTCGCACTGTATTGTGTACATATATAGCATTGATTTCCCACGAAGTACGCAGACGCGGTTTACGCCTTAATACGCTCAAGTCTATTCAACATTTCGAAACGAAATTGTCTTCATCAGTACTGAAACATCGGTATTAGAGCCATACTCATTGGATGCGATTTTTTTCGAATGCGTATGGAAACCTGTTTGATTCGTCTGTAAATATTTTCCACCAATCTGGTTTTCATTCGCATGCCAAAAAATCGTAGATAGTGAGATATTTATCAGGCTTTATTTCATTTATCGTCAGATTGCGAGTGTATTTTTATATCGACGACTTAATTCAAAGGATATAGGCATTTTATCTTTAAAAAATATATATATAATTATTTTTTACCTTTGACTGCTTCTAAAATTTCTTGATTTGTTGGAGATGCTGTTTCATCCTTACTATCGACATCGCTACTAGTAAGAATATTTGGTTCGAATCTAGAACGTTTTTTTTTTTAATTTTTTAATATTAGTAGCGGGGGAAGCTTCTCTTCTTTTTTCCTGTCGCTTTCCAGAAAAAATATCTCTGACATCGCTAGATGTTGTCGACTTCCATCTTATTTGTTCTTCGGAATGCCGTCTTGAAAAATGAGTTTTCAAATTTTTTTAAATTATTATTGCTTCACAAGAGCAACAAATAACCTTTTCGCTAGACATGATTTTTTTAAAAAAAAGATAAAAGAATCTTTTTGCGCATGAAATTTTCCACATAAGTGCAAAAAGAAAACTCGAAGCAAATTATTCCGCCAGCGATATAGGCCGAAGTTGGCAAATTTCCAAAAATAGCTTAATACAGGGGAAAAAATTTCTCCCCTTTTTATCCAGTAACTGTTTGTGTTGGAGATTAACGGAAGATCACGAGCGCTTTCCCCTTCCGCGGTACGCTAGAAAAACAATTATTTGAAAACTATTCAGTAAGAAAAAAAATTTGCAGAACCATTATTGCTTCTGCAGAAGTTTCTGTGTAAAAATTATTTTTTTGTAAAACAGCTTCTGTTTCTGCAGAATCTTTTTTGAGAACTTTTATTTCTGCCAAACCAAAAAAATTTTTTTTCCCAGATAAAAAAAATCTTTCTGCAAGAACTCTGTCGCTTTCTGCGACAATGTCGCCGTGTCGCCCTGTTTCTGCCACGGGGTCCCTCAGTATCTTTTAATAATTTAATGGTAATATTTTTTTTATTTTTTATATTACCCTTTATCGGTATTATACTTATTCGATATACAGAAGAGGTTTGATGCTGGTAAAGAAAATAATTTCACGTTGGGTCAAAATATACTTCTATTAGTTTTCTCATGTTATTTTAAGGGGATGGGAAATATCCCCATTTTAAGCTTCCTTGTTTTAGTTATACTTATTCATCTATTTAAAACTTGGAAAATCTTTGATTCTCGATACGAATCTGATTGAAATCTTCGATTGATTTTTGGTAATCACCATCTCCTTCACTTCTGGTTTTCTTCACATCTTTGCCCGTAACACTATTATTTTTACAAGTTGCTGTGATTATAGACCGAGTTATATATATATATATTTTTTTTTATAGCCTGAAAAATAAAGTATCAAATATAAGGGCACCATCACCGCCACCTCAAGAAAATGGACATAATTCAAATGGACAGGTAAATATTTTATTAATTGTTAGAATAATTTTCTTATGAACACTGTATTTAATTACAATTATAATAATTTGGTCAATTGTTAAATTAATTCTATTGAACCAAGTCATTAATCATAAATCAGTTTCTTCAAATTAAAAATGAAATTTATACCTGTAGTATCTGATTCAATTTATTTAAGACAAAATTAGCTTGTAATATTAGAATTTGATTTATTTATTAGATGAATGTGGTCCATTTACATCAAATTATTTACCAATTTATAAGTAATGAAAGTTAAAATGTTTTGGGAAGAGGGTCATGTCAAAAAATTTTCAACAAATGTCATAACAGTGACAATCTTGTCATCTAATATATTATAAACCTTTTCTTTCCTGTCTACTATTTGTGATTTTAAAGTAATATTAAATTTCTGTTAATCTTTACAGAATATATATAAAATATTCTGTTTGAATCAAAGTTTACGCATTTTATGCGAATGACTCTAGTTTCCACTTTTTGACTGGTAGTTCTTTGAAATTTAAATTTTTTCTTATACTTGCATTAGAATTATCACGTTTTAATTATGCAAGCCTGTGGGTTACCTAGTTATTCATAACCTCAAGTAACTCAATACCTGTGATCTGATGTATATTTTGTTCATTGATATAAAATTAAACTATTTTTGTATCAATATGTATAATAAAAATAAGTTATAAATTGTGTACCATCATCTTGGGGTACTTAAGCCATCAGGGCATTTTAAGCCTCTTTTTCAGGATAATTTTCAGGTGCTAACTTTTGCAACAATTACTTTAAATTTTACTCTTGATAAGCTCCATAGCAAAATTTTCTGAGCCAGTTTGCAGTACCAACTTCATCAAAATGACTTATTAACGAATGTGATTATTAAAAGCTTTGTTCTTACTATTTATCATGCTGCATTGAATTATAAACTAAGTCATGGGATTGCACACATCCCAAATTAGAACAATAATTAGAAAATAAATAATAATTTGTTTGATTTATTTTTTAATTTTTAAAATTCTTTTAGCAACTAAAGGAAGTACTTCAATCAAATTATCCACACATAAATTTAAAAAATTTTAAAGGAAGAGGAGAAATAAAAACTCTTAGAGTAGAAATAGACAAGTAAAAGTGTACATATATATGTAACCGTGAATTACCAGAATCAAGATTACCAGAATGATGTCGACTTTCACCAATGAATCATATAGCCGCTTTGGTGAATTTCCAAAGTGTTTGTTGTATCCAATCTGATATTAATTTATTCAATGATATTATTATATTTATTCAATATTTTAATATCTGCTGAGGATAAAATAAGAGAAGCATCAGTGTTTGAAGGACCAGGGTTGCAAAAAACCCGAGTTTTTCCAGAAAAACCCAACCCGGGCAGGTTTTTCTGGGTTTTATTGGGCTTTTCTGGGTTTTTCATATTTTATTGTTTTTTTCTTTCAAAAGAGAGGGCAGGGGTAAGTACCTTATTTTAAAAAAGCTTATATTAATAATTAAGTTTAGTTTAATGAATTGATTTAACATATAGGCAATTAAAGTGTAATTAATAGAAATAAATTGGTGCAAAAGTCTGAAAAAAGTTCCTTCTGACATCAAGATACAAAATGCTATATTTACTCATTGCTGTTATATTTGCTGTTAAATGTTATATTTACTCGTATAGCTGTAATAATATATATGAGTAAATATATAAATATTTCCTCCTAGCATGTTTAACGCTGATGTAATAAAAAAATTCAGAGCATCACAGTGGTGGAAATTGGTTGAAATGCGTATTAATGACAGAGATATGACAGATTTTTGCAACTTTATGGTTGCTCTAAGCAATTGTCCAGCTAGCTCTCCATCATTGGAACGAGTGTTTTCTACTTGTGGACTGGTTTGGTCAAAATTGAGAAATAGACTGGGTGTACAAAAGGCATCAAAATTAGTTAAAATACATAGACATTTAAGATTGAAGAATTCTAACACTGATAACCTGATTGATTTATAATGTATTTCCTCTGTCTGCGTTTATTTTGAGTTAAAAACCTAATGAAATAACTTTTATTGTAGTATGATTTATACTAAAATTATTCTGTTTTTTATATGAAACCTATACATTTTTCTTCAATAATTTTTCAAATAATTTTTTTTCTTCAGATTGTTGTTAGTATTTTCACCATAGATTCAGTTTTTTAGGCTAGACTACATATATATTTCAATAGAATAGCTCTTTAATATAACAGAGGATAAAAAAGAGAAGTCAACTTTAGTAAAACCCACTCTAGGGTGGGTTTTTCTGGGTAGGTGAGTTTTTTGCAACCCTGAGTTAAATGCATACAGGGCAGTGGCATTCAATAGCAAGCACGTAGGTATAACTTTTCCACGGGGGGTGTTCAGAAATTCAAAATCGTAGTGTGGTTGAAATAATGGTTGTCTAATACTTACGTTTTATAGATTTTTAAACGAAAATTGGTTGCATTTTAATAATCAAAACATAGCAATGTATTAATAAATTTAAAACTAAATCAGTATCAATAACAAAATAGAACAACGAAACAAACAAACAAAATAGAACAAAATGTTTTTTTTTAGCACGGGCTGATGTATACACTTTATATTGCTATCTGGAAACTGTCTGAACATGTAATGTAAATTTTTTCGTGCAATTGTTCACGCAATTATATGAGACTAATCCTAACACAATCAGACTAATAGTTTAGTTATTTTGTACCTGCTCTTATTTAAATATCTTACATTGCTATACAAATAAGTGAGGTACTGTTTCCTATGTATTTTTTTCTGGTTTAATCAAATGAGACAAAAACGCGAATCAAAAAAACTGATATTTCAAAAGGTGAAATGATAGTACAGAGAAGAGTTGGGGAATTTTCAGGTATATAATTGCATTTTTAAGAAAGAAACACCTTTTTTTGCTAAAATTATTGGACTATTAAGTCAGAGCGAAGAAAATGTATAGGAACCTTAATGCTATAGGGAAAAAAATAGCGTGCAAGATCAGTGTATGAGAAAGAAAATATATGTTTAAAAGTAAGCCAGAACTGTGTTCAATATGAAAAAGAGACTATTGAACTTTTTTTTATATAATGGTGGATAAAATCTGCAGCACATACTTAGAAAATTAATTTACAGAACAAAAATTTTAACACATCAGTTTTAAAACTTTTTTCAGTAGATATTAATAAGACTAATTGAATGTCGAACATGTTACCTAAATGCATGCTCTTAAATCTTAATGGTAAAAATTATGAAAAATCTGTATTTTAGATATAAGGGTAAATGTGTCCATGATGTGTAGCGTTTCTAAAAAGTGCTTAAAGGTGCTTATTTTCGTTATTTAAAAGCCCATAAAGGTGCTTTTTTCATTGGGTGTTTTTAAAAGGTGCTTAATTTTCCCCTTTCGAAAATGAGATTTTTTTTCATTACATGCCGATTTTCGCCACGTATTGTGGAAAAGCGTGCTTTTCACAGTGTTCTGTTCAACGTTTTCAGAACCTGTACATAGTGTATGAAAGCGCCTATCATTTTACATGTTAGATGAAATGCTTGCGAGTCCACACGTGCGTCTACTGACATGAGTTCGGTGAGATTCCTGTATTCGAATGTGCAACTCCGCTGCGTTTTGCAAGATATTCTCAATTTCAGGATTCATTTTCCACCCTCTGATATTGAACCGTAAAACCTCTTGATCTTTTTATAATATCTAATATGATAAAGAAAAAGAGTTCTGGGTCAGAAGCTAATTATTTTCTCATGATCATCTGAAGTCTAAAAATGTAGTTAGGGCTTAAAAATATTTTTTGAGTGCTTGAAGATTTGGCTATGCACCCTTGTGTCGGTATTGTGTCAGTTTTGTTATTACTACAAGAATATATAAAACTTTTCCCAACTTCATTACATCAATTTGACCTTGTGTTCAGCCGTAGTTGAATAATCGAACAATCACTTATGGGGAGAGAACTTTTCTTAGTTGTTATTTGTTAATCTGTTACGCATGCGCTCTGAAACTCTTGCTAACTCGAATATTTTTGCCTGCTCACCAGTCAGTTGAATTAGCGATTTCACGACAGCATGTTTTTACTCTGGCTTTAAGAGTTTCAGAGCGCAGAGCCTTTTTCCCAAATACTTTGGAAGTTTTAAGTATGTTCTTATTAAGTTTTTATTTTAAAGTTTTTAATAAAAAGTTTATTTTTGCAATTTAGTTTTATTTTGCTATTCGATGTCTCATATTAGTTTTAATTCATGTTAGTATTCCCGCACATCTGGTTCGTCGAGCCGGAACCATCGAAATTAAAATTTTAGTTAGGGCTTTGAATTACTTTTCATGAGCTTTCAGTATGCCAAAATTATTAGAAGAGCTACTTAAGCTGAAAAGAGTAGTTAAAAGTAAAGTTACTAGGGTAACTAATTCTATCTCTGACTTGTTGCAAGATACTGAACTTAACCTTGAACATTCATATATTTGTTTACGTCAAATAAGTGAATTCAATTTGGAAGTTTCGAATCTTTTCAAAGACATCTTAGTTGCTTGCGATGAAGAAAATTATTCAGATTACGAAACTGAGCTTTTCGACTTACTGAATAAATTGGATGGTTTTGAATTGTCTTTAAAGAAACGAAATAGTAATTTGACCGAAAATAGTAATTTGACGAACGCACAATCTCAAACTTCGGTTGTAGCTGAAACTCCAAAGGCTTACATCAATCTTCCAAAGCTGGACTTACCTACTTTCTCAGGTGATTTATTTTCTTGGATATCATTTCGTGATTTATTTTCCGCCACTGTACGCAATAATGAGTTATTATCAAATTCTCAAAAATTGCAATATCTAAAATTATCAGTTAAGGGCGAAGCACTATCGTTAATCAACTCTATTCAAGTTGACTTTGACACAAACTTTGAAAAAGTGTGGAAAGCACGTACTAATAGGTATCACAGTGAAGTCACAGAAGTTTATTGCCATTTGGATAAGTTATTCACGCAACCTAGTTTGCAAATTGAATCCGCTAAAGGTTTAAGGAAACTTTTGGATTTATCAAATGAATGCTTAGACAATTTACGAATTTTAAACCAACCTGTTGATAATTGGGATTCAATCTTGGTTTATTCATTAAGAAGGAAAATTGATAACGTTTCATTAAAGGAATGGGAATTATCACAGACGAAAGGAAAGATGCCGACTTTTGAAGAATTTCGGTCTTTCTTAGAAATGAGGGCACACGCTCTTGAATCGACAAACATGTTATTTCAAAAACCGAAGTTGAGAGTTGAAAAAGCGAAGATTTTCAAAACTCAAATTTTGCCAAGCGAATTGGAATGTTGCGTATTCTGCGATGATTCGCATAGTATCTTTAGATGTGAAAAGTTTCTTGCTAAATCAGTTCAAGAAGGAAAGACTTCGTTTTTAAAAGAAAACTTTGTTTTAATTGTTTGAAATTCGGACATATTGTAGCGAATTGCAAAAGCAAACACTGCAACTTTTGCTTAGGAAAGCATCATAGTTTGTTGCATGAAGAAGTTGAAGATTCGAACTTAGCGTCTGTTGAAAATTCTGAAACAAAATCTTCTGCTCATTATTCATCAGGCGAGAAATTTGATTGTAGCATCCTTCCAACTGCCATAGTTAGGATTTTTGATTCTTCTGGATTTGGTGTTGATTGCCGAGCACTTATAGACTCTGGATCTGAATCGAGTTTTATCAGTCAAGACTTGGTTCAACGTTTGCGTTTAAAAGAGATGAAAACAAACATATGTTTGTCAGGTTTATCAGCGAAACCCATGACCAAAGTTAAAAACTTTATAAATGTTACAATTGGCTCGAGACTGGATCCGAACTTTTGTTTAAATATATCCACGTTAGTTCTTTCGAAGGTAACAAGTAGTTTGCCGCAACACAAGCTTGACTTTAACGAGTTTACCTACTTTAAAGGATTTCAACTTGCTGATCCAAATTTCTATCAGCCAAACAAGATAGACGTGCTATTAGGAGCAGATGCAATTCCTAATGTTTTTCTTGGTGAAAAACATAAACCAGCTAAGGTTGATATTGCTGCCTTCCGAACTGTATTCGGATGGGTGGTCACAGGAAAAATGAGTTTTGCTTCTACAAGGAAAGTGAGAAATTTGCACGTTGCTTGCTTTGATATCGACAAGAATTTGCAAACCTTTTGGGAGCTTGACCATATTCCATGAAAGAAAATTCTTAGTGAATCTGAAAAGTATTGCGAAGAAATCTTCCAAGAAACTACGACTAGAAATGGAGAAGGAAGATTTGTTGTTCGATTACCATTTAAAGGATCAAGTCCTAAATTGGGAGCCTCTAGAGAGTTTGCCATTCAACGTTTGAAACGCATAGGGAGAAATTTGAAATACAACCCTGATCTAGACAGAGCATACAAAACTTTCATGTGGGAGTATATGTCCTTAGGGCATATGGAATTGATACCTCCAGAAGAACTATTAAAACCTATTCACGAGACCTTTTATTTGCCACATCATGCTGTTACGAAGTTTGAAGCTAGCGCTACAAAATTCCGAGTGGTTTTCGGCTAAGTCTTCAAACGGAATATCTTTAAACGATAAACTACTGGTCGGCCCTGTAGTGCAGAATACTCTTGCCGACATACTTCTTAGATTTCGCATCCACCAAGTAGCTATTGTGGCAGACATCGTAAAAATGTACAGACAATTCAATGTCGAAGATATGGATAGGGACTATCAAAGAATTGTTTGGAGGGATTCATCGTCAGATCCAATTCAAGACTGGAGGTTACGAACCGTAACATACGGTACAGCCTCAGCTTCATATCAAGCTACAAGATGTTTGAAGCAACTTGCCCTCGACGCAGCAAAGGACTTTCCATGTGCTGCTTTAATTGTTCAACGAGATTTCTATGTCGATGATTTAATGAGTGGTGCGGATAGTGAAGCTGAAGCGTTTCAGCTTGCACAAGAAATTATATCTCTTTTGAAAAGGGGTTGCTTAGAACTGAAGAGGTGGTCATCAAATTCACCAAAGATAATTCAAGCAATAGACCCTCCAATCGAAGACATAAGCCCACCTCGTCGTATTGATATTGATGACTCAATAAAGACGCTTGGTCTTCAATGGCAACCATCTTCTGATTGCTTTTCATTCAACGTGATTGAACATTTATCTGCATCAGTTACGAAACGACAACTCTTATCTGAACTATCTAAAATTTTTCATCATTACTTTTAGCTCGTACAATACAAGTTCTGGAATCTCTTTCCTTGAAATTGCCAATCATTCACTGCTGGACAGATTCCAAGATTATCTTAGCTTGGATAAATAGTGATCCTAGCCGATGGAAAACGTTTGTCGCCAATAGGGTAAGCAAGATCCAAGATATAATTCCCCAAGCACAATGGCATCACATCAAAGGCGATCACAATCCTGCAGATTGTGCTACCAGGGGAATCAATCCTATTGACTTGAACTATCATCATCTGTGGTGGACAGGTCCAGATTCATCCAATATCGACCCAAGTTCTTAAGTTAATGATTTGACTGAGGAAACACTAAGTGAAGTAAAACCGGTGAAAATTCATCACACTATCCAACCAGAGAATACAAACATCTTTCCGTTTGCCAAATACTCAAGTTTGTCTAAGCTGAAGAGAGTATTAGCATACTGCAAACGTTTTGCTTCTAATGCTCACCCTGGTAGTTCAAGAAAATATGGCTTTTTAACAGCTCAGGAATTAGAATCAGCCTTGATTCACCTCATTCGTCAAGCGCAGAAAGATGAATTTCAAGATGAAATTGCAACCTTGGTTAAACATAAAAATCTTAGTTGCAGATCAAAAATAGCCCCTCTAAATCCTTTCTTAGACGAGAAAGGAATTCTTCGAGTAGGAGGCAGACTACGTCACAGCAAGCTATTAGAGACTGAAAAGCATCCAATTTTACTTCCCAAACACCACAAGTTAACAGATTTGATACTGTCTGATATTCATCTCAGGTACTTTCATGCAGGTCCCCAACTGATGCTTTCAGTGCTAATTCGAAAGTATTGGATAATTGCAGCTCGGGATGTTGCAAGACATCACGTTCGGAAATGTGTCATTTGTTGCCGACATAAAGCTCAAACCATGGAACAACTTATGGGAGATCTACCTAGAGATAGAATACCATGTAAGGCCTTTCTAAAATGTGGCATTGACTATGCTGGTCCATTTTCACTAAAAGCTTCGAAAGGAAGAGGTAGATCCACCTACAAAGGGTACATCGCACTCTTCGTGTGCTTTGTAACAAGAGCTATTCACCTGGAGCTAGTGGGTGATATGACTTCAGAGACATTCATTGCTGCTCTAAAGAGATTTATTGGTAGACGTGGGCAGTGTACTGATCTCTATAGTGACTGCGGTACTAATTTTGCAGGTGCATCCAAAATGCTGGAAGAGGATTGCAACTGGAGGTCTATAACCCACACAGATAAAGTATCCCATCATCTAGCAGACAATAACATAAGTTGGCATTTCAACACTCCGTCAGCGCCTCACATGGGTGGCATCTGGGAATCAGGTGTCAAATCCGTGAAATACCACCTACACCGCATTCTGGGACACACCATACTTTCTTATGAAGAGTTTTACACGCTTCTAGTGCAAATTGAAGCGTGCTTGAACTCAAGACCCATTACACCAATTTCAAGTGATCCCAACGATTTAGCTCCTTTGACTCCTGGTCATTTTCTAACAGGACAATCCTTAACATCAGTGCCAGAGAGGGATTATACATCTCTTCCTAACAACCGGCTATCCAGATGGAATCTATTGCAAAAACTGATACAAACATTTTGGGATCGGTGGAAATCCGAATATCTATCTCGGCTGCAAAATCGTCCAAAATGGTATGCCAACCGACAAAACTTAAAAGTAGGTGATTTAGTGATCATAAAAAATGACAATTTACCACCACTACAATGGAGCTTAGGAAGAGTTATTGAGACATTTCCAGGTAGTGACGATAAGATACGAGTTGTATCTTTAAAAACTGTCAATGGTATAATTAAAAGACCTATTGTAAAATTATGTCTATTGCCTCTTGACTCAATTTAGTTTCATTTCGTTATTCGATGGCTCATATTAGTTTTAATTCATGTTAGTATTCCCCCACACCTTGTCAAAGGATTTTTTCCTTGTTTTGTGAAACATGAAACATTTGCAACAATCGGAAATTAAACAACAACAAAAAAATATATATATAACAAACAAAAACAATTACTTAAAAAGTGATTAAATTTTTTTTGGAAAAAGAGTTAGCTCAGCACCAAAGTCCAAATTTTATAAAATAATGCAGCTGTTATTTATGCTATAAAATGCAAAATTCTTATCAAATGAAAAGTAATTATCTAAACAGTTGCTGATTATCATGTAATTTTTAAATCTAAAATAGCAATTTTTGTATATTAAGGATTTACTATATATTTCTACTTCACAGTTATTGATATGATCCACAGGGCTGTAGCTAGATTAGATTATAATATGAACATAGTGGTTCCAATTGTCAAAGTTTATTTTCTTTTCTAAATAATTTAAAAAGATATGTTACTGATATATTTGCTATAAAACACGTAACAGTATTTATTAAAAGAAATAGAATGTTCATGTATGTTCTCAGTAGTTTTAACTTGCTAAACCAGACAGTTTCTTAAGTAATAATTGTCACTTATGTGAACTGAAGAAAAATATAATTTCTAGCTTCATTTTTTCAATTGGTAATTTTACTTTTTACTAAATGTTAAGTATCAATGTAATCATTTATATAATAATAAATTGGTACACAATTTTATGTGAACACATTGTTATTCTTTATGTTAATTGTCTGGAATTTATTATTAAACGATTGATGGTAAAATTTCCTGCATGGAAGCTCAGCTTTTTTGCCTTTTGGTCAATCTCATCTCTGCGTTATGTTTATATATATTGATTTATAAATTTACCTAACTTTTGTCCAAAATAAAACATTTGTGTATTAATATGTTGTCAGTTGGTCTGGTTTTATGACTTCATAGTTACATTTTTATCTTGTAATTTCTAATTAATAAATCATTGATATTACTTTTCATTGTGCCTCTGATTTTTGAAATCTTCATACATAAAAAATTATTTTTTCTCCTTTTAATTCATTTGAACAAATGATAATTAAAAAGTGCACATACAAAGTGAAATAAGTAAAATAATTTTTTTTTTCCTAATCTTATGTAATAAAAATCAATGACAAAAGATTGGTAAGATAAATCCTTGTTTAATCACTACTATAGAATTTTTTAATGTTTTAACTATTCTTTTGTGAAAAAAAGAGATATAATAAACTTATTTGATTCTTTTCTTGTAAAATTCCAAAATTCTGATTTTTTTTTCCTTTAGTTTTTTGGTTATTTTCTGTACATAAATGCAGCTGTAATAAAGTTTATACAATGATATAATACAATAATTTAATTTATAAATATGATTTTAATTAATCTTTATTGGCTCAAATTAAAAATTTTATGAGTTGGTCAGTTTTTAATAGTGAGATTTGCCTCATCTTGTTATGTGTAAACAATTACAATTTAGTAGATATATTATCTCCTCAGCCATTTTAAAACCATGGACCGGTCTATGTTTGATAATTTTTCTGCGGCCCACTGCCTGATTGTTTGTATTTTAGATGGTTATGATTTAATAATTTTAATGTTATTATATTTAGACATTTCTTCAAAATGAAATACAGTTGCATTCGTGGTATTGATGATGTGTCCCAGTTAACCTCTTACCCATAGAAAGCGGGGTTGGGTTTTTGACATGACAGTGGTAAAAACCGTCAAAAACCTACTGTTTTCTTTAATTTATGGCATATAGCGGACAATATATTATTTTCACATATATGCCTTTATAAATGAATGTTGTAAATGATTGCTATTTATTTTGCAACTATATACATGTATTCTTATAGAAGGATATACATTCATACAGAAATAGTGTAATATACTTATTGAAAATAGTGATACTTACTTTTATCATTATAGCTTGATTTGCAAAGGATTCAAAATTTTGCACTTCTTAATTGTTAGAAATAAACAAACAAAAAAGCTTGGAACTATTAATAAATTCAAGAACTAAAAAGAAGGATTTAAAATTTGGCGTTTCTTAAATATTAGAAATAAGCTAAGCAAACTTTAAACTAAACTTCTTCCGCATTTTTCATTGCCCAGTCGATTTCTGAGTTTAGTATGGATGAGTCCAAAATTCGAGAAGATTCTTTCAATGGATGCAGAACTGGATGGGCAAAACATAAGCACTTGAATTAATTTACAAAATTCACTTTTACTGCTACCCTTTGCTGCAGGAGACTCACATTTAGAAATACCTTTCCACCAGACATAAGCATTTAAATTTGGATTAGCAGCCTTGAAGTATGAAGAAGGGAATTATCAGGGGTAAGCATCCAGGAATTCTTGAGTTAGCCCAGTTACGAGCATCTTCAGCTTGCTCAGTTGAAAGATCTTTTCCTTTGTAAACTGGATGCATGAGATACGCTAAATAGTGAAATGGCTTTAAAGCTTGACTCATTCTTCCTTTGATGACTCTGCAATAGGGTTCAAGAGACTCTTCCATAAGTAGGCTAATACAAAATTTTCAAGAGTCTGCTAACATTGCAGTGTCCTTTTTGAGAGAATCTAATCCTGAGCTTAAAGACTTCAACTGTGTCAGCAAATACTTGGACTGTTTGTATAGGTTGAAATCGTTTATGATCTGAGCAATATCGGTTGGTATCTCAGCCTCATGTTCTTCAACAATCATCTGGAAATAGGGACGGTTCCTCAGGAAAGAGTCAACACATTGCGACTGACTATTCCATCTCGTAGCACCTGGAAAATGAGGCCTGACAGAATCCGCAAAATCTCTCAATAACCTGCTGGAACATGGTGATTTTTGAAAAACTTCTGTACTCTAGCAATTTTTTTCATCAAACTGTCAGGAGTAACTTCTCGCCAAGAAGATTGATTAAGTGTGATGAGCAACCATACACAAGTAGGTTTTCATTGATTTCACCCAAGATTTGCCTTGCTTTCTCCATGACTTTGGTCCATGGCTCCATGACTTATCTGTCACTATTGCTTTCACTTCACAGTCGAACATGTCCTTAGCGACTTTGATCGACTCCTCCATTATTTCTTTGTGGTAGTTTGCATCTTTTGGATTGCTCTTGTAATCTGTCGCTTTCAGAAAATATGCTTGGACATTAGAGTAGATGCAGGTGGATATTATTGGATCATTATGGACATGACTCCACCTATCTTCGATTAATGTGACAGTTTTTCCTGTTAGTGCTGCTCTTGTAGTTTCCTCTATCTCTTAAACAACCTCATCCAGAATAGACTCAGATAATGCTTTTCTACTTGGGGGAGTGTAGCCGGGTCTCAATGCAGTTATTATATCCAAAAAAAGTTTAATGTTCAACCACATCAAATGGGATAGCATTGGCATAAAAAAATTTCCCAACCAATATGTCTAATTAGTGGGATGCACTATTATTTGTCTCAACTATGAAAGTTTCAATACTGCCCTTTTTAGGGACGATTTCCTCCTTTTCCATGGGTTTATCTTCACCATCACTTCTCTGGGTTTTTTTTCAAACATTGCTGAACATGACTTTTCATTCTATCTGCATGATTTGATCTGACTTCACCTCAAGTTTTACACTTAGCACAAGATGTCTCATCTCTTTCAATTTTATAGAAGTACTACCATGCAGCATCAATTGGTCTTCCTCCACAATTCATTTTTCTATCGTACAAACACTCTCAGATCTAAAGCTGGACTAACACATTCAGATCTAAAACTGAACTGAACCAAATTTTAAACAGTCTACTCTAGAACAAGAACAAACTATCATTCAGGGGGTGAAATCTTCCCTCCATCCATTGTTAATAGCTCTACCCTTTATCCATTGTTATATTGTTATTCACAAGCACACTGACCACACACACCCACTGATAAATCACAAAGCATCTGATAGTAATTGCAATTCATGAATAGTTCAGTTGACAGATGTTGATGTATGAGAACACCTGGGAAATGTGATGTCTGAGACATGCCAATGAAGACCACCAGTCTAGTTCCAAGGAAGCCAGTCATTGAGGATGATAATAAAAGGCTATTGCAATGTTGCAAGGAAACTCTAAAAGGATTTCCCAGGCTTTTTCATGTCTCATTTCTGTGTAAAATATTGAAAGCAAAATTGATGAGAAAAGTTTATTTTATGAGGCTTTCTCTTTATGTGTACATGTGTTTCTCAAAGCAAGATTTTATGAATGAAAGTATCAATCTTGACATTCTTCAGTAATGTAATATGCCAAACAAAATGATGCTTGGAAATGTTGAAAATTTTGTTTAGTATCCTGATATTTTACTTCAAATAGTATGTTTTGATATAATCATGTTGGGAAAATGCAAGAATCTGTTCTTAAATATCTTTTAACAACTTTTTTTCTAAATTTATCGCCCAAAAATGAATTAATTTTAAATTATATGCAGATAAACTCAAATAAAAATACAGTTTTACCAAAACTATGGGTTTTTGACATGACGGTAAAAACCGTCATGTGTCAAAAACTTGCCAACCCTGATAGAAAGTCTCACAAACCAGAGAGAAATGCACTGGTTGGGCGACCTGGTAGCGTATTGCCAAACCATACCATAGATTATAAACTTGGCGATTGCAGGTGGAATTGGCGATGGATTACGTGTAAATGTGGTGGGAGAACGAAATTACATTAATCTAAACAGTGTAATTTGATATTCTTTTTCTCCTCCTCGACTAGCCATGATGAATAAAAATAACTCATTAATTCTTTTTAATAGAGAATTAAAAAAGGAAATAACCTTTTTATTGTTAGGATCACTTTACAAATATACTGTATTTAAATTTTTTTATATTTTATTAATCCCTCACTTTGCAAATACACTGTATTTATATTTTATTAAACGCAATAATTTATATTTTGTAAAACTATCTAGTTTTTTGATATATCATATTTAATTATTTTTTTACAAGAATTGTGTTTGCGAAGAAATAAAAATAATTTATTAATGAACCAATAAAAAAAAAATAGAGTAACACTTTAATACCATGTTTTATTGGAACGCTATTTTGAAGAATTAATTCTATTTAACTTTTATTGTAAGAAAACTTAACCTGTTTTATTTTAGTGATATTCTCTGTTAAATCAATCTTGATAGAAGAATAATGTAAACTTTATGCAAATATTTTTTACAAATTAACAAAGACATATTATTTACTAGAACAAAAATTGGAGAATTCAAAAATGTTATCACGCTTTAAAGTAAAAATTTCTTGCAAATGAAAAAATCCATATTTTTAAAATTTTAAATTTATTGGAAATTCGCTAGTGAAAAAAGAAATATGTGAAATAATTTCAAGAAGGTAAAAATGTACAAATGAAGGGATTTTTCTCCTCCAATCTCCAATGACCTATGTTGCTTTTGTTTTATTACTAGAAGCATTTATTGTAAAAAAATATTTATTAAATTACTTTTTTTTCAATGGGATGAGATCTTAAACTTCGTGAAAAATTGATTCAGTTCCTTAATATAGTCTGTAAATACTTCATTTATTACGGAGGTCATAGATACCTTGATACTCTTTCAATATTCGAATAATACTCACAATAATATTCACAAATATTGCATGCAGGTTTATACGTAACACTCATACGTATCAGTTAAATGTTTTGATTAATTAAATACATAACATAAATAAAAAAATAACAATTAAAAAATAATAATAGTAATAAACTAACATAATTAAAAAATATATATAGTGAAAGATAATTAAAATTTTCTAATGCGATGTAGCACTACTTTGATTTTTTCTCACATTTTTAGCGAGATTTCTTTTTCTTTTTTTCCTTGAGTGCTGCTCACAAACTATTGGACGCCCAGGGGGTATCCTCTTGCTGCCCCTGGTAACTCCAACTCTTCTACGGCTTATTGAAGAAGGTTGAACTTAAATTTTACCTCTGGAGTTTTTAAAAATGTGGGCACCAGCTGTACATTGAAAGGAGTCCCATGCACTCCGAGTTTTAACTACATTGATCCTTTCTTTTATCCTGTTTAAAAGTGTTCTGGACGTGCCAAATTTCTGATGGCATCTTTGTTGAGCCTAAAATATTAAAATAATTTTCTAAGAATTTCCAATGTTAAATACCTTTAGAATTTGCAGTAAAATATTAAAATCAGACAAACGAGTAAAAAAATCTTAATATTGTTTGTTTCAAGTTTCTCATTATCTGTAAATTAGAAAAATAGTCAAAGACATGAAAAAAAAAGAAGATCTTTTTCGTTTTGAAATATTTATAAAAGAAATTTTAAGTTTGCTATCATAGAAATATTACTCATAATATTTGCTCTCATAAAAACAGAATCGTTACAAAATGTCTTATTAAAAAGTCGAAAATAATATGAATACCTTATTAAAGCTCGCTATACTCACAGTTTAAATGATTAGATAAAAAAAAAAACTCTTTCCAGAAACAAATACACAGACTCATATAGGTTATTGGAAATTGAAAAACTACTGTATTTAACTGTCATATGCAATTTAAACCAAAATATTCTTATTTTTATTCGTCAAAACGGCATTTCAATCTTGGAAACTTTTAATTTAACACTAATAGCGAAACTTCCTGTTGCCAAATATTAATAATAATTATTATTTTTAACAACTTTTTTAAACACAATTTTTTTATTCTCAAACTTTATACTATCCTTCATATGAAAATATCTGAAAATTTATTTTTAAAAAAATAATTTAAAATTGAGCATTTAAAAAAAAATAATTTAAAATTGAGCTACTGGCGACAACAGAGGCTAGATGTATGTACTGAACATAAATAGATTATATGTTATCGAACTCACATTTTAGTCATAGATCATTTAAACTAATTTTCACTTATGTGTCTAAACATTAAGAAAAGAAAAACTTTTAATTACAATAAATCCTTTGTCTAAGCATTTAAATAATTAAACAAAACTAATTGATAATTATAAGTAAACATTTTAATTACCAATAAAACATAGCTGTGAAAGCTGATTTTTACTTTTTATAATAGATGTTCATTTTACTTGTTTTTTTTTTTTTTTTTTTTTTTTTTTTTTTTTTTAAGCGTCCTTCAAAATGCAAAGCAAATTATTATTATCAAGAAGCTAAATGATGATTATTATTATTTGATTAATATTGTATTATCAACTGTTTTAGATCAAAAGGTAGTTTTATATTTTTTTGTCTAAAACTTTGTTTGTTTTTTTCTTTTCAAATTTTGATTTTAATGCCATTACTTCAACTTCATTCAGGTTGTGCTAAATTTATAAATTGAATCTTATAATAACTCACACTAGCTCAGTCCGTTATTTTAACTTTTTAATTACGATAAAAAAATACAAACACAACACAAACATGCTGTTTATAGCTTCCACTTTAGTAGGATCAAGTTCTAATCCTTTAGGCGTTATCCAGTGTCCCAAGTATTTTACCTTTTCACGAGCAAAGTGACATTTCTCTTGTTTAGCATTCAGCTTAAACTCGATGAGCCTCTCAAACACTGCCTGAAGATCGGAGAGATGGTTCTCAAAAGTGTCCGACAAAACAAATATGTCATCAAGATAAGATAAAGCTAATATATCCTTCAAGCCTCTTCTGAAACAATCAATCAACCTTTGGAACGTGGCTGGAGCATTTCGTAGACCAAACGGCATCCTTAAGTATCGGAAAGTTCCATAGGGACAAACAAATGCTGTTTTATCCTGATCTGGTGGATAAACTGCAATTTGATGATAACCAGATCTAAGGTTTAATGTTGACATATAAGGTGTATGCTTAGCCTCATGTAATAATTCACTCATGAATGGTAAAGGATATGTATCGGGTACAGTAGGGAATTAAGTTTGCGGTAATCAATGCATATCCTCATGCTACCATCTGATTTAGGCACAAGAACCACAGGTATGTGTAAGGATATATTTGTTGATGACTTGACTTTTATAAAATATGCCCGTGGTTTCCTGTGTTCTATATTTTTAAGTTTGCATTAAAAATGTAATCTTGATGAACAATTTTATTCAACTAAAAAAAAAAAAAAATAATAATACTTTAAAAAATTGATTTAAATAATTTTTTCGAAAAAAAAAAATCAGATTATTTGAAATTACTACAGCTCGGATTATGTTTCTATAGAACTGAATGATGGTAAACTAAGAATTCGCTGTATTAACAATAAATATGTCTTATAAATATAATATTAGTGATATAACAGTTTTTTTAAATTATCATTTACAGCTAGAGTACATTGAATTTTCTGATCCTGAAGATGATGAACACAGGCTTCAGTGTCCATATGTGTTATGGTTTTCTCATCGACCTGGTGTTAAACAAAATAATGTACAACCCTATGATCAGAACTTAAAATTAGTTGGTGGTTTTAATACAGTAAGTTTGTTAATTTTAGTTTCTTTCTTTGAATCTATTACAATTTGCTTAAAGATTATTTTGTTTTTAGAATACCCTTAATTTTTATGTTTCAGTAATTTCATTATTTTTGCAATTTTTAAATTAACTTTGCTAATGTTTTCGTGTTTTTCAATCAAAGGCTGCAGTAACAGCGATGCAAGAAATGCTCAAAAATTTGTTCTGTACTTTAGCAGCTTAGCGGCAAACTAAATATTCATTTACCACATAAATTTAACCAAAAGTTTTCTTCTAGTCCTTTATAAACATTGCCTTTTGATATGCAGATTTCAAAGTTTTTAATTTGAAATTTGATACTTATTTTTGTCTACCAACAAAGATGCTTAACGTTCTGAGTTTAAAATTATTTTAGGTTGAAAGGTTCTGGGGTCTTTATGGGCATTTAATTAGGCCATCAGACATGGCTGTTCATAGTGATTTTCACCTCTTCAAACATGGAATAAAACCAATGTGGGAGGTGAGTAATTTTTTCTATTCATAGAACATTTTGATATTAGTATAGTTTATGTAATACCTTATAGGTTTTCTCTTATATTTCTGTCAGTTGCTTCAGAATTGTTAAAATATTCAAAAGATTACGACTAGGGTTAGAAGTTTTTTGCAGTGCAAATTCAAGATGCTAGAAAAGCACTGTCTTTGAAACATTGCTACACTATTTTTTCATTAAAATTGCAAAGTTAAGAAAAAGATAAATGTAGCTTTGTTTTTATTTTTTATAAAATTGACTTAAGATTTATTGGTTTAAAAATATGCTGAATCTCTAAATTTTAAAAATTAAATTTTTTTTTTCAAATTTAAAAATTTTATATTTATTAATGCGGGAGGAATAAATACTATGAAAATAGGATTGAACTCAAAATAGGCTACAGTAGAAAAAGTACGTAAAAAATGCATCCGCAGATTCACTACTGTAAGAATGTTTTTAAATGAGAAATTTCTAAGCTGTCTAGAAAGACATTATTGACGTTAGTTCTTTGTAAGTTATAAATTGTGAACTATGAGCTCAAATCTTGCTTTTTTCTGAACTGGTTAAAAACATCAATGTGTAATCATTTGAAAAAGATGATCAGGCACTATTGAAGAAAGTGGTTAGTGTTATACCTAGATGCAGGGTATCTATGCACCTAGAAAGTAATTGAAAATTAATGGGAGAAAAGAGCAGAAAAATAAGATGAGGTGAAGCCCCTAATTACATGCAGGGAATCAAGCATTCCAGCATTAGCAGATGGTAGCAGAGCGGGATAATTAGTACCAACAGAGAAAGGTCCGAAGAAAAATAAAATGTTATTTATTTAAAACATTACAAAAAAATTGAATACAAGTTACAAAAACCATGAGTTTATTTAAAACAAACTTTATGAACAGATATTTACATGTGCTCACAACACACAGAGAAAACTTCATGACTAGAGGGATGCGTAAGCTTAACAGTGAGAGCAAGTGTAGTAAACAGTGTTTTTATTGCAGAAAAAAAAAAAAAAAAAAAAAAATGGGAGAGAATTTCTCACCCTTTCTCAAAAACAGGGAGAGAATTTCTCACTTCTCAAAAACATGGTGAAATTTCAAAAAAAAACAACAAAAAAAAAACAGGAATAGACTTGGAAAAAATTTCTTTCTTTAATTATAATACATTTTTATCACCATATGGAAAATGTTTTAGATCTACTTTTTCATCAGCTATCCTCATTAGGTTGCTCAAATGCTTATCAGTCAATCTGTTACGATATTTTGTCTCAATTCGGTTTTGGGTGCTAAATGACCCTTCAACAAATGCTTAACTATTCGAATCACTAGGCAAATTTGCAGCATTGTTCACACACTTTGCCTTCCTCTACATCTGCCTGCATTCAATTGCTTCTGCTATAGAATAGTGAAATCCGTTGAAGATTTACATGTTCATACTTCACTCTAGGTTTTCTAGCATAGTTTTCACAGCCTTCAACTTTTACAAATTGCTATAAATTATCGAAGAGAGACTTTGGTAATAACAGTTTGGTAATAATAGAGTTTGGTTCATTAACAGCTAAAAATAGAGCTGACTTTAAACAACTTATTATAAGTTATTATAAAACAACTTATAATAATTCAGTTAAAAAGCAAAATATATCCAAACTTAAATACCAAAGAAATAAAAAACAAAATTGGTTTCAAATAATTATTCAGTTAAATTTGAAAATTTATCTAAATCACTGAAATACAAAAATGAAAGTAAGAGGAAAAAAGAATAAAAATGCAGGGCTGCCACAAGGAGACTTAAAGGCGACTTTTTGCTACTTTTTTTGACACTAGGCGACTTTAGCGACTTTTTTTACTAAAAAGAGGCTAATAAGCGACTTTTTTTGACAACAGATACTTTTTTGGAGACTTTTTCTTCTTGCGGTTGCTTTTTTTTTTCTCCAAAATAATTGGATAATTTCTTTTTTCCCCCCAATATTTCTAGCGATCTCGCCAATTGCAACACGTGTTTTCATGATCCCTCCATGCTTCACATTTTCTCTCTCCGTTCCGCGAATCCCCCTCCCCTCTTTCTTTACTGCATTCATTCAATACACAACATCATCCATCAACTCATCCTGCTTTAGACAGAAAGACGGAAAATACCACACCCCTATTCAAAGTAATTTGTGAGTGACCTGACCCTTGTAACTGGAGATTGCTTAGAAGTTTTACAGCTTTTACTAGATGCATATCGAATTTCGCACGTGCCAGTGTGCCATCTTTTCCTAGATTCTTTATCATTGTCAAGCTAGCTAACGTATGGTCACCTGGAAAATATTTTTGCAGAGGAAGCTAATTCATTTTATTTGGTAAGTACATTTTAATTTATTATTATTTTTATGTTTAATTAATTATTTTCAATGATGCCGTTCAAATTATTCAAAAATTGGTTCGGTTAAAAAGGGAATACGATCGATGTGTTTAGGGGGTGTGTGTATTCTAATTGAAACATTTTGCATTATATCAGTAGTAAAATATTTTTAAAATTAATCTAAAATATATATATTTGAGATCGAAATTTCCAGTAACATACTTCTATAACAAGAACTTGCACGTGCATCTGCCGTTTGGTTACATTGGTTAGTTTAATGGTTACTTATTTAATTAGTAAACATAATCTACTTTAAAAATTATGTTTTAAAATAATTTTTCATTAATTATTATCAGTGTTACTTACCGTATATTCCGGCGTATAACGCGCACTTTTAATACAAAAAATAATATTGGAATTTACGGGTGCGCGGTATACACCGAATATAAGAAATTATTGATTAAAAAAATTTTAATATAGAAAAAAACTTTATTTTAAAGAAATAACATACCTTTACCTATATACTTTATTCATTTTCGTTATTACATAAATAGTTCATTATATTCGTCTTCCGTTATTTCTTCAGGCACGTCATCACAATCTGTTTCGTCTTCATCATCTGTGTTACCCTCATCCATAAATAAACAGTCATCTTCTGATCCGTCCAGATTATTTGAAATGCTGCATTTTTTGAATGATTTTCTAACAATCTCAGGCTTAATTTCATCCCATGCTTTTAATATCCATTCGCACACTGTTTCCAAACTTGCGTGACGCATATGTCCTCCTTTCGTAAAGGTTTTCTCGCCCTCCAACATCCAAGTGTTCCACTGTTTTTTTAAATTGGCTTTAAATGGTTTGTTTAAGCAGACGTCTAATGGCTGAACTAATGGTGTCAATCCACCCGGAATAACTGCCATATCGGTGTTACATTCTTTCAAAAAATTTTTTGTATTATCTGTAAGGTGGGACCTAAACATGTCCCACACTAAAAGGCTTTCTGGTTTTCTTACGCAACCAGGACGGATTTGCCAGACATTTTTTACCCACAATTTAACACCATTTTCGTCCATCCAGCCTTTTTCGTGGACATGAACAAAAATACCGTTTGGAAAATTACATTTGGGAAAAGTTTTTCTCTTAAAAATAACCATTGGTTTTAGTTTCGTTCCATCCGCTAAGCAAGAAAGGGCTACGGTGAAATGAGATTTCTCATGTCCCGTTGTTGTTACGTTGACAGATTTTACTCCCTTTAAATCAATTGTTTTATTACCAATCATGTCAAACATGACTGGGGTCTCATCCATATTTCCTATTTGCGAAAGTAAATATTCCTTTTTTTTTCGCAGTTCTATAATATATTTTTGAAAACTTAACAATTTACTATCCAAGTCTTTTGGTAGTTTTTGTGATACTTTGGTTTTTTCACGTAGAACTAAATTTTTTCGAGCCATAAATCGGCTACACCAACTCACAGTAGCTTTGAAATTTTCACTCTCGTGTGGATTAATCTTTGCCCATTTTAGAGCAAACAAGCGAACACAGTTTCTTGTTACAATCAAGCCATTTTGCCGATTTTCCAAAATCCAGTTTTCTACATTTTCCTCTAACACCGGCCATTTTGCTAGTCCTGTACGCAATGCACACTTATCCTTAGGCATATCCATTATTTTTTGTTCATTTTTCTTCCATTCACGCACCGAGCTTTCCCCAATACCAAAATGTCTCGACGCAGCCCGATTTCCACTTTCTTTCGCAAACTGAATTACTTTGCATTTAAATCCAGCGCTGTGTTTGCTTCGTTTGATAGGAGCCATGTCTACTACTAAAAACTACACCGAATTCTTGAAGCTTACAATGTTTACTTTTCAAAGGCAGGACATCAAATGGTGCGATTGGCCGAAGAGGAATTACGTTTTGTCTCCTGATTCGTGGTATGCTTTTGAGACATACACAATAGACAGCATTCCAGATAACCATCCCTCCCTTACTTCTAGAATGTGGGGAACAACATTCTTCCACACACCTGCACTGCTGAATACAACTACATCTCTTTTCTCAGAATCACATTATTACTCTTTCAACTCTACCCTCACATACATGTCAAATTCAGTTCTTTTATTTTTGCAAAAGATAGGGAAAAAAACTTTTTATTTACGATCTTGAAAGACGAAATATTGCACATGTACAATCCTAATTTTCGTGAGCGTTATACGAAGAGTATATCTTAAAATTTAAAAAAAGTATTAGAAATTACGGGTGCGCGTTATACGCCGGGGCGCGTTATGCGCCGGAATATACAGTATTAATTAAATTTTATGTTTTAACGATTTATCGACATTTTTTTAAATAATTTCCGTTATATTAAACTGAAATGAAATATGCAGTTAAATCCTAATCAAACTACTTTTATGTGTTTCATTTGTTTCATAAATCAACAAGAGTTTAGTTTATTTGACAAAACTAAATTTGAGTTTTAACAATTTCCTACAGTTTAAAATTTTTGCTGTGGCATCTTTAAAGCGCTTTTTCTAAAAGAAATCGTTCAATTTTTAAATGACTTAATTAACTAATTTATTTTTCGCTTAAACAAATTTAAATTATTTTTGAAGAAATATCCCCGACTTTAAGATAAAATCTTTAGCGTTTGCATCTAGGTGAAAACGATCCTGTGAGTATAAGATTTCATTGGTGCTCGATCCACAGTCCTTAGAGAAAGGCGGTTTAGTTTTTGTTTTAATAATTTCCATGATATATATATATTTTTTTTTGAAACCTAATGTAATCATGATTAGGACTGGGCGATAAATTGATGTATCGCGAAATATCGATTTAGCACATAAATCGGCAGGCCGTTATAATGACTTTCGTTTTCGGCGATGCATCAGAAATCTGATTTAAGACGCCGGTAAAAGACAACGTTCGCAGTTTAACGAGGATTCTTGCCTACGCTAACACTGTCACCGCGCTGACGAAGACAATTTTGATTTCGTCTACCTGCGGAGATGTTGATAGCGTCAAGCTACAAAGGCGATGTTAGTTTCGTTATGTTGATGTTGAATGACAAATTGAATTTTATGCTCCATTTTTGTCTTTGGGATTGTACGTTTCTTGAAGATTATTTTCAGCGGGACTTAGTTATTTTGCGATCGTTGTGCATTCTTGCTATTTAGCTATCGTTTCGTTGTGCATTATTTCGTAAACTTTTTTTTTTTTTTTTGGTCTGTCGGGATTCAACGATTTCTGTCAATTACAAAACCTGCTGCGATCCTTGCGCAATCGCTGTTGTCTTAAATTTTCGTTCTGAACTCAATCTACTTATGAAAGGAAAATATGAATAAAAATTTTTTTTTTTTATTGTGTTTTTTCATTTTTAAACGATGTAATTCAATCGGGGTATTTTGTATTATAAAAAATTAGTTTTTTTTTTCTAATTTATTTAATGCACAAGTATACTAATGTGATTATTAAACCAATAAATCTTTAGTCGTTTCTAATTATAAAAAAATTAAAACAAGGTCTACATTTATTTAATTTGCTTTTTTTTAAAAAAAAATTTAAAAAATTTTGCTTTATTTTTTTTTTAAATAAAATTTAAACAAATTTTGCTTTATTTTTTTAAAAAAATAAAATTTGGATTCTAGTTAAAATAAATAATCTTTTTTTTTTTTTTTTTGGATTAAATGGAAAGTTACGAAACGTTTTGACTCTGTTTAATAATTTAACAATGGTACTTAGAGTATTTTTATTTTTCTTAAAAATTCTTTCAATACTTGTTTGTTTCATAATTTGTTAGATAGTCAGTGTCATTTTTAAACAAATAGATCTCTAGACGATTTTATTTTCAAAAAAAGAAAATAATAATAAATGAATAAAAAAACTTAAATTTATTTTTGCATTTATTAAGTATAGAATTTGACCATTAGTTAATATAACTTTATAATTTTAAATTATAGAAGGTGTAACAATGTTTCAAAAGCACATTTTTTTTCTTCAAATGAATTAAAAAATGTTTTACTAAAGGGAACATTTCTTTGGTATGTTTTTTACTTTCGGTTTTCTTCCTTTTAATTTTTAATGCATGTATGAAGAATATTTTGTTACAGTTTTATTATTATTTTTAAACCAATAAATCTTAAATCATTTGTAATTTAAAAAATATATATATATATATAAAGCTTGGGTTTGTTTTTACTTTAAGACATCTTTATTATTTCAATTTTAAAAATTAAGCAATGCTATTGATGTTATAGAATCATTTTTCTAGAATTAACATTTTCCATTGTAATAGATTTATTCCTTTTATTAATTTTTGATGCATTTACAGATTTATGATAGATAAATTTTGAACATATGTTAAATCGCGATTGTCTTACAGACGATGTATTACGATATAAAATTTCCTACCTCACTCAGTCCTGATCATGATATTAAATTTTATTATGTTTTTTAGCAGTATTTACATTTTGCTATAGAAAAATACAGTCATTCTTCACAAAACGAAATACGCTTTCTTTGTATATAATGGAAGGAGAAGGTGCACGGAAGGGGGGGGGTCTAACAGCGAGTACGGGAGAAACATCCCCTGTACTCGCTGTTATTGTCTCAATGAATTTGTTTTCAGAATAGTTACTTTAAATTCTTCATTGATGGACCTCGTTTTTGTAAAAAGGAAAAAAATATATATGTATATCGGCTTAATTTTTTTTACTAATTTTAAAGAATGAATACTGTAAAAAAAAAAAAGAAAGAAAGGAAAACTTCAAATTGATTATCAGAATCAATTCCTGTATTTCCAATATAAACTCTGTATCAATCTCGATTAAAGTGAATGTGCATCATTTTCAGCTAAAGGTCCCAGAAGAACAATTAAAATATAAATAAAAATAAAACTGTGACATGAACAAATGTAATGCCTTTGAGAAACATCGTTTATAATTCATAACTCAACAACTGTTCCACGTTTTAAAAGAAGTGTTTTACTGCTTGTGATTATTTATTAGTTTCCTCTTCATAATTCTATCATTTTTTTTCCTTCCGTGCCAACCTTCAAACCATGTTTCCTAGCTGTAAATAAGAAAAAAATAATATAGCGCAGTAAAGTTCTTTATTTTATTGTTAGTATAGGTTATTCTAAGTATTGTATTGTTAGTATAGGTATGTAATTCCAAGAATCTTACGAACTTTATTTTTTGTTCATTCTAGCAATGCCAAAAAAATACAAAGTGCTTTCAGCATGGTTCCAAAAAACAGATGATTTAGGATATGTAATATCTGCTTGGTGTAAGAAATTAAACGATAGAGAAGCATTTTGCAACGTTTGTGAGAAAAAAATTGGTTGTGAGGCAAAAGGATTTGCAGCAATTACACAGCATGTGAAAAGAGAGGTCCACAAAGTTAATGCTTCAACGAAACTTGATCCTACTCAATGTAAATTTAAAGTGAACTCTGAAAAAATAAACGAAAGTATTTTGAGCAATGAACAGCCTAATCTTGAACTAGTTTCTGATCGGGAAGCAATAACAAAAGCAGAGCTCATATGGGCTATGAAGTCTATTCAGTGCAATATGGCTGCAGGTACATCTGATGATTTGAAAGACATATTCAGTGCAATGTTTCCTGGTTCGATTGCTGAGACTTTCCAATTGGGAAGAACAAAGCTTAGTTATTTGATAACAGAAGCGCTAGGTCCATATTTTAAAAAACAACTTAGCATTGATATCGACAAATCTTTCTTCACCCTGTTGTTTGATGAAACTACAAATAATGCAGGAAAGAAGGAACTTCAGTTTCAAATTATGTATTGGTCTGAACAATGTAAAGAAGTTGTGTGCCGACATTTGCAAACAGTTTTTATAGGCCATGCTGCAGCTGATGACATTGTGAGGGAATTGGAGAATGTCCTCAACAATGCAAATTTGCCGCTTAATAGATTATTGATGTTGGGTTCTGATGGACCTCGTGTAAATCAAAAAGTTTGGCGACTATTAAATGACAAACTAATCGATGAAAGAAAGCATGGATTGGTTGACATTGGTACTTGTAGCATACATCTAATACATAATGCCTTTTTAAAAGGATTAGAGGAATATGGAGATTGTGCCAGTGAGTTATTGACCGACATATATAATTTCTTCAAAAAATTCCCATCTAGATGGGAGGACTATGAAAAAATTCAAGTAAAAAAAGATGTTTCACGCCTAAAATTTCTGAAGCATGTTTCGAACCGTTGGTTGACTCTTGGACCAGCAACTGAGAGATTTCTTGAACAGTGGTTGGCAGTAGTTGAATATTTTTCTGTATATCTACCCGAGAAAGAGAAAAGAATTACTCAAACTGAAAAATACAAAAGAATAATGAAAGCAATAAGAATTGCGGACATAAAAGCTGAGTTAAATTTCATCGTAGAAAGTTCAAAATTATATGGTTCTTTTTTGGAAAATTAAGTCTGAACCGTTAATACATGTATTGGATACTGAAATTAAAATTTTGTTAAAGAAGATTTCCGGTCGTATTTGTAAACCTAATGTAAAAATAAATGGAACTATTGCTATTGAGGATTTAAGAAAGGAAACTTCATTGGATTGTGATGAAATGACAAAAAAAGAAATGAATAAGTTGCGTGAAAATGACAAATTAGATGTATATCGAAAGATTCAAAGGCATTATATGTGTTCTTATAATTATATATGGAATAATATTTCTAAAAGAGACAGTTTGCTGACAGATTTACGTTGTTTGTCTATTGGGCGCATAGCTCTAGAAAAAAGTGTCTCTGCTATAGGCAAAATCGCAAGAAGCTTTGCATTTATTGGTGTAAAGGAAGTTGATGTGAAAGATGAGTGGAGGATTTTACAAACAGAAAGTGACTTTAGTTCTCTCAGTTGTAATATAAGAATTGATCATTTTTGGCAGAATATCATATATAAAAAAACAGATTTGGGGCACTTAAAATATCCATCTTTAAGTAAACTTATTAAAGTTTGTTTATCATTATCTCATGGAAACAGTGAGGTAGAGAGAGGATTTTCAGTGTCCCGTAGAGTTTTATCTGAAGATAAATCTTCAATGTCAGAGCGAGTTCTGAATGACCGATTACTGATCAGAGATTCCATTAAACTTCATTCTAAGGTTTCAGAAATTCCAATAACTAAAGAACTTTTAAACTTGGCTTATGGTGCACGTAAATCGTATCAACTTTATCTTGATGATCAGAAAAAGAAGAAGAGCTGAGAGTAGAAAGAGAAAATGAAGAAAATCTTAAAGAAAAGAAAAAACAGGAAGAAAATTTGTTAAATTTAAAAGGGTCAGTCAAAAAATTGGAAGAGAAAGCAAAGATAGTCAACCAAGAACGAAAGGAAATTGGAAAATCAGCTGATGAACTTTTTAAAGAGGCAAATAAGAGGTTGAAACTGGCAATTGATGATAAAAATATTGCGAGCATTCGGATAGCACAGGGTATGATAGAAGGTAGTCTCAAATTGAAAGAAAAAGAGAGAGAGTGTGAGCAAGAAGAAAATAGGCTAAATAGGGTTGTCAACAAGAGAAAATCTAATTTAATAGAATCTTTCTTCAATAAAAAGCCAAAAGCATAAATTGTAAATTATTTTTTAAAAATTGTATTTCTTTTTAATAAATAGTCTAGATTATTTGATTTTTGTTTATTCATATCTATCTTTTTCAGGCTTGTTACTTATTCATGCCTACCTATTGTATTATTACCTAATGTAAATTTTTATTATACTACTTCTTTGCGACTTTTTTTTTGCTTCCAGGCTACTTTTTTTGCTACTTTTTTAAAAATTTTATGCTACTTAAGCAACTTTTTTGGGATATTTTTCCTGTGGCAGCCCTGAAATGTAATTCTACAAGATACATCCAAATTGCCGAAATGCAGGGGGAAAAGTTTGTTGAAAAAATGAAATAAATCGGATACGAAAAATAATAAAATAGATAAATGAAAAGTTTTAAATTATTAATTCAGTTAAAACAAATATATACAGTAATCTCTCACTTATGCACGCTCTCTTTTATACGCCTTTCTTACTTATGCACGCTTTTCTAGCAGTCTTGGCTGGGGATATAGAAAAACAATGATAACTCTTTTTCATTTATGCACTGCTCTAAAAAACCAGCTCTCACTTATGCACGGCGCAATAACTTTCTCACTTTGAAACGGAGGGGTCTCTTATGATAGCATATTGCTTATCATAAGAATTTTCATCCTTTTGTCATGTTTCTCTTGGAATGCTCTCGTTTTTCTTATCTTTGTTTGGTCCACCCTCATTTTAAGGCCTTAGATGACTCCCTACTGCTTAACTTTTTTATCTCTTACCCCTATTGTTCAAATTCCAGGAACACATTTCACTTGGAGGGGTAACTCTTGTGATTGAGGTAGGTAAAACAGACAGCCAATTAAAGATGTTAGTGCAAAAACCATGTGACATTGTCAACTAACTAAAGATAATTCGTCGGTGTTCAGTTAGATGCTTGCTTTTCAGCATGGCGCAGAGAACAAAATTGTCGATTTCATTTAAAATGGCTGTAATAAAAAAAATTCAAAGAAAATACTTTCACCTAAAAAAAGCTTTGGCGGAGTCTTTTAATGTCCCCCGAATCATCGTTAAGAGGGATTTTAAAAAATCGAGAAGCGATTTTAATAGCTAATTGAGAATGTGGTGTGCAATCGAAGAAAAGAAGCAGGATTCAAGTTTGGAAGTACGAGGAATGCAAAACTTTTCAGCATCTCACGGATGGGTAGAAAAATTTAAAAACAGGCATGGTTTAGCAACTCATGTCTTTTCTGGAGAAAGTGGAAGTGTCAATGAAGAAACTGTTGAACAGTGGAAAGATCAATTGGACACTTTAATAAAAGGATACAAACTAAAAAACATCTACAGATGTGACGAAACAGGACTTTTTTTTAAAATGATGCCCAGCAAAACTTTATCATTTAAAGGAGAGTCATGTCATGGTGGGAAGAAAAGTAAAGAAAGGTTAACTGTCTCGTTATGTTGCAATGTTGATGGCTCAAAAAAATTCACACCATTAGTCATTGGAAGATCAAGCAAACCGCAATGTTTTAAAAAACGTGAAAAAGCTCCCATGCGACTATGGTAACAATAAAACGGCGTGGATGACATCCCACAGTTTTTTAGATTTCCTTCATAAATTTGACAGAAAAATGGAAAAAGAAAAACGAAAAGTTCTTTTATTCATGGATCAATGCCCTGCTCATCCACCAGACATACCGAATTTCAATAACACAAAAGTTGTTTTCTTTCCTGCAAATTGCATTAGTAAAATTCAACCCTTGGATCTAAGCATCATCCATTGTTTAAAAGTACACTATAGAAAAACTTTAATTCGTCGTTTTTTGGCTGGCATGGAAACAAAACTTCGGGCAAAAAACGAGCTAAAGCAAATCACTGTCCTTTATGCAATACACATGTTGTGCTCATCATTGAGAAGCATCACAGACAAGTGTATTCAAAACTGCTTTAAAAAAGCGGGATTTCTGCTTCCAGAAGAATCTGAATGTGAAGAGCCAGAAAATGAAAACGACATTAGTGAAGAGGGTCGGAATACTGTGCCTGGTAGTTACGGCTCAAATATGAAATATTGGAGAAATTGCAGTTGAAGTAAATAGTGGCGACAAGGATGAAGAGATAGACGACAATGATGAAGAAGAAACGGCGAAAGTTCCCCCAACTCACGCTGCAGCTTTAGAAGCACTAGAAACTCTGCGTGATTATTTTCAATTTCATTCTGGAAGTGAAGGAACTTTTTCAAGTCTTGATGGACTTGAAAAGGCCCTTTTGGAAAACTCCTGAAAACAAAAACAAACCTCAATTGTAAATTATTTTGTGAAAAATTCATAATAGGAATAAAAAATTACATTTGGGTATGTAAGCATTTTAATTTTCTTTGACTAATTAATTTATTGTAAAATCTATTGAAATTTGAATCTCATCTTATTTTAAATGTTCAGTCAAGTATACATAGTATTAATTCGAAATATAATGTAGTAAAATGTATTAATGTTATGTTTTTAAGCTCTTTATTTCGGCTTTTCACTTATGCACGCTTTTCCTGTGGCCCCTCGCCCCCCGCGCGTAAATGAGAGATCACTGTATATTAATCAAAATCACAAAAAAAGACAGAACAAAACATAGTCCTTAACAATTAATTCAATAAAAATAAAATATTCAAATCACTAAAGTATGAAAATAAAGAAAAAAAACTAATTGTAATTTAATAATAATTCAGTTAAAAAACGCGAAATACATCAAAATCGCAAAATACTGACGAAAGAAAAAAACATATTTTTAAACAATTCAGTATCCAAATCGCGGAAGTACGAAAGCGAAGGAAAGAAATGAATAAACTACTTCTAATCTAATAATTCTGTTATAATGCAAAATAAATCTAAATGAGTGAAATACAGAAATAAAAACTGTTCGAAATTACTCTGTTAAAATGCAAAATGCATCCGAATTGCAGAAGTACGAAACAGGGGGGAAAACGTACTCTTATCTAATAATTCAATTAAACGCAAATGGCTGAAATACAAAGAGAGAAAAAAACAGTTATAATCTATTAATTCAGTTTAAGCGCAAAATGCAACAAAGTCACTGAAGTATAAAAATGTAAGAAGTGGGGGCTGTTTCGAAATTAATTTAGAAATCGATTAACATTTAATATATTTTTATAAGAACAAATACAGGAGAATAAAATAAAAACAGTCCCACTAAAGCGACAATCCTTTGACCTTGAACTGCATGCAATTTATAACTTTGAATATCAACTGACAAGAATGAACCACCCCTCATTACCTCAATAGTTGGTGAACTTAGCAAAAGAGGGTAAAAGGCGAAATTTTACTTTTTCGGCGGTAGCGCTGCGGCGCTATAAAAAATAAAAAGTTGTTTTTTTCCTACACGCAGCGCTTCCCGTGCAGCGGCGCATCCGACGAAATAATTTTTAGTAGCCAAAAAATTTCTCAAGTCAATTTATTTAAGATGAAATAATTTTCTGAGAGAAAGACTATTAAAAAAAAATTAATAACGAAGTTGACAAAATATTTGTCCGTATCGCGATCTGCTGCAGAACAATTGCCAATTCTTAGCAAACTTTCGGCAGCAGCCTGCAAGAAAATAAATAAACGAAATAATAATTTTAAAAAAACATCGCGTAAGGAGAAAATTTAATAGGTAAGCATCTTGTATCCACCCCCAGCTTAAAGAAAAATCGAAAGCTAGAAATCTACTTAGCGCCTTGGCAATTGTAATTGGAGCGGACAGAAAAGGAAGTAATCCCAAATCCGGCACTCACGGGACCGACGAAATGCCGAACTTCGGATCTCTTTCGGAAATTCCAATATGGCGCTCAAATATTACTATAATTCAATTACACTGTCAATTTTAGAAAAACCAATAAAATTAGTCAATGTTCGTTCGTAGATTATGATGGGGTGAATTTAAAACTGGTCCATCTTAAGAAATTTTATTAATTAAAATAATCGTCTATATAATATAATCAAGAAGAAATAATCCGAAGGAGAAATAATTCAAGAAGTAATCCGAATCCTCCGATGAAGAAGAAATAATCCTTTCTTCTTCAGAGTGAGATCATAGTTCTCGTTTTTTTCTTTTAGATAACATTTTGTTTTAACAAAAGACGCTCACCTCACAAGAAAAAAAAAAGCTAACAAGGAACTACAAAAAAAAGTAACAATTTATGCTAAGGAACTAACGATAACAGCAAAAAACAAGCTAAAAACTAATAACGATAATAAAAAAAAAACAACAAGCAAACAACTAACAACAAGAAAAAAAACAAGCTAACTGTAAACAAAAAAAAAAATTAACAGTTAATAACTAATAAAAAAGCCGAAAAATAAAAAATCGCAAAAGGGATAGAAGTAATTTTGTACTCCATGTGGTAGTTTCTAGAGTGCCTGTATTGAAAAGAGTGATGACAAAACCCAAGAGCGCATGCGCTGCCGTCATATTTTTGTCCAAGGGGGTTGCCAGATGATACACCGAAATTGGCGCCACTCGCTCAGTTGGTGTCACTCTGAAGGACTTTCAAAAATTTAAATTTAGATAAAAACAAACTGTGAAAAATTAATTTGAAGGTATCATAAACGTATATTATACACCCCTTTTTCTACTTTTCTGTATAAATGATACAAGATAAAATTAATTTTATAAAACTTCTAATTCTTATTAATAGAAAAAAAATTAGACCTTAAATTTTAACAATGGCTTCATAAATACTGACAAATAGTTTTACATTTAAGTTTTTTTACTTTTTTTTATGCAGAAATATACAAAACTTTAGAAATACTTTTAGAAGAAAAATATAAAACTTTAATATATTATATCATATAAAAATAATGTAAAATAATATATTGAAGTTATTTCAATCCTAAATGAATATAATTGATTATTTAACTCTATCCATTTGCCTAAGAGTAAATACTAAAGTATCAATAATATAAACTTTAAGATTGGAAAGCATGTGATATTACAGATTTTTTAAGAAACATTGTAAGAAAAATTAGCATCTCAAATATGTTCAAAAATTAAATTCAAAGAAAAAAAAGACTGATAAAAAGACTTCAGCTTTAAATAAATGTCATAAATGAAATGTAAAAATTAATAATGATTATGTTATTCATTTCAGAAATAATAATTAACAAAATTAATTACTTATTATTATTTATTACTTTTTCAGGAAAAAATTATCGCATGTTCACTAAAAAGGTATTGCTTATTTCAACAAATTGTAAACAAAAATTTCGATAATCAGTTGAAATTTAAAACAAACTAGCATTTTATCAAGTTGGTAATGAAAAGTAAACAAATGCTACTTGGCGTGCATTGTAACGCGCCAACATTTCAAAGTAATAGCGCCAAACCTGCACTTCTGAAGTTTTGATAAAAAGATGCTCAAATCTTAAAATTTATGGGTAATTTAGATAGAAATTATGTTTATTAAAAGTAAATACATTTATTCTTATGAAATCATTAGTTATTTCGTCACCTTGTTCTCTTTACAATGAGATAAACAAAACTTTATATGCACGCAAGTAAGTAATAATAGGGATAAATTCAAATAACTAATAACTATCAAAATTTCCAGCCATAATTTTTACATTTACTGTAACTATGAAGTTTCTTATTGAAAAAAAGTAATTAATGAACTTATTACATGCCTTTATTAATGCAGAACATAAATTTTTTGAGGCAGATAATTTTCACTCCATGTTATTCCAATGGCGAATTTTCCACTCTCGCCTCCGGCGGTAAAGTTTTTCTTTCCACCAATCAGGAATCGTTTCTCCCTTGTCCACACTCTTTTAATCTAGGCACTCTAGTAGTTTCAATATCAACTGGGTGTGGCCAATTTATGGTCAAACAGAAGAGGGAAATGTGGGGACAAACCAGTAAAGCACAAGCACAGCTGTCAAGGTTGATTGATCAGTTTCTTCCAACTTGCATTTCTTTATTTTGTTCATTGGAAATGAAGGTGTTTTTACTTTTCACTTTATTTGAAACTGCTTTAGAAACAGATGTTTCCTTTGAAACAGATTTATTATATATTTTTTTCAAGCTTTTTTATTTTTAAAAGATAAAATAAAGTTACTTACTTCAACAAAATAAAATTCCAAATAAAAAGAGAATATAGCTGATTTTTTTGTCTCATTAATATATATTTCTTAAAAAAAAAATTAGATCAGATTAAGTGCCGGATTAGGGGTCCAATACTGTATCCCCTTTTCTTTTCCCCAATCCCTTTAAAAATAACTGATTGATTCCTCCTAAACAGCTCCAGTAGATATGACAAGCCGAGGAGGTGGCACCCCTCTTTTAAACATTTTCTTCTCTTTCTAAGTTGAGTCACATTGTGTTATTTCAATTGAAGGAGAGGGCATTCTACCCACTAAAATTCCACTCCCAAAGATTGTGAAAGTGAAATTCATTTCCCCTTCCCTCATTCCTTCTTCAGAATTTTTTTGGGGTGCTCTTAGTTATTTCTTATTCTTGTTATTATTAGTTATTTCGTTATTATTAGTTGTTTCATTATCAGGGTTGCCACTCCACAGGGAAAACCTGGAAAATACAGGGAATTTAAAAATCACCTTAAATAACAGGGAAAATGCAGGGAATTTTGGTTTTTTCTTTTCAAACTGGGAAAATACAGGGAATTTTGTTTTTATTGTTGTCTTCTAAAAAATGGTAACCGCTCGAAACGTAATGTATGGGATTTTTAATCATGATATTTCAGCTATACTAAACTATTTTATTTACTATAGCATTATTTAAGTATGTTTAGCTATTTTTTCAGCTATTAAAACTAATAAACATAGTTAGTCCAATATTGCTTACACAAGAGCACAGTAATTGTTGTTTTGTCTTAATATATTGTGTAAAATATGTACAGGGAAAACACAGGGAATTTTTTTTCCAGATTTGCATGGCAACCCTGGTTATTATTAGTTTTTCCTTAGTTTGTTAAATGTAATAAATTTTTAAATCTTTTTATTTTAAAATCTTTTTTTAATAAATTTTTTATTTTATATTTCTTATTACATTGTTTTACGGATTTCTGGAATCAGTCCAGCATTAATTCAGCTGCTGAGCATATAAATATTTTTTTGCTGTTAATTATTTGCTATTCTGTTTTTTGGCGCAGTGCCAACTGGTAAGAACAACTTTATTTTATATCGTTTTGTTGCTTTTTTTTTTTTTTGCTGAAAGAGAAAACTTTTTTCACGTCAACTCTTTGTTAACACAGTTTAGGTTATTCTCTCCCCATCCCCCAAATAATTTAGAAATTACGTTATTTGATGTGTTAAAAAATATTTTGTTGTACTTAACATTATTTTTTGGTGTGGTGCTAACAGATAAGAACAATTTTATTTTATATCGATTTGTTGCTTTTTTTTGTTTTATTTATTTTTTTTTTTTGCTGAAAAATAAATTTTTCATTATAATTTAGAAATTAAAACTTTACTTTATGAAATGTGTAAAAAAATTTTATTTTTTATTATACAGATATTCTAAATGGTAATTTAAAGGTCTCTTGTATAAGGATGCTGATATGCGCGGTGTAGCGCCATTGCGGCGCTTACTAGAACTTTTTTTTAAAAAAAAATTTCATTTTCATCGCTGTGCGGCGCTTGCGACGAAAAATACGGTAATGCTATATAGGCCACCCCGTTAGATACGCCTTCCTATTAAATTTTCAAGTTTTAAATCAATGCTGTGGCGTGTCTCCGCAAAATTATGGTATGTTAATATCATCATTTGTACAGTTGAACCTGTTCATCTCGAAAACCTCTATATCTCAAAATTTCTAAAGTTCCCTACATTTACTGTCTAAAATCAATGTATTTTCCATGTTTATGTTGAGACATTTTTTTCAAAGCCTCCGCTTCTCGAATTTCTAATAATGGAGCACAAATGTCAAAATTTTCTTTATCAGTAGAACTCGCAGACAGATAAATTTAGTAACTCCACAGGAAGTAGAGATGAACAGGATCAGGGAATTTCTTGGAATTTCAATCACTATCCCTATACTTTCTTAACTAGAAAAGAATACAATGATTCTGGCAGTAAGTGAGGGGTTAATGAGTAGTGACCATCAGGGGTTAGCTTGTCAACATAGATAAGAAAGCTAAGAATAGAAATTCATTTTCACCTCGAAATTGCAACCAACATGGTGTGTAGCGTTTTTAAAAAGTGCTTATTTTCGATTTTCGTTATTTAAAAGCTCTTAAAGGTGCTTTTTTCATTAGGTGTTTTTAAAAAGTGCTTAATTTTCCTTTTTCAAAATTGAGATTTTTTTTCTTTACCATGTAGATTTTCGTCGCGTGTTATGCAAAAGCTTGCTTTTCACATTGTTCTATTCAACATTTTCACAATTTATTTTGGCGTACCGGCGGTTCATAGCGTATGAAAGCGCCAGTCATTTTACATATTTGATGAAATACAGTCGGACTTCTATTTAACGAACTTCCATTTTGCGAATTTTTTCGAGGAACCAAGAACAACTTGGAAATTTTTTCGTATAATAACTTCCAAATAGCGAAGTGAATTTTCTATTTAACGAACTTTTCTTTGAGATCCACTTTCCTTATTTCCCAAAATATTTCTGAATATTTTAAACTTCTTAATGCATTTTATGGGGGAAATGACCTTGAATTGTTTTTCGAAGCCGCTTAGCTTTTAGGAAAAGCAATAAAATCCCTTTCCCTTTGCATTTCAAACAAAATTAACGGATTTTAACAGTAGCAATTAAACTTAAGAACGCATGGGGCAATGTATGCTTAAAATTATTTTTATAATTAATGGAGCTATAATTTTATACATAAATTTAGCCTTTTATTAGTTGAAAATTTTTTTTTATAGTTAGCCTTTTTTTAGTTGTTTAGTTTAGTAGCATGATGGTGTAACGCTGAATAATGTTTTGCTCTATTCTTGCTTTCCATGCAGATTTCTTAGATGGTTAAGATTTATAAAATAATTAGTAGATACTAGTTTACAAGATAAAGGTGTATCAATTGCTATTTTAATTATGTCTAGTGTTTATGAATTTAAAACCTGTTTTGTGTTGTTTAAGTATTTCAAAAGGTGATTTTCTATTTAACGAATTTTCCATATAACGAACTTATTATCGGGATTTAGCGACTTCGTTAAATAGAGGTCCGACTGTACTTGTATGTGCATCTATTGTGCTGGGTTCGGTGAGTTTATTGACTTCTCGTGTGACACTGCTGCATTTTGCAAGATATTCTCAATTTCAGACTTCATTTTCCTCCCTCTGATATCGAACCAAAAAATCTCTCGATATTTTATAACGGCTAATATGATCAAGAAAAGAGTTCTTTGTCAGAAACTACTTTACTTATTTTCTCATGATCATCTAAAGTTTTTGAAAATTATTTTGCATTTTGTCAATGTATATAGTGCTTGAAAATATTTTTTGGGTGCTTAAAAAAGACTAAAAAAAGGCTTATTTTTTATTGAAAGATTTAGCTACGCACCCTGAACCAATGGATCAAAGGATCATTAAGAGTTTTAAAGTGAACTATAGAAAACAGTTGGTACGCAAACTTGTAGATGCCATTGATGAAAAAAGTTAGATGCAATCAGTATTACTGTTTTGTCTGGAGAAATATGTCTCTAAAAACTATCCAAAATGGTTTTAAAAAGCTGGTTTTTAGAATAGCTGTGAAGATGATGAATAAGAGGTTGAAGGCATCAGTATAGAAGAAACTGTTAACGCTGAAAATGCAGTACCAGATTTGCCAGAATGGAATGCAACAAAATCTGGATTTAATGTTGACATTTATTTTAAAGATTTTTACAAGTGGACAACTGCCTGGCTAAATGCAGAACATTGACAAATGCGGAAATCATAGATAATGTCAAAGGAATATCAGATGAAGAGGAAGAAGCTGGAGATCATTATTGATGAATCAAAAGTGAATGCAAAAGAAGTAGAAAAAGCTGTAGAATTCTTATAAACTACTCTTGAATCCCAGGAAAATGTTGGCTATGAGGGATTTGTGATCTTTTTAACCTCAAAAGAATAATCTAAACAAATAAGATTATACATCAAAAATCTTGGAAAATTATTTACAGTGTTAAATGTATGTTAAAAAATGTTATGTAAATAGATCTATGTGCTATAGTTAATTTAAAGAAATGTCTATATTTTTCTACTAAAAACAATTAAAGCGCTTTTAATAGAATTTCTTAATTAAATTTAATTTTTAAGTACATGTATAACTCGAAACTTCTTTATCTCAAATTTTTCGCCTTTCCTGTGAGATTCGAGATAAACAGGGTCGACTGTATTATGTTTCTAGCTTTTGTCTTTCTCATATTTACTTTAACTTCAAAAATAGTTCTCTTGCATACTAAATACATAAATATGATGTATTGAAATACTAAGTGCTACCATACTTTTTAGGATGATGCAAATAAAGATGGAGGTAAATGGATAGTAAGGCTTAAAAAAGGTCTTGCATCTCGTTGTTGGGAAGATTTGATCTTAGCAATATTAGGTGAACAATTTTTGGTTGGTGATGAAATATGTGGAGCTGTTGTTTCTATTAGATTTCAGGTAAAGTTTATTTTGTTCTTAAATATATACCATATATATTGGTGTATAAGTCTACTTTTCAAGCCTCCAAAATTTTATGAAATACAAAGTTATACAAATTTTATGAAATACAACTTATACACTGGTAATAAAGTCGAACATATCGTGAACGGGAAATATTAGTGCATTATAGACAGTGAGATAAGTATTAATAACTGTATCAATATACCTTTACAAATTACCTGTTCCAAGAACTATTTTGAATACGTTACGTGCAATTTCACATTTTCTCTCATATTTTTTTACATATAATTGTTGTTTTTTAGAAAAAATACTCTCAATTACATTCAGAAAAAAATTAAGAAAAATTAAAATAATTTATTCAATAGTATCACAAAAAATATAGCATGGTGAAAGCTTTTAAAACATACCATAAAGATACAAATTTAAAGATTTCTGAACGTAATCTGTGTTGGTTTCATCGATGTTAGCAGTATTGTCATATAGATCCAGGGATAAGGTTCTTCTGCTGTTTGTCAGATTTCAAGCTTTTATATATATATAATTTTTTTTTTGTAAACTTTTCTGCCTTTTAGTCAGTGTTTTGAGAATCTTTCGTTTTCTCAATCAATCATGAACCACTTTTCTTATAAAAAGTACTTTTCGTATGACGTCGCCTTTTTCATAATCCAATAAAATCGTATATCTTATACTAACAGGGATGATACAGCTGCCACAAAAGTGCACCAAAGCGTACTTCTTACAACTTTCAGCGACAAAACCAATATTTTCTACTTTCTTACAACATTTTGCTCCAAACTGCAAAAATATCTAACCAAATACTTTTTTTTTATGTTAATGGCAGGCACTTGGGTCTATTTCCCATTGGCCTCAAAAATGCCAGAATTGCTATTCTCTTATTGTTACCCAGTGGGCACCTATGGCTAAGCGACGGCGGTGGAGTAGCGTTTCCCACATCACCCGTATAATATTTTAATACACAGTCGCCCACGTCATACAATTCAAACCTGTATAATACTAACCAAATACTTTGAATAAGATTTTGTATTTTTAAGTAACAGATTTTCATTCAATTAGGTTTAAAATTTAATAGTGTATGCTACTGATGTAGTTTCTGTAACACTGAGATGTTTTTGATTACATTCATTGTTTTTTATTTACTAATAAGAATTTTTTTAAAAGAGTTTTTCGTTTAACATATCACAGTTAAAAGTGCTAATAGAAAAACTATGTGCAAAGCAAACTACAATATTAATAGTCATCTTGCTCAATTTTAGGTAAATCAAATAAAAATTTGAAAAAGTTATGGGCCACACTATTAGCAAATGAAAGTGAGGATTTTTAAAAGAAAAAAGGATTTTAGTCTAAAGTTTATTTTTAATTATTTTTCATGAGTTAGTGCCATGAACAGATGTCCCCCTTCTTGGCTCCACTAGCTACCCCACTGTCAATTAGTGATGGGCAATAACAGATATTTTTAAATAACAGGTTCCAGCTGTTACAATACAAAATAATACCTGTTCCAAAATAGCAGGTCTAAGGAAAAAAGTTTCCACTTTTTAATATTTGAAAGATAGTTTAGAATGGCAAGTATTTTTGTAGCAGATACATACATATTTTCTATTAATTTGACAAAGTTGTTAGGAAAAGTATTTTTTCTTTCTAAGAGTAAGAAAATATCGCAAAGTTTTTTTCTACTTAATTTTTAAACAAAAAGAAAGCAGTTACATATTAATTTTTGTTTTATTCTCTATTGTTTAGGCTCGGTGAAAAAACTATATTTCGTCCTTTTTTATGTATACATATTTTCTTTTTTTGTGTGTGATTATACTTTAGATCGGGTAGTTCAAAATGGTTGAAAACACTTCAAAAGCATATTTGTTAGTGTAATCAAATATAATAAATAATAATAGAAACAATATTTTTTGTAACAAAATATAGTTCTTTTTAATGCACTTTTAGAAGAAATGAGTGACGCAGAAAAAATTCTTTTACAAAATTTGCCTCTTTTTAACAAGCATAAAATAATTTAGAAAGCTTAGAGAATTAAGAAAATGTTGAATATTACAATGTACATTGTTTCTAAATAAAAAGAATTTAATGAATTCCCTATTACATTCTGTTTGACGATATAACCAGAATCTTTTCATTTCTATAAGAGGGGGTAAATGGAACTTCATAAATATTCAGATAAATTAGAAATTCTGAAAAAAAAAATTTATCTCTGAATTTAAAATTCAACATAGTGTATTATTATTTTCAAATCAAAACAATGCAGGAGTTGCATATTCTGTATATGTGGCAGAATAACCAATATTTTTTTCATTTGACAAAAAGAAAAAAAGCAGAGCTTAGTTCTCCTCTAGAATTTTAAGTTGACAAAAATGAAACTAAATACAGTGTAACGTCCCATAACTGGACGTCCTTTTCCCAGAAGGGTCGATTTCCGGGAACCTTTTTAACAATCAAAATAAACAAACATCTCTTCATCTTCCCCTCTCTTTAAAAAAAGAAAGAAAGAAAAAAGAAAAGGTCTTTGGACACGTTTTTTCCTTTTCTAGCTTCTAGTGATTCATGCATTGAACCCATAAGTCAACAGAAAGGGGAAGAAAAGACCTCCCAAGACCATTGAGTGACCCTAAGTAATGCTCCTCCTCAGGAATAGGGGGAGATTTGTTTTCAAAAGAGTGCAACTGAGTGCCTCCCCCTCCCCCTTCTTTCCTATGCATCTGGCTAGTAAAAGAGGCATTTCCTGGAACCGTTTTATTAGAGTGTCAGGGAAAGAAGAAATACTGTGAAAAAGGGTAAACACAACAAACATTAACATGGAGGGGGAGTCACTTTCAGTCACACAATAAAAAATAAAGAGAACCCACATGCCACGCCTTTATGCTTGATTGATAGCCAATGATGGGAGAGAAAATAAGAATTTGTCACTGCCCCACCCTCAACTTGAATGACAAATAACAAGGAAATTAATTTTCTTCTCCACCTACCCACCTTAATGAATGACGGAAATTTCCCCTTCTTGCTTGAATTATTCTAGTTCAAAATGGAGGAGGAGAGAGAGCAATTAATATTTTCATAACTGTTAATTTTTTTTGTTTTCTATATTTTAAGCAATAATTTTTTTTCTAATATTTTGTTTTTGATTGATTAGATATCATTCTAATACTAAAACATTATTGCCCAAAAAATAATGCTTTGTTTACCTTGAGAGCTTTGTTTACCTTGGGGGTCAATTATACGGAAAAATCGAATATCCGGACTTCCAAAAGTCCCACTGATTCCGGATACGTGACTTTCCACTGTATAAGCTAATACATAAAAATATTCTAACTGCATGCATTGCAACCTCATCGCAACTTTTTAAATGGTTCGAATAACATCATTTTATAGTTTTAAACAAGAAAAATTTTTATACTAAAATTTAATTGATTGAGCTTTATCAATTTGCACCAGCTAAAACATTTAGCAAATTAAATATAAATAGAGCATAATCCCAGACTTTTAAACATTTTTTTAAAAGTAAAATAAACATCAGTATACAAATTTAGAATAATTTTTAAAGAAACAAGCCTTTTTAACAATTCCAAACTTTTCTTGGATTATTTAAATAATATTTTTCTTTCAAAACAATTAGAACATTAATTTCATAATATCACATACTATGTAGCCTTAATGGTAATTTTAATGTCAAAGGAAAATTCAAAACAATAAAAAAGAAATTCGCCAAATTAACTGTAATAGATTTCTTCCTTTCCTGCAGAATATTATCATTTAAGAATATTTATTTATTTTCTTCAAAAATTCAAAATAAATAAATCTTTTAAGCAACATAATGACAAATTACTCTTCACATAGAACATTGATTGAATTACTACAACAAATAACTGCGAGGGAAATAAAGGACACTCCTTCATGTAAAGATATTGAAAGAGTCAATTCGTAACCTTGAAGGTCACGGTCGAAAAAGAAGCCAAAAGTTATTAGGGGGTCAAAGGCGTAAAGCGGTGCCTGGATTCTCGAAGTAAACTACTTGATTAAATGTCCCCCAAAAGACGATTGTAATTAATGCAGTAAATACAGTAGTCGGAAAAAAGAGAAGAAAAAAAATTTGAGCATTTTTATGTAAATGTAGGCCGTAGTTACTCTTGAGTGAGCATAAGGGAATAAAAAGTTTAAATAGCTATTGCCTTAAAAAAAAGAAAGAAAAAAAATGCGAAAGAGAGAAAAAATGTATTTTGTAGGAAATTTGTGTGAATTTTTTTTCTATTTTACATGTAGGAAATATGAATTAATATCAAAAATAAGAAAAATAATTAAATGCTTATACTATTTGCATCTCAGAAAAAAAATTAAAACTAGAAAATGTAATTAAAAGCAGCCTCCACCACCCATATGGCCGAGCATCAGAAGGGCAGGGGGACAGGCCACCACGTATCCGACATTCCTGCAAAGAAACTTAACCTGCACAATAGCATTAGGCATAACTATCACAAAATTCTTGCCTATTCCTAAATACAAATTTGTTTAAAAATACTAACCTGCTTCACCTGTTCCAAAATTCTAGGCTGTGACAAAATACCATCTGTTCCAAAATACTAGCTGTGAATATATACCGTCGCCAATAGCCCATTGTGCAGCTCTAGTGCGACATAAATGAACTACAACGTATGCTACTCACACGAGAAGTTTTTAATTCTTGCTGATATGAGGGTTGCTATTTATATTTCTGGCCTAATAATGAAAAAACAAATATATAGGATCGAAATTGGTTTTATTGTTTTTCAAAATATTCTCCATGATGATCAATACACTTTTGCATGCGTTTGAACCAATTTTCAAAGCACTTTTTCCAGTCCGATTGAGGTAACTCCAAAACATGCGTTTTGAATGCATCAACCGCTTCTTCGGGGGTCTAAAATCGTTGTCCGCGTAATTTAATTTTGATGTGTGGGAATAACAGGGTGGCCACCCACCTGGAAAACCTGGAATTATCAGGGAATTTTTTTATACTGGAAAAATCGGAGAAATTTGGATAAAAACCTGGAAAAATCAGGGAATTTTAAAGAAAAGCTGGAAATTTTTCTTAGATATTTTTTTAATCTCACTAATTTAAATTATTTACTAATTTTCTTAATTTAAATTATTTCATCCATTATACCCACATTTATTAGATGGAAATGTATCACCAAACAGTTAAAATGTCATCAACTTAGCTATACTTTACTTGCATCAAAATTTGCTCCATTTTAATCCTGGTAAACTAGAATGCCACATAAAATTCTCTCATGGTTGCTAAACAAATGTAGAAACCTTTGATCTCTATGAAGACTATGGGACTGTAATTTAAGAAAGGCAAAGATTGTGCTAGACGAGGAAGAAGGGGTTAGGATATTTGCTTCTGTTTTAAAATTCTGTCTGTGGGCTGAATCCATTTATGGCTCAAGTTTATTCCGGTGCTTTGGTGGTAGTTTTTTTTCTATTTTGACAAAATGAGTCAAAATATTTTTGAATTTTTAACTTAATAAAATTCTCTAAAAATTTGTTGGTTATAAGTTAATAATAATAGATTTTATATCACACTCTTTTTCTGAAAACTTTTGTGTCCCTATTGAAAGAAATCTATAAATTTTTTTTTCTCTCTCTGAAAACTAACTAATAACACATTTCTTTACAATCGCTGAACAGCAATGTTTGTTGACAAATTGTTGCATTAATGTTAATTTTTTCTATTTCATTTTAACCTTTTATGAAAGGTTGTTTTTAGAACTAACTATATATTAATATTTAATTTCACTGTTTTGTTGGTAAATATTTGATTTTTAATTCAAAATTCGAATTGTATAGTTATCACTATATCGAAAGCTTGTAAATGTTGCTTGCATTCCAGAGATGATATTTCCAAAACTATCCCTCCTTTTACCCTAAAAAGCTGACAAAGACTAAGGAATATATAGGAAACATATTAAATGATGTATAAACATAAAATATAATTTTTTTAATTCATATGTGTTTAGTCGAAAGAAGGAGAATAAAACTTTGTGTTTTAGTTATGCACTGTTCAGGATTCTAGTTGCTAAAACAAAAACAGTAAACTATGCTAAACTAAAAAACTGTGTGTTTAGATTGAAATTCTTTAAATGTAAAAAAGAAGAAAAAAAAATGAATATTTTGAAATTGCAAATAAGGAAAAAAAATTAAAAAAGTATAGAATTTAAGAAATTTTATCTATTTTTTTTCTTTAGAGTATAAAGCAAAAAATTAGACAATTTTACATTTTTGTTACATTTATTTTTGTATACTGAATCTCTTAAAATAATAATGCTCATTCAAAACAACATTATTGAAAAATTTTACTTGAGATTTTGACTTTGACTTAAAGAAAAAATGATCAATGAATTTTATAAAAAGCACTGGTAAGAAAAAATAAAGTTTAATAGGATACAATAAACTAATTTAACATATTTATTACTGATTTACCTCTTATGATGAAAAATAATCAAATTTGGTCTATTGTTTTATTACGACCACAAGCCGTTTTTAAATGATAAAATAAAATATTACGGAATTAGCAAGCAAAAATTAAAATATTATTTTGCTATCCTAAGTTTGATACTAAATTCAAATAAATAAATAAAATAATTAAATGAAAAATAATTAAATAAAAAAAATTAAGCAATTGACGATAATTTTTATTCTGAATTCCGAAAACATTTAACTGTACAATGACTTTCGTTGTGTAAAATTTTTGTTACTATTTGATTATTGATATCTTAAAAATTAACTTTTGTTTTGTTTTTAAAATATTCCACACAGTTTTGCTAAGAATCGATTATACATCTTATTATCAAATACCCATTGTTAAATATTCATTTTAATTAATGAATTTTTATTTCCTATTTTAATAAAAGTTATAAGTGAACAAACACTTTTAAGAGCCCCTTTAATTATAAAAATTTATTGATATAATTACCTGAAACAGTTTTCCTTTGCTTAATTAAAAGATATTAAACAATACTTATCCGAGGTTTTATTGGTCATTCTGTTTTTGCCATTTTGTAGGTACACTTTGAGCAAATACTACTTATAGTAACACATTAAAAAAAATTTATTCAATAAAAACAATATGTTCTACAAGCTAAACATATTATTTTCTCCACATATCTTAAATTTTTAAAAATTAATGTTGTACCAAAACATCAAAAATTAAAATAATTTTTTTTTTTTAAAGATGATATGTTAAAAAATGACATTTTAAATGAAATATTTTATAATATAGACACTTTTCTTGTACACATCCTACACTTTATAAAAAGGGGGAAAAGAAACAAAAAAACACGGAGCTGGAAATTTTAAGATTTTTAACTGGAAAAATCAGGGAAATTTTAAATCTGATTTGAGTGGCCACCCTGAAAAAGAAGAAGTCATTGGGTGCCAAATCAGGGCTGTACGGCGGATGACCCATCAGTTCGATCTTTCGCTCCGTCAGAAATGCCTTTGTTTGAGTCGATGTGTGAGAGCTCGCATTGTCATGATGAAGAATGATTCGCCTGTTCTTCTGCTTTTTTCGAATTTCTCCGATGACTTCTGACAAACAAATGATCGTGTACCATTCAGAATTGACCGTCCTGTGTTGCTCTAACGCCACTGTTGCCACATGACCGTTAATGCCGAAGAAACAGGCAATCATTTGTTTCGATGTGCTTCTTCCTCGAACAACTTTTGTTGGTTTTGCCTCGTCTTGGAAGACACATACAATTGATTGCTGTTTTGTTTCCAGCTCATATGCATAGATCCATGATTCGTCACCTGTGTAGATGTTATACACAGCCTTTGATTTTGGACGACTTGCACGGTATTCGTCCTGGATCGAACATCGACCACGATTAAATTCGTTATACCAATTTTTTACAGTGCTGTAGGATGGCGCTTTATCGCTGAATAAAGAATTAAGTTCATCGAAGCACTCTTGTCTTGACAATCCACGTCGAAAGTTATGAAAAATAATGGCACGAAAATGTTCACGATTCAATTCCATTTTTTGAAAGAGAAGAACTTTTCAATTTACTGTCAACAACACAAATGAAGCTATAATGGTAAATCGTCTGCTGAATTTATGTTTAAAAATATCAAACTTTCGATTAAAATCTTCTGCGGTGGCCTAGCAACACTTACTGTTGCCAAGGCCAGAAATATAAGTAGCAACCCTCGTACAAGTAAACAGTTTTTTAAAGTCTATAAATTGCTTTTAAGTTTAGAAATATCATGTTTACACTTACAGAGAAGGGGAAAAAAGACCGTTGAAAAAATTTTGTTCTATTGATCGGATTTTCACGTTTTAACTGCTATCTATAGTAAGTCAAATTCTTTGACTAAACCGATCGATTGTTCGATGAATTTGGGTTATTTGTTTTTCCTAATCTTTTTGAAATTATTTCTTAATTTATACTAATTTGTTTAATAATGGTTGAAACAATTTTGAATACCAAGGCACATTAACTCATGTATCTTTTTAAACTAAGTAATTTTAAATGACACAATGCAAATTTTGAATGAAGTCATGTCTTTTTTTAAATTTTTTAACTTAGAAACGATTTGATCAATAATGTTGAAATTTTGCATTTTAAAATTACACAGTTAAAATGATGTAAAATTTACATAGCTTAAATTTTAGTTTTCTCCTAATTATAAATAACCAACAATAATAGATAATTATTTAAAATTAATTTTCACATTCAATTTTCTTTAGATAAATAAATTTTATAATTGTGTGATCAATTTATCCAACTAGCTTTAAAATTTCTTGAGATATGGCGATAAACTGAAAAAAAAGTGAATAATAATACTAATTGTACCTAAACTTCGGATTTAAACGACCGCTTTTTTGCTTAAATTGTCGAGACCATACTTTACAGATAGTGACTCACCCCCCAAATCAAAATTTGTTTAATAAAAGATATTGTTATTAGTGTAAAACAGTTTTTGTGTCTGATTTGATTCCGTTTAATATTTAATGCTAGCTAATTAGCATATTTCAGGTTAACCTTAATATATATATATTATAGATAGTAGCATAAAGTGGGCGTACCATATTGCTTACCTTAAAATATCTAATAATAAATAAAAATCTTCCGCAGCAAAGGTTGTGCTTCTCCCTTTTCAAAAAAAGGTGAGGTTAAAGTTTTCAAGACACGAGGAGGGATGGGGGGAATTCATAGAGTGGCTCACGTTTCATAGGCGGTATTTGTTATAAATATTATCGTAGAACTTTTTTCCAAACAAGACTGCCGAGGCAATGTTTTTGAATGCAGTTCTACTGACACCACGCAATATGTAATAAAAAAAAAAAAAAAAAAACTATATATAGAAATATTAACTAGAGAAATCTAGGCAAATCTAACTAGAGAAAATAAGCTATATATAAACATTTTTAGAATAATTCATTTGATTTTAGCAAAGTTACTCGTTAAATTATTAGATTTAAAACAGCTTTAAAAAATTTTAATACTAGAAATACAAAACTTGTATAGACCCTTACAATGTATGGCTACAGCCCTGTAATAATAAATAAAACCTGGTTTTTTTTTTTTCTTATTATAAATTGTACAAAGATTGCCTAAAAACAGTTAAACATTTTTAAAAAAGTAGAAAAATAAATTTTTGCCAAGATAATCGAATTAAAATTTTTGCCTAGTATTTTGGAACAGGCCTTTGGAAGTGACCTGTTATTTTTTTAACAGGTATGATTAAATAACAGGTGTAAAATACCTGTTCCAGAAAATATTGGACATCTCTACTGTCAATAAAAATCACAGGGATTTGCATTAGCATCACAAATGGTGCCCTAAGGAGTGATTTATGATTTAAATGTGTTGTTTAAAATTTGTTGAATATCGATATTTTAAAAACTGTGGAAATCTGTAACAATAACTACCAAAGAAGGTAATTATAATAAAAGAAATGAGGAAAAATTAAAAGGAAAGTAATTAAATTTGACTAAGCTCATTGTATATCAGGCAGGAAAAAGACTAGCATATAGACAAAGAGGATTTGATTTTTCCTTGTTTCATATAGCAACATTGTGTTATAGGTAATACCAGTTCATTTAGGTTGAAATGTATTTCAAAACTTCAAAGATCCTAGTTCTAGACTTTTTGTAGTTCATTTAAAATGGTAAGAGATCTCGAATTTCAGCACTACAATGTAACTTTTTTTTGCGTGTGAGAAAATTTTTATTTTCTATTACAGTAGCGAATTAGTTATCCCGGGATGCTCGGGGCCATTGATATGCTGGATGCTGAATTTCCCGTTTATCTGGAACAACTTTAAAAAAAACGTCATTTACTGATGTTTTATCGAACCCAAATTACAATGAAAAAGACTAGCACATGTTAAAGTAAGAAAAAACCTCTCCTAATTTTTTTTTTAAAAAATGGAAGAAAAAAATATTTTAAAAATTAAAACTAATTTCTGAGATATAGAAGATAAGAGAGAATGGGGTAGAACTAAAGTGAAATGACTGAAACTGAGTGTAAAATACGTGCCTATTTGTAGATGAAGGTCAAGATATGGAACTATTCTTTCAAACAGTAAAATCCAGATGTCTCCTGAGTCATCAATCTCACAGAAGGGGATTGGGACAGGTCAGGTAGTTGTAAAATTACATTGATAAAAATAACAAGATCATCTTATTTTTATTTGTCACTTTAAAAGTGGATAAGGAAATTGAAAATAAGGATTGAACTTGAGTAACAATACCAATATTGCACAAAAAGTTACAAATAATTGTAATAAATATATAACAATCACCAAATTAACTAATATAAATAAAGCCAATGTGATTAAAAAAAAGGCAATATATTTCATACCTAATTATATGGGAAAAAGAATATGATGAAATGCAAAGAAAACTTATTAATCAAATTAAATAAAAACACTTTAAAATTACCAAACAGAAACGATAGTTGAAAAAAAGGCAACTTAAATATTAAAACTCTGGACAAGGCAGGATATTATAAGATCAACTGAATTGAAAAAAAAAAAAAAAAAAAACTTTTGTCTTAAATGTCTTTTTGTCTGAGAAAAAAAAAACTTAAAACATAGTGGAATCAGAAATGTATCACTTTTAAAAAGAGAAAGCTGCAATTTACTTCATAAAATGATCATCTGCTTTGAAATATAAATAGTTGTATTCTTTTATTACTATACAATCTTCTATTTTTATTAGGACTATTTTTAACGGTGGATGTGATTCCACATAAAATGAAATTCGCAAATGATACCACACTTCTGAAGAATAAGAATTTATAAAATTGAAAAATATTGTTTCGTTAATAGATATCTAGTAAATATAACAGACGGAGAAAAAGAAAGTTTTGTTTGTTATGATTAATCTTAATAATGAACTATCCGAAATTGTAAAATAATAATTTGGCATTATTATTCAAGAATAACAAAAATTGAGAGGCTAAAATGGATTTTTAAAAAATAAAAGCTGACATATCAATAATCTCAAAGCCGGAGTTTCATGTTCCTTTACTCGGACATTCAAATGAAAATAATTAAGAATAATAGAAGAATCTTGAGGATGCACCTAATGATAGTCAGTGCAGAAAAAAAAAATTTACTTTCAGACGAAATTCTTGTTCATTTTTCGAAATTTCATTCCAGATTCTAAATTTAACTCTCCTTCTAGTTTAGAAAATTATTCATATTTGTTTTTTATATTTAGTTTTTATTTCTTATAAAGAGTATCAAAATTTAGTCTTGTCTTTAATTAAATGTTACCAATTTTTTTCTCATTTTTGAATCGCTTGATTTGTACCCAAAATATTGGTTTTGTGGTAAAATTGCATTTTCCCCTGACTTATTTCAAATCTCACTTTCCCTGAATTCCACCCCCACCCCCCAAGGAGAACGAACGCATTTACTTTCGGGCGACATAGTTGTTCATTTTCCGAATTTTCATTCCAGATTCTAAATTTAACAGGATCAGAGTTAATAGAAAGATTCATTTTTATTTTTAAAAGCATTTCTTAAAAGGAGTGGCAAAACTTTTCCGCATTTTTAATTACGTGTGAACAATTTTTTTTCTATTTTTTTTAATCACTTAATTAGTACCAATAACAAAATCTTATTAGTTTAAATTATTTCAATAAATTATAAATTTTAGTAGTAGTAGTCCAGACAAAACTTGATGGTTCTTGTATTTTTTTCCTCCGCTGGCAAAGCCAATTAGAGTTTTAGTTATTTTTTAAATGATAAAATTCAACTTAACTATATTACTTAGTTTTTGAAGGAAAAAAAAAGCCATATTTTATTGTTTTTGTGATCCGATTTATAATTTGTATTTCCGTTTCACTTCTTTTTACTTTTGCTTAGTAAAGTATAGGGATATATTTTTCTTTGTTACTTCACCTTCCATTCACTGATATGGGTGTGCAATGCATTCTCCCTTCCCCCTTGTAAATCAAAAAGAAAACAAAAGCAGCATGCCACTCCTTTATGTTTGATTGATGGTAGCTTATCAGAAAACCACAGATTCTTTGTGACATGCAGTAGAAAATACAAAATTAGTCCCTTTCCTACCACCTCTCAATATAAAGATTTTCAAGGTTACAGAAAAAGAAATAAACCCTACCCACCTTTTCCTCTGCTCAACTTCAAGGATGTGTAAAATTTCTGCTTTTTTTTCCTCAATCGTTCTTGTTCAAAATGACAGAAAAACCGAGCAAAATTTTTCCAGGTTTTCTAGATACCCGATACAAAAGATATTAAACAATACTTATCCGAGGTTTTATTGGTCATTCTGTTTTTGCCATTTTGTAGGTACACTTTGAGCAAATACTACTTATAGTAACACATTAAAAAAAATTTATTCAATAAAAACAATATGTTCTACAAGCTAAACATATTATTTTCTCCACATATCTTAAATTTTTAAAAATTAATGTTGTACCAAAACATCAAAAATTAAAATAATTTTTTTTTTTTAAAGATGATATGTTAAAAAATGACATTTTAAATGAAATATTTTATAATATAGACACTTTTCTTGTACACATCCTACACTTTATAAAAAGGGGGAAAAGAAACAAAAAAACACGGAGCTGGAAATTTTAAGATTTTTAACTGGAAAAATCAGGGAAATTTTAAATCTGATTTGAGTGGCCACCCTGAAAAAGAAGAAGTCATTGGGTGCCAAATCAGGGCTGTACGGCGGATGACCCATCAGTTCGATCTTTCGCTCCGTCAGAAATGCCTTTGTTTGAGTCGATGTGTGAGAGCTCGCATTGTCATGATGAAGAATGATTCGCCTGTTCTTCTGCTTTTTTCGAATTTCTCCGATGACTTCTGACAAACAAATGATCGTGTACCATTCAGAATTGACCGTCCTGTGTTGCTCTAACGCCACTGTTGCCACATGACCGTTAATGCCGAAGAAACAGGCAATCATTTGTTTCGATGTGCTTCTTCCTCGAACAACTTTTGTTGGTTTTGCCTCGTCTTGGAAGACACATACAATTGATTGCTGTTTTGTTTCCAGCTCATATGCATAGATCCATGATTCGTCACCTGTGTAGATGTTATACACAGCCTTTGATTTTGGACGACTTGCACGGTATTCGTCCTGGATCGAACATCGACCACGATTAAATTCGTTATACCAATTTTTTACAGTGCTGTAGGATGGCGCTTTATCGCTGAATAAAGAATTAAGTTCATCGAAGCACTCTTGTCTTGACAATCCACGTCGAAAGTTATGAAAAATAATGGCACGAAAATGTTCACGATTCAATTCCATTTTTTGAAAGAGAAGAACTTTTCAATTTACTGTCAACAACACAAATGAAGCTATAATGGTAAATCGTCTGCTGAATTTATGTTTAAAAATATCAAACTTTCGATTAAAATCTTCTGCGGTGGCCTAGCAACACTTACTGTTGCCAAGGCCAGAAATATAAGTAGCAACCCTCGTACAAGTAAACAGTTTTTTAAAGTCTATAAATTGCTTTTAAGTTTAGAAATATCATGTTTACACTTACAGAGAAGGGGAAAAAAGACCGTTGAAAAAATTTTGTTCTATTGATCGGATTTTCACGTTTTAACTGCTATCTATAGTAAGTCAAATTCTTTGACTAAACCGATCGATTGTTCGATGAATTTGGGTTATTTGTTTTTCCTAATCTTTTTGAAATTATTTCTTAATTTATACTAATTTGTTTAATAATGGTTGAAACAATTTTGAATACCAAGGCACATTAACTCATGTATCTTTTTAAACTAAGTAATTTTAAATGACACAATGCAAATTTTGAATGAAGTCATGTCTTTTTTTAAATTTTTTAACTTAGAAACGATTTGATCAATAATGTTGAAATTTTGGATTTTAAAATTACACAGTTAAAATGATGTAAAATTTACATAGCTTAAATTTTAGTTTTCTCCTAATTATAAATAACCAACAATAATAGATAATTATTTAAAATTAATTTTCACATTCAATTTTCTTTAGATAAATAAATTTTATAATTGTGTGATCAATTTATCCAACTAGCTTTAAAATTTCTTGAGATATGGCGATAAACTGAAAAAAAAGTGAATAATAATACTAATTGTACCTAAACTTCGGATTTAAACGACCGCTTTTTTGCTTAAATTGTCGAGACCATACTTTACAGATAGTGACTCACCCCCCAAATCAAAATTTGTTTAATAAAAGATATTGTTATTAGTGTAAAACAGTTTTTGTGTCTGATTTGATTCCGTTTAATATTTAATGCTAGCTAATTAGCATATTTCAGGTTAACCTTAATATATATATATTATAGATAGTAGCATAAAGTGGGCGTACCATATTGCTTACCTTAAAATATCTAATAATAAATAAAAATCTTCCGCAGCAAAGGTTGTGCTTCTCCCTTTTCAAAAAAAGGTGAGGTTAAAGTTTTCAAGACACGAGGAGGGATGGGGGGAATTCATAGAGTGGCTCACGTTTCATAGGCGGTATTTGTTATAAATATTATCGTAGAACTTTTTTCCAAACAAGACTGCCGAGGCAATGTTTTTGAATGCAGTTCTACTGACACCACGCAATATGTAATAAAAAAAAAAAAAAAAAAAACTATATATAGAAATATTAACTAGAGAAATCTAGGCAAATCTAACTAGAGAAAATAAGCTATATATAAACATTTTTAGAATAATTCATTTGATTTTAGCAAAGTTACTCGTTAAATTATTAGATTTAAAACAGCTTTAAAAAATTTTAATACTAGAAATACAAAACTTGTATAGACCCTTACAATGTATGGCTACAGCCCTGTAATAATAAATAAAACCTGGTTTTTTTTTTTTTCTTATTATAAATTGTACAAAGATTGCCTAAAAACAGTTAAACATTTTTAAAAAAGTAGAAAAATAAATTTTTGCCAAGATAATCGAATTAAAATTTTTGCCTAGTATTTTGGAACAGGCCTTTGGAAGTGACCTGTTATTTTTTTAACAGGTATGATTAAATAACAGGTGTAAAATACCTGTTCCAGAAAATATTGGACATCTCTACTGTCAATAAAAATCACAGGGATTTGCATTAGCATCACAAATGGTGCCCTAAGGAGTGATTTATGATTTAAATGTGTTGTTTAAAATTTGTTGAATATCGATATTTTAAAAACTGTGGAAATCTGTAACAATAACTACCAAAGAAGGTAATTATAATAAAAGAAATGAGGAAAAATTAAAAGGAAAGTAATTAAATTTGACTAAGCTCATTGTATATCAGGCAGGAAAAAGACTAGCATATAGACAAAGAGGATTTGATTTTTCCTTGTTTCATATAGCAACATTGTGTTATAGGTAATACCAGTTCATTTAGGTTGAAATGTATTTCAAAACTTCAAAGATCCTAGTTCTAGACTTTTTGTAGTTCATTTAAAATGGTAAGAGATCTCGAATTTCAGCACTACAATGTAACTTTTTTTTGCGTGTGAGAAAATTTTTATTTTCTATTACAGTAGCGAATTAGTTATCCCGGGATGCTCGGGGCCATTGATATGCTGGATGCTGAATTTCCCGTTTATCTGGAACAACTTTAAAAAAAACGTCATTTACTGATGTTTTATCGAACCCAAATTACAATGAAAAAGACTAGCACATGTTAAAGTAAGAAAAAACCTCTCCTAATTTTTTTTTTAAAAAATGGAAGAAAAAAATATTTTAAAAATTAAAACTAATTTCTGAGATATAGAAGATAAGAGAGAATGGGGTAGAACTAAAGTGAAATGACTGAAACTGAGTGTAAAATACGTGCCTATTTGTAGATGAAGGTCAAGATATGGAACTATTCTTTCAAACAGTAAAATCCAGATGTCTCCTGAGTCATCAATCTCACAGAAGGGGATTGGGACAGGTCAGGTAGTTGTAAAATTACATTGATAAAAATAACAAGATCATCTTATTTTTATTTGTCACTTTAAAAGTGGATAAGGAAATTGAAAATAAGGATTGAACTTGAGTAACAATACCAATATTGCACAAAAAGTTACAAATAATTGTAATAAATATATAACAATCACCAAATTAACTAATATAAATAAAGCCAATGTGATTAAAAAAAAGGCAATATATTTCATACCTAATTATATGGGAAAAAGAATATGATGAAATGCAAAGAAAACTTATTAATCAAATTAAATAAAAACACTTTAAAATTACCAAACAGAAACGATAGTTGAAAAAAAGGCAACTTAAATATTAAAACTCTGGACAAGGCAGGATATTATAAGATCAACTGAATTGAAAAAAAAAAAAAACTTTTGTCTTAAATGTCTTTTTGTCTGAGAAAAAAAAAACTTAAAACATAGTGGAATCAGAAATGTATCACTTTTAAAAAGAGAAAGCTGCAATTTACTTCATAAAATGATCATCTGCTTTGAAATATAAATAGTTGTATTCTTTTATTACTATACAATCTTCTATTTTTATTAGGACTATTTTTAACGGTGGATGTGATTCCACATAAAATGAAATTCGCAAATGATACCACACTTCTGAAGAATAAGAATTTATAAAATTGAAAAATATTGTTTCGTTAATAGATATCTAGTAAATATAACAGACGGAGAAAAAGAAAGTTTTGTTTGTTATGATTAATCTTAATAATGAACTATCCGAAATTGTAAAATAATAATTTGGCATTATTATTCAAGAATAACAAAAATTGAGAGGCTAAAATGGATTTTTAAAAAATAAAAGCTGACATATCAATAATCTCAAAGCCGGAGTTTCATGTTCCTTTACTCGGACATTCAAATGAAAATAATTAAGAATAATAGAAGAATCTTGAGGATGCACCTAATGATAGTCAGTGCAGAAAAAAAAAAATTTACTTTCAGACGAAATTCTTGTTCATTTTTCGAAATTTCATTCCAGATTCTAAATTTAACTCTCCTTCTAGTTTAGAAAATTATTCATATTTGTTTTTTATATTTAGTTTTTATTTCTTATAAAGAGTATCAAAATTTAGTCTTGTCTTTAATTAAATGTTACCAATTTTTTTCTCATTTTTGAATCGCTTGATTTGTACCCAAAATATTGGTTTTGTGGTAAAATTGCATTTTCCCCTGACTTATTTCAAATCTCACTTTCCCTGAATTCCACCCCCACCCCCCAAGGAGAACGAACGCATTTACTTTCGGGCGACATAGTTGTTCATTTTCCGAATTTTCATTCCAGATTCTAAATTTAACAGGATCAGAGTTAATAGAAAGATTCATTTTTATTTTTAAAAGCATTTCTTAAAAGGAGTGGCAAAACTTTTCCGCATTTTTAATTACGTGTGAACAATTTTTTTTCTATTTTTTTTAATCACTTAATTAGTACCAATAACAAAAATTTATTAGTTTAAATTATTTCAATAAATTATAAATTTTAGTAGTAGTAGTCCAGACAAAACTTGATGGTTCTTGTATTTTTTTCCTCCGCTGGCAAAGCCAATTAGAGTTTTAGTTATTTTTTAAATGATAAAATTCAACTTAACTATATTACTTAGTTTTTGAAGGAAAAAAAAAGCCATATTTTGATTGTTTTTGTGATCCGATTTATAATTTGTATTTCCGTTTCACTTCTTTTTACTTTTGCTTAGTAAAGTATAGGGATATATTTTTCTTTGTTACTTCACCTTCCATTCACTGATATGGGTGTGCAATGCATTCTCCCTTCCCCCTTGTAAATCAAAAAGAAAACAAAAGCAGCATGCCACTCCTTTATGTTTGATTGATGGTAGCTTATCAGAAAACCACAGATTCTTTGTGACATGCAGTAGAAAATACAAAATTAGTCCCTTTCCTACCACCTCTCAATATAAAGATTTTCAAGGTTACAGAAAAAGAAATAAACCCTACCCACCTTTTCCTCTGCTCAACTTCAAGGATGTGTAAAATTTCTGCTTTTTTTTCCTCAATCGTTCTTGTTCAAAATGACAGAAAAACCGAGCAAAATTTTTCCAGGTTTTCTAGATACCCGATAAATGGTCCTGTACTGTATTTAAATTCTCAAAGGGGTATTATACATAAATTATAAATTTCTAAATTCAATATTTTTCAGCTTTTTTTTTTAAAAAAAAATTATGTGTTCTTATGCCTGTTTATAAGAACTTTTTAATTATATGTAATAGTAGGCAATTTAAATCATCATGATTTGATAGTAATCTTCTCTAATGTAATCCTAATCCTGAAAGAAAATCTGTTTTATTATTACAAATAAATTTAACTAATAACATTCAGCTTAAAATCGTTTCTTTTACCAATGAAAATTTTTTGGTTATGAAGTTTGATATCAAGATCTAAAAAATAAGCGCAATTTTCATCCGAATTAGTCTTAATTAAATTTAGTTCTTTAGGGTAAATATCTTTAATTAAATCAAAATCATTACCATAAAAAATAATTAAATCATCAATAAATCTAAATCCAATTAATAAATTATGTTGTAAAAATTTTAGTTCGTAAAAATGTAAGAAAATATTAGCAAATTCACTTGAATAACAATTCCCCATTGAAATACCTTGAATTTGTCTGCAAAAACAAATACCATTAAAAAGATAATTGTCAAAAGTGTTTATATTACATACATTTATCCAGTCTTCCTTATTAATGTCCTCATTATTCAAATATTTATTAAAAATTTTCAAACAAATATTCCTTAAATTATTGTGTGGTATACTTGTAAAAAAACATTTCAATTCGTACATTTAAATTTTTCTTGTTTAAGTTTCCATTTTGGGCCCCTGGTGCACTGTCAGTTTTTGGTTTCACCACTGACATGAGAAAGGCTCCTGTGTGTTAGCAGGCAGTGTGTCCCCTAATGAAGTGCTGTCCTGCTAACACACATATCTTAAAATTTTTATAATTTTTGTTTTCTGCCAGAGTTGTTTTTCTGACTTTATAAATTGATAGTTACAATGTATGTCTTTTGATGATGATGAATTCAGATTTTAAAAATAATGATTAAGAAACATAAATACTCCATAATTAAACAAATTTTTCTTTGAAGAAATAATAACGATAAGAAAATTAATAATTCATTCAGAATTTTCTTGCCCATAGAAGTAATATATATTCTCACTGAATATTTTTCCTTTTACACATAACTATTCCTTTATTAATCTTCCGAATCAGAAGCTGTTTACATGCCTGTTAAGGCATGTAAAAAAATTTTAGTGATTAGAACCCTGATGATAGGTAGATGATATTCTTGGACCATTTTGTTGATAATTTGAATATAACTGTGTTTGAGCGTCAATGTAGTTTTTGTCAAAAGATTATAAGCTATTTTTTTCAAAAGGAGGATATTATATCTGTGTGGAACCGAAGTGCTCGTGACCATCACACTAATGGCAGAATACGAGATACTCTTAAGAGAGTTTTAAATCTTCCTCCTAATACTGTGATGGAATATAAAACACACAATGACAGTTTGAGGTGAGTATTAATGTTATTTCTTTAGCAATAAAATACCTCAAGTATTACTGTGTGCGCATATTGCATTCACTAAAATAGTGAATGTTATTAATTTCACAGGTGTAGGTAAAGAATAAGTTTAGGGGTTCAAACTCCCCTTATTGAATAGATCAGTTTTAGATTTTTTCTAACTACTAATTTTGGAAAACATCTTCAAAATAATTTTTTCACTTTTTTAAAACTTCAAGTGTTAAACAACAACTTTAAATCCAAGCATCTGGTACAACAACTGGAAGCAGAATTCCAATTCAATTTCCGTCCTCTCCGGACACGCTTTGTCCATTGCCTGTGTCAACATAATGAAATGACTTTAGCAGAATATATAGATGCTGTTTTTTCCACTTTCTGATTAAGATTCTCCGTAGTGGTTGCAAAATAACAATTGGAACTTACAATTGCAAGTATTAGTTTTAACTTTGCAAACACTTAATATTTTACAGAATATTGTTAGTACTTTAAATAATTTCTAACGATCAAATCATTATAAATTGACTTAGTTAACTAAGGTAGTATTAATAAAGTATACATTTTCTTATTTCTTTAAATATTAAAAAGAAAATCTGACAGAATCGAGTGATTCGGCAATTTTTAGAATGATTATTTGTGCCATGATTGTGATGTACTGCTTCTGTGATTTTTTTTTTTCCTTCAACCCTCACATCTGGCACCCTACTAGAGCTCTGGAGTGCAGTTTCATCAAGAAATGACGTCACGTTAAGTGGTAATTTCATTTTCAGTGCCATGAAACCCCTTGAATGGTTTTCTTGGCAAGGAACTCAACCGTTTTTTTTTTTTTTTTTCAGCTACTACCAAGAATCCTCATTTTTTAATGGAATGATGATTTTTTAAGGCTAAATACGATATAGCACAGATTAATTTTTTCCCAAGAGAGGATAAAAAAATTAAGAAAAACGTGACCAAGTAATTTTCAAGTCGATAATTGAAAGATAAATATTTTGTTTCATTAGTACGTGTGAACGAAAATATACTTTTAGAGTTAACTAAGAAATTACAGTTAATGAAATAAAAATTGCAGTCTGAAGTCTCATTATATAGAAATTGTTACTATTTCTATGTTACGAGGTATATTCCTTGGCCAATACCTCTTTTTGAAGTCCTAAGTTCTTTTTTTTAATTATTTCTAATCAATTTCTCTCAAATCCATTTTTTTCCAAACGCTACTTCTTTATACTTTGCAGAAATGGCAATATATTTGAAAGTATTTTGTAACAGAAATGTATGATAAAGAAGACAATTTATTTACAATTAAAGATGTGAATAAGAATAATGGAAAAAGTAATTAGAATAAAAAGGTTCCAAAATTTATTTGATATAAATATTTATTTATTTTACTAATTTTAAAAAAATTTATTCTCATTCTTGCATTAAAATATGTTGTATAAAAACTGTGAAGTAGCTCCTTGAACTATACTTTTAGTAAGAACATATTTACATATCATTTAACATAACGAACATCACTTTAAAAATGAAATGAAGTAATGAGTAAAGTAGTAACTTAAGTTATATTGTTAAAAATTAAAAGGAAAATTAATGAACTTTTCTGAAATTTATTTAATTAATTTCTAAAAGACCAATATGTAAACATTACTTTTTCATCCAAGAAAATTTTATTTCTTTCTGCTAATTAGTTCTGATTTAAAATAAAGTATATTAAGGAATATCTCGGAAACATTTATTAGTGAAAATTGATTTTATTCTAAGAATTATTTATACATGATAAATAATATGACAGTTTTTAATTATTTGTGTGTGTATATATATGTTTATATATGTATATATATATAAGTGTGCGTGTGTGGAAACGGCATGAGTGGTCGTCTTTGAAAATAGGAGACACTGTTCTTTAACAAAAACATGTATTGAAAACTAAATTTACATAAATACGGACGATTAACAATCACATAAATAACACAAAAATAAATGCTTAAGAGTTCGTCTTTACAATCTTTCTATACAATCACTACTCCTCTTTAGAGTCCATATACATCTTTTCCGGTTCATTCCAAACCGCGCTCTGATACGTAGGGGAATTCCCATTGCTTCCTTGTCATGCGCACAGGGACCAGCTTGCATGGACTGGCGGGACTTCTAGCTTACGGCTTTCAACGTACAGGAACTGGTACCACATATATATATGTAACATCTAAAGTAATAGCTTAAATGAACCTAAAAAGAATTATATTTTATTTGTAGACTAGCCCTTCTAACAGATGAGAACTTTAAATAATCTCTTTCACATAATTAACTAAACTCTACGTGTATATATTAACTTTCATTGAATAGCAATGTAATCTTTATTTATAACATGAGTCTATACTGCACAGTAAAATATCTTAATGAAGCCAAATTCCCATTAAAATCAATAAATATTTTTAGACATTAATTCCTCCTCATACGGTCTTATGATCTTATGGTGTCAATTCTAACAAAGAAGTCTGGATATTATAGATCATATGACATGAAAGAATAACTGTATGGTACTTGGAAATCAGTGCACTTGTCTTTTGGAAATAGCCTAGTAAATTTGTGGTCATGTATATAATTTCTAAATAGATTTCTCTTAACTATTTTCCTCAATAAATGATTCATAAAAAGTATAATGGATATATTATTGCAAAAACACAACTGCGAAAAGACAATCTGGGGGATATGAATTAAAAATAGAACTTTCACGGCATGACATATATATATACGCTTACATACATGCATATGTATGTATATAATAGATTAAGGAATAGTTTTAAATATGCACAATGAATATTTTTTAGTCTAATGAAAGCAAGAAACATTAAAAAAAAAACAATAAATGGTCAAAAATATTATATAAATAACATAAGCTCATTTCGCAATCTTATAAACTCATTCAGTTTACTTTTATTCATGCTAATGTTACCCCATCTAAAAAGAAAATTGTGCGATAGGTTAAATTTTAACCACGCCCTTATCGGGGAATGTACATGGTATGCTTTGAACGTTAATAGAACCAAACCATCCCAGTATTACTTTCCAGCCGAAAATCTCTATTCTATTCCGCATAGCTCATGGTAGGGCCCCTGGTTTATATTTGATTTATCCTTGTATGCATAAAAGTGATACTTCAGTGCTTTTCTATTGATATTATAAATATGCTTTGTTTAAAAATATATTAATTATGTTTCTTTTTAGGGACAAAACAAGCTTCCGCAACACTGATGTCTTTTTACAGTGAAATTGTACATATTTTTCAGATCATTAAATTTTTTAGAGCTTTGCTAATTGGCCTATTTCTATTTCACCATAAATGAACACTGTGACAATATTTTTGTCCAAAACACATTAAATATGGAATTAGGTGGAAAATGTCATTTGGCAGACACTACGTAGATTTTTATCTTTATCACTTTTTTACAAAAGTTTTTTTTTCCAAAATCCCATATATATATGCGTAGAAAATTTTTTGGAACTTATATTGGTCTCCACTTAAGATCATTTAATGCTAAAATTGAGATGACTATGAACTCTTTGTTAAAAATCTGGTGATTAATGTTTTGAATAGTCGTCGTTTTAAAGGAATATTGTTGCCAATCTAGCGAGTTGGTAAAAAATCTAGATTTTGAATTAAAATAAAAATATGAAGAACCATCGTAAATGACAGATTTTCTATGGATAATAAATGACTATCTAAAACAAGTGTGAAACTCTTTAGACTTTTGATTTCTTTTCTCTTTCAAATTTATCTTTTATTTTCTAAATTTCCTATTTGTAACCGAAAATTTAAAATTTTCCACTTTTTTTTTTATTTTTTATATTTCTGGCTGTTTAAAAGAAACTTATTTTTTCAATTTCCAGAAACAGGGAACTTAACTTTTGCCTTGAGAGTATTGTCATATTGAGTTTTCTTTTATTCACTTCTGTTTCTCAATTTTGGCATCCTTGATTTATAATAACAAATTATTGTCTTATAATTTCGGATAATACATTAATTATTAGGAACAAAACGTTTTTCGTCATCTGCTATGTATATTTTATATCTATTAAAGAAACAATTTTGTTATTATTGAAGGAATTCTGATTCCTCAGAGGTGTGGTATCATTTGCAAGTCTTGCCTGATGTGGAATCACATCTACTTTCATTAAAAATAGTCTGCTTTTATTAAAATGTTATAACTAAACTAAACTCAGTGGCGCGACAGCCCATAGAGGGCCAAGGCCGACTGTGCCCATCTCCGTTTTCTTGACCTTGGGCTCTGGGGTGCAGGAGCAGATGTTCCGGTCAGGAGGCCAGCCGAACGCGGAACCCCCAGTGTTTAGTTCCCAAGCATGCTTAGTACTCATTTATCGACCCACTGAAGGGATGAAAGGCTGAGTCGACCTTGCCCGGCCCGAGGATCGAACCAGGGACCTGTGGCACGACAGCGCGAAGCGCTACCGCTCAGCCACCGGGCGTCAAAATGTTGTGCTTTTATAATATTTTTTCCTGTTGGTAAAATAAATAAAAACAGAAGATTGTTTATGCATTAGCATACAATTATTTATTACCAAATGCAAAAGACTATTATTAGAGTTATGCAATTCTTATTAGAATACGTTTTGAACTGGGTTTTTTTTTTTTTTTTTTGCAATAAATTTTATGCTCCATATATTAGTTCTTATTCATGAATTTTTAGATAAGGGTTTTTAAAAAAAAAAAAAAAAAACAGTTTATCTTATTATATTCTGCCTTGTCCAATGTTTTAATATTAATGTTAGCGCTTCTTTTAACTATTGTATTTATTTGGCAATTTTTAAGGGTTGTTTTTGTTAAACCTTAAGTTTATTATAATCTCGCTTAACATCAATCAACTTATATATTTAATAGTTTCTTTTTATTTTGATTTGGTATTTATTTTTAAAATAAGTTTTTTTTAATATTTTATTTTTTAGTTCTGCCTACATTTTACGTTTTGCTTGTCTGTTGATAAAAGCATTATTTTTTAGTTATGCATTCGATATAATTTAACTTAATAAATATTGATTAACTTTAATTAAATATGGATTGTTTATATATTTGTTATCCAACAAAGGATATAGCATACTTTGTGCTATGTAGACTTAAACAAAAACTTGAAAAAAGCACATAAATTCATGGTTTCGTTTGTGCTTTATTCCCGTTGTTTGCTTTAATATACATATTTGTAAATTTCTTTTTAGGATAGTCTGATATTTGGTGTTAAGTTTTTAGATATATATATATGTAACAGAAAAAGCTTCAATTAATCTTTTTATGTTATTTCTTTTCTGTAAAACCTTACATTAATTTATTATTCTAATTGAAACACTTTTAAATTCACATCCTGTCCTTAAATCTGTTTTTGGCTCAAGCATGCATTAATTAAAAGTAAGAAATTTTTTACTTTACTCTTTGAGGGAATCACGCGATCTATTTAATAAACCAACTGGAATTACTAAGTTTTCCCTAAATCAAAGCATTTTACAGATTTTCTTTGCAAGATTTTCCCTAACATTTAGACTGAAGCACTATGAAATTGTGACTCTTTTCCTCTGGTCATTCATCTGAAAATGATTAAATAAAATTAAATTGCTCATTTTTTAAATCCTGTGCCTGTTTTCCTGCTCGGCCGACTTCCTTCAATACAAGCCTAGCAGGATTATAAGGCTTGATGAAACAAGCACAGGATATTAATAAATGCTAAAATGCTTCTTCAAAATATATAAATAAAAAGGAAAAGAATAATAAAATCAAATGGTTGAAGTTTTAAGAGATGCTGGCATTGCTCGTGAAACAGATTTTATCCTTTCTAATCCCGTAAAATCTCAGAAGACTGATCAGCTTTTCTGATTATAAAAGCAATTTGTCCTTACACATTTTTTCCTGAAATCTTGGTATAATAACCATTGCAATGAAAATACCAATGAAGAAAAAGTATAAATAAATATAGAGAAAGTAGAGAGAAACGGACATAAAGTAGTTGGACATAATAATAAATAAATGAGAATAACAAGAATGTAAACAAAGTGAATTTAAAGAAAAATAGACTAAAAATAAAGATTTAAATAGCAAAACTGAAAATAATCTTAAATTTTCTAATATTCTTGAGACTGATTGTGATAACTTGGTGCCCGCATTGCCAAAATCATGTTGACGGAATTATGCAAATCCAAGATAAATAAATTCCAAACTTCAGGCAAATCTAACAAAAAAATTTCACATATTTTTCTATTGACAAAACTAATTAAAAGGTTTATAATAAACAAATGTAATAATTTAAATAATATTGTAGTTTAATAATATAATTAATGTTATTTTTTACTAAATTTAATGGTTTTTCATTGTTAAAAGTAAAATTAAAAATACCGATTATGACATAACATTATACATGGTTCGGTGGAACATGTTGTCCCCTTTTTTCTGGAAGATTCGACACTTCAAATACAACATTTACCCAACTCTAAAAAAAGGATATGGGGCGATGGTAGTTTTTTCTCTTGTTTGTGGTGGAAAAAAAATTTTTTTTATAAAGATAAACATTTAATTGAAACTAGGATCTTCCAGTACATCATTGTTGAGATGGACTGTTTTCCTCCTTTTGGGGAATACAGCCCCTAATCCGGCAAAAATTCCCCTAAAAAGACTGAAGTCTTAAACTTCAGAATAACGACCACTGTGTCAGTTTTTTTTTTTTATTTTGTTTTCAAACAAAGTGTACAATACTAAAGTCAAAGTTTCAGATTGAAGTTTTTTCTTTAACAAAAAATGTCAATTTGTCTTTTTATCACTAGTATTTTCCTATTTTTATCTTTCATGCTTTTTAATATGTGCTTTTTGAAAATGCTTATATCTTGATAAAGGAGTGTATTTAAATTGTGTTATGACGAATAACTTTATTCTGATTTTCAAACAAAGAACTTTGAATTGATAAAACTGAAGTCACAAAAACTATTAAAAATGAAAATCAAAATTTTAAGTTTACTGGTAGCACTACTAAAAATTATTTTTTTCCTCAAACACTTTAATTATGTTATTATTTTTAACATGTGTACAAATGTGTATTTTTTATAAGTCATATTACTTTATATCTTGTTAAAATTACAAAGTTGATTCTTTTTATTTTAATTGTACTTCTATCATACGATAGGGAAAGTTCTGCAAATGGATGATTTTTAAAATTTTTAGATATTAGTTAACATTTTTCGGTGAGGAGGATGTGAAAAGCTTCAATTAATCTTTTTATGTTCTTTTCTGTAAAACCTTTCCTTAATTTATTATTCTAATTGAAACACTTTCTCACACTTTTAAATTCACATCCTGTCCTTATATCTATTTTTTGCTCAAGCATGCATTAATTAAAAGTAGGAAATTTTCCCCTTTATTTTTTGTGAGAGTCTCGTGACCTATTTAATAAACTACAATTCCCTTTACTGCAATTTCCCTAAAGCGAAGCATTTTACGAATTTTCTTTGTAAGATTTTCTCTAACATTTAGACTGAAGCACGATGAAATTTTGGCTCTTTCCCTCTGGTCAATCATCTAAATATTATTAAATAAAATTAAATTGCTCATTTTTTAAATCCTGTGCCTGTTTTCCTACTCGGCCGACTGCCTTCATTACATATATATATATATATAATTTTTTTAAAAACTAGTATAGCTCAATTAAATTTTGCAAACCTATTGGTGCTTATCCTGCTTAACGATTTTATTTTTTGTTCTTTAATATTGTCTAGTAAATTCTCTCATTCTTATTTTCCCTTTTCGTCACATTTATAATTTTGAGAATTTATTATTTCTAATCAGAATTGGCATAATTTAAATTACCTGATTTTTTTTAACTAAAAGTAATTTATTAATGCTTTCTTAGAGTAGCGATTTTATATATTAAATATTTTTTTTTTTTAATCCTGGAATTTTACGTAAATCTACCTAGAAAACGAGAAAAAAATATAGGCATTTGAATTATTCATAATAAGTGGAATGCTCTAGTTTTCATCTGCTGAAGCGTTTACATTAAACATATTGCAGTGTACTGAGCCACCTTTGGCGACTATTTGTTACTAACAAGCAGGTGACCATGGCTATTCTTTTTACAAAAAGTGACATCTCTTAAAAATCTGGTGTCTTATGTTATTTAAAGTCAACTACTTTAAAATATTATTGCCAAACTAGCTGATCTGCAGAATCTAGTTATCGAATTCAAAGAAAAATATTAAGTTTTAAGAAATGATGGTAATGGTCAAAAAACAATTGTAAATGATGTCGTTTTACAATGGAAACGACTAAAATCAAACACGTCAGAATGATTACTATCATTCTAAATTAAAGTGTAATATCATTATAAGTATTAAAATAAGGACTGACTGCAAATAAAATGATAGCCAATAAAAATAGAAAATGACGTTCCCTCCGGGGTTTCGTAGCGTTACAGTTAAAAAACGAAGACGAATATGGCAAAAAAGACCATATGAAATTATTCCGAAAGTATTCAAGTTTTAATTTAAGCAGTTGCCGGTCGATGGCAGTAACATGTACCACTGAAGCCAGTTGTAATAAACATAAGGTTGCAGTAAACTGAGGGAATTGTGAATGACCCTGTATATTGATGGTTGAAAGTCCAAATCCGTTGTTTATTCAAAGAAAAAACGTTTTTTTGTCTGTTTCTGTTACTTGATTAATATCTAACAAAAATTAATAAGAATATTTGAGGTCATTCTTTAGAATTATTACGATTGGCTCTTAGTTTTTGAAAGCCCGATAATTAAAACAAAAGTTATTTGAGATGGAAATCTTCTCTTTTAGCACTGTATATAAGTATAAAACTGTACTTTTCAAACATAATAACTTTTGAACTATTTCAGTCTCATTCGATTTAATATAAAAATTACATAAATAATATTTCATCTGTCTATGTAAGTATTTTGAATTTGAGTAAAATTAACAACTTACACTTTTGGCCAATATATATTCTTTCCAAAATCGACAAATGCAATCAATGTTTGATCGTTGAATGCATTTCTTTTGTATTTTAAATGGGTTTCTTATATATCTATATTTCCTTTCCACTCCTTTTGAAACACTTGATGAGAACAGTTTAATAACAAATTATACTGTTTGGGATATTTCCGTATTGTTATCTGTCACACCAAATGCAATCGCCAATATGCTTAATCGAGTTTAAACTTGCAATTGTTTTTTAAAAAAAGAACATGCAGGGGTTTGTTGAAGGGGGGGGGGACTTCAAGTTGATCCCATTTTGTGGTTTTTCTTTTATTATTAGTAGTACTTTTTTGCGGGCTGCTACTCGAAAGTTGCAAGGACTTGGCGATTATTTTGTCACAGATCACAATATAGAAATCTTCCCATTCTCTGTTAGTTTATATTGTGTTAGATTTAATCTGAATTTTGTTAAAGGGATTTCAAATATAAATCCTACTTAACGGATATGGAGATCTATACTGATCTGAGACTTTCAGCACATGTGCGAATCAATTTGTTGGATTAATAACAGACGATACTACTATATAAAAGTTCAGTCTGCATGAAAGGATTTTGAATAATACCTGATGGCAAAGATTGTTGACTAGCCTGTGTTGTTACAAGGCTTTCAATGACTTGAGCTTTTAGGTTAATATTTAAATTCCCTTCATAAAATTTAACTAAAATGAATACAGAACGTTAAAATATAATAAACATTCTAGAATCATGTTATGACATAATATTTCAGCAATATGGAGATTTTGCATTCTATTGAGGAACTATCTGAGTATATATTGGTAACTTATCTAAGTTTTAGTGCTGCTTAAAATCAAAAAACTTAGCTAGAACTATTTACTTTTCTCCTTATTCAATTACTTTTTGCTACCAGGCTTCTCTTTCTTAATTATTATTATTTTTTAATTCAAGGCATTCTTTTCATCCATACATCAGACGAAATATTTATTTTTCATAATATTAAACTCGAGGCTTTCTTAAACAATTACGATTGCTTGAGCTCAATAAGTGATGATGTGAAGATTTTTCTTTATGTAAGGCATCTTCACACGCACTATTATTTAAAAGGAATTACTAATGATAGTTAAGTTTATCTCAAAAGATGACAAAGGCTGCTGTAAATGATGACAAAGGATAAATACGTGCTGTTAGTCAAGACAAAAGATGTTATTTTTCATCTACACAATATATTTATCCTTGCAACAATGTATGTAGATTTCATAATCTATTGGTGAACTTCTTATTTAATATTTATTGGATGTAAACGAATAAAAATTCTACAAACTTTATAATTAGTTAACCTCTTGTTTTGTTGCAAAACTTTCACTCGTTAATATTTATAACTAAAGTTTTTTTTAGCATTGAACAATGAAATGTTATAGCTGCGCAAAAACGTTTTTTGTTAAAATTCAATAATTGAAATCGTATAGTTTTGTTAAAAATACCTAAGCTTCCAGGTGTAACGAAATAATTTGCATCTTTTTAGCACAAACTCTAAAATACCTTCATATGAACCAAAGTTCATCTTGAGATAATTTGCTATCAAGCTAATCATAGAAAACTTTTCATAGCTTCTTTCTTGCCTAACATGCAGTCTGTGCTTCCTTCACTTTATATATTTACAAATAATGTCAAAATATTTTACATTGAAATAAGTTATAAAAATTGCACAACTTCTTTTCCCTATAAATGCTTAGACTACAGCAAAGTAAATAAAATCATTGAGCTAGATTTTGTTGCTTTTCAGTCTTATCTTACACAAGCTGCAGTAATGTTTCTAAATCAAACAATTAAAAAAAATTCTGGCTGCTTGTCGTTGATATTAACAGTTATATCCAGAATTAAATAGACTATATGTGAGTTTATGTCTGTTGGGCTAGACCTGGGAGGTTTTTCAATGGTGCTATCTCAAGTGCTATAAATTTTATCTTGTTTACTTTTTAAAAGACCTTATTGAGATAAAATTGCTCTCGTCAGGAAAGTCATGATGATGGTTAGTTTATTATACATTTAAGTCAATTTGTTCATAAAAATTACACCATATAACATTGCTATAAAAATAGAAGCTGCAGTAATACTTCTTAATTCAAACAATCAGTTATTAAAATTTATTCTGGCTGCTTGTCATTGAAATTAGCACTTTTACTCGGATATATCCAGAATTAAATAGACTATATATTAGGATTTCATAACTGTTGGGCTAACCATGAGAGGTATTTTAAGGTTTCCATCCCGTGTAATACAAATGTTATCTAGTTTAATCTTTAAAAGACCTTATTAAGATAAAAGTTTCTCTAGTTAAGAAGGTAAATATATTTTATAACGTTTACATCCACCACAATGTTCAATTTCATCAACTGCAAACAGCTGCTTTTAAAATTAAAGGTAACTAAAAATTAAAGATATTGATGCCACAGTTCTGTTGTTTTTTAAGGATCACATGAACCCTATTAAAATACAGATGTTTACTTCTATGAACATAAAATTCTTATCAAAATACCAAATGTAACACAATTGATGATAAAAACATCATTGGCTGCAGAAAAATATGAAGAGGGAAATAAAAGTCGAATGTATTTCGAGCACTCAAAAATAGGCACTCGTTTTCAAGACTCGCCAAGCGCCAGTGATTTCTGACACGAAGTTTTGAACGCTCAAAACATGTTTACTTTTATTATAATCTTCACATTTTTTTTAATTCAATGAAGTTTATCTTTTCGTTTCAGTTTCTTAGGATTATGCATTAAGTAACACAGGCTATTAAATTACTTGACGCGATATTAAAATAAGTTTTAAATAAGATAATGGCATAGGCTATTAGATAGAAACACATAGATTGATTTTTTAACTGCTAGCCTTAAAAACATTTTTTATTGATGTCAGAAAATTCCGTTTACAATTGAAATTTCAAAAGTCGAAATGAGAATGGAATGTCTCCTAGCTCCAGGAATCAAAAGTTAACTAGTTACAAGGACAATTATATCAAAAAAGCAATGGGAGTTGTCAGATAAAATTTATTGACGGGTGACTACCTTATACCACTATTATATATATATATATATATATACACTACTGGCCATTAAAATTGCTACACAAGTAAGGAATGCAAATAACTGAATGATATTTATTGGGCACATATGTTATAGCTCGAAGAATAAGTGATTAAATTTTCAGGATATTTGGATGTATAGATCCTGAGGAATCGGTACTCAAAGCAGCCCACCCTGGCAGCAAAAACAGCAGTTATTCTCCTGGGCATCGAGTTGAACAGAGATTGGATAGCATGGACAGATGCAGCTGCAACATTATGCCACAATTCATCGACCGTAATGATTGACGAGTGGGGGCGTGCCAGTCGTTCGGCAATCACTGACCAGACGTTTTCAATTTGTGAGAGATCAGAACGTGCTGGCCAGGGCAACATTCAAACATGTTCTTTGTCAAGGAAGGTCAGGACAGTGAGGGCAACATGCGGTTGTGCATTATCATGCTGAAACGTAGAGTTATGGAGGCCTCGAAGATAAGCACAGCAACTAGCCCTAACACATCAGAAATGTAACGGCTGCTGTTCCAAGTGCTGCTGCAAACGTCGAACTGTTCGTGCAGACACTTGTTGTCTTGCAAATGTCCCCATTTGTTGACTCAGGGTTCGTGACGTAGCTGTACGATCCCTTAAGGCCATGTGGATAACATGTCTGTCTTCTCGGCTGTTAGTGTTGGGGGGCCGCTGAGATCCTGCACGGCATTCCATATGACCGCCATGAACCCATCGATTCCATATTCTGCTAACAATCATGGGATCTCGACCAACGCGAGCAGTAATACTTCGGTATGATAAACCGCAATCCCGGTAAGCCACAATTCGACCTCAATCAAACTCAGACACGTGCTGGTAGGCATTTCTCTTTCTTACACGAGGCATAGCAAAAACTTTTTTACTCAAGAACAACGCTCAAATTCAATTTCTGTATGAGAAACTTACCGTCAAATCTATTCTTTTATACACATTGTAGGTGTCGCCACCGCCGCCTGCTTTGCATGAATGCGCTGATAAGCTAATCATTTGCATACCACAGCATGCTTTATCCGTCCTGCTAGTTTCGCGTTCGTGGTTTGTCGCCTTCCTGGTGTAGCAATTTTAATGGCCAGTAGTGTATATATATATATAGGTGTGTACATACATATACAGGGATTGGAGAAAATAATGAAAACACATCTATACTAACATATTTTTATCTTTAAAAAAAAAACTTTGAGAATCGTTTTATAAATTTGGAACTGTTCATGCGATATCTCATAGACTTAGAGGTTGGGCAGCTCCTACGAGCAGGGCACATCGACCAGGGGTCTATTGTACCGAAACCCTAAATCACGTTTAGCATGAAAGCCCTATAGCTGAAATAAAATTCAGCAAACACCTTACAGGAACATCTTGCAGTTTCCAGGTATTGACGCAATGTTGCCCTAAATGCTCAAATCTTTGAGCAGAATAGACCTCACATTCACAGAGTATGTGTCGTGATGTCTCTTCTTCAAGATGACAACCCCGACAAAGATAATTGGATTCTATTCCCGTAATGTATAGGTGTCTCTTGAGGATGCAGTGTCCAGTAAGAAGACCAATGATCTTCCTTAAACTGTTTCTATTAAGCTTTAAAAGCTCCTTTTGGTGTACACTAGGACAGTTAGCTCCTTAGCTTGTGTCTGACCGTCAGCAGCGTGCCATTGCTCGTGGGCAATTTTGCCATAGAGCTTAAATATGGATGCTCTAAATGAGGTGGGAGAAATCCCCAGTGCAGGTTCAGGGCCCCAGAAAATTGCTTTAAAGCCAGCCCTTGCCGCTTCATCAGCTAGCTCATTTCCACCGATACCCATATGTCCAGATACCCAATGTAGGGTTACCCTGTTAGAAGTAGATAGGTCACAGAGGACCGAGAAGCATTCCCACACTAACAAAGAGGTGAATTTACACCTTGACAGTGATAGGAGAGCAGCCTGACTGTCAGAACAGATGCGGATAATCGTATTTTGATATCCCCTGTCTAAACATACCTTGCAGCACAAGATAATGGCATAGACCTCAGCCTGAAAAACAGTGGCATAGTTTCCCAAGGGAAAGTTAAGTTTGGTGCTATCATTGGAGCAATAAACTCCTGCTCCTGATTTGGCACCAATCTTTGAACCATATTAGACATTTGCTTTTAAGTCACCGAAGAGAATTAAACCATTCATCTCTAGTAGGAAAATGAATCTTGAAAGGTTTATGAAAAGCATATCTTAGTGACTTATAGTCACTAGGCATAATAAAAGGGGTATATCCATCACTTGTGAGACAAGATGACCCCATGACTAGTGTTTGGAATACTCTTTCCATAGGCCAAGGTTCATAAGACGCTTTATGCCTGTCTGAGCTTCAACTTCAATGCGTAAGTTCAATGGAAGAAGCCCAAGTAAGCTCTCTAGAGCAGCAGTAGGAGTGATCCTAATACAGCCTGAGAGGACTACACAGACCATTCTTTGTAGTCTATTAATATTAGACCTTGCGGAGTTCAATCTAGTCCTTGACCACCAGACGATTGCGCCATATGTGATAATAGGACTAATAATCATTGAGTATATCCAGTAAACTATTTTGGGGGATAATTCCCAGGTTCTACCAATAGCATTTCTGCAAGACCAGAAGTCAAAATAAACCCCGAGAAACTTGACTTTCTCCGTGAGATCCAATTTATATTCCAGGTAGTATACATTACCTAGATAAAGATGCCTTTTTCGTGTGAAGGCTACATAACTTATCTTGGATGGATTGACAGATAAGCCAGAGTCAGAGCACCATCTAGCTACTTCTAGAAGTGCATTATTCATGACATCAGAGATTGTTTTACCATGCCTTCCTCTGACAACAATAACACCGTCATCATCGTACCCGATACAGGGTATGCCAATATCAGTTAACCGAACTAACAAAGAGTCCATTACCATACACCATAGGATAGGGGACGAAACCCCTCCCTGAGGGCACCCTGCAGTTGCATGCACTTTCATGCTTGCACCTAATAAAGAGGAACAAACATACCTAGAGGATAGCGAATTGGTTATCCACCTGGTAATTATTGAATTTATGCCTCTATTCCTAAGTGCATTGATGATAGTTTCAACAGGGACTTTATCAAATGCACCTTCAATATCAATAAATACCGCAAGAGCAACCTCTTTATCTGTGATAGCTTTCTCAAGCAGGTAGGAGAGCTCATATAGGGCGGTGTCCGCGTTGACTTGCCAGGTTGATAAGCATGCTGTGTGGTGGACAGTGGCTTATCTATGAGCACAGTGTCTCTGAAATATCTGTCAATTTTCTTTTCATAAGCTTTCAACAGACATGAAAGTGAGGCTAATTGGTCTGAATGATTTAGCCTCAAAGTAATTTTCCTTACCTGGTTTTGGTATGAAAATTACCCTGGTAATTCCTCCAAGAGTAAGGTATATACCCAAATGCTATACAGGATCGGAAAATCCTGCATAGAATAGGGGCTAGTATATTCACCCCCTGAATAAGCATCATTGGTATAATGTCATCCATGCCTGGTGGCTTGTAGGGTTTAAATGACTTGATAACCCATACAACCTTATCATAGGAGACCACCAACTTGGCGGCCTCCCAGTCGTACTTACCACAAGTAGTTGTGGGATTAACATAAAGATGTTCATTCTCCACAGGATGAGATCCAGGGAAGTGTGCTTCAAGTAATTCTCCAAGAGCCTCTTCCCCTGATTCACTGTATCTTCCGTTTGTAAGACGGGTGGCATTTAAATTGCAATTAAAGTCTTTTGTAAGAATTTTTGCATTTTTTGGGGTGGAAGTAGTGTTAATACCATCGCAGAAAGTCTGCCAAGAGCGACGTTTAGATGCTCTGATAGCCTTATTATAGGCAGGTAGAGCTTTTCTGTAGGACTTCCACTCTCCAGATTTCTTTGCTCTGTTAAATAACTTCCTACATTTCTTACGTAATTTACTAAGCTCAGAAGACCACCAAGGAACTCGCCTTTGGGAGCTAGTAGACGTAAAAAAATATTATATGACTCGAGTATGATCTGTTGCAATTGGTCAACAGTCCACTCCACATCATTAATATTATTGTACTTACCAGAGAAGCTCCCTATCTTCCTCTCTAGAACTGCTCTAAAGGAACCCCAATCAGCTGTTCTAGGGTTCCTCCTTATGAAATTCAGTCCTGAGAGGCCTTTAATAGAAAAATTAATTAGTTGGTGATCTGAAGCAGTAACTGCCGTCTGTCCCAGATGCCTTCCAATTATTAACGTAATCTATAGAAATAGACTTACATAAAGTAATGTCAATGACTTCCCTTCTGTTTCACCTAACAAAAGTAGGTTCATTGCCCTTATTAAGAGCATACAAATTAAAATATAAGATATTTTCCATAAGTACATCTCCCCGCTAGTTACAATCTCTGCTACCCCACACTGTGTGGTGAGCATTTGTATCACAGTCGAAGATGAATTTACAGCTCGAACTACAGTGGCCAATTAAAGCCCTAGTAGTATCAGCCAGAGGGTCCTTCTCCTCATAGGGGAGATAGGCTGAAACTATGACAAAGTCAGAAATTGTCTCATTGTCATAGAATTTTAGCTTTACAGGAACTAAATCCTTGTTAAGAAAGTTGACAAGATTAAGGGCATTTAGATTAGACCTAGCCACTATGCAGGCCCTAGGAAGGTCACAACGTGTATCATAAAAAATATTGAAACCTTTAACGTTGAAACCCATAACTCTACCCTTGCGGGTCCAAGGCTCTTGTATAAGAGCAATATCTAGTTCTCCATCATTCAACCTTTTGGCCATAAGACTAGAGGCAGCAATGCTATGATGGAACGATTAATTTGATCAACCTTGATTTTTGCCACAATTGGTTAGCAATGTGAGTGAAACCACAATGGCACCTATCTATCCTGGTTATCTTTAGAAGAGAGATCTTCCTTTAACAGCTCTATTGCTTCGTCGATACCAAGCATAGAAGCTGGTGAGTCAGGTTGTAAGGTTACGTCTGACCCGGAGTCCAACCCAAGCTCTAAAAAATCAAGAGCCCCAATTGAACTTACACCTTGGAATCAGGGGAATTAGCCTTCCAAGGTTCATCCTCCTGTTCCATATCTTCTTGGTCATCAGGTTCAACAGAGAGGTCCGATGTTGTTGGAGCCTCTACTGCCTTTTTCTTGTTAGGATCGTGGATAATCTTAAATACACCACGATCCACACCAGTGAGTGCACAAAAGTTGGCTCTCGCAATATCTTCCACGTCCACCTCAAAGATCCATCTGGTGCCCAGTCTCGCAGTACTTTGTAGAACCTTCCACCTCATAGACTTCAACCCTGGGTTTAGTCTCTGCAGACGCCAACAAAAGGTGCTTTGATCAGAGAATTACTTTCTGGTCTTGAAGGCTACCTTCACAGGCTTGGGTAGCTCATCAGCGCTTAAGACTTTAAGCATGAGTTCGCCCAAGGATCTGTTATTAAAGTGGCCTTTAATCCATTCTTCAGTGTACTCATTACACTGCAGTACCAACGCTTCTCTGAGAAGGTTGTTACTGTAGATCTCAGGCATTCTTTCACCACCAGGGATGGCGTCAGTCTACACTAGGATCTCCTTAAGTATTTCATTAGAGTCTTTCAGAGAAGGCCTGTCCGAAGGGTAGTCCTTCCTGACGATGGCAATCTTGATTGACTTTGCAGCACATACAAAAGATTGGAGGCTCTCAGTTGGATCCCCCTCTCCAGTTCCGCTATCCCCACTAGGGGGAACCACTTCCCTGGATTGGGCTTTCCTCCCAGGAACAACATCCTCCCTGGGCTTCTTTCTCATACTTATCAATGAAGTTCAAAGCTTTTTAAACTTCATCGATAAAAATATGAGAAATCGCAAACACCCTACGTGAAAAATTTTGCAATAAATTTGTAACAATTATTTTTGTCATTAATTGAAATCATTGCGCAACATTTCGTAAACCTTGCTTAAATATTTATGAAGATATGGGCATTTTTATATATAAAAAAAAAGTTTTATTTCCTTTACGTTTTTTTGCTATAGCTTTAAAAATATTCAATAAAACTAAAAAAAAAATTTTGGAAAAATTAAAATTTAATTACAAAATTTCAGATTTAAAATTTGAGAAAAATTTGTTTAAAACTGTGCAGGATATGAGTAATTAAAGTAGTTCTTTTATAATGCACATGTGCGAGAAAATTTTAAATTTGTTTTTTCTCAATTTTGTAGTGAATCATATCTGGCAACTAATAAAACAGTCTGGTTTGAATATATTAAACATTTAAAAAGTTTTAAGCCACTTCTAAGTAGTTTTCGTACTTTTAAAAAAAAGCTCAAAATGATAAGGAGTTTTCCGCATAATATTATTTTGTGCTATTAAACATGATTTATTAAAAATGACACCGTCATTATTGGAAATCATCCCCCGTGAAACTATCTTTTCTTTGCATATATTCTTTCGTTATACAATCATACTTCGATTTCTGAACGTTTATTGTGTGGTATTAAAGTACAAAAACTACTTAGAAAATTGCTTGAAACTTTTGAAATTTTTAAGATATTAAAATCGGACTTTTTTCATTAGTTGCCAAATGCGATTCACTCCAAAATTATGAAAAAAAAGAATTGTGAATTTTTTTCCGCGCACGCGCAGTATAGAAAAATTATTATTACTTACATATTGCGCAGTTTTTAAAAAAAATATTTCAAATTTTAAAGCAAAAATTTTGTAATTAATTTTAAATTGCTCTATAAATTTTGTTTAATTTTATTTTTAAAGTTATAGCTAAAAAGTAAATTTTTTTATTTTTTATAAAACTGTCCATATCTCCATAAATATTTAAATTAGGCTTACGAAATTTTGTGCTATCATTGCATACAATAACTTAAGTAATTGTTACAAGTTAAAAATTTATTGCTCCAGTTTTTTTTAAAATTTATTTATTATTTTTTTACATGGGGTGTTATAAACACTATATTTTTCGTTTGTAATTTATTTTCGGTACCTCTAAAAAGCTTTAAACCTTATTGATATGTATGAGAAATCGCATAATCTAAACACTTCTGAAATTATAAAATAATTCTTTAACTACTTCTCGAAAAATATGAAAAAATTTATTAGTATAGAAGTGTTTCCATTATTTTGTCCGCCCTCTGTATGTAACACAATAAAGACAAAAAAGAGAAATTAACGAAGAAAAATAATTATAAGTTGTATTTATTGCACATAAGCTACAAGTACATAGAACTCATAAAATAAGTTGAAAATTCAAGCAAAAAAATTTTTTAAAGAGAAGAAGAAAAATTATTAAATAAAAAAAAATTCCATGTCTTCATTGTATTTTTTCCTAACATTTACTTTTTCTTGCAAAATAACATGACTATATGGTCTACTTTCCTGAGAAAAGAATTAATTGGAATATTAGTTAAAAGAAGTTCTATATTTTAAAGGTTAAGAATCCAAATATGTAAAATAAAAATGTATGTTTATTCAGAGAAAGTGCGTTTTTGTGTCCGATTTCATAACTTAATTAATAGTTAGCACTACATAATTAGCACATTTAAGGTCATCCCCAGGAACCATTAAGTTTGACACTTAGTACGTGAAAATACTATCATTAGGAACGAAATTTATTCAAAGGGGTATCTTTTTTTTTTTTTTTTTTTTCGCTCACTGTACATACAAGTATTAGGAATAAAAAAAATCCCAAATTGAGAGTAGACAACTATTGGACTACTCTCGTTTTACTTAATCTAAAAAATCTGCCTAAGTTGTGGCAATGAAATAAGAAACTGGAGCTATTCTTCGTTTTTGTGTTAACTCGTCGCCCTAGCAGAATTAGAAATTTGATGTAACCATACTCTAGAAGCTTAATCGACAAGAGAGAAATACTCCGTCCGTTGCTAAGTTGCAAGTTAAGAGAATAAAAAAGAATGAAATAAGAAACTGGAGCTATTCTTCGATTTTGTGTTAACTTGGGTCTGAAAGGCAAATCACGAAGAAGTTAAAATTGTAAAATATCTGGAAGAAATTATAATGCACATTCATAAGGTATTTGTATTTAAGCTGTTTTTAACTTCTTAAAATATGAAGATTTGCATTATTTTAATTGCATACAGGGTTGTAGGGCAAATCACGAAGAAGTTAAAATTGTAAAATATCTGGAAGAAATTATAATGCACATTCATAAGGTATTTGTATTTAAGCTGTTTTTAACTTCTTTAAATATGATGATTTGCATTATTTTAATTGCATACAGGGTTGTAGGGCAAATCACGAAGAAGTTAAAATTGTAAAATATCTGGAAGAAATTATAATGCACATTCATAAGGTATTTGTATTTAAGCTGTTTTTAACTTCTTAAAATATGAAGATTTGCATTATTTTAATTGCATACAGGGTTGTAGGGCAAATCACGAAGAAGTTAAAATTGTAAAATATCTGGAAGAAATTATAATGCACATTCATAAGGTATTTGTATTTAAGCTGTTTTTAACTTGTTTAAATATGAAGATTTGCATTATTTAATTGCATACAAGGTTGTAGGGCAAATCACGAATAAGTTAAAATTGTAAAATATCTGGAAGAAATTATAATGCACATTCATAAGGTATTTGTATTTAAGCTGTTTTTAACTTCTTTAAATATGAAGATTTGCATTATTTTAATTGCATACAAGGTTGTAGGGCAAATCACGAAGAAGTTAAAATTGTAAAATATCTGGAAGAAATTATAATGCACATTCATAAGGTATTTGTATTTAAGCTGTTTTTAACTTCTTTAAATATGAAGATTTGCATTATTTTAATTGCATACAGGGTTGTAGGGCAAATCACGAAGAAGTTAAAATTGTAAAATATCTGGAAGAAATTATAATGCACATTCATAAGGTATTTGTATTTAAGCTGTTTTTAACTTCTTTAAATATGAAGATTTGCATTATTTTAATTGCATACAGGGTTGTAGGGCAAATCACGAAGAAGTTAAAATTGTAAAATATCTGGAAGAAATTATAATGCACATTCATAAGGTATTTGTATTTAAGCTGTTTTTAACTTCTTTAAATATGAAGATTTGCATTATTTTAATTGCATACAGGGCTGTAGGGCAAATCACGAAGAAGTTAAAATTGTAAAATATCTGGAAGAAATTATAATGCACATTCATAAGGTATTTGTATTTAAGCTGTTTTTAACTTCTTAAAATATGAAGATTTGCATTATTTTAATTGCATACAGGGTTGTAGGGCAAATCACGAAGAAGTTAAAATTGTAAAATATCTGGAAGAAATTATAATGCACATTCATAAGGTATTTGTATTTAAGCTGTTTTTAACTTCTTTAAATATGAAGATTTGCATTATTTTAATTGCATACAAGGTTGTAGGGCAAATCACGAAGAAGTTAAAATTGTAAAATATCTGGAAGAAATTATAATGCACATTCATAAGGTATTTGTATTTAAGCTGTTTTTAACTTCTTTAAATATGAAGATTTGCATTATTTTAATTGCATACAGGGCTGTAGGGCAAATCACGAAGAAGTTAAAATTGTAAAATATCTGGAAGAAATTATATTGCACATTCATAAGGTATTTGTATTTAAGCTGTTTTTAACTTCTTAAAATATGAAGATTTGCATTATTTTAATTGCATACAGGGTTGTAGGGCAAATCACGAAGAAGTTAAAATTGTAAAATATCTGGAAGAAATTATAATGCACATTCATAAGGTATTTGTATTTAAGCTGTTTTTAACTTGTTTAAATATGAAGATTTGCATTATTTAATTGCATACAAGGTTGTAGGGCAAATCACGAATAAGTTAAAATTGTAAAATATCTGGAAGAAATTATAATGCACATTCATAAGGTATTTGTATTTAAGATGTTTTTAACTTCTTTAAATATGAAGATTTGCATTATTTTAATTGCATACAGGGTTGTAGGGCAAATCACGAAGAAGTTAAAATTGTAAAATATCTGGAAGAAATTATAATGCACATTCATAAGGTATTTGTATTTAAGCTGTTTTTAACTTCTTTAAATATGAAGATTTGCATTATTTTAATTGCATACAGGGCTGTAGGGCAAATCACGAAGAAGTTAAAATTGTAAAATATCTGGAAGAAATTATAATGCACATTCATAAGGTATTTGTATTTAAGCTGTTTTTAACTTCTTAAAATATGAAGATTTGCATTATTTTAATTGCATACAGGGTTGTAGGGCAAATCACGAAGAAGTTAAAATTGTAAAATATCTGGAAGAAATTATAATGCACATTCATAAGGTATTTGTATTTAAGCTGTTTTTAACTTCTTTAAATATGAAGATTTGCATTATTTAATTGCATACAAGGTTGTAGGGCAAATCACGAAGAAGTTAAAATTGTAAAATATCTGGAAGAAATTATAATGCACATTCATAAGGTATTTGTATTTAAGCTGTTTTTAACTTCTTTAAATATGAAGATTTGCATTATTTTAATTGCATACAGGGTTGTAGGGCAAATCACGAAGAAGTTAAAATTGTAAAATATCTGGAAGAAATTATAATGCACATTCATAAGGTATTTGTATTTAAGCTGTTTTTAACTTCTTTAAATATGAAGATTTGCATTATTTTAATTGCATACAGGGTTGTAGGGCAAATCACGAAGAAGTTAAAATTGTAAAATATCTGGAAGAAATTATAATGCACATTCATAAGGTATTTGTATTTAAGCTGTTTTTAACTTCTTTAAATATGAAGATTTGCATTATTTTAATTGCATACAGGGTTGTAGGGCAAATCACGAAGAAGTTAAAATTGTAAAATATCTGGATGAAATTATAATGCACATTCATAAGGTATTTGTATTTAAGCTGTTTTTAACTTCTTTAAATATGAAGATTTGCATTATTTTAATTGCATACAGGGTTGTAGGGCAAATCACGAAGAAGTTAAAATTGTAAAATATCTGGAAGAAATTATAATGCACATTCATAAGGTATTTGTATTTAAGCTGTTTTTAACTTCTTTAAATATGAAGATTTGCATTATTTTAATTGCATACAGGGCTGTAGGGCAAATCACGAAGAAGTTAAAATTGTAAAATATCTGGAAGAAATTATAATGCACATTCATAAGGTATTTGTATTTAAGCTGTTTTTAACTTCTTAAAATATGAAGATTTGCATTATTTTAATTGCATACAGGGTTGTAGGGCAAATCACGAAGAAGTTAAAATTGTAAAATATCTGGAAGAAATTATAATGCACATTCATAAGGTATTTGTATTTAAGCTGTTTTTAACTTCTTTAAATATGAAGATTTGCATTATTTTAATTGCATACAAGGTTGTAGGGCAAATCACGAAGAAGTTAAAATTGTAAAATATCTGGAAGAAATTATAATGCACATTCATAAGGTATTTGTATTTAAGCTGTTTTTAACTTCTTTAAATATGAAGATTTGCATTATTTAATTGCATACAAGGTTGTAGGGCAAATCACGAAGAAGTTAAAATTGTAAAATATCTGGAAGAAATTATAATGCACATTCATAAGGTATTTGTATTTAAGCTGTTTTTAACTTCTTTAAATATGAAGATTTGCATGATTTTAATTGCATACAGGGCTGTAGGGCAAATCACGAAGAAGTTAAAATTGTAAAATATCTGGAAGAAATTATATTGCACATTCATAAGGTATTTGTATTTAAGCTGTTTTTAACTTCTTAAAATATGAAGATTTGCATTATTTTAATTGCATACAGGGTTGTAGGGCAAATCACGAAGAAGTTAAAATTGTAAAATATCTGGAAGAAATTATAATGCACATTCATAAGGTATTTGTATTTAAGCTGTTTTTAACTTGTTTAAATATGAAGATTTGCATTATTTAATTGCATACAAGGTTGTAGGGCAAATCACGAATAAGTTAAAATTGTAAAATATCTGGAAGAAATTATAATGCACATTCATAAGGTATTTGTATTTAAGCTGTTTTTAACTTCTTTAAATATGAAGATTTGCATTATTTTAATTGCATACAGGGTTGTAGGGCAAATCACGAAGAAGTTAAAATTGTAAAATATCTGGAAGAAATTATAATGCACATTCATAAGGTATTTGTATTTAAGCTGTTTTTAACTTCTTTAAATATGAAGATTTGCATTATTTTAATTGCATACAGGGTTGTAGGGCAAATCACGAAGAAGTTAAAATTGTAAAATATCTGGAAGAAATTATAATGCACATTCATAAGGTATTTGTATTTAAGCTGTTTTTAACTTCTTTAAATATGAAGATTTGCATTATTTTAATTGCATACAAGGTTGTAGGGCAAATCACGAAGAAGTTAAAATTGTAAAATATCTGGAAGAAATTATAATGCACATTCATAAGGTATTTGTATTTAAGCTGTTTTTAACTTCTTTAAATATGAAGATTTGCATTATTTAATTGCATACAAGGTTGTAGGGCAAATCACGAAGAAGTTAAAATTGTAAAATATCTGGAAGAAATTATAATGCACATTCATAAGGTATTTGTATTTAAGCTGTTTTTAACTTCTTTAAATATGAAGATTTGCATGATTTTAATTGCATACAGGGCTGTAGGGCAAATCACGAAGAAGTTAAAATTGTAAAATATCTGGAAGAAATTATAATGCACATTCATAAGGTATTTGTATTTAAGCTGTTTTTAACTTCTTAAAATATGAAGATTTGCATTATTTTAATTGCATACAGGGTTGTAGGGCAAATCACGAAGAAGTTAAAATTGTAAAATATCTGGAAGAAATTATAATGCACATTCATAAGGTATTTGTATTTAAGCTGTTTTTAACTTCTTTAAATATGAAGATTTGCATTATTTAATTGCATACAAGGTTGTAGGGCAAATCACGAAGAAGTTAAAATTGTAAAGTATCTGGAAGAAATTATAATGCACATTCATAAGGTATTTGTATTTAAGCTGTTTTTAACTTCTTTAAATATGAAGATTTGCATTATTTTAATTGCATACAGGGTTGTAGGGCAAATCACGAAGAAGTTAAAATTGTAAAATATCTGGAAGAAATTATAATGCACATTCATAAGGTATTTGTATTTAAGCTGTTTTTAACTTCTTTAAATATGAAGATTTGCATTATTTAATTGCATACAAGGTTGTAGGGCAAATCACGAAGAAGTTAAAATTGTAAAATATCTGGAAGAAATTATAATGCACATTCATAAGGTATTTGTATTTAAGCTGTTTTTAACTTCTTTAAATATGAAGATTTGCATTATTTTAATTGCATACAGGGTTGTAGGGCAAATCACGAAGAAGTTAAAATTGTAAAATATCTGGAAGAAATTATAATGCACATTCATAAGGTATTTGTATTTAAGCTGTTTTTAACTTCTTTAAATATGAAGATTTGCATTATTTTAATTGCATACAGGGTTGTAGGGCAAATCACGAAGAAGTTAAAATTGTAAAATATCTGGAAGAAATTATAATGCACATTCATAAGGTATTTGTATTTAAGCTGTTTTTAACTTCTTTAAATATGAAGATTTGCATTAGTTTAATTGCATACAGGGTTGTAGGGCAAATCACGAAGAAGTTAAAATTGTAAAATATCTGGAAGAAATTATAATGCACATTCATAAGGTTTTATACATATTTTTTTCGCTATTTGTTTATAATTGAAGAAAATAGTGAATGTTATGTGACATTTTAAAAAGATTTAAAAATGTATGTTTAAGAATATTGTACGATTCATTCTTTTAAAAAAGTCGTTTCATTCTACCAAATATGTGAGTTACGTGGTTTTCTTTAGATAAAGATAATTTGCAAATAGCATCTAGATGTTTTTATACATTCTGAAAAGGATTTTCGTGAATTCACCATAAAAAGTCGCTCAACAGTTACGATCACCAAATATTGTTACTATAATTTATTTGCTTTATTCCTTAAATTACTTATTTATTTTACTATTCTTACCATCATACGTATATCTAACACGATAATCTCCTTTTAAACAGAATTCGTAAGGTCCTTAAGAAACTGTTATTGTGGCAGCAAAACTAAGAAGATAAATGTATTTTATTACGGTTATATTCACCACAGTATTAAATAATCAATTTCAGTATATAACTTCAAATATCTGGTAACAAAATCTTAAGTTTTAAAATTAAAAACAACTTCATTATTTCAATATAGGTGCTACGGTTTTTTAAATGTTTCAAGTACCGCATGAACCCTGTTGAAATAATAATTTGAAGATGTTTGCTTTTTTCAGCATAAGATTCTGATCAAAATACTTATCAAGAAAGATCCATTATACTTGGTGTTAAAAACTTCAAAAAATATGAAGAAAATAAACGCCCTTTCTTAAAACTCGCAAGACGTGAATGAAGGGAGAAAGAGAAGTGATATAAAACAAAAATGTGAAGTTGCAACGAGAAAACGAAAATAAAACGGGAAAAACCGTAGCACCCCAAGAGTGAAATTGAAAATAAAAAATTGAATAAAAACAAAACTAGAAAAAACCGCAATAAAGGAGAAAGGCAAATCAGAGCAAAATGCATGTCCACGCTCCACGGAGAGATGGTGTGAGAACTAATATCGGAGGACATGAAGAGAACTAATATCATTAACAGCAGAATCGGCATTCACATGAACAAAACAAGATTCCCGGGTATCAAGATGAGCTGATGTGGCAGAGGTGGTTAGAATTTTGGCATTATCGAGATTATATTTATCCCCAAGATGTGCAGTAGATTTATCATATTCTTGAAAAGGTTGTTCTCTACCGTGTTCCTTTAGTCTAAATGAGTCCTTTAGTCTTCTGAGTGGGCTATAGTTCATTGCCATTCTCAGGACTCGCTAGTAGTTAATGACTCGCGTCGTGAGTTGAGTGCTCGAAACATATCGATTTTTATTTACATTTTCATATTTTTTGAGGATAAGGAAATTTTATCTCCCGATTAAGTTTCATTGAATTATTCATTTATTGGCACAGTATATTAAATTAAAATATTTAATGTGATATTAAAATTAGTTTTGCATAATAAGATAATGGTTATGGCGCTTAGATTGAAAAAAACATAATAATATATTAATCAAACTTTCTAAAAAATCCAAAGTAGTACTTTTTATTTATTTATTTATTTATTTATTTATTTATTTATTATTATTATTATTTGACTGCTGTCCTGAAAAACATTTTTTAGGATATTAAACAATTCCGTCTACAATTTCAAAAGTCGAATAAAACAACAACCCCTCTCCCCTGGAATCGAAGTAGTTTACAACTCAATTATTTCAATCCTGTTAACGTCTCCGCCCTATTCGTAATTTTTGGAAAATATATTTAATCAGCAGATAATAATAATTTCGTAATAATAAGGAAAATAATAATTTTGATCAGCAGAATATTTTTAATTTCTTAACAAGATTTAATTCTCAGCTAGCTGACAATAATTCTAAGTTTCCTTTTAATAAAATCCTGACAATAGTTTAAAAAGGAATTTTACTTTAAAGGAAAACATAAATTAAACTACTAAAACAATCGATTAGTATATTAGTATATTAATGGAAAAATAATATACGTGGTAGCGTAAAGAATAAGATTTTGAGAAATGCTAAAATTTAATTAAATAGTTGGTAAAATAATTCTGGGAAACACGCTCAGTCAGATAATTAACAAATTTATTTTAAGAATAAGACGACATATAAGATATTGAGAAATTTTAAGATGCTTAAAAGTGTTGACTATGTATCCGTATTAATATTTTTGAAATATATATTGAGAAAATTGATAAACATATTATTCCAAATCTATGCATACGTTTGTATACTATTGAAATTGTATCAATTGTATAGGAAGAACAAACTAAAAAATAAAATTGAAAAAAGCTGATGTACAATCACATTCTATCAAAAACACGCTTTTATAAAACTCATCATTCGTTGAATAAAATGTTTTTATTCAATGAAATGTTTTATTCAAATCTCTTTTATTAAATTACGAATAAATTTTTAGACAACTGAAAAAAAACATCGTATTTTATAATTAAAAAAAAAGAAAAAAGAAAGGGATTAGCATTCAGCTATTAGCAAAAAAAATATGAATCGTCAGTCAAGTTTCTTGTTAAGTTATTTGTGTTCAAGTTATTTACTTTTAAATGTAAATACTTTTTCATTGTCGCCAAATTATTATTATTATTTTTTTTTACATAATAATGTTTAATTTTTCGCGATTTCTGCTAAAAAAATTGTTGAAACTTTAGATTTTGCGATAGAAAAATACGTGGATTAATATATTTTTTCATCTACAATTAAATTAAGTAATAAATAATTGTTACAAGAAATTATATTTGGGTAAACTGGTTTTATGAGTTTGTAAAACTTTTTTTTAATTGCTTTATTAATTTTAAAAATATGACTTAAAACGCAAAAAGTGAAATTATTATTAAGAGGTCCGAACATTGGATCGCGCTCCTGACGGACCATATCCCAGAGTGCGGCTATCCTTTGTATTTTGTGGGTCAGAAATCTGAATCCGTCGAAAAGAAGGTATATTTATTCAGAGAAGGTACGTTTTTGTGTCTGATTTCGCAACTTAATTAATAGTTAGCATTACATAATTAGCATATTTAAGGTCCTATCCAGGAACCATTAAGATCTACACTTAGTACGCGAAATTCCAATCATTAGAACGAAAGTTATTCTAAATGATAGCATTTCTTTTTTTTTTTTTTGCTCACTGTACTGTGCGTAAAAAAAAAAAAACGGATCACCCTGTATAATTTTTGATCTAATGATCGAATTTATACGTTCTAGGACTCAATCTTAATGGCTCGAAGAGGTGACATAAAATATGCTAATTAATTAGTGCAGACGACGATATTTTAAGTTACGAAATCATAGACAAAAACATAATTTCTCTGAATAAACTTACCTCTTTTTGACCTATACGGTCACAATAGTTTAGTCAGAAATTTGAATCCCTTAACTTTTTGCGTATTTCACTATATCTCGAGAACTTTTTAAGTGAATTGAAAAATTTTTTAATAACAATTATAAAATGCGTTTAGCTAAAAGTAATTCCATGCAAAAAAAAACTTTCCATAAATATTTATTATTTTATTTAAGAATGGTCAAAAGAATTTTGAATTGTAAGCTATACAATATTTTGCATCATTTCAAAGAATGTAATTTTATATGGCAAAATTCGTGTGAAATCGGTTGCATAGTTCCTGAGAAATCGAATTTTAAGTATCTGACTTTTTTGAAATGCAATTTCTCAGGAAAAATTCGACCGATTTCGCACAAAATTTTTATTTTTCCATATAAAATGAAAAATGTTAACATTATAAAAAAATTTGTGTACAAACAATTCAAAATTTTTTTCACCATTCCTAAATAAAATAATAAATATTTATTAAAAGTTATTCTTTGCATGGTGTTATCTTTGGATTAACAAATTTTATAATTGTGTGTAAAAAATTTTTGATTCGCTTAAAAAGTTCTCGTGATATAGAGAAATAAGCAAGAAGTAAAATAAACATTATGATGTCCAAATTTTGGAGAGCTCTCCTGACCAAACTATTAGGATCATATTTCCCAGATTGCGGCTATCCTATGTATTTCGAGGGTCAGAAATCCGAATCTGTCGGGAAAAAAAGGTATGTTTATTCAGAGAAAGTAAGTTTTTGTGTCTGATTTCATAACTTAATAACCTTCTTGTTTCCAAACCTAGAAAAACACATTTTGATATGAAACATTATTTATATTGTATCTCACCAACTGTCATATCATTACACAGCCCAGTAATAAATTTGCATGAAACTCACCAAATCAGGTAACGTAACTTGATAACGAGTTTCAATATCATCTTCATGAAAGTACAAAGTTTAAATGTGAACATCCTATCTGCACAAAAAATTGCGTTTTTCCACTTTTCAATAAGATTAGCATTCTTAAAAAAATTATATAAATGAAGATCTAAACAACTCATATCTGAAAAACTCTTTAGGTAGATACATTAAAAGAGATTAATTAATTAAAAAAATTATTCAATTTCTAAATACTGGCAAAAATTTGTCTTTCAAACGAATAAAATCATTTCTGATACGAGCATAAATAATGCAATGAGTAACTTTGTTGTCAACATTACTTTGATGAAAGAATGATAACTTGAAGTAAATATTGTTATACAAACATAGAAATCTTAAATAAATTACGCAGAGCAATAATTCTCTCGATAATTAATTATTAAAAATCTTAATAATTATCTTTTCTAAAACAACAGAAACACAAAAGATGAAAAAGTCATATAAATTTTGTAAACATTTAATGTTGTATTCTTTAATGGATAACATTCTCACCTTCTACACAGCATATGACAAAACTATATCTGAATTAGCGTATTAAGTAAGTATCATCAAGAACTTTAAAATCAGTTCTTAAGCAACGCGACAAAGTAACTTTTAATGATGATTAGATGAAACAAATTTATTTTAAATAGTGATACCCAACTTTAAATCAAAACTTAGGTTAACTTTCAGATACACTTTCTTAACTGACTCATCAGAATTACTACATCTAATCATTAGAACAAAAACTTCAAAATAGAAATTATCAAAAACAATCTTCATTCTCAACTCCATATAAAAAGATTCTAATACAATAATTGAGTTGATCAAATATAATAAATAATTAGAGACCTTACAAAATAAAAAAATACTTGTCTAAGAACTCCCCTAGCCATTCGTCTAGACCCGTGGCTGTGACTATGGTAACGAAGTATAACTATTTCAAGTAGGGATTTGGGGTCACTGTTTAAGACAAGTTTTGGCTCGGGTCGGTGAGAGAAAGGTTTTTCGTTGGTCTACTGTGTTAGTCCTAGAGTGAAGAGAAGCTACCCTCCGTGAAATGCGCTATTCTTGTTTCCATAGCAGTAGCAGACTTTGTGGCGGGGGGAGTTCTTACCGTAGACAAACTATACATTTGTATCTTATAAATTACGTAAACATTCAGTACTATGAACTCTCCACAGATAATTTCATATAACTTTGTAGTGTACAAACAGAGTACACCAATGTGTTAATATTTACGAAATATTTTTTTTTATAAAATCGATGAAATAATCAAAGTAGAGTTAACAGCATTCTATAGCATTTCGTTTGCACAATTAGAAACTATAGCAAGAATCTCTGCGATAACATAATAGGATAGCGCCGGCCAGGTGGCCGAGCGGTTAGCGCGCCGACTGCGAAGCCATTGGCTGCGGGTTCGAATCTTGCTCTGGGCATGGATGTTTCTCTCTCCCTCTTTGTGCTGTCCTCTGTTGTGTGTGTGATGTGTGAATGTGGCCCACCCTATAAACGGGATTGTGGCAGTGTGGCGTGGGCAATGTTACTCGCCTCCGTGACTTTGGTCCACAGGTGCCCACTGGGTAACGCGAAATGAGCAACAATTCTGGCATCTTCATAGGCAAAGATTCAAATTCAGTGCTTGCCATTGGAAGAAGAAAAAAATAGAATAGCACTCAGCTTAAGCAAATAGATATCAATATTGCTAACATTTATTTAGTTTATAATAAAATAATTAAAGTTAATTATTATATTACACTGCACTTACTTAATTCAATTCATTTAAATTTTTAACACAATAAGTAATAAAATTTATTAGGTGAAACTCATACAAAATCATATAAATTCACTTTCTTGGTGATATATATTTTCAACGTAACCAATTTTCAACGCAACCGTAAAAAAAAAAAAAAAAAGAAAGAAAGAATTGATTTTTGTATTAAATTTTAATTATTTGAATTTATTATCACTCAAATGTATCTGGACGCAACTATATTTGAGAACTCTGCATTAAAAAACTTAAGTTTTCAAGACACTTTATTTTTAATTTTATCTAAAGCAAACCATTAATTGGAAATTACTCTTTAAGCACTACCGTGGACCTCACTGCTATTTATATTCTTTCCTCACAATAAATTCAACTTTAAAGTATTTAATTTTGTTTCAACTTCGTGAATTTAAATATACAGTAAAAAATTCTTGAGGAAACAATTGGTAAAAAAATCTCAGTTTAATTAATATGGGCAACTGGACATTGAGCTTCAATAACTCCACAGTTCAGTGCTTTAATAACAAAGCCAATGCGAATAATTAGCTTTACAATTTTAAAATATAAAAAAATTACGTATTAAATTGCTCCTAAATTTTTGAAATCGAAAATCAAAAATAATTTAATTGGAACAGTTTGATTTTTTTTTTAATTTGTTTAAATCAGACATATTTAAACATTCAGGGAAAATAAAGAGCAACAGAAAAATTTACCTAAATTAATGGCACGAACCATAATCATAATTAATAAAATTTTTAATAACAACAACAAAAAAAACTTAACTACAATTATAATTTATTCAATTTGAACACAAATGAAATGTTCCATCATTAAAAATAAAAAAATATTCATTTTTCTTAGTAGTTTCCAGTTTTAGAACATAGAAACTAACACTTATTTGAAAAATATGAGAGAATTTTTTATAAAACAAATTAATCAGTAAAAAATTCGTTTAATAATCTTTAATCTAATTAAATTTCTCGTTAAATTTTGGAATATGAAGATCAGCACTAACTGTAATAGTAAAAAAAAAAGCACTGGAACAGCATGGAACAGCTGAAAGAGTTTTAAACATATGAAAATTAATAAAGGCAGAAAAAATTTGAAAAATAGTAAAATCATAATAAATATAAAAAAAATTTTATTTTGCAAAAAGGAAGCAGTCATATACAAAATATATAAAGAATTTTTACAAATTTAGGTTGGACACATTTTAGACACATGGCAGAAAAAGATAATAAATACCAAAAATATTAACGTAATCAGTAAATCGTAAAAGTAAACATAAATAAGGATATTAAATTTTAGAAACAGAAAATCAATAAAATTCACTGTTATTACAAAATCACAATAAAATAACTTACGTTTCAATTATTATTGAAACGTACATTATTTGATAATTAATCTTCTTTTTCTTCTTGTAAAACATAATAAATACTTATTATTTATTAAAAAATTAAAATCAACAAAATATTAAAAAAAGTTTAAATATATTTAATTTTGATAAGTGTAAATTTATCTCGATATTATGTAACAAAAACCTAAGAACAATTTCATACCTATTTTCGAAGCTTGGCTTGAATATTACGTTTGCTTTTTTTCGTACAAAATGCGTTATTCTCAGAAATTGAATTTTTTTTTTTTTGGAGAAATCAGAAACGGCATAGCATAGATATTGGTCTATGGGTCGTCGAATGGTTTTCCTGGAAATATTTCAAAGAGAAGGAATCTTGCTATTGTTCACAACATCTGCAAATTTTAATAATGCATAGTATTCTTTTTTTTTTTTTTTTTTTTGCTGTCAGACTAGATAACTGATGAAACAACTGTCAACTACAACATGCTGAAGTAATACATACTGTCAACTGAATGCCTTTTACCCCTTACACCCTGTTCTGCTCAGCCTTATTGCTCTTCTGTGGGAAGAAAGAATTCTCAGAAAAAATCTCGCTTTTCTTTCTATTTCAAGGGAAGAGGGACCTAAACTTATGACTATACATATCAAAAAATTTATTTTTAGCAGTTCTTTCATTACATTTTCTTTTTAACTTTTAAAGAAAAGTTAAGAAATAATAGATTTTTAATTATCCTAATTTTGAAAAAAATGTGTCTCCCTTGACCGCTGGGGCCTAGGGGCAAAGTTCCGACTGCCCCGGCGTAGTTACGACCCAGTTTTTGACAATTAAGATTGAAAAATAATAAGAAAAGGAAAAATATCGTAGTGCATTCCTATACAACTGAAAAGAGCATGAGAGGGAAGGGTCAAGATACAGAACCGATCTTGTCCCCAGGCGGCGCGTTGTGATCGCGACTACTCTAATCTATGATTGGAAAGCGACCTAAGTAATGAAATCGCCTGATAATAGTAATCCAATTCACGATCACAACCCTTGAATACGCTCTCTAGTGGGGACTTTCTTTTCAGGCTTTTATTTGCTAAGTTTACATTTAATTCCATCAGAATCATTGGTAGAGAAGAACGCTTTTTTTAAACAACAAATAAGAATCAAAATTTCTGTAAGGTAAACACAGAAGAACTTAAAAGACATTGCCCAGAACATTGGTAAATCATTTGGAAACAGAACACGTCCAACAGTTGAAGAACAATTTCTCAATAGTTTTTTCCTTACCATTTAACAAACATGCAACGGATAACTTCCGATTTCGTGATCGCATACTCTTAAAGATGTGTGTATTAAGGTAAAATACATTTGTTTTGTCTTCAATTCATTATAAATTAAAGGGAAGTTATTTCATTCCACATTGCTTACTACATTCCAATGAATAAATGTGATTTCAGAACGCGCAGAACTGTAATAGTTATAGAATATTCTTCTTCTTTATAGAATAGTATATATTTTTGTATCTATATACGTAATACGGAGAACAACAATAAAGAATCATCTGAATTACTTGAAATAGTATCATTTGTGTTGATTATTAATAAATTTTTATCGTTTTCTGGGAAAGTATTTTTTAATTTTCAATGCTTAATTTCAACTAGAATTTAGTTATTCTGTTTTTAAGTTAAATAATCTGATTGCTTTTAAATTCATATCGAGATCTTACATTTATAAAATTTTATTGTGTAGTATGTCATCGCAAATTAGTGAAGAGATAATCTATGCATATATTATTTGAGAATAAAACTTTCAAACGAAAAATATTTCAATTTGGAATTCTCATTTGGATGCTACTCATGCTGATACCAGTCAGCTTGTTGGGTTCCAATGCCAATAGCAACGCTTGAATACGCCACCCGGGAAGAAGACCGTCGTCAATGACCCAATCAATCAGCAGCTCTGGCGAATTAGAACTTAACCCCCGAGAAAATAGCTTTTTACTTGCTTGAGTATGTAAGCAAGTTTCTTCTAAATGATGTAATTTGCTTCATTTACAGTAATTGGTTTTAAACTTATCTTTTTTTAAATATTATAATGCTTTTTCTTCAGAACTCTCTATTTCTTAAATTCAAAAATATCTTACAATTTAAAATTAATTTAATATATATTGCTATAACAAATTCTTAATTCAAAAATAAAATAAACATTAAAAAACAATTAAGATATATTTTAATTAGTAAGTATTGTAGTTAATTTGAATTTATAGTTTTTTTTTTTTTTTTTGTTTATTTCCTTTTTGGTTGATAGTATTCTTATTTTATTAAATACAATAATTAATGTATCTATATGATGTATATGTAACGGGCAATGTAATTATTTAGGTCAGTATTCATAATGCTTAGTTATTATGAATAATGACCATTAAAATTGGGCAATTTGATAAATTTGAATTACTCTTTATGATAATTTCTCACATTGCCCGGTCATTATAAATACCGCTATTATTTCTTTGGGCGTCCCGCAGTGGACAGATCGTTAAGACACGGTTCCCAGCAGATCACCGAAGTCAAGCATCACTGGCTGCGGTCAGTGTGCGGGTGGGTCACCACTTGGATCAGTCTGCGTAGGGACCGAGGGTGTGCGGTATTGGTCCTCGTTAAACTGTGCTACCGTAAAGTGATCGACTTCGTGTGCAGGTCGTTGGGCTACCGAAGCAGGGGTGCCATCCCCTCTGCAGAGGATCAAAATTGTGATGGCATGTCTTCGGATCTTCCTCAGGGATGTTTCCCAGACCGTCGCCAATAGCCCATTGTGCAGCTCTAGTGCGACGTAAATAAAACTACAACAACAACAATTTCTTTGGGCACTTTGATTAATTGACAGCAATGGGACAACCACGTGCGTTTGGTGTGATTCTGGTTGGCCAATCAGCATTCATTTTCAGTCGCTTATGCCTGTACCTGTGGCTTGCGTCGCGTTATTTACGTTTTCCGGTTGTCTTTGGATGTTATTTAGCTTATGTGCGACTAATGCTTATTGATGTATGTCTTAAATTGACTTTGGGTTCTGTTTATTTAGGTTAGTCATTTTTCTATAAAATAAAATGCAGGAACATTTAGTAACTGATGTCAGTGACATGAAGCATCGTTTTAATGAACGTCTAGATGAATTATGTTTATCAAAAGCTTAGAATACACAAGTTCTCACAAAGCCGCAATACTTGGAGTTAATAGAAAAGGTTAAAACATCTAGAAGCAAAGTGGTAAATAAAAAACCCGAGGATTATCAGCGTTTACGTAGGTTTGGCGTAATGACTATTGGAGAGAAGGAAAAGTTGATAGTTCCTGTAGAGGAAGGTAAAGAGTAGATAAGATTTTACGTACATCGGGAAGAGATATTTTAACTCTTACATGATGCACATATAGCAATTGGGGACGGTGGTCGAAACCGTATGGAAAAAGAGCTAAATTCAAAGTATAAAAACATTACAAGGGAAATGATTGTTACATATCTAAATTTATGTATGACCTGCGAAAAGAAAACAGTGTGCCAAAAAAAGGTTTAGTTGTTAGACCGATGCTAAGTAAGAATATGAATTCAAGATGTCAAGTCGATTTAATTGACATGCAGTCACAAGCTGATGATCAATATAAATTCATACTTGTATACCATGACCATCTTACTAAATTTATTCAACTTCGACCTCTTAAAAGCAAAAGAACGGAAGAAGTAGCTTATGTGCTTTTGGATATTTTTGCAATTTTTGGTGCGCCGCCCAGTATTTTGCAAAGTGATAATGGGAGAGAATTTGCTAACAGTACTATTAGCGAACTATGTAGCATGTGGCCCGAGTTGAAGATGGTGCATGGGAAGCCCAGACACTCTCAAAGTCAGGGTTCCGTAGAACGTGTGAATCAGGACGTGGAAAATATGCTTTGTTCGTGGCTAGAAGACAATAGTACCAGGAAATGGTCAGATGGCTTACGTTTTGTACAGCTAATGAAGAACAGAGCTCATCATAGTGGCATCAACTGTACTCCGTATGATGCCATGTTTGGGACAAAGTTAAAAGTTGGTCTAAAAAGTTTTTTACCCACAGACGTTCTGCATAATATAAATTGTGAAGAGGACTTAGAACTTCTAGTAAAAGATCAGAACAATTTACAGTCTGTAGAACAAGGTCCACTGCAAAATAAACCTGAGTCACATGTGTTAGCGGAGCTACCAGGTCCAAGTCAACATGATGAGGAGGAACTACTTTCTCTTGATAGTCATGTTCAAACTTCAACTTTGCTAGCTAAACCAAGCCCTGATTTACATAATAAAGAATTTCAAGAATCTTTCGGGCATGAAGATTCCCCAGAAGACCCCTATGTGAAAAAAAGGAAAGCCGACATATTAAAAATTAGGCAGATTTCAGCAAGGAATCTAAAAAAACAAGCTGAAAAAATGGTTCAAACTTCTAATTCAAAATACCCTGATGCTAAAAAAGGTGACACAGTTAGAGTTCGAGTCCCAGATGTCGACAGAGGTCGCACCGATAGAAGAAATATTTTGGCATTTGTTCTTGAAGTAACAGATGCTAATCTGTATAAATTAGGCACGAAACACGGAATTCTAAATCAACTTTATGCCAGGAACCAATTTACAATATGTAAGGAGAAGTTTATATATGGCGAAGATATTCAACAGACAGAGATTTCACTAAGAGAATGTGCAAGATTGTCATCCAAGACAGGGGGCCAAGGCTATAGTCGATGTGGCTGTAAAGGTGGCTGTAAATCCGACAAGTGCAAGTGTCATAAAGAAAAAAAGCTATGTAACTCGAAATGTCACCAAAGTGGAAGCTGCTCTAATAAATAGACCCTCTATGTATTGCTACATATTGACATTTTGTGTAAATATAAATTTGTAAGTACGTACATATCTAATACATTATTTTTATTTGGACTTAAGTTTTGTTTGTACTTATTTCATCGCCACCGGTTTGTTTGTCAGCATGTGAAATTTTATTTGTTATTTTTTGTTTGTTACTTTGTCAGTTAGGTATGTAGCAATTTGTTATTTTTTATAAGAAATATGAATAAAAATGATTTTTAAATTGCCCACTTGACTTTTAGCATTATACATAATGACCGGGCAATGTAATATTTGCAACATAATTTATCATTTTGTCATATCCTTTTGGGCACTTTTTAAATTGCCCGGGTATTATAAACGATGCCCAATTATTTACATTGCCCGTAACATATATATTTTTTTCAAATTGATAATTAACTTTCTATTATAGTAATTTGTAATTATTTTTAAAATTTAGTAACCAATGATAAAGCATTTAGAAAAAATTATGTTTTTAATTTGATTAGAGTAATAAATTCTTTCTCTTAACGAAAAATATTTTCTTGCATATTTAATTATCTGTTAAAAAGCCTTAGTGTTTTTTTTTTATTTCAATGTATGATAAACAGTTCAATTCATAATCTTTGAAAAGAATTTCTAAAAAAATTTCATACTTTTAAAAAATGAGTTTATTTTTTAATGTTTAATTTAATATAATTTAATTTAAGTTACGTTTAATTTAATATAAGTATCAGAATTATCGCTTAACGAAGCGATCCTTATCTTTCCCGTAGCTGTCATGGCCTTTTCTCTTTCTCGGAGGTTACGATGAGAACCGGATTGGTGAAAAATATTTACCTGAGCTAATCAATTATCACAAATCAGATTCCTGTTCCCAACAAAGCGATTTTTTTTTCTCGTGCGAAAATATTGGCGTTCGAAATGGGCTACAAATGGCGTAGAGTAGAACTTTTCTGAGCAGCACTCTGCATGCTTTCACCATTAGCGTGTGGAGAGTCATAGGACATAGAAGTACGTTCGTTTCTGTCTTGATTTCCAGATATATTAAAAACTTTTAAGTTAGGAAATCATATGGAACTGAAAACTGCATTGAACATATTTCTAAACGAAAGCGTCGGGGAAATTTAAAAAAAGTATTTTTGACAGTTAAATACAAAAAATATTAAGAAAGGGGAAAATATCGTTGTACATTTCTATACAACTGAGAAGAGGAGGAGAGGGAGGGGTAGGGTCAAGACATAGAACTGGTCTTCTGCCTAGAGAGCGTATTCGAAAGCTGGACCACGAATCGCATCTGTAAGTTCTTGCAGTTTGTTTAGATCAGAAGGTGAATTAACTTAGCAATAATCACAAACTCACATAACTAACAAACTTAACAACTTTTATTTTTATTATTTTATCCGTCGTTGAACAGCCGACCGAATTTTGGGTTTACGACTACTACTGTTCAACTCCGTAGCCTTGTAATTTTGAACCAATACAGACGATAAGGAAACTCCTGAATCAGTACCCCCAGCAATAATCACGAACTCACATAACTAACAAACTTAACAACTTTTATTTTTATTTTTTTATCCGTCGTTGAACAGCCGACCGAATTTTGGGTTTACGACTACTAGTTCAACTCCGCAGTCTTGTAATTTTGAACAAATACAGAAGATAAGGAAACTCCTGGATCAGTACCCCCAGAGGTATTGATTTGTTATGGGACCATGGAGAACTTTGCGACTGGGCAGATTTCGGGATAAATGTTCAAAACGCAAAATTTTTTGAGTATGCTTCATTGATCTGGTCACTTTAATAATTGCGCTTCATATGCGTCTCGCAAATAAGAACTACGCCAACCAAATTACATTGCATAATTTTTAAGGAATGATTTTTGAATTTAGCAGCAATTCGAAAAGTTGCTTTAATTTAGTGAGCAAGAAGTAGGCAGATCAGCTGTTGTTTTTATGAGTGATTTGTTGATAACTGTAGATACTTAGCTTAATTTCATCTGAACAGTAGTGTTTCTTTGAGATATGGTACAACGATGAGACAATTTTGGCGCGGTATTTCTGTAAGTTTATTGCATGAAATGTTAAAATGTTTTTAGTTCAATTGTTATCCCTTATTTATTTTCATGCCTCTACATGTTAAGAAATACTCGTTTCTGATTTACTTAGTAATTCTCGCGCCTTCTGTAATTTAAAATATTTTCGACACATATTCGTTTGTTCATTATTTGATTATTTTAATCGCCTATTGTTCGTTTTGTATAGGGTTAAGAGCTTATTGAATTATTCAAAGAGTATTAATTTAAAATAACTTTTGTTTCCGGTGTTTTGACCAATTAAATTGTAGATCACCTAGTTTTTAGCGTGTTCTATCTGATATTTTAAAAATGTAAGCTATTAACTTCTACTATTCAAATCTTCTGAGTGTCTTTGGAGAACTATCTTAATTTCTTCAATAATTTCATTAGTTGATTGACATTTCTAATTGTATCAACGGCAGTGTAGTGTTTGTACATTGAATAGTAATTCTAAGTAAATAAACAATGTATTTGAATGACTGTGCAGCCGAATATTAAGAAAATTTCGGTAACTGTGCTGAATTAATCGTCATGCTTCGGTGTACTCTAAGAAGTGTAGTGAGAAACTAAAAAACAAATAAATAAAAAAAGGTATTAATTCAAAGAGTAAAACTGATAACCATCCCTGGGCAAAACTTTACATATTTTGTCAAATTTTGTAAGATTAAAATCTTTTTGCAGTCTTTGCAATTGTAGCTGGTACATGCAGGTAACATGTTAAAATATCCTCCAAATATTAAATGCAATCAGTCTCTTCACAATTTGAATATAGGGGTAGAAATATTTCCATTTTGGTATTTGTTAGCGCTTACTGAAATGGCCGATTGGTTAAGTGGAGTGTGTCAATAAAAAATTGCTAAGTTTTGACGATAACCAGTTAGAATGCTACCTAGGTGATAAATTAGAAGAAAAGAAAATATCATAGCTCATTTTAAATATAGATTAAATGAAATATCATTTTGAATTTAGATTACATTAAAAATGATATATAATGGCCTGCTTGTAAGTGTCTAGGAGCAGGGTTTGCCAAAGTAGACTCAGCCTGATAAGATGCCTTGGGGTTTTTTGGGTCAGCCCATGTGTAAATTTCCTTTAATTTTGCTAGATAGGTTTTTCAAAGTTTGCTGTACTAGGTCAACAGATTTTTATTTCAAAAACAAAGTAGTTGTAAATTATTGTCAGTTAAACAAAGATTTACAAACAATTGAAGATAAATTAACTTGATACATAAATTGAAATGCATTAAACTTGTTTTGAAAGCATATACTAGTCTTTCTTTAATAAAAATAAAAAAATAAAGTATTTGTTCTTATAAAAATTTTTTTTATAAATTTTTGTGAAATAAAATTATTTATAGAGCTTGAAAAAAATTATTAAATTTTCTTAATCAAACTCTAATATATAATTTATAAATTGATTTTATTTATGATTATGGAATATAAAAAAGTAGTCTGATACAATTTAATAATGTCTATTAAACCAATTAGTAATCTTTTTTGTTATTGTATGGAAATAGAATTCGGTTTTAGAATTTTTTCTTAGTTGGTGAAGTTGAATGAAGAAATTGAGATTCACAATTTTTTCATATTCAAAAAAATTGTAAAAGAAGAAGTGTTTTTGAAAAAACATTAGAAAATGTATTAAAAGAACAAGTTTTTACATTTTATTGTTAAGAGATGCAATAAGTATTCAGCTTTTGGTCAATCTTGCCAATATATTTAGTTAGGTTAAGGGTTAGAAATAAGAATGAGACAAGGTGTTACTGACAATTAAATATTTTTTCTCAGGTGTCTAAGCAGTTCAGCTAAGCGTAATTTTTAAATGTATGTTTTTAAACACAATATTTATCTTTTTTTTTATCGTAGTAGTTAAAAAAAAAAAAACGTTTTCTTAATATGAATGTTCTGAAATACACAAGTACCTAAACTTATATTTGAAACTTGGTGGCCGAGTGGTTAGCGTGTCTGACTGAAAAGCCAATGGCCGCAGGTTTGAATCCCGCTCTGGGCATGGATGCTTCTCTCTCTGTGTTGTCTTCTGGTGTGAATGCGACCCACCCTATAAACTGGTTTGAGGCAGTGTGGCGTGGGTAATGTTGCTCGCCTCCATGACTTTGGTTCACAGGTGCCCACTGGGTAACGATAAATGAGCAACACTTCCGGCATCTTCTAATGCGAAGAACAAAAGTTCAGTGCCTGCCGCTATTAAAAAAAATATTTGAAACTTTATATTCTAACTTAGGGCTAGTTCTTAAATAAATAAAATTTAAGGACAAAGCTTTCTCCAAATTTAAGAAGGCTGATTTTGAGTAATTTACTCTCTCGATATACATACAAAAGTATAAAATACTGAAAAAATTTTGTCAATAAAAATTGAAATGTCAATAAAGTTAAAAGAATTATATATTAAATCTATCTAATACTTAAATAGAGCTTATATCTTATGCACTATCAGTTAAAACCTTTCCCAAAAAAAAAGTAATAATTACCTCGATTTAATTACCTCAGAAAATATGATGTGTTTTCAGTTGCTTAGGACATTGATCAGTCTCAAGTTACTACAAGTAAGACCTATTAATGTTTATATATATTGTCCAGAAAGATATAAAAGCCTAATCCCTCTCCTTTATCTAGGCACCAGAATGTAATGATCTCATTTTTGGACCTCTTCACCCTTACTTAAATACAATTGTTTTCTCTTCTCTCATTAAAGAAAAAGAAAGAAAAAAGATAACTGAGCATCATTCAAAAACTCTGCTCTTGTTGCCAATCAAATGTGTGGGTGTGTGTTAAAGTGGAAGGAAAAAAATAAATTTTCTTTTTTCCCTCCATCTCGCTATAATCACCAATTTAGACTTTATTTTTAGGGTCAGGTGGGGTGAAGTGGGTACGTGGGATAAAGTGGGTATATGTTAAAAAACATCTATTTTCTCTTTTTAAATTGAGATAATTTATTTAATATTTTTAGAGACATTTACTGGGATTCAGCAAGTATTTTTATTTAAGTTTTAAAAATTGATAAAAAATTAAATTTTTATAACTGTTTATGATCAAACTTATACAGTATGTTAGTTTAAGCTGTTGATGAACTTTCTTCTAATATCATTAAAAACTTGCTAAAAACTATTATAGTTCAGTCTGTTAGGGAGACTTCTAAAAAATAGATCTGCATAAAAATTTAAGAATAAATTTAAAAATTCTATTTATTATGAATTTTTTTCTAAGGTGGGGTGAAGTGGATTATGACTAGGCTTAGCTAAGTGTTGTATGATAAGGACATTATTTATTTTTTACTTTTGTGTTAGTTTTAGATAGTATCTAATGCTCTATATTTTATAATGAAATAGCGAAAAAATAATTTACTACATAATAATTTTAATACTGAAAACAATTTTTCTTTTAAGCGTGGGGGAGAGAATAACAGTAACATACATGGTATACAATTAAATAAATTACCAAAATAGCGAATGGTACATCATAGTGAGCCTATTTAAAGATATATGAGATAAGCCTTAATATAAAATTTTTTCATGGAATCAAAAGTATTTTCTTTAAATAATTAAATTGAATAAAAATGCGTGTCTACTATAAATATTAAAAACACTTTAAATTGTTACTGAAGATATTAATTTTTACAATCTTATTTGTATTTCACTTAAGCTTAAACTATTTCAGCTTTCTTGCTTTTTGATGAGATTGTGTAGAGGTCAGCAAAATATGCTGCACCTGAAGTAAAACCTAATTTTGATAACCATGGATAGCCATTCTTTAATTTAATAATACCAAAAAAATAATTTTCAGCATTTATTTTTTTAAATATAATATTGATACATTCTTTTAAGAGTATTTTTATTTTTAAAACAATATTTACAAATGTTTTTAGTGAGGTATATACTATTTTTAGAACTATACCCATTTAACCCCACTCTGGGATAAAGTGGGTATAGCAAAACATGATCTTTTGAATGCATTATTGTAAGAAAACAAACAAACAAAATAGATAAGTTATGCTTCATATTTTATGTATGTGAATCCAATGTTTATTAAATGCACCAAAGTTTTTAGTAAAATGAATTTAAGGGTTTTATTTTATCCCTGTGGCAGAATAGCGGCGACACGGCGACATTGTCGCAGAACGTTACAGATTTCTTGCAGAAGGAATTTTTCTTCAGAAAGTAAAAAATTTCGGTTTTCTTTATGGAAAAATTTTCAATTTTTTTTTTCTTTAAAATTATATTTAAAAGATGCCTTTTTTGCACATCGGAAGCGAAAGAAATGTTCGTAATTTTTCGATTCTTACTTGAGAAAAATGAAAAATAAAGAATATTGAAGCAAAAAATTTCTTTCCTGCAGAATTTTTTTTCTCTTTCAGAGGGAAAGAAATTATTAATTTAAGCGTGAATGATTAATTTTAACGTGATTTTTTAATTTTGGTTTTTTTTTCCCCCACTGATTTTACAATTTATTATTATTTTTTTATGCGATGATGATTTCAAAATGCAAAAGGAAAAAAAAGAAAGAAAGAATTAGTGTGTTTTCTTCTTACAAAATGTGACAATTTTGCTCGAGATATTTGAATAAAAAAATATTAAATATTCATTTTTTAAAAAAAATACATAGAATTTTATCATACCCAAATAGGCTTTTCTTTGTGAATACAACGTTTCTCTTACTTTCAATTTAATTAATAACATATATACTAGTTATTATTAAAAATATCTTGCAGAAAGATATTAGTGCTAGAGAGATTTGTCGCAGAAAGCCCAAAAAAATTCTGCCACAGGGTATTTTATACCCATTTTATCCCATCGGACCCTATGACTCTAAAGCTGAGAATCAGAAAAAATAAACAAATGTCTTGATTCTGAGAGAGAATAGGTGGACGCTCCAGCTCACAACATTATTTCTCCGTGTGAGTATTAGAACTTTTGCAATTGGATTAAATATTTAAATGAAAAATACAAAATCTTAGATTTGGAAGAAAATTAAAAAATAACATATTTGAGTATCTTAAAAAAAAAAAAAAAAAAAAAATATGAATGCATGGAAATTAAGGAATGGTCCAAAATGTTCAAGAAGAATGAACTAGAAACTCTAAAAATTTTCTCTTTCTAGAAAAGAAGCATATGAACTTTTCCTATCCATGAGACCACTTTCAACAAAAATTTTTAGAGTATATAACAGAAAAGTAGTAAGTGGCTAAAGATCTAAACATAGATGAATAGCTGTTGTTAAAATCCATAAAAGCTGACCTACCAGAGAAATTTGACAATTTTATGAGTATCGCAGCATCATCTACTGTTGAAGAACTCGTAAATATCTGTTAAAAATTTGGAGGGAAAAAAAATGTAAAGACCGCACTCAATAGACCTCTTCCTCAACGACAATATTCGAATGATAATTTAAGATGTTATAGATAGCCGAGACAACAGATTCCAATACATTGGTACAGAGTGGAGCAGCCAAAGCTAGTGAATTTCCCGAACTGTTATGGAGTCCTTTGACATGATTCCCCTCCTCGGCAATCCGGCAATTACAATAGCTGACCATCTACTGACTACTTGTGTGACACAGTGAGTGAATCATAGGAATCTACTAACTATATTGGATCCAGTGTCCAATATCACAATAATTTCAGAACATTTTTTAGAAAAAACAAAAAAAACATTTGAACTCTTCTAGAATTTTAATTTCTCAATTTCTAAAAAATATCAAGGGAAACCTCGAAATGGTAAGTGTTAAAACAGGAATATAACAAAAATAATAACGTATAATCTTTGATACCCCTGTTAATTTTATTATACTTGGACTTAATGAAGTATCATTATTTAAAATACATATTAATTTTAAAAATGTTTGATTTTTTAAAGAAATTTGAAGATGTCACATATTATGACAACTTTCCTAAGCATAATAATTGATAATTATTTTACTTAGAAAAGTTGCATGAATAATTTAAGTTAATACTGCACATTAGAATGCTGTTTTACAGTTTGGAAATTGATAACTGTTCTCAAGTTTTTTTGCTGAAAATTTTGTGAAAATTTTAAACATCACCTGGGATAGTTTAAAGCACTAAAGTTTATCTTGTTTAGTTTCCTCTTTCTTACTTTGTTTCAAATCTTAAAAGTGAACTACTTATGTCATTTAGTTTTAATTTGACCAAAGGTAAAGAACTTGCATGATTTCATCAAATCTATTCTTAAACAGAAAAATTGAGAGAAAAAAAAAACATGGTTAACATAATCAATTCAAAATTACTGTTTTCTAATTTTTTTTTTTTTTTTTAGATCTAAAATAATGCTGTTTATTAAATAATAGATTTTTTAAAATAAGAAAAAACATTCTGGATATTGCTAGCAAACAATGGTCCAATATCATGGAAGTAAAGCCTGTTTCATTTGCAAACTGTGCTGTATATAGGAAGCTGAGGAATATTTCAGAAAATACTCATTCTATGGGGAGAAAACAAAAAGAAACACCACACAAATGTATTTTGTAAAGAAGCATTTTAATTATGTTTTTTCGATTTTCTGTGTGAACTGAAAATCACTAAAGAATGGCAATATTTGATAATGTATATGTCAGTGTTCTAAGCTTTCATTTTAAAATTAACTTTCTAATTTTCAGAATGCAAAAAATAAAGTGTGTGGTTTTAAAGATAAATTTGTATCAAAATAATTTATATGTATATACACACACATGCAAAAATATATATATAAGTTTTTTTTTTTTTAAAGTAAAAACTAAAATTCATTAAAGAAAGCATTCAAAAGGTGACATTTTTACATGACTTGCTTTAATTTATAAGTGTAGAAGTTTGAATAAATTTGAGCTATTTAGTGTACAAATGTTAAATAAAAATTTATTCAGCACTACTTGATTTTCACGGCAACCACGCTAAACCATAAAATACCCCCCCCCCCAAAAAAAAAACCACCCAAACATTTCTAAGCTAAGAATAACTCTACACACTTTCACTTTCGGTTCCATTTAGGCTTTGCATTCAAACCGCGTGGTATAGTAATGAATTTTTTTTTCTTATTTAAACATTGAAAAAAAAAAGTTGAAGATTTTTAATTTACTGAGGAGTAAGAAAGATGCCGTTTCAGTTTTCTAGGAAAAAGAGGTACTACCTTGCTATCGAGTACAGTAAGACCCCGCTTAACACTGTTTCGGTTTAACGCTCTTTTATTTCAACCCGGGGATTTCCCGAAATTGTCCGCGGGGACTCCCCAAATATGTACATAACATATCTGAAACAGTGTAGTTGTGTTTCTTGTTTGGTGCGGTGCTGTACGGACGCATTTTTATCATTTGAAACATTTGCTGACATTATTGTAAGTACATATAAATTTATATAATACTATAACGATTAATACAGCAACAAATATTATGATCTTTAGTTTTTATCATGGGTGATAATGAAAAACAAGAAAAGAAAGCAACCAGAAAAAGCATTTCATTGGAAACTAAAATGCAAGTGATTAGAAGATTAGATTCTGGTGAACATCAATCTCAAATTAGTGCTGCATTGAATTTGACAACTTCAACAATAAGGACAATTCTTAAGAATAAAGAAAAAATACTGCTATCGGCAACTGCGACTACGTCAAGCTGTGCAACTAGAATTACCTGTTCTAGAAATAAAATTATAGAGGAAATGGAAAAACGACTGTCTATATGGATTGACCACAAAATTGAACGCAATATGCCATTAAGCCAATCTATCATAATGAAAAAAGCTAGAAGAATTTTTAATTACATTCAGGTTGAGGCAAGTGACATAAGTGAAACTTTCATTGCTAGTCAAGGACGGTTCAATAGATTTAAACATCGAAATAATCTTCACAGCATAAAGATTACAGGAGAAGCAGTAAGTGGTGATACGAGAGCGGCGGCTGAATTCCCAGCGACATTAAAAACAATAATTGAACAAGGAAACTATCATCCAGAATTTATTTTTAATGTTGATCTGTTTTGGAAAAGAACATTTCTATCCCGTGAAGAGAAACGAGCACCAGGATTTAAAGCCGCAAAAGATCGCTTAACACTTATCTACTGGGTGGTAACGCAAGCGGAGATTTCAAATTAAAACCACTACTAGTTTACCACTCCAAAAACCCAAGAGCAATGAAAGGCATATCTAAATCAACTTTACCTGTAATTTGGGAGTCTAATAAAAAGTCTTGGATAACTATGAAAATTTTCCAGGATTGGTTAACTGAACATTTCTGCCCATCTGTTAAACGTTATTGCGAAATTAAAAAACTTGAACAAAGAGCACTACTATTAATTGATAATGCTCCATGCCCCCCAACAAATTTATCAGACTTAACAACATGCATTCCAGTCGAAGTGGTTTTTTTGCCGCCTAACACAACTGCCTTAATCCAACCAATGGACCAAGGTGTTATGTCCAATTTTAAGGCTTATTACTTAAGGCGAACATTAAAGCAGATGTTTGACAAAATAGACGGAGAAGAGAAACAATCAATAAGAGAATTTTGGAAAAACTACAATATCATGAATGCTGTAGAAAACATAAACCTTTCTTGGAATGAGATAACAGAAAGATCTTTGAAAGGAGTATGGAAGAACATTGGGCCAGATTTAAGTAAGAGTGAAGACATTAGACACTCTGTCGATATGGATGAAATAGTGGAATTAGCAAAACAAACTGGTTTAGATGAGGTAAATGTGGAAGACGTAGAAGAAGTAGTTCAAGAAACAGCAGCTAGTGTTTCTAATGATGAGCTCAAGGAATTAACTGAGTAAGAAGAAAACAAAAATATTGATAGTAGTGATTTCGAAGAAATGCAAAAAGAACTTTCGATGGCGTTTGTAAAAAGAAGTTTGATCACTATAACTGAAATTATGGACCAATTTGTTGAAAATGATCCAAATTTTGACCGGAGTTCAAAAGCAAGACGAAGTGTTATAGATACTTTATCCACTTATCAACAACTTCTAACAGAACGCAAAAGGAAAACACAAACTACATTAGATGCCTTCGTGACAAAAAGGCAGAAAATTGGAAACACAAAATAGACTGAATGATCTGACTGACTTAGAATTTTATTTGTTTCTGTAAGTACGTATATTCGTTTATATTGTTTTTATTTTTGTAAGAAATAAACATTTTTATTTTTATTAAAAAAAAACATAATTATTAAATTTAATACCTAACCAATTTTCTGTCCATCTTCCCCTAACCCCATTATTTACATATATAACCTCGTTTAGCGCTGTTTCACATTAAGCTCTACTTTGATGGAACATATCCTACGCGTTAAGCAGGGTCTTACTGTATGTGTAAATGGACACAAAATGAAAGGAAAGTTTGTGGAGGTGTAATGTGAAAAGTTGTCAACAAAAAAAAGAGCCTTTTTTATGTTAGGAACAAAAGGAAAAGAGGCACGTCTCGTCATCTTCTAGAGTATTATTTTGCGGAATTCATGTGGTGAAAATCCTTTGGGAAAGACAAGCCTTTTGCTTTAATATTGAAAGTAAGCATGGAGATATAGAAGCTACAAGCTAAATTCGAATAATTTTAGCTCAGCGTCGTTTTAAACAGCAGTCGCAGTAGTAGTACCGTCTATTCTTTCATTTTTTTTTGTTACATATTAATAGCAAGTGATGCTAGAAAAATTTTATAAAATATAATTGATTCCAAACCATGAATCACTTGCTAAATTCCATTTCATACATACTACAGAATTGCTTTGTCCTAGATAGGGTTTGCTTGTAGTGACAAAAGCAGGAGAGTGTTACAGAAAGTTATTTAAGACAATTTCATCACCCTTTCTCCATTGCATTTCCTAGCCACTCACTCAGCATGGGCCTAAATTAAATTTGCTTTAAAATTATGGCCATTGGCTTTAAAATTATAATTAACAAAATATTACTCATTATTGTAATAATAAAAATATTTTTTATAGGAATGGAGAAAAGAAGGCCTTCCCCTTTCATCAACCAATGATCAAGCTTGCAAATTGTATGATGCAGCAATATCTCAGGTAGGTTTTAGCAACTCAATATTTTTTCTGATTCAGAATTTTCATTGGTTGTTTTAGAGGTATAACTTCATTGTTTAGGTAATTTATTTTTTTACTTTCTCATTTTTCCATGCTGTAATTTGATTTTTTAAAACCTTTGATTCTTTCTTTAATTTGATTCTTAAAAGTTTTTATTTACAAATTGAACATTTTTCTTTGCTAGTATGTTGGTTGGTATGAAGATCCCTCACTTGGTGGATTATCGAAAACCATAGAAGAGATGATTGTAGCTGATCCAAACTTTGGTAAATAAATACTTTAAAATTTTTGTTTTTAAAAATTTACCAGCTCTTAATGATAACTATGATTAAGAATCATGAGATTTTGTTTATACAATGCATGTTAAAACTATCAGAGTATGCTACAACTATTGATTTTTATATTATTATTTCTAAATTATAATTTTTTTTCTTCATATGTCTATTCAATATTAAAGTCTCTTAGACATTTTAATATTTTCCTGATACGATGTTAATTTAAAATTTCAAGGTTTTATCAGATTTTAGACAATCAATATCTATTCCCAATGGTTTCCAATGCATGCTGTGAGAGGGACAAATTTAACTGCAACTTTATTTTGAAAATTATTTCAGCTACCTCAATTTTGTTAAATACCACAGATATGTGATAGAGCATATACAATATCTCTATTTATCGCACTGTCCAGGAAAGATCAGAAGTAAAAATCTTTACCCCTAATTTGAATCTCAAATAAGTTTTTTATTCACATAGACAGCTGTTTCACTTGTGTAGTATAGCTTGTCAAATACACCTACAACTACAGATAAAACAAGAAAAAAAAGTTTCGACGTGTTTACTAAAACAAAGATTTTTAGTCGGAAACAGTTTTTTTTCTTGGCAGAGAATTTTAGTCAGCTTTGTTTATCTACTTATTTTAATAAAGTGTACAGATTAAAACCTAACTTTTTTTAAAAAAGAAATCTCATTTTTCAGAGAGGAAAATCATTTTGACTGTCAACTTACAATGCTGCTTTTCATTGAAGCAATTGTTGAATCTGTTCTAATTAGAAACCTCGATTTCAAACATAACTTTTTTCCATTTTGATAGTCTTTATTTTGTTTATCAATGGATGGAATCCTTATGAGTGCACATATTAATAGAAAGATGCAGAGGAAGAGAATTTATTGTCTGCTCAATATCACAGATAGTTTTTTTTTCCTTCTGGAGTCTACTCTACCCTCTCCTTTCTCAAATTATTATTATTTATTTATTTATTTAAAGTTTATTTATTTATTATATTATTTATTTATTTAAAGTTTATTTATTTATTATATTATTTATTTATTATATTATTTATTTATTTAAAGTTTATTTATTTATTATATTATTTATTTATTTTTTTGTAGTGTAAAATTTTCTTGACAGTTGACATTTTCCTTTTTTGCTGACCCGTTTAAAATCATCAAAAAATGATTTTGTCCTTTTTGTTTCTACAACTTTATGTTTACATGCTGACATAACAGAAAAGAATAAATAAAAAAATTAATTTTTTTTGTGTGTTTTTTTTTATACATTTTATGAAATTATGTTAGAAAAAGACTTTAAAACTGCTGTGTTTCCAGGCACTGAAATTTAAAACTGTTTATACGGAAATTTTGATAGTTATTTGTTTCAAATATGGACACAGAACTACAAATTAATGAAATGACAAAATTTGAAAAAGTTAGGGAGTTTTAGTACTTGGGTTTAGTTGTCACTGAAAACAATGATATTATGCCAGAGATTAAACAAAGACTAAATGCTGGAAATCACAGTTATTTTGCACTTAAGAGATTGCTAACATCAAAAGTAATAACGAGGAAAGCAAAGCTTCAGGTTTATAAAACTATAATCTAGGGGTGCATAACCTTTTTGAGTAAAGGGCCACTTTCACAGCAGGTTGACTAACGAAGGGTCGTACATGTATTTAGACATACTGACGGAAATTGCAGTAACATTAATTTAAACATTAGTGTTCTAATTTTTTTTATCAATACACTTAGTAATATTGTATTTGTAAGAAATTGAAGGCTTTCAATTATAAGAATTCATTCAAAAATAGATTTATCAAAATAAATAAACATTGGGGAAAAGAAATATTTTTTTATCATATCACGCAATACAAAAATTCATTTCAAAAATAAATTCTAATAAAAAATATTTTGTTATTTCTTTTTATTGAATATTAGTTTTTTTTTTTATATAATAAACATTTTCTTATTTTTATTAACAAAAAACTCATCACTTAACCAACAAAAAATTTACATCAAAATTTCTCAGGCTGCAATAACATTGCATTTAAATTAGGAATGTTATGAGTATTTGGCCTTTTTGTCAAAATTCTGTTGGTCAAATGATCGGCCAAATATTCAGCACAGTATCGTTTAGTAAAGTATTTTTCTAATTTTTTTTTCGAATTTGTGTAGATATGATAAAGAATAATATAAAATCATATTTTTAACCATACTATAGTATTCTTTATAATAAGAAATAATTTTTAATCAAATTTATTGAATTTTAAAATCCATGTTTCTGCACATGGCTTGCAAATTTATCTTCTAGAAGACAAGTGGAAAAACAAAATTTGAAGCATTGAAACTAGATTACTTTATAGTGAACTATAAGTTTTTGCACTTCTGCTTTTTTAAAAAAAAAAAAATTATATTCAGATAAGTCAATTTCGTCATTTTTTCCATACTTTTAGTTCTAAGAACTAAGAAGGATTTTTTTTTCCATTTCTGCTGTTTTTATTATAATGTAGCATTTTTACGGAACGTCGCATACTATTAATTTATTGTCACTTTTTCCTTGTACTGTAATATAGATGACCGGTAACATAGATAACTGATTTCCATTGTTAAAGTTTTGTTTTAGGAACTAAGAAAAAAAATTTTTTTGGTCTGTTTCTTTTTAATTAACTTTTCTTTTTATAGGCATTTTTATTATGACAGCATTTTTTTAAATGAACGTTACTAATAAACTTTTTTTTATAGTAATTTGTTTTCTTCTAAAATTATGACAAAGTGAAAAATTTAAATTGAGATTTTCAGCGTAACAATTAAAAAATTAAGAACGTTTTATGTTTTTGTTTCTATGTAGCATTTTTTAAAAAAATATTTTTATGGACGTTTTTATTAAAACGTGGCACTTTTTAAAAACATTTCTGTTAGACTTATTTATTTTTCTTGACTTTTTCTGGTAATTGGGAAACTGAGATAGTTCAGCCTTAAAATTTTCCTTCGAAAATTAAGATCGATTTTTATTTTCTCTGCTTCCCTTTTGTATACAATTTTTAGTTTTTATGATAGGTGCAGCAATTTCAAAAGCGTTTCTGATAGGCCTTATTTTTTAGCGTTGTTTTATAAATACGTTTTTCCAGAAAATATTATTCTTAGCATTGAAATTTTGGTTTCAGTGTTGCTTTGCAGGTAAGAAATGTCGCTAGTTGGCCACGAATATAAGATATTCGACTGATTTTTTTTTGCCGAATATTCGGTATTCGACCAAATCATAATTCATTACCACATTCGACCAAATCAAATTCGTTGGCGAAAAAACGAAGGAAAAATAACTAGGATTTAAGACAAAACTGTACTGAAATACCGTATCAAAAAGTGATTAGTTAAACGTGCAATTAGAAATTCGCGAGTCTTAATAATATCGTAGTTAAATAACATGATAGTCAAAAACGTTGGAAAAGTATAAAATAATTGAAAAAAAAAAATCACCTAAATTTATGCTGAACTCAGCAAGAATAAAGCATGTCAAATGAGCGTTTGAAAATTCGCATACCGTATTGGTATTAAAAATATCGAAATTTTTTACACTACGTGGGAATGCATTGCAATAAATGCCGAAAAAAATGGTTGGATAAAAAAGAAAGAATTGCAAAAAAAAAAGATAAAAAGTCACTTAGACGACGAAATCGACACAAATAAAGTGCGCCAAAAGTGTTAGTTAAATGGACGATCTGAAACTCGCGTATCGTAATAATATCATAATCAAAACTCTGGATTTTTGAAATTACATTAAAAAGCGAAAATATTGCTTAAATATTCATCTAGATTTACGATAAAATCGGCTTCAAGAAATCGTGCTGAACATTTACTATAGAATCTGTGGAAATTGAGTGCGTCAAAACATGATGACTCAAAAGTGTGATTAAAAATGTTCGATTTATTTATTATTTTTTTTTGGAAATTTTTATTTATTTTTTATTGAGCTTAGAAGCTCTCGCGGGCCGCACTTCAGTAGTCGGTGGACCGCTGGTTGTGCACCTCTACTATAGTCCGACCAACTGTTATCTATGGATCAGAGACATGGACTCCAACCCAGAAACAAGAAAAAATGCTGATTACCTGGGAAAGAAAAATTCTTAGAACTCTTTTTGGACCTGTCAAAGAGGGTGATCTGTGGAGAAGGCAATACAATTTTGAAATTGCAAGACTATTTAAAGGAAAGGATATAATCAATTATGTAAAAGCAAAGAGAATTCAATGGCTAGGGCACCTTGAGAGAATGGAGGAAAACAGAGGCACTAAGAAGATATTCAAGGGGCAGTGCCAGGGCTAAAGGAAAAGAGGAAGACCGGCCAAGAGATGGTTAGACGAGGTAGAAAAAGACCTTAAGACTCTAAAAAGTCCGAAACTGGAAACAAAGGGCTAGAGACAGGCGACTTTGAAGAAAAATTGTTAGTGAGGCCATGGTCCAACATGGACTGTAATGCCAGGGAGTTAGTTATTTGTTTCAAATGTTATTTCCAAATAGCATTGAAATGCATGTCAAACAGATCCTAATGTATTTAAATTGTAAAAATTGTATGCAAATCATAGGTTACACCAGACATATAAGTTGCACTTTTTTAGGTAGAGAATTTGTCTGCTCAATGTCACAGATAATTTTTTTTAAAATGTTTTTTTCCCTTTGGAGTCTATTTTACCCTCTCCTTTCTCAAATTATTTTCTTGATCTTTAAAACATTTGAAGTGCAAAAATTCCTTGACAGTAGATATTTTCCTTTTTAGCTCACCCATTTAATATTCCCTAAAAATGATTATTTTGTCCTTTGTTTCTGCAACTTTTCTGTTCACAAATGAAAAGCACAAAATTGAGGTTAAGGTCAAATAATTGATGTGACTAAAGAGATACTGTTGTGCCTGAGTATTTGAATGAATGAGAAACATTGAAATGTACATATATATAAAAAATTGATAAAAGTATATTTAATGAGAAATCTGTTATTGCATTTTTTCAGAGAAATTGTTATCTATGGATCAGAGACATGGACTCCAACCCATTATATTAGATTCATATTTCCTTTGCATTAGAATGGAAATTAATTGCAAAGATCAGTTTTAATTTCTATTTTTCCTTAGATTAGTTGGTGCATGCAGAGTCCTATCAATTGCTGCTAGTCATTTTTATATCCTTACTCATCAAATGCAAATGGTGTGCCATTATCACATTAACTTAAATTGAAAAAAAGAAAGAAAAAATCAAATAAATTTTCTTTTTAAGCGTGAAAATATTCTAAACAAGTCATGAAATGAAATTTTACCTTTTCTTTCAGCTAAAATATTTGCAATTATCAGTCGGTTTTTTGTTGGCAAACTAGATATGTTAAAAATATCTCTTTTTTTTTAAAAAAAAAAATAATAATTCTAAAACATTTCCCTAATTAATGAGTCAAAAATAAAAGTATTCTTGCTAAGGTTTCAATTAATACTTCAGGGATATGGCATTAGCGATTCAGCACCAAAAGAACTCTGGTTACCTTCATGCTGACATAGCAGAAAAGAATAAATGAAAAAAAAAATGCTTTTGTTGTGGTTTTTTGTACATTTTGTGAATTAATGTTAGAAGAAAAAGTCTTAAAACTGCTGTGTCTCTAAGCACTGAAATTTATAACTGTTTATAAAGAAATTCTATTAGTTATTTGTTTCAAATGTAATTTTCAAACAGCGTTGAAATGCATATCAAATAAATCCTAATGTTCTTAAATTGTAAAAAAGAAAAAAAAAAAAAAATGTATGTAAGACAAAGGTTACATCAGATAAAAGTGTTGCACGTTTTAGGACTTTGTTTTAGAAAGAGTACCAGCATACCCACAGAGCTAGATTAAAACACATATCGTATTACCCTGCATCAGCCAATATTCTTCTAAATTAGGGGTTCACCAGGTTTTCATTAACCTTTGCCTGATCCTTTCTAGCATGTTGGAAAAAACGAGGTGAGAAAAATATATTTAATGTATGTTTAACTCAAAAGAAAAAAAAAAGAGTTCTATATAATATCTTATTAATATTAATAAGCAATTTAGTTTTGTTTAAATATTAATTAACATTACTATTTTTAATTTTCTGATGAGAAAAATCTTTTTATGCGGTTGATAGGGACCGCATAAAAAAAGTCGGACTTAAAAAATACATCAATGATTTGTGAAATAGATGAGAGAATGCTTTCAATTGAATGAAATAATTAAATTAGACCTAAAGAAATTGTAAAAATATTTAATTCTTCATTGTATATATACCTGGAGAAGTTTTCAAATTATACTTTAAATAGTGGAATTGTCTGCCTTTTTACTTTTTTTTGGCTATAATTATTCATTTTAAGGGAGTATTTATGTCTAAAAATAAAATAAAAATCATTAAAACTACATATAAATAGAAACAAAAGTAACTAATTTATTTATCTTTAATCTCACTATAAAATGAATCCTTAATCACGTGAATCGTGTATAAAACTCTGAATACGAAGCGTATACTGTTCTCACGTCGAGCAACAATATGTACGTAACTGACTCTGCCTTGTCAGGAGATTGTTTAAAATAAATTAACAGAGCATCGTGATGTCCAGATACATCGTTGTCAAAGAGGCCTCGTAATCAGAGTTCGTCCACAACATGTATATGTACATTGATAGTAAACATAAACTGGTGCTAACGCCGCTAAGATTCATATACTGCATAAAAAAATCGCAAAAAAATAAAATCGCACAAAAACAAAATCGTATAAAAAAGGACCGCACAAAAAGAGGTTTTACTGTATATGGTGTGATATGTGTTAAGGGGTATGGTGGAGTGTGTCACTTCATGACTAAAGGAAGGGTCAAAAATATTGAAAAAAAAAAAGCATATCATTTATGGACCACCCATTAACGGAGTATTTTATTTTATAACCATCCTTGAACAGCCGACCCAATTTTTTTGTTCAAAACTACAAATTTCGAGTTTATGACTACCAATTTTCAACTTCATAGCCTTGTAATTTTGAACCCAATCCAGAAGACAAGGGAACTTCTGGATCAAGTATTGGGAAAAATTTGCCTTCCAGGAGGACTTTTTGATGGAACTAACCCACATTTGCCTTGCATGGAGAGGAAAACCACGTATACCTCCCACGGTTAGCTTCACGGCAAATAGACCCAAGAACCATCCACCACTGAAGATATTTGTACATCAGCACTGCGTTCGGTGCGAGCCATCTCCGGGATTCAAACCTGGTCCACCTCATTGGAAGGCAAACGCTCTTATCCCCTGAGCCACCATGGGTTTTGGTGGAGTATTGTAATTTTTAAAAGAAAATCTTGTAACTGTAAGTCAATACCATTTTGAATAGTGTAAGTTGAAACATTTTTTAAGTTTAAGCCAAGTTTAATTAAGCATGTCATAAGCATCTAAAAATAATGCAGCTATAAAATCACTACAATCCTCCTTTTTTTAGGTAATTTATTTTAATATCTGCCGAGGATCCAATTGTTTGAATTTTTTTAACTGAAATGCTTTAAATTAAGTGAAGTATGGAAGTTATAAGGATGCAAAATAAAATTTAAATTTCTAGTTTACTTGATAAAGGTCTAATTTTTTATTGATAATTTTTTTTCAGTTCTAATATAAACTGTTGTATTTTATAATGCATGTATGTCAGATAAAATAAAAAAAGTAAATATTTAAATGGTATTTCAAGTCTTAAGTTATGGTATAACTAAAAATGTGGATTTTTTCTTTTCAGTAATGGGAAAAGCTCTTTCAGTTGGTTTAGATTTGCTTGGTACTGGGCGAAGTGTTTTATTGGATGAAAACTTTCAAAAGGATGTTGAAAACTTGGAACACATGGTTGAAAGTCAAGCTTGTGTCTTAACTCCTAGAGAAAAAGACCATGTAAAAGCACTTTCCTCTTGGGCTTCTGGGTATGCTAATATTATTAAATTATGATTTCAGATAGATAGCTCTGAATATTAAGTTGTAAAACAAAATTAGCAAATATTCTGTAAAAATATCCTAAGTGTCTGAAAACTATCAAAAGGTAAAAGTGCTCAAATTTAAAAACAAAAATGTATCACATTAATGAAAACAATAACTCCTATAATTCATAGAGATGGTATAAATTACCTGCTACCATTTAGAATCAAGATAAGAAGGCTCATCAGAACATTCTATGTATTTTTATTATATCTTGATTTTCTGAATATAACCTGCTGTCAGGGTTTGAAATATGTGGTTGTTAGTCTTATTTGCACCTAAATATTTAAATTTGGCTCTTAGAAATTACACCCAGTCAATATTTTTGATACCTAAGTTTTAAAATGTCTTTGCTCTCACAATTCAATTCCTGGCCTAGGTATACAACAGATGAGATGTTATGAATATGACGTCAGACACTGTGAGTATTGGCGGTGTCCAGAGACCAGAAGTTACTTATTTTGATCTATTTGTGATGATTCCATTGTAATTTCATGTCATTTAATGATAGTTTTTCTGAAGTTATTTATAATTTTTTGGCAGTTTTCGGGTGGTTTTATTAAATGCTGATATTTTTAATACAACGTTAGAAGAACGAATTTCTAAAACGAGCTATCACTTTTTGACACTTTTAATTTGTGATGATTTAATCCCAATATCATATCATTTAGTGATAGATTTTTCGAAAGCTATTTATAATTTTTTCGGTCCTTTAAACATGGTTTTTCAAATTTTGATACTTTTAATACAATGTTATTATGACGTGCAAAATTTGAATTTGAGTTATCACTTATTGACACGTTCAATTTGTTATGATCCCATCAAAATTTCAAGCTGTTTATCAAGTTGTTTCAGAAGTTATCAGAATTTATCTATTATTTTTTTTGGCCTCTTTCACAGAATTTTTCCAACTTCCCTATTTTTTAATATGTTCGAATTTAAGTTATCGTTTTTTTGATGCGTCTGATTTGTGACAATTACATTGTTAGTATTTATACTTTTTTCAAAATCTGATGTTTTTAATACTGACATGCAAATTTCGTATTTATGTTAAAACGTTTTGTCACGCTTGACTCATAACAGTTCCTTTATAAAATGCACATTGGCAGTTTCCAGTTTTGGCAGTTTTTTGATGTTTCTGGATGATTTCATCATAGATTCACATTAATTTCTGATTCATTTATCAGCAGTTATTGCTGTTACTTTTTATTTATTTTAACCATTTTGACATTTTGAATACATTATTACTATCTGCATCACATTAAAATTTTCTTAAATTACACACATATTGAAACAGATTTATAGAATGTGCGAATTTAGTGAATGAGGATTTTTTTTTAAAATTTGATTCATTTCGCTTTGAAAAAAGAATTTGTTTCATGCTAAAATTAAAATTTTTTTGTACTTCAAGTTTCTTAAATGCAAATTTTTGTGAAATACAATGACCTTTTTTCTGTAATGGATGCCCTTTTTTACGTGGAAAAAGTGCCCTTTTCAATTTTTTGCACCCTGTCCTATTAGACATTGTAAATAATTATTGTAGATTACTTTCCTTTTTCTATATGATTGCAATCATTCTAAAAACTATGTATGGCGTTGTCAGGATCCTGATTCCTCTCCCACGCATTTGATTGACCCCTTCGACCTGAGGGACAGAGGGTGAAGGACACTGGAAGTGTCGTCCCCTAGAATGGGGGTGGAGTGTGGTGGAGAGAGGGACTTTTTCTGGTGGGAAAAAGGATTTTTTAGTTATGATTAGCTGGACTAAGAGAGAGGATGGAATGTAATGATCGGAGAGCTTCAGCATTATATCGAAATGATATCTGTACTTGTAATATCTATCTATAACCAAGAATTTTAAATTAAAATATTAATGTCATCAAAAGCTATCGTCCTTATTATGAATTGTTGAAATTACACGAACCAAGCGTCTCGAAAAGATAAAGTGAGATGTGTCACAATTGGCGCAGCCGACAGGATTCTCGCCAGGATGGAAAGTGAAAAGAACCAGTGCCGGGATAGAAGGAGGAGGCTCACTATGAGAAATACCCAGTACAGAATGTTGTCTGATGGTTTTAGTCTTGATGGAAGTTTGTTTTATATGTTTTGTTTACATATGAGGTGTTAAATTTCATAAAAGAATGTCGGTGTATTAGTATAGGGGAAATTGTTGCTAAGTTTTATTTTTTTAAAGATTTATTTTTAAATAGGAGTATTTTTTTGTTGTGCTTAAGAAATTAAATTTATATTGTCAGCATGAGTTTTTTTCAAAAGTAAAAAAGGAAGATCTGATAGTTCTAGCTGAGGAGCTGGGGCTAACGGTTTCCGAGAACGTCAAGCTTGTTGAGTTAAAAGCATTGATCACCGGGAGCTCCGATTACGACGAGCAATATACTAAAGATGTTTTAAATGTGATTGAAGAGGAGAGATTAGAAAAAGAGGAGCGGGAACAGGAACAAGAGGAGTGGGAATGAGAACGAGAGGACCGGGAACAGGAACAAGAGGAGTGGGAACGCAAACGAGAGGAGCAGGAAAGAGAAAGACAAAAAGAATTTGAAGATAGGGAACGGGAAATAAGAAAATTAACAGAAGATAGGGAACGTGAGAAACAAAAATTAAAAGAAGATAGGGAACGCGAGGATAAAATAAAGAAGCAAAAAGAGCAGGAACGAGATTTAAGAGAAGGTAGGAAACGGGAGTTACATAGAAGGGTATGTGAACTGGAAGCGTATTGCCAAACCATACCATAGATTATAAACTTGGCGATTGCAGGTGGTATTGGCGATGAATTACGCGCAAATGTGGTGGGAGAACGAAATTACATTAACCTAAACAGGGTAATTCGATATTCTTTTTCTCCTCCTGGACTAGCCATGATGAATAAAAATAACGCATTAATTCTTTTTAGTAGAGAATTAAAAAAGAAAATAACCTTTTTATTGTAAGGATCACTTTACAAATACACTGTATTTAAATTTTATTAAACGCAATAATTTATTTTTTTATAAAACGTTATCTAGTTTTTTGATATAGCAGATATAATTTTAAATTTTTTTTGACAAGAATTGTGTTTGCGAAGAAATAAAAATAATTTATTAATGAATCAATCACAAAAAATAACGTAACATTTCAATACCATGTTTTATTGGAACGCTATTTTGAAGAAATAATTCTATTTAACTTTTATTGTAAGAAAGCATAACCTGTTTTATTTTAGTGATATTCTCTATTAAATCAATATTCTCTATAAAAGAATAATGTGAGTATTTTTATGAAGATTTTTTTTTAGAAATTAACAAAGACATATTATTTACTAGAAAAAAAATTAGAGTATTCAAAAATGTTATCAAGCTTTAAAGTAATAGTTTCTTGCAAACGAAATAATCGATATTTTTAAAATAAAGTTTAAAAGGGTTTGTTTCATTACTAGAAGCATTTATTGTAAAAAAATATTTATTAAATTACTTTTTTTGCAAATAGATGAGATCTCAAACTTCGCGAAAAATTTATTCAATTCCTTAACATAGTATATAAAAGTCCGTAACTTCATTCATTATGGAAGTCATAGATACCTTGATACTCTTTCAATATAAGAATAATAAATGCAATTAATAGAAAATGCCCAATTTTAAAAAACTATATATATATTTCTCTTACACGGCACCAAAAAAAAAGCCTCATTACAACTCCCCGAATGGCAACGTTAGAAAATCGACCAATGATTGAATCTAAAAATGTCACATGCCAAATCTAGCTGAGGTGGCTCAACATATAGCGCTTTTAAAAACGGAAACAATAACCAGAGTGAGCATTATCAGGTTGTTCTATTCAGCTGCGGCAAAAATAAAAATAAACAACTTAAAAAATAAAAATGCTGTTGCCAGCCATAGAATTTTTTGAAAGTTAACTTAGCAACAAAAATCAAAATTATGATACCCGAGCGCTTGAAGTAACAAATCCTTCAATTCTATAAGTGTTGTATCGCCAAACGCCCAAATTAACAATTGCAATTTCAAATTAATATTGAAATGTACAGGTTTAGAATTTTCTACAGTGAAAAGTTTTCGGAACTTCAGTATTCAAAAAAGTATACAAAAGCTAGACGTTAAGAACGTATCCAATGAGCGAGCAAAGCGAGCATTGGATTGCGAAGCAATCCGAAATGAACTGCGTAAGCAGTTCCGGGGGTTGGTGAGCGCCAGCCAGCAGGGGCGAAGCCTCCTAGTATATTTAATTACATGTATTGCGTACAGGTCATTCTGCAACTATCTTTTTTAACATAAATTTATAGATTCTTAAATACTGATGAGTTTGGTAATTAAAAATATAATTAAAAATAGCATAATTAAAAAATAACATAATTAAAAAATAACATAATTAAAAAATAACATAGTTAAAGAAATTGTCAACCTTCAATTAAAAACTTCCTGTTGTCAAATATTAATAATTATAATTTTTAATAATTTTTTTAAACACAAATTTTTATTTCTCGAACTTAATACTATCCTTCATATGAAAATATCAGAAAATTTATAAAAGAAAAACTATATTTTAAAATTGAGCCATTGGCGACAACAGAGGTTATATGTATGTGCTGAGTTTAAATAAATTATATGTTATAGAACTCACATTTAAGACTTAGATTAATTTATTATCAGGTCATAAGAGTGTTTTTTAATAAATAAATGTAGTGATTGCTTGATTTATAATTGTAAGTCCTGAGTGTTTAATGTTAAGTTATACATTTCTTTTGAAATATGCAAAGCAGGGCGACATTCATTTCAGCTTAAAAATTATCAACTTAACTTTCAATAACTATAGATAAATAAAAAACAAAAGTTAGATAAAAACTTTAAATGAAATACTTTCAGAAAAATTCTTTCTAAATAATATTTAAATAAAACACAATCACTTCGTCTGGGTGATTATGTAAGGAATTCTAAACTTTATAATTTTAAAAGTTAGGTGAAAAGTAAATACGAGGGTTGCTATTTATATTTCTGGCCTAATAATGAAAAAACAAATATGTAGGATTGAAATTGGTTTTATTGTTTTTCAAAATATTCTCCATGATGATCAATACACTTTTGCATGCGTTTGAACCAATTTTCAAAGCACTTTTTCCAGTCCGATTGAGGTAACTTCAAAACACGCGTTTTGAATGCATCAACCGCTTCTTCTGGGGTCGAAAATCGTTGTCCACGTAATTTATTTTTGATGTGTGGGAATAAGAAGAAGTCATTGGGTGCCAAATCGGGGCTGTACGGCGGATGACCCATCAGTTCGATCTTTCGCTCCGTCAGAAGTGCCTTTGTTTGAGTCGATGTGTGAGAGCTTGCATTGTCATGATGAAGAATGATACGCCTGTTCTTCTGCTTTTTTCGAATTTTTTCGATGACGTCTGGCAAACAAATGGTCGTGTACCATTCAGAATTGACCGTCCTGCGTTGCTCTAACGCCACTGTTGCCACATGACCGTTAATGCCGAAGAAACAGGCAATAATTTGTTTCGATGTGCTTCTTCCTCGAACAACTTTTGTTGGTTTTGCCTCGTCTTGGAAGACACATACAATTGATTGCTGTTTTGTTTCCGGCTCATATGCATAGATCCATGATTCGTCACCTGTGTAGATGTTATACACAGCCTTTGATGTACCTTGAACGTATTTTTTCAACATTTCCTTGCACCAATCGACACGAGCCTTTTTTTGAGCGTTTGTCAGATTATGCGGGATCCAACGCGAAATTATTTTTTTTACGCTCAAATGTTCATGCAATATTTTATTGATGCTAGTCATACTAATGCAGGGGTAGAAATTTTTAAAAAAAATTACTGGTCCATAGGACCAGTAACTAAAACATTTTACTAGTCCGCACAAAACTTTACTGGTCCGTCTGCGCGTTCCTATTAGCTGCAAATAAAAATAAAAAAATTAAAATTTTTGATTGAAAAAAATCATGATTTTTTTTTTAAAAATCATAAATTTTTGATTTAAATCGCATTTTTTTTATGATCTTTCATTCTCTAAGTCTCACAAGTCTGCAGTTTGTATAGACTTGCCTTTTTGTATGTAAATGCAAAGAAGATAATAGAATAAGATATGAATTTTAGAATATTATAATTAAGTTATTAAATTCCATTAATGTTAGCATTAATATAATTCAATCGGTATTTCTATTACTTTTTTTTTTAAAGAATAACAAGTGAATATAAGTTTGAAAATAGAAACAATTTTCAATTTATGGTATTTTTTTTATCCAAATAAATTTACTTGAACCAAATTATAAACATGTAATAATCAATTTTAAAAGTTTCTATATTGCTTGAAATAAAAATAATAAAGCGAATTAATAAAAAAGTAAATCTACGATAGATCAAAATAATATTGAATGCAGCAAATCACACATGGCCCCGTTTCTTCCGTTTATCTTTCTCCTCTCCGATGCTGCTAACGCATGCGCAAAACACGGAAGAAAGAAAACCTCTGATGATCGGGAACGAAGAGAGAGCCCGAAATAACGAATCATCAGGCCGCGTCGTCGATTGACAATGACGTCATGAATCAACCCCGCTACCTCCCCTATTTCTCTCCTTCAGCGCCGACGTAACGCATGCGCAAAACAAGATTTAACTTCGCCTCACGCGCGCTTGCTTCTTTTTTTTACGGAGATCGGCTGCGAATTGACCCTAGGCTGTGACGGATGGTGCACGTCATGAACCCACCCCGCTACCTCCCCTATTTCTCTCCTTCAGCGACTCTCCATGTGACGCATGCGCGAAACAAGATTTAACTTCGCCTTCCTCAGGATCGCGCGCTAGCTTTATTTAATTTTTTTTTTTTTTTACGGAGACTCGCACGCGTTTTTTGTTTTTTTTTAACGGAGATCGGCTGCGGCGGATGGTGGTCCGGCGGACCACTGTTCATTATTTTATGCTGGTCCGACTCCGATTTTAGTGGTCACGGACCAACGGACCACTGTTAATTTCGAGCCCTGCTAATGTCCAAAGACGCCTCTATCTCGCGGTATGTCACATGACGATCTTGCTTTATCAGTTCACGCACAGCATCGATCTTTTCTGGCACAACGACGGATTTTGGACGACTTGCACGGGATTCGTCCTGGATCGAACATCGACCACGATTAAATTCGTTATATCAATTTTTTACAGTGCTGTAGGATGGCGCTTTATCGCTGAATAAAGAATTAAGTTCATCGAAGCACTCTTGTCTTGACAATCCACGTCGAAAATTATGAAAAATAATGGCACGAAAATGTTCACGATTCAATTCCATTTTTTGAAAGAGAAGAACTTTTCAATTTACTGTCAACAACACAAATGAAGCTATAATGGTAAATCGTCTGCTAAATTTATGTTTAAAAATATCAAACTTTCGATTAAAATCGTCTGCGGTCGCCTAGCAACACTTACTGTTGCCAAGGCCAGAAATATAAATAGCAACCCTTGTATCTTACAATAGTGGTAGAGAATTAAGGAAATTCTAAATCTAAAGTTTGAGTCCTAGAACGTAAACATCTAAGCATTAGTTAGTTTTAGATTTTTTTTTCTTTTGAAATTTTGATTTCAATGCCATGACTTCAACCTCCTTCGGGTTATGCTTATTTTATAAATTTAATCTCAACTTTATTTTTTTTCACTTATAAACTGTAAAAGACTTTTTCTCCATTTGTAAATTATGAAAAAAGTTATTAATCTGATTGCGTAAACAGTTAATTCATTAAAATTGGATATTCTCAAATAATTCCTTTCAATAGTCATTTATATTATTAATAATAATTATTTACACAAAATTATAATAAAGAAAAGTTTGCTTAGAAATTTAAAAGTTTTTGCTGCAATAATTAGGAAGTTTCTATTGACAAAATTCAAGTTATTTTTTTTCCGGAGCGAAATGTATTTTTATTTAAAAGGGAACAATACTGAATTGATATTTATACTATAAAAATATCTCTAATTGCTAACACCGATGACAGGAAAAAATGTTTTTTTTCTTCTTTTCCACAAAAAGTTTAAAACTTCAATTGTTGCTCTTTCATTATGAAGCAATCGTAAAATATTCTCGTATCATGTAAAACTTTATGATGAAGTTACTTATCTACCGTTTTACAATTATAAAATGAAATAAGTATTGAATTCTACTTGCATTTTAAAATGTAATACTCAATTGTTCAATGAATTTTACGATTATTATTATAAAACTGCGTATAATGAACATTTCAACTAAAATAATTAGTACAAAATAGCTGCTAAAAATTCTCTTAAACATTTATAAATATTATACATTTATAAATTTCAGCTTTTCGCGTTATTGCAAAATAATCTATACGTCGAAAAATATTTAAAGAATTCCATAATAACTGAAAATTAAATAAAATTTTTAAAAATTTGTAAATGGTTATCGAGCAGAACCATTAAGTTTAATTAATGAGTATAGAATTGGAAACAAAGTCTCTGCTGAACAATAAAAATTTTTTTTTTTTAATCTTAAGTAAACAAACTTTATTGTAATAATAATTTCATTATTAAGGATTAAAGGTTAATGTGAAATTATTAATTTTAATTAGTGGATGAGTAGGTAAAGAAGTTCACTACTCGAAATACATTCAATGAAAGTTATGAAAATATAGAAAGGGTAATGGAGGTAATAATATATAATTTTTTTATCTTAGTTTTATTACGACCTTCTAAAACACGCTAATAAACACAATTTTGTTAACAGATACAAACGGTTATGTCGGCGTTATAACAAAAAAAAAATTTAAAAATACGCTTTATATTTTATTTAATGCAGAAGAATCTAATGAAGACCCCATTAATTGAAACTCTGAAATGTCTCACCCATATATAACTTGGTGAATGATAGATACATGATACCGAAAACAAAACGAAAACATAAGCGCACAGCTGTTTGGCGATTTGCGAGAACACTCCTTTAGCGCCAATAGAAATTTTCGCCAACCCTTTTATAATCTACGGTATGGTTTGGCAATACGCGAACTGGAATGGTTAAAACGAGAAAGGGAATATGATCATGAGTGGATAAGATGTACTATATTAGGGATTGAGATGTTAAAAAAAATTTTAATGAGGGACCAGGATGAGGAAAGTAAAACCCAGGATTTTAAACCCTTTGTCAATTTAAATGAATCGGTGGGATGTTTAGGTGCCGTGGAGTCAGCGGAGAGGCGGGAGTCCCGAAAGTTTGATTCTGGATTTGAAAGAAAGGATGTGAAGGGTGAGGTGAGACGATTTCCTGAATGGAGTGGTCCGAACGTTAATAGAAAGGGCAAGTTACTGCGTGAATCGCTGAGGAAAAATAGTACTAGCTCAGGAGAATGATCCTTGAGATGTTATAACTGTGGAGAGGTAGGACACTTAAAGAGGGGATGTCCGAAGATTAATAGATTTAGGTTAGATCAGAAGAAAGGTCGGGCTAAGCTAAATTCTGTAGAACACGTTATTCACGAAAAGAGGGTGAAGGAAGATGAATTGGATTTGCGAAAAATTGAGGTGGTGGAGGAGAACGCATGTTTTTCAGAAATAATAGACAGTGATCCTGAAATAAGCGTACCAGAGCAATCTTTAGTCCCGGAAGAAAATTTTGAGATGGGGAGATGGATCTTTTTAAGTTCAGAGATAGGCCCTGCTGAAGAGGAAAAGCTCATTAATGTTCCTAGTAACTGTGGGATGGGGGAAGGAATTGTAAACCTTAGTGAAAAAATCCCAGGAATGGTCAAAAGTGAAAACAAGGCGACAGTGATAAGGTCAAGGAAGTTTAAATTAGAGGAGCAGGCCTTTGAAAATGCAGGGGATCAACGGTGGGGAAAAGAGTGGGAGAAAAAGATGATCTGTGCTGAGGGAAAAGAACAAGAGTGGGACAAGCGGTTTGAGAATAAGGACACTGTCCTTGCTTGTGAGAATTCGGACGGGAGAGGAGTGCGAATCACTCGAGGGGTTGGAGAGAAAGTCAAGTGGGGGAGAGGACGAAGATCCACCAAGTATTTTAATGAATCCTGAGTGTGGGGAGAAAGTAGGGGGTCATGATAAGGAATCACCCTTTTCTTATAGCCAAAGACTTAAAGAGGAGCAGGTGCAGGGCTCAGAATTTGAAGGAATGTTAGAGGAAGTGAGGGAGGATGATAGAGTCAGGGACTTTTGTGGTCGGCGAGGGGTTGAAATGAAGGTGAAAGGTCCATTTAACGCGTTGAGGAGGGTGGAATTGTCCTGTGAGAAAAGAAATGGTGATAGCGAAGGCGCGATTGAACCTAAAACTCCAGGGGTTGCGAGAGGAGTAAAATTGTTTAGATATCATAAAAAGGATTTGTACACAGCTGCGAAGTCGAACACTCCCGATATCAGAATTAAAACCCGTAAGGTGCATGCGAAAATAAGACTTTGTTTTTGGGAAGGGGATTCTGAAAGGAAAAGTAAAGCAAAAGAGATAGCTAACCACTTAAGAAACATAGAGGGAGTTGGCTTGAAAGGGATGCATTCCAGGCGATTAGGTCAATGAACTTGAAAGAGTGGAGTTTTGGGCAGTTTGGACGTTTAATTTTGTATGCTAGTTACTATTATTTTTTGGTAGGGATTTTGGACATGGCTTTAAGGATTTTATTTTTATGGAACTTTATAAAGGGATTTTGGCCTTATAAAAGTTATTTCAATGTTTCGTTTTTAAAAATATTAGGTGTTTTTATACTTTGTTTTGATTTTGTATTTATTAGTTTGTTAAGTGTACTTAGTGTAATTTTATGTTTATTGATGTACAATGGGACCAATCTCTTTTGCGCACAGAAATGTGTGAGTGTTATTGTTTTTTTTGTGCAGGGATAGGCTTGCCCTGGTTTTTTTTTTGGTGTGTTTTTAGGTTTCACTTTTGCGACCAGGAAAGAAGGTCAAACTAGATGAAACCGGTGGGGAGGTGGTCAGGATCCTGATTCCTCTCTCACGCATTTGATTGACCCCTTTGACCTGAGGGTCAGAGGGTGAAGGACACTGGAAGTGTCCTCCCCTAGAATGGGGGTGGAGAGAGGGACTTTTTCTGGTGGGAAAAAGGATTTTTTAGTTATGATTAGCTGGACTAAGAGAGAGGATGGAATGTAATGATCGGAGAGCTCCAGCATTATATTGAAATGATATTTGTACTTGTAATGTCTATCTATAACCAAGAATTTTAAATTAAAATATTAATGTCATCAAAAGCTATCATCCTTATTATGAATTGTTGAAATTACACGAACCAAACGTACATGTCTCGAAAAGATAGAGTGAGATATGTCACAGGCTTTAAACTTCGTTATTAGTGTACCTTTCCTGTAAATGGACAATTTAATCGCTCCCAAGAGTGTCCGTTTAACCGAGATTTCACCGCATATACATATAATTTTTGGCAAAAATTTCCTATTTTCTCTTACTGACATCAATAAATAATTAAAGTTTGATATGGAAAGAACTTATATCAGCAAATATTTTTATACATTCTTCACTATGCCACACATAAAGAAGGACAAACTTGCCTGTGAGATGCCTCTTTTTCTAGTATTTTGATGACTTCAATACCACCCACTCACTTCAGATGTTATACCTACTACTCTTATTCTTACCTTCATGGTATTTTATGTTTTAACCAACCTTGAACAGCCAATATTGAGTTTGTAACTATCAATTTAAACTCTGTAGCCTTTTAATTTTGAACCCAACCCAGAAGACATGGAAACTCTTGCATCATGCATTGAGACAAAATAGCCTTCGTGTAGGATTTTTTTTATGAAACTAACCTGTATTTGTGTTACATGGAGAGGAAAACTATGAAAACCTCCCATGGTTTGCCCAATGGTAAGGGGGTTGTAACCTATGATCTTTCTTCCTCTGAGGATAATTTACATCATCACTGTGGTCGGTAAAAACTGAGAGCAGAATTGGTATCAATTAGCCACTGCTGCTCTATCCCCTGAACCGCTGTGTCTCTATCTCCATAGTATAAAGAGATGAGATTCTGTATTATAACGAGAAAACGAGCAATTAAATTAGGCTATAGATATTAGAGATGAGACAAACTCAGCACGGGTCCAATTAACACCTTCTAGAAGAGAGAAGGCCTCAGCTTGGATTAATTTAGTAGTCCGACATTATGAAAAATGTCATTATGTTTGGTCTACTAAAAGATCAAGTTTCTTGTTTATGGTGCTGAGATCTTCTCTTTTCTAAGTCCGATTCAGGCTCAGGTTTCTTTACTGAAAATATTTGGTTTCAGGCTTAGACTCATGATAAAATTTATATAAACTTTTTTTACTACTTTTCAATATATGTTTGGTTCAGTCATGAAATATAAGAAATGTAAAATTTATAAGGTATAAAAAATTCCGGTGATCTGCTACTTTTGTTTGGTTTCTTTTTCTTTGTGACCACAAAATTTATCTTTATCTATATATCAGGCCGTATATATCAGGCTCATTCAGACTAGAATGGTTTTGGTTCTCCAAAAGCAAGCCCAAACTCATCTGTAGTAGATATACGATGCTAGTAAACTGATGATGTATGTAAATAAATAATGATTAATATTTTAAGATTTGTGACATGAATAATTTTCTTTAATCTAATTCAAGGCTTATTATTCATTTAAGTGAAATATATTTTTATTAATTTCAACTGAATGCATTTTTTTTATTCAATTTCAGAAATCTGATTGATGCAACATTGATATGGGATGAGATATTACAGAAACATCCTACTGATATTTTAGCTCTTAAAATGGCACATGATACATATTTTTATTTGGGTTATCAAAAGGAAATGAAAGATTCTATTGAAAGAGTTCTTCCTCATTGGTCTCCTGATATTCCTCTTTATGGGTAAAACTTATAATCAAAAATGATTGTGCTAGAGAGAAAACACGCAAGTTATAATGTTTCCTAGTATATAGTTCTTATTTTCTTTACTTTTGTGAAATGAATTTAAAATATTCTTTGAGTTTTAATCTTACAATCTCTCCTTTTTAAAAGTAAGTTTTTTTTTTCATATCTAAAAGTCCTTTCTTAATTGAATACTTCTGTTTAAAAACTAATTGCATTTGTTAAAAAAAGATAAATTGATTATTATCAATAAATACTGTTTAATGAGGAATATGCACTAAATGACAACATTAAAATCTATGTTGCAAATTTGTAAAAAATTTACTTGAAAGTTTTTTTTTTTTTAATTTAATTTTTTTTGCAGACAACATCAGGTAGTTTGACCATGTCCAAATTATTTCCACTAGCTGTAACCTGTGTATCAAGCATCCTTCCAGGATGCAGTTTGTAAGCTGCTGAGTTACAAACAAAAGTACAATATTCTTCTTTATCATGGCTTACAAAATAAACAGAAATGGCCGAAAGGTTTCTATTTCAAAATATGTTACATTTATTAAACTAGTAATCTGAATATTCTCTTTCTGCATCTATAATAATACTTTGTTTATCTGCTTTAAATGAGATTTTCAGAATTTTTTCATTCTTTTGATAATATTTTTCAAACAATGTGTTCAACAATATGATACAAAATGCTGTTAAGTTAATATAGGAAAAGTAGTGTTTACAGTGTGTGGGTCAATTAAAGCTGGCCGTATTTACCATTCTTTTTAACGATGCAACTTGTTAAAAAATATTCAGCAAAGTAACGAAAATTCAGACTTAATTCTCTTTTTCTTTGTAAAAACAAACTTTGAAAAATTTGTTGACTGGGAAGCAAACCAGAAGAGCTGTTTAGAAACAGCTTTTTTATAAAGTTGTAACAAAAATGCTAAATCACTCAGTTTTTTAATCTTTATTATTGTTTTGCTTATGCTACGCAGCAACCACAAAAAATTTTAGGCTTTTTGAATTTCTGAGGCTGGCATGCCTGTCCTTGGTTTTAATTATGAACTCTGAGTTGTATGTGGACGTTCTGAATGCTATTGCTCTCCCCACTCTGTGGCAATATTTCTGGGAGGCCCTTTTCTCTTCCAACAGAATAATTGTTCTATTCACTCATAACTTGTACAGCCACAGTTAAAAGGAATGGGTGTACAGAAATTAGACTGGCCTTTTCAGAGTCTTGATCTAAATCCTATAAACCACCTATGGGACAATTTAAAACACAACCAGCCAAATCTGCCATTCTCATTACCAGTACACACCTCAGCTCTTATGAATGCTTTGAAGTCAATTCCTATGGCCTCCTATGAAAAGCTGTTATTAATCCCCAGACGTGTGCAGATTGCCATTATTGCAAAAGGGGAACCAGTATCATTAATATATGCCCCTTAACTCTGAGTTTGAACAACTGGGTATCTGGATACTTTTGATCAGATAGTGTATGTAAGTGGTAACAAGGGTTCTTGATGTTTCATTGATTGATAATTTTTTTGTGGTGTGGTCACTGGTTTCCCCCCACCACTAATTGAAGAGTTGAGTCATGTAATATCTAATGTTAACAATGTTCAATTGATATAATCAATAAGTAATTAAAGCAAAACAGAATTTTGTTAAATTTTGTATGTGTATGTTGTTGTTATCAATGTATGATTAGTTTTATACTTATCTCTTAGTTTTTTAGCTTTAAATGTTATAGTTAATGTACTTTTTTATTTTAGCCATCTATTTGGAATGTATGCATTTGGATTGGTTGAAATTGAATCATACAAAAAAGCAGAAAACAATGCTAAAAAGGTAATTTTTATGCTAATATATTTGTTCTATTTCACAAAAATTTCTTTAATAAAGAAATTTTTGTTCAATATTATAACTATAACATTTCTCTTTATTAAGGCTCTGGTATAAAGAGTTGAAACTCGCTTGAAATGAGCGTAATATTTGCTCGTTGGAACTGAGTGCTCATAAAAAATACTGTATTTTTTTTCTGTACAGTACAAAAAAATAGTTCATTTGTTTTGTACTGAAATATTGTCTCTATGTTGTGTTATTGTTTATAGGATATGACAGATGGCCCAAAAACATTATTGACATCAAGGCACAATTTCATTTTTTAAAAACAGTAGCAAAATTTGTTAGTATGGAAATATGTTTGTAGCACAACCAGGGGTCATAACTAGCATTTTTCAAAGTGGTATTGTTATACATTTTGTGATACGAAAAATGAAACAAAATTGTTACTGTGTAACATATTACTATAAAAGGTTTATTAAGTGATTAACATTAAATGTTTATACTGGTATGAAAGTTCAAATAACACTTTTTCTTACACCTCTTTACTCTATAGGAAGCATGTGTAAAATATTACTTTACTAATCTCATATTTCAATAATCAACTAATTTTAAATAAGTTTGAAATAAATAGGCTTACCTTAAGCTGGTTTCTTTGGAATTAGATTTTATTATAAACATAGACGACACGAACACAAAAATGAGAGATGTTGAATGGATACAGCATTCACGCGTCTAGTGACGCGCAACATTTTTCAGCACCACTAGCGGAATAGTTCTAATTTATCATTAATAATTACAGCAAAGCATAGGGCCTTTGTCATGACTCTCCATCCTATTGGCAGCCAAAAACTTTATTTCTTTCCATGTTTTGTTTATTGTCTTTAATTCATTGATAATAGTTCTGTGCCATGTCATTTTAGGTCTTGCATCTCTTTCGTTCACCTTGAAATGTCCAGCCCAGTGAATGTTTTACTTTGAATTTTTCTGGCTTTCTGATTAAGAATTTTACTGATAAATTTGTTGATAAAAGCCTGTTACTTATTTGTATTTGTTTTCAAGTTGTACATTGTTTCTGATCCATATAAAAGTACTGGTTTAACATTTGAGTTCAATATTCTTATTTTTTTTCATTTTATGTAGTCCTGCATGCTCAAAATTTATTTAAAATAGCAAAAGCACTTTGTGCTTTATTCAGTCTATGGGTAATATCTTGATCTGTACCTTCTCTGTCATTAATAATTGATTCAAGGTATGTAAAACTTCTTCATATAGACAGTTTTTGAGATATATGTTGGCATTCTGCTTTGGGCTAATTTTCATGATCTTTGTTTTGTCTTTGTTAATCTTTAATCCACATCTTTTTGCTGCAGTATATAGGGTATTTGTAATGGTTTGTGTATGCTATAGGTTGCTTCTTAGAAGACAGAGATCATCTGCAAAATCCAAGTCGCTGAGATATTCCATTCGCGACCATCTTATACCCTTATTGTTGTTATCTACTTTTTCACAATTCAATCAATGACTGTTAAAAAATAGTTGAGGAGAGAATGTAACCACGTTTTTCTGTTGATAAAATTTTAAAGGTGGTTCTCTACAAAATATTATTTTTACACAGTAGCTTTTGTGCATTTTCTGACTAATATTTTCAAATAATTATGTTTTATACTATTTTTGTGTTAAAAATATCTATGTTTCATTATATCAAAATAATGCACTAAATTTGACAAAATATGAAATTTATAAATTCTTGTTTCAGGAATAAAATTTATGTTTTATTGCATGCAGTTTTGGATAAAATAAATTATATGAATAAAAGGACTTTATTTTGGTATAATATAACATTTATATATTTGGTATACTATGACATGTATATATATTAGTATAATAGGGTTCTCAAAAAAGAGTGTGACTCTTTAGGAACTCATAATATATATAGCTCTTAATGGGTAAATTATTGCGATGAATATGCACATTCTAGGAATAGACTTTTAAAAGTATGAAATCCTTGCATTTTGAAAATTTTGCGTATTGTAATAATATTGTATTACAATTATTGAGATTTTAAAAACCATGTTGAAAACAGTTAAGTGGTCTAAAAACTGAAGTGAATTTTGATAGTCGCAAATTGGGCAATTCAAAAATTTGTTACTTAAATTAGTCGGCAGTAAAAATATATTTTAAATACCAAGATTTTGAAAACAATGTGGAAATGACTGCAAAAAAGAAGTGTATATAGGGCTGAAAAAAAAGATTGGAATATGATGTTGACTTACGACGATGGCATAGCCACAAATATATCAAGTTAAAAAGTGATTAAAAGTGTCAAAAAGTGATACTCAATTGTGAAATTCATGTGTATTAATAACATTGTTTTAAAACTATTGCTATTTGAAAAACCATGTGAAAAAGACTAAAAACAAAAAATAACTGCTGTGAGCTAAAAGTAGTTATTCGAATTCCAACTTTAGGTGTTATAATAACGTATCAAAAATCTTGGAGTTAGAAAAAACTATGCAGAGATGGCCGAAAAACCAATAATTTACTGTTGAAAAAATTATTGGGAAACAATGTGGATTTATAATGGAATTGTTGCAGAACAATCAGGTCAAAAAGTGATTATTATTTTAAGACAAATTTGCTTTTCCTAATTACATCATAATTAAATTGTGAATTTTAAAATTAATATGGAAAGGGCTTACAAAGCGATAAATAACTACAAATTTATTGATGAGAAAGTGATCCAGATTTACGATGGAATTGTCAATTATTTGAGTGTTTCGAACGCTTTCGAGCTATCACAAGTGATAACTATAACTCAAAATTCACTTATTGTAATGACATATTTTAAAGTTTGAAAAACCACTTATACAAGAATGAAAAAACGATCGGAAAACTAGAATAAAAATAGGTTATTGGCAATTTTCACTACAATGTTTTCTGTAACTAGCATTTGATTTTTAAACTAGCAATTTGCTACTTGCTAGTCCATAAAATCAGGCCCTGGTCCCATCAAAAAGGAATTTGTTGTCCGGAAAAAAAAGAGGAATTTTTCCAAGATGAAATTAGCTGAGCTGAAGATGTGTAATTAAGTAGAAATTTTATGAATAACAAAAATATTGCTCCATGAACTTGGGGCTTGCTTGTTAAAAGCGAGCTATGACCAATACACTTAACATTATACCAGCCAAGTATTTCTGATTTGTTCAATAAAGCCAGGTTTTGTTAAATCAGGACTCATTATAATTCAATTTGACTGTATTTGTAAAAATATTAAATTATAGTATTTAATTATAAATTAAAATATTAAATTATAATTTTTTATGTAGCTAATTTCTCTGTGATTTAGGCAGTATTCCCCAAGTTTACTTTTGCAGAATAGTTATATTTGTTTGAAAATTTCTGTCTTCTGGATTTGTTTTTAAATTAAAAAGTTTTATTATTTAAACAATAAGTGTATAGAAAATATGAAGGGAATTTTTTTTCTTTGATCAAAATTAAGGTTTGATCTAGCAATGTTTTTGGTTTGACTATAATATATTGGCATTATTTTAAAATTTGTCTTTTCATTTTCTTTACATATAATGTATTGTTTCTTTATAAATTTATTGTTGATATATTTTAAATTATAGGGTTTAGAAATTAATGCCAAGGATGCATGGTCTACTCATGCACTAGCTCATGTATTTGAAATGGAAGGAAGAGTTGATGAAGGTGTTACATTTCTTCAAAATACTGTGGAAGATTGGAAGGTTTGTTAGCATTTTGACATTTTAAATTTAGGTACACTTAATTTAACATTGAATTATAAAGGAACAGGAGTTATAAAATCAAGTATTTCTAGGTTTATTGCTGGTAAACTATTATTTAAATTCACACCAAATATCATAATACGTTTATTACAGTTCGTAGAAAAAAAAGTTGAAATTAAATTTTAATGAAACTTATTTTGAAGAATTTTTAAAATTTTTTAAAACTTTCCAAATATTTAATTTTTAGAATTTTACAGTGCTGTTTATTTTTATCAGAGTAAAACTTTTACAGTATCTTTCCCAAAATCTGATATTTTTAACTATCATATTGGTTGTATTTTCCCTTGAGATCCTGGCATTCTTTTACAACCACTATTTTATTCAAGCGTTAAAATTGATTAGATTGAAAGATATTCTATCTTTTGTTATAATAACACTCTTTTCATGGTTATTTAAATTATAATTTTTTAGTCAAAACAGAAAAGTTCCATTCTGTTTATTTAACTATGAGTTCTGTGCTGATTATGAACTGTTTCAAATCGTGTATCATCTGATTAAAAATGTTTCAGTATAAAACAGTATTATCAGTATTAAGAGTGAAATTTTTTTTTCTATCAAAGATATAAAACTTTATCCAGCACTATGATTCACTTACTATGTCTTTATTAAATTTAAAATGTATTTTTTCTGAATCTTTTTTTTTTAATTGGCAATAAGCCAAACCCAATTATTGTTCAGTTGAATCAAAAACATTCTAGCTTTTTAACTTTGCTTAACACAACATTAAACATTTTTATATAAGTTATGATTTTTTTAAAAGTTTCGTATCTATACTGGTGTGGCGTAACTACCACCACGATTATTAAACATCAATTCACTAGTATATATAAGACATGCTAAGTCGATTCAATCTTGAGGTATCTTTTGATAGATGAAGGTAGGCATTGTCAATAAATTCTCCCCCCAGAACTGGTGACCACAGGACGTGATTACTTCAAAGTTGCGAAGAATTTAATTGGTTGAAAAAGGTTTCTGCATTCAAATATCATTATTATTCTCTGATTTAACTTTATATTAAACATGGAGGAAAGCACAAATGATTATTTAAATTTATCAACTCAAGGTAATGTGAATTTAGAAGTAAACAAAGTGGTGGTAAAACCACAAATTTTTTGGCGACATAAACCTAAATGATGGTTTTTACAACTCGAAGCACAGTTTGCTAACGACAATATTACTTGTGGTTTAATTAAGTATAACATTGTCGTTGTCTCATTTGACGAAAATGTCTTAGATTTTGTAGGGGATATGTTGTCAAACCCACCAATAAATGGAAAATATGATGCTTTAAAAAATGCTTTGTTGAATAAATTAACAGATACTGAAGAAGCCAGGTTAAAAAGAGGTATTGACCAAACTTAATTTTGGTGATAAGCGTCTGTCTGACTTGTTACAACAAATGAAAAGTTTGGCTGAAATTTCCATTTCTGAGGAATTATTAAAATCACTTTGGCTACAGAGGTTCAAGCTATATTATCTATAAGCTCTGATTCTTGGGACAAAATTGCAAAGATGGCAGATAAAATCATTGTTATATTTAGCTCACTAGAATTATGTACAGTGAACGAAGTATCCATTAAAACTTTTGAACATAATAACACTAATAACGAAAAAATTAATTCCTTGGAGATTAGTATTGCAGAATTAACTAGGAAATTTGATACATTTATCACAAGGGGTAGATCTCAAAATAAATCTGTAAATGCTCGAGATTGTAGCTGTTTGAGATCCCAATCTTTTCGTTATAAGCTATGTTGGTGCCATTTTAAGTTTGGAAACAAGGCACATCACTGTGTAAAGTCTTGCGAATTTCAAAAATCAGCAAATACTTCAGGAAACAATAGCAGTCACAAATAGCTAGTCAACTGTTCAGTGTGGACCGTTCATCGAAGTAGGCATGATCATATCACGTCCGGGTCACCAGTTGTAAGAGAAGGTGCTTAGTCTTCCTACAGTATGCAATTTTGGTTGAATAAATACAAAGTAAATTGACTAAACTATAAATTGACGACACTAGATGAACTGGAAAGGGATAAATGGGGGAAAAAATAGTGAGAGAATGAATAGTAAAAAATAGAAAAAGAGCATTGCTTTCTTATTATTCAAGCAGATGAGACAAACAATTGGTTTAGGGTGAATTTGCCTCAGTTAGCTTCCTTTTTCTAGAAAATGATGATAGCTTGTTTCATTCCTAGATAATGACAAGAGAGACGGAGGGGTAGAAAAAGGATTAGTGAATAAACAGTGAAAAATCGAGGAGGGGCTTTGCTTTCTTAAAATTATTCACAGGGATGAGAAAATTCTGGTTTAATGTTGAGTTGCTTAGTTTTGTTTTCGTTTTTAAAAAAGCGAAGATTGCTTGTTTCATTCCCGGTTCGTAATGTAAATGGTGCAAACCATAAATCTGACATAATTAAATGCTCTTGTAAATTTGTAATAAATGCATTGGATTTAATATTAATATTTTGTTCATCATATTTTTCTTTGTTTATTGTTCAAACGAATTATGAGCATTCTTAATTTACGATTTACAATTGTGCTGACATTATACAAAAAACAAAAATAAAAATGCAATTACTAAATGTATTTTAGAAATCTATTTTTTTTATTATATTGTTTATCTATCCTATTATGATTATTAATATTTTTGACATACATCAAATCAAGCAGGTAATAATTTAACCAATTAAAGTTGGCATCTTGCAACTGGTATCATTTTAAAGCTCTCCTTACATACACACACACAGGTACGCAAGGACTGGCAACCGGGGACGTGTGTGTCGGTACCCGCGACCGAGGACCTCCGTTAATAATGGGGGTATTTTGATAAAATTTGGGTATATATATTCTAATACGTGGTAGTTAAAAGTTTAATGTTCAAATTTGAAATATTTTTATATTTTCGAAGTATGCAATTTTGCAAGGTAAGAGAGGACTTCTATACACAACATACACACTTTACACAGCTAATCGAGGACCTTCAAGTAGAAAATGTCGCATAGCATGCATTTTTACACAGTTACTCTGTTTCAAGTTAATTAAATTTTAAAACATTTAGTTTCTCCTTTGTGTTTTACATTTTATTGAAATGTTATTGCAAAAATATTAATATATTTCGTGTTTAGATGCTGAATTTTTTTTATACCTTTTTGGTCCTAGAAATATAGCAACTCAAATGAAAATTAATAACCCTATGGCAAAATAGACTCTACTTTATAGCTTTTTAAAAAATAAAATTTTGTTAAAATTTAAAATACTTCCCTTCAACTCTCAAATACCATAACTTGTTTCAATTTTTCTTCTTCATTATTTTACTTATGTTAGGGCACTGAACTCGGCCGCAAATTAAAGCTCATCCAGTTTCAGATCAATAAAAATAAACTTGTTTTGTAAGTAAAGGCGGTCGGCTCGCAATGCAGACTCTGTTGCCAGCACAATTCCTATAAAATTGGAGATACTTGCTCATCACGGATATTTTGTTCTCATAACTAAGAGTTTTTTTTTTTTAAATTGTTTATGCTTGCCATTTTTTTTTTAAATAGTTTGTTAAGAAATCTGTTTAATTTTTTATTGATGAAACTTATAACATGTTCATAACCTAAGTTGTTTTCAACTGCAAAGCGAATGAAGAAAGGCATGCTTAAAGTATCAAAATCAATGAAACTCTGAAGTATTCTATTAATTTGTTTTCTGAAAGCTAAGTATGTGAATGAAAGCCTTTCAAAATATAAGATTTTTGTAAATCAGCAACCAAGGTGGTACTGAAAACATATAAAACAGTGTAAATATTTCTAATAACAAGAACTATGAACAAAAACTACTTATACATTCATTCACCTGTGTATTTCTGTCATACACCCCGGCAACCGCGGACTTCTGTCATACACCCCGGCAACCGCGAACTTCTACTATACACCCCTGCAACCGCGGACTTCTACTATACACCCCGGCAACCGCGGACTTCTGTCATACACGCCGGCAACTGCGGACTTCTGCTATACACGCCGGCAACTAAGACCTTTAAAAATGCATTTTTAAAAAATGCAGGAACAAATTTAATGCGGACAATCACAGTGCCATTGTAACTGAACAAATGCTGTATGAGAGCCAAAAATTCTCAGATTAACTAAAAAAATGATTTTTTTGGAATTTCTTTTTCAGTGATTAGTCATCAATTCTGTTATTTTTCTGCTCAGAACGAGTGTTATTCCCGAAACTAACACAACAAATTTTCAACAACAGGTTGACAAATCGATTATACCATCTGGCTAGTCATGAGAGGTTTCTCTTAAATACTTTTGTACAGAATCCGCTTCGCAAACCTATTGTATAGATCCCTTTTAAAAAGTAAATGTAAGATTTAAAAGCAGTGAAAATCAATGTTGAACGAATGAACCAGAAGTTAAAAAACTAAATATAAATAAATGATATTTTCAGACATATTTTGGAATTTTCAAAGAATTATTTTTAAAAAAATTGAAGTAAATTAAGATTAATATGTTTTTGGGAATTTTGTCTTTTGTTTTGTTTGTTTGTTTTAAAATCAGATATTTTAACAACATGCATTGAGTTGGCTAATAAGGTATTTCGGAAGGACACTATTAAGAAAATTTCAGTAGATCTCATAATTAGTTAAATATACTTTACGGGAAGCACTAAATTTTAATTTTTTTATATCATGCTTGAGTTGGAACAATTTAGATTCTGATTTAGAAATTTAAGGAAAAAACAGTATTTAATAAATATTTATGATATATTCAGCCATAATGAATTTAAACGTAAAATTGAAATTTTTCATGGATGATCTAGTTATTTCAATTTAATTTAAAAACTACATTCATTAACGGTTGATTCAACGATTAAATTGTAATTTTTTAGCGTGATTAGAAAAAGATTAGAACGTTCTAGTTAGCTTTTACTTATTATCTAAGTCGCACAATGAGACTCAACATAGTGAATTTATTTACGTAATTACGTAGTTATAAAAATATGTTAAGAAAATTGGCGGCCACCCAAATTCGTCCGAAGATTCACATATTTATAGTCTTTCTATTTATTTATTTTTAAATTGATTCAATATTGAACTCATCACTTATTCTTTGATTAACTTAATCACATATTCACTCCCTTGCCCAGTACGAGCCCCTGACCCCTCTCCTATTTAGAAATACAACGATTCCTTCACAGATTTATAGCCGTATTACAAATTTACGGGTCCACCTGATCGCCCATTTATTAATTCATTCATTAATTTATTTCCTATATTTCTAATTTATAGTAATTAGTTTATTTATTCCTATTGATCAATCACTTACTAATACAAAATGCCTCTTGTTAAATAACTTTCGACTGAAAGATATTAAATGGTGTTATATTAGGGAATCAAGGATCATAAGAAATCAATATTGTTAATATACATCATGCAAGTACCTAAAACTTTTGCATTTTACCCATGAGACAATATAATTTTTAATTTAAATATTGATTTTTAACCGAATTCAAGATGAGAAATTTTATAGCCCGGAATACTCCAAGAGTATACGTGCTAAAGAATATGTGTACATACGAATACAATATGTAAATACGAGTCCTAACTTATTAAAATCCATTCTTTGTGATTTTGGGCTGATAGAGAGAGAAAACTTTGATGCCGTGGTCAGTGAAGGGAGAATCACGCGATTTCCATCCTGAAAGGGTTAAAAACAATATAAGAGAAGATCTCACTTATTTGATCGTTCAATAGTTTGTCGTTTTTTAACTTTGGAGAATCACATACCAATTTTTTGTTAACATTTCTAAAATTGTCTTATTAAGTTTTCCAAAATTTAAAAATTATTTTAATAATCATCATGTAACTATAATTATTTTAATCTCATTAGTCAGTGTAATATATAGATCGCAAAAAACTCGCGAAGATCACGAAAATTTAAAATTTTAGTTAATTATTATATTGCGGCAAGATCACACGACTATAACCCAGGTTATTTTAGAAATATCACGTGAACAAGTATTAAATAAAAAAGATTGAAGGATCAATATTAAATAAATAAAAATATGAAATAAAACAATAAATTATATTAGTACTAAGTTCATTCAAGAATTTAATTTAAGAATGCCTGCATACTAAAAGAATTTTAAAAAGAAGATACAGATACTTAAGATACTCGTGAAACAAAAACAAGCTAAAGAGCAAAATAGTAACAATGTTTAAACCTTTAATGAAAAACATCAAATTGTCTTTTGTTCTGTGGAGAGCATTCTGGAATATTCGGGAAAAAATATTAAAATCTGAGTCTCAATAACAAATTTAATAATATCCAAAAACAAAGTGGGAATATATATATATAAATTTTAGGGGAACAAACACTAAATGAGTGCGGTTGGACCGGACCGCACCTAGCTGCGTACCGTATGCTGTGCAGGCCTTTTCTGTATCATTTAGTATAACTGAGTTAATTTTGTATTTTGTATTTATTTATTTTTAAAAATTTTTTTTTTTTTAGAATAATGGTGTTGAAGTTAGCATAACAACATTTCCCTTTTGTCACTAGCAATTATCTGCAAAAATTACGAAACAAAAATTTTGCGTCAAGCGTTTTTCAAATTAACTTTCTTTTAAAAACCTATAAATATTCAATTCAACCTTATCGCTTACTTCTAAAATTGCTAAAGTTTCAAGCTTCTAAGTTAGAGTTTTTGAGAAAACATAAAGTAACGTAAAGTCATACATCAAAAACAGAATTGATTGTTGAGAATTCAGGGTTCCCGCGGCCTTGAAAAAACCTTGAAAAGTACTTGAATTTCATTGTGATTTTCAAGGGCCCCTAAAAGTACTTGAAAATGATGTTAAATCCTTGAAAAATTCCAAATGACCTGGAAAAGTATCAGAAACTTGCGAAAACAGCCCTATTTCCTGCATTTCTGTGTTTAACTTTTGACGCTCGTAAGTGTGAGAAAATGACTTTCCTGCCTTTCAGATGATGGCGCGTACTGTTTGATTTTAGGATTTTATGTGTGTTTGGCTGATTTTAGAAGTTTTAAATATTGGGAACTGCGCCGGATTCTGACAAAATCTCAATTCTTATTCAGGCGATTTTAATATCAATCATCGATCTTCGTATTTAATTGATTTTAAACTTAAGTGTTGCAATTCGTTTTCGTGTGATTCAAAAATCGTACTCGCATTCCCATTCACGCAATTTAAAAATCTAATATCAGGATTTGTACTTAAGCGTTTTTAAACCCCAATATCGCGATTAGTTCTTCCGCAAGTTTCAAATCCAATGTCGCTATTCGTATTTACACATATTTAAGATCCAATATTGCGATTTGTCACGCGCTTGTAATATCAAACATCGATTTTCGTATTTATACGTGATTTGAAAACTACTAGTTGTGATTCGTGTGCATGTAATCATATCAAGTGCGTATGATCGATGCTACTGAAATTTTTTTTAAAAGTATGATTGGTTAATTAAAACAGTCAAAATTACCGAAATTGTTAGTAAGAATTTATCAGAAGATATTGAGGTGAAAGTTGGCAACTGTTTAAATTTAAAATGGTTGACCGGTAATAAATTAAAAATGATAATTAAGCTGCAACATCCTATAATTGATTAATTTTCTTTAATAGAGAAGTGGTCGAAATTTAAAAATTATATTTAAGAACAATTTAAATTTCACCGTCTAAATGCTTCTGCCACTTGAAATATTAAATAAAAATCTCCCGGCAGAGTTGTTTTTAAATATCTAGTTGATATCACAGTATTATATAGAACACTCCCTCCCCCACCCCCATTGACTACGTTGGAGAAGTTCAGCTTTGTTTTAATTTTTGTCCTCTTTATTTGGCTCTTTTTTCAATTATATTTTACCACACACATTCAGAAATTATTTAGTATATATGTTAATGCTAGTTTTGTTCTTTACATATCATATAAGACGCTTGAGTTTTTTACAAATAAATATCTTTTAATAGTTTTAATTAGTATGTTTTCTATTTCCTTTACTCTAATTGTAAATTTGTTATTACAAATAAGTTTAAGTGTACTTTGTTTTTATTTTTGTATAGATTGTTTGAAATGTTCCTCTTTTCTTCATGACTTGTCCAAATCTTTGCTTATTCAGAGGTTGTATACCTATCTTAAAATAGGCCTTATGTAAAATTCAAATCCGACGTTTTTATTCATCACGAATTTTATTCTTGACTTGATATCAACCACCCTTGCTTTTTTTATGCTTAGATCACTTTCCAAAATCAAGAGAGAGCAATGGAATTCTTATTTTTCAATACTGCTATTATCATCTAACATTTATTATCAACTAACTATTATTGTCAAAACATTTCAGTTTAAAATGTTAAAATTCAGTTTGTCTTTTAGTAAAATTTAAGTCCTTGAAAATTTTATTATAAGTCTTAAAAAGTCCTTGAAAAGTACTTGAATTTTATTTTTAAAGTAGAGCATGAACCCTGGATTTTTTAATTTTTTTTTCAATGCCCACTTTGGTTAACATTCGTCAATTCAGGCGTATTATAGCATATTTGTTAGCCAATCTTTTAGGGGCACCATATAAGGGGGAACAACGTTTTCCCACAGTATGGACAATTAATATAGAGACTGAAAGAACATCTATACTTAGTCCAGGATTCGAGCTCAAAACCTTTCTGATTTGAGGCCATAGTTTTTAATATAGCGAGAAAAAAATTGTTTCTACGCCCTTTGACTCACGTGGGTCTTATAAATATATATTTTTTGACCCTCTAATCACAAACAAAAAAAAAATTGGTATTTTTAAAGTATAAAAAATAGTCTTATATTAGTTACTAAAAAACTGTTAATTTATCGGAATAATATTTGTATAGAAATATAAAATCTAAAAAAATGTAGTTTGAAATTTCTTTTTCATTCATGTTCACAAATTTATCGATAATTGATTTTGCAAAGTAAAAAAATTTCAACAATGGTTAACTGTTTCTCTTAGATCTAATGACTGTAAATGAGTACAAAATTGAAGAATTATTGTTCGGAAGATGAGCCGAGCTTGGAAGATTTTACCTTTAACACAGAAAAAGACCCTGATATTTCATGCTGTTTTTCATACTGACAAATTATTAAAATGCAATATATAATATTTTTCACTTACTTTGACCTAAATTAATACGAAATAGAGAAAAAAGTATGAAATAATTGAGTTCGGCACAAAAAGACCTGGTTATCTTATTGTAGTTTATAATGCAATAATTTTATAGAGAGAAAGCTTTAGCATTTCAATTGATGTATTATATATTCTTATTTTTTATGAAATTTTTCTCAGGATTTTAAAGTTTTCTTTGCCCCGAAAGTAGACTGATCGTAAAAACACGGTTCCCAATAAAACGCCAAAGTCGAGAATCACTGGTGGCAGTCAGTAAGCGGGTGGATGGCCACTTTGATCATCCCTCTGCAAAGGATCAAAATTGCGATTGTCAAAATTGTGACGTAAATAAAATATCTACCTACCTCAAATTTTATTCATATATGCTTTACATTATTTAAACGTTTGTAATTCTTTTAACAGCTAAATAGCAATTGGATTATGCCTGATTATTGGAATGTAAAAATATTATTATTATTACTTGAATTTTTACTTTCTAAGAGCGTAAAACGCAAGGCTTAATATACACACTGAAGTTTTGCTGTAACTGTAAATGTATGATGTTTTTCTGTTTCTTTCTTTTTTTTTTTTTTGTAGAAATTATTTATTATTTCACTTAAAAATTATTTTTATTCAAAATAATATCTAATTTTTAAGACTTTTTATGAGAAAATGCAAATTTAGAGATAAAAATACAAAATTACATTTTGTGCATTTTTCTGCTTATAATGGTAGAATTGTTTTTAATTATTTCGTTAAGGTCTATTTTTCATTTCTTTGTGAGAAAATTTTGACGTAGGGGAGAGTCGGGTAGCCCCACCCACTTAAGGAGTATTGCTTATATTTCTGTATAATATTGAGTAATAATCAATTTTTTTGTATGTTTCTATTGTTTTATCATCTAATTAAATAATGCAAAAAGAATAAACCAAAAAAAGAATAGTTTAACTTAAAAAAATTTAAAAAATTAAATTTAAAAAATTTGACTACTGTATTCAACATATTTTCAAAACTATTGTTTACCATGTTACCAGCTGCATAAATACTTGAAACTTTGAAAATAATATTTTTTTAATATACTAATTAATGTCCGATGGCCCATTGACTTGGAAAAATTGGTCATACCATTGGGCAGGGGTACCCGACACTCCCCTACCTGTAAATAAATACGATATTTAAGGTACGATATAAATAATATAAAATACAAGAGATTTTAAGAAATAATACGATAATTAAACCAACGTTTATTTGCCTTGCCTACAAAGTATAGATGAGGGCGTTTTCTTTTTAACTAGTATTTTTTTAATTATTATAATCTACGGTATAAAGAAATAAGCTAATGATAACTTGAAATATATACTGGTGTGGTTTAAAAATAAAACGTAGAAGTTGTTGGGAAGTTTCTTTCGGTTCAAGAATTTTAATAAAAAGAATAAATAAAATGAAAAAAACTAAAACATTGATAAATACTGGCATTTCTTATTTATTTATAATTTTAAACGATTGGAAGCATTATTCAAAATAAATTAATAGTTATCAATTAATCCAATGCTAACAATTAATGGTAATTAAATCAATCATTGTAATCGAAAATTGTTGCTATTTGTCTTTCTGCCAGAAAGGTCACTGTCCTTAGAACATTTATGGGCTTGACCATGGTCTTTGTCCGCTCATTTTGAAAAGAAAGCGACCCCCCTACTATGCATTGGGGGCAAAAGGAAGGTTGGTGCCTGATAGTCATATGATAGGGAAGCAAGATGGCCCTTTGTGCTAAATGTCCCCTACCTAATTGGGGAAAAGATGATTCCGAGAATTTTTTTCCCGCGCATTTTCTATTCCCGGGCTTTTTGTAGAAATAGAACACATGTACTGCACCCTTTGGAAATTCATTTTCGAGGGACTTCAGTTGTACTTTCATATTACTTAAAACTGTGTGAATAAACATATATTTTCTTATTTGATGGTAAAATAGGAAAATCACTCTTTACACTTATATTTGTTTACTTGAATGCATTACTTATTGCCGCAATGAGAACAAAAATAAGAAAAGAAACAACAAATTACAGCTCATGTAACAAGTAGACATTTTAAATTTCAATTTCAAAAATACATTAATAAAATGACAATTTAATTACTTCAAAAATAAATTGAATTATTAAAATGACTTAAAATTGAATTGTTGAAACTCTGTTTGAAATTAACAATATAATCAGGAACGCTCAAACTCAGTCAACATAAAAGTTGCCATTTTTACTTTATTCTATGTTAAAAAATTTGTAAACTTATTAAATCAATCTAGATAGGATATTAATGTAAGGCAGAATACTGCTCTCATTGAATTGATTAAGCACAAGTTTTTCACAACGCAAGAAATGTTAGGTGCTGGCATGCTCTTCGCAATTCTTTTTATTATTTATTTATTTAAAATATATTTATTTAAAGTTTATTTATTTATTTATTTATTTCACATATGCTCGCATTTAAATTGAAGGAACTGCAAAAAAAAAAAAAAAAAATTGCTGGGGCAGCAAGTGCATTTTTAGGGAGCTTACATTTGTATTTTTCAAGTAATATATTTGAGTGGTTAAATATTGACCAATGCTTCTGAAAATATCAGCAACAGTAGATTTTATTAAAAACAGAAATTTGACCTTTGACGTTATAATTGATTTGAAAATTGAAGTAATAATTTGAAAACTGAAGTAATAATTTTTTTCCCTTTGTGTTTCATTTATTTGTGCAACCGTGTTCTAGAGCTTATTACTCTTCTGTTTAAAATAATTTCAAAATCTGCATAAAAATTGCTGAAATGATCTGTTAACTTATTATTGTCGATCATTATTCACTCAGAGTTCATACAGAATATTTTTAAGTTACATTGAAGTTTTTTTTCCTAATTAAAAAATAATAATAATAATTTTAGCAGATTTTTAAGCTTTGAAAACAGAAATCATAGATAATTCTACAAGATATAATTTTAAAAGTACGGAATATAAATAACGACTCACATTTAGAGTCGCATACTTTTCTTCGAATTGAAATGTTTAGTCTAATTAAATATAAATTATTTGATTTGAAAGTATTTAGACCCGACTGATCAGAGTATATAAATATTTTTCACATTTTTATAATTCTGAAAAGTTGTGTCATGCATAATCTCGACCCCAACTGATTGTGACACTTTTCCCCAATAGGCTTGCCATTCTTGAACTGCATTGCAACAGGATGAATAAATTCTTTTTAAGAATTTTAAAGAAACATAACTTTATTGTGAATTACATTTTATCAGGCTGAATTTAAAGCTTGATGAGAAAAAGCTGAAAGGGGTTACGCTGTACCAAACGTCTAATAAAGAATCATATCATGTAAAATAAAAGGAAAGACCATTGAAATATTTTGAACTTTATTTATGGAAATCCTTCAGGGTGCAAATGCTATTTTCGTGGGAGCGATTAAAATTTCAATGAGTTTCAATTAAGTTTCAAACTATAGTGGAAATTTATACGTTGTCTCTGCAAAATTTTCGCGTTTCACATAAAAGTTTCCTTGTTTAAAAAACTAGTCATTTTTATATAATCATGTTCATAATTTAGGAAGTTTTAATTCTTAACAGTTTCACTAGAATGAATAAAATTAGTAGTTTTAAAAAAATATTACGATTAAAAAATTATTCTATAGTATTTAGTATAAGTTGTAATGCTTCAGCATATATTTTAGGAAATCTCCAAACTACAATTTTCTGTATTTTAAATAGATTGGGGAAAAAATGATTACGATAGAATGAGAAACTATTATTATATTTTATTAAAACGGATTAACAAAAAAACCAATTATGCGATAAATTAGTAAGAATTGTAAATGTGCGTAAATACTTTGATACTATGTTGATAGCAAAACACTTTATTTTTTATTCATTTATTTATTTTTATTCTTCTAAAAAGTACACATAGTTTATTGTTTCGTTGTACATAAGTTAAAATTAATTTTTATATTAAAAAAAAGGCTAGTTAAAACGTTAAATAGAAAAATAATAATAATATTAAAACAATATTCTCATAATCTTTTTCCGGTGTTCCTTAAATTCAATATTTTAGAAAATAATTCTTTCATTCCTTATTTGTTAACAAATACTATACTTCACGGATATTAAAAAGTATTAGTAGAAGTCTACTTTATAATTAAATTTCTTTGATGCTTATAGCTATCAAGATACAAGTTCTACGTTTTTAAAAATTAACAAAAATATGGCTTGTACATGTTTTATTACTACAATGTTTGTAGCAACGCAACAACAATCTAACACTTTTTTGTAAAAAAAAAAAAAAAATTATAATAAATAAAAAAAGACCAGTTTTTATTGGGCTATTTAGGGATTATGGCTGATATTCAAAGTTATACTGTCTAAAACGGAAATAAGAAAAGTAAAAAAAAAAAAAGGAATGTTATATAATAAGTCACTTGGTTTTCAAACATAGTTTTAAAAAAATAAAAAAATCCATTTTTTGGGAATAAACCACTTGCAAAGATTTTTGCGGGTTACTTCAGGGTTTTATTGGGGTTTTCAGGATTTTTTAAAATAATTTCTTTTTTTTATTCTTGAAATAAGTCTCTTAAAATAAGTCTTACTACATTAAATAAATTGGAATAATTTAACTGTGTTAATTTTGCTACATTAAAAAAATCATTTCAAACTGTACATAACAAGATTTACAGTCGGGGAAACAGTATTTAATATATATTTTTTATAAATTATTCATCCATTCAAGTAGGTTCTTTACAAAAAACCACTTAGAACTTTTTATTTTGCGTAAAATCATAAAAGACTCAGCTTTCAAATAAAGTGAAAATGATGAAACACAAAGCCATACATATATATATATATATATATATATATATATATATATATATATATATATATATATATATATATATGTACATTTTGCAAGAATCAAAACTCACTACACTTTTTTTTTTATATAAAACAATGAAAAATTCATGTGCTAGATAAACAATAAATTTCTTTATCTTATTTGTCTTATTAAAATTTTTTGAAGAAATTTTTCTAAATTTGCGTTTTTTGTGAAAATTCTCCTGAGTTCTACCTGTATGATAGAAGTTTTGACATCTTTTAATTTTAGTAGGGAAATGAAACTTAAGAATACATTTTTTTTAAAAAAATTTCATCACTCAGAAACGATTCAGCCGATTTCGCTCAAAATTTCGTATTTTATGAACAATAGTAACGTACTTTGAAATGATGTACAAATTTGTATACCTTATGATTTAAACAATATTTGACAGTCAATAAGAGTGTGCAAAGATATTCAATAGTTCACGAGATATGACATTCCATGCAGAAAGGGAAATTAACATCAAAGGACTTAAATTTTCGTTCGCTCTCTACATAAACTATTTTGACAATATATTTTCTGAATTGCGGCTACTCTCCTTCATAATATTGTGATGATCAAGAGTCCGAAATTGTAGAAGAAAAAGCTTGTTTCTTCAGAGAGAGTACGTTTTTGCTTTTGATTTCATAACTTAATTTATCTCCCACGTAATCTAATTATCATACCGGTTTTTAGCCTCATGAAACATAGTGACTGCATCATAGCACGTGATACTGTACCTTTAACAATTTACAATCTTATACGCGGGGTCGAAAATACAAACCTAATGCTGGAAGGTTTATAGAGGCTGACGCAGATGCTACATCGCACACCCAGGCGGCAGCGATTGTCAGAGATAGAATGATATTGACAATAAAGTAGGAATCCATCAGAAATTCATACCAAACCGATGATCTTGCTTTAAACAAGCAATGATTTTTCTGAGTAGTAATGAAATTACCGTAAGTTTCATAACTGCTCAGTGAGCACTGCTTAGAACCTAGAAGACATGTCAACGCGTAGGCAGGAAGACATGTCATTGCTTGCCTCATCATCTGAGATTCTGAGCACGACTTAATGCCCATTCCCTTAGCATTTAGTTTCTCATCATGCATGTGAAAATCTAGAAACTACTTCAAGAAAAGCTTCTTGCTTGTTGCAATAGGTTAATTGCATGCAGTAAGAATGGCCCCTTAAATATGAAACTTCCCCTTAAATATTAAAACTTAAACAGGAAAATGATATTTTATTTTAATCTTAGCATTTTTAAACTTCATCCTAAATGAATCCATATTTACTCTTTCAAAGGTAGAATCATAGTTTAATTTCAATTCGAACAGCCTTTGCGCGTGACTGTCGACTCAGTACCTGCGTCAGACTCTAAAAAGTATCTAGTTAGGATTGCATTTCCAATTAGCATTGCTATTTCATCCAAGTTAACCTTCCAACTAGTTTTAAATAACTTTGTATAATTTCAAAATGACAAAAATACTTTAATAAGACGCAAAAATTCATATTAATAACGAACAGTTAAGAAATCGTTTCTTTTGATTTCAATATATTTCTTTGCGAAACTTGCACTTTTACTCAATAATATTAATTTAAATGTGAATGAAATTAGGATATTTCGCACCCGGCTTACTAATTTTACAAAAAAACAAAAAAAAAAAAAACAAATTATTACTATTCAATTCCAAAGTATTTGTGGTATGTTAAAATTAATTACACTGAAATAAGCGATTGCCTAGATTCGAAAAACAATTAACTCTACTTGAAAATAAAAATATGGACTTAGCAATATAGAATAGCAATATGAACTTAGCAATTAGATGTAATTTTAATCATGGACAATAATAGCGATGATTAAAACAGTTCGAATTGAAAAAGATTTTTTCTCTCTAGGACAATTTTTTTTTATTTTTACTATATGGCTAACTTATATGTTCACACCAAGTCGTATGTGAGCTTATAAAATAAAAATCTCGAGAAAGCGATACAAAATTTCTTACAACAATAAATAATCGTGTATTAAGCAACAAAAAAAAAATCACCACAAAATCATTTATAATTAATTACATTAAACTTCAAAATAATATAAATTAAAAAAAAAAAAAAGAACTGTTAAGTTTACCAAAATATTTCTTTCAGTTTATGAAATTACAACTATGTATTAGCATTTCTTAGATCTGCAGAATGCCTCACTTGGTATTTCTTAATAAGTTTAACAGCTAATCATTCTTGAACAAACTGTCTGTAGTTAATTTTTTTTCAGTGAATCGTATTGCTTATACATTTTTCGACTCACTTTCTTATTTTCAAGTTTGTATGTCTTACAGGTTTTATGTCACAAAATAAAATGGAATGAAAAGTTGAAAGCACAAAACAGCGACTTTTGCTATTTTTTACTATAGAGAGTGATTAATGTTTCTCATTTATATTTAATATGATAAATCAAAACCGTATACGACACATAAAAGAGGATATAGCAAATGCTGTTTCCTAAACTTTAAATTAATTAAACTTAATTTATAATTCAAACTAAAACAGCTGACACAAAAACAGTTGCTCTTTTTTAAGCTGCAATCCATGCTACCCATTGTTTAAAAGAATAAGAATATTCTATTTTTTTGGAGGGGGAGGGAATGTAATATTTTGCATATGGACTTTAATGTAAATATTTTGCTGTTGGCAGTAGGTATAAAAAAATAATATTGTTATCTTATTTCAGATAAGATATAAGTTTTACTCAGGGAGAACATTAATATTTCAATTGATTTATTAAATATTCCTTTTTAATTGAATTTCCTCACAGAATTTTAAATTTTCTTGCTATTGTCATGCACTGTGTTAATGCCATTATTTTTTTTTAAAAACAGAATCTAAAATTTTAACCATTTCGGTTTAATAATTTCTTATAATTTGAAACTAAAAAGTAAAGGGAATTTCCTACTTTTTTTTTTAGAAAATTTACATATTGTCTTATAAATAAAATATAATGCTGTATAAAAAAATAAAAAAAATCCAGCTTATTGTTTAAGATTTAAAAAAAAATTTTCCACTGAAAACCTTCTATAAACTTTTATAAACCTTCAGAAACTTTTTATAAACCTTCAAAGTATAAATTAGGATGTTATTTCATTGTGAACTAATTTTTTAAGTTATTTTAATGAATGGTCTATAGAAGTATAATGATAAGAATAATACAAAAAGAATAATATGACTTAAAAAAAAAGTTGGAATTTTCTCCAGTTTTTTTTATTATAAATAAATAAGCCAAGTTAGGTATTTCAAAAAATTCAATCGTAAAAACCTCAATAAACAATAAAATTTTATTTCTTATTTATTGATTTTTATTAATTTTTTTAGTTTCAATTGAATCAAAATATTGTTATTACTAAGAGTAAAATAAATTAAAAAATATACGCAAATAAAAAAATATATAAAAGGTGTCCTGAATATGTTTCATTTTTCTATTAATTTAACTTCTATCTGAGCGCCAACAAAACTACTGTCAAAAGACTATTCAAGGGCTTGACCATTTCTTTTGTTGTCTCATTCTGAAGGGAAGATGGGAGTCTACCTCGGGTGGTCTTCCGATCTGGGGCAGAAGATTGTCTATGCTAAATCATCCTTGCCTAATCACTGTAAGATTCTACTGCTAAGAATTTCCCGCGCTTTTGCAAAGCATAGAACACGTGTATAAGTTCCCTTCTTGTATTATTCACGAGATTTACAATTTAGAAATGGATTTTTATTTTGAGGGACTGATTACTTTCGTGTGACTTAGGGCACTATAAATAAAATTTTTTTTTTTTTTCCTGCTGTTCCACTTAATATGAAAATCTTAAAAATGGATATTATTGTAAAAATCTCTGTTCATTCTAATATCTGTTTGCTCGATTATAATTTTTAGAACACTGTATTGAAAAAAGAAGAAGGAAAAAATAAACGATTTCTAGCAAGTTAACACGGAACCATTTTCAATCACGACCTTATAAATAAATAAACTAATAAAGTTCAATTTAACTACTACAAATAAATTTAATAGTTAAAAAGAACTTGAAAACTTGGATTGTCATAACTGAAATTTACAAGACCAACAAGTGCCCATCAATCTACATAAATGAGTAAAAAATCGCTATTTGAAGTTCATTTAATGCTATTAATTATAAGAACTTAATAAATCTCTATAGAAACAATTATGAAAGGAGGCAAAAACTATTCTTAATCTCGATAGAAATGGTTGAACACAAGCTTTGAAAAATTCTAGTGGTATTAAGGAGATAAAAGGAGAAAAAAATAATCAAAAAATGTCGCAATTTCAGATTTGCATCTGACTCTATGAAAAAAAAAAAAAAAAAACAGCGCAACTCAAGAACCATATTTTACAGTACATCAAAAATAAAATTCATTTGAATTGTGATATCAAAACCCAAGTAAGTTAAGGTATGATGGGGCCCGCGACTGGTGTATAATTTGGGACCTTACCTTTATAGCATCTATCAAAATTGAAATATACTTAGCATAATTGAAACTTTTTGGGAAATTTATTTCTGTGCAAGCGTGCTTAACAGAAATTGTTAAAGGTATAACTATTTTTTTTTTAATTTTTTTTTTTTTTTTTTATGAAAATAATTGTATTAAACCTAAAAATACGATATAACAATAAAGTTAATCAATAGTTTTTAGGAAAATCTTGAAAGAAATAATAAAAGTTAAGTAGCAGTAGAAACTACTGAATATATGAATATTGGATTTTCTTTTGTTTATTAAGTTTATGAAAATTTTGCCATTCTACACTTCCGAATTTTTTAAAAAACTGTTATTTTATAATTGCATATTTTATAATTGCATAATTTTATAATTGTTATAATTGCAGATGGTTATTTTTTTTATAACCGTCATTAATCATCCAACTCAAATTTAATTTTACGGCTACCAATGTCAACGCAGTAGCCTTGAGAACTCTTGGATCAAGAATTAGAATAAATTTGCCTTCGTGGAGGACTTTCTAATGGGACTTCCCCACATTTGCGTTACATGGAGAGGAAAATCACGTAAACCTCCCACAGTTAGGGGCGAAAGGGACTCTAACCAAAGATCCCTCTATCACTGAAGATATTTCATGTTAGCACTGTGATCGGGGCGAGCCGAGTGCGGAATTCGTATCGACCAGCCATCACTGGGATTTGAACCTGTTCACCTCATTGGGAAGCAAACACTCCATATTCTGAGCCACCACGGCTCTGCATATGTTTATAGGAAATAAGTTTGAAAAACAAGGCTTCCTTCACTTGAAACAAAAGAAGATTGTAGATAAAATTAGGGAGGTGGATAAGGGTGCAGCTGTGAAGTTTTTAGCATCGATTGTTAGTTTCACAACAATCTTTCATTTAGGAAAGCATTTATGATATATCTTTTTGTTTCGAAATTAACCATCAAAATAAAAATACGTAAAAAACATTTTAATTACTCAATGGAAGGATTGTAAAAATTCTTTTAGAAAATAACAAAAATGAATTTTACCCTCATTGCTTAAGATAAATTAGTACTACTTTTGTTTGACTATAATCGAGTCATTTATTTTTTACGTATAAGCTTTATAATCTATTTTCCATCCTCAACTCTTAGTTGAGTAAAGTTAAAATTTTAGAAGTTTTTAGCTGTGAAGTAATTTTTCTGAGGGTGCGACATTGTCTTGCTTGATGCTGCAAGTCGGCGTGAGATAAGGCTACTAATTTGGAGTAGCGTTGCTTGGGTGTAGTTGAAAATATTTATATAGTTGTCCGTTTTATTTGCTCGACTCTATTGTTTTTCAAAAATATTTAAATTTAAAAGCGTCACTAATAAAAGTGAGTCACGTGTCGATTTAAACAATCGACACGTGACATTTAAAATAGTCAAGCATTCTTGCAATTGCCCGGAGGTTCATAGAGGTTTTTTCAAATTTGAGTTTAACAGCATGATTGTGGCAATAAAGTTGGTATTGCACAAAGACCACCTTTGTTTCCGTTGACATCTTGGTAATAATCAATCTGAAACTGGGATATTTTGACAACGAGCGTATTTTGGGGTAATTTTATTTTAGATAATAATCGTAAAATAAATTTATTATAAGAAAAATTATTATACTTTATGCTCATTCAAAAATATTATAATTAGGAACATTATTTCAAAATTAAATATCTTAAATTGCTATCAAGTTACGAGTTCCATGATGTTTAATAATTAAGAAATTAATGATTTCGTTGTATTAATTCTTTGAAAAATATTATTTTTTTCACGACGTTGTTATAGAATAGAGTGAAAATTACCTTATGTGCTGCTCAAAATACTATGAACACCTTTCAAAAATAGTTTTTTAAGTAATTTTCTGTTTTTCGAATACAATTCTTAAACTTGAGATAGGTTGCAAACTAAATTTAGTTGCTGAACTGGGTTTTAAAAACTTCATAGCTCTCTTGACAAATTAACGAATTTTTTAAGAATGCTTTTACATTTTCGGTTTTAATAAATTGTTGTTGTAGTAGTTCATTTACGTCGTATTAGAACTGCAAAATGGGTTATTTGCGACTGTCTGGTAAACACCCCTGAGAATGATCCAACAACATGCCATCACAATTTTGATCCTCTGCACGTGAAGTCTACCACTTTACGGTAGAACAGTTTAACAAGGACCGATACCGCACACCCTCGGACCTTACGCAGACTGATCCAAGTTGTAACCCTCCCGCACACTGACATTTTTGTCTCCTTTATCAAGCATACGATGTTATTTATTCATGAAACAAAAACATTGCTATTCTGTTCATTTGATTAAATATTTGAACTACAGTTGAATCAGACAATAAGCTTCGTTTCAGAACCTTACTTAAAATTGTTTCAAAATCTTAATTATGAAAAACTTTTAGCTAATCAATTTGATTTTTAATTAAAAATATCTTAGCACAACTAATATGTGATTTCGATAAATATCTTCTTTAATTTCCAAAGTTAATTTTTTTTATAAATTTTATACAAATTTATTTCTATATCTTTAAAATTTTTTAGTCAATATCTAAAGTAATTGATTTTTCTTATTTTATAATTTAACTAAATTTATGAAGAACAGTTGCATTTGATAATTTATTTTCCAATAGTGCTTAAATGTTAGAAAATCGCATTTATTGCAAAATACGGGGATTTAAGAAAGTTACTAAAAATTGGAATGACATATTTCCTAATTTTTAGGAAATTTAAAGGGGGGGAATTAATTATTTGTAGTTAATTTTTACAAACATACTTCCCACGTCAAAACTTTATAGATAAAATTAGCGAATAACTCAGTTATACATCATCAAAGAATTAAAAAAAAAAATTATGATTGCACCATAAGAAATATTTTATTCACTTTGAGTGTAATACCAATTCTTAATAGATTTTGGAAGGCTTGGATTTAAAAATAAAAGCTTTAGGAGTCATTTGTGCAAAAGGAGTATGTGGATAGTGAAGAACCCGTTTTATCACTCATCTCCCCTTTTAGCTTCCAGGCATAGAATGGTTACTTTTCTCATTGTAAGCAATCACGACCCCCCCCCCCCTTCAAGGAGGACAGTAAACATTTTTCCTCAGAAATTTTTTAAATTAATATAAACAATTTATAGATATTATTATTTTTATAATAATTAATGAAAGCATAATATCTGAAGTATGAAAAAAAGTTATCTAGATTTAAACACAGGAAACTAGGAGCCATATTTTCATCATAGATATTTTATCTAATGTTTCTTAAATTATTACTTAAGAAATATTTTAACATTTTTAACTGCTATATAACGTTGTAAGGCAGAATTTAAACACTTTTTATCCAACTCTTGAAATCATCAAAATCAAATAAAATGTTCAAATATATTAAAATTACTTCCATTGTAGCGCATGGCAGATAAGTAGGAAATAATATTCGATTGTAAAATTAAAACCCAAGATTTTTAATAATGTCAACAATGTAAATAAACAGTAAAATAATCAAAAAGATTAAAGCATTCTTGAAAACTTTAAAAAGGTGGTTTTTAGAAAAGCGAGTTTGATATCTAGCTTTAAGAATATTCTTTTATCAAATTGATGGTTTTTAATGAAGAGATAAGCTCGCTAACTGAAAATCTTAATACGATCTATAAAATTGAAAGAAAAAGATGAGTATATCCTGCGTAGGTAGAAAATTTCATGTGTAGTAATTTTTTGTTAAAGAGCAATATTTTTTTTGAAACGAAAAATATTTACAGGTAAAATATATTGGTTTCATGCTTTCGCTTATTACATATTAGGTAAAACTAAATGCCCAATAGGTCATTAAGGGATATAAAAGATCACTCAGTAATTATGGAATCATGAAAGTAAAATAGAACATGAAGACTGAAAATTTTTTCTCTAGTCCTTTGTAATTTTATATTTTGTTACTTGTAGTATAATAGTACAAATATATTTTGTAAAGGAGAAGCAAAGCCTTATCATCTGCGAAATAATAATATTTTTTTCCCCTCATTCTTTGAAATTCAAGCACTTGTGGAAATTTTGAAACTTAAATTATATCTTAGAATAAAGAAATTATTCATATAGTATTTATATAAACTACATTTTTTGCAGAGATTTGCGAACCACTGCACGGCCGCATTGCGTAAGGTGTCCATGGTCTTCAGAAAACTAAAATCTGGTAAAAACATTTTTAAAAGAACACATACGAGAACTCAGATCTTTTCTCTTCTGGTTAATTTAAAAAAATATTAGAAAATCTCTGTGAAGTATATTTGTTCTCAGAATATTTAATTTCATATATTTATTTGGAAATTTTAGAACTAGTTTTTAGTCTTCTGAGGGCGTTGGCCAGCTTAGCATAGCATATACATTCATGCCTACTTAAAAACGATCGTTTAGAAAGACTTAACTGAGTGGTGGCAAAAAAGGAAAATAAGATTAGGAGAACAGTTGTGAGTCAGGGGATAGAGCGATTGCTACCCAATGAGGTAAACTAGGTTCGAATTCCGGCAATGCCTGGTTGATTCGAGTTTTGCACCCGGCTTGCACCGACTCAGTGCTAAGTTAAGATATCCTCAGTGGTTAACGGATCATGGGTTAAAGTCCCTTTGCAGTCAGTCTAAGAGTGAGAGGTTTTCGTGGTTTTCCTCTTCATCTAACGCAAATGCGGGCTAGTCACATCCAAAAGTAGTGATTAGTAGTGATATAGTAGTAGTGAAAAGTAGTGATATAGTAGTGAAAACAGAAAGCCTATAGAAATCTAACAAACTACAATAGAGGACTGTGAATGTCCAATAAGCACAAAAAGAAGTTTTATTGAGGGTTAAATGTTTTTAATGATCTTTTTATGACTATTTTCTGTTTTTATTACAATTAAAACTGTTTTGTTCTCTGTTTCATTTGCTTCACTGTACTGTTATTTGGTATATTTCGACTGTATTTTTGTGTTTTTGATTTTTACCTTTCTTTAATATGAATTTTGACTCCATATAAACGTATTTTTGTCTTCAATTTCGACAAATATTATAAAAATAGTTTTTAAGGGCAGTGTTTACAAAACACTCTGAATGACCTAAAAATAAAAATTTTCATGCCGAGCATTTGTAAATATCAGAGCATTATCAGTTAGTTTGTAATTTTGAAAATTAATTTAAATTAAAGTCTGAGGAAAAAAATATCAGTAACAAAGCCTTAAAGTATAAGTCAATATCATTTGGATGATTAGTCACTAATTTTAATAAAATTTGCTCTTCATTATCACTTAAAAAAGCTCAATTTGCCGCGCGTAATTAAGGTCCGCGATTGGCTGTGTGTATTGTAGGTCCTCGATTAGCTGCATGTATTGTAGGTTCACGATTGGCTGTGTGTATTGTAGGTCCATGATTGACTGTGTGTATTGTAGGTCCACGGTTCGCTGTGTGTATTGTAGGTCCACGGTTCGCTGTGTGTATTGTAGGTCCTCGCTTGGCTGTATGTATTGTAAGTTCTTGATTGGCTGCGTGTATTGTAGGTCTGCGATTGCCTGTGCATTTTATAATAATAAGTACTAGTTTGAAAAAAATATCTAAAACTGATTTCCAGCTTAATCTCAATTAGAATCCATTAAATAGTAAAACATTTAATCGTTTTTTTTTATTTAAAGCAAGTTCTAATTATTAATAGAGACTTAAATAATATTTTAGTCCTAAGAAAATGTAAAAGTTTGTTTTGTAAAAGTTTTAATATTATTTATTTAATTCAATGCAATTGTTGGTTGTAATTTGTGTTATGTTGGTCAGACAGGACTTGAGTTTCACAAACGGATTAATTCCCACAGGTCTGCTATTAAAAATTTTAATAATAATAATTGTTCTACTGATTATGAAATTTTGCATTTTCAATTTCATGATTTTGATAACGTTACTCTTTTCATTTTGGATTTTATGGATAATTTAGATAATAGACTTGATTTAGAAAATATTTACATTAGTAGTCTTAAAACTCTTTTTCCATATGGATTAAATAGTAAGTTTAATGGGAAAGGTATTGTTAATGCTGGTGATTATTGTATTTATGACAGATTTAAAGTTTTTGATTTTCCTGGGGTTTTTAATTCAAAATATAGGAATAAAAGAGGTAGTGGGAAAGGTAAAGGTAAAGTTGTTGCTTTTGATGAATTTTTGAATTTTTGCAATTTACCTGTTAATTTGAATAATATTTTCAATATTAGGAAATATATTTTTGGTTTTAAAAATAAAGTTCTTAAAAATTTTCTTATTAATTTTGGTTCTAAAATTAAATATGATACTGAACTTGTTAAATTTATTGTTTTGGATTTAATTAAATCAAAACTTGGTGTTAGTAGGACAGATTTGCTTTTTAATAAGGTTTATAATTTTGAAAAGGTTTTTTGTACGATTAATTTTCATGATAAAAAATTTGAAAATGCTAAATTGCCACGATTATGCATGAACTTTCGAATTTTTTTCCTTTAAAGCATATTAATGTTTCTGTTGCTTTTAAGTATTCTTCTACACTTAGGAAAAGGGTCTGCAATTATAATTTTTTAAGTCAAAATTTAAAATGTATTTTTAAATTTGATTGTTATTGTAATGAAAAGGAATTTTCACAATATATTGATAATGATTATGGGCATATTATTACGGGAAATTTGGAGATTGTTGGTAATGAAGATTTAATTAATATTTTAGGCAAAGGTTCAAAATTTAGGACAAGATTTAGAATGAATAAAGAAGATTTTATTTTGTCCATTAAAAAAGATCTTGATTTTTTTTTAGCAAAAATTTCCAGAAAATATCATTGGCCCGTTGAGGGATTTTCAGAGTGGAAGGCTAAAATTATTGAAAAGGTTAATTTTAATTTAATTAATACCAGTTTTGGTTCTTTTCCTAGTGGTACTATTATTGATTATGATCTGTCTAGTAAAATTAAAAATCTTAAAGATAAATTTATTGTTACGGTAGTGGATAAAGCTTCAAATAATTTTTGTATTATGTGTAAATATTTTTTAAAAAATTTGATTATTGGAGAAAATAACACAAATAATACTTATTTAAAATTAAAAGTAGATAGGAAGGTTGTTGAAATAAGAATTATTGCGTTTAGTAAAAAATTAAAATTTAGGTTAAATAGGATTAAATTTCCATATTTATTTCCTATTGTTAAATTTCATAAAAATCCTGTTAAATTTAGGTTTATAGCGTGTGGTACTAATTGTTACAATTCTGATGTTAGTAAAAAGTTTTTTAGTTTTCTAAAAATTATTTTGCTTAAAATTAAAAAAGAAAAAAATATTGTTATTAATAGTAATGTTGATGTTTTGGATTATATTAATAATAATGAAATATCCAACATTAATACTTTTGATTTTGAAAATTTGTATACAAGTATACCACACGAAAAGATTATTGATATCTGTAATGGCATTTTTGACAAATATTTATTTAATGAGAAAATTGATAAGTCTAATTGGTTGGATTTGTGTAGGTTTAATCTTTTTGAGAATGTTCTTTTTAATGGTTTAGATTTTTATAAACAAATTATTGGAATTCCACAAAGTAATTCCTTTTCTGGTGCTTTTGCTAATATTTTTTTGCATGTTTTTGAAGCTAAATTTCTTGAATATAATGATTTTAAAGCTTTGAGATATATTGATGATCTGATTTTGTTTAATTGTGATAATTATAATTTTATTTATAATATTTATCCTAAAGATTTGGTTTTGAAGAAAACTAATGAGGATTGTTTTAATGTTGAGTATTTAGATTTTAAAATTGTTATTGTGGACAAAATTATTAAAATTGGTGTTTTTGATAAAAGAAAAGCTTTTAAATTTAAAGTTATATTTTTCTGCAACTTTTATACTAATTTGTGTAATAAAATTTTTAAAAATTTAGTTTTTTCACAATTGGTTAGGATTAAAAATATTTGCAATAATGTTGAAAGTTTTCAAGAGACTGTAAATAATTTTTTGAATAATTTGAGTAATAATGATTTTCCTTATAATTTTTGTAATGTTAATTTGTTAATTAAGAAAATGATTGAAGAATATTAGTTTTTTTTATTTCTTTTAACAGGGCGCAATTCAAGACTTAACTGAGCAGCCCCAGTTAAGCATTCTATTAATATGTGACGTAATTTTTCTTTGACAACTTCTTCCTATCATTTTCTCAATCTGCGCATTTTAAAAGAGGGCGTTTTTCTTTTGGTTTAAGTGATTCCTTTTCATTTGGTTTGCTTTAGAGTTCGCTGTCTGACCTTGTTTATGTGAGTTTTTATTTTCTGTTGATTTTTATTTTCTGAAGAATTTGAGTTTCTGATGAGTTGTATGAGTTTCTTTTCTGTATTAGTTTTATGTCTTGCATGTTTTTTTCTCCTGGACTTTTAAACAAAACCTTCGGGGTACTGAGGAAGGTTTTTAGGCTTTTGCCTTCTTCCTCAATAGAAAAGGTTTTGTTTTTTGGCCACTGGGGCCGGTACCCCCTGAAGACGTCGGCTTCAGTGGTCATATTTTTAATATTTTTTCTTTTTCTACATTTATTTCTATTTTTATTAATCAATATCATTTGGATGATTAGTCACTAATTTTAATAAAATTTGCTCTTCATTATCACTTAAAAAAGCTCAATTTGCCGCTCGTAATTAAGGTCCGCGATTGGCTGTGTGTATTGTAGGTCCTCGATTAGCTGCATGTATTGTAGGTCCACGATTGGCTGTGTGTATTGTAGGTCCACGGTTCGCTGTGTGTATTGCAGGTCCTCGCTTGGCTGTATGTATTGTAGGTTCTTGATTGGCTGCGTGTATTGTAGGTCTGCGATTGCCTGTGCGTTTTATAATAATAAAGTTCTAGTTTGAAAAAAATATCTAAAACTGATTTCCAGCTTAATCTCAATTAGAATCCATTAAATAGTAAAAAATTTAATCGTTTTTTTTTATTTAAAGCAAGTTCTAATTATTAATAGAGACTTAAATAATATTTTAGTCCTAAGAAAATGTCAGATATAAATTTTTAAAAGCTTCTAATGTAATCACTAGAATACTTTATCAACAAAATTAAAAAAATTTGATTTAAATTTATTAAAAGAAGTTTTATCATACAAGAAAAAGTAAGAAAAATAGTTTTCTTTAAAAAGTGTGTAAACATTTAAATATGTGTAAGGTGAATTTCTAAAAAGCTGTTTTTTTAAAAAGTAATTTATGTCAAACTTAAAGCAATAAATAAAGAATGAGAGTTTTTTAACAATTTAAACTTAAGTCACTACATTTTAATTAATAATGACTAAATAATAATAGTATTTTTCATTAACATGTTCTTCGTTATAAACATACCAACACCTTCAGTTAAATAAAAGTAAAGAAAATCATTAATTTCCCTTTAAATAGTGTGAAAAATTTTCTATGCATTTCATACATATTAAAAAAGTAACTAAAATATGGATGTGATAATTTTTCAAATAGGAACAATTATTTATTCCTATGCATTAACTGATGAACTTTCATATACATTTAAGTGATAAAAATGTCCGTTAACATTGTATGTAAATATGTTTAAGCATTTCCTTAATTTGTTTGATGCTTATTTGTTAAATACGAAAAAGACCGGTGTGGGTGTTTCCGAGTAGACGGTTTCACAGTGTAAACGAGGACCCCCGCTGAACGTGTGATTTTATTGACCAACCGAGGACGTCGTTTTTGCACGCATACACACTTCGACTCGGCTCATTGGCAGTGTTTATCAACACTCGGCTCACAGTGTTGATAAACACTGCCAATCGAGGACAAAATTAGATTTTGCTAAAAAATTTTCTGGGGCTATTTCATGACCCCCTGAGTACGAAAATACCATTTTCTAACCGAGGATGTCCTCGGTTAGAAGGTGAAATTGCCCGTGTGTGTGTCTCGGTTGCCGGCGCTTGTCAACACACAACAATTTTTTTTTGACAAAATTTGGTGGGAATCAGTGTTTTGTGGTGATCTTTTCTAAAAATGCCAGTATAAATTTCAAGTTTTATTTGAAAACGTGATTGAACTATAATGTTACAAGGGTTATTTTAAAAAATTTCTAATTTTGCTTCTCAAAGTCTAAATTTTTGAAGTAAATATTTTTTTTATATTCCCTTATATTTTCTACAAAAATCATTCTTTTAAACTGTCATAATATTAAGAACTTTGCCTAAAAATGGTTAGTTTAATTAATAACTTTCCAGCCTTGTGTTAAAAATTTTTTTTATCATCCTTTAATTCCATTTGAGTTGACATTTTTAAGCATTGAATGTTGTATGATGGTTGTAAATAAAGTAGTGCCAGTGTGTCCCAGAAAATCTCAGAAAATTGACCATGCGCAAACAGGTTATGGGAGCAGTAAAATGGAGCTATGTTAATGTGCAGAGTTCACGAAATCACTTTCAATCAAGCTGAAGGGATAGTACTTGTGCATTGAAATAGATTCTGTGGTTTCGACCATTCTAAACTAAAATTTTTTAATAAACTAAAATTTTTACTTTAGGCAGAAAAGACTTATGTAAAAAAAAATTATTTCCTTCTTTTAAAAGCATATTGAAGTAAGTAAAAACATTGACATTAATTTGTGCAAATGATTATTTTTGAAAAAAAAATATGTATGAAAATTCTTTTTATTAATTTATCAATAGGGTTGAAAACAGTATGGGAGAAAGAATTAGGTAGTTTTTCAAAATTTGTATTGGCTCATTGAATGAAATATCCTTTAATTAATTATGAATTTAATGTGGTGCTAGCTAGCTAGATCTAAAATATTCTTTTGATAATTATCATAAAATTCAACTCTTCCTTTTAAATGTTACAGGTCTGTGGTTTGTTAGCATGCCATAATTTTTGGCACTGGGCTTTGTATTATATAGAAAAGGTAAGATTTTGTAATACTGGAAAATATGTTCAGCAAAAAATACTTATAATCCCATAGTATGCTATTTAGTGGTATAGTTGTCATTGTTAATAGTGCACCGTGTTCTTTATTTAGTCCCATAAGAATTGTGTAGAAACACTCTTTTCATTAAACTCTAATACAATATTTTCAACTTGTTCAATATATATAACACTATATATAAAATTTCAGGACATTATATATAAAATTTCAGAAACCTTGTAGACCCTGTATAATGATCTCGAATTTTCTGACATATATATTAAATGCTAAAAGAAAGTAATTTAGATACTGTATAACAAGGCTCAAACAGGCCTAGTTCTTACAAAGTGAACTCATCGTTAATATCTACTATGCTTGTTAAATTTTGTAGTCTGTTTTATAAGAATGTTTCCCAGAATACGCCCTAATATGAAATCAGTGGGGGGTTTTAACGGGAAATTAGTAGACGATTACCACCATAATCTTTATTAAAATGTTGCCAATCCCTTTATCTCAAATGAACCTCATTGTAAAAATTATGACGTAATAAAAACCATCTTTCCCTATAGACTTTCTGAGTCTATACTCTTTGCAACTCACCCAATCCTGTTACTCTGATGACTACCTACCTTATTCCTGTTCATTTCTCAATACCTGTCAGAAAACTGGAGAATATAAAAAAAAAAAAAAAAATAGGAAGGATTGGTGGTCATAACAACTGACTTAAGGTATAACATGAACAAGGATTTTTCATTTCCCTCTTGACAGATTGATGGAAATTTTGTTTACATCATGTTACTTGAAAGCATTATGTTACTTCCTTTAAAGTTTATTCAAGGTTTCCCTAGCCTATTTTTGAATAGTTTTTTTACTTTTTTTATTTTTGAGAATTTATTTTTTCCGGTGATGGACATCATTCGCGGAAATTTTACTCATGACTAAATTTAGTCAGAATAAATTTATTCTGAATGATTATTCACATGAAAATTTAGTCATTATTCATCTTGCAAATTTTTGAATAATTATTGATAAATAAATTCATTAGTCTTGGCTAAATTTCCTGAATAATGTTTTGAATAATGGGAGCAAAATTAAAATATCGTTTCATTTTATTGCAACTTACACGCCAATAACGGTAATCAATAACAAATGCAATTAATTACAGATAATTATAGATAATAATGATTACATTCTAATCAACTTCTTGTAATCATAATTACAAATTGCATGCAACATACGTACATAAACACACACACACATACATACATAAATCGTATGTATTTTGTATTCACAAATATACGTGCACTTTTGTATGTGGAAATATACATTGTATTTGCATTCAAATATTGTGTACAAATATACATTGTATGTTCATACTTACTGTTTAACTGTGGGCATCTTTAACAAGGTATTCCAATTGACGAATCATGATAACTTAAAAGGTATATTTAATAAACCAACAAAACATATATGTATATAATAAAATAACATACTGGCAATTAGGTAACGAAAGGTTAGTGATGAAAATCTGTTAGTAAAGACAATGGCATGTTTTTAAAAACTAATTCAGATAATAAAATTTCCTTTACCGAAATGAGTGTAACAAACAGCGTAGAAAATAGCAAAACAAATACACAGTTACCATACCTTCCCAAACGTATAAGATGTAGTGCATGCACACTAAATCTTATCGTATCTGACATACGAGATTGTCACGGAATATCACATCTGTTCTACACAAATAAAAGGAAAAACGAAGTTTCTGAAGAAATAAGTTTATTTAAAGACATTAGTAAGCAAACTGTCACAAACAGAGGGACAAAACGAAAAGAAAGAATAATACAAAATAATCTGCTTCAACAGAAGCTTAAATACAGATAACGGATGACGTCATGATCCATGCCAGAACGACCAACAGCAAATGAAAATAAACTGCCCGATCCTCGCAGACCATGACGTCACCGACGCAAGTTGAATGCATGAGATCTTCGACGACTAACGAAAATCGAACCTTATACCTTTATTTGTTTAACAGTATTTGCCGACTTAATGAAGTGCATTAAATTGTCAAATAGTTTGTGGTGTATGCACATGAATGTGATAAACAAATGCAATGTATTATGGAAAGCAGTAGTTTGCCCAAAATCTGCAGAAATTGTAATTAATTTATTAGGTTTTACACTTCCAGGCTTGTGGGAAACTCTATGGAATTCACTGTATCATGTGCTTAGAAAAATTCTGCAAATCCAATAAAATGTGGACTTTTATTTCAGGCTTTGAAATTTAGAGTTTTTATTTCTGATGAAGAATTCAGATACATAGAGGAACATCTAACATGCACTAGGCCTGTCATGGAAGCTTTAGATATATTGCAAGCCGAAAAGTTTACATACTACGGAGTTCTCGTACCCACATTAGTGGTATTTACACGCAAATTAGAAAAATTGAAAACGCAAGAATTTAAATATTGTAAATCAATAGTACAGGGTCTCCTTAAAAATCTCAACAGGCGATTTGAACATATTTTTACTTTTTCTACTACAGAATCGATAAATGCTGCAATAGCAGCTTTTACTTATCCTGAGTTTAAAAACAGATGGCTTTCTTGCATGTCAAAGAAAAAACACGAAAAATTACTAACCACTCTTAAAGATAATGTTTCTCTGGAAATACCAATAAAAAATGCAAATGAAGATGATTCTATGAATAATTGTACTTATGACTTTTTTGACGTCGGAGAAGAAGGAACTGTTCAGGCAAGTAGGATTCCTTTGTAACATAATCAATGCAAAATAATAATGGCAAACAAGCTCAGCTCGTCAGCGCGCATTGGGGGAAAATTTCACTGCGCGAGTAGTGCTCGTTTCTAACCAGTTCGGTCGAAATCTTGCTTCTTAGCGGAACTCGCTTGCGCACATTATGAAGCCTGACTCGATTGCAAACCAAACTCGTTCATTACCATCAAAGGGTTAATGGAATAAGAAATTTTTCCTTAAAAATATTTATGAAACTGAAGTTTTAGTCAGTGAGGTTTGACTGTGTCATAAAAACATTTACCTAATGGTTGTATATTTAAATTGGCTAAAATCAATTCATTTACTCGGAGTGTGATACTCGAGCCAGGTGCGATGTTTATGATGAATTTTTGTGACCTTTATCCTTAATATTACAATTTTTGTTAAAGCTTAAATTCAAAAATGTATCTACAGTTTTTAAAATTTTGTTTCCATTTTCACTTTTTTGGTTATTATTTTTTATTGTTAAATAGCATTTATTTAAAGAGTTTTATTTTTCTGTATAATATTTTTGTAAAAAAAAAGTGGTATTTATACTTGTAGGGGGAAAGTGAAGCTGCTTTAGATATATTTGATTCTGAAGTTAGTGATAGAATGAAATCTGGTGCCATGTTAGACATAGTAGATTCCACTTCATTGCTCTATCGTCTTGAATTAGCAGGTTGTTGCATCTTTCATATTTTTAAATTTTTTTGTATTTTTAAAGTTTCGTTATCTTTTGTGTTCTGGCTATAAAGTAGATGGAAATTACATAAACATTTAACAGTAATTGCAAATTGACATCCGAGATTGTCGTGGAATATCGTCTTTGTATGTTAATAAGACAAATAAGAGAAAAACGAAGTTTCTGAAGAAACAAGTTTATTTAAAAACATAAAAAAAATTGTCACAAACAGAGTGACGAAAAGAAAGAATACACCAATGACCTGCTTCAACAGAAGCTTAAATACTGATAGCGGGTGACGTCATGATCCACGCAAGAACGACCAACAGTAAATGAAAATAAACTTACCGATGCCCGCAGACCATGACCTCACCGACACAAGTTGAATGCATGAGATCGAACCTCATATCTTTATTTGTCTAACATGCGGCCCCCTCTCATGCCTTCAACTTTTACAAAAAAAATACAGTTTATCAAAATCTTCAATAAACTAAAGAAATATTTAATTTCCTTAAACTAACACTTAAGTTCTTTCATTCCTGTAACCATCCAAAAGATTAAACTTTCACAAATACTTTTGAACAAAAATTTTCAACTTCTAACTTAGTTAAAGGTTTTGTAAAAATGTCCGCTAAGTTAAACTTACTCCTAACGTGTTTAACAGCAAAAAATTTATCATAAATTAAATTTCTTAAAAAATGATACCTTACGTCGATGTGTTTCGTTCGACTATTTTCAATAGGTGAATGAGAAAAATCAATTGCGGATTGATTGTCACTAAATATAATACAATCACTTAAATTTATGTCTTTTAAATTTAATTCTCCACACTCATCTATTATATGCTTAATCCACATTACCTCTTTGGCAGCATCAGTTAAAGTCACATACTCTGATTCCATTGTAGATAGACTCACACATCTTTGTTTGAAGGTTTTCCAGAATATCGGAGTTTTATCTAAAAACAATATTATACCACCTACTGATATTCTGTCATCCCTGTTAGCAGCAAAATCTGAGTCACAGTAACAATTAACATTTAATTCTCCAATATTTGACAATTTTAAGAAATAATCTTGAGTATTTTGAACATAACCTAATAATCTTAATAAAGTATTCCAGTGCTTTAAACCTGGATTTTCTTGAAATTGTGATAATATATTTACCGCATAGGAAATATCCGGTCTTGTGCGATTAGCTATATAAGCCAAACAACCCAAAATGTTCCGAAACGGCAATTTCGCCATTTCATCCACTTCGCTTTTAGAAGATGGACAATCAGCTTTTGATAATAAGTTACCCTTAGTAATCTGCAACGATGACAAAGGATATTTAAAGGTAGAAAACATTTTACAAACTTTTTGGATGTAACTCTTTTGATGTATAAACATCTCACCATCTTTTTGAACAAATTCAACACCTAACAACTTACGCGTTTTACCCAAAATTTTTAAATCAAAATTATCACTTAAAAGTTTAATAACACTGTCTTCTTCATATTTTGTTTTAGCAAAAATAATTATATCATCTACATAAATTATAAGAATTGCATTTTTATATACATATGTACAATTACACCATTTCAATCTTACAAACTTTAAATTTTCAAGTGTATTATCTAATTCAAAAAACCACTCTCGACCACTTTGTTTGAGTCCATAAATAGCTTTCTTTAAATGACAAACGTGGTCTTGCTTATTTAAATCAACAAAACCTTGAGGTTGATACATAAATACATCCTCATTCAAATTTGCGTAAAGGTAAGCACGCTTAATATCTAATTGGGTATGATACCACCCTAGCATACAAACTAAGATTGTGAAAAACATTCTTACAAGAACAAAATTAACCACAGGACTAAATACTTCATCATAACTTTCACCTCGTATTTGTTTAAATCCCTGAGCAACTAAACGTGCTTTGTATCTTACAATTTCCCCCTTTTCATTTACTTTAGTTGTATAAACCCAACGGCTTCCCAAAATTCTTTTATTTTTAGGAGTTGGAACCAAATCCCAAACTTTTCTTTCTCTCATAATTTTTATCTCATCTGACATGGCTAATTCCCAATTTTTAACTTGGGGAGATCTTAAACAGTCTTTATAATTTCTAGGAATTTTTATTTAAATATGATTAGCTTCGTGTTTTATGTTATGATTAACCTGAAAATTTGATACTTTACCAGAAAAAGCATTTTTCCCACTGAAATCAAATAAATCCCTATCATACTTTATCTTGTTACTATTGCAGTAATTTTTTACATCGTTATAGGATCTTAATCTCATATTTACCCCTTCAATATTATAATAAATATCAGTTTGACTATTATCTGGACGGGGTACAGCTTTTCTAATCCACGAAATGTTTTTACACGGAATTAAATCGGGTTTTACGCTTGAACTACCTGTATCTTCATCTGAAGAACTTTCGTCCAAATCGGGACGTTCCGGTTCAAAACTAGCAAAATTACGTTTAATGGGTTTGGTGCCCAGTACGGCTTCCACCCCAATTACATTTTCGTCAAAACGAACATTTATTGTTTCAACAAGTTTCCTTTCGTTTTTAAGCCAAATTCTATAACCTTTCGTTTGCATTGCATATCCTAACATAATACCTTCTTTAGCTCTCATTTGAAGTTTATTGCGCAACTGTTTTGGTTGACTCACAAATGCTAAACAACCAAATACTTTCAAATGAGTGACTGATGGTTTTCTACCACTATACAGTTCAAAGGGAGTTTTAATTTGGTTTTTGTGACAAACTCTATTAAAAGTGTAAGTAAAGCATAGTAAAGCTTCAGCCCAAAAAGCATTTCCTTATTTACTAGATTTTAACATTGCTTTAATATTGTCTAAGGCAGTTAAATTATAGCGTTCACTAACACTGTTTTGCTCTGGCGTATAAGCATTAGTACGTTCAGCTTTTATGCCTTCATTTTCAAGAAAATCACTAAACTCTTTATGGCAAAATTCCATGCCATTATCAGTTCTAACATTTGCAATTTTACAGTTTAAAAATCTTTCAGCTCGCTTTTGATATCTTATGAACCTATTAAAAACATCCGATTTCCTTTTAATGGGAAAAGTAGTAACTTTCCTTGAAAAATCGTCAGTAATAGAAAGAAAGTACCGACTTCCACCATGTGAAACGACAGGCATTGGACCACATACGTCCATATGTAAAAGTTCCAAAGGTTTCTTAGACCTTATACTTAAATTTGGTTTAAACGAAATTCTTTTAGATTTAGCTAATTTACATTCTATACAATTACTATCTGAAAAATTGAGATTAGGTAATCCTTTCGCGCTAGAATTTTTACTAGTTTGAATTATATAATCACAATTTATGTGGCAGTATCTTAAATGCCAGACATCTAGATCATTTATCTGAACAGATACATTAAACAATTGCTCATTCGAGTCACTAACATTTTTATCAATAATTAAATCTTTATCAGGCTTAGTATAAGCATTAGGTTTAAAATAATACAAGCCATTTATTCTTTTACAATAGAAAATCTTCTCATTTACTCGATTATACACAGAAATACAATTTTTAGCACCTGCAAAATAACCTCCAGCTTTCTCTATTACAGAACCAGAAATGAGATTTCTTCTAAGTTTAGGAGAATACATGACATTTTGTAAAGTTACTCTGTGCATTTTACCATTTAACTTATTAAAAAATTGCACTTTTCCAATACCTAAGATTGGGCTTTCAATGTCACCTATAGCTAACGACATAGAAGCATTTTCTACAGTTTCATATTCAAAGAATAAATCCAAATTATTACAAAAATGTGTTGAAGCGGCAGTGTCAAAAAGCCAACTTTCTTTCTCAATTTCATGACACACATTGCCAACATTTGCTTCAACGATATAAAGACTATTATCTAAAACATTTGTAGTTACATTACAGTAAGAATTATCACTTGCATTTTGTTTAAATTTACTCTTTATATTCTTTGATTTATACTTTAATTTTTGCTTACAATCGGATATTAAATGACCATATTTATTACAACGATAACAAGGTCCTATCTTAGATTTATCATAACTAGTTTTGAATTTAGACTTAATATTAGCAGATTCTAAATTTCCCTTACTATTAGAAGAACTAGATTTAAACTTATTAGTTACACTTAACTTTTCATTAAAACTTGAATTAACATTATAAGCAATATCACTAACATTATTTAAATCAAAATTTAATTGCTTAAGTCTACTTTCCTCCAAAAATAATTCGTCTAAAATGTTCTTAAATTTAAATTTAGTGTCCTCCCATCTATAAATAATTTGAACAATACCTTGAAAGTCCTTTGGTAAGTATCTTATAAGTTGGAATCCTTGGTATAGGTCGTCCACCGGATGTCCTGCTTCTTTCAGTTGAGAAACCAGGTTTTTCAATCTCGCTGCAAATATTCCAACTTCTTCTCCTGGGGTGTATTTCAGGTCGAAGAATTGGTCCAGGAGTTGAACAACTCTCGCTCTCGTAGTTGGCTCAAAATGTTGTTTTAGGATTTCCCAGGCTTCAGCACCGTCAGTTGTCGCTGAGATCAGACTTCGGTATTCGGGTTCAATACTAAGAAATATCGACGTGTACGCTTTGTCACGTCTCCAGAGGTATTCTTGACTTTCTTTTCGACTTGCTTCTGTAGGTAGGGCAGGCTCAGTTTTGGAGATAAAACTCCACACTCCTCGGTCCATGAGGATTACTTTGATATTTTCTTTCCATGTACTCCAATTTGACGAATTCAGGAAATCTATATGCAAATTCGATTCCATGATGAAACAGTTACAATTTAAAGATTCTTAAAGGGAATATAGTTCTAGACTAGATACCAAACTTCGTAATCCTTAGAAGTAGCCATCAAATTCGGATGTGCAGACTTATACTCCGAACAAAAGTTCTTTTAAAAACTCTTACTACTAGTTTTGTCAACTGGAGAAAAATTCTTTAGAAGAGTCATATTTTGATAATGTTCTATTGTTTTTTTTTTCTTCGAATCCTCAGCATCTTTAAGTACACCATAACCAACTTGAGATTTTACTGATGATTCACTTTGCAAAAATGGCGTGTGGGAACGGCCCCCATCTTAAAGATTCTCCATTTGAAGTTGACAATGACTTTGCTGAGTCCAGGCTAAGGAAAATTCAGTATTCAAGACGATAGAAAATAAATCCCGGTTATGCCTAAAACTTGGCCCATAACCATGACATCCGAGATTGTCGTGGAATATCGTCTTTGTATGTTAATAAGACAAATAAGAGAAAAACGAAGTTTCTGAAGAAACAAGTTTATTTAAAAACATAAAAAAAATTGTCACAAACAGAGTGACGAAAAGAAAGAATACACCAATGACCTGCTTCAACAGAAGCTTAAATACTGATAGCGGGTGACGTCATGATCCACGCAAGAACGACCAACAGTAAATGAAAATAAACTGACCGATGCCCGCAGACCATGACCTCACCGACACAAGTTGAATGCATGAGATCGAACCTCATACCTTTATTTGTCTAACACAAATTGCATGAAGTGTCATGCTCTGAAATTTCATTATGATTTTCTATGTGTAATGAATTGTTAAATAATTGCAATTTTGTTTGTCAAGTAGAGCAAAATATCAAATCACGTAAGCTTCTATGCATAGCTACATCATTATTTGTGTCTCGTTGTTGCACTTGCATTATTTTTTATGATAAGAAAAATCTACTAGTTTATATATTCATATATTGTCCATTGCATTTTAGTCCTTTCCCAATTCTGTCACGTTACTAATTCAAATAATCTTCATTTGATGTAGACATTTCATATCATTTCTTACTGCATCTCTTTCTTCTTATATCTGCATTTTATGTTAAAGAATTTTTTTATTTGTATTACTTGACACTTGCTCGATGATTCCTGTTTGTTCCCATTCCTTAAAAAGTTTGTCATACAAATCAAGTTTTCTGGAAGAGATAAGCTTGGAAGTCATGAAGTTTAGACATTTCTCTGATTGTTCTCATATGTTACATAATTCCAGATGGCAATTGACCAATAGAAAATTTACTTCATATCTACCATCACAAAATGTAAGTTTTTTTTAAAAGAGATAAAGTTATTGGCAGTATCTCCCTGAATGTCATTTCATTCAGTCTTGCTCATTTTACTAATTCATGAAATTTACTTGATTCTTTAAATTACTTTTACTTTACAGTATTTCTAACAGAAAATAACTTCGTACAATGCATTAACCCTTGCTATTTTTGTGTTGTTTATTCGAATCATAACTAGAACTCAACCTTCGTTGCTATTCTCAAAAAAAGTAAATTCAAGCTTTATAAAATAAAGAATATATACAATAACTTGTGATGTCAGACATATAATATATACAAAGGCTGTTAATCTGTTTTCACCAAAATTTTCAATATTGATTTCTGTTTTTGTTTTGTTTTCTATGGGATCTATAACACCAAGAATATCTAATGACCAAAGTTGTAAATTTTGCTCTCTTTATGTAGCGAAATTATGGACATAGCAAGAGTAGAATGAGATTTATGGGATGATAATGATTTTCCCATTATCATATTATCCAAATTATCGTTTTCTCTATAGGGCAACTAAATCCTATTATTAGTGAAGGATTTTACATCAGATTTATTTATTTTAGGAATTGTACCACAAATAGTTTCTTTATCTGATAATACAGCTTAGCACAAAAAAAAAAAAAAAAAAAAAAAAAAAAAAAAAAAAAAAAAACCCCTCATATTTCCCAAAGTTTACAACTTAGGCTGAATGTGTTTATTTTTTCTGTTTCAGTTCCACCAAATAAAATATGCATTAGAAATTCAGAATTTAAATGCTCCTTATCTGTGACATTCAAGATCTTTGCAAAACTAAGTCACATAAACAACACAGTGGCGTAGCGAAGGGTGAGCAAGGGGGGGGGGGCATCATGCCCCAGGCGCTACTCACAAAGGGGAGCCATATGGTCCACAAAACAAAAAATTGCTCGATAATTTTTATTTTTATTATAATTGATTTCTGTAAAATATATTTTAGATTTAGTGCCAGTGTAATATAATAAATGTTAATTCATAAATAAAAAGGAACACCAATAGTCTAAATAAACTAATAATATATTCATAATAGAAATGGCACGTCTTTTCTACTGGCAGGGCTGACTCGACCTGTGTCTGTCAGCACTTCCTTATGGCATCTATGCTGTGTGGTTACATATATTATTTCATAATATGTTATAATAAATATTTGCAGTGTACAAAGTACAAACATTCTTTGTTTCAGAACACTATTTATTTTTATTTCTATAAACGCAATGTAGCTTACGCTTGTTATTTTTAAATGATAACAATAACACTCTAATGTATTTATATGCACAGTCACGGAAAAAGTGTCCGGAAAATAACAACTAAAGGATCGTCTATTTTTTAATATTGATACTTCTCAGACACATAACAAATATAGCGTTTTGCCGTTTCTAGAAAAGGACACAAAAGCCGTATTTGTTGTGTGCCTGAGAATTATCTGTTTTTTTAAAAAAATGATTCTTTATTTGTTACTTTTCGGATACTTTTTTCCGTGACTGTACATATTCGGGACACTTGCGACAGGTTGTGGAAGTCCGCAACAAATTAGTGAAATACCCGAAATAGTAACGTTTAAGTTATTTTGGGCGTGTATTTTTCAGTTTTGCGTCCTTGCCATCGCCCTCTGCTTAGAATAAAAATGAAATGTTATTAAATGTTATAAGTTTAATGTCAGCATAAATTATAGTGTATATTTCATTGTGTTACTACCTTTCAAGTTCAAGGCATTCTTGGTAAGTAAAAAATCAAATAAGATTACTTACTACATCTACTCGACGATTCTATTATTCAGTGAATAGAGTATGAAAAAATTTGTTAACAGAAAAATTTGTTGTTCTCATATTTGTCACCACAGATTCAAAATGAATTCATTCATCTTCTGGCATCTACAGTTCGAAATCAACTAATAAACGATATCAAAAGAAATAAATATTATGGACTTTTGTTTGATTCAACTCCTGATATCTCTCATCGAGAACAAATGTCCCAAGTCGTTAGGTATGTAGATGTTGATTTTATCAATAAAAAAGTTTCCATCAAAGAATCTTTTGTGGGTTTTATTGAAATACATGCTAAAGATGCAGCCTCGATCGAAAATACAATTTTATAGAAATTAAATTCCGATGAAACTTCATTAACAAACTGCAGATCACAATGTTATGATAATGCTACCGTAATGGCAGGTCACACATCTGAAACACGATGGAGCGCCAGAATACAAGCGGTTAGCGTTATCATCTATGGGCTAGATAATATAGTAGAACTATTAGAAAAATTAGCAGAGCACACTACTACTACAAGTGACACCAGAAATGAAGCTATAATTCTGTTGCAAAATATACTAACTTTTAGTTTTATAACTTTAGTTTATTTCTGGTATGAAATCTTGAGGATTGATCGTGTGCAGCTCAGATTACAAGATCCTAGAATGAATTTGAATCATTAGCGACTGAACTAGCCGAAATTCGAGACAAGTTTTGTGAAGAGGCAATAGAAAAAGCAGAGTCTCTTTTTCGAAAAATGGGATATGGATACAATAATACGTGCCTGGAGAATTGGCTAGAGATAGTGGTCTTTCCGCAGAAAGTGAAATTTTCTCGGGTTATGTAAAGCGCTCTTGATCGTCTCCAACAAGAAATGTGTACACCATTAAGTGACCTTGATTTCAAATCTGGATTTCTACTAGACGTTGAAAATTTATTAAACAAGGAAAATGTTGATAACGACCTTGAAAATTTTTTTTAAAATTTGGGTGAATTTTATAATACAGATTTCAATGTAATAGAACTTTTTATCAAAATATGTGACAGCAAGATGTTACTCCGCAGTAGAAAAGAAATTGAACCTAAAACTCTATTAGAATTTCTTACTTTTATTATCAATCTTAATCAATACTTATTTTATAATTTGAATGGAGAAGAAGTTTTTCCAAATCTGAGAGCGGCACTTCAAATACTCCTGACTATCTCAGTATCAATTGCTAGCTGCGAACGTTCATTCAGCAAATTAAAATTAATTTTGACAGAACGCCTAAGTGACCTAGCATTTTTAAGTGTGGAAAGAGAAAAATTTGAAATGATCAACTTTAATGATATTATTGATAAATTTGCTTCATCAAAAGCACGGAAAATTTATATATAAAAATTAGTTTTATTAATGTATTATAATCAAATGATTATTAAATATATGTATCTCCTTAGAGATATAAAATATTTACTTTTTTATTGTTTTAAAACTGTGTGTTTTTAAAATATTTCTTTATAAATATGTAAAATAAATAATAGGTATCTTTTGAACTAATTCTAGATGATCATATACATTTCAAAATCTAGTCTTGTTTTCTCAACTACATTTTTTGTCTTAAATTTAAAGCCTAGCTTGAGTCTATAACTTTATTTATTTTACTTTATTTATTTATTAATTTGCGAGTATATTTTGCATATAATATTATATGGTTTTCGAATGGGGGGGGGGGCGTACTAAAAAGGTATTGTGCCCCGGGTGCGAGTTAAGCTCGCTACGCCACTGAAACAACAAGCAACTTTTGTTTTTGAAGGGCCTCATACTCTTATATGAAATGTTTCTGACAAAATATCTGCCAAACCGGATTAGCTATTACAGGTGACGACGCTATTTGTTTTGGTTTTGCTCAAAGAAGAAAAAGTGTTTTCCTCTTCCTTGCGTAACTTTGGACGCAAAATTCAAAGTATTCAAACTATGCTTCAAAGTATTTATATTAAAATATACACCTTGCTCCAAAAAAGAGCTATCTACACTTCAAATCTAAAGAAATCAAGGTAATACAGTCCTTTTCAAAGAATGGCTTCATTTGTGCTTTCTTTGATGGATCTTCAAACGAAACTTTAATTAATGGTGGAGCTAGCATAAACTTTGTTTTCCCAGACAGCAGCATGGAACAGTATAAAATTGGGGCAGGAAAAATTGCCTCTAACTACTCATGTGAGCTCTTTGCCATCCAGAAGGTCATAAACTTCTATAACAATCTTGAGGATACAGTAAAGGCTGGAAGAATAATAATCTTTAGTGACTCTGGGGCTGCCTTCCAAGCAATCCAACAGGGTCTGTCAAGAATTGCACACAATATACATGGTGCTTTGGAACAAACCATCCAACAAAATAAACACTGCATCATCCAATGGATATCGGCACAAGTTGGCATAGATGGCAACCAGGCTGCTGCTGTTTTAGTCAAAGAAGTGAGACAAATAAATGAGGGAATTTCTTCATTCTGTCTACGCTTTGTGACATGAATTCTGTTTCAAAATCAAAATTCAAAAATAGGGGTATTTTGTTCAAACAGATCTGCAAACTCAACAGCAGCAGAAAACTTACAAAAACCCTAACAAGACTGAGAACTTGGCACTTGAGCGGGATAAGAATTCAGGGGGGGGGGGAACCAGAACTCACACTAACTGCAAAAATTTTCAGAACACCTAAATGGGATGTGATCAGGTTTTCACCTCCCCTGCTATAATGGCTGCAATACAGTAGATAAGTTATTTTCCCGAAGAGGGCTTTTATTATGGACAATTGCTTGTACACAGCTGAGGCTGTGTTGACCGCCTACAGCACTATCTAGTAGACTGTCCATGGACACTACAACAAACCATTAGAATATACACTGAGTCATGGGATACCTCTTAATATCATGTCAGACCTCCTCTACCTTTACAAAGTGAATTACCGTATTTTTCGGCGAAAGCGCCGCTTCGTCGCAAGCGCCGCTTCGTCGCAAGCGCCGCACATCGATGAAAATGAAATTTTCTAAAAAAAAGGTATAGTAAGCGCCGCTCCGGCACAAGCGCCGCAATGGCACTACACTGCGCATATCAGCATCCTTATGCAAGAGACCTTTAAATTACCATTTAGAATATCTGTATAATAAAAAATAAAATTTTTTTATACATTTCATAAGGTAAGGTTTTAATTTCTAAATTAAATTGAAAAATTTATTTTTCAGCAAAAAAAAAAAAAAAAAAAGAAAGCAACAAAACGATATAAAATAAAATTGTTCTTATCTGTTGGCACCACACCAAAAAATAAACTTAAGTACAACAAATAATTCTGAAAATAATGTTAAGTGCAACAAAATATTTTTTAATACATCAAATAACGTAATTTCTAAATTATTTGGGGGGTGGGGAGAGAATATCCTAAACTGCGTTAACAAAGAGTTGATGTGAAAAAAGTTTTCTCCTTCAGCAAAAAAAAAAAAAAAAAAACGATATAAAATAAAGTTGTTCTTACTAGTTGGCACCGTGCCAAAAAAACATTATAGCAAATAATTAACAGCAAAAAAATATTTCTATGCTCAGCAGCTGAATTAATGCTGGACTAATTACAGAAATCCGTAAAACAATGTAATAAGAAAAATAAAATGAAAAATTTATTAAAAAAAAGATTTTAAAATAAAAAGATTTTAAAAAATTTATTACAGTTAACAAACTAAGGAAAAACTAATAATAACGAAACTAATAATAACGAAATAACTAATAATAACAAGAATAAGAAATAACTAAGAGCGCCCGAAAAAAATTCTGATGAAAAATTCCTCTGCTTGTCATTTCTACTGGAGCTGTTTAGGAGGAATCAATCAGTTATTTTTAAAGGGGTTGGGGAAAAGAAAAGGGCATACAGTATTGGACCCCTAATCCGGCACTTAATCTGATCTAAATTTTTTTTTAAGAAATATATATTGATGAGACAAAAAAATCAGCTATATTCTCTTTTTATTTGGAATTTTATTTTGTTGAAGTAAGTAACTTTATTTTATCTTTTAAAAATAAAAAAGCTTGAAAAAAATATATAATAAATCTGTGTCAAAGGAAACATCTGTTTCTAAAGCAGTTTCAAATAAAGTGAAAAGTAAAAACACCATTTCCAATGAACAAAATAAAGAAATGCAAGTTGGAAGAAACTGATCAATCAATCTTGACAGCTGAGCTTGTGCATTACTGGTTTGTCCCCACATTTCCCTCTTCTGTTTGACCATAAATTGGCCACACCCAGTTGACATTGAAACTACCACGTGGAGTACAAAATGAATTCTATCCCTTTTGCGGTTTTTTATTTGATTCATTTATTTTTTATTTTGCGGCTTTTTTATTAGTTATTAACTGTTAATTTTTTTTTTTGTTAGTTAGCTTGTTTTTTTTCTTGTTGTTAGTTGTTTCTTTTATTTTTTTTTATCGTTATTAGTTTTTAGCTTGTTTTTTGCTGTTATCGTTAGTTCCTTAGCATAAATTGTTACTTTTTTTTGTAGTTCTTTGTTAGCTTTTTTTTTCTTGTGAGGTGAGCGTCTTTTGTTAAAACAAAATGTTATCTAAAAGAAAAAAACAAGAACTATGATCTCGCTCCGAAGAAGAAACGATTATTTCTTCTTCATCGGAGGATTCGGATTACTTCTTGAATTATTTCTCCTTCGGATTATTTCTTCTTGATTATATTATATAGATGATTATTTTAATTAATAAAATTTCTTAAGATGGACCAGTTTTAAATTCACCCCATCATAATCTACGATCGAAACTTGACTAATTTTATTGGTTTTTCTAAAATTGAATTATAGTAATATTTGAGCGCCATATTGGAATTTCCGAAAGAGATCCGAAGTTCGGCATTTCGTCGGTCCCGTGAGTGCCGGATTTGGGGTCCTATTACTTCCTTTTCTGTCCGCTCCAAATACAATTGCCAAGGCGCTAAGTAGATTTCTAGCTTTCGATTTTTCTTTAAGCTGGGGGTGGATACAAGATGCTTACCTTTTAAATTTTCTCCTTACGCGATGTTTTTTTAAAATTATTATTTCGTTTATTTATTTTCTTGCAGGCTGCTGCCGAAAGTTTGCTAAGAATTGGCAATTGTTCTGCAGCAGATTGCGATACGTACAATTATTTCGTCAACTTCGTTATTAATTTTATTTAATAGTCTTTCTCTCAGAAAATTATTTCATCTTAAATAAATTTACTTGAGAAATTTTTTCGCTGCTAAAAATTATTTCCTCGGAAGCGCCGCTGCATCGGAAGCGCCGCATGTAGGAAAAAAACAACTTTTTTTTCGATAGCGCCGCGGCGCTACCGCCGAAAAATACGGTAACTCGATGTGGCATGGACTCAACAAGTAGTTAGAAATCTCTTGTAGGAATATTCAGCCCTGCAGCCTCAATAAATGTTCATATTTATGAAAGTGTTGCTGGTGCATGATTTTGTGCACAAACTGATCTCTGGATTATAACCCATGAATATTCAAGGTGATTAATGCCAGGAAATCTAGGTGGCCAAATCATTCTCTGGAATTGGCCAGAATGTCCTTCAAACCAGTCAGCGCATTGTCATCCATAACAATTCCTTAGCTGTTTGGGTAAATTAAGTTCATAAATGGCTGCAAGTAACTGAACATAACCACATCCAGACAATGATTGGGGCAATCAAACCATATGACCCAGTTCTTGCCATGAAAAAGAAGCCCACACTATCAAGGAGTTACCACCAGATTGCACAGTGCATTGTTGACAACTTGAGTCCATGACCTTGTAGGGTTTACAGCACACTCGATCTCTTCCATCAACTCTCACAAGCTGAAATCATGAGTTACCTGATCAAGCTACAGTTTTCCAGTTGTGTAGGGTCCAATCAATATGGTTATGGGCCTAGGAAAGGCAGGGGCCGTGATGTCATGCTGTTAGTAAAGCGCTGCACTATTCTATTGAACATGTCCATGTCCCACCCCTCATTTCTGCTTGCGGTTATTTGTTACTTGTTTGTTAATACTGGCAATTCTACGCAAACATCAATGGTTTCGGTCATAAGGGCAGGCGATCGGCCACCACATTGTCCATGGTGGAAGGTTACACCAGAAATTTGGTATTCTCGTCACACTCTTGACACAATAGATCAAGGAATGTCAAATTCCCTTATAATTTCTGAAATGAAGTGTCACATGCGTTTAGCTCCAACTATCATTCAATCTCCAAAGTCTAATAAATGTTGTCTTGTGGTCATAATTACATCATAAACATTCTCAGATAAATTACTGGAACACAAATAAAAGTCCTGCAACTGCACTACCCATATATACATTTTGTACGCGATACTACTGCCATCTGCATATTTGCATATTGCCTCTGTATATATATATATATATATATATATATATATATATATATATATATATTGTAATTATTATTGATTAGAATTTCAATTATATATACATAGTTTGAAATTTAATCATAAGTATGAGTTTTTGTCTGCTAAAATCATTAAACCCTGTTCTTCATATACCAAACTTGATTTCTGGGATTCATTCCATGTTTTGAAAAATTCTAATAATTTAGTTACTGGTCTTTTTAGTATCCCATAATTTCTCACTATTTGAAAATCTATTCTAATTTAATCTTCACCCTGGGGTTCCCGTCAAACTTCCTCTCACCTGTTTCTTATTTCTCTTCTTTTGTTACCTTTTCAAACTTGTTCCTATTGGTTAAATCACTTTGCCAATGTTTGTCTCTTTATTTCTCTTTCATGTTTAGACTCTGAAGAAGATTCATGTTTATAGAACCTAAACTATAGGGGAATGTCATTTGTGTTTTATAAAAAATTTTTTTGCTTTGTGTTTAGAGATGTTTTAAAAAACAGTGGTAGTGATTAAAAATAAACTCCTCTGTGGAAAAGGGATGCTAATAAGGTTGTGATTTGTTATTCTAAAGAAAACAGGGTTGCCACAGGCGACTTAAATGCGACTATTTGCAACTATTTTCGGCCTTAGGCGACTATGGAGATTTTTTTTTGCCTGAAAAGGCTAAAAAAGCAACTAATATCAGGAATAGGCGACTATTGGGAGACTTTTTTACTTTTGGGGAAGTTTTTTTTTTGCAAAAATGAACGTTACTTTTCAGTCCCCTCGCTAATATGTACGTAATGCCGCCTACCACGTGCCAATGCTCAGTGATTTCATCACGCTAATCCCTCCCTTGTTATTTCACCCCACTGAAGGAAAAAAAAAAAAAAATAATAACTGCGTTCCTTCATTATTTGTTCGTTCAAGTGGAAGCGTATTTTATTTTTAATTCTATATCTATGTGATTATTTGATTTTCTACCATACCAGTGTCCTCTTCATAACACATTTCAGGTAAGTGAGTTTTATGTTGATTTAGATTTTTCTTATTATTCAATTCTTGAATTTTTCTTAATATTCAAGATATTTTTCTTAAAAAAAATTAGTAAAATTACATTTTATTTTTTGTTGCTGATATTTTAAAAAATGCATCAAAATAAAATCGCATAGGGATGAATCGGTTTTATAACAAAATGACAATGCCTCTGTTAATAGGCGGTATATCGCAAAATATTGATTAAACGTGATCAGAGTGAGCTACTATATCTTCACGTCGATAGAGTAAGAAAGGTGAAGTTAATAGCTAACGTAGTTACCGCGCTGAGAAAGACTAATTTTATTTCAGTTTTGCTGCAAAGACAATGTTTGTTTCAGAATTGGTTTTGGGATGTTGGACAATTTTAATCTTAGGTCGTGGTTTTGTGTGTTATTAACGTCAGAATGTAGAACCCAATAAATTCTTTTTTGCTTCCTTTTTTTTTCCCTTGAAGATTACTTTTCAGAGGTACTTCGCATTTTATTTTGTTAATTATTTTCCGAGAGACTCCTGCTAATGTGAGATGGCTGGGTATCATTTCCTTCTGAATTCATCCATTTATGAAAAGAAAATCTATTTTAAGAAAAGATTTCACTAAATGTTTTATCTTTTAAGCGATTCGATTTGATTGCTGTATTTCGTATTTAAATAATTATTGTTTAGTTCTGATAAATTTATCTTTTCTTTATTTCTTTCAATGTACCTCACTAATTTGATTGAATTTAATTATTTTTAAACCAATAATTCTTTAGTGTTTGCTTTTACAAGTTAAAACAAAGTTTATATTTTATTTTATGTTTGGCCATCTGTTAATCCAACTTTATTATTTTAAATCATCGAAATTGATAGCGATGTTTTTTCAAAAATCATTTAATACTTAAAGAATATTTTGTTAGTTTTCTCGACTATTTTTTTCTTAATTTATTAAAACTCTCTCAAAAAATATGAGCAAATTTAAAAAAAAAAAAATGTTTTTTAATTTTAAAATTAGTTTTTATGTTAAAAAAAAAATTAAAACATAGTTTGCGTTTTTTTTATAATTAAAATGATTAATTTATTTTCTTAAATAAATAAAAAAGTAAGCGATATTTTGTCGTTTTTAAAGTGGCGTTTTTTTAATAATGATTTTTAATTTTGTTGTTTTTATTTTTTATAAAATTTCCTTTTTTTATTTTATCGATTTTATTAAAATAAAGCAAAATTTATTTTTACTTTTGGTACTGCACATATTTTTCCCCCCTAATAAATACGAAAAAGACTGACGTTTTTTAGATTTAGTCTCTTAATTTAAAAAGAAAAGAACACTACCGTATTTTTCGGCGGTAGCGCCGCGGCGCTATCGAAAAAAAAGTTGTTTTTTTCCTACATGCGGCGCTTCCGATGCAGCGGCGCTTCCGAGGAAATAATTTTTAGCAGCAAAAAAATTTCTCAAGTAAATTTATTTAAGATGAAATAATTTTCTGAGAGAAAGACTATTAAATAAAATTACTAACGAAGTTGACGAAATATTTGTACGTATCGCAATCTGCTGCAGAACAATTGCCAATTCTTAGCAAACTTTCGGCAGCAGCCTGCAAGAAAATAAATAAACGAAATAATAATTTTAAAAAAACATCGCGTAAGGAGAAAATTTAAAAGGTAAGCATCTTGTATCCACCCCCAGCTTAAAGAAAAATCGAAAGCTAGAAATCTACTTAGCGCCTTGGCAATTGTATTTGGAGCGGACAGAAAAGGAAGTAATAGGACCCCAAATCCGGCACTCACGGGACCGACGAAATGCCGAACTTCGGATCTCTTTCGGAAATTCCAATATGGCGCTCAAATATTACTATAATTCAATTTTAGAAAAACCAATAAAATTAGTCAAGTTTCGATCGTAGATTATGATGGGGTGAATTTAAAACTGGTCCATCTTAAGAAATTTTATTAATTAAAATAATCATCTATATAATATAATCAAGAAGAAATAATCGGAAGGAGAAATAATTCAAGAAGTAATCCAAATCCTCCAATGAAGAAGAAATAATCGTTTCTTCTTCGGAGCGAGATCATAGTTCTTGTTTTTTTCTTTTAGATAACATTTTGTTTTAACAAAAGACGCTCACCTCACAAGAAAAAAAAAGCTAACAAAGAACTACAAAAAAAAGTAACAATTTATGCTAAGGAACTAACGATAACAGCAAAAAACAAGCTAAAAACTAATAACGATAAAAAAAAAAAAAAAATAAAAGAAACAACTAACAACAAGAAAAAAAACAAGCTAACTAACAAAAAAAAATTAACAGTTAATAACTAATAAAAAAAGCCGCAAAATAAAAAATAAATGAATCAAATAAAAAACCGCAAAAGGGATAGAATTCATTTTGTACTCCACGTGGTAGTTTCAATGTCAACTGGGTGTGGCCAATTTATGGTCAAACAGAAGAGGGAAATGTGGGGACAAACCAGTAATGCACAAGCTCAGCTGTCAAGATTGATTGATCAGTTTCTTCCAACTTGCATTTCTTTATTTTGTTCATTGGAAATGAAGGTGTTTTTACTTTTCACTTTATTTGAAACTGCTTTAGAAACAGATGTTTCCTTTGACACAGATTTATTATATATTTTTTTCAAGCTTTTTTATTTTTAAAAGATAAAATAAAGTTACTTACTTCAATAAAATAAAATTCCAAATAAAAAGAGAATATAGCTGATTTTTTTGTCTCATCAATATATATTTCTTAAAAAAAAAAAAAAAAATTTAGATCAGATTAAGTGCCGGATTAGGGGTCCAATACTGTATGCCCTTTTCTTTTCCCCAACCCCTTTAAAAATAACTGATTGATTCCTCCTAAACAGCTCCAGTAGAAATGACAAGCAGAGGAATTTTTCATCAGAATTTTTTTGGGGTGCTCTTAGTTATTTCTTATTCTTGTTATTATTAGTTTTTCCTTAGTTTGTTTACTGTAATAAATTTTTAAAAATCTTTTTATTTTAAAATCTTTTTTTTAATAAATTTTTCATTTTATTTTTCTTATTACATTGTTTTACGGATTTCTGTAATTAGTCCAGCATTAATTCAGCTGCTGAGCATAGAAATATTTTTTTGCTGTTAATTATTTGCTATAATGTTTTTTTGGCGCGGTGCCAACTGGTAAGAACAACTTTATTTTATATCGTTTTTTTATTTTATTTTTTTTTGCTGAAGGAGAAAACTTTTTTCACGTCAACTCTTTGTTAACGCAGTTTAGGATATTCTCTCCCCACCCCCCAAATAATTTAGAAATTACGTTATTTGATGTATTAAAAAATATTTTGTTGCACTTAACATTATTTTCAGAATTATTTGTTGTACTTAAGTTTATTTTTTGGTGTGGTGCCAACAGATAAGAACAATTTTATTTTATATCGTTTTGTTGCTTTCTTTTTTTTTTTTTTTTTTTTTTTTTTTTTTTTTTTGCGGAAAAATAAATTTTTTATTATAATTTAGAAATTAAAACCTTACTTTATGAAATGTATAAAAAAATTTTATTTTTTATTATACAGATATTCTAAATGGTAATTTAAAGGTTTCTTGCATAAGGATGCTGATATGCGCGGTGTAGTGCCATTGCGGCGCTTGCGCCGGAGCGGCGCTTACTATAACTTTTTTTTAAAAAATTTCATTTTCATCGATGTGCGGCGCTTGCGAGAAGCGGCGCTTGCGACGAAGCGGCGCTTTCGCCGAAAAATACGGTATTTAAAATTAATACAAAGTTAAGGGATATTTTAAAAGTAGCGGTATTTAATAATCCAGAAAACCGGGAAGAATTTTGCTCGGTTTTCCTGCTATTTAGAAGTATAACGATTATAAAATATAAAAAAACCGGAAGTTGATCGAGAGGGGACAGGGAAGGGAAAAATGTTTTATTTTCTCCAGTGTGTTAGTTGTTTTTCTGATATGCTACCATCAATCAAACTTAAAGGAGTGGCATGCTGATTTCGTTTTCACTTTGATTTACGAGGGGGTGGGGAAAATGTATTGCATACGCACGCATATCAATGAATGTCCGAATTAAGGAACCTTGAAACTTCTAGCTAAGAGTGTTGACATGTGAGATTTATTTTAAATCCACTTTAGTTACTCAGTTTTTCTTATCCTTGATTTATTATGATGAATTGTTTTATTATTTCCCATAATGCATTATTTATTATGAGCAAAACGTTTTTTAATCGCCAGTTATATTCATCTATTTGCCATCGATTAACAAAACTTTTTTAATAAATTCTGATTTTTTAGAAATGCGTTATCATTAGTAAGTTTTCTTGATGTGGAATCACATCTGCTTTTGTTAAAAATGGTCTTTTTATAAAAATAAAATAAAATAAAAGAAGATTGTTGATTAATTTAAGCATATAATTATTTGTTAATAAAAGCAGACGATTGTTTTATGAAGCAGATAGCAGTTTTCTTTTTTTTAAAAAGTATATGTTTTTTTCTAATGTGAACATTTCTTTGATTTGTTTTCTACTTTTGCTTTTTTTTTTCTTTTAATTTTTAATGCATGTATGTGAAATATTTTGTTACAGTATTATTATTTTAAACCAATAAATCTTAAATAATTTTTTATTTAAGAAAAATGAAATAAAGCTTGGGTTTGCTTTTACTTTGACTTCTTTATTATTTTGATTGAAAAATTAAGTATTATATAATATAATGTTATAGTAGAATATTAATACATGTATTATATGTATTAGAATATTAATAATATATTAATGATGTTATAGTAGATTATTAATATAATATTCTACTATAACATCAATGATATTGATGTTATAGTAGAATATGTTTAGAATTAATATTTTCTTTTGTGATAGATTTATTCCTTTTTATTTATTTTTGATTGATTTAAAGATTTTCCACAGGTAATTTTTGAACATATGCTAAATCGCGATACATACTATATCGCGACATCTAAAGGACGATGTATCATGATTTAAAATTTCTGACATCACCCAGTCCTAATTGTGGTATTTGACTATTAAGCTATAGTTTTTGTTATTTGGCTACTAATTTTGATAAATTTTTGTTCCTGTTCAGGCGACTATTTTCATGCTTGAGGCTACTAAAAGCAACTATTTTTTTATCATTTTTTACTGTGGCAACCCTGAGAAAACTCACTTTTAAATTAAATTATTAGTTTGAAAGTGAAGAATGTTAATTTTATTTAGGTGTGAATGTTGGAGAACGATGGAAGGAAGTTTTTGATATATGTCGTCCACATTTTGATGATCATATTTTGGCTTTTAATGATATCCATTTATTATTATCCAGCATTGGAACTAAAAACAAAGATGCCACCAATTATTTATTGACTTCACTACAGGAATTTATCAAGTAAGTAGACATATTTTAGATATGCTGTTAATTTTTTAATATCTAAATCTAACCTGTTGACAATCGTTCTACCTTTCCTGTCATACCTTTTCTTCTTTTACCTCAATAGATGAACTTCAAATCAACCTTTTTAAATTTTTGCAATGATTGCATTACCATAGTAATCCTCTAAGTTTTTGCACACTCATGTGGCCAACTTACACAAGTTTCTCTGTATATGGAGTCACTATTGTTTTCAAATAAAGAAATTTTTTTCTATGAGTCAACATTTAAATTTATAAAAAGATGAATTTCCTTTATCTTAAAAATCTTAAGAGGGTTTAAAGGATCTTAAAGAATTTTTTCCAGGTATGAGAGTTGTATCGATAATTGTAAAAAGTGGTGGTAAATTTATGATGATTTATGATTTACTTGTGAAATTTGCCTTAGGTTAGCTTTATTTTTAAAAAATATATGATAAAACTGCTTTACTTGTTAGTACCTATATTTTAAATTCTTAATGCACTGATATATTTGAACAGGACCAGAGGCAGGATAGGATTAGTGGGGCTCTATAGAACCTTCATAATGAAGGTTCCTTACCATCCTTACTCTATAAAAATTGTATAATTGCCATTAAATGACAAATATTTTTTATGCCAAATATGTTTGAAAGGAAAACATGTTTGGCTAAGTTTTTACTATGATAATTAACCATTTATTTTTATGCCACTTGTACTGAAACAATAGCTACAAAAATACTTTTAAAACCTACTTTTTAATGACAGGAAGTTGTGCAAAAATGTTTCAGTTGCTAATATCATTGATTAAAGACAAGGGACAGTTAGCTAGTTGCGAAAAAATAAGAGGTTCGCATTCTGCTTAACAGAGAGTTTGATAAGATTTTTATAATTTGTATTAAAAACTTATATATTTTTTTTTCTATGGAGGAAATTTTTAAAAAAATGAAAAATTAGCATTTTAATTAAATTAAAAAATTGTATATTTTCAAAATCCCTAATAAGAAACGAAGTTGTGCTTTGTTTTATTAACTCTTTTTTTTTTTCTCTTTAAAATGAGCGCATGATACAACTTCAAATTATTTGAGTAATTGAAAAATCTGACATTAAAAAGTATCTTGCTTTATTTGTTTTTACTTTCTTTTATTAAATTACAAATACATCAAGTCAAATCGGTATATTTCATAGTATATTTAAACAATGAAAAAAATCAAAAAGATAATGTCAAAAGTCATTAAAGAGTAAATAAATTACAGAAAAAATTGTTTAAAAATTTAGTATAACAAGAAAAAAATTTAAGTATGTCATTTATCTATTTTACAGTACATTATTGGAGAACATATTTCAGTAATTTCAGAAATTTAAGTTTAATAGCACACACAAAGAAACAACCTCTGGTCCTGTACAGGTGCTTTCAAAAGAGACTCCTGGCCTCAGTAATAAGCATGAGTTTGCATTTCCCATTTCGTAAAGGTTAACCATGCTCAATTTCCCTGGATTCATGTCCCCCTATGCAATTGTCCCATTTGTCCCTTTTGTATTAGGCCATGTACTTGAACATGTTATTATTGATTCTATGTCATGAATAGAATCGCTGTTTTCCTGCATTATATAAGCCAATGACAGATTTCTTAATTTAGAGTTTCTAACTATAGCAGTGAGGAACAGGTTATTACCTGTCTTGCATATGTACCTATTGCTGTAGCTTTGATTTGTTTTGTCAGTATTAATCGATTGAAATACTGGGACTTCTGGGAAAAATATGAATATTTAAAGTGAAAACAAATTTAAAAAATTGAAGGACATTATGAAATAGTTTTCTCTTAAAAGAATAGCCTAATTATTTATGCCATATTTTCTTTTACAACTTATTCATATTTAAAAATTTAAAAAGTTTTTTTATTTTTATTTTGTTTTCTAGTCATTTTGTTGTATATTAGTGCCATCCTGTAACTTGGAATAAGTTAGACCTTTTTTTATACTGTTTTTAATTTTTCATTTTAAAGAGCTATTAGAATGAGAAGTTAATTGATAAAAATAGAAAAACAATGTTTCCCTCTATAAAAAAAATATTCTCAATAGCAAATTACCATGTGATTCAAGCAATTCTCACTCTTTTGGCAAACCTGCTTACTTTTAAAACACATTGTGTAATTAAAAATTGGCTGAACCAGTTTCATTTCCATTTTAAAATTACTGATAAGTTTTATTCTTCTCTTTTGACATGGAGCTTTTATAATCAATAACTTATTTTAAATAAAATGTGGATACTTTGTTTTGATGGCTAACTTATTTCAATAAGAATGCCAAAACATGAAATTTTGCTTTGAAACTAATAGTTATGTCGAAACAAAGAAATACAAACACAGTAAATCGCTTTTGTAATGTTAGTGAATGAACTACTGCAATTTGCTCATTAAAGAGTGTCAATTGAATCCAAGTTGGTCAAAACTAATAAAAAAAAAAACATGAAAGCTTTTTTTTTTCTAGATATCTTAACATTTTATTTTGTTAGTGATGTGTTTTTAATTTAAAAACAGATTCTTCACTTTTGAAAATCTGCTTAGAGTATCTATTGAGATTGAATTAAATATTAAGTCTTTTTTAAAATAGAATTGTGAAGTGCAATTGAAACAGAAATAAAAAGTGTAAAGTTGAATTAGAAATTCCAAGACTGACTTCAGGAGTTGATTCATTAAAGTTAAAAGAAAATTCTTTCTGATTTATATAATTTTGTTCTCAAATAAAATATTCTCTGCTTGCTACTGCTAAAGTTCCTATTAACTTCCTGAGTGTAACATATTTAAGGATTTTAGGTTTTTTTTTTTTATTAAAGAAATGATTTATTTTTATTGCAGCTAGCCCATATGTGACATTATCAGAGATTCACTTTTTCCGTTGAAAGTTATGATTGGCATAGTATCATTTGCTTACAATGAACATTAAACTAACAAAATTAAAAACATATGGAAATTAAAACTGTGTATTTATAAAATTGATTTGGTTAATTATATTTTCTATTTTTTATTAAAAAAGTAGTTTTAATCTACCATTCATTTTATTTTACTATTTTCTTAATAAAACAAATACTCTTTTATTTCAATTTCTTTCTTAACCCTAGATATTAGAGGTATCAAAGTTCTACTGTTTTAAACTAAATTACCTTAAATAAAGGAAACAACAATTTACCTCATAAAAAAATATGAAGATGAACTTAATGCAGTTACATGCATGGTGACTGCATGTCCTATTTCATATATTTTATAATTTGTCTGTCCCTTTAAGTTTTAATGTGCTTTAATAATTTTAAAAGTCTCTATACATAACAGAAAATACAGAAATCTTAGATATCTTTTCACCAAATCGCCTGTATGAAAAGTAAAAGTGGCTAATGCTTATTGCTGACCACATATTGCCTCTGGTTAACAACTGGCTGTTACAAGAGTGCCTTAATTTTAGTAATTTTACATAGAAATAAATTATTAATTACTTATTCACTGCTTTGTTTTAACTATTACTTATTACTTTGTAATGTTTTATTAATTCACATCTTTTGTAGAAATGGAACTGGTGTAAATCATACAATCACCCGAGATATTGGTTATTCATTATGCGAAGCGATTGTTGCATTTGACGAAGGCAGAGTGGAAGATTGTTGTGACATTTTGTATCCCTTACGCTATAGCATTGTTCAAATAGGAGGCAGTAATGCTCAGGTGATTTTGACATTTAAATAATTTACAAATTAAAACAAATTTTAATGCATATTCATGCGTAAAATTAATAGAATTTGACTATTTATGACTGTTTTTTTTCAAAAAGTATAAAATCAAAGTTATTAATTGTCACCAAAGAACTGTACAACTATTTTGAATTCAACATGAAGTATACCTGTGTTTGTTCACAAGGCTGCAATTCTATTGAAGAAACTTGTAGACAAAGGATTGTTGGCAATTTATCTAGTGCTCTTACACAAAATAAGCAATGTTTCTTATAGAAGTTGAGTAAATTTCATAAGGTATCAATTCAATGAGTAGCCACAAATATGTGGTTGATGAAATCAAATGGAAATTAAATTAGAGGCAGGCTAATCACTTGGTGAAAATATTTCAGGACGCTGGTTCTATATCAAGAAGACATGGCTAAAGTTTACCAATATCCACATTGCCAGATAAGGATTGTGTATCTGGAACTTTCAATGTATTGATATAAGAATGCTTCAGCTCTCAGGTAAAAGGTATGCCAGAAGACCTGTTGATTCTGCCCTGTTTACTATAGCACATGAAAGAGTGCATTTAGCAAGGTACGGATAACAATGCATCTTGGACCAAACTTTAGGTGTCCACCATACTTTAGTAAAATAAATGGGAATTTAGTCTGTACTCCAATTTTCTGTTTACCTTTATTTGAATTGACTAATCTGAATCGATAGATTAAACTCATATTCAGTAGATGTCCATTCTAACAATTAACAGATTGGAGACAGAATTGATGTTATAGTGAGCTTGTTGTTATAAACAAATTAAAATATTTAATGTTGAAACAATAATAAAAAACTTAAAAGATGAAATATACACATTTACCTCTTTACCTTTTATTTTGAATTACTATTTTGATTTTTAAAAAAAAAAAAAAAAAAAAAAAAAAACCTCTAAAGTAAACTATTTTTTCTTACATATTTTAAACCAGGTTGGAAGTTTTTACAAGATGTAAGGAAAAAATTAAATGAATTGCAATAATAAGCTGTTGAGAAGGGAAATAAGGAGGCTTTGTAGTTATGTGGTTAAGAAAAGACTCATTCTTTTGAAGTGCGCGGTAGGACTCTTAAAATTGTAAACACAAAAGTTCTAGATTCCTAGAATATTTAAAGTGGTAGCCAAATAATGATTTAAGGTAAACTTAATTTGTTCACCTTTGCAAACTTCTTAACTTAAAAACTTCTAGGCATAATGAATAGGTTTTATATATGTGCTTCAGTTGTTTGTATGTAGTGGTGGACAAAATCATTATAAATTAAATTTATTACATATTGAAACAAAAATGTTCTGATAAATCGGAACATGTTGCAGGTCTGATCAAAGTTAAATGATGTTCCTTTATTTCTTTTCTGTAATGATACCAGAAGTAAATGAAAATGTTTCCATTTTGCCCTTTTTCATATAATGCTTATTTTAGCAGTAGAAATCTGTATTTCCCTAAAATAAATGGTAGCAGTAGCTGGAGACTAGCAAATTCCTGCAAGTCCTGCAAGAGATATTTATGATGAAAATCACGAAACTTGAACATCTATGAGCAAAAATATGATGTAAAAAATTAGAAATACATATTTTAAGGATTATTCACCTGATCCAATTTCTTTCTAATCTCATAAGAAAGTTAAACAAAGAAACCTAAATTTACACAAAGCATAGTAACAAAACAATTATGTATATATATTTTTTTATCTGGGTGTCTCTTTAGTATTGGGTATTTATATCCCAGCTTAATATACTGTTGAAATATTATTAAACAAATGCCAGCCATTGACTATTAGGTCATTAGGCTTCTAGCTCTCCAGTACTTCTTAACAATACAGTCAAAGTCTTTTAGTGCTGAGCACGTGTCCAAATGCGCAGCAGCCCCGCTTGCCCGGAGTTACATAAAAGACAATCTGATGAAGTAGTCAGTTTGAGGCGAAATAAATGAGAACATAGACAATCATGTCCTGTCGAAAGTCTAAACATGGCTACCGCAGTAGCACAAGGTGAATCTGAAACACTGTGAGTTCCACAGAGCACATTCCAGGACTTATCTGTAGCAGCGTGAGATGCCAAACAATGGAATGATTGTTTGAAGATTCTTCTTATTTCAAGTTTAGCGGAATGGAAGGACAGATCTCTACACGATCGCTGAGGAATATAAGTTCCTTTTTTGGCTAAAAATACTGTTGAAATGTAAGTAAACATTAATGTGACTTGGGAATTGAAGATGAAGTAACAATTTTTCTTCATGCTGATAACTGTGTGGATTGTAATAATTGACAAAAAAAAACAAACAAACAAACTTTTAATTCAATGAAAGTTTTGTGAAAAGCATAAAACTGTGCTATAATTCTAAAATTAAAATAATTTGAAACCTTAATATTGATGTAGAGGAACTACTATAAAAGTTTTATTACAGTGTACGATTTCTATTTTAAATGCTAGGTCCTCATGTGAGTCCAAAATGTAATACAGTCTGTTGGTCTGTTTTTTTTAATCTTAACTATCATAAAACATACTTGGTAATGTTTTATGATAACTAATAACTTGGTTTTATGATAATTCTTTCATCAAATAGATGGTTTGGTATTTAAGGGGTTAATAAATATAACATACTTATTTACTTAAAACCTATCTAAAACTAGTACAAGATCAGATTAACTTGGTTCTTCTGTGGTAATTTTATGTTGAGAAAAAATGGTTAATTAAATTTTATTTTACTTTTCATTTACCTGTGTTAATTTTTTTTTATTCTTTAATCTTTTTATAAAATAAAACTAAATTGATTATTATTATCATCCAAACCATAAATAATAATGTTTTTTCTTCTCTTTTTTAACAGAGAGATATGTTTAACATACTCTTAATAGCTGCTGCTATGAAATCAACTTGTAAACACCACCAAAGTGTATTAAGGTGAATAAATATATTTAACAATTTGTTATTAAATTTTGTCTTCGAAATAATATGATAAAACTTTTTAGGCAGTTGTGTTAATGTGTTTTAAATGATGTATTTAGATGCATTTTATCATTTTTTTTCTCTTTATTCTTTATGTTTTATCTATAATAAATTATTTAAATGAGTATAATTTTTAAAAGAAATTAACATTTTATATGAAATTTCTTAGTCTTCTTTTTATTGTTTTTTTTTATTTTTTATAAAAATAATAATGTTTTCATTCATAATTTTTAATTAGTTGCATATATATTTAAATATGTCATTTAATGTCATTCATAAAATTTTTTTTTATAAATTGAGTGAAAATCTTGAAATCTGGGATAAATTAGGGATTTTGGAAATTGTCCGAAAAATCAGGGAAAAATTAGGGAATTTAACAGTTTTTAGTCAAAATCTGGAAAAGCCAGAGGGTTTGATTTGGTTATGGCCAAGTGTGCGATATTTGCAGAAATATTTTCCATGGTACTTTTCCAACGTAAGAGCTTCATTTTCACCCATTTGGCATGAAGCCAAATTTCACATAGCTGTAGCATACCATGGTATTACACCTTAGAAAACTTTCAGCTGGAAAAGGGTTATTAGTTGCTAGAATCCAAAACAGATAGATGGATGGATGTAATTCATATGATCTATTCTTATTTTTGATTAAGAAATTTATTGAGATAAATTTTTTTAATCTCGTATAATTTAATGTTTTTTATTGTTTGTTTGCTTAATCCTCTATCACCTAGGCTTGATAAAGGAATTTAATTAAACTTGTCATGGATTATATGTTTAATTACACTTATTAGACTTGCCACTTGTTAAGAATTCGCGGGAAGCATTGTGATTGCTGTTCCACATGGAAATTATAAAGCAGTACTATAATATTTTGGGGTCGATTCAGGTTTTATTTTTTAGGTCCAATTTTTGTAAAAAATGGAAATTATTTTCAGCATATTTCTTCATTAAAGAACATTCAGTTTTAGCGTTCACAATGTTTTATTGAATTTTTTTCGTAAATCCACTTCTTTCTCTGTTCAGTTTTTGGCCGCTTCCCTATTGTTTTTCAAATTAATGCCTATATATTTACTACGTTTGTACGATATGCGAATTTGAAATTTGAGCCATAAATTTTTTCGAAACGTTTGAATCGTGACAATTCATCAGAATTTTACGTCGTTTGATGATAGCTTATTCGCAGTTACTTATAATTTTCTTGCTCCTTTAGCGTTATTTTTATGATTCTGATATCTTTACCATTATTATGACATTCGAATTTGTATTTAGAGTTATCACTTTTTAATGAATTCTATTCATGACGATTCCCTTGTAATTTAATTTTGTTTGATGCCAGTTTCTTTGGCACCTTCAACATGTTTTTTTTTTTTAAATCCATGCTATTTTCTGATAATTTATCTTTGCCTTTTCTGGGTTTTTCTTTTATTTGTTAATTTTTTTTCCAAATTCTGTTATCTAAAATGATGTTATATGTAATACATGAATTTGATAAATCAATTTTTGGTGCACTTGATGAGTGAAGATTTCATTGTAAATTTCCTTAAATTTCCGATTGTTCTTCGGCAGATAACTTTTCATTTTTCAAATTCTAACTAATTTAAACTAGTGTACAGAGTAATGCTTAAAAAGAAATCAAAATGTTTAAGCTTTTGTTCCTTGCTTAATTGACATTTTTTATCCAATGACATAAAATTTCCCATTATTTGAAAATCTTTCAATGGAAAAAAAAACAAAAAACAATTTTCTTAAAATTATGTAATTTAATGCATTTGTATTGTGTGTTTTTGAATATATATTCATAATTTATATTTTATATTTATTTTTTATTGTTCATTTTTTATTGTACATAAAAAAATATTGGATTAAAAGTAAATATCCAGTGTAGCGTAATATTACAGAGACGTTCATTATTGAATAAATTCCTTTTCTAAATATACCTTTCCTTATTTGTAGGCAACTATTGAGTGAGCGAACAAGATTTAAAAGCATCAGCCAAGTGCCAGATTGATCTTACCTTGATGCTTTAAATTTGTATTTTTCCATTGTGAAGTATTTTTTGTAAACATTCTTTTGTTTACATCTTTTCCTAATATGGGTAAGGGTGACAAAATTTATAAGTAAAATTATACTTATTCCAGAGTTTTAATTTATTCATTATATTTTTGGGTACATGAACCAACATATTTTACTTAGACTGACTTCATTTAAAATGTGCACAAGTTTTAAAACAATGCACTAGATGTTTGAAAAATGAGCTTTATATATTGAAAAATAACTTTATTTCCTTAAGTCATTGTTTCATACTACAAGAGTGCATCTTGTAATAGATATTTAGCATTTTTATATTGATGCAATAAATATATATAACTTGTTGAAATTCCACGCAATATTTACTATCAGTCTGGTTGTGAGAATTATAAAAAAAATTTTTTTTTTTTTGTTTTAAAGCATGAAGGTACTTCTACTTATGTATTTGTTGAAATATTTTATAAAACGGCTTTAATTGAGTGAGTTCAATTCAGATATATTATTTTACATTAAAATGCAATTTTGTAATGGTCAATATTATTAAATCTAGTGCAGAAATGTTCAGAAACTGAGAAAGAGTTCAAAGTCATAGAAAAATTCTTTAGCATTTATTTCTGGAAAGAATAAGGATGTAATGATAATTATCACTATATATATTCAATTCAATTTCTGAAGAGATTTTTTTTTTTAAATTTAAAGTGATACTAAATTTCCTCCCCTCATAATTATAATTTTGTCACCATTATTTTATATTTAAGGGCATAGTAAAGAAAAATGTGAGTTCTTGTTTTTAGGTTTTAGTTCTAAATTTATATTTAGCTGTTATCCATTGTAAAATATTAAAAAAAAAAATTCTTCTCAAAGTTATGATAGGACACTTTAAAGTCATTATCATAAAACGTTTCAATTTTCCAATTGTCAATTTACTTTGATCTTCTTTAAAGATTGTTTGATTTTCAAGACATATTTTATATTTTTGTTTGTAGTGTTTCTAGATTTCATTACAAGATTTTATTTCCATGCACATGTTTTTCATGCACGACAATGAAAAAAGTTCAACCTTTCTCCATTCTTCAAGATGAGTTCTGGTTCTTAAATTTTTTAAGTGGATATTAATTACAGTGTTAATTAAGATTTTATTTGAAATACCTTTCCACCCACAGAGAACCAAAAGACACCATCCTTAAAATTTTTTTTTTTTAATGATTGGATTTTCGGTATTAAATATCAATCCTAATAATTCAAAAGGTTGAACTCTAGTATGCTAATTAGTTAGTGTTAACTATTATTTAACTTATAGAATCAGGCACAATGTCCTTTCTCTTTATAAACATATGGCCTTTTTTAGGGTCTTTGGATTTTTGAATGTCAAGATATCATATTTAGTCTGAATCTGGAAAATGTGATCCTGATAGTTTTATCAGGAGACTAATAAAAAAATTTGAGATTGACTTATTTTTGCATATTTTCCCATATCTTGGGAACTCTTTCAAAAATTCTAAAACATTTTGCTTACAAATAAAAAATTTATTTATCCCGAGATAATCTTGTGTAAAAAAAATTTTTTATTATTATTTATAATTTCAAACAATTGTAGTTCAAAATAATTTAAATTGTGAGGTTAGCAATTTTTACATAATTTTAAACTAAGTAATTTTAACTGACACAGTACAAAACTTGAACAAAATGCTTTGATAAGTTCTTGAGAAATGAAAATTTAAAATTTTATTTTTGTTTGAAATTTTATCTCTCAGAAACTATTTGACCAATTTAGTTCAAATTTCATATATTGTCATTCAAGATGAAGACATTGTTTCTTAAAATTTTTTTTTTTTTTTTTTGAACCATTACCAATTAACACTAAAAAGATAAAGGATTACCCTTTGAAATCCAATCATAGAAAGAAAAGTTTTCTGGGTTATGTCATTTTTTCCCCAGCCCACTGTACTTTTTCAATAAATATTATATGATAAAAACGTTTCATTTATGTCGTTCTAAAGTCAAATAAAATTAAATGTGGAATTTAAAAATTTTGAATTTTATTCTTATGCTTGAAATAGATGTTTGAATATTTTTTTATGCTTTTCTGTTCCACAAAGAATATGACCAATGTAGAAAATTTCAGGCCCGAGTACAACTGACACAGTATAAAGTTCAATAAATAAAACTCCTAAATAGGAGATAATTTGATTTTAACACATTTTGTAACTTTTTTTTTTTGTCTTATCTAAATTTATATGAAAAGAAAATTTATTTGTAAAAAAAAAAAAATTCTTTTGCTAAATATTTTTTTTAATCTACTAAATGAATTAGTAGTAATAAAATATTTGTTATATCTTCTCTTGACTAATCTTTCTTTATTGGGAAATTCTCAATTTCACTGTAATTTTATATTTATCAAAAAAGTGAAAGTTCAGAACAAATTTGAAATAAACTTGAATACATTTTATGTAAATATTATCCTTTTTAAACTATAATTGTTTTATATAGCTAATTAAAAAAGTTTTTTTTTCTTTCAACTCAAAAAACATAGATTTACATTTAAGATTATTTTAGAATTAAATCAGCATGTGCAATTGCCTTTATGAAATGCATCAATTTATTTATTGATGCTGCAATTGTATTTCAATACTTGCTATTAATATTATTAGTTTTAAGTAAAATGTATGCTTCGTGTGTTCCAGTTTATTTAATAAATCTTTTCTAGTTAGAGTAACTTGTTTTAATTTGTTATATTTATTACTAATGCTCTTATGATCTGTATCAAAGCATCTTTTTCAGGATATTAAACATACTGTTGACAGAACTTTTTTTTTGTTGTTATTTATTTTGAGTGAAAGGTTAATTTAAAATGTAAGTTATAAAGTAAAGTGCAGAACAAATTAAAGTATGTATGAACTTTCTAGCTGAAAAAATAGAAAAATAATCATTGTGCTGATTTAAAAAAAAAAAAAAAAATTTTTTTTACCGAATAGAAACTATTAAATGCCTTTTTTTTCCATTCTATCTATAACTTGTACTGAATTGTCTAATTTTGTTTTTGAACTAACAAATAGTGTGAATCTCAATAAATTTTTATTTGGAAAATGCACTTATAGGTGTTTGTTTCTTACTTGGAAGGGATTACATTTATGAATGCATGCATAATTATGTGATTATGTATGTTATTTATTTAAAATTATTGTTTTTAATAATGCATCATCAGCCTATTTACATCTCATTAAACTACAAGGTTTTTAATGCAAAATATCTGTATGTGAAATAAATTGATTGAGATGTTATTTCTCAGAAAGTATTTAACAAATCTCAGTTTAAAATTTAGATTTTGACTTTTAAAATTATATAGTTTGATTTGGTGTAAAATTTTTATAAATTTCTAATAATGTTTAGATAATTATTGCATTAAACATGCAAATATAAAAAATGCTTTTTGCATTATTTGTAAGACAGCAAGGTTTAATAGTGAGAGTAAATTTTTAATTAATGCAATTAGCTTCAATGTCTCAAGATAATGCAAAATGTTAGAATAACTTAAAATGAGACTCAAATTTTTAACTGCTCTCCTGGCTAAACTATTAGAGGAGCATTTTCATAGTATTTCTCATATTTTGGGGATCAAGAGTCCAAATAGGTTCATAAAAGATATGTTAATTCGAAGAAAATTTTTTTTTTGTTTGATTTTATTGCGTATCATTTGAAGCATATTTCTGGCATATCCTTTAATTCATTCTTTAATTAATCATTCAGGTCACAATTTAACATTTGTAAATGTTTTTTTTTCTTCAAAGGGTGGGAACAATAATGTTAACTATCGCTATTTTTAGTGTTAATGCCCTAAGTATTCACTAATTTTGATTTAAAAAATTGACAATACAATAACTTTTTTCATTTAGTTTTAAAACATTAGATTAATCTAGACAATAAACTTAAAAGGAAAATTATCAGCTTTCCAATTATTATGCATTTTGACTGTTCACTGTTTCATGTGTAAGAAAATAGCATTTTGTTGCAATATATTCCATATAAAGCTCAGAAAATGCTTTAAAATATTTAAAAAAATAATTTTATGTATGAAATTACTTTTTTTAAATCTATTTTCTTTTAAAATAAAAAGGCTCTTTCGATTTTTATATTTAGACATGCATCGAAACATTAGATTACTTTTTCTAAACAGTTTTCAGCTTGTAAAATATTACTATCTATTTCGAGAATGTTTTCTAAGTAACCATTCTATCTCTTATTTAGAAGCTTTCCTTTTTTTTTTTTTTTGGTGTTACATTTACTCAGTTAATAGTGCAGATATCTATAATTTGTCCTTGTTTAAAAAATAATTTTTAAATTTATTTATAAAAAAACTTGCTATTGCAATAGTTTATATTCATATAAATTTATTCTTAAATATTTACTGTGAAATAAATTTAGCTTCACTTTTTGTAAGAGCTCAATGTTATGCTCCCATATTTAAGAACTGTTCAAATTTGAGCATTATAGGTTAAAAAATTATTTTGAGTGGTTTATTTTTCATGAGTATGCTTTGTTTTTCTGATTATAACAAACCTATTATAGAACTAAAAAATTCTGACCATGTATCATCTTTTTTTAACACAAATTTAAAAAACTTCCTCGGAAATATTTTACTACAATTTGAAATTTAGCAAATACCTTGTAAATATAAGTGTTGGATGAAATAAGCATTACAAAGTTCATTTATTTTATATTGTACACAATATAGTCCTTAAAATGTATAAAACTTTCAAATTTTTAAAATTCAAACTGAAAAAAAATCAATAAAGTTATCATAAATTGCTTATTTTGGGGAAATATGTAGTTCCATTTGCAAAATTGAAATTATGAAATTGAAAATATCTTAAACAGTATCTAATCTGTTTTTCAAATATAACCTCATTATGTGCAGAGAAAACAATTATTTTCATACAGGTTTCTTCTTCGTTTCTATGAACATTACTTTATACTATAAATTTCACATAAAATCATTTAATTTTATAATTTCCTTAATAATGATTTCAAAATGTTCACTAAGATATATACTGTCAAAATTAAAATTTTGTGTATTACATGTAAACTCTCACAATATCTGATGAACTAAATCTCTCCAGAACAATTATATGTGACAAATTTGAATGGAAGCTAATATTAATTTCTCTCTCATTGTAACATTCTGTGCATCAATAAACTCCTTTATTTCATCTCAAAGTTACTTTATCCTTAATTTCATCTCAAAGTTACTTTATCTTTAATTTCATCTCAAAGTTTGTCTAATGAATTGTGGGATTTCATTTCATATTTAGCTTACTAATACAACTACAAATTTCTTATTGTTTCATTTAATATTTTTTTTATATACAATAAGTGTATAGTAGTTACATTTGGTGTTTAAAGTGATTTTACTATTTTCATAATAAATTATTTTCAGTTTTAGACGCTTATAAAATTTTTTGAACTCGATAATGATGAATTTGGATCATAAATTGCATGTGTCTTAGTAGGGTCACAGAATTTAATGTATAAGATCATATTTTAAGCATTCATAATTTTAAATTCTGATAACATAGTTCCTGGCCAAATTATTAGACACACTATAAGATTTTATGTAAAATCTTAATAATCAGGTGATGCCATACAGCTTGATTGTTTTTATGCGACTGAAACGCGTTTGTTTACGTTTGTGTATCAAGTGGTTAACATTGTAATGCAATACGTTAAAAATAAATAAAAAAAGGAAGTATTTAAAAAATCTCCTGAATAAAAACCCATTACATGTATGTTTAAATATAAAAGTATTGCATAAAAACTCGTGTGAAACATGTAATTATTAAAACATTACAGTGCGTCAAATTATTTGGTCTAATCATCATAATATACTAACATAATAGACAGGGACAGTGATGACGTATTTCATGACGTCAAACCCCGCCTCCTTTCAAAATCGTTCCAAACATTTTTTCGAACGAACCATTTATATGGCATTTCCTATTTGAATTTAAGACAGCAAGATTTTTAATTTATTATTGAAATAAATAAATTTATATAGCGCTTCTCAGGAACTTATTCCTAATTTAAGTAGTTTTCTTTATATGGGGTATCAGTAGATTTTACGAGTTAAGTGCATTAAATGCTATTAGCCTCAATATTTGCTTTAAGCGTCAATATTTTTAACTCTTGTTTCATGTTTATAATAATGTCTTATTTTATTTAGAATTTGTTACTTATTCTATACCTACATCTAATTTTTTTTCTTTAGTTTTGGAAAGGCATGCATTGTTTTGCAACGTTCTAAAATAAATTTTTAATCTATAATTAGATTATATTTATCAATACTAATGTCTGTTTATTTAATTATGTCTAATGATTAAATTTGTAGTTATTGTAAACTTTGTTTGCTTAAGATTTTCTGATTATTGCTGCTAATTCTCATAGGCTTTAGTTTCTAACTACTAAATAGGAATAAATTATGTAACTAACTTATTTACTACGTATGCATATGGTTAAATCTGCACAGAGTTTTAGTTTTAACTCAGATTTATTTTGACTTGAGATTTTTCTTGTTTATATTTGTCAACATCATCATTAATTAGTTTTTATCAAGTTTTATGCATTAGTTTTTTGAGAAAATTAAGATACATTATTATTAGGTGATTAATATTAGATTATTTCTTAACGTAACTAGTGTAGTGCTATGTTAATGTGTAGTGTTATGATAGTGCAGTGTAGTGTTAAGTTAAAAGGGTCAATACTATGCTTAGTTTCCAGAATTTTAATATATAGAATAGCTAAATTAAAGCAAATTTAAGAATTTATGAGAATTTATTTTATTTAATTAAGATTTTAAATTAAAGAAAAGCATTAAAAAGCTTTGCATTTCCTATATTTTTGTTTTAATTTCAAGTTCTATATTTTGTTTAGACGACAAGATAGGGAGCCATCAATAAGCTAATTTATCATCAATTTATCTTAAAATCTCAGATTCCTATTTTATTCGATAAGAAAGCGCAACATGAATTATTTTAGAATTTTTAGAACATACTTATCCCATACATAAACTTTTATTTAACATTCATATTTATTAATCTATGTATTCATATAGGTGTTTAAATTTTACTTATTTAATAATATTAATTTCACATGCATTTCAAATTAAATATAATTCAAATTTTTAAGAAATTTTTTTATTTAGAAACTTAACTCTTTTTTAATTAATGTATGTATACATATTTAGTTATACAGCTTTTATATTTGGCAAATGTTACTGTTATCACTTTTTATGGAATAAAGTTTGCATTTGACGGTCTAAATCAAAATTTTTTAAATTACCTTCATAGTAATATTTTATTTGTTACAGTGCTTATGTTGAACGTAACATTCAAGTCACCATTATCCAAATTTTTTTTTAATTTCATAGTACCTACAGTTTAATTGGTTGTAAATGTGTTTTAAGACCTGTCAACTCTCAAACTTTTGTTTAAGTTTTATATAATTTCTTTCTACTTCCTATCATTTTAGTAAATTTACCAATAAATTTGAGCTATTTTAAAAACGTGTATCTTAAATGTTTTATAATTTTCACTAATTTATCTGACTTTATTCATGCTCCTTACATAACTTTTTAATTTGTTTTAAAATTTTCATAATTATTTACAATTAATAAGTTGTCTCAATATTATAAAAAAAAATTATTTAATATTAGTATACATATTTTAAGAAAAATTAAACATAAATTAGAAATAACATTTTCCAAATAATAAAATTCACAAATTTCCGATTTCGAGATTATAAATAGAATTTATATGGTAAATATTAAATACAAATTCTCCCAATCATATATACAAAAAGTTAGCTTCTACAGCATTCTCTCCTCTTTCAATCAATTTAGGTTCATCACAGAAAAACTTTACGATATGGAAGAGCTTAATTACACTTTTTCTTGCCATTTCAGTGGTTAAATTCGACTCTATATTAATATATTCAAAGATATAGTTGACCCACTTTTAACTGCATGAGAAACGCCATAGTGTTTGCTCCGTTCAGAACAATGTATGGAACGAGGAGAGCTAGTGACGTCGTTGATGACGTAGGACTAACCCTGTCTATACCTGATATAATAAATATTCTAGATTTATATAATGTATCATCTAATTTATCCAATCGTCGAGTTTATGTTATAAATAGTCTAATTTAACCAAAGTATACACTAATACAAACAAGAGCAAACCAGTTTCAATCGTGTAAAAACAATAAAGCTGTATAGTATCACTTGATAATTAGGATTTTGCATAAAATCTAATAGTGCATCTAATAATTTGGCCAGGGACTGTAAGTAATGAAATTGTAGACAGCATTAACAAATACACATATGCAATTCAGTAAATTCTTTGCATATTTCAGTTTTTAAGCTAAAAATAAATGTATATTTATTGTAAACTATGGGTATAAATATATATCGGAGATCCAGATTATAAAGAGCACCACCCAATAATGCTAACAAACTTTTCTAATTGAAGTCTAAAGCAGTTTAATTTATTCAATTGTAGTATTTATATACATTTTCTACATGCTTTGCTGCTTTATTTACAAATTTTGGCAAAAATAGATGACAATTTTGCAATATAAGTAAAACTATATTTATTATGAGGAGCTGTAATATTATGCAAGCATGTTTTTGGTTGACTTCTCCTTTGTCAGTAAAAATATAGCATTCCTAAGTAATTTAGTTATTTTTGTCATTTACCAGAATTTTTTTTGAAAATAAAGTGCCAGCATTGCTTACACTTTATCTGATTTATCTCCCAAGGAATTTATTATGCTTGAAATTTATTTTTCAAATTTCAGAATGAAGGTAATGTTGAAAGGTTGCTATAGTGCCTTTGATTCCTCTTGTCAGATTGAATAAATTTTTCTACATTATGCACTTTTTTTATTGATTAACTATGGATAAAAATTGCAAATTCAATAAAAAGGATAACCCTTTTTTATTATGGACTTCTTATAATTATGAGATTTTTAAATGTTACTTTCTAAGTCTCACAGGTGTGTGACTGAGTTCCATCTGTTATGATTTTGGATTTACAGTGAATGGACTTTGCAAGAAAGCTATCAGAATAAGAAAAACTTCTTAATTAGAGTTAAAAAGTTCATTTACAACTCTTGTAATTTTAACCTTATATCTACTTGGGAAAATTTGTACTGAATTTTCCCTGACAAGTACAGTATTTCCTTTGGAAAAGCAACCTATTTGTGCCCTGAACTGAGTTTGGGCTCAACATTTATTGGTTAATATAGGTATTTTTTGGGGAAGAGCTTAAGTGACACAAGTCAGTTTAATACATTATATTTCCTTTTATTTACTAAGTGATTATGCTGATGGAATAATTACAGTTTATATTATGTTTAAAAACTATTTTCAACACTTTTAATAAGTATAACAATAATAGTTGTGTTTCACTTATCTAATTTTTTAATATGTTGAAAATATTTACTGTGAAATGACTTTCAATTGTACTATTTCAAATTGTGATAAAAATTGTGTTCTTTTTTTCAACTTTACTAAGCAGTTGATTTGCTGTTTGTATATAAGTTAAATTGTCAAATTTTCGGTGTTAACGGTTTAAATGTTTTTTATTTTTGTTGCTCATGTGTATGAAAATCTGTTGTATTTCTAGGATTAAATGTTACACAAATTGAACATAATAAACATATTTTTTTATCATGTTTTTCATATTGCATTCCTTACAGTTATATTGTTCAATTCATCACCGTTGTTACTCTTATTAAACATACAAAACAACAAAACTATATAACAACTAAAATTAACAAAATGAGGATTGATTAAAATGAAAATATTTTTGTAAATGCTGCTTTTCAAAGGCAGGGGTTCTCAATCTTTTCTAAACACAACTCATAATCAATGATTAAGCTGGCCTCCTGACTCAAGAATCTCATTTGTTTATTTAGGTTTCATTAATTATAATTATTTATTATAATTTATTTGTTATAAATTATTTAATGCAATTTATTTATTACAATTTATTTATTAAAATTTATTAACTATAATTTATTTATTATAATGTAAAATGCAACATAGTATTAGATTTTATAAATGAGGACATCAGTGGATAAGCAAATGATTACGTAGAGGGATTTTCTATGAAACAGAACTTAATAAACAATAATAGGTTAAGTGTAGCCTAAATATGACAATAAATTGTTTAATGGAACTCATAAATTAAAGAAAAATAAGAAGTTTATCCATGGCATGATGTACACAGAAAAAGTTGATGTCTAAAAAATGGCTTTTTTTTTATTTTTCGAGAATCTTTGGCAATTAGTGTGAAAAGATAATACATAAGTTTGGGTTCAACATCTTTTGGGTACAGTGTTTCCATCTGCTTAGTAATTTTTTAACTTTAGGCCTTTTCAACATCAGATGGGAAGTAAAATCGCAAAAGCTGTGGACAGAGGAAAGAGATGAATAAATGTAAAGCTGTGTGAATTGAAGCAAGGGGCATGGGTTTTGGGGCTTCCTTTTTTTGACAAAATTCCATATTTAAAAGATGACCCTTAAGTTGACTATGCATATTTTTTACTGTTTTTTTCTTTTCTTAGTGTATTGAACGGAATGGGTCCAATATAATTAAATTTTTAATTATTAATATTTTATCCTATTTATCATTCCAAATGAGTCAAGGATCGAACAAAGTCAGTTTTAAAGAATTTTTTTTATTGAATTCTATTATATAGAAAGTGAGAATAAAAATATAGAAAAAAATCAAAATGAAAATATAATCAGTGAATTGAATCATGAAGAACCATTTCTTGTGGTTCAACTAAAAAAACACGAGATTGGCGTTTAAGGTTATGAAACGTCTGAATTTATGATGAAATTATCTTCAAAATATAAGTAAAGCTTTGTTCTTTAAATATACAATATGTGTTCTTCGATTTCACTATAAAATATGCCATAAAATCTAATAACTACTCGGAACAGTATTGCTAAAATCAGTGTCAAAATTTAGGAAATTATCTTGCAAAATGGCTTAAGCAAAAATAGCTTAAGGTAAAGAAGTGGCATACTGGGCCATCGAGAAAATTTCCCGGTGCCGCCAATGATAGTTTTCTTTAAAACTTACTACTACTACTATAAAAAAAAATATCGAATCAAAAAATTTATAGTTAGCCAAGTAAAAGAGTGTTAATGCAAAATATTTATTTAGAGTTGTTACAAATACCTTTTACTCAAAATACCTGTTATAAGTCGCTTTCAGCGTGTCAGATTAATATTTCTTTCTAAATTGTTTTTAGGAGCAACTTATCTTTTACCGGCTTCCCAGAGATCAGAAACATTTTGCAGAATTTAGTTTCAATTTCTAATGCATTATTCCTAGAAAATGCATATTCAGAAACAACTCAATCATCCAAATTAATTCCTTTCTTTTGATACCACTCTTCATTTTTTTTTTTTTTAAACTTTTAGTTGGTACTCTTTTCTTTTTAATCCCAAAATATTGTAAAATAATTTTAAGGGTTTACATCTTTCACCCAAAAAATGATGCAACCTTATTTATTTCTAAAAACCAAAGCTTTACGACCTATTTCGTTTTTAAAACAAGTTATGTGTAAACTAAATTTCAGGCTAAATTATTATTATTTTTCAAGCCCAGATTATCATTATTTGTGTACAATTCACTTAAAATAAATTTATTTACGAATAGTAATGTTTTTTTTTTTTTTAAAAAAAACACACATATCTCATACACGATATATTTTTTAACACTAGAAAGACGGAAAATTAGTATATACCTATATTGCCCAAAAGCAGTCAAAATGACTGGATTATGAATGCGTCAATAAATTTGTTTAAAATTAATTTTTAACATTTTTTATGTTTATAGTTATATAACATGTTATTAGTAAATATTAACAATTAAAAAAATTATATGTTGTACAAAAAGTCACACAATTCTAAGAAATTGTGTCATTATATACATCATTGTTTTTCTAATTGAAATTAAAAGCAGTCAAAATGACTTCCTTAGGCAATCTAGTGTTAAAAACTTTAAATGTCTAAAAGATAACTATTGTTTTTTTAAAAAAAAAATTAGACCTATTTTGTCATGCTGGATAATTTTTTTGAAGCTGATTTTAGGCATAATTATTCGTTTAGTGGTCAGTCATAAATATATCATTTAGCTCCTATATCTATTCGGTTTCTCTTTCCAAAAATGGCTTAAAGATGTGTGTTTATATTATTTGTCAGTTTATTATTGAATGCAGTTATTGGCAAAATATCTGCTTATTTTTAAATTGAAAATAATTAAATTCGAAGTTGAAAATAAAAAACATCTTTGTGTCTCACTATATATTTTCCTTTGTCGAACATCAATTGGTGGTTTTCGTTAATAAATACCGTTTAGTGATCACACGAAATATAAAATCTTGTAAAACCTGTTCTGTTTTTGAAACACAATCAAAACCTTCTAAGAAAGAAAAAAAAAAAAAAAAAAGCAAGTTTTGAAAGAAAAAAGCTATAAATGTATTCAAATTATAGTAAACAAATGCGCACCCTTAATATATATATTTTTAATTGATTAACCAGTTTTGCCATTAAAATTTTCTTCAGCCAGTTTCATTAATAATTCAAGTAGGTTATTTTCGGTATTTCACAAGAAATCTAAATGTGGGAATAGAAGAAATATTTTTATTTTTTTCCCCAATAATATTTATTTACAAAATAAATAATTTCCCCCCATTACACAATGCAAGAAAAGTTAACTAATTACCACTCTTATTGTGGTTAAGTGTCGTTGGGCTTACTCACGAAGCGAGAATTTTTTTTATTTATTATTATTATTCAAGTGAACTTATTCATAAAATGAGAATCGGTCTCATTTTCGAAAAAAGTGGGGGAAATTTTCTGTATTTATGCATGTTTATTAGAAAGTGATACATCCTACGTTTTTGGTTTGGTTTTATGTGTGCCGAAAATCGAATTATTTCCTCTTTTTTTTTGTCCTCTTGAACGTAATTAAAAAAAAAAGAAATTATTTTTATTATTTTCTTTATTTTAGTTTTGTGTCTGTGTTTACGTAAGAAATTTGTTAAAATTTTAACAGACAATAAATTGTAGATAGATTTTGCTTGCAATATTTTGATAACAATTGCTTATTGTCATCGGGCACAAAAATCCAGTTGAAATTTGGACACTGTAGCCAGTTGGAAATTGGTCGTAATATCCAGTGAAAAATTTTATTAGGGGAAAATTTTTCCTTGTATCAGTCAGGAGGCAATTGAAACTTAAATTATTAGTATGCATAGAAGTCCAGTTGAGATTTGAAGCTTTGGATAGTCAGAATGTGATCGAATATTTCATTGATTTATAATTTCCGAACGTGATAAATTCTATCTGTAGAAGTGGACTAGAAGCCATTGAAATTTTCATTGTAATCAGGAACAGAGGTCTAATATAGATTTGAGTAATCTAGCTAATTGAAAAGTGGTTGGAATTACGATTACAAGATTGAAAGCCAATTAAATGGTATAAATTTATTTCAATGGAATGTGAATATATATATATATGGCAAAAATTACGCCAAAAAGTAAGACAAAGCTTTATCCTCGGCACGCATTTTTGACCCGGTACACATTTTTACGTATGCTCTAAACTTAAACGATTCCTTTTAAGTTCATTCTGCTTTTTAAGTATTTAATAACACTTTTGTATTTTAACATAATGATTTTTGAAAAATAATTTTTAATTATTTAAACACTTGCATTTCATGAAAATGAAATATGGAAGAAATTAAAATTCAAATCCTAAAATCATTTCCTCAGGGAGAAAAAACATTGCTATTCTTGAGCAGTGTGCAGTTCTCTGAATGTTCAAGAGATGGCGTAACTATACATTTTTAATATCGGTTTTTTTATGATGATACTTTTTTCCATCATACGTAGGAACGTAGCATATTTTAAGTATTAATTTAAGTACAAGTGCTTAAAATGAATTAATGCAACACTTTTTGGTAGAATAATATACAACTTTAAAAGCGGGTATGAAAAACAAGTACAAAACAGAAATACACATGCATTTAACAAGATTATTTGGTTTTATATACGTATGCATAAAACCAAAAATTAGAAAAAACGAAAGAAACGTTAACTGTATGTATAGAAAGTTAGTATAGATGTAATAAATACATATAATTATTGCTATTATAGTTTTATAGTTAACTGAATAAATTATTTAATCTCGAAAATACCAAATTATTCTGAAGCAATAGTTTATAGAGGGCTGCAAAGTCGGTCTGGAATAACTTTGTTCGACCCCGGTTCGTTTCAAGTTATGTCCTTAGGTTACAAGAAGAAAAAAGGTTTTTGATCTTATGAAAATTATTTAATATTCATAATTAAGTGAACAAAAATATTACTCAAATGAATGTTAATGAAAACTATAACTTATCTGAAACTTAATTTATCGCATATGAACGTTTTTGATCTTATGATTGATTGATTGAATTGAATTATTGATTTGATTGAATTATTAATTTTATTAATAATTAGATTATTTATAAGTTTTTTTTTGTTTCATAAGTTCCAAAAACAAATTAATTTTGTTAAGATGAAAATTTTATTAGAAATATTTGAAAATAAATATAATGTATCATTGTTATAGCTTCGTAGAGTTTCCCAAGTAGCACAGGGATATTGTAGCAGTTTCAGTCTATATCTACCGACATTGTCAATATTGGCGAAAATCGACTCTGTGTGTACAATATTGTACAATTCCCGTCGATTTCACATTAATAGTCTGTTTGTAAAACTCTTCATTTTAAACTTTATTGTGTTCCTAAATCAAAATTAACCATTTAAAAGACAAAAAATTATGTCAAATTGATATAATTCCAAAACATAGATTTTAAATATAAATTTAGTGATATCCGAACAACACCCGGACAATATTTATTATAAATATTGCAATCGTGTTCTTGTCACAACATCGAGCATTATCTCTAAATACTGAAATCTACGATGTTATCACTCGGAACCGCAACCGTAACACATTAAGATGCTGTTTATCATTCTCCGCTACGCGTGCGATTTATTTATCTCTTGTCTTCTTATATTCAAATCTAATTTCGTCTCATAAGATTTATATCTTAGTACATAATGGAAGTGGTATGAAAGTTGGTTTTATTAAGCGAGCCCGAAAACTCAAACCAGCTGGAGGTGAATTAATGCACCTTGAGTGAGCGAATTCTCTGATCTTCGCAGGTATGTGCTGTTTTTAATATATATAATTATATATTGCAAGAATTACATAGATTTCCTCTTTTTTTATGCCCAGGCTGCTTAACTGTTTAATTATATTACATTATTCAATTCTCATATTCACAAACAATGGCGTAATTTTATAGTATATTTGGAGGTGTTAAGCCTTCTGACTTGCTTATGTTTATATTTTTTCACACCTGCCAAATTGTTCGCTCGATTCAATAAGATTCAGAAGATTCATATTTAATATTATGTTTAATGTATTTATTTAATATATAATGTTTAAATTACAAAAAAAAAAAAATTAATCATGAAAATTTTATGTGTCTACATCTTACTTGCGGATTCGAATTGGATAATTTCGGAAGGGGTTTTGGTATGTATATATATATATGCCAGAATTACGCCAATTTTCTCTTTTTTTTAATGTCCAAGTTTGTTAACTATTAAATTATATCACATTATTCAATTCTGATTTTGCCAAAGATCTTTACTTTTATTGTTTGTTTACCAAAGGATAGGGTATCTCTCCTGATACTATTCTTTGGGTACATATATGTATATATTAGGTTACATATAAGAAATCTGCAGGCCTGGAAAGTCATGGATTTCATTATTGAACAAAATTTGTCATGATCTTAACTATTTTTTTAAAAAAAAAAATCACAGATTTAGGTCACAGAAAAATTTTAATTTTTAAAAATGGAATCCCCCCCCCCCTCCAAATTTCACAGCGTTTGGAATATCTGAATTTGTAACAAAATATCTAAATATTATTTTATTTAAATATAAAATGTTTCGATTGCGTTCTTTGAAAAAATGAAGTAAAGAACATCCTTTCTAGAGCGAATTATCTTATTAAACTTCAGTGATTGCAGAATCTTTATATTTTATTTTATTATTATTTTTTTTTTTAAGTTTTTTTTATTTTAATTTAAAATTCTTGTTTAGACTTATTATGTTACACTTACTTTTAAGAAGAAAAAAAGCAGCTTTAAATAACTATGTAAAAGTTATTTGCTTTTGTATTTTTTTTCCAGCTATTTTAATGCTTCAACCCTTTTTTTACTTAATTTTTAAGTTTAATATCAATAAATGAGATGATTCAGAGCCCCATGGCAGAATTGCAGTGACATGGCAACATTTTCGCAGAGTTCTTGCAGACAGATTTTTCTTTTGAAAAGTAAAAATAAAAAATTACCTCTATTTAGTTTTTGACAGAAATTTACCTGTTATATTTGAATTATGCATTTAAATAATAACTTTTTGACACGCTCAATATACACCAGTAGTAGCATAAATTGATGTATTTTTGTTAATTATTGATGTTTATTTTCATGTGGATTTTAAATATCCCAATAAACCTGAAAAATGCGAATCTTGTATTTGAGCATTTACTTTTTAAGTCAATAATTCTGTCGAATTTTATTAGTTATTGCTATTGATTTCTCCATAGTTTTTAAATCTGATATTTTTTTATACGATATTTTTATACAACAGCCTAATCAAGAAACGAAACACTCATTTTAGGTGACCGATTCCTGTGAATTTGTCAAAGATTTTTCCCCCCGCCAAGTACTACTGCGGATTAATCGATTTGCAACACAGCGCTTTTCTTACTTTAAATTGGTAACATACATGTTTATTATTATGAAAAGTATCTTGCAGAAAGATATTAGTGCTAGAGAGTTTAGTTTCAGATAGCTTGAAAAAATTCTGCCTCAAGGATTCAGAGTATAACAGTTTTGGATATACATATCATTTCAATTAATGCTATTATAATGTCTTTTTAAATTTATTGTTGTGTTTTTGTCGGGCAAAATAGTAACTTCTGTAGATCGTGACAACTTCTTGGAATTATTGATGGAAAGTCAGGGATTTGAAAATCTAAAATGTAGCAGATACCCTGTACATATCAAAATAAAAAGCAATCCATAGCTAAATATGTCCAAACTTTGAAACATATTTTAACTTATGTGATTCTTAAATCAAATATGACTGTGATAAGTGTTTTGATGGCATAGGTGGTATTTCTCCGCACACAATTTATACATAGAATTCGTGATAATTGGATTCGTAAACATACAATCTGATACTGCAATGTTTTATACATTTATACGAAGGCCATTGCTTTAGAAGCTTGTCATATACAAAGTAAAGAACTCTTTTAGAGAATTAAGTGACTGAAATAATAAATATATTATAAAAATAAAAAATTTAGATAATTTCTTCCTTCAGCAATCCCATGCCTGGTTTACTTGTATGGTCTTAATTGATGATTAAATATGAGATACATTTTGTAATGGTTTTATAAACATTATATATATATGTTTGTGTGTGTGTGTGTGTATATATATGTAATATATATATATTATTTTCAGATATTTTATTTTGAAACCATCTGTAAAGGTAAAAGTATCTATGCTCTTGTACTTCAGCACTATCTTGGAATTGGCAATGACGTATTGTAAATTAGAGTGAAAAGGGAAACAATGTTTTGAAAGCCTCTCAAAAGTTATAGACACCATCTTGGGTAATTTTATTTTAAAATTTGTAATAAGACTTTACTTTTTCATGAGTAGCACTTTTCATCTTGAACTAAAATAGATCAGTTATTCCTTAAATTAATTACCCTGGTCCTTCCTGCTTTATTTTACTTAGTTTGTATTTTAAACTCTAATACTTTTACAGCATTGTATGTTTTAAAGTTTAAGTTTTGTCATGTGCTTCATGGCGTCTTTTCTTAACTACTAGCTAACAGGGTTTATGGATTTAAATCAAAAGTTAAAAAACAGTGTTTTAAATTATTGATACTTTTCTTTTCTTAGTTTTAAAATTTATTTTAAATAAATTGCTGCATTAATTAATTTTAGTTAACGAGATTACTTTTTTTCTCGGTGTTTTTTAAATTCCAACACATTTGAAATTACATTTTTAAAAAACTTTTGATTCTTAAGATTAATTGATAGCATTAAATATGTACAGATTAAAGTACACATTTAATGCTGTCTTTATAGACTTGCATAGCTGTAGAAAGTAATTAATAAACATGAATATTTTTTTTTTTAAATGCAAATAATGTTAATTAAAATTCTAGCTTTTGATTGAAAAAGCATGGAATTAAAATCTACATTAGATTTTATTGGTGGAAAATGCATATTTCAAAAGCTTGAGATTATATTATAAAGAAATTACCCTAATATGTTAAAAATAGAAGGAAGGAAGGGACTGATGAATGCAAATGTTTTATTTTTTCATGATATAGTGTCATTCTTCCCTTTCAAAGTCTATTTTAAGCAGTAGAGCTATTGACTGGTAATTGATATTTTTTCTCAAAATATTTTTACAGTATCTTTGACATTATCAGATTTTCTATAAAGAAATTTTGTGAAAAAAATTCCAATGAGTATACAGATTTTGTAAAAAATTTTTTTAGCTTAACTTATCTATTTTGATATAAGATAAAAAATGAATATTTTAATATAAAAATGTATATCTTCGTGCCCACTGCGACACAAGCGCCATCTCTTAGAGTTTTAAATTTTGGAGTCAGTGTTAAAAGAGTTCCGCAAACAAGCGGATGTGTCTATACAAAGTGAAAATATGTGTGTATAAAAGTGTTAAATAAAATAAATAGTGAATACAGTCCAGTGCCAAAGTTAATGAGATACAGTATAGATTAAATATTTATGAATGACTACATTTATAAACACAATCTGTTGCATTTATTTTGTCATAATAAAAATCAAGAGAAAAAAGTCTCAATTTTAAATTAAAATTATGGTTTTCTAATTGAAACTTTGTTTTAATAGTTAAAGAACAAGGGTCTATGTCCAAGCCAAATTTATTACCACTTAGCAGTACCTTTACAAAATACTTTTTCTTAAAATTTTGTTTTTGTGTCATATAAGAAATGATAAATCCATATTTTTCAATATAATATTTAATTCTCACAAATTATGTCTAAATTTTCGCAAAATAAGTACCTCACAGGAAGACCTAGACAGACCCCTGAACTACTCTTTAAATTCTCTATTTCATCTAGTCTTTAAATTTCAATCATGCATTTGTTTCAAAGTGGTTGCTATGCATTCAAAGCTATGTATTATAATGAAAAATTATTTTAGTAACAGACCTGCCAACTCTCCTGCTTTTAGCAGGAGTCTCCTGCTTTTACCTCAAATTTTCGCTCTCGGGCCTTCAGGGTGTTTTCTCCTGCTTTTTTCTATTTAGTGCACGATAGAGGGGGAAAAAAACAATTTGTGCAATTTCCTTCTCAACATGTGCTTCAGATCATACTGGGCATTTATTTAGAGAAATTTTCCCCGATAGCAACATCGCTAAAAATTGCAGTGTGCGCGAACCAAAACAACAGCAAGAACCGATGAAATGGCAAAATCGGAGAGGAAATATATCTTGGATACCATTAGGCAAAATGTTTTTTCACTTTCTATAGATGGTAGTTTTTTTAAATAATGCTAAATCAGCAACATCTGCAGTTTTAAAACAGTAGCTGTTTAAAAAAAATAAGTTATACATTTATAAAGTATTGTATTAATTATTGACATATTTTGTTAATTTTGAACCTCTTCCTAAATTTTAAAAAATCAAAAGATGTGTTTTAATATAATTCTATAGAACCTTAATTTTTTTTAGTAAGAACACATCTTTATTAGTCAGTGTCAGAATCTTATTGTGGTCTATTTTATGTAATGTAAATAATATATTTTGAAATAAACTTCTTGTAGGAAATGTGAATCGGGTTTAATTTTCAATATTGCGCTATGTCGTGATACAGAAAGAGTCTCCTGCTTTTTTATTTTCTAAGATTGGCAGGTCTGTAGTAAGTTAGAACTTCTAGAATATTGTTATAATATAGTTCTAATATTAATTTAATTTTGTTTAAACATTTATAAAGTTTTTTAATAAATTAAAGTTCTTACAAAGTATTTGAATTAAAATTAATAAAATGTGATTTTTTTTTTTTAAATTTTTTTTTTTTTAAATTACTAACCCTGGTAGCTATGCATTTAGTTCTGAAAATGGCTTAAAGAATTTTTAGCATTCTAATACGTGCATTATATAGCATGGAAATATGTTAGGGCACAGATAGGCTACACTAATTTACTTGTCAAAAGAAAAGAATGCTGGACTTTTAACGTGCGATATTTAGTCAACAAAACAATGGCAGAACTAAAGAAAGCAAAATATTTTTCAATGAGTGTTGGTTTAACACCAAACATTTTGTTTGATACTAGGCATAAATGGAAGTTATTTTGTATATGATTTTATAAACGTCATTGAACAGCCAACTCAATTTGCTGGGTTTACCGCTACTAATGTTGAGCATATGAAGCGTAATAATTTTGAACCTAATCCAGAAGACAAGGGAACTTCTAGATTAAGTATTGGGAAAACTTTACCTTCATGAAGGACTTTTTGATGCAACTAACCTGCATTTGCATTACATGGAGAGGAAAACCATAAAAACTTCAAAATATAAGCCGGACAGCAAGAGGACTGAAACCCATTGTCCATCTACCACTGAGGATATTTTTCATCAGCACTGTGGTAAGCGCAGGTTGGATGTGGGATTTATATTGCCCAGCCGGATTCCAATTCCAGCCGATACCGGGATTGGAACCCGGATCACCTCATCGAAAGGTGACCAAATAATTTTCAAAAATTATTCATTTTTCCATCTATTATATTATAAAATATAATATTTTCCATATGTTATAAAATTACTCCAAAGGGCCCCCATATAAAAACAGGCCCAGTGCTCCTGAAAACATATAATCAGCTCTGATTCTATACAAAAGAATTGTCAACCTAGGGATGAGCATAAATGCTGTTAGTAGTATTTGCTTCATGTCTAGTTTAGTTCATGTAATGTTTTCAATATAACTATTATCTTTTAATTTAAAAATATTAAAATTAACCACAGTTCCTGTTTTTTTTTTTTTTTTTCAGCTGCTACCTTCAAACTGTTCGAAGAAGTTAGTCGACTAGAAAAAGCTGAAAAATTTGGTGAAGTTCTTGCCAACGACTGGGAAGGCAGGAAGACTGAGTTTGCCTCAACTGTCACAGTTTAGTTTTAGAAACAATTGATGGTATTAAAGAATACAATAAATTATAGAAATTAGTATACTATTCTTTACTGTTTAATAAAAATTATATTTCATTTACACATTTGACAACCGTTCAAGTCCTAATAGATATTTTGGCAATACTGTAATGGGCAAAGGCCATAAGTAAATTAAATCATAGCTTATTCTACTATGTTTATCCTTTTTTAAATCTGAAAAAGTGACTCGGGTTATTTTATGATGATAATATCAGTGTAAATATTGCTTTTTTTTAAAACAGTTTTCTTAAGGTCGATCCTGATGCTGTTGAAGATAAGGAATTTTGTTTTCCAAGCATACTATTTTAGTAAAATACATATTATATAATACTAAAACCTCACAGGGAAAAGGTTTATCATTTTAAATTTATTGTATCACCTTTCATTGTCGCCTGGACAGGATTTTCCTCTTGGCGACGAATATATATTTTTTGTATTTATGTATTTGTTTTTGTTCCCAATAAAGTTTGTTTGTTAAAAAGAATGAATTAAGCATATTGTAATTTTAATCTACATTGTAAAACATAGATGCTGTAAAAACTATTGCACAAATCACTTAAAATATTAAAATTATTTCACAGTATAAATGGCTGTATGTACCCTGAAAAAGAGCAAAAAAACATGTAACAAGACTATTTAATTTCTAGCATATTTTCTAGAATAATAGTAAAATATACACAAAAAATTATTATCGGTAGAGTAGATAGCTTATAGGAAAACAATGAAAAAGAAAAACTAAGCTACAAACTTTAGAATTCTGTATATTTTGGTAATTTAATTTTAAACAAGGTAGCACGGTTTTGTTATCAACATTTCCAGCGTTACAAACAGGCATGAATATTTTCAAAAATAACGTAATTTTGGAGATTGTCGGCATTCCACAGCATTCATTTTCTGAATATCGTGTTGGCGATGTTGGTTGGCATTGTACAACAACGTCTCTTACAATATAGAACAATATCTTTTTGCAATATTGAAAATACGTTATAAAAGGGGTCCATTTTTATATTGTACAATATTTCGCTACGATATTGTACAATGTACGAAGCTGAGTTTTTACGATATCGTATTGGGGATATGTGCTACTTGGGTTATGAATATTCATTAAACCATGTTCATGTTGTAGTAATAAGTTGTTTATGTGGATCTTTTCTTATTACTCAATTTCAGTATTTTGTATAAATATATTTTGTAAAATTTATTTCGTCAATTATGAAAGGAAGAAGTGAGCCGGTGTTGGAATTGTCTCTCAGAACTCCACAGCTCTGAGTTATAATATGTATCTACTAACAGCAGAACTTGTAGCTTTTGTTTTTATTATTGATTAAAAAACAAAAATATTGATTAATTTTACTTTATTTTAACATCATAAAAAAATTTCTAATTTTTTTTAATTTTATTTATTTATTTTTATGAATGATTTAACTGTAAATGTAGAAGGAATTTCTTTCAGCTTTTGTAAACTACTAAATTTAAGATGAGTAGCATTGAAGAAATAAAACTTAATGTTTTATTTCAAAATTTATACTAAACTCATTGGAGTGACCAATCTCTGGTTAAACACAATTTAAGACATGAACTGGTCTATTTTTTATATATATGATCTAGAGTCTTTGACCCCGAGCTTTTGACTATTTTGATGAATGGCTTTTCCCTTCAATCAATGGCAACAATATTTTCATCCTTTTTTAGTAACCTCTTTTAACCTTATTTATATGCCAACTTAACCTTATTATATTTTGACTTATTAATTGAATGGAAACTGTTTGATAAGTTCTCAGTTTATCTATGAGTTGAGTTTGAATGGCTGAACAGCCGGTATCAGCTACAATGCTCCTAACTAAAACTGCATTATACAGCAGTTTCCAAATGGTGCTCCGGGGAAGAGTTAGCACTTTTTATAGCCAATGATGAGTTTTCAAATCTCTGATTATATTTAGATCCAACCTATAATTCATAATTTATTTAATCTTGCGGTTGCTTTCTAATATTGTTTCAAACAAAATGCCAATTAAATATAAATGGCATTTTTTTTTTTAAGGAAAATATGAAATTTCTTATAACAATATATTGGACAAATTATGAAAAAAACAAACAAACAAGCATTTATAAAATATTCTATCCTTTTGCGCTTTTTAAATGAAAATCAAAATAATAGAATTCTTTAAAAAATAAATATGTTTCCATAATAACCATTTTCAACGTTTATAGTAGTTCATTTAAGTTTTCATTTCGAAGTAAACCATAATTCGATTTGTTTTAATCTTTTTAATTTTATACACATATATATATACAGGCATAGGACAAAATAATAGGAACACCTGTCATATTATCACTATCACAGGTGTTTTTATTATTTTGACCTATACCTGTATATATATAAGAAATAAATTCATAACTAGACTAGATATGACACAAGGATTGCAAATTTAACTGTCGACATATAACCTAATTTAAGATTATTAATGATAAAACGATGAGAAATTTTCATTCCTCTAATTAAATATTTTAAATATATTCTTTTTTTTAGTTTATAACGTTCACAATTACCTTAAACTTTATTCATAAAGCTAGATATGGAATTGATAATATATGGAATTGATAAAAGATATGGAGTTGATAAAAGATATGGAATTGATAATAGATATGGAATTAATAATAGATATGGAATTAATAATATATGGAATTGATTGTCCTTAAGTATTAGTTTTTATGGTTTCAAATTATAAAGAGATTACAATATTTACCTTGATTGCGTCATTAGTTTAAATTGATTTCGCTGACAAAGAGCATTGTTTGCTACAGTGGGGTGAGCAACCCCTTCAGTGCGGGGAGTGTGTACGAGATTTGAGGGCAGTCGATGTTAAATTCAACATATTTTTTAATAAAATAATTTTTAATTCGCTTTATAAATAATAATCCTCAACTAAACTCTGAATATAATTAGTATAAGATAATGAATTATTTTCTCCTATTATAAAAGTTTTTTCATTACAATATGGTAAATTCAGTACTTTAATTCTAACTTTTCATCGTAATTAACATTTTCTTAAATAAAAATGATTATTAATACTGATATCCGAATATCTTTTCTCCCCAATGTTTTTCTTTCATATTATAATTTTAAATTTTTTATGCTAAGTGAAATATAGCGCGCACTTAAGTCTACAAACGCTCCTGGATGGTTAAAAAAAGTCAATTTAAAAATTTCTTCCCTAATTAGAACCTTAAATATGTTCGTTTTAAAAGTCTAAAACAAAAAGATTGAATTAAAAAATAGAACAAAAATTCTATTGTTTTGAATTAAAAACTCAAAAGTTCCTGTATAGTTTTTTGCATTTTGTAAGTATTTTTATAATATTTTTTTTCTAATGGCAGGCACTGAACTTTTACGCTCTTCGCATAGGAAAATGCCGGTAGTGTTACTCATTTAACGTTACCCAGTGACCACCTGTGAACCTAAGTCACACGGCCACATTCACGCATCAGGCAAAGGAGAACAACACTCGGAAAGAAACATCCATGCTCTAAGCGGGATTCAAACCCGCAGCCATTGGCTTCGTAGTCAGGCACGCTAACCACTCGACCATCTGGCCGGCATTTTTGTAATATCAATTTAATAGTTTAATTAGAACTTTTACGAGAAATTGTATGAAATTAATTATTTATGCTCATGTTGAACGTGCGTTTTCCAATTTTATTATTTATCGCGCATTTTGGCGAAATTTCTGTAATTCTTTTCAAATTTTTTTCCCGATCTTATTATTTTTCAATAGTTTATATTTCTGCAACCAATGAAAAATAAATAATTATTATTTTTTTTTACATATTTGAATTCGTTACCAAAAATACTAACTGTATAAAAATTGAACTTGATTTGAAAGTAAGAAATAGGGTACCTTTCTTGCAATCTTAATGGTTAGATGTTGATAGATTTTGTACCTTAGTTGTAAGTGCAGAATATACTTCCAATATCGGAATCAAAAAGGTATTTTTTTTTTAAATAAACATTTTTGTCAGACTACAAATTTCAAAGAACAAGGTTCGAGTAAGAAGAACAAGTTCCAACATTTAAAAATATTTTAAAGACAAAATTTACATATTAATTTTAGGTGTATTACGTTTTCTACCCTCATTATGCAAATGTTAAATGTGCCTCTATATATAAGACAAATCAAGATTAGATTTGGTGATCTTTATGACTGTATGGAGTGACTTTAGTTACCTCATGTTATGGAGAGTAGAATACTCTCGAGAATTGTTTTCTCTTTTCTAAGTTATGTGATGTCTAAGTTAAGTTATAATTTTTTCTGTTTAATAAATATTCTTGTGAGTTCAAAAATGACTTTTCCACTACGCACTAAACTATGCCAGCAATTTTAATGAATTCTGACTTAAGACATTCGAATTTACAAACTCAACTAAATTGCGAAAACATTTTGTCCGAAGTTTATTAGTCCATTTCAATACCTTTAGAATTATTTAACTCTTTGACGCAGTTGGGACAACTTTATATACATTTTTTCTGATGCTCTAATTACAAGTAAAAATATAATTTGGTATTTATTAATTATAAAGAATAGTTACTAAAAAAACTGTGAGATACCATTTGTGCTAAAATCCAAAAACATGAAGTTTGAAAAAAATCTGTCTTATTCATCAGTTATTGATTTTGCAAGTTAAAAAAATTTCAATGAAGAATAACTCTTTCTCTAAGATCTAAATAAGTGCAAATTGAACAAAATATTGCTTGGAAGATTCTCGCTCCCGTAAAAATGACAGGTTTCGCCCTCTATTTCTCGCTCCCGTGGTATTCCCGGGCTGGTGTGTTCAGTAGTATCGTGCCAATAATAATAAAACTAATTCATTTCTTTTGCCCGGAAAACATTTTATTTCTCATTTTACACACCAGATGGCAGTACCCGGATATTTTTAAGGTAATTGTAGATAGTTAGTTTATTTTTAACTAGATGTCAACACTAATCAAATACGTGTATAATATACGTGTATTAAAAAATAGGCACTTTATGACCGTTTTCTTGAAAATTAACCGATCGTTAAGGGGTTAACGTAGAAAAAGACACCTGTGTTTCATGCTGTATTTCATAACCATAAATTGTTAAAATGCTAAATATAATATATTTTTTACTTATTCAGACCTAAATTAATACAAAATAATGAAAAAATTATGAAAATTCGTTTAATTAAATTTCTGCCTCAAAGGATTATTGTGAATGAAAATAAATTTCAACATCATGTTAAAACTTGTTTATCCTAAGATAATTCTATGCGAAATGTTTTTAATAAGAGTCTAATAACAATAAGCACTTTTGTGAAACAATACAAAGAACCTTTATAATTCTATTTTCTTTAGAGCTAAAATTTAAAGTCATAAAAATCATGTTAATGACCTGAAACAACTTTCGTCTTGAAACACAGTCAGATATGCTACAGTATTAACTTGAAGAAATTGAAAAATAAAAAGTATTTTTTAAATTAAAAAGAAACTAATTTTTTAGATTTTTATTAAAAAAAATATTTTGAACCTCTTAAAAGATATACAATTAAATCCCGCTATAGTGAACCTTTAAGGGACCGAAATTTTAGTTCACTATAACCGGGACTACACTATATCAGTACTACAAAAAATTTTATTTAATTTTTCAAACTTTTATTGCACATTATTTAAATAAATGGCTAATAAAAGGAATTACAAAAATGATTAAAAATTAATAAAAAAAAAAGTGTTTTATTACTCTTCGTCTTGCGTGCAAAAAATTTAGGAATGGCCTTTATTTAGGGAGGGGAAACTGAGAAGAAGCAAACAAGAAAAAATGCCTACATTCCACTCAATAGATGGTTGTTTTTTTTTAAAAATCGGTATATGTATTTTGTGTAGAGACTACCAAAAAATGAAGAAAAAAAATCAGTCAAAGACAGAAATAAGTTCATAATATCTAATTTCCTCTCTTCTTTCGGTTCACTATACCCACAAAAAATAATATTATATGTATATAGCAAGACACTGGAGCGAACATTTTGTTCACTATATCCCGTAGTTCACTATATTTATCAATAGAGTTTGACTGTATTTATCAATATTCACTTTGCCTTGCTAGTATGAATATAAATAGCTATAAACTGCCGTGCAATTAAAAAACAATGCTTTACGATTGATTCCGAGAAAAGTGGCTTGACAACTATTTTCCTTCTATTGCTAATGCTATGAAGTTAAAATAGAATTTCAAAAAACTGATAAAAAAATTAATTTTTGAAAAAATTCTTTTGTAGCCTAGCACAGTGGTTCTTAACCTTTTTAAGCCGCGACCCAAATTTGAGAAATATGTTCATGTCGCGACCCAAAAAAAAGTCAAAATTTTTTCATTGCTTTATTTTAGATCGTATTTTTAAAAAATCTTCAATCTTACGATGATGATTTTTTTAAACTTACAAATTTTTTATTTATTTTTTTAATAATAAAGGTAAACAAAAGTACTTTTCGATCGAAGGAAAATTTAATTAATAATCAAGTGTTTTTAATAATTTTTATTGACCAAATTAAAATATATTTATAACTTTTTGAAAATAATTGACATTTTAACTTATTCCTAAAAAAAAAAAAAAAAAAAGAAATATCAATACATATGTTAAGTCTTTTAAATTTTAAATGCAAGTCATACAGTTTTAATGAGAACCTTGTGCTTGAATACATTTTGAAAGATCTTCAAACCTCGGTTGAATGCTTATATCTATTTCATCTATATCTGAGCACCTTATATCTATTTCAGGATTTAACTTGTTCCGGTAATTGTTTTTGATTACACACAGAGCCGAAAAACCAGCCTCACACATATATGTTGTTGAAAAGGGCAATAATACTTTTAGGGCTTCTTTAACAATTATTGGCTTTTCGGTTTTTAATTTTAACCAGAAAGCACATAAAGATTCAGTGTTTTTGTAGAAATTGTATCGAAGTTTTGGTCACTTTGTATTTCTATTAATTGTTCTTGAAATTGATTAATATTAACAAATTCCTCATGCAAATCACTTACATCAAAATTAAATGGCATTCGAACCCAATTATATTTGGAAACATCGTCTGCAGGGAAATATCGATCAAAGTCTGCTATTAGTTTTTCTAAATGATTAATAATAATTTTCTGTATTTCAAAATATGTGATATCAATATTATTGTCTCCAACAAGTAAATTAAGAATCGGGAATGAAGCAAGTTTCTTTACTTTAACCTTATTTCTCCATAATTTGAGTTTATTTTTAAAACATGTAATTTTTTCAGTTAATTCAATAATAGTATGATTACGTCCTTGCATAGACGTATTTAGATTATTTATTTCAAATAAAATATCTGAGAAATAAGCAACTTGAGTAATCCACTTCAACTCGGAGAATTTAGATGCTAATGGGTGTTTCTTTTCTCTCAAAAATAATTCGACTTCTGTCCGTAATGATAATACTCTTTGAACAATTTTGCCCCTGGACAGCCATCTAACTTCAGAATAATATAATAAATGTTCGTATTCTGCACCAAATTCGAAACACAGTTCGCGGAAAATTCTACAGTTAAGAGCTCTTGATTTGATAAAATTGACTACCGCAATAATTTCATCCAAAACGATACATAATTCGGGTGATAATTTTTTTGAAGCAAGATTTTGTCTATGTAACAAACAATGAATCGATGTAATTTGTGGATTCATTTGTTTTGCTCTTGTCGAAAATCCCTTTTGAGATGCTGTCATGGCAGCTGCACCGTCGGTGCAAATACTGAAACACTGATTCCAATTTAATCCTTCTTCTTTAAAAAACGAATCGACCATAAAAAAAATATCTTCACCTCTAGTTGTTGTTGACATTGGTTTGCAAAATAAGATGTCCTCCTGTATATCTGTTAAACCTGGATACTGCACGTAAACCATGAGTTGAGCATCTTTACTTACATTTGTCGTTTCATCCAGTTGAATACTAAATAAACCAGCAATTTTTATAGCAGAAATAAACTGATTCTTAATATCAAATGACATATCATTAATTGGTAAACGAATTGTATCATTTGATAATGGTATTGTGGTGAACTCCCCATTCGTAAATTGTACTGAACTTTCCCAGTTCGAAAAACGAACAAAGAGACTAAGGCCGAAGCGTGCCCAAAGCGCCTGCATAAGAACTTTATCCTTCACGTGCACGAGTAACCTACTCAGGCAGTTGAAGCTCGGTGCAGGCTAGGGTAGGACGTCGTATGTCTAGCTTGTAACTTTTTCATCTCCCTTAAATTAAATATTATTATTTGTTTATAATTCTCGTCTACGTCAATCTCTTAGCTCTTATTAATCTTGTTCCTTTTTAGGATTCTAATTATTATTTATTGGCATGTTACTTTTAACTGTTTTTTCTCTTTAGCATGATCCCTAATCAGTAACTTGCCAAAGTGGTGACCGAACGCGTGTTATGTTTCCCGCAATAGCCTTAAAAATCCTTCTTAATCTTAAATACTTTTCGCAAATCTATGATCTCGCTTTAAAAATAACGTTACAGCCTTTCACACAATTTTAAATATGTTATTTTCTTTCACATATTTTATGATTTTTCACAATTTATGCTAATCGCTGTGATAGCATGCATTTGGATTACCCTTTTTACCAGGTATGTTCTGTTATTATTATTCCAACTTTTATTCTTGCATGAGTCGGTAAACTAGTCGATGGTCGGTAATGATTAAGTTAAAATTTATTTTTACTTAACATTTATTTTTACTTCATTTGTTTACTTCGTTCAAAATTAGGCGCATGTTATATTGTATTCTGTTATTTAATTTACCGTCGTTAGTTTAGAAATTTCTTGCTACTATTTTGTGTTACAACGCTTATTTTCATAAGGATTATTATCGAATTTATTTTACATTGTATTTTACCGTATATTTCTTATTTTAATGTTTTATTGTATTTTACCACGCATTCTTTTTTTTTTTTTTTTAAAAAAAAAATTCAGCAAAATTACCCTTGAAAATTCAAATCCTCCTGATTCACAAAATATTTCCCGCGTAGCCATAAAGCCACCTCCTTTTTGGAAGGTAAACCCTACCCTTTGGTTTGCCCAATTAGAGGCTCAATTCCTTATTGCTGGGGTTTCAGTCGATGAAACTAAATTCCATCACGTTGTTTCGGCTATAGAAACCGATGTTTTGAATTCAGTTGCCGATATCATTCTTAAACCTCCTCAATCAAACAAATACGGCGCGTTGAAAACTAGACTTATTGAGCTCCACTCTGAAAGTCAAGAGTCTAAGATCCGTTCTCTTTTACAGGGTCTCGAGCTGGGAGACCAACGTCCCTCGCAACTCCTAACTCGCATGCGTAGTCTTGCCGGAGAAAACGTTGGCGAGACACTTTTAAAATCGTTGTGGCTCTCTCGTCTCCCCGCCACATCGCAAAGTATCCTCGCGGCACTGACTGAAGATTTAAACAACTTAGCCACCGTAGCCGATAAAATTAGCGATATTGCAGGCGTGCAGCAAGTTAACTCTTGCACATCTCAAACTCCGCCTAGCTCGCAACTAGAGCAGACGATCGCACAACTCAGCAAGCAGGTTAGCGAGTTAACCACATTTGTTCACTCCCGTGGAAGAGATAGGAGGCGAGGTAGAGCTGATGATCGAAATGACCACCGGAGCAAATCCCGAAACGGTCGTAAGCAAAATTACATGGAGCCGTTAAACAATATGTGCTTCTATCACACTAATTTTGGAGCACGGGCTCGAAAATGTAAACCCCCTTGTACCTTTAACTCGCTGGCGGAAAACTAAGTCGGCGATCGCGAAATGGCCAAAACCGCGACCGCCACATCGATAGGCTCTTAATGGCCGATCCCGCATCTAATTTTAAATTTCTCATAGATACCGGTGCAGACGTGTCGGTAATCCCCAAACCAAATTCCTTCTTTAAAAAGTCTGATAAATTAACTTTGTACGCAGCTAACGGATCAGAGATAACAACTTACGGCACTAAATTATTATCTGTTAACTTAAATTTACGCAGAGATTTTAGATGGTCTTTCATTATAGCAGACGTAACTCAACCAATCATAGGCATAGATTTCCTCACGCATTTTAATTTGCTGATTGATGTTCGAAACAATTGCCTCATTGATAAAATGACGAATCTTAAGTCATCAGGACACTTACCTCGCGATCGTACAACCGTAACTGATATTTGTTTACTTTCAAAAATTAATTGTCCCTACCAAAAAATGTTGTCAGAATTTCCATCCCTAACTAATCCATCGTTACATGATGATAAAAATAAAGATATTTTAGTTTATCATCATATCGAGACCGTTGGCCAGCTGGTTTATTCGAAACCGCGACGATTATCGACTGATATCCTTAACGCCGCTAGAAAAGAATTCAAATTTATGCTTGCGCAAGGCATTATCCGACCCTCAAAAAGCCCATGGGCAAGCCCATTACACATGGTAAAAAAGCCGAACGGTGACTGGCGTCCATGTGGCGATTATAGGCGCTTAAATACCATAACTATACCAGACCGTTATCCGGTGCCGCATATCCAGGACTGCACCCAGCAATTCGCAAATAAAACTATTTTCTCGACTTTAGACCTTACACGAGCCTACAACCGAATTCCGGTTTTTCCCCAAGATATCCCAAAAACTGTCGTCACTACTCCGTTTGGTCTATTTGAGTATGTTTTCATGCCTTTTGGACTACGGAACGCCGGGCAAACGTTCCAAAGATTCATTCACCAAGTGTTGTCCGGTTTAGATTGTTGTATCCCATATTTCGACGATATCTTAATCGCATCGAATAGCGCTGAGGAGCACAAAACGCACTTACGATTAATTTTCGAGCGTCTCAAACAACACGGATTAAAATTAAATGCATCAAAATGCGTTTTGGGGCAGAAATCAGTTAAATTTCTTGGCTGTTTGATTACCCCTTCTGGAGTCAAACCCTTGCCGGAAAAAGTTCAGATAATACGCGATTTTCCAAAACCAGAAACAGTTTCTGAATTACGACGTTTCCTGGCAATGATTAACTTTTATCGACGTTTTTTACCTCACGCGGTGGAGATACAAGCTCCATTAAATGAATTCTTAAAAAATTCCAAAAAGAATGATAAAAGCTTAATCCAATGGAATGAAACGGCCGACAATGCTTTTGCCAAATGTAAAACAGAACTCGCGCAGACCGTAACGTTAGAGTATTATTCCCCTGATCACGAACTTTCCGTCATGGTCGACGCTTCCGATATCGCGATAGGAGCCGTTTTGCAATCATTAACTCCTTCTGGGCCACGTCCAATAGCATTTTTTTCAAAGAAATTAACACCGACTGAAAAGAACTATAGCACATATGACAGGGAGCTGTTAGCCATATATCTAACGGTTAAACGTTTCAGGTACGTTTTAGAAGGCCACAAATTTATCATATTTACTGACCATCGACCCCTTACTTACGCTTTTCGCAAAAAAACCGACTCATGCTCACCTCGCCAATTAAGACACCTCGATTTTATATCGCAGTTTAGCATCGACATTAGACATGTTTCCGGCATTGATGATGTAATCGCGGATGCCTTAAGTCGCATTAATGGAATTAATCTTCCTTCTGTAGACTTTTCAGCTATCGCACAGGCTCAAATCAACGACGAGGAATTAAATTCTCTAATTTCCAATAACGAAACTTCTCTTTTATTGCAACCTCTTAAATTAACGGAAAGCTTAAATATTTTTTGCGATTCTAGCAATAATAAATTGCGACCTTTTATTCCACTTAATTTTCGCCAACGCATATTCGAATCTATCCATAATTTGTCTCACCCTGGCATTCGAGCTTCGCAAAAAATGCTAGCTGAACGGTATGTTTGGCCCTCAATGAACAAAGACATTGCTGTTTGGACTAGGTCTTGTTTGCAGTGCCAAAAAGCAAAAGTCATCAAACACAGTCACAGCCCGATTCAGAACTTCAAATTGCCTCGACAGCGATTTTCACATGTCCCCATCGACATCGTGGGCCCTCTGCCACCAGCTGATGGATCGCAATATCTGCTCACGTGTATAGACCGGCATACCAGGTGGCCGGAGGCGATACCTATTGCCGACATGACAGCGGAGACTGTTGCAAAAGCCTTTCTCACACATTGGATAGCCAGATTTGGCATGCCAGAACTGGTCACAACAGACCAAGGCCGCCAGTTCCAGAGCAACTTATTTTCAGTATTCAACCGAATACTGGGTACTCAGCAGTTCCGGACTTCTCCTTACCATCCTGAAAGCAACGGAATCGTCGAGAGATTCCACAGACCTCTAAAACAAGCACTCTGCTGCCATAAGCAAAAATGGACCGAATCTCTCCCATTAGTTCGCTTAGGACTCCGATCCACCTTGAAACAGGACTTAAACTGCTGAACTCGTGTGCTGAACTCCTGTATGGTGTTCCCTTACGATTACCATCAGAATTCTTGGAGACACCAAATATCGACATCGAGCCTTTCGATTTTCTTAGAAATCTGCGACAGACCATGGAATCATTGCGGCCCAGCCCAGCATCTGCACACTCCAAACCAAGGATTTTTGTTCACCCATCATTGAAGGACTGTACGCATGTATTCGTACGCTTTGATGGGGTAAAAAAAATCCCTGCAATCACCGTACGATGGACCTTATCTTGTGCCAGATAGGAACGACAAAACTTTCACCATTGAAATCAGCGGAAAGCGTTCAGTTATCAACATTGATAGACTGAAACCAGCATTTCTTCCTCAAGCCACCGACTCACAATCCTCTTCACAGACGCCTACAACTCTCTCGGATCCTACCAAAAATGATTCTGCTTCTCAAACGCCACCAAGTGAATCACGAACAGTTGTGCCAGAACCTCTTCCCATCACGACTCGCTCTGGCAGGAGAGTCAGATTCAACCCTAAGTTCCTGTGAACTCTTCCGTGCCAATGGCACTAGGGGGGGAGTACTGTGGTGAACTCCCCATTCGTAAATTGTACTGAACTTTCCCAGTTCGAAAAACGAACAAAGAGACTCAGGCCGAAGCGTGCCCAAAGCGCCTGCATAAGAACTTTATCCTTCACGTGCACGAGTAACCTACTCAGGCAGTTGAAGCTCGGTGTAGGCTAGGGTAGGACGTCGTATGTCTAGCTTGTAACTTTTCCATCTCCCTTAAATTAAATATTATTATTTGTTTATAATTCTCGTCTACGTCGATCTCTTAGCTCTTATTAATCTTGTTCCTTTTTAGGATTCTAATTATTATTTATTGGCATGTTACTTTTAACTGTTTTTTCTCTTTAGCATGATCCCTAATCAGTAACTTGCCAAAGTATCTTTAGCAATTTCTTTGAACTTTCATCTCCGTACATGATACGTGCCATGTCAATGGCAGCAGGTTTTATAAGTTTTTCAGCAATATTATGGGGTTTCTTTGGTCTTGCAATATGCCAAGCCACATGAAAAGAAGCAAGTGTAGCTTGTTTGGCAGAATTTATAAAACCACTACTACTTGGTGCATCCAAACGCTGTCTTTTTAAATGGGCTTCTTTTCTTTCGAAAAAAGTACGATCTTTTCCCTCAAAGGAAAATTTTTTATGTTTTGCATCAAAATGTCTTTTAAGTTTGTTCGGTTTCATCGATTCATTACTTAATATTTCACTGCACAATGCACACGCAAGCCGCAATGCGTGTGCATTGCGGCTTGTTCACTCCTCGATCATAAATGCAAGTAAAACCTAATTCTAAAAATGCTTCCTTGTATTCACGTTTTGCCATTATTAGGGTGATTACAATTTTACAATACGCACTGCAGCTTGATCACTCCACTATTAATAATAAGACAAAATTTGTTTCTAAAATGCTTGTATTCACGTTTCACTGTTATTACCTTAGAGGAGTAATTTAGGTAGAGAGAACCAGTCCAACACCTCCTAGAAGAAGGAAGGCTTCAGCACGGATAAATTTAGTAGTCCGATATGACGAAGTTAACTGCGCAGTTGATAAAAAATAAGAAAGATGTCATTACGTTCGGGGTGCTAAGCTGCGCAGTGGTTGAAAATACGAAATATGTCATTACGTTTGGACTACTAAAGGATATTTATGGTAACCCGTGCTGAGGCCTACTCTTTCTAGGAGGTGTTGACCAGTCCCCCATCCCTCGTTGCAAAGAACATCGTCACGTGATTCCTGGACGACTTTTCCTCCAGTAAACCCTATCCCTAGTCTTTTACTATGGAGGTGGATTGATAAGCTGCGCTTTGAACTATAAAATTTTAAAAAAATGGTAGTATACTGCTGTGCATACGGGTGTGACGAAAAATTCATTAAAGGAAGACATTTTACATTTCACAAATAAGATTTTTATTCTTTTATATTCACTTATAAACATTTATTTGCAATTTTTGTGTTAGCACGTCAGGTTATGAAATGAATTTAATTGGTTTGTAACTAGCAAAATAGCTATTATTTTTTTATATTTTTATTTAAATTAATAGATTATAATGTAGTTAACATTTATAGGCATTTTCATTACAATTAAATTTCATATTTATATAAATATTCTGATATTTTTACTCCTTTTTTGATGAGCACGCGCATCAGATTTGGCGCATTTTTCTCACGCCAATGTTTACAAACAAATCGCATTTTATTTTCGCTCTGTAACTTATAATGATATGTTAAAATAATTTTTTTTTAATAATTTCAAGCGAATTTAATTATATATTTTAGTTGTACAGACTTAAAAAGATATGAAAGTACATTTCATGTAAAAAATAATTTTTTGGATGAAAAATAAAATTATCTTTTAAAAATTACGTTTTTAAATAAAATTTATAAGTTGAAGAATACTTTTTTTATTATATAGGAAAAATTGTTTGGATATTCATATTTATGTAGGAAATTTTATATTTATTACTGTACATTTATTATTCAGGAAAATATTCGCTAGGTTATTATAGCTTATATTATTAATAATAGGCACTATTATTAAATAATTGTTATAGGATTGTCAAAGGAGTAGCTATTTATTATTATTATTATTATATGTATTTTATTTTGATTTCTAGAAATAAAAAGTGAATAATTCTTTTCTTGAACATCAATTAATTTTTTTAATATAAAATTTTAATTAAGTTGAGAACTATCAATATTTCAAACAACAGGTAGATAGTATGTTCTTATATGGAATTTCGTAATACTTTTTTTTAAATAAAATTAAGTGACAAATAACAAAACCAAAATTTTTTATTTCAATTTAAATTCTTTTATTATGTTATGTTAATTCACTAAAATTTTAATTGTATGCATTGGTTGAAATAAATTATTATCGCATGGCAGGCAAACTAGAATTCAAAATTGTGCAGCATGTAAAAATATTAATATTTATTTTAAAAATAAAACAAAATATTTTGTTTTTATCAGAAAAATTATGAATAACACTAAAACCATAAAAAAGTTATGCGAAAGATGAATTGCATACCAGTGTATATATATATATATATTAATAAAAAAAATTAAAAATTGCCATTTTAGTTGTGCTGTTAAATTTTTTTAATTATTATATGTAATCTAAATAAGAAAAATTATGCATTGATTAAAATTAATTATAAAAGGCTTTCATTGTAAAGTATGTATAAATGTTAGGGAAATATGTTTTAAAAATTTAACTAAATATTTTTATAATAAAAATTAAGAGAAAATAAAAGATAAGTAAAGTATTAACGATTCTTAAAGCAAAGCATTCCCACAATAGCCCGTTGAGTGTCTGAAAGTCATGAAGGTTAAGATAGCACAATTTAATTATCAACAGTCATAATACTGACAATGTGGTTAGCATTGCGTACCGCCCGCCTTTACTTCATCGACAAGCTGACCCATCGATCTGAACCTGAATTAATAATTCTTCTTTGTACTAATAGAAGACACACATTTTCCTTTAAATTACTTTGTTTTTTAGTAACAATTTACATAATTATTTAACTCAAATATAAAATTGCTAATTTCTTATTCACGCATATTCTGCATTTTAAAAATCAGATACTAAATGTATAGTGTATTATGAGATTTTTTCAAATCATTTCAGTTAATAGTTTCAACTTTAATTTAATTTAAAAAAAAAAAAAATTGTTACGTATTTTTCAGCATGTTTCTTTATTATTTTTTTTGTCTAATAATAATTTTAAAACCACCCAGTATTAATAGCTAACTGTTTATACGTAGATTTCCTAAAGATGAGATAAAACGAAAAGTATGGGAAGTAAATGTCCACAGAGAAGAATTCACAGCATCCAATAATAGTGTGTTATGCTCTAAGCATTTTACTGTGGATTCATTTGATAGACAAAGATTCTTATCTCTTATGACCTTTTGACAAAAATAATTAATACATATAATCATTTGCAATTGTTTCTTTATATTTTATATACTTTCAAATGTATCTTCGATTTAAAAAAATCATTATTTTTATTTCATAGTTTGGTAAAATCATGCTTTACTAATATGTTTTTAGCTTTTTATGATTAAGCAATTAAAAGCAAATAAATAAGTGTAGAGCACATATTATAATGTATTTTTATTAGAAAACTTATTTCTTACAATCACAAATAAAATTGGGAAAGCATTCAAAATAAAATAAAAAAAAGAGAGAAAAATCTTTAGGTACTCTTAAAAATATTCCTGTATGATGTGACCGCCAGCTATGAATTTTTCACCAAAAAGGTAACAAGCAAAGATCAATCATTCGACCAAACGGACGTCACGGTGAACGTTGACATCACTGGTCTAGGAACTAGTTTGTACTCTATATCCACGCCCTCTAGTGAACTGCGGTGTTTGTTTATTGCAGCTGTACATAATTTGTTCTTTTTTTATTTGATTTTTATAAGTTGTAATGATTAATAATAATTGATAACATTCAGTCTCTTTGCCAGAAAAATCTGAAATTCGCAAATTTTATGATACATTTTTTTCAGATTTTTTTAAAGATTTATAATTTGTAAATTTTAAAATTACAAAAAAAAAATTTAAAAAAAACTAATATGTTCTTAAAATTTAATTCTTTATATCATTCTGAAATTCAAATATTTGAAATAAAATAAAACACAATTTATGCACTTACAAAAAATAAATAAAATTAAGAACATTTTAGTAAACATTCCAAGCTAGTCAAAACATTAAATTTCATATAAAGCACAAGAAATTGGAAAATGATAATAATTGTATAGTCTCATTATTGCCTGTTAGCGTTCAATTAGTTTGCTAGCAAAACGTTTTCTTGGTTTTCATTTGTATGTAATGGAAATTCTAATTATTTTCATTCAAAAAAATCTTTCAAATCTCGTGGTTTTCCTTTGCATTTAACGCAACATTTGATTTGTCTAAATTTAAATTTAATTTTAAATAATATATAGGTTACTACAAAAGCTTTTATAAACATGATTTTACTGTGATATTTAAATTGCAAGTTACTTTGATTTCTGGGTCGTGTTAAAAGTTAAAAATATAAGAAAAGTATTTCAAAACATCTATTATGATGACAAATTGTCTGTCAAGGATGATAAAAACATTAATGGTTAAAAAAATAATTCATTGCGATAATGAACATTTAGCTGTAATCTTATTATTGTTCAGTTACCTAAAAAAGACTTTTTCGTGGTTTTCCTTTGCATTTAACGCAATATTTGATTTGTCTAAATTTTAATTTAATCTTAATTAATATATAGGTTACTTCAAAAGCTTTTATAAACATGGTTTTACTGCAATATTTAAATTGCAAGTTACTTTGATTTCTGGGTCGTGTTAAAAGTTAAAAATATAAGAAAAATATTTCACAACATCCACTAAGATGAAAAATTGTCTGTCAAGGATGATAAAAAAATTAATGGTTGAAAAAAATATTTCATTGTGATAATGAACATTTAGCTGTAATGTTATTATTTGTCTAAATTTTAATTTAATTTTAAATAATATATAGGTTACTACAAAAGCTTTTATAAACATGATTTTACTGCAATATTTAAATTGCAAGTTACTTTGATTTCAGGGTCGTGTTAAAAGTTAAAAATATAAGAAAAATATTTCACAACATCCACTAAGATGACAAATTGTCTGTCAAGGATGATAAAAAAATTAATGGTTAAAAAAATAATTCATTGCGATAATGAACATTTAGCTGTAATGTTCTTATTGTTCAGTTATCTAAAAAAGACTTTTTCGTGGTTTTCCTTTGCATTTAACGCAACATTTGATTTGTCTAAATTTTAATTTAATTTTAAATAATATATAGGTTACTACAAAAGCTTTTATAAATATGATTTTACAGTGATATTTAAATTGCAAGTTACTTTGATTTCTGGGTCGTGTTAAAAGTTAAAAATATAAGAAAAGTATTTCACAACATCCACTAAGATGACAAATTCTCTGTCAAGAATGATAAAAAAATTAATGGTTAAAAAAATAATTCATTGCGATAATGAACATTTAGCTGTAATGTTATTATTGTTCAGTTATCTAAAAAAGACTTTTTCGTGGTTTTCCTTTGCATTTAACGCAACATTTGATTTGTCTAAATTGTAATTTAATTTTAAATAATATATAGGTTACTACAAAAGCTTTTATAAACATGATTTTACAGTGATATTTAAATTGCAAGTTACTTTGATTTCTGGGTCGTGTTGAAAGTTAAAAATATAAGAAAAGTATTTCACAACATCCACTAAGATGACAAATTCTCTGTCAAGAATGATAAAAAAATTAATGGTTAAAAAAATAATTCATTGCGATAATGAACATTTAGCTGTAATCTTATTATTGTTCAGTTATCTAAAAGAATTTTTCGTGGTTTTCCTTTGTATTTAACGCAACATTTGATTATTTTAATTTCAACTTAATCTTGGTCAAAATAAGTTATTTTTATAACTTTTATAAACATTGTTTTACGCCGATATTTAAATTGCACGTTACTTTGATTTTTGGAATAAGTTTAAAATTACAAAAAATATGAAGAGCATCTCGCTATATTCACCGAAATAATTGACTGTCTGTCAAAGACGCTAAAAAAATGATTTATTATATAAAAAAAAGTTCATTGCGATTACTGAGCATTTCGCTGGAACTCTTTAAGCGTCAAGCAATCTGAATGATATTTTCGTGGTTTTCTTTTACGTGTAACGCAAAATATGATTGTTTTCTTTAAAAAAAACATTCATAAAGGCAACAATGTTTAAATATTTACATAAATTATTAGTTGTTTTATCTTTATTCCTTGTTAAATCAAAACAAAATGAAGAGCATTTGATTTTGGGCAATTAATTAGCAAGGTAGATAGCCTTACGCGGACATTAAGATATGAATTGGGAGATTTTGATATATAAATATATATATATATATATATCAAATTATATATATATTTTAATTTGAATAATTATTCGTGCAAAGGCATTAATAAAGATCGGAAATTCAAAGATAATACAATCGAATTCATAATAAATGCTACGAATAATTATTTTCATGAAAAAGATTTTTATTTTTAATTAACATTGGAAAATTTAACAAATGTACGGTTGCATGACATATTTTGTTTAAAAAAATTTGACATTAATGTGCATTTTTAATTATAAAAATTTTAAAACAATAATAGTAAACTTATAAAATTCAAAGGGTTTTAGTTTTGAACTCGTTCTGTTAAATTAAATTTTTAAATATAAAAAAATGCTAATATAAGCATCTATAATTCAGTTATAATAGAACCAGACGCTTCAAACTAATAACTATGGTTGAATAAGCAAATATCCTTCTTTCGGTTTTAATTAACCCAAGTTCTGAAAACCGAAACTAAACAAAACCGAAACTATAGTATATAATTGCTCGTGATCTGAATGAACTCTGGTTTTAAAGCTTCAATAAACAAACAAATAAATTATGAGTAATGAATAGACATCTTTAAGCAATATACAAAATTATATACTGATTTACGGAAATGAAAAAAATTTAGAATTTAAATTAAATTGCTTTTTAATGATCAACACTTATTACACGCAATGCTAAGGTACTGCGGGGATGTTAGAAAATAATCCCTAGGACGACACGAACGCCACTTTTTGTGCGTAAAACCGGTCTGTCAAAAGCGTGTTGCTTTTCTAAAACCCCCCCGGGAAAAGTTAAATGTCCTTATCCCCTATATTAGTCCCTGGTAACAAGTTTTCCGAGCACAAACAATAGACTGGCTCTCTCTACCCTAATATCTTCTGAATACCCCTCTTGTCGTGTCACTGTCGCATTGATGTCTCGTCTATGTGTGGTCCGCCTTAGGTGGGGGGGTCGTTTATCGCCAATGATGATATCCCTGCTTTAAAAAGAACACTCCGAAGGTCCAGTCATTAGCTGCATCGTTACTCACTACGGACCTTGCAATAAAGTTAATTTTGAAGTGATGGCTCGGCGTAAAGCATTATCTTTTGAAGAAAAATTAAATATCATATCGGAAATTGATCAAGGATTGAAGCAAGTTGACGCTGCTAAGAAATATAGGATTTCACAATCAACAATAGCTACTTTTTTGAAGAAAAGAAAAGATATCGAAGATGCTGTGGAAGGAAGCAAAATTGATGGTAAAAGGAAAAGATTTAAAGGTGCAGTTAATGAGGATGTAGAGAAGGTTCCCTAAGATGGTTCCACGAAATGAGACAACAAAATGTGCCAATTAGTGGTCCAATGATTGCAGAAAAAGCAAGAACATTTGCGTCTTTGCTAGGCAACAACGAGTTTAAAGCCAGCAATGGGTGGATTACATCATTTCGAGAACGTCATGGTATTGTTTTTAAAACCATCTCAGGTGAAGAAAAGTCAGCTCCAGTCAATGATGTTGCATCCTGGAAGCAACGAGAAAAAGAGACTATTGAAAAAACTTATTCTCCAGAAAACGTGTACAATGCTGATGAAACTGGCTTATTTTATCAGCTCATGCCAGATAAAACAATGGCATTTAAGGGAGAAAATTGTAAAGGCGGTAAAAAATCGAAACAGAGGTTAACTGTTCTACTTTGTGCAAACAGTACTGGAACCGATAAACTGAAGCCGTTCGTTATAGGCAAATACGCTAAACCTAGATGTTTTAAGAATGTGAAAAGTTTACCAGTTGACTACAAGGCAAACAAAAGAGCCTGGATGACAGAAGAAATATTTAACAACTGGCTGCTTGATGTGGATAAGGAGATGAAAAGAAAGAAGAAAAAAATAGCTCTCTTAGTTGACAACTGCACTCCTCACAACAATCCTCCAAGTTTCAAAAATATAAAATTGTTTTATTTTCCCCCAAATTGCACGTCGATTCTACAGCCATTAGATTTGGGAATAATAAAATGTTTCAAAGGATACTATCGAAAAAGATTAGTTCAGAACGTTGTTTATAATCTGGATAATAAACTCCCAAATCCTTATGCAGTTGATGTAAAAAATGCATGTGATTGGATTTCTGGAGGGTGGAATTTATTGACAACAATCCACCATCCAAAATTGTTGGAAGAAAGCTTCTTTCTTTGAGGATAAAAGCAGCGGAAACGCAGAAACTGAGCTTACTGAAATCACTGATGAAGAAGAAAAATGTGTGGCAGGCTTAAATTCGATTGTCAGTGATTTCCAAAGATCATCTAATACATCATTTCTATTTAACGCAGATGAATTTTTAAATTTAGATAATGATGTGTTGGTTTTCAGTGGTGCAAGTGATGAAGAGATTTTAGCAGAAGTTATCCCGGGTGATCAAAGTGATGAGGAAGAAGCAGCTGACTGTTCTTAAAACAGGACTCAAATTTCACCCGAGAATGCCATATTGCTAATTAACACTTTGCAAGATTTTGTTGCAACATTACCAAATGTAACTGATGTTCATTTGAATTCATTAGATGGACTGAAATCTATGTGCATGGAAATGGCAATTGTTTCCAAAAATAAGCAAACAAAACTAACCGATTATTTTTCTAAATAATTTCTGTTTTGATTCATAAAATTGTAAGTAAATTTTTCTTGTGTGCTGTTTCATAATTCTAAGTAAAATTTTCATTTGGAGCCTATAAAAGAAGTTTAATTTATCATTAGTTTTAAACGTATACTTTTAAATTTCAAACCTGTCTATAACGATAACCTGCCTATAACAATATTTTATTTAGGTCCCTACAGTATCGTTATAGACAGGTTTTACTGTATGTAGACAACTGATTAATATTTATTTTAGAATTAATATAAATTTCCCTTAAATAGGTTTAGGCTCAAAATATTTTTCTTTGTAGAGATTATGAGAATAATCTGAAACAATTTGTTCAAAAATGGTTAAAGTACCACAATTCTATGTATGTAAAGCTCATACAAATAGTCCAAATTACTAACTTTGCCGTTCCGCGATAAAACACTGATACGCATTTCACTGATCCTTCCGGTAAATACGGTTGTAAAACACTGGATTAACCAATCTAAATTTAGTTTAAAACTTGTCGAACAATCTAAAAATAAACATACATGTTAAGACAGACGTAAAAATATACACAAATTAATAGAGTTAATAATGAAGAGAAATCAGAAATATGGATTAGTTAAAATTTTGAAAACAGAGTAATGAAGATTTAAAATATGAAGTTTAAGAGCGCAGAATCTATTTAACTGATTTCGTTCAACTTTTAGATATCGTCATTATAAATTGTGTGGCTTAAGGGGTCAAGAGGATTTTCCTGGCAGAATGTTGATTTTTTTAAAAAAAATATAAGATATTAGGACCTGTTTTATTCCGATCAACTTGACACGAAGCATAAAATACAGCAATAATACTGTAGCCCAGTCACTGTATGCAGAAAATAAAACACCTATTTTCTAAACTGAAATCGTCATTAAAATAAAGTTCTTTGTTAAATGTTATTTATCTTTAGATCTATTTTTCTCAATCCAAATTTTTCACCTTTCACTTAAGATTACTCGACTTCTAATAAACCTATTAAATTGAACCAATTAATTTGAACCTATTATTAAGTAAATCTATTAATTTCTCTGGGTATATAACCGTGCAACTGAAAAATCAACGTAAGTGACAAAAAAAAAAAAAAAAAAAAAAAAAAAATACAAAATTGAGATTTTTATATATTTGGGATCTTTGTATGCTAGGCCAGCGGTTTTTAACCTATGGGTCGCGACCCAAAATTGGGTCGCGAAGCATATTTCTTGGGTCGCGCTGTGTCGAACCAAAAAAGTTAGTAATACACCAAATAATTAATACCAACACCTCCTAGAAGAGTTATTCCCTAATACAATGTTTCGGTTTTACCGCTCTTCGCGAATGGCCTTCCGGAAGTGACGTCCAATTCCTGTTGAAAATTTGAAGAATGAAGTATTTTCAAGAATTACCCTTGCCGGTTTTTTTTTTTTTTTTTTTTTGTAGAATGTTTAAGGAATATGATAAAGAACTTTATCTTGCTATTAAATAAATAATAAGTGCAATAAAATTCATAGAAAGTCAACCGAAAAAATATTGGAAAATTAAGCTATGTTGATCTGAATAAAATAAACGTGCATAATGAATATTTATACGAAAATTAAATATATATTTCATATTAATGATCTTTATAATATTATGATCTTCATATTAATGATCTTTATAATATTATGATTTTAATATTAATTAGCTTTATAAATGAATAAGGTTTTTTACTAATTTTTTTTAATAATGTAGTCATTAGCATGTTTAAATTGTAGAATCAAACCTTATCTTTTGGAAGAACTATAAAAGAAGCCTCACATTGCCCTATTACTGGAAGTAATCAACTGAAAGTACTACTGAAAGTAATCAATATATCTTTGACAAATGTAATTTAGGAGCAAAAAATAAATAAATAAATTAATAAATGAAGTAATTAGTTATTAACATTTGCAAATTCGGCTAAATTATCAATTAATTCAATCAAATAGAAATCAATCCAATATTTATGTAACCGTATGCGAATTTTATTGCACTTATTATTTATTTAATAGCAAAATAAAGTTCACTATCAAATTCTTTTGACATTTCACAACTATGTTAAAAGAAACTCTTGAAAATACTTCATTTCTCCCATTTTCGGTGCGGTGGTGTTGGTTAATCAATAAAATTCTATGGTGGCTCATATTTAACAATATTTACAGCAAAATGGATGCCTATTGTGAGCAAATTGCTTTAACTAAATGAACCTATTAATTAAGTTATTGAAAAATAATAACTATGTTTTTTAAAGTAGTTGTCGAGAGTATGCTGTTTTTGAAAAGTGTCATACAAAGTTTTTAAAAGCTCATTTCAAGGCTATCTCCATGCGTTGTATCTTTTTTATTTACGTGAGTTTAAATTGATTCCGATCTTTGAATGCATTAAGCTATGAATCGTGTAAAGCTAAGCGCAGATAGCGCTGGGGGTCGAAAATCGCCGTTACTTCTGCCGACTGATTTTTACACCTGAGCTTGAATAAAGGCGCTATTATATTTGTAGTGTTTTCAATGTATTTTAACTTTCAACGAAACTAACAACAAAAGAACACCTATCACTATTTTACACAAATATAGCCAAATAAGGGATAACACTCAAAACATGTTAAACACTTTATTTATGCTGTGTTGTTAATTTTGTTAAATTTGTTTTAGGCTCACAACCTGTTAGAATTAATAATTGACAGAAACTCTTATGAATGGTAAAATTACACGCAAATTTAAACACAAATCACAATAATAAAACTTCCAAGATATTAAGTCTATTCACACATTGCCTCGTAAGCATAATACAAGCGGAGGGATATACCCAAAGAAATTTCTTTTGGTTCTTGTTATTGTTTACATTCAGTCAACCATCCATTAAATTTTTAAATTTTAAAAAGCATCATGAATCACTCATTTTGAGAAAGTGTTATGTGAAGTAATCAAAGAGCATTTCCATGCATTATTCATTTTTATGAGTTGAATTACATTATGATTTTCATTTTTAAAGTAGTTATATTGGAAGGTGTTTAGACTAAATGTCATTTAATTTATTTAACGGATTATTCCAAGACCGCTACATTTTTCTCCTAGACATTAGTTTTAACCACATTGTGCTGTTCAGTTTTAAGAAACACAGTTCTTTTGATTTTCGAAGGCTCATTCCGTATTCATGCGTTGTCTCATTTACAAGAGAGTTTTAACTAACAAATTAAAAAAAAAAATATTTTGTCAAGTTATGTAAAAAAGCCTTAATAATGGTCTCTTAAGTTTCTAAACTGAGGTGTGTTTTAATAAATGCTGCTTGTAAATGTTTTGTAGCAAAATGTGACGAAATAAGTAAAATGCACGTATTTAACCAATATGAGAAAAGCCTTGACATGGCCGATATGACGTCTTTACCAGATATAGGTGAGTGGCAATGAACTGATGTTGACAATGGCCAACTTCCCTAGGCTAATCACGAATTGGGGGAAGATTTACAAATTAACTTGGTAGCGGTGATTTCTGTATATTATCTTATTGAAAATTGGAGATGATTACAATATTTTCATGCCTATTCGTTACTCTCGAAAACAATATTAGAAGTATTATGCTAAACCAATTGTCCGTTATGTTATTGAAACTTTGAAGAACTATAATTTTTTCTGGAAGTTATTTTGCATTTTAGATGATGGTAAAAATAAGATTCAATATTTATATGCGTGTTCTAGTCATTATTTAAAAATGCATAATATTTATGAGGAAAGCGTTTGAAATATTGTAGGAGCTAACCATGAGAGAATGTTAGACATTATTGTGAATATTAAAACATTTTTAAAGAGAATTCTAAATAATATTTAATTAATTTTAAGATATCTTCCATTTCAGTACCTTTCTGAATGCCATTTTGTATATTGAAATATAAAACCAGGAAATTGAACTTGTAAATTTTTTAAAACTATCTGCGATTATAAATGTAATATTTCCTCCGTAAGTATCAATTCTATGTTAATTTGATTTGTTTTATCACTGAAGACTTGACTGCTAAATTATATGAAAAAAATGCAAAAAGTTTCCCTATTATCCATCCAGTTATTGTTTGATACAGTGCGCAAAGAAAAATAAACGTTGAATAACTTTTGATTTAATCATCGGATCTTCACGTTCTAGAACTCTGTCTTAATGGTTAGACTTCAAATATGCTAATTAATTAGTGTAAACGATATTTTAAGTTACGACACGTACTATACCCGAATAAACATACCTTTTTTTCCCGACGGATTTCCGATCCCCAAAATTTAGCGGCTAACCGCACTTTGAAATATAGTCCCAATAGTTTAGTCAGGAGCAAAGTTTGGACCCCTTATGTTAATTTTACTTTTTGCGTATTTCACCAAAAATCGACAACTTTTTAATTTTTGAACACAAAGATAAAATTTGTTTATCCAAAGATAATTCCATGCAAAATAAAACTTTTAATAAATTTTTATTATTTTTTTCTATAAAAGTAAAAAAAAAAAAAAAAATTGAATTGCAAAGTATACAAATTTTTATATAATTTTCATATGGCAAAATACGAAATTTGATCAAAATTGGTAGAACTGTTCTTGGCAAATTGAATTTTAATAAAATTGTATTTTTTAAATTCGATTTCTCAGGATTTGACTCATTTTGCTGAAATTTTGTATTTTGTTATGTAAAATTATATTCTTTAAAATGATGTAAAAAATGTGTATCTTACAATTCAAAATTGTTTCGTCTAATTATTAAATGAAATAATAAAAAATAATAAAAATTTACTAATAGTTATATTTTGCATGGAATTGACTTTAGATAAACGAATTTTATTATTATGTGCAAATTTTTAATTCGTTTAAAAAGTTCTGGATATATAGTGAAATACTGAAGAAGTAAAATTAACATTAAGGGGTCCAAACGTTGAACAGCTTTCCTGACTAAGGTATTGGGACCATATTTCTCAGATAGCGGCTACCCCCTATATTCTGGGGATCCGTTAACAAAAAAAAAGGTATGTTTATTGAGAGAAAGTGCGTATTGATTTCGTAACTTAAAATATCATCGGCACTAATTAATTTGCGTATTTGAGATCAGCACATCCTAGAATGTGCTATCATAAGTTATTCGGGTTCATTTAGCAATGATTAAAAAAAAGAAAATTAAGGATGTTTTTAGTGATGCCATTTAATAAGTAACAACTAAATAAAAAGAATTTGAGGGAGTGAAATTGATTACAATATAAAGAAAGTCTCTGTATTTTAAAGTTTAGAAAAAAGATGAGTTCGGGCAAACCTCACGAAGTTTCATTCTCAAAATACAAACAAATAATTTCAGTTAGCATTTTCATATTTTTACAATTTTTTCTTTCACCATTTCAAACTTCATGGTTTGCTCTAACTTTACTTAGACTCACTTTTCCGGTACATTAAATTTTAAATTACATACATGAAAGATGTGTTTACAATGGTATTTATGTACGGAAGGTTAGAAATATCCTAGCAAAACACTCATTTTCAAACTATATTTCTGAGACTTTTTCATCTTTATGTAATATTTATATGACTTTATTTGATTTCTTTCATATTTCAGTTTAACCCTTTGACGCAGAATTTTCATTTAACATATTTTTCATACTTTTATTTATTATTTTGTATTAATTTAGGTCAAAATAAGTGAAAAATATTACAGTTAGCATTTTAATAGTTTATGGTTATGAAATACCAATGCATATTTCCGAGTTAAAGGTAAAATCTTTCAAACACGGCTTACTTCTAAACAATAATTTTTCAGATTTGCAGTTATTTAGATCTAAAACCAAACAGTTATTCATCATTGAAATTTCTTTAATTTACAAAATCAATTCTTGATAAATTTTCGAATATGAATGAAAAAAAAAAAGAAAAAAAATTCAAACTGCTTTTTTTTTGGATTTTATATTTTAGTACAAATATAATTCCAACAATCTAACAGATTTTTTAATATCTAGTATAAATTGTTTTCCAGAAATATATTTTTGCTTGTAATTAGAAAGTTAGAAAAAAATATATATCAGGACACTGGTGTGCCATCTGCGCCAAAGAGTTAATTTTTCGTAACTTTGTTTACGTCCGAAAAAGGTAGGTAAATTCTCGTCCAAATACTAAACAATAAATAAGGTAAGATAGAATAGCGGTCGTGGTATTTGAGTAAAACTAAATGAAATTTTAAAGGCTATGTCAAGTTTTGAATTTTATTTAAAATTAAATTTAAAATAAAATCCGAAACTCGAAAGAAACTTTAAAACTTGATTTGAAATTGAAATTTCGATTTAAAATTTAAAATAAGATAAAATTTAAAATAAAATTCAAAGCATGAAATAAAATTTAAAACTCGATATAAAATTTAAAATAAATTAAAACTAAAAATTTAAATCATTTTGCCTAACTCGTTTTCGCGTCTGTTTGTGATGGGGTAATTCTTTAAATTGAAATTTCGACTACTTTTATAACCGTTGTTGAAGAGTTAACCCAGATTTTTGGGTTTACGACTACTAATGTTCGAGTCCGTAGCCTTGTAATTTTGAACCCGATACAGAAGACAAGTCAACTCCTCGACTTTTTGATGGAACTTCCCCCCCTTTTGCGTTACATGGAAAGGAAAACCACGAAAACCTCCTGCGGTTAGCTTGCCGGCAAACGGACTCTAACCCATAATCTGTCTACCGCTGTGGATATTTTACGTCAGCACTGAGATCGGTGCGAGACAACTCAACGAACGTTGACATTTATTCTGATTTTTATACTTCCTCATCATTTTACTAATAGCAGAGATGCAGCTGACGGGAGTAGAATAAACAAAATCCTATACGGTTTTTTAAGAACAGAAAGTCATTGAGGAAACTACCATTGAAGATATTTTACGTCTACACTGAGACCGGTGCGAGACAACTCAATGAACGTTGGCTTTTATTCTGATTTTTATACTTCCTCATCATTTTACTAATGGCAGAGATGCAGCTGACGGGAGTAGAATAAACAAAATCCTATACGGTATTTTAAGAACAGAAAGTCATTGAGGAAACTACCACTAAAGATATTTTACGTCTACACTGAGATCGGTGCGAGACAACTCAATGAACGTTGGCATTTATTCTGATTTTTATACTTCCTCATCATTTTACTAATGGCAGATATGCAGCTGACGGGAGTAGAATAAAAAAAAATCCTATACGGTTTTTTAAGAACAGGAAGTCATTGAGGAAACTACCACTGAAGATATTTTACGTCTACACTGAGATCGGTGTGAGACAACTCAATAAACGTTGACATTTATTCTGATTTTTATACTTCCTCATCATTTTACTAATGGCAGAGATGCAGCTGACGGGAGTAGAATAAACAAAATCCTATACGGTTTTTTAAGAACAGAAAGTCATTGAGGAAACTACCACTGAAGATATTTTACGTCTACACTGAGATCGGTGCGAGACAACTCAATGAACGTTGACATTTATTTTGATTTTTATACTTCCTCATCATTTTACTAATGGCAGAGCTGCAGCTGACGGGAGTAGAATAAACAAAATCCTATACGGTTTTTTAAGAACAGAAAGTCATTGAGGAAACTACCACTGAAGATATTTTACGTCTACACTGAGATCGGTGCGAGACAACTCAATGAACGTTGACATTTATTCTAATTTTTATACTTCCTCATCACTTTACTAATGGCAGAGATGCAGCTGACGGGAGTAGAATAAACAAAATCCTATACGGTTTTTTAAGAACAGAAAGTCGTTGAGGAAACTACCACTGAAGATATTTTACGTCTACACTGAGATCGGTGCGAGACAACTCAATGAACGTTGGCATTTATTCTGATTTTTATACTTCCTCATCATTTTACTAATGGCAGAGATGCAGCTGACGGGAGTAGAATAAACAAAATCCTATACGGTTTTTTAAGAACAGAAAGTCATTGAGGAAACTACCACTGAAGATATTTTACGTCTACACTGAGATCGGTGCGAGACAACTCAATGAACGTTGGCATTTATTCTGATTTTTATACTTCCTCATCATTTTACGAATGGCAGAGATGCAGCTGACGGGAGTAGAATAAACAAAATCCTATACGGTTTTTTAAGAACAGAAAGTCATTGAGGAAACTACCACTGAAGATATTTTACGTCTACACTGAGATCGGTGCGAGACAACTCAATGAACGTTGACATTTATTCTGATTTTTATACTTCCTCATCATTTTACTAATGGCAGAGATACAGCTGACGGGAGTAGAATAAACAAAATCCTATACGGTTTTTTAAGAACAGAAAGTCATTGAGGAAACTACCACTGAAGATATTTTACGTCTACACTGAGATCGGTGCGAGACAACTCAATGAACGTTGGCATTTATTCTGATTTTTATACTTCCTCCTCATTTTACTAATGGCAGATATGCAGCTGACGGGAGTAGAATAAACAAAATCCTATACGGTTTTTTAAGAACAGAAAGTCAATGAGGAAACTACCACTGAAGATATTTTGCGTCAACACTGTGGCCGGATACGCAACTCGTATCGACTAGACGATGCTGAGATTCGAACCCGGGTAACCTTGTTGGAAGACCAGCGCTCTATACCCTGCGCCATCATGGCTCCAGCTACTTTCATTCACATATTTCTACTGTAGTTTTGAGCCAGTCAGCAATAACTAGCATGACTCCTCGTCCTGACAGTTAAAAAAAGTAAAATTTATCGAAAGCGAAATTTCGATTTTTATCCGACATAAACAGACTTAAATGAAAAAGAAAAAAAAAAATGAATGAAAACAAATAAATAAAGTAAGAAAAGTTTTAAAATCTATGTTTTTTATGTACCATAAAAAGAAAAAAATGAAGGGAAAAAAAAATGTGTGTAGCTTTAATGTGAAAAATATGGTCGCAATAGTTTGATCTAGAGAGCCTCTTGAACACTTTAAGCGTACCGGAAACTTTTTACACACAATTGTAAAACTTTTTTATCTAAAGATAGTTCGATGGTAAAATTTGTTTTTATAATTATTTATTATTTAAAATGTCTCCACGGACTTGACTCGGAGACCGCAAGATATTGGCGTGCGAGAGAGCTTTTGGGAAGATGACTTCGGTCTTTTGTTATTTTCTACTTTTATTGTTCTTCAGTATTATTGTTTGTATTCCCTGCTATTGGAAATAAAAATAAAAAAAAATTATTTAAAATGTTTGAAAATTTTTTGAATTGCAAGGTATGCACATTTTTACACTATTTTGATGTAAGTAGTTTCGAATGACAAAATCCAAAATTTGAAGAGAATTGGTTAAATAGTTTTGAGACATTTTTTATTTTTTTAAAGATGTTATTTGTATAAAAATGCTGTACTAAAACCAAATTTACTTAAGTTTTTATAAATTTATGATTTATGAAGAGTTGTAGGGCTAATTGCTTTTACACCTCAGTTCAAGTCTTTCAGGTACGGAAAAGAAAAAAGAGATCCTGCAAAAAATTTGGGGCATGATTCTGATGTGCAATCAGAAGGTTTTATAAAATTCACGGTATTTCTTTTCGATAAAATTGAAATATATATATATATATATATATATATATATATATATATATATATATATATATATATATATATATATATATATGTTACCGACAAAGTATAAAATACGTCTCCGATTCGTCAAAATAGCATTCAAAAATGACAAATTCAAAACGTCATCCGATATGATATTAACTTATTCGTGGATATAATTACATTTATTCGATATTTTAATACTTACTGACGATAGATTAGAAGACATCAGTGTTTGGAGTATCGGGCAAATATATACCGGGCAATGGCACTTGACCTTAAAAAAATTTCAGTGTAATGTATACCAAGCAAATGTATACCGGGCAGTGACACTGAACCTTAAAAACACATCGGTGTAGGGTATACCGGGCAATGGAAATTGACATTAAAAAAACATCAGTGTAGGACTTGGCCAAAGAATAAGTGAGAAGGCCTTTCCATTTCCCTTCTAACCTTCAGTAAGAGTTCGTCCCGAATAGGGACGAAAAATATAGCACCTCCAAAACCCGTTCCACTGTCTCCCCAACAATTTTTTTTGGGGGGGGGGTGCGTGTACTTTCTGGGGTGTTAAGTAATCTGAAACTAATCGACTAACCACTGTCACAGAAAAGGGGGAATTGCAACCTGCCGGGGCCAACTAGCTTTCAAAAGATATCAGAAGAGACTCACTCTACATTATGCTTTTTCTCCTTCTAAGAAAATAATTTTTTTAAACTCTAAAACGGCTTTATTTATTTTCAAAATGGTTTTATCATTTTATTTAACATGCACTTTTTCTAATTATATCTTGAATTATTTATTATTTTGATTTGATTATTTAGAGAACTAATAATAACCAGAGTATTTAAATTTATAAAACTTTACTATGTAGTCATATGAAAGTAATTCATATAAAGTAACTACATTAAAAATATATTTATATTTTCTCTATAAATCAAATAAAGTTTGTTAAATTTTTTAAAAACTGATTTGCTAATTTGTAAAACTTTTTATGTTAAAGTAAAACCTTAAGTTCAAGATTTTATTTTTTTATTACTTTTTTAATTTGCTTCTTTCATTTACAATTCAAATACATATATTTTTTACAACCTTTTTTTTTTTTTTAATTTTAATTAATTTGTTTAAATTTTTTTAAAGATTGTACCATCATTTCTGTCGTAAAAATAAATTATAACATTTTCGTCTAATAAGCTGAAGTGGCAGTTTAAATTTATTTTTTTAATAGATCATTTCATTTAATAGATCATTTAATAGATCATTAAAAACAACAAACTAAAAAAATTCTATGCTGTTTTACATTTTAATATATAGATTTGTGAAGCTGCTCACTGTAATTAATATAAAGATTTCTCAAAATAATCGAAATTAATTTATAAAAAAGTACGATACCGAAATTTTTGAAAGAAAAGGCATTTATTGATTTTCATTAAAACTTACAACATAACAACTGATTGAGACAAGTTTACTTTACAAAATTTTATCACTAACCCTGGGAGGTTTTCATGTTTTTCCTCTCCATGTAATGCTAATGCGGATTTTAATAAACTATAACTACACTAATTGGAGTTTACAGTGCAGAAATTTCTACTCAGAAAACTCTTCTCCATGAATGGCAAAAGAGGGTCAGGGAAGAGAGATTAAAATAACACATTGATTACATACATTGTTCTATCAATATAAAAGAGCGAAAAATTGTGAATAAAAATTACATTACACACTTTTAATATGAATTCGAAAAATTTCTCGTTATTAAATACATAAGATATTGCATAATTAATAGTTTTAATATATATTTTTAGAATATTGCTAAAAAAAGTTTTAAAAAGTGTATTCATTAGGAATTACAGATTAATGTTAAAGCAATAAAAAAAGACTAATAGTTTCAAAATCTAGTGAATCAACTAAGGAATCAGGTCTGATAACATCCAAACCAGTTTGACTGCCTGAAGTAACAAAGAAAAGCTTAACTCTAAGTATTACAACTTATTTTTATTTTTTAATTTATCGTGAGGAAATTTCGTGGTGTTTATAATAATCACATTTCTCATTCTTTCTATTTCATCTGGCAATCAAACTGGCTTCAATATTTTCAGTGTTGCGTTCCTAAGCAGCGGTTCATTATATTTTGATACTGTTTGTATTTTTCTCTCGTGAATATTGATTATGTCCACTAATGTTCTTTTACTTCCTTTTTTTAAGAATTTTACAATACATGCGAATATTTTCTTCATTTACTGATTTGAATAAAATTTTCATAATACTTAGTGTTCTTGTGTATGTACATTAGGGCCCTAAACACAGGGCTAAGTGCTTGTTCACGTTTGGATGATGTGTGCTCTTGTGTACTAGCTATTTTTTTTTTCCTTACCGTGGAAAAACAAACTATCCCAGCTATTGGAGTAATTAAAACTATTTATGGAATAGAAAAATTGCAACCTTTTAAATTTTTATCATGTAAATGTTTTTTCAAACCTACAAATGAGTGTACGATATATATATATATTTTAAAAAGGAAAACGGCAGTTTTGTGATGCTTTATAGTATATTGGAAGATCTTTACATCATTGTCTCGATTTTAATTAATCGCACTTTATTCAGAAGCTAAGTTTTTTAATTCTAAAACATCTTTAAAAAACAAGGAGAAAAAAGGGGGAATAATGTATTTAAAAAATAAATTCCACAGAAAAAATTCTAATGTTAGAAAAAGAACAATTTTTGAGATGATGATTCTAAAAATAGCACGTTTTTCGAATCTTTTTACAATTTTTTATTTTAGTAATTGTTTAACGAAACAGAGCATATCAAACATTTTTCTGATATAGCAATATTTTTTTGAACTGTGCAAAAGTTGAGAAATAATATAAACAACTTTTTAAGCAGATATTTTAAACTTTTTAAAAGAAAAGGGTAACTTTCTTTAAGTTAGCGGGCAAGAATAACTTTCAACGTCAAAATAAAATTTTATGTCCATAGTTTTTTGTTCATTTAAAAAAACAAAAACAATCTGTTCTATGTGTTTGCTGTGCTCACATACGCATTTACTTTTCATTACTCAAATAAATAATAAACAATAAAAAAGGAAAATTAATAATTTATCTCCATTTTCGAAAACTGTAGTATGATTAGTAAATAGTCAGTGTTCTGCATCGAATGATATTGATCAGTAGAATATTTTTAATTTCTTAACAAGATTTAATTCTCAGCTAGATGGCAATAATTCTAAGTTTTCTTTCAATAAAAACTTAACAATAACTTGAAAAGTAATTTTATTTTAAAGGAAAACATAAATTAAAGTACTAAAACAATTGATTAGTATATTACTCGAAAAATAATATATATGGTAGCATAAAAAATAAGATTTTGAGAAACGTTAAAATTTAGTTTAAAAGTTAGAAAAATAATTCTGCGAAACACGCGAAGACAGGTAATTTACAAATTTATTTTAAGATTAAGGCGATATACAAGATGTAAAGAAGTTTTAAGATGCTTAAAAATGTTGACAACGCATTCGTATTAATAATTATAAAAAATAGATATTCAAGAAATTGATAAATATATTATTCCAAATCTATGCATACGTATGTATATTATTGAAATTGTATCAGTTAATGAAAAACAAAATAAAAAAAAAAAAAATAATAATCACATTAAATAAGCACAAATCGGTGTATAATCATATTCTATCAGAAGCACGCTTTTATAAAACTAGACATTCGTTGAATGAAGTGTTTTTTATTCAAAATATTTTATTCAAATTTCTTTACTAAATTGCAAATAAATTATTAAACGACTAAAAAAAAACATCGTTTTTTCTAGTTTGAAAGAAATAAAAATAAAAAGATTAGCAAACGATTATTAGCGAAAAAAATATGAATGAAATTTTATGCTACGCGCGCGAAGTCAAGTTCCTCGCAAGTTTATCACATTTTAATATTAATTGCCCTATTTAATTATTTCTTTATTGTCGCCAACTTATTTTTTTAAAAATAATTAATTTTAATTTTTCTCAGCTTCTAATAAATAAAAACAGTTGATACTTTAGATTTTTCAATTGAAAAATATTGTAGATTAATATGGTATAAAAAAATTCATACCTTATAATTCAAACTTTTTTCATCCTCAATTTAATTAAATAATAAAAATAATTAATAATTATTAAAAATTATTTTTTCATGAAATTATCTTTGGGTAAATGAGTTTTATAAGTGGGTGCAATTTTCTTTGAATTGCTTTATTAGTTTTAAAAATATGACTAAAAACGTAAAAAGTGAAATTAACATTAAGGGGTACGAACTTTGGATCGCTCTCCTGACCAAACTATGGGGACCATATTTCCCAGATTGCGGCTACCCCTTATATTTTGAAGGTTAAGAATCCAAATATGTAAATATATATATATATATATATATATATATATATATATATATATATATATATATATATATATATATATATATATATATATATATATATATATATATATATATATGTTTATTCAGAGAAAGTACGTTTTTGTGTCTGATTTCGTAACTTAATTAATAGTTAGCACTAATTAACTAGCATATTTGAGGTCACCCCCAGGAGCCATTAAGATTGACACTTAGTTCGTGATAATCCGATCATTAGAACGAAAGTTATTCAGGGTGATTCGTTTTTTTTTGCGGACTGTACATATATTTTATACTTACAATATAAGTGTATGTACATGCGTGTGAAACTAAAACGTCTGTACATATGCACTAGATAAAATCATATGTACATACATTTTAGTTACATTCATTTGTACCCATACAAATACGTACAAAATGCAATACATGTAAATACGTGCAAAATGTATCATTAAAAAATACATTATACTATCTACTGTAAAATATAATAATTTATAAGAATACAATAGTCTTGTAATCGTGTATTTAGATTACATGTAATCATAATTACATGTAATCAAATTACATGCAATCATGATTACATGTAATCATATATTTTGATTACTTGTAATCATAATTACCCGTAATCGTTTTCGTTACCCGTAATCGCAAATGCGGGTTAGATCCATCAAAAAGTCATCCAAGAAGGCAAATTTATCCCATACTTGATACAGGAGTTTCCTTGTCTTCTGGATTGGGTTCAAAATTTCAAGGCTACGGAGTTGAACATTGGTAGTCGTAAAGTGTCAGTTATTCAACGACGGTTATAAAATTAAATTGTAAAAGCTATTTTTTCTTTATTTCCCACCTAATGTAATTAATTTAAAATACGAGTATCCGTCGATCTTTTTTCCATTTCATTTTTTAGATAGTGAGAAACAACTTTTTTGAAACTTTAAGAGAAAGTTAAAATTAATAGACGCCCTTTGGAATTCATTAATTATCGGCAGCATTCCTCATTCGTTCAACAATAGGGTCAAAAGGTTAGAGACACGCCTCTTTCAAGCGAAAACTGTTGCTTAATTGGTGCAAAGTGTTCAAAATGAATAGTATGCTGAAAATCTAGACATACTTCCGTCTTAGTCTGCTGTTTTTACTTATAACAACACTAATTGCGTAACACTTTTAAAAGGTCTAATTTTCCTTAAATTATTTCTATCATAATTTATTTTTCTTAAACATAAAATACGATTTTCTTAAATATAAAACACAATTTCAAAACATTAACGAGTAAAAAGTATAGATTTTGTTGAGTTAGGGTAAAATGTATAAGCAAATAAATAAAGTACAAAACTAAGAAGAAAATTTTTTTAAGTAACATAATTTTTTATCAAAAACTGTAGGAATAAAATATTTACTGATTAAATAATTAAAAATAATTTTATTAAAAATATTCTTCCTAACCTTCTTATTTATTTTTCAACACAATTGCATTTTAAAAGAGTAGCCATGTAGAACAAGTTTTGCGACACAATCCGCTCAGTTTACAGTGCTGTTGATATCAGGGAGTGCAACTAAAATTATAAAAAAGTGCTGGCCATTAAAAGACAAAAATCTGTTAAGAGAATAAAAATTTTCACTTTATTATTAAAAGGAAGATTTACTTTAATAATATGTATTATTGACAATGTAATGCACAGTTACAAATTAAATATATAGAAGAGAAAGTGATTCGGTAAAAACTACTGAGATTTTTAGAGATCCAGAAAAGACTCCAGAAACACATACCATATTCTGGAAATTTTGACTACAAGTAGCGAAACTACTGTAGTCGCTACTTTTTTCGTTGTTTGTAGTGTAGTGCGCTATTTTTTAAAATATGTGCGTACAAAGAGTAGTGTGATACAAAAAAAAAAAAAAAAAAAAAAAAAAACAGTAGTTTGTAGCAATTCCTGGCAACTACTTTTAAAAGTTAATTAAACAGAGAAATAAAGTTAAAACGTAAAAAAAAATTTCGAATCTGATTGTTGCAAATCCTTCGTGGGCCCGTCAACGTACGCAATGAGAATTCCTCTGTGTGCCGAACGTTAATAAGATCTCCGTTTGATGCTCCGAAAAATCGGTGCTAAATCTGTCAAGTTGTTCTTGAGAAATCAAATTTTTCTGACTTTCTAAAAATTCAATTTCACAGGAACTATAAAGTACGTTTTTGTGTCTGACTTCGTAACTTAAAATATCATCTGCATTAATTAATTAATTAGCATATTTGTCACTCCCTTTAAGCCATTAAGATTGAGAACGTGAAGATCCGATCATTAGATTAAAAGTTATTCAGGGTTTTTTCGTTGTTTTTTGCACTGCACTTTATTTCTTAGAGGATATAAAAAAGCATTGATAATTTAAACCACAAATATTTGATAATTTCCTAGTATTTCTTAAATGACTGTCGAGAAAAGTTTGAAAGTTTAAATAACAAATTTGTAAAAAGTGCTTTAGAACAAAAAAACTATTTCATATAAACATGAATTAAAACTTCTTAATATCATCACATATTTAACCAAGCCAATTTTTTATTCAAAATCATTTTGAATATCGATGAAAATAAAGTTCTCCAGTTGAGTTTGTCTTCTAAAAGTAGCGAAGTAGTGACTACATTTCGAAAGTAGTCGTTACATTTTAAAAAAAGTAGTTGTAGTAGTTAACCACAATTGTAATAAAGTAGTTGTATTTAACTGCAAAGAAAATGACTATTTTTCTCAGTGCGGTTACCCTTCATATTTTGAGAGTCCGTCGAAAAATATATGTTTATTTTGAGCAAGTAAGTTTTTGTGTTTGATTTCGTAAGTAAGTTTTGTAATGTCTCCTCAAACTAATTAGCATGTTTGATGTCGCATCATTGAAATTGAATTTTAATACGTGCTAATCCGATCACTAAATCCATCCATTTTTGACTATGCGTATTGTATAATTTGTTATTAATCATGCAAGTTATTATCTTCTAATAAAGTCTATGAAAAGACGTTTATAATTTCTTCTAAGAATTCACTTTTTGTAATTTACAAAGAGGATAGTTAGCATACAGTAATATTGGTAGTTGATACTCACAATTAACAGAAAAAGGTACTTGAATGAAAAAATAATTTTCGACAAGTTAATACATTTTAATAGTTTGTTTCAGTCGTTTGAAAAGTACCTTCGCTGATGGAAGTAATAATCTATTTTTCTGGAATCCTTATCTTATAGATGTTATTACATTAAATGAAGGACAGAGTCGAACTTGACATAATAAACTATAAGAAGAGTAATCTTTTAGAAAGTGAATTGGATATAGAAAAAGAGGTCGTGGAATTAACTTCCTTCCTTTCAGGAAAGGTTGAACAACCTCACCGAGCAATAATTGCAACAGCTACTCCAACATTAACTAATATTATTGAGGACACATTTTTGAAAAACACACTTTAATTTTATTTGAAGTGGCTTTTTAAAAAAAATATCCCAGAACAAAACAAAATCATTTACTCTAACTTAATTATAAAAAATTTTGTGGTTAAAAACAAGATCTTCACTTGAGTAAGGAATTATATGCCTATAATTCTTGATCATTGTGGTCACTAAATTTCTTTGGACTTTCTTAAACAATACTTCTCTGATTATCATTATATTGGTTTTTGTTTTCAAGTCTGGTTCATTTCAGCAAAATGAGTCAAGAAAGGATCGACGATTGTCATCCTGTGATTATTTAATTTTATTTTGTTGTATAATCTTTTTTTAAAAATATATTTGCATTTGTATTTATAATCTTTTCTATCCTGATGTTTTGTATTGTGTATATTTTTCTATCTTTCTCTGTATACTTTACATAAAGGACATTTAATGCTAAAGCAATAATTCATAAACACACAAAATAAATTATATATATATATATATATATATATATAATTTATTTGTCTAATTAATAATGTTATAAGCTATTTTTGTCTTCTTGTTCTCTGTCAAATTTGAGTCTATAAAATTTTGAAGAAAGAGACTTTTTGAAATAGAAGCCTTAGTTGTTGAGACTTGCTTTAAAAATACATACACAGAATAAAAAGCCACAGTTTCATAAAATATTGAAATATAGGAAGGCGTAGCATGGGATAAGAGGTGAAATATCCTTCTCAATAAAATCCCAAATTTCCTTGCTTTCATTTGCTTACTGGACATGATTACTTGTGGAAAAACTTCACCTTGTTGAATTCACCTTGTTCCCTTCAGAACCACCAGGTTGTTATAAATGGTGATCACCTCAAGAACTGCCCATGACTTTTTATTTCATTTTATTTTATAACCGTTGTTGAACAGCCGACCCAATTTTGGGTTTACGGCTACTAATGTTTAACTCCATAGTTTTGCAATTTTGAGCCCAATACAGAAGACAAGGGAACTTCTGGATTGGACTCAAGGACTTTTTGAGGGAAATAAACCGTAATCACGTTACACTGAGAGGAAAACCACGAAAACCTTCCATGGCTAGCTTGACAACAAACTGACTCTAACCCATGATCTGTCTATCACTGAAGATATTTTACGTCAGCACTGTGGGCGGGGCGAGCCAGGTGCGGAGTTCGTATAGTCCGCACTATTATTTTTGAGTTTTGAGTTTTTTAATAACAACTCAATGGATGCTAACTTTTATTCTGATTTTTATACTTCCTCATCATTTCTTTAAAAGCAAAGATGCCACAACCCCCCCCCCTCGGATGTAAAATAAAAATTAAATAAATTCTGTACAGTTTTTTAAAAAATTTTTTAAGAACAGAAAATTTCTATTTTAAACATTCTTGCTTTTTGTCGTCACACTGAATCTTCTAGCCCATCAAATATCTTTTTCTTTAGAAGTTTAAAGAAGTATTTTTTACTCGTATTTTGTTCTTTAATCCTTGCATACTACATAAAAAAAGTTTGAAGATATTTTCATGAATTTAAAGACATTATAATAATCTTCAGAAAAATAAATTGTAGAGTATTTATAGAAGAGTATTATTTAATTTTTTTTTTAAAAAGAAGAAATAGTTCAGAATTTTTCTCCCTTTTAACATGCAAGACCCAATTCCAAAAATAGATTATTTTGTTTAATGTGAGTTGAAATAAGATTAAATAAAAATGACTTAAAAAATTTTAAATTATTGCTTTCAGTGAAGAAGTACCCAAACGTTTCTTTTCTTTTACTAGCGTTGCGTGAAAGTTTGTACATGTTTTAAGAAACAATAAGTGGGTAGATCAGCTAAATGTATAATTTTAAATAGCTTTTATAGAGTGTGTTCCTAACTTGTGCTCTAACTGTGCGTAGAAACCTTTAAGAGTTTTTTTTAAATATGGAAAATTTATACCGAATTTAGATTTGATGTAACTCGGATGTTCTGAGCCCAAAAATTCTGTATGAATGTTCGGAAATATATGTAATCCAATTAGATATAAAAAAAAATGTGAATTAGAAAAAGAAATGAAAGACAATTTCCACTAAAATGAAATGTTTTGAAGAAGAATTGTTTTTTGAATTGTTTACAATCTTGACAAGGCCGCCCGTTCGGTATTCGTCGTCAGGAATATAAGAATAATTCAGTCTAATTTTAGGAATTCTTATCAGATTTCCTAATGGAGTAACGAAGGATAACTTCTGACTAAACTTTAACCCTTTGTGGTTGTATTAAATTTGTACTTACTTGTATGAAAGTTCGGAATAATTTTTTTGTTGGATGAACAATATATTCAGGATTTTTTTCTATGATGGACAAACATTATTACAGATTGAAAATACTGTTTTGATCATCATATAGATATTTAATCACAACTTTTTGATCTGATTATCCCAGTTTTCAAAATGTTATTTTGAATTTCATATATCTCCAAAATATATCGATTTTAATGAACAGTAGATTAAGTTAATTACGGTTGTTAGCAGTGGGGAGCAGACTGGAATGGTAAAAAAGCTTTGGTGACTTAAAGTAAAAATGCCACCACAAAGGGTTTAAACAATTTTCTCTCTAGGAGTGTTGATCTAGGTTTTTAAGGTTAGGTCTCAACAAGATTCTGTACTCAAGAGCAAAAAATATGATAATTACAAATAAAAAAGAGAAATTTCACTGAAATAAATAAGAGAAACATAAAATAACCTGAGAAATCAGTTCACAACCCACTCTCGAGTTTATCTTGAACTGAACTTAAAGAGGTCACATATGTAATTGAAGCTGTAGATCGTAGGTTTTTCAAAAGTAAACTGATCTTTAAGAATTACAACAAAAATAATTATGTCATAGTTTTCCTTTTATTTATGACTTGCCTTGACCATGAAAATTTTAAATAAAACTAAATTAGGTCAGTCAGCGAATTTGTTTGGAGAGGTATTGTGAAGAGTTCGCTTTGTCTAGTAGAAGTATCCTAATTATATATCGCGGTTCTATCTCTTTTTATGCAGAATTTTGATGCACATTTTTAAATGGTACTCGGAGAAAAATTCTAGTAAAAATACTGAACAGTATGGTAATGACATCTTAGTTAAAAAGAAAACCGTAATTCTAGTAATAAAACCCCAAATATGTGGTATTTAACCCATTTATTTGGTAATTTTTCTATTCACATGGTAATGGTTTACCGGAAATTGTGGTTTTCGAAATTATAGTTTTTATTACCATAAATTTAGTAAAAAAAATACAAAACTGAAAAGTAAATTGAAGCAAATAAATGAATTTTATGTCAAGCTCTAAGGTACCGTGATAAAATTACTCATTTTTACCACATTTATAAAATTTTATCACATATTATAAAATAATATTTCATAGTTAATTTCACCAAAATCATTACCAAAGCGCTTCGATAAAAATTACTATGTACCCATAGAGACATTTTTACCATATTCAGGTAGTTTTACTTTTTTTGAATTAATTTTGTTTTCACAAAAATAAATATAGATGCTCTCATGTCCAGATTGTGATAGAGAGTGATTAAGATTATGAAAAATTAGTTTACTCTTTCTTATTCTCATCTTTCCCTGAACGCTAAGATAGCAAATTTATGAGCCATGCGTGCAATATCTCGAAATATGTTCATATTTTTTTGCTGGCTTTGTCCTTCAAAAGTACCAACTCAAAGATTGATCTGGATTTATTTTGCTCTCAATACGAGGATTCTAGATTTGTTAAAAGTGCCACTAAAATAGCTATAAAATGACTCAGTCATAAGTTAAACAAAAATCTTTTTGTCAAAAATAAGCACACATGTTTAAAGTAATTCTTGAATAATTTTTTTTAATGGCGGTTGGGGACATTCTCATGTAGAGGGTCATGAAAGAAAAATTTAATATTATATTTCAAAACTTAATAAACATACACTGTAAAAAAATCAGCACTTGATTACGGTTAGTGACTTGCAAATACTGTTGTCAGTTACTGATTATAAAATTAAAATTATGCCGTCAAAAGAATTTTACACAAGCTATCATGAAATTGAAAATTTAGGCCTGTCCGTAATTTTTCTTTTAACAAATGTGGCCATTGACAGTAAAATTCTCTTAATGCTCGTAAAATCTATCTTCAATACCTTACGGTTGTTCGAGATTCAAGGGATTTGTTCGTCGGATCAAGGCGAACCGTGGAATGGGGCGAAGTAGTGTAGTGCTGTCATCAATCAAGGAGAGTTGCAGGCCCTCTGTTCATGAGAGGGAAAGCGAGAGTGAAGTTTTTTGGTGCCGGTTGAGATTGAACTTTTGACTCCATTATCCAGATGCTGTTACCACCATGATACTCTCCGATTAGCGTGAGCTTTATTTCATAGGTTTTTTTTTCAAAGGAAGAATCAGGCCGTATAAATCTACGGCAACTCTACTAGTTTTACGGAAATTTGTTACAATTACGGGTACTGGGAGTATTACGGGTACTCAAAGAAAGGAACTGATCGTATAGATAAACGGTCAACTCTCTGAATTTCAGGCAAATTCCCTGGTATATAGTTTTTTTTCATTTTTTTTTTTTCATAATCATGTTTTCGTTTTCTCCTCGCTGAAATCATAATTTGCGACCCTCAATACAGCTCCATTGAATGGTGATTACGAAACAACCAAAAGTCTGACATTAAAAAGAAAAAATTCCATTCAACGACAAATATTTAACAACACAAATACTTATTTATTGTGAATAAATTGGTAATTTATAAAACAGAGTAAGCAAAGAAACAGCAGACCAACAAAAAATTGTGAAATTTGTTAATAATTTAATTAAAAAAACTTGACTATATTCAAATGAATTACACTAGCTGCGGCAAACCTAACCTATAAGCATTACCAAGGCTACAACGGTCTGTTTATAATAATTTACAAAATAGCACTTTATCCCTAAATTTGACGGCTTTTTAAAATTATTACTTTTAAATGATTGAAATATAGCACTTTTACTAAGAATAGTCAAATATAAATCAATTTTCACTTATTCCGATTCAGAGAAAGCTGTTTTTTTATAGGTAATAAATACATAAGTAAAGAGTTTAATACTCTTTAGATGCTAAGAATAATACTTTCAGGCATTGTTATCTCAATTGAACAGTCTTCTTTAAATATATTTATCATCATTATATTTAAGTCACCCCTGTACTAAATTATCCCTATATCTATTAAATAATCTGTATGTCATTTTTGCGTATCGCATACTTTTAGCATGCATCGCATACTTATTCCGATTCAGAGAAAGCTGTTTTTTTATAGGTAATAAATACATAAGTAAAGAGTTTAATACTCTTTAGATGCTGAGAATAATACTTTCAGGCATTGTTATCTCAATTGAACAGTCTTCTTTAAATATATTATTCATCATTATATTTAAGTCACCTCTGTACTAAATTATCCCTGTATCTATTAAATAATCTGTATGTCATTTTTTCGTATCGCATACTTTTAGCATGCATCGCATACTTATTCCGATTCAGAGAAAGCTGTTTTTTTATAGGTAATAAATACATAAGTAAAGAGTTTAATACTCTTAAGATGCTGAGAATAATACTTTCAGGCATTGTTATCTCAATTGAACAGTCTTCTTTAAATATATTAATCATCATTATATTTAAGTCACCTCTGTACTAAATTATCCCTGCATCTATTAAATAATCTGTATGTCATTTTTGCGTATCGCATACTTTTAGCATGCATCGCATACTTATTCCGATTCAGAGAAAGCTGTTTTTTTATAGGTAATAAATACATAAGTAAAGAGTTTAATACTCTTTAGATGCTGAGAATAATACTTTCAGGCATTGTTATCTCAATTGAACAGTCTTCTTTAAATATATTAATCATCATTATATTTAAGTCACCTCTATACTAAATTATCCCTGTATCTATTAAATAATCTGTATGTCATTTTTGCGTATCGCATACTTTTAGCATGCATCGCATACTTATTCCGATTCAGAGAAAGCTGTTTTTTTTATAGGTAATAAATACATAAGTAAAGAGTTTAATACTCTTTAGATGCTGAGAATAATACTTTCAGGCATTGTTATCTCAATTGAACAGTCTTCTTTAAATATATTAATCATCATTATATTTAAGTCACCTCTGTACTAAATTATCCCTGCATCTATTAAATAATCTGTATGTCATTTTTGCGTATCGCATACTTTTAGCATGCATCGCATACTTATTCCGATTCAGAGAAAGCTGTTTTTTTATAGGTAATAAATACATAAGTAAAGAGTTTAATACTCTTTAGATGCTGAGAATACTACTTTCAGGCATTGTTATCTCAATTGAACAGTCTTCTTTAAATATATTAATCATCATTATATTTAAGTCACCTCTGTACTAAATTATCCCTGTATCTATTAAATAATCTGTATGTCATTTTTGCGTATCGCATACTTTTAGCATGCATCGCATACTTATTCCGATTCAGAGAAAGCTGTTTTTTTTATAGGTAATAAATACATAAGTAAAGAGTTTAATACTCTTTAGATGCTGAGAATAATACTTTCAGGCATTGTTATCTCAATTGAACAGTCTTCTTTAAATATATTAATCATCATTATATGTAAGTCACCTCTGTACTAAATTATCCCTGCATCTATTAAATAATCTGTATGTCATTTTTGCGTATCGCATACTTTTAGCATGCATCGCATACTTATTCCGATTCAGAGAAAGCTGTTTTTTTATAGGTAATAAATACATAAGTAAAGAGTTTAATACTCTTTAGATGCTGAGAATAATACTTTCAGGCATTGTTATCTCAATTGAACAGTCTTCTTTAAATATATTAATCATCATTATATTTAAGTCACCTCTGTACTAAATTATCCCTGTATCTATTAAATAATCTGTATGTCATTTTTGCGTATCGCATACTTTTAGCATGCATCGCATACTTATTCCGATTCAGAGAAAGCTGTTTTTTTACAGGTAATAAATACATAAGTAAAGAGTTTAATACTCTTTAGATGCTGAGAATAATACTTTCAGGCATTGTTATCTCAATTGAACAGTCTTCTTTAAATATATTAATCATCATTATATTTAAGTCACCTCTGTACTAAATTATCCCTGTATCTATTAAATAATCTGTATGTCATTTTTGCGTATCGCATACTTTTAGCATGCATCGCATACTTATTCCGATTCAGAGAAAGCTGTTTTTTTACAGGTAATAAATACATAAGTAAAGAGTTTAATACTCTTTAGATGCTGAGAATAATACTTTCAGGCATTGTTATCTCAATTGAACAGTCTTCTTTAAATATATTAATCATCATTATATTTAAGTCACCTCTGTACTAAATTATCCCTGTATCTATTAAATAATCTGTATGTCATTTTTGCGTATCGCATACTTTAGCATGCAATATGCAAAAATTACATCCATGCGACTAAGTGAACAACATAGTGTTTTAATCCTGGTGATGCTAAAATGTTGTTGTGTTCTTATCTAAATGTGTCTATTTGAATTATTGTCTATTTGAAAATTGTCTTAAAATTATCTAAATGTGTCTATTTGAAGTACGACGCTTGTTGCATAGCAAAACACTTTCTGAATAGTTGCAGTATATATATATATATATATATATATATATCACACTGTAAAAAAAAATCCAGAAACGTTTCTGAATATAATTGGCAACTACGGTCCATGCAATTTTCACAAACGTTTCTAAATATTTCGGAAACCTCTTTTTGTAATATTAAGAAAAGTTTCATAGTATTTCAGATACTATATACTTGGAATCGCTTCCAGCAGTTTCGGATTTTCTTTTAAAATTTTGAAATGATCTTGTTGAATTTCAGAAATGTTTTGAAACGTTTTCAACATTTTCGGAATTTTTTTCAAGTATTATAGAAATATTTTTGAAACGTTTCCTATACTTTCAAAAACTCTATCCTATACTATACTTTCCTATTCTTTCAAATATTTTAGATTTCTTTCTCACCCTTTTAACAGTTTTCGCTAGTATTCATTATTTTAACTTTTCAGTTCTGTGATTTTAAAATATTTTATCAAATGAATAGTTTAGCTTTAGGTCAAAAACTTCTGTTATTATGAAGTCCACTTGCAAAATTTAAACTAGTAAAACTATATATCGCTATATGTGCAGTTCATACAAATAATATTTGACCAATATTTTCTGTTTAGTAAATTCACAAATCGCTATGCATGGCTAATAATAGACACCCAAATACTTTCAAAAATAAGTAAAATACCTTTACGAAAATCTTTTTGAAATAATAATAAATCAGTTCTTTGAAAAATTATTAATTTTTAAATCTAATATAAAATGTACATTACTGGCCAATTAGAATTGCTGCACCAGGAAGGCGACGCACCACAAACGTGAAATTTTCAGGACGGATAAAGTATGTTGTGGTATGCAAATAATTAGCTTATCAGCGCATTCATGCAAAGCAGGCGGCGGTAGCGATACCTACAATGTGTATCAAAGCTTAACCCCGCATGATGGCCGCATCCGTGTTTGGCGACATCGTGGAGAACGCCCATTGGCAGCTTGCATTCTACATCGTCATACTGGCCTATCACCTGGAGTAATGGTATGGGGTGCCATTGGATACACGTCTCGATCACCTCTTGTTCGCATAGCACTTTGAAAAGCAGCCTTTACATTTCTGATGTGTTAGGGCCAGTTGCTCTACCTTATCTTCGAGGCCTCCATAACGCAACGTATCAGCAGGACAATGCACTACCGCATGTTGCTCTCACTGTCTTGACCTTCCTTGACACAGAACATGTTACCCTGGCCAGCATGTTCTCCTGATCTCTCATCAATTTAAACATGCCGGGTCAATGGTTACCGAACGACTGGCACGCCACCACTCGTCAGTCACTACGGTCGATGAATTGTTGCATAATATTGAATTTGCATGGAGTGCTGTACCCGTTCATGCTATCCAATCTCTGTTCGACTCGATGCCCAGGAGAATAACTGTTGTTATTGCTGCCAGGGAAGTCTGCTTTGAGTATTGATTCCTCAGGATCTATGCATCTAAATATCCTGACAATTTAATCCCTTGTTCTTCCAACTACAATGTATGTTTCCAATAAATATCATTCTGTTATTTGCATTCCTTCCTGGTGTTGCAATTTTAATGGCCAGAAGTGTATATAGACAGTACACTCTGTATGCATCTGTACATGATAAAATTTTATAAATGGGCTTCACCATTAACAGTTTTGAGCTAAAAAAACGAAATACTCACTTCATAAAGTATTTCAACAGAACTGAGTAATCAGATTCCTTGTTAATATAATAAATACTTAGGATAAATTTGGCATTGGGTGATGATGTTTGAAAATCTGTTCGCAGAATGTGACTTCAGGGAATTTCAATACAATTGAATATTTCAAACATATCCGTTTTTCAACATTTTGATATTTCAGAAAACTTTTTATTTTATCCAGAAAAGTTTTATGGTATCTTCCTTTCTAGTTTGAATACGGGAAATCGTCAGTCGTCGAACAACAGTTTAAGGCACATATATAAACATATTCTATGATAAGTTTGGCAAGCAAATAGCGTTTTCTAAATATGAATAAATATCTTCTCAATCATTTACCTAAATATCATCGAGAAAAATTACCGTATATATGTTACTGTGAATGACAGAACATTAGTGTCTTTTGACTTCCACCGCTGAATGTTGACAATCACATAGTCTCTTTGGTAAATGCCTGTAATATATACTAGCTCTAGTTAAATGCCACTGCCCGGTATGCCCTACATCTATGCTTTTTAAGGTTCAGTGCCACTTCCCGGTATGCCCTTAAGGCCAAGTGCCATTGCCCGGTATGCATTTAACTGGTATTCTGATGACTGATGTTTCTCCAAATATATCCTCAAGAGTTATTAACATATCTAAAAAATGTAATAATATCAGCGAATAAATTAATATCAAATCGGATATAACAAATATTCACCAAAGCGACTATGTGATTAGTGACATTCACCAGTGAAAGTCGACATTTTCTTGGTCATTCACGGTAACATATACACTTGCGTTTAAGTGAACCTTTAAATTCGAAAAGAAAACTTGGATATCATCAGTATTTTAATCCAGTTTTCCATTATTTATCATATTTAATTTCCTGATTATACAAGGTGAAAATACTGATATTAAACAAGTGTTCCTCTTGAAATAAGGGTCGGCTTATATGTGGGTATATACGGTACATACAAAATAAACAGTTACGGTAATAATTGAAAGACTTAAAAATTGTTTAAAAGTTGTTTATTAATTAAAAATTGTTTATTGAGAATTTTTTATTATTTTAAATGTTAATTACAGTGTAAAAATAAATGAAAAGCATAGTACAAGATGAATTATAATGTCTCTCTGTTTCATTATTAAATAAAATTCTATTAATAATAAAACACAAAGACAATTAAAAAAAATTATAGTCTGTCTATGATTAGAATTTCTCTTGCCACAAAATCTAGTCTTGTCTTTTTCCAAAATCTAATATTTTTCTTCTATTTTTTGACACAAAAAGTAGCTTAATTAGGTCAACATCTAAATTTGCAGGTTGTTTGCATGCAAATAATTATTCTTATAGCCTGAATTTTAGAAAAAATTTTCAAAAAAAAAAAAAAAAAGAAAAAAAAATGATGAAGACATTTTTGATGATAAATCAAAAAATTTGACACAAATTACTATCAAGTTGTTGCACAGAAGTCAAACTTCGTGCTATGATTCGGAAGATGAGCCTCAGCAAGACAAATAAATAACTATTAACTTGCACCTTTAACTTGTGAATTACAATATTTGCCAGAGATGTATCTTTTCGATGCATTTTCTACCGAAATCGATTATTATTTTTCAAGGGTATTTTAAAGGTAAATAGAAAAAAAAATTTTCGTTGAAAAGTATTCAATTTATTTAAGAACACAATTGTTGTCTTAAATTGTTTTAAAACTATAATCCTGTAGAGGATTTGAAAGCAAAATGTTAATAGTTTAAGAAAGTTCAGCTGAAGAAAGTGGAGTTTAAAAGATTCGACACAACATTTTGTATGAGTTTTCTTTTTATTCATTAATGTTATCAGTTTCTTAAAAATTAACATCCATAGCAGATTTGTAGTTATTAAATGTGAATAAATTTACATTTTGAATTTTCTCAACAATTTATTGGTATAACAATTATTGCTTGCCTTGTAATGCATTTTTTTGGTAAAGCTTTACAAAACGTAATTAATTTTTCATGGCTAACTTTTGCAATTTAACTCCAAAATATATGATTGGAAAAATTTGAAAGTTTCCTTTTTTGGATATTCAATATTTGCAACGAAGTTCAATGCTAGCAATGTAACAATTTCTTTGATATAATCCTTCGAATCGACAGGCACATTCAATCAACTTCATCAATAATATAAACTAAGACAATAGTTTGCAACTATGCATAAATGAGGTGTTACGTATGTATTTGTTTAGTCTAGTTCTTATAGGAAACTCCGTATAATGGCCTTTTTCTGCTAGAATTTAAGGGATCAGAACAAATTATTTACTTGCAGAAATAGGAAAATTTATTAGACTGCTTCTTTTCTTCTTGGCATATTCTTCAACAACAAAGCTTCATGCCTATTACGAATCAAGCATCGTCAAGAATCGCATCTATAATATAGAGAACATTGAAATCTTAATGAATCCCAAAGACGGTGAATAAGGCTGGGAACATGTCCTGTAAATCCTCCATAAGAATGTTTCAATTTTCATCTCTTCTACATTTTTATAGGTAACTTTCAAATCTTCTTGAATTATTTTAGAGCATCTATCGACAGGCATTTTCCACATTTCAATTTACATTTTTTTGCTTCTAAACTGGCTAACATATCATCCATAGGTTCGAAAGGAACTTAACAAGTTTCGGAGAATACTCCAAAGTTGTCCAAGGGTACTCGAAGAATAACTCCAGGATAACTCAACAAGAATACTCAGAGTCATTCTTGTTGAAAAGCTTTCTCTTGTAACTGAAGACGCTTCGTTTCTGAGTCTCATTTTTTACTCTATAGTACTTTTTTGAGACCATCCTTCATGTTCTTCTCCTATATATTGCTCTGCAAATTAGAAAACTTTTTAATTGTTTCAGTGTTAATAGCTTACGTTGTTACTCGTTTTAATAAGTTGTCTAGCAACAATGAATATCTCGTTGGGAAGGAAATGGATTTAAAGTACATCTATGAGCATCGTCAGTTATTATTTTTAAAAGTTCACTTTTACTCGATCAAGACAGTCACCCAGAAACAGCTTCTTTTCCGGAAATTTAAGAAACAGTAATGTAGGACTTGTAAAATCTACTGGTCACGGAGCAAAAAGTTTCACACTTAGAAATCGAAACAATGTTTGAATAACTTGCAATATTAAAGGGCAATTCTGATGATAGGAACAGTAAAAATAAACTACAGAGAGCTGCTGCATCAGAAGAGCAAATATAATTACATTTTAGGAATAATTGGACAGCAAAATTACAATTTGGGCGCAAACTGCAGCACTATATCTTGGAACAATTAAAATGAGAAATATATTTTCTTTTATGAGATAGTTGAAACAAAAGAAGGCTTTACTTGGGTTCTTTTACTTAAATTTTAAGACACAGTTACAGAATGGTACCGCTTCTGTGTTGCAAGCCTCCTATGTAACTATTTTGACATTATTTTATAAAATTATTTTTTCAAATGAATCCACAGTCATCATTAATATTGTGCTAATAACCAGTTGATTTATGCTGCCTGAACAAAAATCTGCAAAATATTTTCAATAATCATAACAGCAGTACTAAAAGGTATTCTATAGTAGTAAAAAAAGTAAACGGACCACCGGGAAGCGAATTGCCCAACCATACCATAGATTATAAACTTGGCGATTGCAGGTGGAATTGGCGATGGATTACGCGTAAATGTGGTGGGAGAACGAAATTACATTAACCTAAACAGTGTAATTCGATATTCTTTTTCTCTTCCTCGACTAGCCATGATGAATAAAAATAACTCATTAATTCTTTTTAGTAGAGAATTAAAAAAAGAAAATAACCTTCTTATTGTTAGAATGACTTTACAAATACACTGTATTTATATTTTATTAAACGCAATAATTTATATTTTATAAAACGATCTAGTTTTTTGATATAACAGATTTATTTTTTTTATTTTTTTTACAAAAATTGTGTTTGCGAAGAAATAAAAATAATTTATTAATGAACCAATCACAAAAAATAACGTAACATTTTAATACCATGTTTTATTGGAACGCTATTTTGAAGAATTAATTCTATTTAACTTTTATTGTAAGAAAACATAACCTGTTTTATTTTAGTGATATTCTCTGTTAAATCAATCTTTGTAAAAGAATAATGTAAACCTTTTTCTGAAATTTTTTTTTAGAAATTAACAAAGACATATTATTTACTAGAAAAAAAATTAGAACATTCAAAAATGTTATCACGCTTTAAAGTAAAAATTTCTTGCAAATGAAAAAATAGATATTTTTAAATTTTTAAAGTAATCGGAAATTCGCTAGTGAAAAAAGAAATATGTGAAATAATTTTAAGAAGGAAAAAATGTACAAATGAAGGGATTTTTTTCAATGACCTATGTCGCGTTTGTTTTATTACTAGAAGCATTTATTGCAAAAAAATATTTATTAAATTACTTTTTTTTCAATGGGATGAGATCTTAAACTTCGTGAAAAATGGATTCAGTTCCTTAATATACATAAAAGTCGGTAAATTCTTCATTTATTACGGTGGTCATAGATACCTTGATACTCTTTCAATATTTGAATAATAAATGCAATTAATAGATAATGCGCATTTTCAAAAATATATTTTATTATTTACAAATATTGCGTGCAGGTTTATACGTAACATACATGCGTATCAGTTAAATGTTTTGATTAATTAAAAACATAATATATATATAAAATAACATAATTAAAAAAATAACATAATGAAAAAAATTATATAATTTAGAACTAACATAATTAAAATATAGTGAAAGATAATTAAGATTTTGTAATGCGATGTAGCATCACTTTGATTTTTTCTCACATTTTCAGCGAGATTTCTTTTTCATTTTTTCCTTGAGTGCTGCTCACGAACTGGTGGACGCCCAGAGGGTATAATATATTATTATTATTATTAATATAAATAATAATGAATATAATATTCTGAAATATTTAATTTTGAAATTCAGCAGCAAATTTTTGGAATATACAATTGATAAAAAAGATTCTTTTTCTTCGAATATCATAATTTTACGATTTCATAGTGTATAAAACATAACCTTGCACTTGTCATCAAAAATCATGATTTAGGCATTAACAGATTAAAAAAAAAAATTCCTAATTATTAAAGAATTTTTTTTTAATAAAATAAGCTTTGAGTAAACGAATTTTGTAGATCACTGGCAAGAATTTTTTTTATAGAATCTGCTCGAAGAGATGATGAAAGATACCACATTAAAACATAATGTTAGTTTTAGCGCAATAATGTTATTACCATCGCTTCTTTGCATATTGCGTATCATTTTGGTACTCTTATACATACAGCCATAAATACTGCAAATTTACCCTTATTCTGATAGTTAAGTCCATACTTGTTTTTTCCCCCGAGCGAAAAAAAAAGTTTGCTTGTTTAGAAAAAATACATTTTATTTCTGGTTTCTTTAACCTTAAATTACTATATGTTCTAATTACTCTTCTGATAAATGACTTTTCAAAACATAAAAATTTAAATATTATTAAAAAATTTAACATTTAAAAACTGAATATTAAATTTCACTAAGAAACGTCGCATTCATATCTAACTTGTTGAATGTTACGCGATAACGAAAACAATACAAAAACATAAGCGCACAGCTGTTTGGCGATTTGCGGGAACGCTCCTTTAACGCCAATAGAAATTTTCGCCAACCCTTTTATAATCTATGGTATGGTTTGGCAATTCGCCACCGGGAATAACTTTTGATCTACTGATTGTATATATATATATTATTGAAAGAGTTGTATAAATGAGAAACGTACAACCAGTGGCTAACTGTATAAATAAATATTTATAATAAATGAGATAATAAAAATAAGGTTATGAAATAATTATTAATTTTGGTTATAAACTAAAATATTATGGTACCATTGAAAAATTGAACTGGTAGAAATTGCTCATACTGTATACCTTTAACTACAGCTTTTGATAATACACTTAGCTTATCTAGAACAGCAAGTTTTATTTTGCCATCAATTATAACTAAATTCAAGTGGGTATTGCCAGGAACTAAAATATCTGCTTTTAAAAATCCTTTTGAAGTTTATTTCTAATAGGTTTGCCACCGCAGGTAGTATGCTAACCCGCGGAGCGGGTTTACGACTTTTTGGAAATACTATAATAAGTTTTATTTTGTATTTTTTAACCGTCGTTGAACAGCTGATCCAATTTTGGGCTTACGACTACTAATATTCAAATCCGTAGCCGTGTAATTTTAAACCCAATACAGAGAACAAGGAAAATCCTGGATCAAGTATTGGGAGAAATTTGCCTTCGTCGAAGAATTTTTGAACTAATGAATGGAACTAACTCCCATTTGAGTTACATAGAGAGGAAAACCTCCCACGGTTAGCCTAATGGCAAGGGGACTCTAGCCCATGATCCGTGTACCACTGAGGATATTTTACGTTGGCACTGTGGTCGGTGCAAGCTGGATGTGGAGTTCGTATCGACCAGCAATCGCTGGAATTCAAACCCGGTTCACCTCATTGGAAGGCCAACGTTCTATCTCATGAGCTATCACGGCTCAATCTCATAATTGATGTCTGAAGTTAAAGATGTAATTGTTAACATGTTACCTGCTGGAAATAGGTATGACTGGCGTCAAATTGAAAGCTTATATATCTGATTAATGGTCCAAAATTTATGTATGCTGTGGAGGATGAACTGTTGTTTTGGCTTTATATGGTTAGTAGGAGATAATTCTTTGAATGTGTTGAGACATTGTAACAAAACTTAGCGTAAAAGAAGGGGTGGAATTTAACTGTACTATATATTTTAAATGCATCAAAAAATATTCATGAAAAAGTCTTTTTAAGTTATTAAGCAAAGGCACATATAGAAAATTGCATGTTTTCCGTTTTGCATATCTTCCTAAAAATACTTAGTTTGCATTAACATGCCAAATCTTGTTTTAAAATTAAGTTATCTCTTATAAATTTTTTTTAATTCATTTAAAATACTTTCCACTGTGTGCTCTAAAGCAGCGTTTCTCAACCTTTCAGTATTCGCGGCCCAGTTTTCAATCAAAATTTTCCTCGCCCCCCCCCCTTACAGTTAAATGTATACAACAATAATGTATATTGAGTATTTTGAATTCCGTCTTTAAATTATTTTTAACTAACTGCCAAAACAAAAGTAAAGTAAAAACCAGAAGCAATTGAGATTGTAGAAGCTATGTTTGGAGTTAATTTTTCAAAACAATTACAGTCCATACCTCTTTCAAATGATACTGTTGTTCGTCGAATTGGTGATATAGCTGAAAGTGTAGTATCAGCTTTTCTCAATGTTACGTGACAAAATGTTTTCAATACAGTTTGATGAAGCAACAGATATTAATAAAGATGCTCATTTAATTGCCTATGTTTGATTTTGTGATAATATGTCAGTAGTAGAACTACTTTTCCGCAAATCAATAGAACTCAAAACAACAGCGCTAGCATTATTTGCTATTTTGAATGATGTTATGAATGAGGCAAACATAGAATGCAAAAATTGCATCGGAATATGCACCGATGGGGCTCGTTCAATATCCGGAAGGTTCGAAAATATACAAGCGAAAGCATTGCGCCCTGGTTTAAATATTGTGTTAACTACGGTTGTAACAATTGCAAATTATATAAAAATGAGATCGAGAATCTTTTCCGCTCTTTCTAATGTCATGGGTTCAGTACATTCAGAGTTACTATTTAAATGCGAGGCAAGATGTTTATCACGTGAGAAATTTTTGCAACATGTTTATGAATTATGAGAAGAAATCCTCATTTTCTTAGAAGAAGATAACAGACCGGAAACCGAGAATTTTCACTATTGCTTACTTGTTATGAAATTGAGCTACTTGGTCGTCATATTCGAGAAATTAAATAACTTGAATATTCAACTCCAAGGAGTAAACACGCATATGTTGGATACGAGTGATAAAGTTAATCCTTTTTGTAGAAAATTGGAATTGTGGGGCAGAAATTTAAAGCAAAAAAGCTTAACAATGTTTGCAAATGTGGATAATTGTACTAAAAATTATAAGGCTGAAGAAGAATATGTAAAAGTTGTTTTTGTAACCATTGAAAATCATTTAGCCATGCTGGCAAAGAATTTTAAAAAGTATTTTCCTGCTGACGACAAACTGATAGCAAGTTACGAACGAAACCAAAATACAATTTAGTAATAAATCACTATTTGATTTTTGGGCAGGAGGATGATTTTTCTGCACTGAAAACAAGGGCATTTCGCATTCTATTACCATTTTCAATATCCTACCTTTGTGAAACTGGATTTTCTGCTGTGGCTTCTTTGAAGACAAAATATATATCACGGCTAAATATAGAAACAGAACTAAGAGTGGATATTTCTAATATTAAACCTCACCTCAGAAAACTTTGCTCTGCAAGACAGGCCCCAGGAAGAAACTAAAAATTATAAATTTGTTTTAAAAATTTGGTATGTTTTGATTAAGTAAGGTGGGTAAGCCAAAGGTAGCCAGTGCTCCTAACGTAGCCCACCCCCAAAAGTAAAATTAAATTTATTTTTAATCATAAGATCTCCCTGCTGCATTGTAAATCTTGTATCTGAGGTGCACGAGGCTGAATTGGAAGATATTTCCTTGAATGTCTTCCATTGAATAATGTGATTTAGTTTTTTGCAGTTGTCGTTCTAATTTCCGGGTGAGAAGATATTGCAATTTATATATGTTTAAATTCTTAGAACTTTGAGTTATGATATGTTTTCTGAAAGTTTATTTCTTTTCCTTTAACCACGTTACTTTAATTCGAATTAATCTAACAGATTAATAGTTTTAAGTCGTGCAAATGGTGAGAGAGACACCGATTCCACCTTGGGGACACGTGGGCCACCTTCGGAAACAAACGTGAAATCTATGAAAGAGTTAATTATAAATCATTACGTAGCATATTATATCTCAAAAAGGACTGATTGAATTGAATGCCAATTGATTTATTTCATTTTAAGCAAATGTGGAACTTTGGTATTTTTTAAATTTTTATAATATTTTGACGTTCTCTGCACTTTAGTAGGGTTTGAGATATTTTGTTTCAAGTTTTTTGTTTTGTTTGCATTTTAAAGTAATTTTTCAGGAATTTTTTTTTATTTTTGTGGTAGTTATGAGTGTTTTTGTGGTCGATTCTGGTATTTTCTTGTAAATTTGGGTATTTTTATACTAGTTATGGGTTAGGTTAGTTAACTCTAGTATGATTATTTAACTCTTACTTGTTAGTTAATCCATTTGAAAAAATTAACTCAGTAATTCTTGATTAATTCTATTAGTTAACTCAAGAGAATAGCTAGTGACTTCACACAATAACTATCAATGTAAAATCAATAAACAAATCTTACACTCTAAAGACAAATGTCTTTTTTAAAGTCGGGAAACTTGTTCCTACCAGTAAGACACTTAAAATGCCTTTTTAAAAGACGTTTGATAGTGCAAGTTTTTTTTAAAAGGTAATTTGAGTAAGTGAAAAAGTGATTTCAATATATGGCTCACCTTTGGAGCCTGTGGGAAACCTTAGGCTCAGAAGCTACAATTTTGAAATTGTACTATAAAATAAATGAAATTTTATTTTACTATTAAAAGTATACGTGGTATATATTAGAGATAGGTGTAAGATGTTACAGAAAAAAATTCAGCCACACAGACTTAATCAGAAAATTAGGAAAAATCCTCAAAGCCAAGCCTCCTGGCTTCCCACCTTAAGTTTTGATTTTTTAAGTTGTTTCACTTTAATAAGTCACTAAATATGTCGATATGTATTTTGTTTTCTATGTATATGTGCGCCTTCCTTTCATCCAGTTAATCAATTTTTTTAAATAATATTTTTTCTTGAATATTCTCGCGCCACCCCTCTAGTGTGCTCGTGCCCCCCAGGTTGAGAATCGCTGCTCTAAAGAATTATGTTAGGTCATTGTAGTGTATCTACCACTGTAGAAACACTACAGTCATTAGCAGGATCCTTCAATAGTATGCTTATTAAAGATTTCATTCAGTGAAAATAAATCGAATTCTAAATTATGAATACTGAGAGTGCTATGCACAACTTCCTGAATAGCAGAATCAGGAAGCATGTACTTCGAAAATAATTTCAATTAAATTTTTTTAACTTTTCTTTATGGCTTTCTGTCTTAACAAGATCAAAAATTGGTTGAAAATATTCAATACTCTAATCATCCGATGGAAGAGGATCTTGTTCTGAAGTCGAATTTGATGATAACACTGAACTTCTATGAATCTTTCAAAAATGCGATTTAAGTGAAGAGTATTTGTTACAACCAGTGGTCGGAAGTAGCGCGTTTCAAGAAGCGAAACTACTGTAGTCGATAATTTTTTCTGTAGTTTGTAGTGTAGAGGGCTACTTTTTAAAAGAAGTAGTGTAGTGAGTAGTGCGATACAAAAACGGTAGTTTGTAGACTTTTAACTTTTAACGTTAGTTAAATAAAGAAACAAAGTTCAAACGCATGAATCTGATTGGTAGAAATCCTTCGCCGGACGCATCAATGTTCACAGTTAGAAAGCCTCTGTGGCCGAGCATTAATAAGATCTATGTCTCAGAAAAATCGGTCGAATTGTTCCTGAGAAATCGAATTTTAAATCTCTTTTTTAAAATTCGATTTCACAGGAACTATAAAGTATGTTTTTGTGTCTGATATTGTAACTTAAAATATCGTCTGCATCAATTAATTAGCATAGTCACGACCTCAAACCATTAAGATTGAATCCTAGAACGTAAAGATCCGATCATTAGATCAAAAGCTATTCAGGATGGCACAATTTTTGTTTTTGCACTGCACTTTATTTCTTGGAGGATATAAAAAAGCAATGATCACTTAAATCACAAATATTTGTTTATTTCCTAGGATTTTTTAAGCGACTGTCAAGAAAAGCATAGAGTTTGAAGGTTAATACAACAAATTCTTAAAAAGTGCTTTAGAATAAAAAACTATTTCAAGTAAACATGAATTAAAACTTCTTAATATCTCCTCATATTTGACCAAGTCAATTTTTTATTCAAAATCATTTTGAATATTGGTGAAAATTAAGTTCTCCAGTTAAATTCTAAAAGTAGCGAAGCAGTGACAGCATTTCGAAAGTAGTTTGTAGTCGCTACATTGAAAAGAAAAGTAGTTGTAGTTAACTGCAATTGTAATAAAGTAGTTGTAGACAAAAAAATGTAGTTTTTTCGACCACTGCTTACAACCATTCACATGGCATTTTACTTCTTGACGATATTTAAAATGAATACAAAAATGAAAAAATAATTTAGAATAGCTTTCAGTATGGTGACCACAGTGCTGGCATTTTCAAACATTTGTCGATGCACTTTTTCTAATACTTCTCTAATACTTTTAGAATGTTATATAAAAGATCTAACAGTTTTGAAATTTCTTTTACAATTTTGAAAATAGCAATTTAGTATAAAGTATGGTTCATATTCATGAGTTACTTCGACATGCGAAAACAATTAAGTTTTGGTAACAAACTAAGACAATACCACTTTAAAAAATTCAACTAACAATATTAAGAGAGAAAAAAAAAGCGATTTTAATCTGATCGTGATAAATTAGCTTAGTATAACACTAAGAAGCGTATAAGTAAACTTACAGATTATGGAAGTTTCAAATGGAGTTGCTTATCTTCTTTCTGCCCGCTCTTCGACCAAACAATATAGAGGCTATGCTTCCGACCACCTGCCTGCGCGTTACCAGAGATGGGACGAGAACATTTGCGCATGCGTCAATGCAATTCAGTTTTGTACTTTAAAAAATAAAGGAAGTTTTTCTAAATTGACCAGAAACATGCTATTAACTGAAGTTTTCTGAAATTTTTTGACATTTCTGTTGAGTCAAAATTAGTTTTTGAGATTTTTTTGCTATGTATTAACGGTTTCCCAGAAAATCAGACCTTCAAAATTATAGTTCCTATTATCACATATTTAGTAAAATATACTGAAAAGTAAATTTAACTGTATAAGTGGTTTTTATGCCATGCTCTAAGGTATCATGATAAAATTACTTGATTTTACTACATTTACCAAATTTTATCATTTATTATAAAATCATTTTTGATTGTTTATTTTTACAAAGTCATTACCAAAGTGCTTCAGAAAAAAATTACCCAGATTTACATCAGAAAAAAATTACCAGATGGTGTTTTCATAGTGCCACAAACCTGGTAAATGTTTCCACATTCCAGCAGTTTTGACCGTAATCTTTTTCTTAGTGTAGAATGCCAAATGTCTAATACATCTTGTATTAGACATTTGAGTTTCATTCTGCAAAATTAAATAAGAAAATAACCTCATGCTGTTAGAAGCTATTAAAATTCCAGTTCATAATGCCAAAGGGTACCTTAAGAATATAAATTTTTTATACTCATCAGGAAAAATTTGTGGGGAAAGTTTTCATAATCAGTTGTTTAATTACTTAATAAATAGAATTGTAATTTTTCATCTGGAAGGCAGAAAATTTATTGGACTAAATTGTAATGGAAGTTGATCAAAAGCCTGAACTACTTCACGACCGTTATTTCTTCCTTGGTATCATTTACAAAACGTACGGACCTGTTATCAATAAGGTATTCAATAGTATAACATCTTGTATTAGAACATGTATAATTTGTTTAACTCCTCCCGTCAGGCCGTCTGGTGCTATGGAAACAAGAAAGAGATTCCCTTTCTCTCGTCGACCCAAGCCGAAACCACTCCAAAACAGTGCAAAACTTTCGTTACACTTATTAATATCTTACAGACAGCAGTGTAGTTTATTGACATTTGCTCGGGGAAAAAAATAAAATAGAAATTCACCAAATTTTGAATGCCTGGAAAATGACATACTAGCTTATAAGTTTAAAAAACAGTCATTTTAAGTTAATAGTAAGTAACTCAACTTAAGCCTTTATGTTAGATGGACTATAAATTGCTTAAATTAATTCTTTTTATCCACTGTAGAAAGATATACAGAATAAAATTGTGAATAATAATCAATCATTAAATAAATAAATAACTTTGATTACATCCAAGCATATTACAATCATACATAAACTTGGTATTGGGTTAATATTTGCTTTCCCTCCTTACAGTATTAGCTGTTAAAAAATGTCCTGGCATTCATGACAAACAGGATAATGACAAATTCGCCATTTTATAGCATATAACTTTACTTTAATTAAATATTTTGGCCTAAGACCTTTATATTCTATAGAAAGCAACAGGATTTCTTAAAATAACTCAGATAAATCTATGTAGTTCATGTTATTAATGGTTTCAAGAAGCCAGGAAAATGACAATACAAAAACTTACTCACCTTGAAAAAATTTTTGAAATAGATTTTGAACCAGAAAAGTGGTTCTTTATTCATGCAACAAGACATGTTCATATAGGAGGGTATCTAATCAATCTATTAACATTAGATATTGATTGCTGGCTCTATCTATTTTGGTTAAAAACCACTAAATAAAAGTAGCCAGGAAAATGACAAATTTTCTTGGGACTAGCAAATTATTGACAGAAAAAATTAATTTAAACGAAGTTTTTGTAAATAATACCATCTGCGTATATTCTAGAAATGCTTACATCGGTTGAGATAAAAAAATTTAGATATTGAAAAATTTATAGGAAGTTTTGAAGCTAGTTATTATTGGAAACATTGTTTGGGACATGCCAGGAAAATGACATTTTGAAGTTCAATTAAATTTTTTAACTATACAAAACAGTCAATGCTAGTGCAAAGTTATTTTAAAATGCTAACAGCAATGCTATTTATTAATTTTTTTTAGAAAAAGTTCTTTTAGTATTATAGTAGTATTAGATCTTGGAGCAAGGGACAGTGAATTGTCATATTTCGTGAGAATCACCCATATATATATATATATATATATATATTCTTTTTTAATTCTATTTTACAAGTTAGCTCAAAACAGCTCAACTATATTACATTTTAGTGCATAATTTCTGTTTTTATTTATTTATTTATTTTTGTTTTAGGATATTAATAAAATGTAGAAGTGTTTGCCAGTTATAGAACCCTCAGCCAGTTACCATTTTATTGTAATTGTTGACTTGCCGTTAGCTTATGCGATATTCAGTGTGATCTAATTTAATTTGTTTAAAATTCATTGTATAAATTTTAGATGAATCTGTTTTTAAACCAGTTGCAGTTGTTTTAATGATCAGTAGTTTTAATACAGGTTGCATTTATGTCAGGCAGTTACCAGGTTTTCAAAAATTGACCTATAAGTTTTTCTGAAATTCAACAATATCATTAGATTCAAAAAACGTAGGGAAACGCTTATATTATTTCCAAAATACTTAATATTTTGAATTGTGAATACCAGTTGCCCATGAAATCATCCTAATTTTTTTATAAATTAGAGTAAAATTATGACGAATTCAAGAAAGAAAAAGTAAATTGCAAAATCATAATAGACATATATAAATGGCAATACTGGATGGATTTCTGTATTGTGTTTTATTTCATACTACCGAAATAAAAATAAAATTAAACATCATAATAGTGTTGTCAAGTTTTATTTTAACCCCCTGAGGCCCAGCATGCAATATATTGGACAACAATTACTAACATTTTGTCACTTACAAAATATTATTTCAACCTTTTTTTTTCTGTTTGTATACCTTTACAAAGCTATGGAAAAATATAATTGGATTTACTCTCGATGGTCAGAGTTTTGAATTACAATGAAAAATTATAAGAAAGGTCAAAAATTTGATTCAAGTAACTTTTTGGACAGTTTTATAACAAAACATCTTCTAATTTGAACCTAGTGGATTTTTTTAAAGACCAAAAGGTAAAGAAATACACTTTAAATGTATTCTTTTTTTAAGCAATAATTAAAAATATTATTAATTTTAAATTAATATTTTTTCAAAAACAATATCGCATTTATGAGCTTACTTTCTTCTAAGATATAAGTATTTCTAAGATACAAGTATTTCTAAGTAAAAATTGCATTTACTACCTTTATTTAAAACTTGAGGTCACATGGTTAATATTTTATGATCAAAATGTAAAGAAATACACTATAAAAATATCCTACAACATTAAAAATTTGGTAAAAATTAAAATTTATAATTTTTTAAATTATAATTAAAAATAACAAAAAAATTACTTCTTAATTTTAGTAATTGAATTATTAAAATTTTTTTTTTCTTCGCATTTCTGAGTTTACTTTCTTCTAAGCTACTTATTTCTAAGTAAAAATCACATTTAGTGCAATTATTAAAAGCTTAGGGTCACAAGGTTAATATTTTATGATCAAATTGCAAAGAAATGCTTTATAAAAATATCCTACAATATTAAAAAAAAAAAGCTAAATATTAAAATTTATCATTTCTTAAATAATATTTAAAAGTAACAAAAAATTAATTCAAATTTTAGTAATGAAATTTTTTTTAAAATATCTTGTCGCATTTCTGAGTTACTTCTAAGCTATATATTTGGAAATAAAAATAGCATTTACTGTAATTCATTAGAGGTAAATGAAATAATAATCAATATGCAAATCGAGTAAGAAACAGGAATCCGTCTTAAGAATCCGTAATTTCGGAAATTCTTTTATCCGTTACGCATGGTTACTTAAGAATGACGTGAAAAATTTCTCCTTTAAAATAGAAAGCACAAAATGGTTCTAAACAACTGAGAGTGAAAATTATTTGACTTCGTAGATAGGAAACTAGGCTAAAGGGGTGGAACAGATGTATATAAAGCATTTCAAATCTTATCCACGCTGTTTGTCGACCTTCCCTGTCTTGCATTTGGATACCGGTTCTACTTTTTATATTTGGAGTTTTATTAGCAATGTTGTGGTAAGTAATTCATTTTTATAGAATCAATGTTATTGATACTTTGTTTATAGATGTATTTTTTTATATGACTTTCTTTACAATCTTTAATTTACTCGGATTTTGATCCATGTCATTTAAACAAATGAACACTTAGTTTAAGCAGACTTACATATTCATGTTTATTATTATTATTATTATTTGCAGTTTCTTCACGATTTTATTGACATTATTTTAATAGCCTTAAGTGAGGAAAAAAATGTCCCCCAAATGAATAATAAACATATGCAAATCAATTTTATCTTTAATAGAAATTACTTTTGTTTAAATTACTGTTTCGTGTTTTATCACGTGCTATAACCATTTTTATAACAGCAGCAATTCTTCTTCACGATTTTATTGACATTATTTTAATAGCCTTAAGTGAGGAAAAAAATGTCCCCCAAATGAATAATAAACATATGCAAATCAATTTTATCTTTAATAGAAATTACTTTTGTTTAAATTACTGTTTCGTGTTTTATCACGTGCTATAACCATTTTTATAACAGCATCATTTGTGGAAAACAATAAATTTAATCATAAATAATGAATTTTTCTTTGAGAAAACATATTTTATGTGACGTGAATTTCTAAACGGAGACACATATGATTTCAGTTCTGTTATTTGAATGCTCATATTAATATTTAAGTATATTATAACTAACTAATATCTTATATTATAGTGACTAATTAGTAACAAATAATAATATAATAATTATAATTATTATGTATAACATAATAATTATAAAAAAAATTATAACAAAATTATAATATATATAATAATGACTAATAACTTAATGTAATATAATGTTAAAAAGCATAATATAATGCTCATACTAATGTCTGTATTAATATTCAAACTGATATCCTAAGCATATTTACTTTTATGGCATTATTAATATATATAATGTGTGTGTAAAAAAGACTTCTCTTAAAATCATTTTTCTTTCATTATCAGAAAAAACAACACCAATATTTTTGAGTTAAATATATAATTACTACGGAAGTATTCATATCCTCACAAAAGACAATTCGAGATCAGAATGATATTTTTAAGAATTAAATTATGAACAAAAGCTATGACTCGAGTGTAAAATTGTTTATTACTTATTATTATTATTATTACTTATTATTATTATTACTTATTATTATTATTACTTATTATTATTATTACTTATTATTATTATTACTTATTATTATTATTACTTATTACGTATTATTATTATTACTTATTATTATTATTATTACTTATTGTTATTATTATTATTTATTATTATTATTACTTATTATTACGTGATTATTATTTTCATTTTAAAATAATATCTTATTTAATTTAAGAACTTTAGATTATGAGGGATAAAAAATTCTTCTTAAATTGCATAATTTAAGGTGATAAAATTTAAGCGAAATCAGTTCAAGTGTTTTTGAAAAATAATATTTATTTATTTTTTTTTATTCAGAAAATTTTAATTTTAATTTTATTTTTCTTTCCAAATATCAGTCAACTAATTTTCATTCAAATTTTGTATTTTGACATAATTATAAAATGATTAAGAAATTTGTATACTTGACAATGCAAAGCAGTTTCAATAGTTATCGAAATAAATAATAAAAATTAGTTAATAAAATAATTAATAGAGATAATTTTAAGAATTTCGGGAATATATATATATATATTTATATTATATATGTATATATATTCGGGATTATATATTCTCGAATATATATATATATATATATATATATATTGAAACAAATTGAACAAAACAAATTGAAACTAAGGCATCATATATTCTGAGTGAATCTGTCTACCCTTTTTACGGTGGGATCTCCTCGAGGACTATTGTACTGGCTCGTGCCTAAGAAAGATCTACTGATGTGTCAAGATCGGGTGCGGGTCACGCGTACCAGTTGCATTGCTGCCAACTTTACTGGATTTATCAGTAGACTACAGGTTTTTGTACAATTCCCTTAAAATGGAGGGAGTTTTTTATATTTTTTAAATCCCTATTGAAATATAAGTTTCACAAAATTTATTGATTGCTTGAATCTTTAAATAAGTATTACTAATACATAATACAGCAAGCTTCATTTAAGGATTTTAAGGTAATTAGTTAAAAGCTTTTTTTCTTTTTTGTTCTAAAGTTTTCAGTTTATTTTTATTCAGAACTCTCCTTTCTAAATTAATGAAAAAACCTTTTAATAATCAATAATACATTATTTGCCTATTACTATTTAAAATTATGAATCAACATAATAAAAAACATTTCAAATTTAAACTTATTTAATGTCAGTCATAAATGGAAAATATTGCAGACCATTTATAGTTATTAGTGTAACATATTGTTTATATTTTGATGACAATAAAAATCCCTAAAATTCCCTATATGTAACATATTTGGTATATTATGCAATCGTAAAATCTACTGGATTTCTTCTTATCCAGCTTGGCAGTTATGCAGTTTATGATGAAAACTTAGGAAGCATTCTAACTGCATGCGATTCGCATATGCCACAGCAGTTCGTCTTACATGTAGTTTCTAATCATTCGCACGCTCGTTTAGGGCAATCGGATTCAGTGTGAATGACCTGGTGTGATAAGCAAGGCCAGGAACTGTACTTTTTTAAAACTAGGGGTATAATTAGTTTTAATTTGTAATTACAAATTGGTTGTGCTTGCCTCCCCCCGTCTACGAGGTGAATAATGGGGGCCTGAACCGTTATAAGCCCTCCCATAGGGTCAACGGATAGGAAGATTAGAATTTATTACTATTTAGAATATAGGTAGGCCTTATCTTTCAGTGTGTTTTCATGGTGATATTACATTCAATTTCAAAAGTCAGTAGGGGTGAAAAGCTACTTGCAAGAGAGTACGGTTGTGATTGCTTCCATTTTATATGGTAGATGTTAAAAATTGCAGGCTATGTGCGGGAAAAGAACCCCCACATTGAGGGTTAACGGGTGTCAAGGATCGTTAAATTTATGGCGGCTAAAAATACCAGAAGCCTTGTCTTAAATTTTTTTTTGTGTCATTTTAATGATACATCATATTACACCTCATTTGTGAAAAACTCACTGAGCTCGGCCTGATATTCCTTTAATTTTAATTTGTAGTTTTTTAGAAGGAAAAAAGTTTTAATAACGCTCATCAAAAATGTTTTCACTGAAAAAATCTGCACCCTGAAAAGTTATATGGATTCTCAATTATTTTGCTATTTGATACTAGTGTGGTTTTCAGCTGGGTTTTCAGCAGTTGCAGTTTTCAAGAGAAAGTACTAATCGGAAAAAAAAAAAAAAAAAATCAGAAAGCAATACAAGTAGCTAGATTGAGGTTTATTCCAAGATTTAGAAAAATGTAATGCGATGAAAAGTAAGTTCCTTATTAGACTCAACGAATTCACACCGCATTGCAATGTATCTATTAATTTCTCTTTATTTTTATTATCTTTTATCTTGTGACTATTTCTTAAGTCACTGAGTATACTTTATATGACTCTCATTTATATGACTTTTTCAATAATATGCCGTTTCATTGGAGCCAAAGTTTATTTTTATTCTATGTAATTTTAAAATAGTTCGTTTATACAATCGTTAATAGCAGTTTATAAGACAACAAAAAAAGCGCAAACAAAGGGTGATACGCTTTTCTTTCTTTCTTTTTTTTCCATAGCTATTTGGCCTACATTCGAGAAATTGTATGTTAGGCTTTCAAAAAATATTTTTCTCATAAAAGTTTACCATTATGGAAAAAATTGTTTACAGTAGTGTGGTCAAGAAAAAATTAAAGCCATGTCTTATCGTAAAAAATTTTTTGTTTTTAATTTTAATTACTACGACTACCTCTATTGTTCTCTATATTAGTATTATTAAGTGGCAAATTAACGTTATCAGAATTATCATTTGTGCAATGAATTGCGATTAGTTTGTTTATTATTATTTTGTGATTAGTTAGTTTAGTCTTTTCTTTGACTTCCATCGGTTACCTGAAAGTCGGTGTCTTACAGTAGCATTAAATATTATACATGCCTTGCCCTATATCTCTTTGAAAAAGAGTTCAAACATGGAAATTCACCGAGAAATGTTTATGCAGAGCAATTTTTTTGTGTGTCTGATTTTATAATTGAAATCATCACTTCAAATAAATAAATAAATATAATATAATATAATATAATATAATATAATATAATATAATATAATATATTATAATATAATATAATATAATATAATATAATATAATATAATATAATATAATATAATATAATATAATATAATATAATATAATATAATATAATATAATATAATATAATATAATATAATATAATATAATATAATATAATATAATATAATATAATAGTGTCTTTCAAACTAAATCTTAAATTTGCATCTTAATATTTACTTAATTAAGGTTTCAGTGTGTTGCACTCTGTACATGGAAACACTGAATGTTTTTATTTAATATAGAAAAAAATTAAGTTATTCATACCAATTAAAATCTTTTTATCTTCCTCATCGCTGTTTTTTAAAAGCATATTAAAAGTGATATTTTTTAATTAAAATATTAAATGAGAAATGAAACATTGAGCAGCCTTGTCTGACACACACGCTAACATCTTTTTGGAAATTGCGTGCTCTCATTTAAATAGTTACATTTGCTGTTTATTGGGAACACAAGCAACGGATAATACATTGTTACCAGATTTGTTTGACATTGTTTATTTTGAATGAGTCAAAAGAAACCACTAATAAGCATCGAATAAATTGTTTTCCAAATTCATAGTACATGTTATTTAATTTTAAATCTTGAATAAAAATGATAAGTAAAATTCTGGTACGCTTTATTCAAAATTACTCAAATGCAGTTAATTCAGAAGTGTATATTTTTATTTACCGAGCTTTGAGTAATAAGGAGTTATTACTTTGACTTAATTGAATTTTCTAAGATATCAAAATTTATAAACCAGTTAACACTTAACGATCCGATATTTCAAGTTCCCTTATCACCAAGTATAATTATAATAGTGATTAATTATATAGTTAATTATCGAAGCAATTATAACTAAATTAATTGTATTTATTACGGGAATGAAAGTCATAAAATAGTTTTTTCCACCATTTACGCGGCATTCGATTTAAAAAATTAAAGTGCTATGCAGCTAATATTGCGGAATTGATACGTGTTAGGTTAAATTTAATAAAATATTTATCAATTTTATTTTAATTAGTATTTTATTTCATTTAAAATATCATAAAACTTAAAATAATAAAAGTTTTCGATTTTTTATATATTCATTTTAAACAATTACATTAATTAATTATTTTTAATAAAAAATAATAATATATTTTTTATTAAATGTTTGAATATAATATGTTTTTTATAATATGTTTGAAATAATAACTCAACTTATAAAATTATTTTTTTTGTTTTATTACCAATAAAAAATTCGCTTATGAAAATGTTTTTGAAATGGTATGCATTTCATTTCAAAATGTTAGAAATATGTGGTATAAGAAACTTTTTTTTTCCAAGAACAAAATGCTCTTTCTTTCTTTGAAATTTTACTTTTTTTATTTTAATTTTTTATTTTTTAAATGAACTAATCAGTTATTTTTTATTTTTTTAGCAAAAAATATCGAAGTAAATTAGAAAAAAATGTATGCTTGTTTTTTACACGTTAAATATATTTTAGTTCTCAATATTCACTCTCAATCTTAAACTATTCAAATCTTATTAAAATATTAAAAAATAGAGGTAAATGATACGTCGAAGCTCTTTTAAACATATTTTTTCATGAAAGTTCGTAAGCTATAGTTAGAAACACGGCTCTTTCGTTCTGAACAGTTTGTCATTATTAACCATAAAATTATGGTATTAATTTCTTTTTCAATTTTGACACCTTTCTAAAATATGTGTCAGAATTTTGTATAGACCATTACTAAGGTGGGTAATCTATGGTCTTGGAAAAATGGCACACCCTTTTTGAAAAGAACAGGTCACGGTGAAGAAGTCTCCTAATGGTAAATAATTCATTTTACTTTTGGAGCAAGGATATTTTTTGTAGCTTGACATCCATCAATAGCCATGTCTTTGTAACCATAAACATTTCGGTCATTTGTGATACATTTTTTCATACATATGTTATTACAACATACTCTATCAGATCTCAAATCCTTTTCCTTTTTAGATGATTAACGTCTTGCTACAACAAAACAAGAATAAGAAAAGCTAACATTTCCGTACCAACTAAATATTACTTTTTTTTTCAGTTTAGTAAAACTGAAAGCAATCTATGCCCGTTTAACATATATAGTTTACGTATTGCTTTTTTCATTTTTTTTAAAATTTAACGAAAGAAAACTGAAAACAGTTTATATCTCGTGACGCATAGCGATTGCGTATTGCTTTTTTTAGAGCTTAACTAAAGAAAATTTAATGCAGTTTATTATATGTTTGATGATTCAGTCAAATCAAAACAAAGAAAATATATTTTCCAAAAATAGAAACACTTGGATTATTGATAATTTTATGAAGCATTCATGTTAGTTTACATGGATATTTTTAAGAAACCTACATCCCTTGGAAACTGGAAACATTTAAGTATTTTATTAATATCAGTAACATAATTTTTTTAAATTACTAATTCTTATAAACTTGAAGAAACATTTGTAAGCTAATGTGCTTACTTAAAATTGATGATTTTATATATTCATTAAAAATATTTTTAATTATCCTTATTTGTTATTATTCTTAAAAAAAGGAAAAAAAGTTTTTGATTAATTTTTTTCACTAAAAGATTTAAATGATGGAATCTGTGTAATGTGCACAAATGATAGCACTAACATATGATATTTATTTTTTGAATTTGCGTGATATACTGAACAAATCTTAACAGAGGGTTGGTATAATTATGTAATGAGATAAAAGTGCTCAATCGCTGAACAATTATTGACTTATTTAAATTTTTTCTAAATCAAAAAGTTAAATATTTTAAAGTCGCTTTAACGTACCATTTACACTTATTGGGGAATCATTATAAGCATCGTTCAAGTTGTAATTTTACCTTAGACATTAATTTTTTTTGTAAAGAGAAAAAAATTTGTTATTTAGTAAATCTGCAGTGTAGTATTTTTTTAATGCAACTAATTTTTATACATTAATTTGATCTAAATTTGATTTTAAAAAAATGGATGAAGTTTGGTAAAGATCTTACAGTCACATAACTGATTTTTCATTAAGAATTTGAATAGAAGTTGAAAATGCCCTAGCACAGTATATAAATGTATGCTTTGCTAAAAGTCACAGAAGTGTTGCTTATTTAAAGTTTTTTTTTAGTAAAGAAGTTTACAATTAAAAATAGCTGAATACAATACGCTGGTGTAGAGGCTAAATTAAAATTATTTAAGGATGGATATGCTAATTTAAGAAATTAAAGAATTTAATTGTACTCTAAGAGATGACAAATTAAATTCATAGTTAATTCATCAGTATGAATAGAATAGGGTAGAAAATGATACCTAAAAACGATGAGCAAGGGAAGCTTTAAAAAGAAATCCGATTTTATTTTAAAAGGAGAAAGAATGTCCATAACCGACTAACTAGGAGCAACAGAAAACCTATACCTATAAAACCTATAAAATAAGCATTTATTTGGGATTCCTAAATTAAACTGTTTGTCCCTGTAAACGAAAGGATACGGCAATAAGTAAGTGTATGTGTTATTGTATAAATTATTATCAATTAAAGCTTTTATTATTATTTTTCTATAATTAAGTAAACGTTTTATTATAAGAAAAATTATTTTTCTTTTAAAGTTTCATACAATTGTTTCATTAAGTAATACAGGGCTATTCAAAAACACTATTTTACTATAGTGTGATTGATACAGGCATTTCAGAAGAACCTAAGATTTTCTTGTCAAATTCTGCATCACCTTCATTGGTATTTTAAGTTTAGAGAAAAGTGCCGAAAAATGTTTTCAAAACTGTTTGCAATAATCTTAAAATGCAAACAGATTATTGCAGGATCCTATTACGTAATCCTGCCATAATTTGTTAAAATCTTAATTTTTTTTCCTACCATTTGATTCTTCTGGTTTAATTTTAGTTTACCTGAACTTATCTAAGTGGACAATTAAGGAATTTTCCTTCGATATAGCGTCCACAATTATCGAGATTTTGGTGTTTCAATAGAACCAGAAACTGTAAATTTTACTATATTCTGATAGTTTTTTTTTTTCTCAGTGTGCCTTGCTCTCAAGTATCAATATAAAATTTCCCAATTTTACCACATTTATAAAATTTTATCACATGTTTTAAAATCATATTTTATTGTTAGTTTAACCAAAAATATTATCAAAGCTCAGCGTTAAAATTGAGTGGTGTTCCCATTGAGTCAGAAACATAGACAATTTCATCACATTCTGGTATTATGCTTTCTTTCTCATTTCATTGTTAGAATTCTACTATTACGATTGAATAACCGACAGTCCACTCAATTAACTGTAAATTTTACTTTAACCCCTTAACGATTGGTTAATTTTCAAGAAAACGGTCATAAAAGTGCCTATTTTTTTGGCTTTTGTATTTGTATTACGTATTTGATTAGTGCTGAAATCTAGTTTAAAATAAACTAACTATCTACAATTACCTTAAAAATTATCTTGGTACTGCTATCTGGGGTGTAAAATGAGAAATAAAACTTTTTACGGGCAAAAGAAATGAATTAGTTTTATTCTTATTGGCGCGTTACTACTGAACACTCCAGCCCGTCAATATCACGGGAGCGAGAAATAGCGGGCGAAAACTCACCCCGTCATTTTCACGGGAGCGAGAAGGAAGGGGTTAAAGAACATTTTTTACCTTCACAGTTTTGAAACCGTTTACAACAATTATGGTTAAAAAACCATGAACACAAAACTATACTGTTTTACAATAATTTATAACTAGCATGGTTTCAAAACCATAAAATATAACTTTAACTGTACATTGGAACTGGGCTTTTCGTTAGGTAATGGAAATTGGACTTAGGTAGTGGTTGAATTGGGCTATATCAAATGAACTGTGGAATATGGTTTATTCAATTTATCTGCTAGTTTCACCAATCGTAAGATACGGGATATACTAGATTTTTTTGTGTTAAGCAGCTTTATGGTGCTGCCATCTATATGTGAATGAGAGGACCGTATTCTATAAGTCCAAAGTCACAAATTGGGGAGTGCAGGGTACAGGAAATTCTTCATGTGTTGAATGGAAGGAAAGAAATATTGTGAGTCAACGCTGGGTGTCGACCCTCCATACAGTCGATCATTAATTAGATCGTCAGATTAGCGCTTTGGGTTATAACGTGTAGTCAGCTGCAAGGAACTAATTGGCTTCATTAGGTGGGCATAATTAGTGATAAAATTCAAGTTTTTTAACTGTGTTAGCTGAAAGCAGTTAATAAATTATTTTACTCGCAGTTAACATTTTGAATGCAATCTTATTTATGATTATTAGACTGTTTTGTTTGAATATAGTTAAATAACAATTTAATAAATTTTTATTTAACCGTTTTTTTCTGAGAAATTTCTATTAGTGTGCACATGAGATAGTGCAATAAATTGTCTTTTAAAAAGTAATCGTAATGAAAATAATATATTATTGTTTAGGATCATATAATACAACATATTTTCTGAAAAATGAAAAGAGATATTTAGCTTTTTGTCTTCATAAATGAGCGATTATCATTTGGAAAGTTTTTATTTGCAAATATTGACACACCCGATTTGTGTTAAATCGCTAATTAAAGGCGTATTTAGGTCGCTCGAGGTTTCTACTATATAGCCGAAAGCAAAAGTTGGTGTTACCAAAATAAAACGAGACCTGTTCAATCGTAGATATGCTTAGAATATTGATAATCCATGGATTGATATAAAATATGCCACTTAATGCTATAAAAAAGAATGATTCCAGTTTAGTTATTTAATTTTTGTTGTAAGCTAAACTGAAAGTTCTTATGTATGAAAAATAAATTGATTTACTGTAATTGAATTAGGGTACCCTTGGAAGGATATTTTTTTAAATGAACTGTGGATTAATGACATATGAAAAACTTTTATTTGAGTGTTTTGAAAAGCTTGGAAAGGCAAGTTAAATAGATCCTCTATCTAAACAATGAAATTTTGAACTTGATGTTTATAATTAGAATCTCTTTATGCAGTAAATATCATTGATAGAAGGATACGCATTTCATTTTATTTTAGAGGCTGATAATATAATTTTGATGAGAATTTTTATATTAATTTATAAATATTTAATTGTTTTCAATCTAATTAGAAACAATTAAGACGTTCAGGATAAGAGGCTACAAAATCTCTTCTGCTAATAGTTTTCTCTCAATTAAATAACTCAAAAACATTCAATATGTAGGGGGTGGACAAAATAATGGAGACACTTCTATGTTAATAAATTTTTTCATATTTCTCCAGAATTATTTAACAAATTATTTTATAACTTTAGAAGTGTTTAGATCATGCGATTTCTCATATATATAAATGAAGTTTAAAGCTTTTAGAGATTTGAGGACCGAAAAAAAATTGCAAACCGAAAATAATGTTTTCGAACACCCTAAGCCAAACAATATAGCAATAGATTTGCTATATACTTGTGAAAGTTATTTTGGTTAGTACGTATTTAATAATTACAGCATATTTCGAAAGACTAGCTTAAATGTTTATGGATATAAGGTCAGTTTTAGAAAAAATTTACTTTTTGTCTCACATTCTTTTGCTATAACTCTAAAAGCATTAAATAAAGTAAAAAAAATTTTTTAGAGCAATTTAAAATTTATTATAAAATGTTTGCTTTAAAATTTGAGATAAATTTGTTTAAAACTGCGTAAAATATGAGCAATTAAAATAGTTCTTTTATACTGCGCATGCACGGGAAAAATTTAAAATATTTTTCTTCATAATTTTATAGTGAATTGTGTTTGGTAACTAATGAAGAAAGTTCGATTTGAATATCTTAAAAATTTAAAAAATTTCAAGCAATTTCGTACTTTTTAAAAGAAAGCTCTAAGTGGTATGGGGTTTTCTACATATATATTATTTTGTACTATAAGACAGAATTTAAGAATAATGGATAATACCTTACAATAAACGTTCATACAACATAATGTAATTTAAAAAGGAAAGAAAACGGGCGAAAAAAATTATGCTTTTGTGGCGGATGATCTCCAACAATAACAGTGTCATTTTTAATAAATCTTGTTGAATAGTACAAAATGAAATTTGTCTAAAACCTCTTATCATTTTAGAGTTTTCTTTTGAAAAGTACGAAAACTATTTAAAATTGCTTGAAATTTTTAAAATTTTTGAGATATACAAATAGAACGTTTCTTATCAGATGCCAAATACTATTTAATATAAAATAATGAAACTTTTCAAAAATTTTTCCTGCTCATGCGCAATATAAAAGAACTACTTTTATTACTCATATCTTAAGCAATTTTTAGCAAATTTTTCTCAAATTTTAATACAAACAATTTTAATTATTTCAATTTGCTCTAAAAATTTTGTTAAATTTTATTGAATATTTTTAAAGTTATAGCAAAGAAAAAACAAAGTTTTTTTTATAAAAGTGTCCATATCTCCATAAATATTTAAGCTAGGCTTACGAAATTTTGTCTAGTTATTTCATAACCAAAATAATTAACACAAGTTGTTACATGATAATTGTTATAATGTTTTGGCATACCGTGTTCAAAAACATTATTTTTTGTTTGTAATTCATTGTTGGTCCCTCAAACCCTTTAAAGTTTTAAACTTCATTCATATGTATGAGAAATCATATGAGTATTTCTGTAGAATTATTGAAGAATGTACTAGTAAAAAGTGTTTCCATTATTTTGTCCATCCCCTCTTTATATATATATATATATATATATATATATATATATATATATATATATATATATATATATATATATATATATATATATATATATATATATATATATAAACACGGAAATTTTAAAATTTTACAATTTCAAAACTAAATTGAAGCAGTTAAAAAATTAATATTTTTTTCATCTTCACTCAGAGCAATACATGGCTGCAATGAAGTATAATTTTACTGCTATTAGTTTATTTTTATATCGAAAAATTCAAACAAAAACCGTCTATACAAAATATTTAATTACTTCCAAAACGAATTCGAAATTTAAAGTAAAAGTGAGACGCATTGCACATTTTTAAAATTATGAGTTCGTTGGAGTAAAAAAAAAAAAAATCATAATTCCCCTGATAATGAGTTTGCTAAACTGAGTTGAATTACCGTACAGTGTGGTAATGACATTTCTAGTAAAAAATGAAAACAATTATGGTAAATGAAATCAAAATATAGTATTTCAATAATTTATTTGGTTATTTGCTCATTTATATGGTAAGTGTTTACCCTAAATTCTGGTTTTCAAAATTCTAATTCTTATTACCACACATTTAGTAAAAAATACAAAACTGAAAAGTAAATTTAACCGAATAAATGGTTTTTATGCTATGCTCTAAGTTACCATGATAAAATTACTAAACTTTTTATCACTTTTACTAAATTTTGTCACATATTATAAAACCATATTTTTCATTAATTTTATCAGAATGCTTTGGTAAAATTATTGAGCGTTTTGGAGTTTAATTAGAACCAGAAACGTAATAAATTTTACTATATTCAGGTAGTTTTGACCATATTTTTTTCTCAATGCAAGTAGTAAGAAATCTAAGAACAAAAATAAATAAATAAATAAATAAATAAATAAATAAATAAATAAATAAATAAAAATAAATAAATGAAATGAAATAAAAAAATTAAATAAGAAAACATCAGTTTTTGACTGATTGTATCTCAAATTTTTTCAGCTGCGTGATTTAATTGAGTGAAAATATTTGCTTACAACGATAAAAGTATGTAAAAACATAATAAGAAAGTTGTAAAATGATGGCAATTCAATAGCTTTCATGTCCAAGCATCTACAGGAATTAAATAAACTACATTATTTATGAAATTTTTTACTTTTCTGTTCATTTTAGAAGCTCTTTTATATTAAAAATGAAAGGCAGGTTTGAATGCAGGATGAAATGACAGGTTTCGCTCTGTTAACTGTGAGAAAAGAAGATTTTATCTTTTAAGCAACATGGTTAGTAAAGTTATTGTGAAAACATTTGATATTTCGGTCTGTAAAGCACTTCTTCAACCTGTCATTTATATTTCAACAATTATGAATGCGATATCGTTCATTGAAACGGAAAATGTTTTTATTTTTTTATTTTTTTTTATTTTTTATTCATGACTAATATCTTTAAGTGTATTAACTAAACACGCTTTTTGAGAAAATATTATTGTCGCTAAAACTTTTCAATTTTGATTTAGACTGAATTGGAAATTATTTATTTTTTCTTCCATATTGGTAATTATCCATATTAGTTACATTGTAAACAGTTACCAAAAAGACTCTTTATGCCTGATTATCCTTATGCTTCATTATCTTGACTCTTTAACAGTGGCAGTTAAAAAAGGTTTCTGAAAACTAAGAGAAAATGTATCAAAATAACTCCGAAACAACAAATAATAGTCAAATTTCTAAACGCCACTATATATATATATATATATATATATATATATATATATATATATATATATATATATATATATATATATATATTGGATAAACTTATTTCTGAGTAAGATCAGATTTTAACCTACTAAGTGTCAATCTTTATTGTTACAGGTGTTTATTTCAATATTCTAATTAATTAGAGCTAAATATTAATTAAATTACGAAATTAGACACGGTATATACCTTTGACGATACTGCCAAAAAGCGGCAGAAGGTACGTTTTTGTTTCCGATTTTATATTTCGTAACCAAATTTATAGTTAATAATAATTAATTTGAGTTCAACCCCATTAACCATTAAGATTGACACTTAGTTCTGAAAATCCAATAAATAGAACGAAAGTTACTTTTTACACCCCTGACAAGGAAGAGTGGAAAGCTTTAGAGAATGGCCGCCGTAATGACATACATTCCATTCGCTTCAAAATTTTCAAGATGTTACGAAATACGTAAAAAAATGTAATTAAAATTACCAATATTGTGACTATGCTATTTGGACTTAAGCTATTCATATTTTCCATCATCGGCAGAATCATCGGAAGACTGGAATGTGGACGTACCCAACTGGAAGTATCCGAGGAACTTGGAATCGCCCAGAGTGTCATCTCTAGGCTTTGGCAACGATTCCAAGATGATGGTAATGTGAGTAGACGTTACAGCACAGGTCGCCCCAGAGTTATAACGCCGAATGATGACCGGTATTTGGCAGTTACTGCCAAAAGAAACAGACGGAGCACAGCATCAGACCTGTCTCGTCAGCTCTCTTCAGCTACCGGTACGACGGTTTCAAGGCAGACCGTGTACAGACGCTTAGGGCACATTGGTCTATATGCTCGTAGGCCTGTCAGATGTGTTCCACTTACCGCAACTCACTGTCGCCTACGATTAGCCTGGAGTAGAGAGCATGCATTGCGGACACCGCAACAGTGGTCTTTTGTGATGTTTTCCGACGGGTGCAGGTTTAGTTTGCAGTCTGATTCTCGCCGGACTTTCATATGGAGAGCGCCAGGTACCCGTTACCACCAAGACAATACCATTGAACGACACCGTTACGGTAATGCAGGATGGCTCGTTTGGGGAGGAATTATTCTTGGTTCCAAAACTGTCCTGCATGTTCAGAGTGTAACGATGACAGACCACATCTATAGGGATGTCATTCTGGAACAACATGTACGTTTGTTTCGGGGCGCCATGGGTGCTGAAATTCTGTTTATGGACGACAACGCCCGTGCTCACCGTGCAAACATTGTAGACGAATGCCTTCAATCGGAGGATATCACCCGTATTGATTGGCCAGCATACTCACCGGACTTAAATCCAATAGAGCATGTGTGGGATATGCTTGGCCGACGAATTGCAGCCCGTAACCCCCTCCTACCTGTCTACCGGACTTTCGGAGGGCATTGCTTGATGAGTGGTGTAATATTCCCCAAGATCAGATTGATAATTTGATACTCAGCATGCCTAGGCGTTGTACGGTCTGTATTGCATCGTCCGGGAGACATACTCCGTATTAACCATCATACTAACCATATTATACTGTTTTTTGTAAATAGGTTCTTTTTTAAAATTTGCTCCAGGGAGTAAAAATCGCAATTTTTATTAATTATATCAAACATATAGCATCTTTTTTGAGCTATGCGAAGATAGCCCCCGAAAATGAGGAAAATCAAAAATTAGAACTGCATTCGTTTGACCATTTTTTGACCACAAATGACCACCTTTTAAATTTTTTTGACCATCCTTACTTTTTCTCATCCTAATCCTAAAAATTAAATTCGGGGGCTAACTTCGCATTTTTACGCCAAATAAATAAAAATCCAATTTTTATATTGTATTCGTTTGACCACTTTTTGACCAAAAATGACCACCCTTTAATTTGTTTTGACCACCCTTATTTTGGACATAAACCTAAAAATTAAATTTGGAGGCTAACTTCGCATTTTTACGAAAAATAAATAAAGATCCACTTTTTTTATTGTATTCGTTTGACCACTTTTGACCACCTTTTAAATTTTTTTGAACACCCTCATTTTGGACATAATCCTAAAAATTAAATTCGGGAGCTAACTTCGCATTTTTACGAAAAATAAATAAAAATCCAATTTTTATATTGTATTCGTTTAACCACTTTTTGACCACAAATGACCACCCTTTAATTTGTTTTGACCACCCTCATTTTGGACATAATCCTAAAAATTAAATTCGGGGTCTAACTTCGCATTTTTACGCCAAATAAATAAAAATCCAATTTTTATATTGTATTTGTTTGACCACAAATGACCACCTTTTAGTTTTTGTTGACCATCCTTATTTACGCCGTAATCCTAAAAATAAGACTTGAGAGAAGCACGAGGTTATCCCCCGAAAATAAGAAAAATAAATTTTTAAACAGCATTCGTTTGGCCACAAATGAACTCTTTGAAAATGAGAAAAATTAAAAAATTTCAAGTGCATTCGTTTGACCAATTTTGACTACAAATAACGACCTATTACTCTTTTTTTTGTCTTTACTATTTTTATTTTAGCCGTAATTATAAAAATAAAGTTTGAGGGTAGAGTTAAGTTAGACCCCGAAAATGGTTAAAAGAAAAAGTTTCAACAGCATTCGTTTGACCTTTTTTTGACCTCAATTTACTACTTTTCAGTTTTTTTTACCACCCTTATTTCAGCCGTAATCATAAAAGAAATATATAGTTGTTAACGAAATTATACTAAAGCGCAGCATAAAATTATCCTTCTCAAATGAGAAAATTGAAACTGAATTCGAATGTTTAATTCAAAGGACATAATTTGCCTATAATCAATCTTAGACAGGCCTTTGTCTACAATGTTTCATGATTTTGATCATCTACTTATGATATTGTCTTAAAAATAAAATTCCAAAGCTAATGTTTCGGTCTCGGATAAAAAAAATTTGTTTTGTAAGCATTAATTATTTTCAAGCTTTTAATGAAAACATCCTGTTGGCGTTTAAGTTGTCTTTTAAGTTATATTGTTAGGTTATACTTTTTTTATTACTTAATTTAAAATTTTTTTTTAAAATTTAAAATACTATTTTGTTACTTGCAAAGTTTTCTGAAAAATCTGCTACTTTTTTTAATACTACCAACAGATATTTCAAAATAAAAAATAAAAATAGTGCGTGGAGTCCCTCCGCGCGGAAGAAGTGAAACTTCGTAATGTGGAAATGAAAATAGGAAGGGGTAGAAATCGATTTTTAGTGAAATCATATTGTTTCTTTAAGACAAACTTTATTAACATTGCTTACAACCACCTATCTACATAACTTTATTTTAAAATGTAGCGCAGAATTACATTACAATAATAATAATCAAAAAATAATAAAAAAACAATTATCTTAGTTTTAAACTCTTGAATTAAAAGCGTAATAATAGCGGTACAGGAAAATAACATTAAATTAGGGATGCAAAAATATTTATAGAAAAACAATACTTTTATGACTTTTATTAATTTTATGCTAGTGGGAACCAAAGCAATATGGAAATGAATGAGGGAAAACTGGATCCTACCACGTGATTTTCCGGCCAATAAAAATGCAGCGTTAAACGTTTACCGCAACTTTGTTGGAAGTCGCATTAGAAGTTTCACTTCAAAAACGAAAGTTTTTTTTTATTTTTTTTTATCTTAGTTTAAAACTAAGATAATTGTTTTATTATTATTTTTTTTATTATTATTATTGTAATGTAATTCTGCGCTACATTTTAAAATAAAGTTATGTATATAGGTGGTTGTAAGCAATGTTAATAAAGTTTGTCTTAAAGAAATAATATGATTTCACTAAAAATCAATTTCTACCCCTTCCTTTTTTCCTTTCCACATTACGAAGTTTATTATTACAATATAAAAATTGGATTTTTATTTATTTTTCGTAAAAATGCGAAATTAGCCCCCGAATTTAATTTTTAGGATTATGTAAAAAAAATAAGGTTGGTCAAAAAAAATTAAAGGGTGGTCATTTGTGGTCAAACGAATACAATATAAAAATTGGATTTTTACTTATTTTTCGTAAAAATGCGAAGTTAGCCCCCGAATTTAATTTTTAGGATTATGTCCAAAATAAGGGTGGACAAAAAAATTTAAAAGGTGGTCATTTGTAGTCAAAAAGTGGTCAAACGAATACAATATAAAAATTGGATTTTTATTTATTTTTCGTAAAAATGCGAAGTTAGCCTCCGAATTTAATTTTTAGGATTATGTCCAAAATAAGGGTGGTCAAAACAAATTAAAGGGTGGTCATTTGTGGCCAAAAAGTGGCCAAACGAATACAATATAAAAATTGGATATTTATTTATTTGGCTTAAAAATGCGAAGTTAGCCCACGAATTTAATTTTTAGGATTACGTCCAAAATAAGGGTGGTCAAAAAAATTTAAAAGGTGGTCATTTGTGGTCAAAAAATGGTCAAACGAATGCAGTTTGAATTTTTGATTTTCCTCATTTTCGGGGGCTAACTTCGTATAGCTTCTTTTTTGCTCTTTACCTTTTGTTTAATACATAGACTTTACAAATAAGTCAAATTTGTATGGCTTCTGTCTCTTTCTGTGCCTGAACTTCATTATCCTCAATTTACGGACATGAGTGTATTTTAAAAAGTATTTTGTTTAAATGGAAGATTAAACTAAATTGATTATGACCAGTACAGGAACATTTCTTCAGAATTATCAAAATATTTTTTTCTGAAATTTTAATTTAAAAACAAATTATATTTTATAAATTATTTTAATATTGTCTTTTAGTTCTAATATATTAAAATGTTTTAAGTAAATTTAAAGTCAGATTTCTTTATGTCATAGTAAAATATCTAATAAACACGGTGTAAAGTCATATCTTATTGTTTAGTAAATAAAAAGGGACAAAATTTTATTGTTGTTAAACTTTTAACAAATTTAATAAGCTTTGTTTTTTTCAATCTATTAAATATTTACAGCAGCGATAAAAATTATCCATCATAATTTGGGTAGAGATACCACATTTATTTTTAAATAAATGAGTCCAATTTAGGTTTATTAGTTAGGTAGTTACACCAGCTTTTAAGTAGGAACACCAGCTTTTGTAACATACATTAATCAACATCTTGATGCTTTCAATTTTAATGAAATTATGTTATGAGTTGCTTTACATTAAATTTTTTTTTATCAAGCACATCAAAGAATAACCTTAAATTACAATTTCTTTATTTTCTTTAAATATAAACAAACAATTTTTTCCTCTTTCTCTTTTTCTAATTATGATGTTTCGATGTTTTATGAGAACTATAATCTAAATATTTTTTCATGCAATATGTTAATAGATTTTAAAAATCTCAAATTTTCATGGTTAGTCTGAATTTTTTTGAAGAAAGTAGCTTCTTATTTTTGGTGAATAAAAAATTCTTATATTTTATTCTTTTTTAAAAAATACGGTATTTTCTAAGTTTTTTTATTTATTTGGATTTGGAATGGAAATGTAATAAACAGTTAGAGATATTTCCTATTAAGGAAACAGTATTTTTCTTTTTATTTCATTGTCTTTTTTTGTCAGCTATTATGTAATGGGAGATATCTATTCTGAGATTCTTCTGCGATCGACAAACAGATTAAAAAAAATTTTATATAGAAAAATTTATTAAAAATAATTAATAATAAACCATCATTTTGTGGATTTCTTAAACCTGTTGTTCATTAGTTTCAGTCTTAATATCTAGTTTACACGACTTCTCAAATTTATGTCTACAGAGCCTTAGATTGCGGTTGTATTGCAAACGCATTTTAAAAGTATTTTAGAAGCTTTTTTTATTATTTCTGAGTAAAAAGTGAGCTATTTAAGTTTCTTGAAAATTCATATATAGACATGTCTAAAAACTTATCTAATGATAATCTCATTAGGCAAAATGGGAATTGGATGAATATTTTCTGAGATATGGACGATAATTTAGTGTGAAATGTGATTGAAGTGTAGCATGTTTCTGTAGTAGTCAGGAAATTGCTTCTTAAAGTACTCATTAGTAAAAGAATTAAAGGGATTTGCATGGTTTTGTAGATTAATATAATAGAAATTAATGTCTGAAGCAATTTTTTTAAAATTTTATTTTCAATTAAAATACTGAATGGAGTAATGTGGGGTTCATACGATGGTTTTAAATTTTAAATATTTTTCTCGAATTCAGTAAGTAATTGAAAATCCTAAAATTCACAGAAATTCTTTAAACGTTTTTTATAATAAAAAATATTGAAAGGATTTCATTTCTAATTCAAAGGGGCAATAAATTATCCTCAAAAAAAATTTTTGTTTCTTCATCGTGTTTACTTTTGTCACCTTATTTCATTATTCAAAATTTTATGTTATCTCATCTTCATTTTACCTTATTCACATTTTCATCTTATTCACATCTTATTTTCTTCTAACCTCATTCACATCTTTATCTTATTTTATTCACATCTTCATCAACTCATCTTAATTCACTTCTTAATCACTTATTTACCTGATGACTAATGACGACTGATAAAATGACGAATATAGAAATTAATTTTAAAACGAAAGATTACTCACGATGATACAAAAATGAGAAAAACCATGGGTATTTAGGATCATTCACAAAAGTCGTTTTTAGAGAAATATTCATCTCTTCACTATCAAGCGAGCGAGCGGTTAGCGTGACTGACTGTGAAACTAAATGGTTTCGAATCTCACTCAGGGCATAGTGTGTTGTGTGGCTCACCCTATGAATGGATTGTAATGTTGTCGTGATTATGGTTAAAAGGAGCTCACCAGGCAACGTAAAATGAGCGACCACCCTACATGACAAAGAACGATAAGTTTTGCCGTTTAAAAAGAAAGAAAAAACTATCATGCTAGCCGTAATATTGACCCTATATTTCTAACTAATATTTATAGGTCGATGCCTAAATATAGAGGTCCTTGTTATCTTATTCCACAATGCAGTTTTTAATTCAAATTAATTATCAGTATTCTAGATTATCGTAAATGAACTATAATACACATGATATTGTTATGAGTTGCATTTTGAGAATATTTTATGGGGCATTCTTTACTAATAGAAATTAAAATGGGGTATCTGTGGTGTGGGTAATGTTGCCGTGATTATGGTTAAAAGGTGCTCACCAGGCAACGTAAAATGAGCGACCACCTTACATGACAAAGAACGATAAGTTCTGCCGTTAAAAAAGAAAGAAAAAACTATCATGCTAGCCGGAATATTGACCCTATATTTCTAACTAATATTTATAAGTCGATGCCTAAATATAGATGTCCTTGTTATCTTATTCCACAATGCAGTTTTTAATTCAAATTTATTATCAGTATTCTAGATTATCGTAAATTAACTATAATACACATGATAATGTTATGAGTTGCATTTTGAGAATATTTTATGGGGAATTCCTTACTAATAGAAATTAAAATGGGGTATCTGTGGTGTGGGTAATGTTGCCGTGAATATGGTTAAAAGGTGCTCACCAGGCAACGTAAAATGAGCGACCACCTTACATGACAAAGAACGATAAGTTCCGCCGTTAAAAAAGAAAGAAAAAACTATCATGCTAGCCGGAATATTGACCCTATATTTCTAACTAATATTTATAGGTCGATGCCTAAATATAGATGTCCTTGTTATCTTATTCCACAATGCAGTTTTTAATTCAAATTTATTATCAGTATTCTAGATTATCGTAAATGAACTATAATACACATGATAATGTTATGAGTTGCATTTTGAGAATATTTTATGGGGAATTCCTTACTAATAGAAATTAAAATGGGGTATCTGTGGTGTGGGTAATGTTGCCGTGAATATGGTTAAAAGGTGCTCACCAGGCAACGTAAAATGAGCGACCAACTTACATGACATAGAACGATAAGTTCTGCCGTTAAAAAAGAAAGAAAAAACTATCATGCTAGCCGTAATATTGACCCTATATTTCTAACTAATATTTATAAGTCGATGCCTAAATATAGAGATCCTTGTTATCTTATTCCACAATGCAGTTTTTAATTCAAATTTATTATCAGTATTCTAGATTATCGTAAATGAACTATAATACACATGATAATGTTATGAGTTGCATTTTGAGAATATTTTATGGGGAATTCCTTACTAATAGAAATTAAAATGAGTGCACCTCAAGAAACTGAATTTACTTAATGTGAACTCAGCACTGGAGTCTTAAGAATTGCCTGGTTAATTATTGGGGTGGTTAATTAGTAAATATTAGTGTCTGGTTAATTATTAAATATTATTGGGGCGGAGAAATACCGAATTCGTAAATCTACATTACTTTCCCCAAATTTAACATTGCTTAAAATTTTATTTAAAAAAAAATAAAAATTTGTTAGTAAAATTCCTAATTGTATGAAATTTTCACAAACTATAGTTTTAATTATTAACTCTAGAATATAAAGTAAAAATTTTTTTTTCTTTTCTAGAATGTAAATTATTTTTAATGGAAAAAACTTGGAAAATGGTTTCCAATAGTTAAAAACTTTTTATGCAAACTAGTGAGTCTACATTTATAATGAATTATATTTTTGAAAAAGTCGCTAGTTGTCAAGAATATAAGCTGCATGAACAACAAGTCAGGACGTGAATTATTATAATGAATTACAATTAACTAGAAATTAATATTTATAAATATATACATTATAGTAATAAAATAATGAGCTATTAACAATAGAAAATTTATGATTATATTCAAATAAAATATATAAATTATTTAGTATGATAATGAACTTTTTACAAATTAAGAAATAATACTTACATTCGAATAGTATATTCAATAATGATACAAACAAAATTCTAGTGGTCCTCTGTTATAACAGTGACCCGATAATCCCGGTAATAAACCGTTCTTGCCGGGTCGCTCACTGTACTAAACTTAATAGTCCTACGGCTTGCCCGGATCGGACCCTACAGGGTTGCTCCTTCACCGGGTTCGCCGGAGTCCTAGAGTTTTATCTGTGTTTTGTTTGAGTGACCCTATCTTTAATATTTAGATAAAATGTAGTCAGTGCTTAGGAAAGCTATGACCGGAGTGTATTTTGAATTATCTTGAATAATGTCTATATCTAATAATTTGTTAAAGTTAGAAGCAGTACGTTTCTTAGCATCACAATAAAAATTGTTAAGTTTAGCCATAAAACAGTTTATTTCATCAATTTTCAGGTCTTTTCTCGAAAGCCTGTTACTTATTGCCCTTGAGCGCCTGTCATTATTCTTAAAAATCTACCTTCTGTATTTGATAGTTTTTTCTTTAAGTCATTACTTAAGGTGGTTAATGCCGTAAAGCTAGCGTAAGTAAGGATGGGCCTTACTGCCTGTAGGTAAATCATTCTTTCGTCTAATTTCGTTTTTTTATTTAGAAGGGCTTTGAGTGCGAAAAACGCACCCCTAGCTTTTTTAATGACATCATTGATGTGGATGCTCCAGCTGAGGTTGGAAGATATGGTAACACTTAGATACTTAGCATGTTTGGCAGGTTTGATTTTAGTATTGAATAAATGGATAGATGGTGGATTTTGAGAGCTCCTTTTACTGTTAATGATAATTAACTGACTCTTGTCAGGGTGGAATTTGATTCTCCACTTACTGCACTATGACTTTATTTCATGTAACTTATCCTGTAGTAAATTAATTGCTCTCTTGGTGCTCATGGATTTTGTTATAATTGCTGTATCGACAGCATACAAGGCAACTAATTCATTTGTATTCTTATTATTCAGTGGAAAGGCAGCAATATATAAAATGTATAGAACAGGGCCAAGAATTGTACCCTGGGGAATCCGTGCACAGATTTTATAGTAGTCAGAGAGGGTATTATTAAGTTAGATTCTAAACTCTCTGTTAATTAAATAGGAACTAAATATTCTTAATAAGCTATTTGAGAAATTCATTTTATTGAGTTTAACAATTAGACCCATATGCCATACTCGATCGAATGCTTTTGCGACGTCGAGTAGGACATTACTTCATTTATAAATTTACCATTGCTGATATATTCTAATAAGTTAATAATTTGTTTGGAGAGATTTGGTCTAAAACCATATTGTTGTGTTGGCAGATTATGGAGGTATTGATTCATTATTTTTTTCAAAGACGCTGGCAGTTGGTTAATAGGTCTAAGTTACACGAATTTGCAGCATCCTTTCCCAGTTTTGGAAATAGAATCACGTCGGACTTTTTCTAATACTCAGGAAAGTAGAATTTGTTTAAGCAGGCATTGAATATATATTTTTTAAGATGGGTATTATGCTTGAGCATTTCGTTAGTAACATGATCATGCCCAGGCGCCTTACGATTTTTTAACTTTTTAATTATATCGATGATTTCCTCGTCGTCAGTGTCTTGTATTTCTTTACTGGTAATGGGGGTGTTCATACTATTCTGGAATTCTTCATTCACATATTGATCATTAATATGGCAGAAAGGTTTAGTGTTGAGGGAAAATTGTTCTTGCAAAGTACTTGCAAAAACCTTGGCTTTATCGCAGTCAGTATATACAATCACATCCTTATCATTTAGTGGAAGATTAGTCGATGGAATTCTTTTAAGTGCTTTTGCCATTCTCCAAAAGGAGTTGTCTTCTTTATTCAAATATGACACTTTCTCGTTCCAAATCTCATTTGTATGAGTTTGGCATTTGTTTTTCTCTCTGATAAGTTTTAGTCTCTGTTTGCCATAAGTATAAATTTGTTTTTGCCTCTGATAAGCCTATTGATTTCAGTCTTGTAAATTGGGTTTAAGGTCTTCTGATATATTTTATAGAGCTTATTCTTGTATCTAATAATATCTTTCACCTGATTAGGAAGTTTTATATTGCCCAGATCTTTGGTCCTCTCAGGGTTTAGATTATAGGTAAATAAATCAATACAGTTAATCTGTGATAGTCTCAATACTAGTGGAAGGTTTGAGATTTTTGCTGAGCATATTTTGATATAGCAGCCAGTTCGTATTCTTCATGTTATCGCTCTTGGGTAAGCAAGTGGAGATAAAAACTGCTTAAATCGTTCAATACAGTCATAGCAAACGGTGCATCCATATTAGTGATCATAATGCCTAGAATATCAGGTTTGAGACCAGGGTGGAAATGGTAAAACGTGGGCTCCATATGTGCGTAGACAGTGAGACAGAGACTTTTGGAAATATTAAATATGTTTAAACCCTGCTTGTTGTTTGAGCTGTAACCCTAAATTGGATTCTTAACATTCATGTCGCCAAGTACTATGGTATCTTTATTTGAATTAAAGAATTTTTTGAAGTGCCTCTCTTTTAACTCGTTATTGGGGGGGGGGGGTTATAGATAGTAATTATTTTGATACTTCGATTATTTATCTGTAAAATGATTGAAGTTTCATCAGTGTTATCTGTCGTCTTAAGGTTATACACAGCTGACTTATATATTTAATTAATCTGACTTATATCTTTAATTTTGTTCTTTATATTATTATGAAAGTTAGAAAATGGTTTTTATTACAAAAATAAAATTTTAAATGCAATAGTTACTGAATTTATAATTTTTACATACACATAAAAAAGTAATAGATTACACACATCTTATTCAATTAGAGCAAGTTAAACAAAATTTTGAAGCTAAATATAATATTACTAGCATAATATAATATGAAAACACAACAATATGATTTTCAATACATAAATTTTACAACTCTTTTACGGTATGGTATATCCCAAAACCCCCACCTACATTTCCCTCTCTCAACTGAAATCATAATCTGTAAAAAAACTAGGACCACTAATGGAAAATAGTGAAATAAGTATCCTAAAGTAGAAACGAACTCAGCTCGGGTTTCACAAAATAGAGACGTTAACTTTCTCCTGCCCGAAGTCAGTTCGGGCATCACAAATAATGCACGTAGTAGTTGGCCGAACTAGATTCGGGCAATACTGGCAAAGGGTTAAGATTCAGCCGGGATACCTAACTGCTCGGGGGTTTGGGGCCCCGCATCACTTACTGCCCTACAGCTGAAGTCTCCGATAGTGAAACATTTTCCTGTGATGCCTTCATGGGCTTACGCGGAATGAAATAAACTGCTCCGTCAAAACCGGTTCTTGCGTAGAGGTCTTCACTCCTCCGTGGCAGAAGCTGTTCCTCATAAAATCGAGTTAACATGTTTTATACACTAGTGAATTGAAATTAAACAGTAGTAGTGTTATCTACGCTACATTCTGAAACTGAATCAGCGCCTATGCGATTAAGTTTCCTACTTTTGAAAATAAAAGAAATGTTTCTCAATTGATCGGAAGCATGATATTAAATGAAGTTCTTTGAGATTTTCGGAAACATTTATGCTGAATCAAAATCAGTTTCAGAAATTTTTTATAGTGTATGAGCTGTCATAGCTTTTGGAGAAAGTGTTTTTGTATGAGATAGTGGGATTTTATTGTGCAATATGAAATAAAATAGAAATAAGACAAACTCTGTCCGAATCGGTGCCAGACATGGACTCGGACTCATTAGTTGGAAGAAGAGTTTGGTCTAATAATCAGGATCATTCAACCATTCGGATAGACTAGTCAGGATCATTACTTTATTTTTTCCAATATTTCTTAATGCTTTCATAATAAAAGAACATAAAAATCCGTTTGGTTCAGTTGGTCAGTTCAAAATGATATTGGGTGGGAAAAATACGAAATCCCAAGTAGCACCTAATATTAGAAAACATCAGAAAATCGGTAAAATCTAACGTTATCTTGCACAACTTCTAATATTAGAAAGATACAAGAGGTCTCTGTTTGCTCAGCATTATATAATATTAGATTATATGCAAACTAATATTATCTAGCGTTCGCCATAATTAATATTATCTTTCATTAGTTTTGATGCTATATAATACTAGATTTTATATTTTCTGATATTATTTTGCGTTGCTTTTTATTTTTGGGAATAAGCAAGATATGGATGGTAGTAGAATAATTCGGCAATATAATTTTACTTAATTTTCTGTATTGCTGTAAAGCATAGAACAATAGTTTTGTAATGTCATTCCATGCATTATTTACTTAGCAATACAGAAATACTAAATAAAATTGTATCAGCGATTTTTTGCTAACCATCCATTTTCCTCCTTCTTACTCCAAAATATATCCTATGTTCAGCTGATTTCTTTGAATATTTCAAATTCAATTAAGCATTAATATTATATTTCAACTTTTATGGATAGTTTTTTTCTTTTCTTCACACAATGGGTTTTCTGATAAATTTTATATTAATAATAATTTTAATATGTATTCTTAATTTTTTTATAAATGAGCCTTTTTTATAAAAATTTTAATTGAATTTGATAGTTTGTAAAACATGCTTTATAAAAGCGACTTAAGCCATTTGTAATTTCACAATTATAATTCTTTATTTATATCCTGAAATTATATAATAAAAACCACACTATATAATCTTGAAGTTATATATTTACAATTGAACTCAGTGGAAATTTTAACTTAAATTCCTCCCCCCCCCTTTATCCTAAAATAAAATTGTTCAATTTTTAAGTTCTCATTTCTTGTAATAATTGACACAATAAAGAACATAATTTAAAAATATTCAAATTACTTATTTCAACAAATTTACACACATTTTATTCCCTTTCTTCTTTCACTGAAGTTAAATGGAGAAATATTTACGTAATTTTATTCTTTTAGTATCTGTTGTAGTTTGGTTAGTATAACAAAACCCAAATGGAACGTAGAAATCTTTCCAGGGAATGAAAACAGGAAAGCAACTAATATTATGAAAATAGCTAATATTTTTTAATAATGTAAAAATAACTTTTATGGGCACATCAGAAATTTTCATCAATTCGATAATTATTCGATTGTTATGTACTAAATCAGTGTTTCCCAAACTTATGACTTTCGTGTACCCTTTCTAAATTTTTCGTAACGCTGTGTACCACTAATAAAAAAATGAATGTATTTTTTACTATAAAAAAATTGCACTAAAGTTAAAAATCACAACTGACTGTTGACATCACTAATTATTAACCTTTAACTCTGCAAAAAATAGGCATATGCAATAATAGGCATATAAAAAATAGGCATATAAAAATGCAAAAAATAGAAAAATACGTAATCGTAAATTTTCATGGCTAGCTTTGTTTTTAAATAAAACTTTTTGAAATTTTCGTTTGCCAGATATTTCGCATAAGAACGCGTACCTCCGCTGAACTGTTCTCGTACCCCTGGGGGTACGCGTATCACACTTTGGGAAACACTGTACTCAACCAACAATCCTTGCAAACAATTTACGTAACATTTTAATTTCAAAACTGTCAGTAAATATTATGTTTCAACTAAATTAAATTTGCACAAATATATAATTGCAAACAAGAATGAGACGATAAATAATAAAATTCTTTTACATTATCTTTAAAAAGTTGCCTTTAGTATGAATGATCAAAATTTGACTAGATTCCATTACTCTTTTGAGATCGTTGGTATATAACAAAATAGACTTTTGTTTAAAACAATTCCATTGCTTGTATTTCGCTGATTATAGATTATGTATTATGACATAAATTGGTTTAAAAAAAAGCAGGTGTAATATGTAAACATTTTAAACAGAGCTTTTCAGAAAATAAGATTTAAAAAATTAAGCAGACACGGGAGTTAAGTTTCTGCTATTGATGAATTAGCCATAAAAAAACTGTGTTATGCATTTAAAAAACTTGCTTTCTCAAAGAACTTTATAGATCAAAATTTAAGCAAGAGTCTTCTCTACATTGGTTAAAAGTTTTTGCCTTTACAATAATGTAAATAAATGTTCAGCTAAAATTTAAATATTAAGCCAAAGAAATTTTCACTATCATTGTTTCATAAAAATACATAAATACACTTCTTATTTCAAATTTAAACTGAATAATTCAAAATTAGAGTAACAAATACAATGCTAGTAGTATAAATGCTTATATGTTATAGTTAATGTTTAACAATGTTAAAATAAAATTGTTTCCGATATCTGGAAAATTTAAAAGAAACCGAATTTTAACTATATCTGCTTTTATAATACTTAAACATTACTATAGTGACTATAAAAAATTTTCTAACATTATATCTTATTAGGTTTCATTAATGAACACATATGTGCCAACTCCATTTTCTAAAATTCCGAAGATTTATTTCAAAATTGCACAATGCAGTAGTTAAGAATAAAAAAATAAAAAAATAAAATCATGACAAACATTATTTCACAACTTAATTATTTTATTTTAAAACAAAACACAATATAAATATAAACTTCACTCAACTAAAAAAGCAATATATTCTCACCGTCAGCAATATATACTCACCGTCAGCAATATATTCTCACCGATAATCCTTTAGTAAAATACAATTTAAGAACACAAATTTGTCATTAAATAAAATAATTTTTATTCCAAAAACCAACAGTTGGTTATCATTTTAATTATTATTTTTAAATAAAAAAAATTACAAAACTTTACAGTCATTTCATGCAGTTTAAAGTTTTGTTTACCTTCAATTGCAATTTTTCGTTTGTGTGCAATTATATTTCAGAGCAATAAACCCGGGAATCTTTAAATGCTTTTTTGAAAGATTTTCATAATGATCAGCAAGTTAATAATGTAAACACACAGTAGAGATGAACCACAGAGGAATGCACCTTTTTTCAAACTTCTACACAACAACCAGTAAGAGAACTCTCATCTCCGACAAATTTTAAGTGTACCGGTAGCATTTCCAAACCGGTTGTTATGTTTTCTGGACGGATAATGATCAGCAAGTTAATAATGTAAACAAATAGTAGGGATGAATCACAGAGGAATGCATCTTTCTTTAAACGTCTGCACAACAACCAAAAAGAGAACTTTTATCTCTGACAAATTTTAAGTGCACCGGTAGCATTTCCAAACCAGTTGTTCTGTTTTATGTAAGGATCGGACTTAAAGTTCTCAGTTTTCCACCACTGTGTATCAATTTCCATTTGCAGAGTTCAGCAGTCAATCTCAAAATATCATCCAATCCTTCCTGGTGGATAAGCTTCTAAAGAAGACCAATCCTTCCAGCAGACGAAGCTAAAATTAAAAGAGAAAAAAGTTAAACTATACATTGAAAACATTAAATTTAAAACTATTAAGAATTTAATATTTCTTTAAAACTTAAATCGTTTAATTTGAAAATGTCTAAAATTTAATGGGTAGATTTCCGTAACAATACCTGCACCAAAAAATTTCATTATCACTAAGCAAGTGTCGAAAAATATTTCACTTATAAACGCTCTCAAGTAATAATTTCATTCTTTTATTGTAAAAAAAAAAAAGGAAATTATAGTATACAACCCTTAAGCTCTTTTTATTTGAAGTGAATATTCAAGTATATGTACAGATACAAAAATATATCAAATTTAATACTTTAAAATTTTTTTTAAAGATAAAGTACAATGACACTTAACCATCAAAATATTTTTGTATATTGCATAAGCTCATAGAGCCAGTAGGAAATGTTCACATTTTTTTAAAAAAGCTTTCTGAATAAAAGTTGCAACTCCTTTTTAGCACTGCTCTTCATTTAACGTAAACACACTTTGAATAGACCATATTGTTACTTATTTTTTAACCATTTTCTATCATTTATAAATTAATATAATTAATCATGTATCAAAAACATGCAAATCTGTCTATATTCAAGAAATGAAAATAACTTATTATTTTACAATATTAAACAGGAAATTTAAATAATGTAACAAAAGTGTTAGTCTTATGAATAAAATTTCGAACATTCTACAATGTAATGGTTTTAACTGAAAGTAGCCGATTAATTAATAATTATTTTAACATTGCAAACTTGTTTACTAAAAATTTAATTTTATCTTTATCATTGTTGCAGTGAAATTCAGAACCAAGTAAACATAGTTTTTAAGAACCTATTCTAAACTAACTACAGTACTTACTATTTACAATCAGACAATATGTATTAACAGAATAGTTAACTATTTTTTGCGAACATTGTCAAAAATGAGCACAATTATAATATTTACTGATAGATTTATTAAATCATTAAATTAATTCTTGAATGTTTTGGTGAAGTGCTCAAGATTATAAGTACATACACTGAATGTTTCTACAGGAAAAACACTACCTACGATACTACTTTAAAGTTTTATGTATCTATCATTGAAATTTATAAAGTTTACTAAAACATTACTAAATCATAAATACTTTTGAAGTTACAAATTTCATTCAAACTGATTACCACGATCAATGGCGGCGACGTATGCAAACATTCGTGAAGACACTATGGAAAAACACTACCTACGATACTACTTTAAAGTTTTATGTATCTATCATTGAAATTTATAAAGTTTACTAAAAAATTACTAAATTATAAATACCTTTGAAGTTAAAAATTTCATTCAAACTCAAGGGCGCCGCCAGAATAATATAAAGGGGGGTGCAATCCTCTAACAAAATAACCCCCCCCCAAAAAAAAAAAAAAATTTAAAAATATTCTGTTATTAAATTTTTTTTGCTATTACATATACTTTCATCTGTTAATTTTTTTCAAGATTCATTTCTTCATTATTATCAAGATATTTAAAAAAAAGTATGAATTTCTTGTACTCGAGAAACAGTATTGATGGCGCTGGCATAGCTACTAACTTTGAAACACAAATAACTACAAACAGTAGTTTCGTATACTAACGTGTTTGTGCAGGCTTAACATTGGTATTTATTGTGTTGATGAAGTTTTACAGTTGTGAGAAGTCAGTTTGTGTTAAACACCTTTGTTAAACTAAATAACTAATGGAAAATATAATATTATTTATATTTTATTAAATTATATTTAAAAATATAGCTTAGATATCTGCCCAAGAAAAAAATCTTTTTTCGACAGTTTAGATAAAAAATTACTTTCGAGTGTTTGAACTTCCTTTTCGGGGCGAAAATGACGAAGGATCTGTTCTCAAAAATCTGCTGCACTTTCGTGTTGAATCTGGAGACGAAGTTTTGAAGGCACATTTGGAATCAGGAGCAAGAAATGTACTGTACATTTCACATCAGATACAGAATGAGGTGACGTGCTTAGAGATGAAATAATCAAAGATGAGAAAAAGGCATTTGCTTTCTCGGTATTGGCCGACGAGACAGCAAATATTAGTAGAACAGAGCAGTTTTTCATCGGTGTCTGGTATGTACATTTTTATGAGAGTAACAAAAAGGCGACAATGCGTGAAGAATTCCTCGGTTTTACCCCACTAAAAGAATTGAACCCTCAGTTTATTTCAAAAACAATCATTCAATTTCTGAATGATTGCAATTTGGATATGACATGTTTTGTGGTCAAGGATATGACTGTTGTGCGGCAATGGCTGGTCAAGAAGGTAGCATTCAAAAATTAATTCGAGACAAACATCCTAAATCTGTGTTTTTTCATTGTGCCAATCATGTATTGAATTTCATGATCAACAACTTAAACCGCGTGAAGGAATACTATAGGGACAACGAAAGAAATTAGCTTTTTTAGAGAAAGTACCTTGTGACGAAAAGAAACTACTAACATCCCTTTACTCTGTGAAACACGCTGGTCAGAAAAGTACAAGAGTACCAGACGATTTTCTGAGAAAGTTTGTCAGAATTATAAAAGCTTTAGAGGGCCTTACAGAAAAAGCGGCTAACAAAAACATCGAAGTGAAAGCTGATATATTTTTTAACAGCTACTACAACGCCAACATACATTATATCACTTTTTGTTATTGCTACTTATTCTGCAAAACTTGAACCTGTGTGCAATCAGTTGCAAAAAGTAAACACAGATCTAAAAGAAGTAACTGATTATGTAGTCAAATTGATACATGTGCTGCAAATTCAACGAAACAATGCTTCTGAAGAGTTTACTGCAATTTTCACGAAAGCAGAACACATCTGCAAAGAATACGTCATTGAAATGAATCGACTTCGAGTGACATCTAGACAAAGTTCATAGATCGAATGTGTCTTCTGAAAACGCAGAAGAATTTTTCAGGAGGTCAATCTTTATTCCTTGTTTGGACTCCATTATATCTTCGTTGAAAGACCTTTTTTCTTCTACACAAAGAAAAGCATTTTCACTCTTACAGCTTCACCCGAATGCGATAAACTAACTGGACAAAGTGTCATATTTTGAAGTTTTAGAAGATATATATACTATGTATAAAGATCTGCTCTCACCGAGTTTCATCACTGAAGCCACAATGTGGTACGAAATGTGGAGGAATAGAGAAAATTCTTATGAATCCCTTGATTACATCGATTGCATCGATTTAGTTATTGAGGCCACGCCGTTTTATCCAGCTGTAGCGGAGGCAATCAAAATTGGTCTAACTCTTGCAGCTACTACGTGCACTATTGAATACACACTTTTAGTACAATGCGACACATCAAAACATGGAATCGGTCTACAATGTCTCACGAGAGATTAAGTAGTTTGTGCATGCTCAGTGTGCATAAGAAAAGAGTCAAAGATGACTCAGAATTCATTGAAAAAGGTATAAACAGATTTGGACAGCAAACAAGACGATTACAATTCTTGCTTGATTAGACAATTTTTTAATTGTTATGTATCAATAATTACTTAATTATTTATTTTTAAATAAAAATATTTCTGATAAAAAATGTTTATAAAAAAATTGTTTTTCTATATCTTTTTAATTGTTTTAAAATAAGCCAGGGGGGGGGGGTGCAAGTGCACCCCCTTGCACCCCCCTGCCGGCGCCCCTGTTCAAACTGATTACCACAATCTATGGCGGCGACGTATGTAAATATTCGTGAAGACACAATGGACAAACACTACCTACGAAACACTACCTACATTATAAATCTTATACTTAATTTGACACAATAAGCACAAAAAAATCTTTTTGCTCTTAAATGAATTTAAAGCCTCCGAGGGATCGTATATCTCACTCTTAAATTTTGAATATAATTTTTCTAAATGTATTAAATCCGGTGTAAAATTTTATACATCATCCCTTGTTCGTTTATAAATATCCTTATTTTGTTTCTTAATATTCAGCAAGAAATTCATTATAATTACTTCAAATTTAATATTTCCTTTGCAAACTCATCGGGAAAAACCATCTTTGAAAACTTAGTTGGTGCAACATTTTTAGAAAAATTAGTTTCGTATTAAGTTTTTATTAACATTTAAACTTATCACATAAAATGCTTACTTATAAAACGATTAACGTGTTTTTACGAATTCGTTTTTGAAATAGAACGGTTTTCTTCGGATTTGTCGTTATACAGGTTCCAACTACCAAGAGTGAACTTAAAAAGATGAAATTATTGTCATTGGCTATTAGACAAATGAAACGATTATTAAAAATGAAGAATCTTATTACTGTAAGTGAATTATATGTTGGTTAAAATTCATGTTCATAATTTAAGCCTTTCTAACTATATTAGTGCAGGAGAGAAAATGGATAAATGAAATGCTATCGAGATTGACACGCGGCTAAATTACACTTTTCCAACTTAATCTGCACCATTTTAGACAAATCAAACGATTATTAAAAATGAAGAATCTTATTACTGTAAGTGAATTATATGTTGGTTAAAATTCATGTTCATAATTTAAGCCTTTCTAACTATATTAGTGCAGGAGAGAAAATGGATAAATGAAATGCTATCGAGATTGACACGCGGCTAAATTACACTTTTCCAACTTAATCTGCACCATTTTAGACAAATCAAACGATTATTAAAAATGAAGAATCTTATTACTGTAAGTGAATTATATGTTGGTTAAAATTCATGTTCATAATTTAAGCCTTTCTAACTATATTAGTGCAGGAGAGAAAATGGATAAATGAAATGCTATCGAGATTGACACGCGGCTAAATTACACTTTTCCACCACCTAAGCAAAGTTCATTTTGCATTTTGACCTAATTTTCAATCTTAAGGTGTGGTCATTTTTAAATTCTCATTTCTTAAAGGAATGTCACCTCTATATATTTTGCCTGTTCTCTATTATATATATATATATATATATATATATAATTTTTAACGCAATATAAAGTTTCTAAATTCACACTATATGATAACTTATAACGTCTATTATCTGTTTACATTAATAATTTGTACTTGTGTTACAAACTATTTTTTCTATTAATGATTTTTAAATAGAAGGTGAACTGGTTTAAACTTCCATTCTTGAGGTTGGTTTGAATATGTAAAAGGGACATTTGAATAACGGGAAGTAAAAGCTATATAGTGATAATTAAAAGTCTGACATATTACAAGAAATAATTGAGTCTAAAGAACTATCAAATATGTATTTATTTCTGAAAAACAACAAATCTGGACAAAAATTGAAAATTGAATTTAGTTTGAATTGAACCATTACAAGACAATTCTATTTTTAATATTCTTATTTTCTAGTTTTTTAATTTGAGAAGTTTTCTTAATTTATTGATATGACTCTTTTAGATTTCTTCAATGAATTCTTATTTTGTAAGATTTTTAACACCTCTGCGTTTTCTAGGTAAAAAAAAAAGTAAATTAATAAAAGTTACAAGATAAAGTGAATTAATAAATTTTTTTAGTAACAAAAAATATGAAAATTGTTTCAATTACAAAAAAAAGTACTTATTTTGTGAGAAATTTAAAATAAGGCAAACATGTTTGAGTAGAAAAAATATCTTTCAGACACATCTAGATAGGCCAGAATGGCCAGGTAAACAGGAAGAGTGTCAAACGATTATGTTTATTATTAGTGACCCTTTGATTATATTTTAAACAACGAATTGATTTGATTGAAGAACTTACTTAAATTTAATTATATATATAACACTGAATTATATTGAACCATAAAACTAAACCTAATAGAGAGCAAATCTTTCTTAATAACCATTACCCTTTTGTTAAAAATATTTAAGGCACCTTTCTTAAAAATATTTCAGATTCCATTTTTTAATAATTATAATAAATTTCTAAAATAATTTAAGTATCTACGTTCACATACAATAAAATGGACTTTCATGTAATAAAACGGACTTGTTAATGAGAAATGGCTTAAGGGAATAAAACTTGTTTTTTCTGAATTTCGTTTGATTTCATTGATAATTTGTTTGTAGTGGAAGTCGCAGAACGCATGCGCAATCAGGATATCGGAGCAATGATGTGACGCTGTTGCGTGCTTTGAATACACAAAACCGTTAATCCAGCAGAATGCCGCTTTCATACATATTTGTAAAAAATCATCACTTGTCGAGGATAAAAATCAAGGTCACCCATGCAACAAGGATTTTCTAAAGCTAGTGGTAAGAATTCATTAGCACTCGACATGCCCCATTGATGAATTCATCAGTCGGGTAATGGTTATGTGGATTAGGACAAACGATAGAAAATACGTCTTTCTTACGTATGCTGTACCACAACTAGAAACTCTCAACGCCACTTACTATTTCATTTTATAACCGGTGTTGAACAACGGATCCAATTTTGGGTTTACGACTACTGATGTTCAACTCCATGACCTTGTAATTTTGAACCCAATCCAGAAGACAAGGGAACTCCTGGATCAAGTATTTGGAGACATTTTGCCTTTGTGGAGGACTTTTTGATGGAACTAACCCACATTTGCGTTACATGGAAAGGAAGACCACTAGAACCTCCCACGGTTAGCCTGACGGCAAAGGGACTCTAACCCATGATTCGTCTGCCACTGAGGATATTTCCCGTCAGCACTGTGGTCGGTGCAAGCCGGATGCGGATTCGTATCTACCAGCCATCCCAGGATTCGAACCCGGTTCACCTCACTGGAAAGCAAACGCTCTATCCCCTGTGCCATCGCGGCTCCGCCGACTACTATTGCAGATTTCTATAGCACTATCTGTGCCCGGCGATGTCTATGTTTAATGAAGGACTATGTTCTTATCACGATACATGACAATACTCACTGTTGCACGAATTTCAAATGATCTTTTGATTAGGTAGTTTAGAGAGAATACCCTCCATAATCGTCTGACATGAGTCCATGCGACTACGTCCCTTAACTGTAAGAACAAGAGATTTTTTGAGATGCTTTCTGTGATCCGTAGCAGAAATAACACGTTTCCTACCGCTTTCCTGATGGTAGAAGGCTTTGTCAGTGATAATATTAAAAGAATGTAATGTAAATTTGTTTGTACGGTCTTTAAATATAGTTACCTTATTTACAACCCTTGTATTATTTGCTGATAGGCAGAAGTAACGCGTTATTCTTTGCTGCTATTTGGTGCAGCTAAATAACGGTTTAAATAAGAGAAATGCAGTCAAACCTTCTATGTTTTTCCTATCTAAAATGGACTTTCTTGTTCTATTTCAAGGGATAATAAAGAAGATTTAAAATATATATATAAAAAATGTCAAAATTTTAAGCTTTTTGTGATTTATATCAAATATTGATATATTTAAAATTTTTCAACATATTCAAAAATGTATAAATTTCTGTTCCGTGAGAAAAAACTTTAAAAAAGTCAGCCAATCTTACTTTTCAGATGCAGATAGAGCACTTTTTAAATGATGTTAACATGCAATTTATTTGTGTGCACCAATTAAATGTTTTTATTTTAATTCATCATATTTAATGTCCATCTTTTTCTAACTGTGAAACCTTAATAACAATAATATAAATTAATTGTTTGTATTGTTTAAACATATTTTTGATAATTTGTCACTTTTTTTAAAAACCAGGTAAATTTTTTGAAATTATTTTAATTGTTTCTTTTATAGGGAAAATAAAGTGTGGACTCTTAGAAGTACCTTCCATTTAAAATTATTTATGTTTAAAATAAAGTTATAAAACTATTATAATTAAATTTAATATTTATATGCACTATTATAATTTTGATAAAACTCAAAAAGCTCATAAACATTGGAGGCTTGTCATTAACCTAGTTTACGTATCTTTCATGCAGTTTATTTTTGTCATTTATAACGACTTGTTGACTTTAAACGACTGTTTGATTTTTTAATTAAGTGAGGGCTAATCAAAGGATTTTGAAAATCATTCCAGTTTTTTGTAAACTGTATTTACAAATACGTCTGTGAACCATCAAATCAAATATCACAAACTCTTACTTTTCTAACAGTCTAATGTTTAGAATTTTACTTTTAATTCAATATAAAAAATATGTTAAGAAGTAAGTGCCATTAGTTTTACTTATTTCGTCAGAGCAAAGGACTCACAATGATTGTATAACTAATGAGTATTAAATTATTTCGCTTTTTGATATCTTAAAAATCATGATTGTGGTGTCTGAGTCAAAGAAAATTTTGCAGAAGTCGAGAAAATTGGCTGGACTCCAACTCCGATGAGATAAAAGTTGTTAGGTTCTTAAAATAAGAAAATAGGTTTTTGATCTTTTGAAAATTATTTATACGAATAATTATAGTTATTATTCAAATGATTTTAAATCTTTATCTTTTCATAAACTTAATTCATCACTTTTGAAAAATTTTGAATTTATGATTGATTTATTAAATTGTTAACTTGATTGAATTACTTTATTATTTAATAAATTATTAATAAGCCATCTTTTTATTCATAATGACCAAAAACAAATTTGTTTAGATAAGATGGATGAAAACTTAATGAAATAGATGTAAAAATAACTACAATGTATTATCTGGAGTAGTTTCCAAGTTCACGAATTATCATTAAACAATCTTATTGTTATAAGATGTACGAGTTTGCATGAGTGAGCTTTTAGAAAAGTCTGGAGTTGGAGTAAGAGTTGAACATTCCAACTCTTGATTCCATAGCTCTGTTTAAAATTCTACTTTTTGTAGCGTTTGCTTTATTTGGTGAATTAAAAACTTATTCCTTTACAAAATATTTTATATTTAAATTCGAAAAAGTCAGATATAGTAATAATCTAAAACTATCATAAAAGCTAGATGTTGTCTTTCATGGAAGCACCTCGCAAAAAACACACAAACATTAAAGCTAATGAGTTTTATTCGAAAATTTAGACTACTTAGAATTCAAATTATTATTTTCAATATAACAAAGGAGCTTTAATATATTTTTTTGAAAATTTCTCGAAGATTAAAATTAATAAATAAAATGTATATATAAAATATGTGAAACAGTATTACAGAATTTACAGAGTTAACAACATCTTTGATGATCACAGTTTAAATGAAAAATGAGTTTTTTTCTTCTAATGCTCACGAAGAAACGTTTTGTTAAGGAATTTTGAGATGTATCATCTGTTTTATATACGGAAACATTACGTATTCGTCATGGAAATCTTTCCTTTTTGGAAGGAAAACTAAGAACTCAATGGATTTAAGCGAATTTGTCTTATTTATTTAATCGGATGAAAATCTTGTTTAAGCAGATTAAATTTTTCACGCGTTTATTTAAATGAGAAGTACGCTTCTAACCACTAGAGTATTTGATAATACACAGATGAAAATAATTAAAGTGAGGAAAGTTTTATTTAAAGAACAAAATAAGTAAAACCTAGAAGCAAATAACGCATCAGATAAGCTCTTCGTGGACACGTCTACTGCGCAGTGGTCTGTGACGTCGAAAGGCACTGTGATTGCGTTTGTGTAAAGGTACCTTAGTTGCTTACCGAAGCTTTTTGGGTAAAGACGACCATTTGAAACATCGTTTTTATATTATATTTTCAATATAGTTTTATATTTTTGCAGGTATTGACTTCCGTAATTATGTTTAGGAGTGCATCATCCACAGAGTTTCTCTTCCTGAATCCAAATTGGTTGGGATTAAGTAGTTCCTTACGCTCAATAAAATATGTTACTATTTTTCCTAGGAGTTTTCCTATGGTTGGGAGTGAGTGATGGGCCGATAATTTTTGATGGTTTTTTTTTTTCTTTACCAGGTTTATGAGTGAGCCTTGTTTTAATGCTCTTGGGAAGTGCTCTAGATTAAAGCATTTTTGTATGTATTTATGTACGATGTCTGGAAAAGCTCCGTGGATTGTCTTCAGAATTTCATTATCAATTCCATCAGGCCCGGTTGATTTTCTGGTTGGAAATGAATCATTCTATATATTTCTTCTTCAGCTATGAGTTGGGCTTTATTAGTGCTCATTGGTACCAGGTTAATTAAATCTTGTGTGAAAGTTGGGCATAAAGAGTCCAGGATGTCTCAGGCATTATCTTTGAAGCATGTTGCGCTTCCTAGTTGAATGAGTTCTGATGGGGGGCAATCTGTTGTGAAGACTGTTTTGTATGGTTCGCCGAAAGTGGTGGTAGACTTTGTGCAAAACTTCTTCCAACAAGATCTTTTGGTTTTGTTTATTAATTTAATATAGTTGGCTCTTGCTTGCTTAAAATTAATTGTGAAAGTACTCTTTAGGTTCTCATCTTGACATTTTTGAAATCTTTTCCTCATAGCCCAGAGTTTTTTTATTTATTTGCAGCTCCTTGTTCCACCATTGTAATTTTGGTGTTGTGGCTTGAAGGTGTTTCTTTAGAGTTTGATTGCATGCGTGTTGTATCGTGTTGATTAAGTATTCCTGCTTTGTTGTTGTGAGACAGCCAAGTTTTCCATATCTTGGGTGTTGCGGTTATTGAATTATTTTTGTGTATGCGGTTCTTGGACTGCTATTAGAAGCGGATTTTATTTGTTATATGCAATTGGAAGGAGACTTGTGGGTGGTATTGAATACATTAGGTTAGTTTGCATGATGATAGTATTATTGGAATTACGGTGGGTTTGGAATATTGTTAGAAGGAAATTTGATTGACTATAGTACATTGAAATGATAGAGTTTGTAGAATTGGTGCATTGAGTAGTAATCATAATTGAGTGTAGATTATAGAGTTTATCTTTCTATTGGATTTTGTTCGTCGTGAATTATGTGTTGATTTTAACTACTGTATTGATGAAATTGATCGTTATTAAATTGTTGTTGTTTTTGCGATCTTGATCTATATTTGTCTGATAATTCAATTGTTTCACAGCGGGCGTTCATGGCAGTTTATGCAGAATGTTGTTCTTTCGGTGCATTCTGTGGAACAGTACTTATCTCCGCATGACTCACATATGGATTTATTGGCGCATCTATCCTTGTGATGCCCTAGTTGCTGGCAATTCCTACATCTGAGTATTGTGATTTTCTTGACGATTGATACTTTGTTGAGTCCTAGGTAGATGAATTTCTTCCTTATTAGTTTGTGTGCTAGTCCGGCTGATGCCTTTTCGTATATGGTGTTTTTTGTTTTGTCCTTTGGGTGTTGTTTTCGTCCATGTATTGTTATTACATGCCATTCATTAAGTTCTTCAATGCTTTTAAGCTTTTCTATAATTTCCTCATCTTCGAAATAATATGGTAGATTGAAGAGCATAATATTCGTTAGTAGTAATTACTACTTTCGTTAGTCAACATTAGTGCACAAGTTAGGCTCCGAAAGCCCATAATGGACCTTTGATTCCACGCGCTGACACTTTCAAACACCACGTTGAAACTCATTTAGATCTTCATAACTTGCCATTACGACAGCAAGAATCGAACTTTTGCAGACAATTGTTTTCTTATATGTTCTAATTACTTGCATACCTCTCTTATTTGCGTACACATGCCTATACTAGCTGAACCACATAATTTAGCAAAGTATTAATTAACAAACCAAACAAAACTACCTTGTCATCCATGGTTTATGTATGAAAATGTAATATAAGGTTCTGGAAATAAAGTTTCAAAATTTGTCACGTTAAAAGAATAGAGATTAATTCAGTCAATAGATCAGATTTATTGAAGAATCTTTAGCAATGCAGAGTAACTATTGAACTGACGCTTCCACTTGAAACGCATGAACTCATATGCAATGAAATACGGAAAATGAATGTTAGAATGTTCTACAAAACATTTAATTAATAAATAGAGGGCAGTTTTAAATTTTAGAAATAATATTTAGCTAAGACAATCAGTATTAAACATAGATCTGCATGAGAATGTCATTATTTTTCATACTTTGTAAATATAGAGTGTTGTGCTAAATCTTGCTCTTGATACATATTTTTAGAATCCTTGTTAAAATTGTAGTGAAAATTATATGCATATTAAAGGTAAAAAAACAACATATAAACAATAAGAAAATATAAAAGTGATGAAAATCTGGTGAATCAATATTGAGGCGCCGACGAGGTGGTCGAGTGGTTAGCGTACCTGTCTGCGGAGCCGATGGTTGCGGGTTCGAATCCCGCTCAGGGCATGGATGTTTCTTTCTCTCTCTCTGTGTTCTATGTCCTTTCTTCTGTGTGAATGTGATCCGCCCTATAAACGGGTTGTGTGACGTGGGTGACGCTGGTCCACCACCGTGGCTTTGCCATAGGTGTTCACGGGGTAACGAGAAGAGAGTAGCATTTCTGAGACCAGTGGGAAATAGACCCAAGTGCCCGCAATTAACCAAAAAAATTTTTTTTTGAGGCAGACGAGATTAATACTGAAGATGTAAAATATGATTATCAGAAACACATTTAAATTCCATTCGAAATGGTTTCGAATTATTTTACTACCTGCCTTAACAGCAATTGGCCAAAATTTGAAAATATTTTTTATTTCTTCTTTAAGACATTAATTTGCGCTCCTTGAAGCTCATAACATTTTGATTTCGTCTTCAGTAAAGATTTTAAAAATATAATATTAAAGACAGAAACAATGACATAGAATACCTTGCAAGTCATTTTGAACATACATAATGAACGACGAAAATTATAATTTAAAAACGTATTTATTAATAAATTGTTTCTGATTAACATGTATTGTAAACAAACTTGTTGTTTATTTTGAATACTTTTTTTAAATTTTAATAACAAAATAATAATTTATCTATAATAATCAGATGTTTTTCTAACCCAAAAACTTACTTTACCATGTCTGGTCTATTTAAATATTTTGGATAAAAGAAAAAAAAAAAAAAAAAAAAAAAAAAATACAAAACTATTAACAATGCGAAAACATAAAACGAGTTATATCTTTTTATCTGAAAAAGAGGCAAATTGCATTGGCTAGAAATGTATTGTAATTTATAGGCGTTATATAATCGCTAAAAAATCTTTGAAGTAAAAGGGAATCAATCCACAATTGCATTTGAGTGTAGTTCATATGCAAACAGAGAGTATTGAACCATTCTGTAAATATTAAGTTAAGCATTTTCACAGTAATTTTTAAAACTTACAATTTTCAGAAGCCGTAACATTTTAAAACATGAAAAATTTTTTAAAAGGTAAAAACAACGAAAATTTTTTGTTATTTTAACCCGTTAAATAATATTTTTAAGAAAAATATATTTACGCACACATTAAACGCGGAATCGTGGCTAATCTAGTGGAAGATGCATTAAAACGGGGAAGTAGCGTTAATGATTAATTTTACAATGGCATTTTACAATAAAAATATATTGTAGTTAGTAGAGATTAAAAACAGCTTTTAATCTCTCATAACTACAATATATGAGAGATTAAAAACAGCCTTTAATTATGTTAAAATAATTAACATTCTTTTAACAAAGCGTGGTACCAAAAGACAAATTTATACTTCAAGTTATTTAATTATTTCTACTTAACTTATTTCTCGATTTTATTCTCAAAATACGTAAAAAAGTTAAATTAAAATTGAATGGCCCAAACTTTTTGATCACTCTCCTGCCTAAGCAATTTACAGCATATTCCACAGATTGCGCCCTATCTTAATTTTCAGAGTCGAAAAATCAAATTTGTCGTTAAATGTATGTTATTTAGTGAGTTTTTATCTCTGATTTAATATTGTTGTTTACATTGCCTACTTGCCATGCCAATAAGCCTGCTTGGGAAACAAAGCGAATTTAAGGCAGAATGTGCGTTTCTTGTTTTTCAGTGGAGCCATAAATATGGCCAAAAATATGACTTCAGCTGCACACACACATCACAGCTCGTTTCACAAGGTGGACACATTCATACATCCATCCAAAGATCGTAATTTTGATCTGAATCAGAGAAAGATTAATCTTCAAATCAGTATCCCCAGATGTATTGATTTGTTACGGGAACTTGGGGGACCTTGTGACCCAGACAGATTTAATGTGCACCAGTTACGAATTAATACACGGGGATTCTTCGGTCGGCTGGATTTGAACTCCCTCTTTCACGAACACGAGTCCAATGCCTTACCAACTAGGCTATCCCGGCCCTCTGATTTAATAACTTAAAATATAGTTTGCACTAATTAATTAGCATACTTAAGGTTATCCCCGCAAATCATTACGGTTGAGTTCATATAAATTCGCTTTTCTTTGTGCTTTTTGTTTCCCCATCATTAATAACTTTAGCCAAGTATTTAAATTTTACAGCTGGTACCCCATATTACTCACTACTTACATAGCCTACCCATATTGCATATTACTCACGGGATAACTGAACACATTTATGTTAAATATTTCTACTTTTGAAAAAAGTTGATGAGTGCAATTGTAAATCCAATGCTCAAATAATTTCTAAAACTCTATGTTTGAGAATGTGAAATCCGGACAATTTTGACATGCATTTTAAGGCAATATCGAAATAGTGAAAACCACAATAGAAAATGTATCTATCGATATAGTAAAGAAGTTATTTGAAGAAAAAAAAATGTATTTAAAAAAAATTTAAGAAATATATTAAATGTTTGAAAGAATCAATCCAGTGACTTTTAAAAAAGAGGAACTGTTAGTAAAGTGTCATCCAACACCATTAATCCTCAAAATAACGTAATGAAGACAATAAAATACATTTGGGGGGGAGGGGGGATCTAATGACCTACTTTTGATCTTCCTTTCAAAGTAGTCGGTCATTCACTACGACAGTAGAAAGTGTGTTTCACTTCTTAGAAGATGTCGTGAGTAAATCGATTTTCTTTTATCCTATGTATTATTAATCATAAGATTCATTAGTGTTAAATACATCATAAGCTTATTTGTCATAAGTTTGTGATAAGAATTAATTTTTTCAATCTAGATAACTTCTTTTTTGTTATCAAAGACAGCAAGTATCAAGTGTTGGGTTAATTTTTTTGTTTTCAAGCTTGACTCAAAAATAGCTTTGTCCAAAAGAGTAGTAAATTTTTTATTTATTAATTTATTCGCATTCTGCAAGTAATTTAGAAGTTCAATGCAAGTACCAGGTGGTAAGTGCAAATTTTTTTTTTTATTGCACTTTTGAGTATGGACATAATATCAGTAGTTTATGATTGCCCAGGTGCCAACTCCTCTATTAGATGCATTTGTCAAGAGGAGTACAATAGCTTAATTTCTGAAGATCAATTATAAACTAAAAAGAAAAAAAAACACTACAATGACATTTATTCATGAAAATTTAAATTCATATTCAAAATCATTTTCAAGTATGAGGAAATTTTACTCTTTGATAAAAATGTATTGTTTCCAACATAATGTTATCAAGCGTTTTTAAATGTAAGAAAAGTATTTATACTTTAATAACCCGAAACTTCAATTTGTTTGAAAATATGATTTAATTCTTCAAAAAAATTTTTTGAAATTTATATTTAACTCTTTCCAAAATATTTCGTTAAAGTTTAGTATTAATCTTATAAAAAGTTTAATTTCCTAATGAAAATAATACTGGTAAATCTAGTGGCATATTTAAAGTTTTAGTGTACTTAGTCGCTTTGATTAATTTAAGAATCAGGCAAAATGTAAAATAAGTCCTCTTCGTTGTGAGGAGAAAATACTCTTCTGTATTACTAGATTACCAGTAACACAGAAGAGTACTAACCATCGTTTTTTATTTATTTTATTTTACTTATTTATATTTTTGCTATAACCGATAATTTATTTAAAATTATAATTCATTTGTTCTAAAATATTTCGTTAAAGCTTAGTAGTAATCTTATAAAAAGTTTAATTTCCTAATGAAAATAATACTAGTAAATCTAGTGGCATATTTAAAGTTTTAGTGTACTTAGTCGCTTTGATTAATTTAAGAATCAGGCAAAATGTAAAATAAGTCCTCTTCGTTGTGAGGAGAAAATACTCTTCTGTGTTACTAGATTACCAGTAACACAGAAGAGTACTAACCATCGTTTTTTATTTATTTTATTTTACTTATTTATATTTTTGCTATAACCGATAATTTATTTAAAATTATAATTCACTTGTTCTAAAATATTTCGTTAAAGCTTAGTAGTAATCTTATAAAAAGTTTAATTTCCTAATGAAAATAATACTGGTAAATCTAGTGGCATATTTAAAGTTTTAGTGTACTTAGTCGCTTTGATTAATTTAAGAATCAGGCAAAATGTAAAATAAGTCCTCTTCGTTGTGAGGAGAAAATACTCTTCTGTGTTACTAGATTACCAGTAACACAGAAGAGTACTAACCATCGTTTTTTATTTATTTTATTTTACTTATTTATATTTTTGCTATAACCGATAATTTATTTAAAATTATAATTCATTTGTTCTAAAATATTTCGTTAAAGCTTAGTAGTAATCTTATAAAAAGTTTAATTTCCTAATGAAAATAATACTGGTAAATCTAGTAACATATTTAAAGTTTTAGTGTACTTAGTTGTCGATAGGATGTCCCGTTTGAATTGATGTCTGGAACAGACGCCGCCCCTTCTTAAATGACACTGCAATATAGTTGCTTTGATTAATTTAAGAATTGGGTAAAAATGTAAATTAAGTCCTTTTCGCTGTGAGGAAAAAAAACTCTTCTGTGTTACTAGATTATCAGTAACACAGAAGAGTACTAACTATTGTTCTTTTTATTTATTTTGTTTTATTTGCTTATTTTTTTGCTATAACCGATAATTTGTAGATCCGGAATTTAGAGTGGATCGAAAAAATAAGTGCTTAATCTTTAGAACGCTTTCGTGCTAAAAGACACCTATTGTAATAATAATAAAAATGGCACTAAAACTTCAAAACGGTTCATATCATTCGTTTGCACATCGCACTTAAAATTAATAAAACCGAAACCTAAAATTAATAAAATATGCATTCAAAATATCATGCTTTTTAAAAATTTTTTAAGTTAACTGAGATTTTTGAAATAAACATGTTTTAATTTTTTATATATGTTTCATGGTTTAAATATGTTAAATAAATCGAATTCTGATTAATTTAATTTTTTACATTCGCGCAACGTTTTAACCACTTTTAACGTCTTTTCATCTTGGTACCCTTTCCTTTCCTACATGAATAATTAAGATGACCAGCGCCCTTTCGAAATTTAAAAAAAAAATTTGCAGCAAAATTTTTAAGTGATCATTCGAACACCCAAAAAAATTATTTCTGTTAGAGAATGTCTGTAGATTTAATATTCTGCTCTTAGAATATTAAATTGGAAAAATAAAGAGGTGAGTTTTCGAATGTTTATTTTAAAATTTTGTTACCAGTGTTTTAATTTAGGGAGAACGCTGGTCTGCTTATCAATAATGAAAAAAAAATAATAATAAATCCCGGTATTTAGAGCGCTCTCTAATACTGTTTCTCAGAAATACCGACGAGTTGGAATTTTTTACAACTTCTAATATTCAACAAAAAAGGAACACAAGCGTGTTGGAAGCTTAAAAGTAAATATCGTCCACCTAAAAAAAGGTTTGTAAGGAATGTATCTTTAATGGTTTTAGAAAAGGATTTTGAAAGGTAGTTTTATATCAGTTCAGGAGGGAAGAAGAAAACTGTGATTCACCACCATCATTTATTGAAATAGAAATTATACTGAAAAAAGTCTTCTAAAAAATGTATCTTTAATGGTTTCAGAAAGGGATTTTGAAAGGTTGTTTTATATCAGTTCAGGAGTGATGAAGAAAACTGTGATTCACCACCATCATTTATTGAAAAAGGAATTATACTGAAAAAAAGGTTTCTAAACAATGTATCTTTAATGGTTTCAGAAAAGTAAAGGTTGTTTTATATCAGTTCAGGAGTGATGAAGAAAACTGTGATTCACCACCATCATTTGTTGAAAAAGGAATTATACTGAAATAAAAGGTTTCTAAAGAATGTATCTTTAATGGTTTCAGAAAAGGATTTTGAAAGGTTGTTTTATATCAGTTCAGGAGTGATGAAGAAAATTGTGATTCACCACCATCATTTGTTGAAAAAGGAATTATACTGAAATAAAAGGTTTCTAAAGAATGTATCTTTAATGGTTTCAGAAAAGGATTTTGAAAGGTTGTTTTATATCAGTTCAGGAGTGATGAAGAAAATTGTGATACACCACCATCATTTATTGAAAAAGGAATTATACTGAAAAAAAGGTTTCTAAACAATGTTTCTTTAATGGTTTCAGAAAAGTATTTTGAAAGGATGTTTTATATCAGTTCAGGAGTGATGAAGAAAACTGTGATTCACCACCATCATTTGTTGAAAAAGGAATTATACTGAAATAAAAGGTTTCTAAAGAATGTATCGTTAATGGTTTCAGAAAAGGATTTTGAAAGGTTGTTTTATATCAGTTCAGGAGTTGAAGAAAACTGTGATTCACCACAATCATTTATTAAAAAAGGAATTAAACTGAAAAAAAAAGGTTTCTGAAGAATGTATCTTTAATATTTTCAGAAAAGGATTTTGAAAGGTTGTTTTATATCAGTTCAGGAGTGCTGAAGAAAACTGTGATTCACCACCATCATTTATTGAAAAAGGAATTATACTGCAGAGATTGAATATTTCCTTCCAAGAAAGTGAAATGGATGACCTGGATTGTTGAAAAATTCATTCATTCACTTTAAGACAAAAAAAGGGTTGAAAAAAGATAAATGTCGGAATTTTATTTTCGTTGAAATAATCTTAGTTTTTTCTCTTAACTAAATAAATTGTATTCAAATTTTAGAATGTGTTGAGGTATTTAACAAAATATAATTAAATTTATGAGCTTTTAAATTTAATTTTCATGCGAATTTTCATGCCCCTGATATAGCGACTTCCCGTTATTTATGACGTTTATGTCCAGCCCTACGAGCGCCGTTAAATCGAGATTCTACTGTAATTTAAAATATAGTGTATATGTTACCGTGAATGATCGAAAGCAAGAGAATGTTGACTTTCACCGGTGAATGTCCGAAGTATTTGTTATATCTGATTTGATATTAATTTATTGATTGATGTTATTAGATTTATTCGATATTTTAATATCTGCTGAGAATAGATTAAGAGAAACATCAGAGCACCAGTTAAATGCATACTGAGCAGTGGCACTTGACCTTAAGAAAATATTGATGTAGAGTATACCATATTTAGCAAAGCGTCAATGTGATCGTAAACACTCACCGGTGGAAATCAACATCCACCAATTTCGGTCATTCACTGTATGCCCCATCAAAATGAAGCTCGATGTGTCTTCAAGTGGTGAGTTCAGAGCGTATCTAACATAATGAACACAGTAAAAGTTGCGAGAAATAGGTAATCATATAACTTTTTTCTAAAACGAACGTAAAGAATTAAATTTAATTTATTTAGGTGATTCAAACTATTAAACGAGCAGAAAAAAACGTTCTTTATTTCAAAAGTTTTAGTTAACTCAATTTTTTTAAAAAAATGGGATGGATTTTTTAAAATTTTTATTAATTTTAAGTACAACTGAATCAATTATAAAAATGTTTTATTCTTCTTACTATAGTCAACTTTTTCTCTCTCTCTACCAGATTTACCTTGCTCTTGCAAACTTAACTGTAAAAATACTCTTATTTTTGAATTTTAAATACATTTAGAGTTTATAGAATTGCGACATTTTATAGAGTATTTCTAAATATTAAAATTGTTTTGTTTTTTCGAATTGAACACAAGATTTTCTAGTAAGACTTTTTAGTGATTTTCCACTTGATTTCACGATACCTACTGAAAATGAAACATTTTATTCAAAAAGTGTTACTTGGATATCAATTTTTTAAATTCTAAACTGTAAATCTGTTTTACAAACGTCTGAATAATTCCTATTTTTTGAAGCTAAAATGTGATTTTTTTTTTTTTTTTTTTTTTTTACAAGACCTTAACTTGTGATTATTATTTTTCTTTCATTTTGATTTTCAGATATGCGAAGAGTTAAATTATTTTTTTTGAATTTTAAATTGTGAGTTACAGTGGATTTTTATTTTATTTTTCTTCGGTTTTGTCAACAAGATAAATGAAGTATTAAATGATTTTTAAAACTCTCGTTTAAGGATTTTTTTTTATTCTAAGTCTCTAAACTGTGAATCTTTATTTGATTTTATCTTTACTTTTCTCGCCTCGTAACCATAGACTGGGGTTACTTTGCCTACCAGGGTAAGTAAAGTTTGGACTGCCAAGAGCAGTTACTGATTAACTTTTGACTGCTAAGTAAATAATTATGACATTCAGTTGTAATGTTGGAAAGATTAAATCAAAGGTGCCACCATTTTTGGATCATTTATCAGGATAATTCATTTGTAAAGTGACTGTTGAGCAAGTAATTTGAGGACAAACTTTTATTAATAAAGAGCAAGCTTTTACGTAATAAAAGTGGAACATTGTAAAATAAAATTGGTTGAATAGTTCCTGAGAAATCGAATTTTTACTAAATAAATAATAAAAAATAATAAAAATTTACTAAAATTTATTTTTTGCTTAGATTTATCTTTGGATAAACGAATTTAATAATTATGTGCAAAGATTTTTCAATTCAAAGGACCACAGATTGCCAAACTATGGGGGTCAGAAATCTGAATACGTCAAAGAAAAGTTTATTCGAGAAAGAATGTTTTTGCGTCTGATTTCGTAACTTAAAATATCGTCAGCACTAATTAATTAACATATTTTAGGTCTCTCTTTCGAACCGTTAGGATGGAGTAAAGATCCGATCATTAGATCAAAAGTTATTCAGGGTGGTATTTTTTTTCTTTTGACTCACTGTACAATGCGCAAAAAAACTCAAAACTTTGAATCACTTTTAATAGAATAATCATATTTTCACATTCTCGACAGCGTAATAAGAGCAGACGATATTACGGAATTAGACCTTTCTCTGAATAAACATTCGAAGGATTCTTGACCTTCAAAATATGGGGGAATGAGTAGCCGCAATCTAGAAAACAATAGTTCCAATTGCGCGAGAGTGGTCGTTAATTTTAACTTAACAGTTTGCGATTTTTTTTTATCAGTTGCGATAACTTAACAGTTTGCGAAATTTTTAAGCGAATCGAAAAAAAGATTGCACACAATTATGAAACTCGTTTATCCAAAGATAATTCCATACAAAAAAAAACAAAAAATACTTTTTAATAATTTTTTTAAAATTTCGTTTAATAATACTCCAAAGGATTTTAAGGCATACGAATGTTATTTTCAAGTATGTAAGTTGAAATTACAAAATAAAAAATTTGAACGATATCAGTAGAATAATTACTTAGTTAATTCAATTTTAAAAACTGGTTTATTTCAAATTTGATTTCTCGAGAAATGTTTCACTGATTTCACTCAAGTTTTGTATTTTGTCAAAATTACATACTTTGAAACAATAAGTGTACCTTCCCATTCAAATTTGTTTCGATAATTTTTATATAAAATAATAAAAGAAATACTAAATAATTAATAAATTTGCTTTACGATTCAAGCTTGTTTCGATAACTTTTTATATAAAATAATAAAAAAATACTAAAAAATTAGTAATTTTTTTCAGGCAATTAAATGATAATTTTATGCAAAAAATATTTTGATTTGCCTAAAATATTTTCGATATACAGCAAAATACGCAAAAAATGCAATTATTTATAGGGTTCCAAACTTTTAACCGCTGTCGTACCTAAACTATTGGGGCAGATTGTAGCCTTTTAAGTCTTGAGGAGAGCCTGTGTAGGGTTCAGGGAACTGCCCTTGCATCAGAAAGGTTCTGGGTTCGAATCCCGGGAAAGACATGGAGACTGTGGGAGCAACGTTGGCTCACCTAATATGGTGTCCCTGAAAGAGAGGCCAACAAATCCGCCCTGTAAATGCCTGAATTAACGAAAAATGTTAACACAGGTGGGCATTGGAAAAAAACATGTTTTGAGGAGAAATAGAGGAATGTTTTTTCGGAGAATGTATGTGATTGCATTTGATTTTAAATATTGTCTACTCTAAACATAGTTAAATGTATTCCCTTGAACCATAGTGAACGAAAATTCGATCATTGGATCAAAAGTTATCAGGGTGTAGGTTCAACGTTGAGCCGTAATATTGATACCATGCAACTGTATTAAAGTGTTAAATTGAACCCGTTCAAGTTGATACGTGTATTGTTATCAAATTTTTTACTCTATAATATGGTTCACATCATATTAAGGTTGCAGCATATTCTGACAATATTACGGTAAAACAAATATTTCTAAAAATGTCTCTTGCTTTCGCAATTTTTTAAAATAAAAATCTATGTTTCTGTTCTTAAAAATATACTAAAAAAAGAATAGACAGGAATAAGAAGGTCAATGGTTGTAATTTAACTCTTAGTTGCTTCACTTTCCGTTCTGGTCGAAAAGTATAATAGTTGTTCGAAATCTAGCACAATAAGCCTGAATTTATCATAAAAGTACTTTTTTGAATATCCAAAAGGGAGAATATATCGCTTTCAGAACGTTGTGCTCAAGTTTATTGCTCAAAAGAAAATACAATTGCTTTGGTAATATTATTCAATCATGACGATTATTACAAGGGAAAGTCACGATTTCAAAATTTCTTATTTCCTTCATAAAACATTAAAAAAGAAAAATGACATCTCTTAATGTAAAGGAAAATTTTACATTTATTTTTTCGCTAAAAATTATGTTAAATTTAGCAGGCACTTGCTAAATAATAATTGTTATAAAATAATATTTCATTTCAAAAAGTTCCCGTTTTATTGGATATTTAATATTAAGAAAAGTGGAGAACAAATATTTATAGGGTCATACATCTCATTAAAATATCTAAGGAGTCTATACTTAAAGTAGAAATAATGAACCAAATTTAACCTAATTTAAAATATAGCTTTGCTTTAGTCACCAGGAACCAAAATGGCGCATTAGGCCATTTCGGGTAGAAATAGTCAAAACAAGTACAGAATATTTTGGAACGCATTTTTATGTTTTTGGTTTCGCTTGGTTTGGTTGTTAGCATTGCACTACATTAACGGTTTTTTGGTGATGGTAAGGGTCTTTAATGATGATGCGAAGATAATTCTGAAGCACTTTACTCTACCACAATTTAGACTAGAAGACAGATAGTGGTAGTTATCACCTGGCATTCACACCACACTTAAGAACCACCCAACCGGGCGTTAACTTTACTAGCTCTGAAACCACCAGAGATATGTCTATATGATGATTCAGAATCACGACGGAGAAAGGGTAGTTCGATCACATTACGGGGAATCGAATCCACTTCCAAACTGTGGTAGGTTAACGCTAAACACCGATTATGTAACTTTGATTTTTTTTCAAATTTCTTTTCCTAATTGCACTTTACAATTAAATTTTATATATATATAAAGTATCATTTCACCTTTTGGCAGTAGTGCGTTGAATGCAGATTTTCAGGTTGAAACAAAGGTATTCTATGCTTAACCTACTTCAAAATGCTTTTATGCCACTTTTTTGTTTTTAGTGACTTCGAAACACAGTATTCTCTACGACAGCCCGGGCAGGCATTGACATCGTTGTTTCGGGCTGTCATATATATATATATATATATATATATATATATATATATATATATATATATATATATATATATATATATATATATATATATATATATATATATATATATATATATATATAATAATTTTCAGCATCTGCTATGCTTATTTTATGCTTATTTCCGACATCTGATATACTACGCAATTTCGGTCCTTGTTAATGAAAAAGTATTTTTTCCTTCAAAATTCAAATTCTGTTGGGCTTTAAAGACATCTACCTTAATTTTGAATAATTACTTGCATATTAGGAACTAGTTCTTTTAGTGTTTTGAACTAAACTTGGCATGCAAAAGTCCCTTTAGGCTGCTAAATTATTCGTTTATGCAGCAACACATTAATATATCACTTGAACTGGGTAAATTGACTTTATAACATCCCTCAGTCCCGCAGTGGACTGATCGTAAAGACTCGGTTCCCAGTAGAACACCGAAATCAAGCCTTACTGGCTGCGGTCAGTAAGCTGGTGGGTGAACACAGTGATCAGCCTGCGTAGGGACCGAGGGTGCGTGATATCGGTCTTCGTTAAACTGTTCTACCGTAAAGTGCTCTACTTCGCGCGCAGGTCGTCGGGCTACTAAAGCAGGGGAGCCATCCCGTTAAAATTGCAATGGCATGTCTTCGGATCGGAATCAGATCTTTTTCCCAAACCGTTGTCAATAGCCTATAGTGCAGCTCAAGTGCGACGTACCTACTTCCTCATCACTTAGTACTTTCTAAGTACCTACCTCATCACTTAGACAGTGAGAATGCTTGACTATGCAACGACTCAGAGATAATTTATACAGAAAAGATCATTATTAAGATTGATTGATCCTTATTAAGATATAGCGATTTAGATATGAGCACTTCTTAAAAGGTGAGAACGTTAACAGTAACTAATTCTGAATTCTATTAATATTTGTATATGCACTACATACTCACAACTTATGCAATATGCTTTTCAATTTAAATAAAGTGAACACTTTAATAACTTTTTATTTAATTTTAGAATATCAGATGATCTTAAATAATAAATTTATGGGAAAAACCATCAGAGTTGCTTACTTTTCGTAGCTTAGACAATCCTACATTTCATGTGTAAGAAAGTAGCATTCTGTTGTATTAATGTGTCAACATGAGAAAATAGTTAAATACTTCAAAAATTAGTAAAAGAATGAATAAAAAAGCTAAAAATACTAACTTAAATCTGTTTTTTGATAAAATAATAGCGTGGTTTACTTATATTACTTGTTTGAGCATGCTTCTAAGCCATTTAATTGCTTGTTCTAAAAATCTTTAATGCAATAAAATATGACTCATCTATTGTAAAGAATGTTAGGTAACCATTTGAATTAAATTTTATACTCCCATTTTCATTTGTAAACATCTAGACATTATTTAAAATATTTTTTTCGGATGTAATATTAGCTCAGTTAACATCATAAATGTCCCAGAATGACCCTTTTGGTTAAAAATTTTTTTTTGGAAGTATAAGTAGAAAGTTTTTGCAATAATTTATATTAATTATTGTCACTAAACAGAATTATATATTTTCTCTAAAATTTTAACTGTGCATTAAATTAATTGTTGTTAGAGTACGAAGTTTAGATCTGTGCTATAAATTCATTGAGCTCTTTTATTTCCTTAAGAGTGGATTTTTTATTTATTTATTTATTTATTTTTTTTTTTTTTTGAAAAGCAGTCTGAATTTGAGATCCAATTTAGATTAGATCACAGTGAGTGAAAAACCTAACTAATGATTATTATAAAATATTTTATTTAATTATTTATTTCGTATTAATGATAACGAATAATATGGACTATTTTAGATAAAAAAAAATGAAACATCATTATGCATATTCAAAATATAAAACAAATTATGCATCGAAAATGTATATTCTGTATAGTACTGATGAAAATTGTCTTTTTATTGAATGGTTTATATAAAAATAATTTAGACCTGATAGTGATAGCTGCTTTTATCGTGAACAACATGAGTGTCGTTGAGTTCCTTGGCTGTATGCAGAGGGTTCTTTAAATACTGGCTTTAATATATATTCATAGAATCTTTTTCAAACATGAAATAAGAAAAATATGTAAATTAGGGTTCACCAATTACAATTAAAATGAGGAAAAGCTGTCAAAGTATGAAAAATTAAAATGATAATTTTTGAGCCCTAATGTGCTAATATGTTTTATCCATTTTTAACTAGGATTTGAAAAATGTATATTAAGAATTGTCTTTACGGAACACCTTGTATATACATATCTATACGCATACACAGAACTGTGCAAAAGTTGGAGAAACATATTCTGGTGCGAGCTCCAACTTCCTCTTATAAAAATATGTGGTAATTACGTTTTTAGTTGCAGTTTTCATAAGAATCTGAATAATTGAAGTTCATGATTATTCATAAGTTAATAATTACTACGAAATAGACAGAAAAATCTAACTGTAAAAAAATCCAGCCTGATTGGTAAGTTACACATTGGTTACTTTCCCTATAAGTATTTTTCAGCTAGGTGAAAAAATCGTAACAAATTAGCGATATTTTTTAAAGCTTAATATTTATTTAAAAAAATTCTTAATCTATAAGTCTAAACAAATTTTTTCTGCAAGATAATATATATAGTTTAGAATTAAAGTTATATTGTTATATGGTGTTAAGTTATATAGTTTATTATTACAATTTAAATCACTCAAACTGCGTTTTATTTTTCTTTTAGAAAGAGTTTTATGAACACATTTTACAAAAGTAACTTTAAGTCCAATACCTAATTTGTCTAATTTTTCAAGGGCAAAAAAAATAGAAATTAAAAAACCCAAGTATTGGATTAAAATTACTGATGTGTCCTATTAAATCTTGGAGCGTATCTTGGTTTCCTGAAGGAAGAAAAATCTCTCCAATAAATGACAAAATATAGATTAGAGGTCGAATATGTGCGTTTGGCACACTTTTGAAGTTGTTCCACGGTTATGATTTTTAGCTGAACGGCCATTTCATCTGTTTAAAATAGCATCAATACGCTATTAATCACACATGATTCTGTACTAAAAAGTATTTTGATGACATACTTTAAAAAAATAGATTCTTTTATTGGGGATATACGTTATTAGTCTTATTTAAATTTATAGGACTAAGTAGTATTTATACATATTAAGTAATTATTCGTAACATCATTTAATCCATTTTATATAAAAAAGCTTAATACTGATTTTTTTTAAAAGATAAACTGCTCCAATTTTTTTTTTTTTTTTTCAACATTTTTGTCTAAAATACAACACATGTTTAATTTTACTTAGAAAATATTTTTTAAAAATGGAAAGTGCTCCCCGAGGAAGCGTGTAAATTAAGTGAAGAAATGGCTGCCTTTCTTATTGTAATATATTTATTTCTTCATCAGTAGGACATGATATAAAATTGAGATTTTTTTTTTGTATCAATATATTGATAAAAATTTTTATTTTGAGCATTTGTCATTACTATACAGTGTGATTAAATAAAACAAAGAAAATGATATGAGATTGCGTTTTTTTTTAAAACTGGTCTAAAATCGTAAGAGTTATTGATAATTGTTTAGGCAATCTATCTTTAGTCAAAGCTTGAAATGTTTTATGAAAATAGCGCAAAATTTCTACGCGAAGAAGCGTATGTGTTGTCAGTTGAAAATTTAATTCCTCACTACATTGTTTAGATTTATGAAGACATGAAAAAAAGAGAATTATTCGATGGTTTTAAAGATTTTTATCTAGAAAAAAATCTTGCCTAAATGGCGATCGCTTCTTAGATATTTTAAATACTTGAAGGCGACTACTAGTGTCAACTGAGTAGCCTTGTAATTTGAACTGAACCTAGAATACAAAGAAACTACTGGATCAAGTAGTAAGACAAATGGAGGACTTTTTGAGTGAAACTAACTCCTTTGTGGTACACGGAGGAAAAAAACCCACATAGTCTCTCACGGCCAGTCCGCTAACCCATGATTCGTCTACCACTGAGAATATTTTATGTCAATACTGTGGTTGGTGTGGACCTACCTAAGTTCCTTCATTAGAAAGGCAATTCACAAAACACAGGATTAAACTCTGACAACAATAGGGAAGTAACGTAGTTCTCAAATTGATCAATTTTACAATTGAAAATCATTAATAAGGTACTCAAAAGACGATTTCTATAATATCACGTTAATTTGATGGCAAGTTATTTTTTTAAAATTAACAATGGATAGTCAATTTTTAATACACTGAATTAGATTTAGAATATATAAGTAACATAAAAAAATCACACCACTTAACTTGAATCGTAAATCTAGAATATTTATGTTAAATAAAGTGAAGTAAATCAAAAATAACTTCAATTTATTAAATATGAATTGATGGTACCATTAACCGCTTCAATATATAGTGATTTTTTTCTTTAAAGTTCTTTAAGTTGAAGTTGTTATTGCCAAGCTTTGATACAATTATCTGTACCTCCGGATAAACAGATATTTTTTTTTAATGTTCTTACCAAGTTTTTCATGATAAGTGTATATAGAGTATAGTTAAAATAAATTTTTTTCATCCAAATTGTAGCTGTTTTATTCGACAGTATTTAAAGAGTCAATTTTATGAATCGTAGGTTTACAAACGTAGGCTTCGTATTCAAAACTTTTGTACTTGAATTTTAATTTGAAGAAATAGTTTTTATCTTGAATAATCCCATAGGCTAATATATTCATAATTTTACGATACTATTTTTTTTTCTCATTATATTATTAATAATACGAAAAAATGTTTAAAGTACTGATTACCTATACACAGCAATATATACACAGCAAAAACTATGGTGTTATGCTCCTTTGAGTAATGTATTGAACAACGCAAAATATTGTGTGAATATACACTTTAAGTAGTGTAGTTAAATTCAAATACTAATGAAGAGGAACACCGAGATTACGTTCAATAATACCTTTCGTGGATTATTTGAATTATTTTTACCTCCGAAAACTCGACTGATTACTTAAATCCTTATTTATGCTACCAGGTAGTTTATACACAGCAAAAACTATGGTGTTATGCTCCTTTGAGTAATGTATTGAACAACGCAAAATATTGTGTGAATATACACTTTAAGTAGTGTAGTTAAATTCAAATACTAATGAAGAGGAGCACCGAGATTACGTTCAATAATACCTTTCGTGGATTATTTGAATTATTTTTACCTCCGAAAACTCGACTGATTACTTAAATCCTTATTTATGCTACCAGGTAGTTTATACACAGCAAAAACTATGGTGTTATGCTCCTTTGAGTAATGTATTGAACAACGCAAAATATTGTGTGAATATACACTTTAAGTAGTGTAGTTAAATTCAAATACTAATGAAGAGGAGCACCGAGATTACGTTCAATAATACCTTTCGTGGATTATTTGAATTATTTTTACCTCCGAAAACTCGACTGATTACTTAAATCCTTATTTATGCTACCAGGTAGTTTATACACAGCAAAAACTATGGTGTTATGCTCCTTTGAGTAATGTATTGAACAACGCAAAATATTGTGTGAATATACACTTTAAGTAGTGTAGTTAAATTCAAATACTAATGAAGAGGAGCACCGAGATTACGTTCAATAATACCTTTCGTGGATTATTTGAATTATTTTTACCTCCGAAAACTCGACTGATTACTTAAATCCTTATTTATGCTACCAGGTAGTTTATACACAGCAAAAACTATGGTGTTATGCTCCTTTGAGTAATGTATTGAACAACGCAAAATATTGTGTGAATATACACTTTAAGTAGTGTAGTTAAATTCAAATACTAATGAAGAGGAACACCGAGATTACGTTCAATAATACCTTTCGTGGATTATTTGAATTATTTTTACCTCCGAAAACTCGACTGATTACTTAAATCCTTATTTATGCTACCAGGTAGTTTATACACAGCAAAAACTATGGTGTTATGCTCCTTTGAGTAATGTATTGAACAACGCAAAATATTGTGTGAATATACACTTTAAGTAGTGTAGTTAAATTCAAATACTAATGAAGAGGAGCACCGAGATTACGTTCAATAATACCTTTCGTGGATTATTTGAATTATTTTTACCTCCGAAAACTCGACTGATTACTTAAATCCTTATTTATGCTACCAGGTAGTTTATACACAGCAAAAACTATGGTGTTATGCTCCTTTGAGTAATGTATTGAACAACGCAAAATATTGTGTGAATATACACTTTAAGTAGTGTAGTTAAATTCAAATACTAATGAAGAGGAGCACCGAGATTACGTTCAATAATACCTTTCGTGGATTATTTGAATTATTTTTACCTCCGAAAACTCGACTGATTACTTAAATCCTTATTTATGCTACCAGGTAGTTTATACACAGCAAAAACTATGGTGTTATGCTCCTTTGAGTAATGTATTGAACAACGCAAAATATTGTGTGAATATACACTTTAAGTAGTGTAGTTAAATTCAAATACTAATGAAGAGGAGCACCGAGATTACGTTCAATAATACCTTTCGTGGATTATTTGAATTATTTTTACCTCCGAAAACTCGACTGATTACTTAAATCCTTATTTATGCTACCAGGTAGTTTATACACAGCAAAAACTATGGTGTTATGCTCCTTTGAGTAATGTATTGAACAACGCAAAATATTGTGTGAATATACACTTTAAGTAGTGTAGTTAAATTCAAATACTAATGAAGAGGAGCACCGAGATTACGTTCAATAATACCTTTCGTGGATTATTTGAATTATTTTTACCTCCGAAAACTCGACTGATTACTTAAATCCTTATTTATGCTACCAGGTAGTTTATACACAGCAAAAACTATGGTGTTATGCTCCTTTGAGTAATGTATTGAACAACGCAAAATATTGTGTGAATATACACTTTAAGTAGTGTAGTTAAATTCAAATACTAATGAAGAGGAGCACAGAGATTACGTTCAATAATACCTTTCGTGGATTATTTGAATTATTTTTACCTCCGAAAACTCGACTGATTACTTAAATCCTTATTTATGCTACCAGGTAGTTTATACACAGCAAAAACTATGGTGTTATGCTCCTTTGAGTAATGTATTGAACAACGCAAAATATTGTGTGAATATACACTTTAAGTAGTGTAGTTAAATTCAAATACTAATGAAGAGGAGCACCGAGATTACGTTCAATAATACCTTTCGTGGATTATTTGAATTATTTTTACCTCCGAAAACTCGACTGATTACTTAAATCCTTATTTATGCTACCAGGTAGTTTATACACAGCAAAAACTATGGTGTTATGCTCCTTTGAGTAATGTATTGAACAACGCAAAATATTGTGTGAATATACACTTTAAGTAGTGTAGTTAAATTCAAATACTAATGAAGAGGAGCACCGAGATTACGTTCAATAATACCTTTCGTGGATTATTTGAATTATTTTTACCTCCGAAAACTCGACTGATTACTTAAATCCTTATTTATGCTACCAGGTAGTTTATACACAGCAAAAACTATGGTGTTATGCTCCTTTGAGTAATGTATTGAACAACGCAAAATATTGTGTGAATATACACTTTAAGTAGTGTAGTTAAATTCAAATACTAATGAAGAGGAGCACCGAGATTACGTTCAATAATACCTTTCGTGGATTATTTGAATTATTTTTACCTCCGAAAACTCGAATTGTGGCAATCATCAGATGCCAAGTTTACGTTGGGCTATCGTTACTTAAAAACATCGTTACTTAAACAAATCTTTTCTATTCCACACAAAAATTTTATATTTTGAAATGCGTAATAAATATAAATTCATCTTAATTTGATCTAAACATGAAAATAAAATTAAACAAAATTTAAGAACAAAATTTAATTTAAAAGCAATAAGTCAAAATAGAGAAGTGCTAAAAAGCAGCTAAAATCAAGATCGTCTTAATTTAGAAATCCAAATAAAAATGTCAGAATTTGAATACAAGTCAAGCGAAATCTAAAAATACCCATGCTAGCAAAAATGGCACTTCATCGGGGGACACACAGCCCTGCCAACATGCTGGGGCTTTTCTGTTGTCGGTGGCAAAAACCAGAAACCGACAGTGCCCCGAGGCCCTATAATTGAAAATAAAATACGACATTAATACAATACCTCAAAAATTCAACGATTGAAATATTAAATTTTTGAATTTTAGAGGCATTGTATTATTGTCTTATTTTATTTTCGACTACGGGGCCTCGGGACACTGTTTGTTTTCGGTTTTTATCACCGACAACGGAAAGACTCCAGCATGTTGGCAGGGTGATGTGTCCCTTGATGAAGGCCCTTTTTTTGCTAACATGCGTATCTTTAGATTTCGTTTTGCTTATATTTAAATTCTCACATTTATATTGTTTATCCTGATTTGTACATATCAGTGAATTATATTAAATAATTTTATAATATTTAAGTTTTTTCCGCTTCTGTTCTGTCGATTAAGCCTAAGTCATATTTATCTTAACATTATCTCGGTGGGTATGTACTTTATTTATGTCGAACTTCACAATGAGCTATCGACAGAGTCCTGAAAATATTCCTTTAGAGATCCTCTGCTGAGGTGATAGCTCTTCCGCTTTGGTATCCCGATGACCTGTGGGCGAACGCTTTACGGTAGAATAGTTTAACGAGGACCAATACCTTCAACCCTATGCAGACAAAATGGTCACCTTCCCGCTTATTGACAGCAGCCAGTGATGCTTGACTTCGATGTTCAACTTGGAAAAGTGTCTTTACGATGTGGAACTTAATATCGCTCATTTGGTGAAACAATGACGTAACAGCAAAATCAAGTTATGTCATTGTTTCACCAAATGAGCGATATATGGAACACTCTATTCCCGCTAAAATATCAAAAGAGATTTAAAAAAAATAATAATAAATAAAATAAATAAATAAATGAAAAATTAATTCGAATTTATCATTTTTTTTGCCACTGGTCGCTGTTCTTCAAAGGAAAAATAATATTTTTTATATTGCTCATTTGGTGAAACAATGACGTAACTTGATTTTGCAGTTACGTCATTATTTCACCAAATGAGTGATATTATCTCGGAATTATGTGCATGTTAAATGCTAATTTCATTTTATGAATTTGTGTGTATGCATCCTAACTTAATTGTAATTGTATCGGAAAAATAACTTATTTTCGTTTCAATTAAATATATGCTAATATTGTTAGCATCATTTTATTTTCTTAAGTATGTGAACCAATGTTTCAGTATAATTAAATTTTATAGACTTAAGATTAATATAGCATTTAGACAATGAGCATAATTTAATAAAAATGATAACAAATTTTGTTCATAATTTTGGTTTATCGGCGTCAAAGAATAATGCCTTGATGCACTTTTTAAACAATACATTTTAAAGTAAAAGTCTTCATTCAGTTGAGATTTTCTGTGTCGATCATAATAGCTTTAAGGATTGACCCCAAATATTCTAATTAGTTCATGATAACAATTAATTAAGTTAGAGAATCAGACACAAAACGTTCTTTCTCTGAATAAACATACCTTTTTTGACTTTTACTCATAACTCATAACATGGAGGTTATTTCCAATCTGGAAAATATGGTCCCGATAATTTAGTCAGGAGGACGGTCGTTAGTTTGGCTCCCTTAGTGTTAATTTCATATTTTATACATTTTGCTATATCTGGAGAATATTTGCTATAAATCAAAAAAAGATTTACATCTAATTTTAAAAGTCGTTTCCCCAAAGATAATTTTAAATAAATATAATTTTGGGGCCCGTGTTAAGGAATTAGCCAAATATCAAAAGTAATCGCCAATTTTCGAAAGTCTTCGCTATATGTAAATCCTAACAATTATTTTATAGATCTTTCCAGTGGAAAAAATCATCGCGTAAAATTTTATTCGATTAATTTACAATTTTATCGCATTTGGCGAGGTGGCGAATGCTTACCTAAATTGTAATAGTTTTTTATTATATTTAATTTAACAAGGACCGAAACAAGATTGAAATTTATGTCTTTTTTGATCCATTTTAAATTATGTAAGTGTTAATGACAGAATTTAAACGAAATTGGTCGAATAGTTTCTGAGAAGTAACATTTCATTGAAAAAAATTTTTTTTAAACATTTCATAACTCTCAAACTATTCTATTAATTTCGCTCAAATTTTATATATTTTTTTATTTAAAATTAACTAGTTTAAAATGGTGTAAAAATTTGTAGACAACATAATATTTTTTCAACCCTTATTAAATAAAATGAGTCATGATGGATCAGTGGTTAATTCACGGAAATGTCATTGTGACCAATTGCAGTGGCGGCTTGAAGCCCACTCAGCTTCAGATCGATGAATACCTGCTTGGAAAGTAAAGGCGGCCTGTGCACAATGCTGACCACATTGCCACCATTATGCCGGTGATCACAAAACTGTGGGACCTTAATCTCCTTGAACCATAACTAGCAATGTTTTTTTTAATAAAATAAAATAATAATAAAAAAAGATTTTTTAAAAGTTATTTACAAGGAACTTTGATTAAACGAATTCTTAAATTCTGTATAGAGGGAAATAAACATTACGCAGAAAGTGAAATTAACATTAAGGGGTCTAAAATTAAGGGATATAAACTTCGGTTTAACTATTGGAATCATATTTTTCTAGATTGCAGTTACTCCCTATATTTTACGGATCAGTAAACAGAATTTATCGGAAAAAATATGTTTATTTAGAAAAAGTAGGTTTTGTGTGTGATTTCATATCTTAAAATCTGCACTCTTTACTTAGAAAAAATAACCCTTGGAGCATCAAATTTGAAATTTGCTTTCTAACTCACTCTAAATTGCGCAAAATAAAAAAAAAGATGTCACCCTGAATAACTTTTGATGAAACGATTGAATATTCAAGTACTATGACTTAATTAGTGGTCCGCGAGCGTAACATTAAATACGCTAATTAATCTGTGCAGATGATATTTTAAGTTACGAAATCAGACACATCTATCTATCTATCTATCTCTATATATCTATATATCCATATCTATCTATATATATATTTATATATATATATATATATATATATATATATATATATATATATATATATATATATATATATATATATATATATATATATATATATATATATATATATATATATATATGTATATGTATATGTATATGTATATATATATATATATATATATATATATATATATATATATATATATATATATATATATATATGAGTTGAATTCCATGCCAACTGAAACCAGTAGAAGAATTCCAAGCGTAACAGAAGGGAAATTACACGGGTATTTTATTATAAAAAATGTATTAAATATATGCGAAAACAAAAAATTGTTCAATAATATGCTACTTTAAGGTGCAATGTTTAATTAAATGGCATGATATTTCCCTGTAACTATTTGCCAAATTTGCAAAATGTCCCCTCTGTTACATTGCATTTTTTGAAGTTAATAAAAATGTGTAAGCAATTTTAAAAGTCTTGTAATAATTTATTTTACCTTGAAATGTGATAATTAAAAAAATACAAATAATGTTTAGGATGTTCCAAATCACAAAATATAGCGGAAATAACAGTGCATGTTAAAAATGTGGGATTTTCTTTGACCCCTCTGTTACGGACGCTTTTAATTACCTGGCAATTAAAGTATGAGGCTCTTTTATTATATTTTGTAATTAAATTAAACATTGCACCTTAAAGTAGCATATTATAGCACAATTTTTTTGTTTTCACATATATTTAATACATTTTTCAGGATAAAATACCTGTGTGATCTCCCCTCTGTTATGCATGAAAAATTTTACACTCTTAGTATTAAATTTGTTTTTAGATATATTGATGACTTAATTATCTTTAATTTTCAAGACTATACTATTTTATTAAATGAAATTTACCCCGAGGAATTAATCTTGCTTCGTAATCATGATGATAATATTAATTTCAATTTTTTGGAATTGGTTATCATAAAAGAAGAAAATTTCTGCTTTGTTGATTTATACAATAAAAGAAATGATTTTAATTTTAATATAAATAAACTAATTACTTGGAATTCTAATGTTTCTAGGAGCATCTATTTAAATACTACTTTTAATGAAATGAATAGAATTAAAAGAATATGTAGTAATATTTATTTATCCAAAAAACAAATCGATAAACTCTTTCAAAATTTGATAAAAAACAATAGATACCCAACTAAAGTAATAAAATTCTATATAAAATCATTGAGTTAATCGCATATTTTGTAAATATATTTACTAAAAATTTTCTTTGTTAATTTATACAATTTTCCCATGTGCAAATCCATTTCGGGTAAATCCGTGGCCAAAAAAAAAAAAAATTTACTAATAATTTATTCCTTAATTTGTATAATTTTTCCTTGTGCAAATCCGTTTCGGGCAAATCCTTGGTCAAAATAATTTACTAAAAAATTCCTTTATTAAAAAATTCCTTTGTTAATTTATAATATTTTTCCATGTGCAAATCCATTTCGGGCAAATCCGTGGCTAAAATTATTTACTAAAAAATTTCTTTATTAATTTATACAATTTTTCCATGTGCAAATCCATTTCGGGCAAATCCGAGGCTAAAATTATTTACTAAACTAAGTTGTTTTTCTGTTTTTATTTTTTCTTTGTTAATTTGTACAATTTTTCCATGTGCACATCCATTTCTGGCAAATCTGTGGGTAAAATTATTTACTAACAAATTTCTTTGTTAAATTATGCAATTTTTCCATGTGTAAATCCATTTCGGGCCAATCCGTGGCTAAAATTATTTACTAAAAAGATTTCTTTGTCAATTTATATAATTTTTCCATGTGCAAATCCATTTCGGGCAAATCCGTGGCTAAAATTATGTGCAAAACAGGCAATTCATGCTTCTTTCTCTTTTCTATTTTCTATTTTTTTTCTTAAATAAATATTTATTTTCTAAAATTATTTATAGTAAACTTTTTTAAATTATGCAGTATAATATTACCTCGCGCACATCCGTTTTCTGGCCCATCCTTGGTAACTAACAAATCAAACGCACTTCAGCAATGCAGCAAGAATGCCTTTTAAACTCCTCTTGTTACACTCAATTTGCGCTTTTGTTTTCTTAGTTTTCATATTTTGCAATCTGGCAATCTTGTTACGTAAACATTTTAAATCATTCTTGAAAAATTTCCCGTTCAAGTAAGTCCATTATATTTCACTGCTCGCTTTATAGATTTTGTTTTATTCTGCTCTTCCTTTATATTTTATTTTCTGTTTTTACGTGTTATTTTTACTTATTGTGTTTTATTTTATTTTATTTGTCGTAATTTTTGTAAAAAAATTTTTGAGTGCTCCTCACACTATTGTATTGATATATTTTGCTTTGGCTATATTGATACAATATTAGAAAGCACTCTTTTTCGGATATAATCGTGTGGGCTGATGAAAAGATTATATCTTATTTTCCGGTTTTTTTTAAAAAAAAACTTTATCCTCTTCTTTTTTTTTTTTTTTAGTTAATTCTTTTTCTTTCCCCAGTTGTTTGCTATTATTATTATTCCCCCCCCCCCCTCTTTTTTTCATTTGTCTGTAATTTACCTTTGTTTTATCTTCATTTTGAACCTATCTTATGAGTTCTATTTACTTGCAGCTTATGCGCAATAAATGACACTTATTGTTTTTCTTAATTTTTTTCTGTTCTTTTTGTATTTATTTATTTTGCTATATATATATATATATATATATATATATATATATATATATATATATATATATATATATATATATCTGCTATATATATATATTCATAATTTCAGTGAATCTTAACACCAACAATGGTGAGTAGTGAACATTCTAGGTGTTTCCCGGCACCAGAAACAATCTTGGTGTAGTGAAACAGTCAGTGGTGTTTAAAGCCACCATTTTTCGTATGCAGAGAGACGAAAATTTTTAAGAGATTTAAAAGTTTCATTTCTTTCTTTCCTTGATTTGATGAAAAATTTGTTTTAGTATCTTAAAAGTATGTTCATATAATTAAATTTATTAATATAATGATTAAATAAGCATTTTCTGTAAAAAGCAGCCATCTATTAATACCTTTTTAATTTGTTTTTTATAGTAAAATCCCCAATCCTTTCCTTTTTTTAACATTAGGAGACTGCGGAAACTATTCGCTTCGATCACCAACCCCTTTGCTTCTAATTTATTACTGCTTCTTTTGTCGATGAAAAATATTTTTTAAATATCAATAAAAACGATTATTTTGTTTATGTAATACATAATAATTTTAAGTAATAATAATTTTATTTTATGTAATAATTTTATGTAAGCATATTTAATAATTTACTTATCGTTACGAAATAAAATGATACCTGGATAAAAAAAATAATCAACTGAACTTTAAAAGGAAAAACAAAACAAAAAAACAACTAAATATGGGAATACAGAATGTACAACACAACAATAAATAATAAATGAGAAGTAATTTTACTTGTTAACAATATATAACGATAACCTTCTACCATGTGACAATTTATATTAGCGTTTGAAATTAGTTTTTATTTTTCTAAAGTCTCTATATTTTTAAAAATTTCGATAAAATTTAAACATTTGTATCTGGCAACATGAAATATCTCTTTCTCTCTTATTTTTTATTTATTCATTTTTTTTACTTTTGACATCAAGTCAAATGCAGGTTTATAAAATGAAAATCACGAGAGAAATAAGTATATTTAACAACAATGGAAAAAGAATTATTAAGTGAAAGAAAAAAATATTGCGAAAAAGCATTTAAGAAGCGATAACTTTCGAAATAATTAGAATTTCGAAACAAACTCTCATTAATTTTATAATTAAAATTTGCCCCATCCGCATGTTAAATTTCAACTCAGTAATTTCATTTAAGCATGCAATAGATATTTTACTTCAAGTTCAACAGTTGATAATTTTCAAACTAATAATCGAATTTTAAATTTTTTTATTCCAACGAATTCCTTAGACATTTTTTGATACTTCATCGTAGTTTAAAGTTTCTAAGTCTAATAGATTTTGCGCAACAAAACAAACTGTAACTTAAAGAGGATAAAACAAAAAAGAAATGCTCAAAAAGGCATTTAAAATATAAAAATAAAAAGGCATATCCGCATTCTTGCGGATTGTAGAATGACTCGTATGGTATTTTCTTCAACAAATTTAACAGTTAATAATCCTCGAGAGTATAATCGAATGCTAATTTTTTTTATTTCATTGTTGTTTTCTCCACGCCTTTGTAATTTCAAGTCTAATAGTTTTTTTCGCAGCGAAAGAAAATGTAACATTACACTCAAAATAGTTTTTTGAATTCTTTTGTTTAAGAGTGATCCATTTCACTATTATAAAAACTATTATTATTTAACTATGAATTGCACTATTATACATTTAAATTACTTTAAAGTTGATTGATTTTAATTGCATTACTAACAGCATATATTTTGAGAAAAATACGGTGAATCTGTCTTCTTCATCGCAAGACAACTTAAAAGACTTATATACAAGTTTTAAACCGCCTTATATCATCGTTTTAGTTCGTTTTTTGTATCATTGTTTTAAACAAAAAAGGTGCATTTTGAATATTCATGATATTAACTGAACCAGAGTAATAATTTTTAATAGTGTCTAGACGCTTATAAATAAAAATAAGAGAGTGTAAAATTTAAATAAGACGGCTATTTAATAATATTCTTAACAAATGGTAGCATCAGTTATATTGCTGTGAGATAGATTTTTGGAAAAACAATTGAGTGTTTTGATGCATGTCGAAAAAAAGTAATATGCAAAACCACTCTATTATTTTTTTTATAAAAATATATAATAGGAAATAGTTTTTTATATTTATTTCTCAATACTTGTAATAATTTTTCATGTATTTAAGTACTTTCTTACGTTTTTATGAAATATTTCTGTAACAAAATAACACATTGTTAAAGAAAAAAAAAAAAAAAATTAACGAATGAATCGCAGATAGTTTTTTTGCCATGAATGTATTACTTAAGATAATCTAATGTGTTCTAAAACTCAATGAAAAAGGTTATTCCAGTGCTAATTTTCATTTAAATAAAAAGTGTATATTGAATTAGTAATGAGTGTATAGGCTACTGTGAATGAACGAAATTGATGGTTGTAGACTTCCGCCGGTGAATGTTGACAATCACATAGTCGCTTTGGTAAATGTCCGAAATATATACTAGTTATAGTTAAATGCCACTGCCCGGTATGCCCAACATACATTTTTTTCTTAAGGCCCAGTATGCATTTAACCAGTACTCCGAACACTCATGTTTCTCCTAATCTATCTTCAGCAGATATTAAAATATTGGTAAATGTCCGAAATATATACTAGTTATAGTTAAATGCCACTGCCCGGTATGCCCAACATACATTTTTTTCTTAAGGCCCAGTATGCATTTAACCAGTACTCCGAACACTCATGTTTCTCCTAATCTATCTTCAGCAGATATTAAAATATTGGTAAATGTCCGAAATATATACTAGTTATAGTTAAATGCCGCTGCCCGGTATGCCCAACATACATTTTTTTCTTAAGGCCCAGTATGCATTTAACCAGTACTCCGAACACTCATGTTTCTCCTAATCTATCTTCAGCAGATATTAAAATATCGAATAAATATAATAATATCAACGAATAAATTTATATAAAATTGAATATAACAAATATTTTGAACACTCACCACAGCGACTATTTGATTGCTGACATTCACTGGTCAAAGTCGACATTCTCTTGATTTCGGTCATTCACGATAACACATAAATATTAATAGTATTCAGAATTAATTAACGTCATTGTTCCCACTTTTTGAGAAATGGCCGGTAGGTAATCGCTTTAGACTTATCGATTTGTACAAGAATTGAATTCTTGGCTTTTAAAGCTGAAAGATAGAACAGGTTGTTTACTATACAAATATATTTTTGTTTCTTTAGGTACCTTATGGTAACGGCGACATTGTTGACTATAGGTCAACCTTTGTCATATTCCGATACGAGGCCAACACCACTTCTTTCAGCTGATTGTGCATTAGTGGTAATGACTGGTCACAAAAGAAGAATTGATAGTTCTCAACAAGGATTACGCTATTTTTCCAATTTTATACCCGAGTAAGTCTTGTCTCATTTTTAAATAATATTTTCATTAAACTAACATTGTCACTATAAATGTAAAATGCCATCTACGTATTTAAATTTTATAATATTAAACCTTTTACTGCTTATGAAAGGAGTTGTCGCGTGAAAAAGCGAAAGAAATTTGTGAAAGATTATCGAAAATTTTTGCAGAAACACAGTATGAAAATAAACAATTGTGCTCACATCACTCAACTATTACCAAGGCTCATTTTTAGAAACTGTTAGCAGTCATGATAGGAAAGCTACGGACCCCAGTCAGACTCTTGAACCCCTCTCTTCATTACGTCCTCACTACAATGAACGGGAGGAACCACGACTGATTAAATGCACACCCTGTTACGCGTTATCTGTTTAGGGTCGAACTCACGACCGCCACTCTCCAACAATAAGAGGAGCGCCAACAATGTGCGTATTGATACACTTGGACATAGTGCAAATAATAAAAAACAATACAAAAGTGCTAAATAATACAATACAAAGGAAAAATATAATACAAAAGAGCTAAACAAATTATTTTTTTTTAATGTTATGCAATATGTGTTATGTGAATGAGCTGAATTTTAGTACAAAATATTATTCTCGTTGATGTTTCGTCGTTCCTCAAATACTTGTTTCCACGTTTTATTTCAACACAAAAAGACTTTAATAATTTAATTACCCAGTAAAATAGCCCAGTCTTACATCTCATTTTTGAGAATTTTCTGGTTAGGATGAGGTTAACTTAACTTTTACATTCGTTTGTAATTTTTATTGCATTTTAGAAAAGCCTAAATTCAAAAGGTAAAGAGAGCACTTTAATTTATAGGATTTGGATTATTTCTGAATTATTTTTTGTCATTTTGTAGTCATTTATTCTTTAAACTGTTTTATCAGTTTTAAATTATAAATTTTGAAATTTCCAAAAAGTATTAATTGCTGCTAAAAATTTTAGTGAAAAATCGAAAAGAAAAATCTCACATTTAAACAATTTTGACACAAATTCGTGTCAAGACTAACTTGCAAAAATACACTGAGAAATAAAGTAGGGTCAGAACTACCAGAATATGCTGAAATTTACCGTGCTTCTGACTTGATGGGAAAATCAAAAAGCACGGTAATTTTTACTAAACAGCTTTGGTAATGGTTTTGGAAAAATAAACAATAAAATATTGTTTTATAATCTGTGTTAAAATTTGGTAAATGTGGTAAAATTTAGTTATTTTATCATGATACCTTAAAACAGGGCATATATTATTTATTCGATAAAATTTACTAGTCAGTTTTGTATTTTTAGAAAATGTGTGGTAATAATAAGTATAATTTTAAAATCCAGAATTTTCGATAAACCGTAATGACATGTACCGAAACCTTTAGCTTATGAATGGTTTAAGTATCGTTTATTTCGGTTTCATTACCAGAATTTTTTTCTGATCAGAAATGCCTTTACCATACAATATGGTAATTTTAACAAATTTTTTTTTTCCGTGTACTTATCTGAATCGTTTGTAATGTTAATTTTATAAACAGGTTTAATATAACATTAGTAAATAAAATATTACAAATATTTTTTTCATTTTAATTTTTCTGTTTTTAATTTTCTTACTTAAAACTTATCACGTTAATTGAATCATGTGCTTGAATAAAAGCTATATTTAAAGCTGACTTATAAGTAAAATGCATGAGAACTATATCACTGAGCATTTATTAACAAAGAAATATGGTACAATACAGGAGAGTTTGAATAAAAAGTGTGTTTTATGATGGAATACAAAAATTTCTTCGACAGTAGACTACTCATGTTCCTGCTCTCTTGCCACAAAAATTCTTCCCCTCTTCAGTAGGTGCAATCCTTAATCAATCTTCAACTGTCAAAATTGGAGAAGGAAAATCAGAGGGGTGAAGAACTAAAATGAAGCTTTAATTTCCTTTTAGATAGTATTTAAATAACAACATGGTATATCATGCTTCATATAAAATTATATGAAGAAATGTTAATTATAGATATTGCTAAATTCCGTTAAAAAAGACTTTAGATATTTAATTTTGCTTTTTTTTAAAATTTATTTGACCACATACATAGTGAATTCTTACTTTAATTGATTACCATTATTGATAGTGAAGTCGTACCTCAATTTTCACTAGCATATTACTAGCAATTTTCAGTTATACACAGGGCTGACGATTCTAAGGTTGCTCAGTAATCTCTTTTCCTGTGCGTCAGACATAGTTTAAAGCATTTTTTGTCAGTATACCTGGTGAAGTAATTATTTTTGTCTGACTTTATTTCTTTCTACATTTAGTCATGTAAATTTGAAATGCATTTTCCTCACATTTTAATTTTTAAACTTCGTAGTTTACTTTGATTTTTTGTTTGTTATTTTAAAAAATATAATTTTCTTCATTTTCTCTATACTAATTTTTATTCCTCGGTTCTTGTTATTTTTCAAACATTTTTAAGCTAAATGGTACTTTTTGTTCATTTCGTGATTAATTTTGTAACCCGTAACTCTTAATTCTTATTAATAAAATAAGTCCTCATGAAAACTATGTAATAATTTTTAAAAGTACAACAAATTTTTCAGATTTATTTCTTGTTTAATTGTAAATATTTTTTTAAAATTTCATTTTCATCAGATTTTAACTTTTACATTGCTTATGTTAATGATATTTTTGTAAATTGTTTTCTCTATATTTTGTTAGAATAATTTAAAGTCATTAAATATATTTCATTCAATTTATACTTGAAATTTTTTAAATATTTTAAAAGTATACAGCATAATTTCCCAATATCATTACGTTTTTCAAAATTTTTTTGAAATTTTCATTAGTCTTTTTCGCTATCCAGCTATCCAATTTTGTTTCGAATAGCTATAATTCGAAAAATAATATTACATTGTTAAGTTAAAAAAGAAAAATAATAATCGTGTATAATATACAATATACTCTAATATACAATACACTCTAATATATAGTAAAAGTTTGGTTATAATTTTAGAATTAACAATGTGTTTAGATTATACTTCTGTAAATAAGAAACATATTTAAATATCGACGCTAGAAGATATATATACGCATATTTTAATTTGTGTATAGGTATATATTTTTCCTTTTATGTAAGCTTAATTTTTATCTTAGAATAAACCAGAGAAATCAGATGACTTGCTAAAATTACGAGTCATTTTAAAATAAAAATTAATTCATTCATTTGTTTTAATTTTTTTCATCCTTTGTCCTTTATCATGAAAATTTAATTAATTTTTCACCTTGGAATAAAGCAGAAAAATCAGAATACTTGTTAAAATTCAAAGTCATTTTAAAATAAAATTCAATTTGAGAAATCAATCTCTTTTACGTCCTTCCTTTGTTTTAATTTTTGTTTTACTTTTTTTTATAACTTGTGCTTTATCATTAAAATTAAATTAATATCATAAAGTTAATTCTCATTTTCTGTATACTGAAAATTTATATTCATGATTAAATTCAAATCTATGCCAGAATCAAAATGTAAATCATAAATTATTCCTGATTCAATAAGTTTTTGCGGAGCGAAAAACCATTTCATGTCATTATGATGAAAATGCATCTATAAAATGTCTTGCTCAGCATTAACAAATTTAAAGGAGTAAAGGATAAAAAGGAGTTCCCTTGAAACACTCCTTACAATGCCTTTAGTTCGTTTTGGGGGGATAGTCTTGTGGTAAGTTGGACTGGTCATCGGACTCCTAGTTAATATGGATTCAAGAAATAGTAAGTTAGTTAATCAAGAAATTTTTTTTTGGTCATGTGAAAAATTTTAAAAGCACACTCGTTGCTTTTTTTTTCTAGTTTTTTCGGTATCATTGAAGCGATTCAAATAACTTTGATGTTTAGAAATTAAAAAAAAAAAATAAATGTTTTACAAATAAATGAGTACATATTGACTAAAATTAAACTTTAATTATTGTTCAATAGTTTAAACAAATTTGTTCGAATCTTGAGATTTAGCTCGCTATCAGCAGAAAACATGACTAAATTTTTTACTGTTCCAGGTTTCGGCCTTTGAAAACGTATCTTTGGAATCTTTGATCTTAGTAGATGCTATTCAATGTAAAATATGTTAAAAAAATTTTTGTTAACAAATACTTTGTGTGTTTATGCGGCACTACAGTTCAGCAGTTTTCTGAATTTCCTTCTCTCATTAAACTGAAAACATCAATATGCCAGATGGAACTTTGAGGTCAAAATAACCTTTCAACACATTTATGTTTTATTCTGTATTCAAATAGATTTTCAATCCCACTTTCTCATAAAAAATTTGCAATATTTTTTTAGTTTAATATGAGATTCATTAAGTGATGTTCTCTTGACTTCAATAACCGTCCTTAATACATATTTTTGAAGTTAAAGCAGAACTTTAGGAACCTTATATTAATATTTAACCGAGTTAAATCAGAAAAAATTTTATTCTTGCCACTTTATCAATCTTTGGTACTTAGTCTAAACCTGAAAGACATGGTTAGTCATAAACTTGTAAAATTTTCGACTCATTAGTTTTGGAAGCATTTACATTTGTTTGCTGCAATGTTTTTATATTGAATGTTTATCGACATGATGTATGTAAAATTTATAAGCCAGGTTGGGAGGTTCAAATAATATTTAAGCTATCGGCACACAATACTATATTTTTTTGAAAATCATCTTAAAGGTAATTAATTGCTAAAATCTTACATCAAAAGTTAATAATGTTATAATTTGACACTTACTTAATTCAAAGCTATTAGAATTTAAAAGTTGTTCCACATGAATTTAGTTGTAGGACATAACATTAAATTCTGGTAATAACCACTGCAGAGCCTGCAACATTGTGAATAAACTAAGAAATACGTTTATTACTTCACTAAACCAGTGCAAAACGCGACTTTGTATTTTTTTTTATTACCAAAGGTTATTTTTTTCAGTCGTGAATCTTTTTTAATGTATTTATAAAATGTATATGCTGATGATACTTAAAGAAATTCTATTTCATGTATTTAGACTCTCTAATTTTTATGAAATTTTAAAATATTTATTTATTAAATATATCTTCGTTACGCCTCAAAAGTAGCTTCATATAAAGTTATGTCAATGCGTTTAAAAATTAAGTAAAATAGGCTCTTTATAAATATATCAAACCTGAAGTTAAAATAAACAGAACATTTCTGCAAATTTGGAAAAACTTAATTTTTTTAAACTTTTTGATTAAAATAAAACTATTGTAAAATAATTAAATTCTTACTATTTTACTTTAAACATATTTAATACAAAAGCTATGCAAAATTTCAAAATTTACGTGAATAGAATTTTTTTCGAGCGTACTAAAAGACGTAGACCAATTACCAAAATATATAAAGTTTAAAATATTAAAAAAAGAAAAAAATAGGCTAAAGTTAGGCCTAATTTACAGTATGATTATTTCTGAAAGTCGTTCTTCAAAGGCTTAGTTGCTTATAACAAATACCTTTCAGAGAATGATATACTATTTTAATAACTGCAGCAGATTCTAATAGTTATCCATTACTTTTAGGTTAAGATTTGTCCATCTTCAGCCATTGCTCTCTTTTATGCTACTTATGAGTACCGCAAAACATCAATATGAGGAAAAATCTTTGTTATATATATATATATATATATATATATAAACATTTGGGATGCAATGTCCTTCACTGAAAGCTGTTTTCGAAAGCTTTACCTTCGCTTGAAACTACGCTTTTTAATGACTAATTTGCTACTGACTAATGACTAATTTGCTATATAACAGTTGCGAGTTTGTAACAGTTATTCGTGACTTATGAGTTAATTTTTACTTAAATAGCTCTCTTTATACTAATTCTGAAAATATGTCAACATGAAGAACGTCAACATAAAGAAGAGCCTCAGTTTTGTGAAAATAAAACCCTTTGTGATCTAGTTTTGTAATATTTAAAATGTAATTCTAATACCGCCCTATCTGCCCTTATAAAAATTCGCAAAGTGTAAAAATTATTCATTGATTTTAATAAATTTTACTTAAGTGGAAAAATTTCACCAATTGGCTTTTTTAAAATTTAATAACTTTTAAAATATTGAAGCTATTTGTCCGTTCTAAATCCCAGTTAATTATTTACGGCAAGATGGTATATTTTATTTAACGGCAAGATGGAGAAGCGATGACTCAGGGGATAGAACGTTCGCCTTCCAATGAGGAATCCCTGTCGATACGAATTCCGCATCCGGCTTGCACCGACCACAGTGCTGACGTGAAATATCCTCAGTGGTAGATGGATCACGGGTTAGAGTCCCCTTGCCGTCAGGCTAACCGTGGGAGGTTCTCGTGGTCTTCCTCTCCATGTAACGCAAATGCGAGTTAGCTCCATCCAAAAGTCCTCCACGAAGGCAATCCTCGATCCATAGTTCCCTTGTCTTCTGGATTGGGTTCAAAATTACAAGGTTACGGAGTTGAACATTAGTTGTCGTAATCCCGTTAACCATTGGGTCGGCTGTTCAACGACGGTTATAAAAATTATAAAAAGATGGTATATATAGTTTAAAACTGTAGTTTTGCTTTGGTATTTTAACTGCGTCATTTTATTTTTTTTTTTTTTTTTTTTTTTTTTAAAGTTTCGAAAAATAGTGTTGATGATTTTCATTAGGTGAAAAATTGTTACCAAATTTGTGATTTCTTAAAAATTTAAATATTTTTTATTGTGTATATGTTTAAAATATTGGCCCGTTTCAGCGTTCAAACAATTTTTTACGGTAAGATAGTTTGTATGGTACAAAATTTTTGCATCAAGTATAAGACAATCAAATTACGATTCCTATATTTTTCTTGAAAGAAATAGTAACGCTATCTCCGGTAGAAATAACCAGCCATGTATAATAGAACAAATAAAAGTACGAAATCTTTATTGAAATAGAATTTCAATATCACTTTAAATTATTATATGTTTATACAAATTATTTGATAATTTTAAAGCGAATATATAGAACAATACGAAATGCTCTAACAATCAAGCACAAATATGCCCAGATTGGATAAAAATTATATTCAACTCATGCGATTTTGAATATTTCAGTTATATTGATTATCTATTGATCAAATTGATTGTAATATTTTCATTTTATTTCCACTCCTTTAACTAATTTAATTTCGTGTTATTTTCTGTTTTTCATTTATTTCCTTTTACTTCTTATTTCTCTATTTTCTTTTCCACTACTAATAGATTAAAAAAAAAAATAAATCTAAAATTGAAACTTTAAACTAGAAATCAGGATAAAGAGACACATTAAAGATCAATTTACTTTCACTTTGAAAGGAATTTTTGTTATCAAAGATAGTGCTCTTCCTAGAATTATTTTTATTTAGGACACAATGATAATTTATTTTCTTTTGTCGACGATTGAATTCATTATTAGTTAGAATATCTTCGAAAATAAATTGTATAGTATGCTGAATAATGCAGTTATAAATCTATTTAGTTACAAGGAAACAAAGAGAAGATTATGATGATTACTTCCTTTGAAAATTCTACTGATAAAGAATAGAAACGCGTAAAACAAGTTTATCATTTTATTATTCAAAACCACATCAGCGACATATGTTTAATTCTGATATTTCATTTAAACCATGTAGACGACAAAAATAACTTTTGACAGTTTATTTTTATCGTATTAATTTTACACACAGTGTTGTTTTTATACTCATTAATATCCGATAAAAACTAAAGAAGTTATTGTGATATATTAATTACATTTCTGAAATTAAAATAATACAAAATAGGAGCTAAAACAGTCGAATAGTTTCTGAGTGATGGAATTTTGAGAAATATGTATTTGTAATTTTTTTTTATCAAAAACTATTCAACCGATTTCGTTTAACTCTTGGATCTTGTCAGGCAAATAAAGACAGCTTAAAATTAGGTAAACATTTCTGTATCTTACAATCCAAAATTTTGGCGATCATTATTAAACTAAACAATAGAAACTAGTTAATGATTTTGCATGAATTTATCTTTGCATAAAAAAGTTATACTTTTAAATAAAAATTGGTTTAGATTTCTTTAAATAGCTCTAGAATTAAAACGAACTGCGCAAAAACTGTTATTAACATTTAGGGGCCAAACTTTCCTGCCTAAACTGTTGTGACCATATTTCTCTGATTGTGCTACCCCTATTTTAAGAGTTAAAAAATAAACAAATTCGTCTTAGAAAAGGTATGTTTATTCACAGAAAATATGTTTTTGGGTTTAATTTCGTATTTTAAAATATCGTCTGTTAAAATTAATTAGCATATTTAATTTCTTGAGATCTCAGTAGGTGATAATCCGATAATTAAATGAAAAGTTATTCCGTTTCTTGTTTTGCAATATTATAATATATACATGTTGATATTTTTGAAACTTTATTTTACAATTACAAATTAACATAAGATGTAACCGAAGAAATGTGCATCGTTAGAACTAGCAGTCTACAATCAAAATTCGTAATTTTTCAGAGAGTTTAGCATCGATTAATAATGTGGTTTAATTTTCAACTAAAACTGTTTGGGCTGCAAAATGTCTGGTTTTGTAAGTTGGTTCTTTAACAATTAATATTGCAGCGTTCTGGACACCGGTATTTGCGTTTATAAAATCAAAAATGAAATTGTAAGTAAAATTTCAGCTAACAAGGATATGACACCAGGTATAACCAAAATTTTTTTTCTTGACAATCAGACTTTTTTTTAATAGATTTTGAGACACTGAATTCAAGTATGTTATTCATTTTGAGGTCACATAAGTTACGTAGTTAGGAAATTATTCATAAAAAAATTTATGCTGCATATGAAAAAGATGGCATCATCACTGATGATAAGCATAATAAGAAAATGCGTGTATTTTTCGCTCAAGAGTTGTAAAACTCCATGTCACAATGGCCAGGATTTCACGTTTTTCTCTTTTTCCTTTTGTCCAATTCTCTTATTTAATTTGGGAGCTGCAATGGTTATTGAGAATGTGTCCCATAAATTTGCTAGAAAAAAAAAATTAAGAATTGTGCTTATTCTGCTAAGAACTATCTAATACAACCCCTAAATGTGTACTTCTTTTGGCAGATAAAATTATTATAGAAAAAACATTCAATGACAAAAAAATAATAAATTATTTTCTATTTAAGTTATTTCAGTTGTATTTAATCAATATTCATCAGAAATATTCAGAAGCATAATGATTCAATGCAGTTCTGAAAAATTCATTTATGATGGAAATTACCTAAATAGTTCTTAAAATGCTGTTCAAAATTTAATTTTAAACGGATTATCGTTACCAATATTCTCGCGAAGAATTTATAAATATTTGGAAGTACTTTGTACATATCACGTGATAGATGATTTCTTTAATTATCATAAATAAAATAATTGGCTGTTCAAAAAAAAATTATGAAAATTAGATAATAATGAATCTATATATTTTTCAAAGCGATCCTAGAAAATCTATCAAAAATAAATGATAATAATAAGCAAAAATAATAAATCAAAATAATAAGCAAAAAAATAATGACTGCTGGGGATTAGAACCCCCGATATCCTTCGAATTTTTGTTTCGTTCCGGAATATGCAAAATGAAACCATTTATTTATTTTTCTTTGATTTCCGGGAGAATAATGCAGGAGCCTCTGAATAAATGTCATAATAGAACTCGTTAAAAAAACAATTAAATGATAATGAAATTTTATGTTGAACTTAGAGTAGAAATGTTGTTTCAATATTAGAAATAACTATATATGTACTATACACTAACCAAGAAGATCATTACTAGGATAAAAGTAAAATAATGATTGGTGATCCAAAGACATGATCGATTATAATTGAAAATAGCTTTAATGAGCCATGGAAATCGTATTAATGGAATTTTCATCATTTTTCGAAACTATATAAAAGAAATCTCATTTGTGAAAACATATCAGAGGTAATTAGAGACTGTAAAAAAAAGTATGGTCAAAATTTAGCGTGTTTTTGCTGTGAACATCAGAAAGCTCGGTAATTTTTCCTGAATGGTAATGAAATGAACAAAAAATAATATGATTTGATAATACGTCATCATTATACTTTATAGCATGCCATAAAACCATTAATTTTGTGATTTTCAGTTTCGTGTTTTTTATTAACGGAAAAATCACCAGATGAAAGATTTCAGTTTCATTAACCAGAAATATGTTTTTTTCTCTCTCTATTTTTTACTATTTTCTTTCTGCATCTATAAGTAGATAAAAATACAATTTATTCCTTCTAGATGGATCCAAAATGTTATTTTCTCCGATCAGAGTTGGTCTCTTAATCAACATTTAAGTTTCATGGTCTTAATAGTTTTAAACATTTTACCAACTTGAATAAAGGTTAAAAAATAAAATAGATATCGTTCCATTCTTAAAAACTCACCTAATGATGGCTTTCTTTGATTGGGTCAATGACAGCTATTTTCTCAATATTTACTTAACATTTTAAAATTATAATACCTATATGTGTGTAGTATAGGAAGTGTAATTAACATGAATTTGACTTAAAATTAACTGGCTCAGTGAGGGTCTCCTAAATACTGACTGTTTGTGATATTTTATTACCTTCTAGATGGATAATTATAGATCCAAAATGTTATTTTCTCCGATCAGAGTTGGTCTCTTAATCAACATTTAAGTTTCATGGTCTTAATAGTTTTAAACATTTTACCAACTTGAATAAAGGTTAAAAAATAAAATAGATATCGTTCCATTCTTAAAAACTCACCTAATGATGGCTTTCTTTGATTGGGTCAATGACAGCTATTTTCTCAATATTTACTTAACATTTTAAAATTATAATACCTATATGTGTGTAGTATAGGAAGTGTAATTAACATGAATTTGACTTAAAATTAACTGGCTCAGTGAGGGTCTCCTAAATACTGACTGTTTGTGATATTTTATTACCTTCTAGATGGATAATTATAGATCCAAAATGTTATTTTCTCCGATCAGAGTTGGTCTCTTAATCAACATTTAAGTTTCATGGTCTTACCAACATTACTAACATGGTAGTTGGTAAAATGTTTCATGGTCTTACATTTTACCAACTTGAATAAAGGTTAAAAAATAAAATAGATATCGTTCCATTCTTAAAAACTCACCTAATGATGGCTTTCTTTGATTGGGTCAATGACAGCTATTTTCTCAATATTTACTTAACATTTTAAAATTATAATACCTATATGTGTGTAGTATAGGAAGTGTAATTAACATGAATTTGACTTAAAATTAACTGGCTCAGTGAGGGTCTCCTAAATACTGACTGTTTGTGATATTTTATTACCTTCTAGATGGATAATTATAGATCCAAAATGTTATTTTCTCCGATCAGAGTTGGTCTCTTAATCAACATTTAAGTTTCATGGTCTTAATAGTTTTAAACATTTTACCAACTTGAATAAAGGTTAAAAAATAAAATAGATATCGTTCCATTCTTAAAAACTCACCTAATGATGGCTTTCTTTGATTGGGTCAATGACAGCTATTTTCTCAATATTTACTTAACATTTTAAAATTATAATACCTATATGTGTGTAGTATAGGAAGTGTAATTAACATGAATTTGACTTAAAATTAACTGGCTCAGTGAGGGTCTCCTAAATACTGACTGTTTGTGATATTTTATTACCTTCTAGATGGATAATTATAGATCCAAAATGTTATTTTCTCCGATCAGAGTTGGTCTCTTAATCAACATTTAAGTTTCATGGTCTTACCAACATTACTAACATGGTAGTTGGTAAAATGTTTCATGGTCTTACATTTTACCAACTTGAATAAAGGTTAAAAAATAAAATAGATATCGTTCCATTCTTAAAAACTCACCTAATGATGGCTTTCTTTGATTGGGTCAATGACAGCTATTTTCTCAATATTTACTTAACATTTTAAAATTATAATACCTATATGTGTGTAGTATAGGAAGTGTAATTAACATGAATTTGACTTAAAATTAACTGGCTCAGTGAGGGTCTCCTAAATACTGACTGTTTGTGATATTTTATTACTCCATAAAACAAATATTATTATTTTTTTTTTTAGTTTAACCCCTGCATGTGTTTGGTGTTTTTTCACAACTGTTCAGCCTGAATAACTTTTGATCTAATTATCTGATTTTGTACTTCATCTTAATATTAAAGCTTCGAGTGTCTAACCTTTAATATGCTAATTAAATAGTGCAAACGATATTTTGAGTTATTAAATCAAGCACAAAAACCTACTTTGTTTGAATAAAAAAAAAACTTTTTTTCTTTATTTTTTGTAACTGACCCTCAAAATATGTGGGTTAGCTGCAATCTAGTATATAGGTTCTCCATAGTCTAAGGTTTTGACCCTTTAATGTTAATTTTATTTTTTGCGTATTTCACTATACTTTGAGAACTTTTTAAACGAGTCCAAAAATTTTGCGCACAGTTATAAAATTCGTTTATTGAAAGATCCAAAAAGGTAATATGGCAAAATTAAAATTGATTACAAAATCGGCCGAATAGCTCTTGTGAAATCAAACTTTAAATACACGATATTTTTAAAATTACCTAGAAACTATTCGGAACTATATTGTGCTCAAATTTTGTGTTTTTTTATTAAACAATAAGTAGCGCAAATATATACACCGTAAAATTTAAAATTTTTTCGACGATTGCTTAATAAAATAGTAAAAAATACTAAACAATTATTAAAATTATTTTTTTGCTTCGAATTACCTTCAGATGCACAGTAATAATTGTGGGCAAAACCTTCTTGATTGGTTTAAAAAGTTTTCGTGGTATGATGAAATACGAAAAAGTAAAATTAACAATAAGGGGGTCGAAATTTTCTGCCACTCTTCTGTCCAAACTATTGCTACCATATGTTTCGTGGTTGCCCTCCATATTTTGAGGGTCAGAAATCTGAATCCATTGAAAAAAAAAAGCATGTTTATTCAGAGAAAGTACGTTTTCGTAGTTGATTTCGTAACTTAAAATTATCGTTTGCAATAATTAATTAGTATATTTAGGAGTAGGCTTTCGAACCATAAAGGAGTCTTAAGTGCGTGAAAATCCGATGATTAGATAAAAAGTTAGTCAGAGTGTTCCATCTTTTTTTTTTTTTTTTTTTTTGCACTGTACATTGGCGTTAATGGTACTTATAATAGTACCGAATACATCTTTCTCTAATAACTACAATATTTGCGCTCTTATATGTTGTTTTATGCAAGTATTACTCTTCTTACGTATATTTCAAATCCTTGAAAACCATTGTTTTAATTTCCACTTTATAACTTAGTTATAGATTACTTTATAACTAAATAAATGATCCCAGTTATAAATTGTTTGGAAGCTCTGGAAATACTAACCTCAATATTAATAAAATAAATTAGAGTACGAAATAAGGAAAAAATGTCACCATTTTATAAAAATTTATATCTTATGAAACGAGTTTGTTGTTCGGGGAACGCCCTCGTCATTACCAGGTAACCTGAACCATCTAGGACAAGGTAGAATTCAGTTGACTAAATGACTCTTTAAAAATAGAATACATTTAGAATTAAAAGAAATTTAGTAGATAGTAAAATTGTTTGTGGCTGAACACCTTTAAAACGTTTCCTAGATTCTAGTTTTGACATGCTTTTGATTTGTGCTTTTTCAGAATAGTCAGATTTTCAGTTTAGATTCATAGTTTTTGATTTGTGATAATTAAAAAAAATTAAACAGACTGGCCAATGATTTGCCACTTCATTTAATATTTGGTGCTTCTTCAATTTTCAAGTCCATGAAAATTAAGCTCTTTTGGAATTTTTTTGTGAGAGATCTTTAAATTGAACTCGTTTTGTAGTTGTCAATCATCTCTATTTTTCTTTTTCCTTCGATCGCATTTTATCATTTTCTTGAACCTATTTCTCCTTGATATTGCCTTCAGTTAAATACTTTATTTTATATATACTTATGATGCTTCTATTTGATATTTTAGGTTGTACTTTCAAGGCCGCCTGCACATCATCTGCCCTTTTTTAAACTTACTAATACATTTATTTGATAATATCTTAAAATTATAAATATTATTTGATAATATCATATTTGAAACAATTTTAAATTTGACTGACATTTACTTTGAAATTAAGTTTTCAAAAGGTATTAGTGAATGCGTCCTATAATTACAATTTAAAGAGAACAAATAAAAGTGGTAGGTCAATTTGTCACTGTGTTTCATTCTATAGCATAGCACAAGGAAGTCGATTTTAGTAAGCACTTTCTGTCTTTTTTACTAGTTTCGAAAAATATAATAACTTTAAAAATTATCAAAAAATCATATGTATAGTCACTTTATAGTTATTTTAATAAAAAAAAACTTGAAATGTTGTATGTGAATAGATCTCAAGATTTAGTAAAAATCTCCATTTTATTCTAACAATTTCGTTTTGAATTACTGAAGTGGATTGCTACACGTGAATTTTGATGAAAAAAACTCGGTTTATTGACATCGTGAATAAACCGAGTTTTTTCATCAAAATTTTTATTTCACCCCATAACTTTGAAAAAAAATTAACATACAAACGTTTTTTTTTTTCTTCCTTTTTTTTGCTACACGAAAATTGTTTTTCCATTCATAATCAGTAATAAAATGAACATAAGGAATAATCGGAAGAAAAACGATATCGAAAGTATTTGACCAACTTAAACAACATTAATAATTTAGGTTGCTTTCATAAATATTATTTAAGAGAAAGTCGGGGGGGGGGGGCAGGTGAATAAAACCGGGAACCGGGATTTTGACCTACTGTCTATTTAATTCTGTAGCTAATTCTAATTTCCTTGAAGATTTTTTTCGTTCTAGCTATTATTAATTATTCTTTTTTATCGATAAAACAGGTTTTACATCTAATTACTGAGCCTTTTTTCTGTTAAACGGTGCTTTTGGTTTTCAGTTGGACCAAAGCTTTATTTTAGCGCTTTATTCCACATTATTGTTAGTCAAAAATTCCTGGAAGATTCACAGTGCCTCAACTTTAAGCGGTGGGTGTTGTAGCATCGCATAGAATCAAAGTTTTATTTGTAACTCGATCAACTTATTTAATTTATTCCAAATACATTTCTTAATTTTTCTCATTGCAAGAGGATCTTTAAATAAATATTATATTAGGTAAAGGAGAATTTCTTAAAATTATTTTGTATTTGCCCGCCTAAAGAGAATTTGCTTCATTGTATTTTTGTAGATGTTGTGGCAGATTCTTTATGGTCAGGTCATAACAACTTCTCCTCATGTCCTTGACGATTTATAGAATTTCATATTTTCCCTCTTTAACAATCGCATGTCTCTCGTCGGCATCAGTTTCAACACCCATCCTATAGTACAGATTTGACACCAGTGATTATCATTGGTTTTCTGTACTTTTTCAATAATATAACATAGAGCTGGTATGATAGGGGTTTACGAAACTTTCACAACGGCTAAAGAATTTTTGGTTCTGACGGTGTGTTTACGTAATGAATGAAAAAAAATAATGTAGATATTACAGAAATAATGTTATTATGTTGTTAATATAACTTAAGAAAATAAAATATATAGTTATGGAAACAAAATACTACTTAAAAATATCTTGACAATTATTTAAGTAATAACTTGTTACATGTGAAAAAACGCAAAAAATTTTGGAAAAATCTATTTTAATAAATGAATTATTAATAAATCATCACTTGATTTATAAATTCCAAAAGTAGCTAAGTTGCGAAGTTATTTGAAAAGATAATAGAAATAAATTGCTTGTGTAGTAATTTCATGATTAAAGTATCTTCTTGCCTCTGTGGTTATTAATGACATTGTGAAGTTCTAAGATTTAATCCGCATATCGATGTCTGGGCAATTGTGAGGCCTTCCAGGATAATACGATGCTTATGAATGCAGTCTTTCCTTAAAATGATTTTGTTTAAATTTAATTCTTCAACTGAACTCTTATGTTAGAATAAAATTATATTTCATGTGAATCATACTTAAAAAAAGTAAAAATATGTACTAATTTGAAATTAATTATTGCTTAATTTAATGTTGATACTTTCCTAAAAATCGGTTAATTTTTTTAACAAGTTGGAGTTCTCAGAAAAGTTCGGAGTTGGTTATTTTAACTACCGAGTTCAGAGCCGTGCACAAACACTGCTTATCGCTATAAATGGTACAAAGAAATTGGTCTAATATCAAAAGGAAAGATTGCATCTTAAAGAAAAAAACATCTAGTTTTATATCTATTTTGAAATAGACGAAACCTTTTATGAATTATTTTTTGTGTTCAAAATCTACATGCTAATAAAATTTCAGTTCAATTGATGAGTCCCCAATCGTCAAAAATGACGTTTTTGTTTAATATTCATTAAGAGTTAGGTCAAATGTTTGATTTATTCAATTAAAGTTTAGTTCCATCTTAGGATTTTAAATAAAATTAAATACGTTCATAATAAAAACAAAGCATATCTTTTATAGGTTAAATTTATGTGTTCTTCAAATGAGAATAGGTATAAACTGTAGTGCTACTGATGAATAAAGAGCACAAAGAAAGGCGTAAAAATAGACATACTATAATTTCCGTCGTGTCGAATCACAAAATGAGAGTATCGAGAAAATACGTTCGAATAAAAAAAGTAACTTAAATGCATTTCATTACAAACGAGTTCATACAGCGCATCATTAATAACCGTAGGAAGTCACATACTTCCAGTTCTGATATGATACCTGTTTATTAACTGTTACAGGTATAAAATTATGCTGTGCCTTATTTCTATTATATTTTTTACATTATGCGTCATCTTCTTAACGTTTCCTCTAATTCGATCTACTAGCCTCCAAACAAGCTTGAACAAAATTAAAATAAAATAATGGTGAGTGAAGGTCAGGTGGAAATAACAGGGTGCTTGAATAAATTTTAAAATAGAGTGAAAGAATGGGATACTGGAAAAATCATTAAACAAATTGTTAGACTTTTTCAAAATATGGAATGATTCCCAGAAGTCAAGGTCGGTAAATGAAGAATAATGTTGAATAATATTAGCAAAAAAAAAAAAAAAAAAAAAAAAAAAAAATCACAGCTATGATTTGAATTTCAACTATGTAGGGTGAGGGAATATTGTTTGATATCCTGATTTTTAACACATCTTGCACGTTCTTTAAGTCGAAGGATACATTTACTACTTTGCCAATTTAACTTTAAAGCAAAATAAACTTATCTTTCTTAATTTATATTTGAGTCAAAATTTTATGTCTCTCAATGTATATTATTAATATTACGGGATAAATAAGAGATGAACTGTTTTTTCATAAAGAAATTATTTTGTGAAAATTGAGCTGACTTTCTTTTGATGAAGATTAATGATGATTTATGATGTAGAGAAAATAATAGAATGTTCTTAGAAGGTGAAAAAATATAAGCTTATTAAAGGCGTCTTATTTCACTATAGGCTTGCATGTCCAAAATGCATAATAATACATTTTCTTGAGAGGAACATTAAAAGAAAGCGCTCAAATGACTAGGTCAAGGTTCTTCAATGATTGCTTTTATAAGAGTCTATTGTCTCCCTTCTTTTTGTTTGATCTCTTTTTAGTAGACACAATAAATTATGAATTCTGATGTTTGAAAAGAAAGGTGATAAATAAATCATCAAATTCAAAAGAGTGTTTAGATTGATTTCAAGTGCCTTTGCGGGATATTTTCTGGAATTAAATGCATTTTTGCAATATATTTCTGCTTCCAGACCGTTTAAAAATATATGAAATCAACATAGAAAAATTGTTAATAGAATAAAATAAATTAGTTGTTTCTGAGCGATTATCAAGCAGTATATATTGTGCTCGTTGACCGTTTGTGCTAAATCTAAAGTGGTTTTATTTCTATATTATAGTCGAAAGTCTTATCCCGAAAGAGGGTGGTCATTTTAAAAAAAGATAAATTCTCTTAAAGAGGAATAAATTGTCCAATTTTCTCATTAAAAATTGGCTTAATATTTCTCTTATTTATGACTTGTAAATGAAAGGCCCGAATTGCGTTGGGAAAAAAAGGTGATAAGACTGCTAAACGACCTTATATGACAAATGAAAGACAATGGTATCTAAAATAATTCATCAAAGCAAGTATTTGAATGTTGATATTTACTGAAGAATATCAACCATCTTTAGGTGACATATATGCTTAAAAATACGTGTTATCAATTTAAGTACTTTAAAAAAATCGGTACTTCAATCCCTTTTTTATTGTTTAAACAATAGGATGATGTATTTTCGAAACATGTTAAAATAAATTCCTGGTTTACCCGTTGAATTTTGTCTTCAACTCTTTTTTGAAAATAATTCTATTTTAGATGGAAAGTAGCGGCGACCAATGAATATGGAGAAGTTTGCATTACATACGATGACATTAATCAAGCTACATATGAAGCGAGAAGAAAAATAGGTAACCCATTCTATATTTCTAACTTATACGACTATTTTAATGTATAAGGCACACTGCAGTCAGGCTGTTATTTGATTTAATTATTTTTTTATTCAGTCCTAATTTAATATTTATACAAATAGGAAGCTCATTTTATTTTCAAAAAGAACAGAGTGGTGCCGTGACCAGGATTAATTAAATGTAATATTGTTAACTGTATTTAAAATTTAGTTTAATACCTTAAATAATATAAACACATGTATGCTGATGGGATAAATCGAATTCAATAAAATATTTTATTGAGGCATGATCATGAATTAAAAGCTGTAAAAAACATCTTGATGAGCATTGCGTTGTAACTTAAAAATGCATTAATCTTCAGAAAAACTTACTAGGAATTATTTTTAAAAGCAATTTAATTTCACCCAATTTAGTTTTTTAAGAAAATGCAAAATTTTCCACAATCTTTCGTTCCAGAAAGATTGAGGGTCTCAGGACCTTAATCAGGAATACAACAAAACAGGAAATTAAAAAAATCATTTTGTCAGATTTCTTTCTTTATTTACTTCATTCAGATAGGTTTCTGGATTCGGCTAATGCCATGACTTTCCTGCATGTACAATATGGGGCTGGGCTATTACATCAAATCTTAAATCTAGAGAAGTCAATTTTTCTTTCAGAACATGTCGAAAATAAACAAAAAGGTTCTTCTGCTAACGAGTCAAAAAAAAAAAAAAAAAAAAAAACTGGAGTACGAAACATGAATGGAATACTGCATTGCCTTACGCCTGCTTCTATGACGATAAATGACTTGGCCAAAGAGTAGAAGACACACGCCGTTTTCCTGACTGTGTGTCTAGCATCCTCATCAAATTCAAACTTGAGGCGGTAAAAGACAATTATCACTTACGCAGTCTTTTTAAATAAAAAGTTTCAGGTCTCGAAAAATATGTTAAAATTCTGGACACACAGGAGAGAAACGGAGATCAAAAACTTCTGAGGAAACAAGCGCTCAAAGTGACGCCAAGAAGGCACGCCGTAATCGGGTGACTTTCTCTCGGTTGCAGTTAATCAAAATAGAAACGATATACGGAATTCAATTAATTAATAAATGTTTAAAATGCTAACGCGTTTAAAATAAATATAACTGAGAAAACTTAGTTGACTTGAAGAAGTAGTTAATCGAACAAAAAAAAGTATGAAACTAAGTTGATAAAAATTATGTGTCGAAATTTTGAATAAAAGTGTGATGCAGCAACATCTCAGTTTCTCTTATTTGCACGGTTTCTGTTATTGTTTAAAAAAAGTATTTTTTCTTCTTTATTTTTACAATTTAATATGAGAATCATTCAAGATGCCATTAGAAAAATTAGAAAGATCGAAAATCATAGTATCGAAAAAATTTGTTTTTAGTAAGTGCTATTTCTAGATTATTGCAAAAATTCAACTTAATCCACCACGTGGTATCACTGTCATAATCGATTGAAGAAACTAACTTTAATTTGAAGAAGGAAAAAAAGAGTTTGGCTTGGATACTTAACAGCTCCATTTAAAAGGTTTAACAACGAAAGCAATCGAAGAAGTTCATAGCACATCTGTTCCTGAGTTTGCGAATAGTGAAAACGGGATAAATGAGTTAAAACATGGATGTACAGTGTGGAAGAAAAAAAAAAAAAAGACGAAAAGGAACACCCTGTTTACTTCTGATTTAATGATTGGATTTTTAAGACTAGGACTCAATCTTAGTGGTTCGAGGGCCTGACCTTGACCTCAAATATGCAAAATAAATTTCTGTTGATGATATTTCAAGTTACAAAATCGGACACAAAATTTACTTTTTCTGAATAAACATAATTTTCTTCGATGGATTTTGATTTTCGATCATCAAAATAGTGGAATAGCCACAATCTGTAAAATATGGTCTCAATATTACGTTCAGGAAAAAGTTTGGAACTCTTATTGTTAATTTTTCTTTTTGCTTATTTTGCCATATCTCGCGAAGTCATCAGGCGAATTGAAAAATTTTTGCACAGAATTATAAAACTCGTTTATCCAAAAATAGTTTTATTCAAAAAAAATACTTTTAGCAAATTTTTTTTAAAAATTATTTTATTTAATAATAGTCGAAAATATTTTGAATAGTAAGGTATACAATTTATTACACCTTTTTAAAGAAGGTGATTTCCTGTAGCAAAATACAAAATTTGAACGTAATTGGTCGAATAGTTTTTGTAAAATAAATTTGAAATAATATACTTTTTTAAAATTTGAGCACTCAGAGATTATTCGACTAATTAAGCTCGAGTTTTGCGGAAAAAGAAACAAAATGAAAAGTTATACAGGGCGTTTTTGCACATTATAGATCCATAAATGAGGAACATTATTTTGGAACGTCCAGAGGAAGTGACTTTCTCTGAAATGATGTCCGAGATATGAATTAAAGTGCACAAAGTACTTTTGCATGGAAAATTATGATGAAGTGATGGCTGCTCATTGAAGAATAAACACAGTCTATTTTGGCTTCGCTTTTTCAACGTAATCCCAACAAGTTTTTGCATCGATAAATCATCGTAGACAAGGCATAACAATGTTACTCCGAAATTGGTGGACCCGTGAATGTTGACAAGTCGCTTTGATAAATGTCCAAAATATATACTAGGTCTAGTTAAGTGCCGGTATACCCTACACTGATATTTTTTAAGGGTCAGTGCCACTGCCCGGTATACATTTCTCCGGTATGCCCAACAATGATTTGTTTAAAGTTCAAGTGCCACTGCCCAGTATGCATTTAACCATTACTCCAAATACTGATGTTTCTCCTAATCTATCCTCAACAGATATTAAAATATCGGCAAATATAATAATAATAACGAATAAATACAATAATATTAACGAATAAATATAATAATATTAACGAATTAATTAATATCAAATGGGATATAACAAATATTTCGGACATTTACCAAAGCGACTATGTGATTGTTGACATTCACCGGTGAAGGTCGACATTCTCTTGATTTCGGTCATTCCCTGTAACTACTAAATTTGCCCTTCAGAAGCAAAGTTACATTCGAATCAGTTAGTTTTATAAAAATGATCTTGCTCCGTAGGAAACGAAGACGGGAAAATCGGGAGCTAAAAAGATGACCAGAATTTTTGGGGATTTACCCGAAAACATTTACAACGATCAGTCACAAAAAGGTTTAACAGTAAATGCAAAGTATTATGTGCCATTTTCACACTGGTTGAGAGAATAAATCAAGAAAAAACATCCACATTTGACGAAGAAAATACTTTCTTCTATTTACACAACACTAAAGTACACACATGCACAGTGTCAATGGTGAAAATTATGGAATTAAAATTCAAATTATTATAATATACACTTTATTTACCAGACTTAGCCTCCAGAGATTTATTTTTATTTCCAAACTTGAAAAATAATTACTCCTTAGATAAAAGTTCATGTCAAAGGACGAGGTCATTGACCAAACAGATACATATTTTGAGGAATGTTTAAAATCGGTACCTTAAAAAGTTAAAATACCATAAAAAAATGTTTCGAGATAAAGGAGATTATATTGAAATTTAAAAGAAAGCAAATCTTGATGAAATAAGAGCATATTTTATGGACTTATTGAACGACCTTCGCAGTTTGATGTCACAAACAGTCAAAGGGGGAGAGACTCCCTTTGGTACGTTTTACGACCATGATACTAATGCTGGATAGTAAACCAAGCCAAGAACTATGTTACCGTGAATGACCAAAATCAAATGAATGTTGACTTTCAACATTGAATGTAAACATTCACATAGTCGCTTTGGTGAATGTCTGAAATATTTTATATATCCAATTTAATATTAATTTATTCGTTGATATTATTATATTTATTCAATATTTTAATATCTGCTGAGGACAGATTAGGAGAAACGTCAGTGTTTAGAGTACCGGTTAAATGTATACCGGGCAGTGGCACCGAAGCTTGAAAAACATTGATGTAGGGCATACCGGTCAAATGGCCCTTAACTAGACCTAGTATATATTTCGGACATTTACCAAAGTGACTATGTGATTATCAACATTCACCGGTGGATGTCAATAACCAGCAATTTTGGTCATTCACACTAACAACTATATTTTTGACAGGGATTTGATTACTTGATATGTATTATAATATATGTTGAACACTGAAATTTTTTTTGACCAATGAATACAATGATAATTGTTTTAGACACTATTTTTTTATATTTAGGCGTTTCATTTATTATTTATATCGCTGAAAAATTTATTATAAAAGTTAAATACATTATTGAACTTGCTTTATAGAATGGAAAAGTTAGTATTTTGCAAAAGGTTCATTAACGTAACTTACTTTTAATCATTTTTAAACACACTTATATAAAATTACATAATGCGATAATTTATGATAAATTATAATGTCGAAATCTGAAATATTAACCTCATGATTAAAAGGAGTATACCAAAAATAATATGTTTTAGTTTATTAACATGAACAATAAATCACGAGAGTTTCACACGATTGTTTAGGTTCGATTTAATTCCAAACATTTGACTAGAAATGAGGAAGGATTTTGCTTATGAAGTTCATTCAAATGAGTATTTCTATGAAAAGCTTCTTTTTGCAGTAATCGGGAAAATGACATTCTGGTTAGTGTTGGGCGATAACAAAATTTTTGATATATAGTTCGACAATAGGCAAATCACGATAGTTTTAATAAAAATTATTTAACAATGTTTTTTTGCCCTTCTAAAAACTTTTTAATAATCTCAATTTTAAAAATAACAGAGTAATTCTAAAACTTTTACGATGCATAAATGAAGAGATCTATGGTTTTTGTGTTCGTATAAATGAAATCACTGATCGAATAAGCAAATCCTTTCAAACAATACCTTACTGTTATGACCACTGGAAGAAAAGTAATTTATTTTGTATTTTGAAGACAATGTCCCGTTTACCTGGATAGTGTTTTGATTAAAAAGGGAATATGTCTAATGTGAAATCTATGTTATATTATTTAACTTAAAATACTATCTTTAAAAATAAATTGCTGTTTATTGCGTTACCATTTTTTTTATGAGTTAGGAAAAAGAATTGGCATTTTTTCTTGACAAGTGGCTGCAATGTGTTAATCCATGAACTGATATACATTAAGAAAAGCTTCTCATTTTGAACGAAATTCTGTAAACTGAATTTGATGGGGAAAGTTCATATGGTTTCCCAGATTGCGCGCTGCCCTATTTGCGCTCTTTGCAGCATACTCTGCATACTGCATAATCTACATAAGTTGTAACATAATCTCATAGTTTTTTCACTTTCTGCACGGTACTTTGAATCCAAAACTCTAGGAATTTTTCCTAGAAATTTTTTCCTTTAGTATGACAGTTATTTATGAAAAGATTAGTTGTGAAAGGATTAGTATCAGAATCGAAGTCGAATCTTGTCTTCTTCTACGGCAGTATCAGGGATTACCCTGGGAAAACCCTGCCTTAATAGTTACAAATATTTGTTTCTATAAATGTACTAAACAATCTTTTTTCTGTACTTTCATTATAGGTGATGTACCAAAAGAAATTTATGAACTTTCTTCTGTTTATCCTGAATACGAACATATAGCTGTACCAGCAGAGATTATTTTAGAAGTGACAAGAATATTGGTACATAGGTATGTTATTTATTTGCTTATCACTACATTTATATTTTGAAACATATTTCCCTTTCATGAATTTTTTTTCATGTTGGGTGTTTAGCAAAATTGAAAAGTTTTAAAATCTGCTCTGTTCGTCAGTTTTAACGCTTTTAACTTAGAACAGCCATTTTGGATATATAACAATGTATTTTTTTTTCCGTTGAAGAAAGAAAACTCTCTTTACAGGTTTCAAATTTCTCGTGACACAATTCTTAATGCTTTTCCTCGTATTGACACAAGTCGGACAGCTATTAAAGACATTTGTCCTGCTTTTCTAAAGCCTGTTAAGTGTGAACTGAATCGATACAGGACATTGACTGGTATGTGCAATAATCTTGAGCATCCATCTTGGGGAAGTGCACGATCTTCAATGATTCGATACTTGCCACCGGAATACGCAGATGGTAAGTTCATTTTTTATTGGATTATTAAATGATGCGGAAATGCTTTTAAACCTATGCGACAAGGACGCGACATTTTTTTAAAATTATGCGGATGGGTAATGAATGACCCAGTAATCAACTAAAACAGAGTAAAAAATTAAATTTGAAAAAAAAAAAAAAATTTTTTGTTGTTGTTTTCTTTTGTGTTTTAATTACAATTCTTAAAGTAGGTCTAATTCAAATCTTCTAAGTAAATATTTGGTGATAACAGTTGTTTCAAAGTCTATTAAACTAGAGAACACTTTCCTTGCTTCTTCTTGTTAGTTATGGAAGTTGCTCTGAATATTTGATTAACTCCAAGTTATAACATGTTTTTCATATTAGAGTGTTATACATAGATAGTTTATACATGGTGTATTTTTTTGTACTCAGTTGTCAATATTAAAATTAGTTTTTTGTTCTGGTGCTGTAGAATATTTCATGAAATTTAATGCTTGGTTGTCAATGCTCAAGTCTGCGTTGAACAGCATAGAATTGAATTAGAAGGTTAAGTTTCATAGGAAAAAAACCTTAAGGACAATTTTATCAGGTAAAGGAAGAGATTTTGCTGAAAAATAGAAATTACGCAGAGACTTGATGGTTATACGAGCAATTGAAAATTACTTGAGCGTCGATTCCGGGGAGGAGGATAACAATTTACCATGTTTTAACGATGTTTTAAAAATGTTATTAGTACAAACATGCTACGTGAGTTTCGAAATGAATTAAAAGTAACGAATGTTTTTAGTAACATACTAAAAAGTTCCGAAATCAATAGTTGAATGGGAGTCCTAGCCAAAAAGCATTTCCTGTAATTTTTCCTCTAAGGGGATCATGGCAGTAGTAATCATACCCATCATTTCTTTTGTAAGGTTTTTTGTATTCCTTCTTTCGTAGGAAGGAGTTTAAAACATGGTTTTTCGAAGACCTGTCGCTAAGAAAATGAAAAGGTCACAGTTTAAGTGCCTTACACTCGAAGCAAAACGACGATTTTAAACTATAACATCTTGCTGTGAAGTGAAAAATTATCTAAGCTTTAGAACAAACAAATAACTTAAGTATTTTAAAAGTTATTAAACTTTTTAAAAATTGCCTATTTGGCGAAATTTTTTGCCTAGTTGAAAATTATCAAAATCGTTGCCTTATTCTCAGTTTTCACAAACTTTTATGAGCCCAAATAATGAGGCTTTGGAGTAAGTTTTAAAATATTATAAAATTAGACCCAAAACACATATAATTTTCTCAAAACTATGGCTTTTCTCCATTTTGCACTATTTTCAAACTAAGCATAGGTAGTGCTGGTTTTAGATAGGCTAAACTTAACCTAGCACTGTTGTAAATTCACAGCAGTTATGAAAATAGAATCTCGAAAAAGCATAATTTTATAAGTCGACGGAGCATGCAAAAAAGAAACAGCCTTTAATAAAAAATGAAAGAGAGCTGTACTTTCTTACTTTTCCAAGAAACCAGCAACTTGTTCAGAATCATACCAATTTAGAAATTTTACTTCGATTTTAGGACAATAAGAAAATATTATCCTGCAAAGCTCTTTAACCTTTTTTTATTATCTTTTTACTAATTTTACTTTAAAAATTATTCAAATTTCTCTAGATCAGTGAGTATTTTATACTTTTTACATAATATAAAATAGTTTCAAAATTTGATTATTATAAATAATGTTTTTTATACACAAGCAAAGTGAAAAAAATTTGTTGAATAATTGAAAAAATTTAATTTGTGTGAATACTGTTACTACTATTACTTTAATACATTATCATAAAGTGAGTAATTAAAATCATGAAACCAAGATAGTGATTTTTGTTAATTTTTAATTGCTTATTTTTAATAATTTTGCTTGATTTTTTTTAAAATTTTCATTCCTAGTAACTAACAATAAATACTCAAAGTTATTAACTTCTTCGATAATTTCTTAATTCATTAAGCTATTTATACAATAAATTTCTTTCAATGCTAGTTACGATAGGAGAACACTTAATTATCTTATGCATAATTTATAGATATGCAATTTCATTTAAACGAAACTTTTAATAAACATTCGAAATTTTTTAGGTCTTTCATTTTTTACCTGAATCGGTCAACTAGTTCGTTGGTTAACTATTGATGATTTTAGATAAAAAATATCAAGTTTCAGAATTTTCGAGACTGAAAGTCGATTTAGAGTGTAACGCTAAAAATCCCCCTAAAGTGAAATTTTTATGATATAGTATCTAAGAATTATTTTTCAAGTATTAATGCGTAGGACATATTAATTTTAAGACATTATAAACAAATGCACACATTATATTTTTTAACAACAAAAGTATATTAAACGTATTGCCTTAAAACAATACTTCGGATAAGACATAACATTTTTAAAAGTTTATCATTCACGGTAAAAATTGTATTAGCTACACATAAAATTTTTTAAGAACACATAGTTTTTCACTGGTTCGATCTTCTATGTATTTCGACGGATAATCGTTTAAAAAAGAAGAAAAACTGGAAAATATATATCAATATAAAAATACTAATTTATTTAATTTTCTATATGCAGGTGCTTTAAATAATCTTCATTCAACACTTCTGGCAATCAAACAAGTTATCAGTTCAATTTCAGCAGTTATGCTTTCTTGAATTTCGAAAGCCTTCGTGTTTTTTTGGTCGCTTAAATACTAATTTGATATCATATAAATACCATTAAGACATCCAACTGGTTTCTCATAATTTTTTTTTTAAAGAAAGGCTTAATTAAAATTCTAATTTCATGTTTGGCAAACAGGGGCTCTAAGATCCTAAATTTAAAGTAAAGCTTAATTCAAAAAAAAAAAAAATAAAAAAATAAATAAATAAAAAAAAAAAAGGGTACACCAAACTTAAAAACTACAAATTTTTTCATGTCACGCCAATAGCTCTACATAAATTTCAAAATACAATGAAATAGAATATATATATATATATATATATATATATATATATATATATATTCTATTTCATTGTATTTTGAAATTTATGTAGAGCTATTGGCGTGATATATATATATATATATATATATATATATATATATATATAAATCATACTTTGACATGAACTTTTAGTTCAAAATATCGCTAATATTTACAAACAAAAATTCAACAATTTATAAAGTAAAAAAAAATTTCAAACAAAATTCCAAAGAATTTTAAAATAAAGGCTTTTAATGTTATTTCGCATTCAGGGGAAAAAAACCCTCTATCGGTCCAAATATGATTAATTTTTTATTGAAGGCTTATTTTCAATGTAATTTACTAGTAAGTTTCATCGACGCCCATTATGCTGGGACACTATATTGATCAAAACATGGTAACTTTAATTATAACCACCCTGGAGAATTATTTCACGAATATTTAAACTTGAGTAAAGGTGTTTTTAAAAAAAGCAATAACATGGTATATAATTGCAGTGTGCATTTTTCATCTAGAAAGTTGCTGACTTTGAATTTAAGAATAAAGTCAAATGATTTTCATAGACGTTCGATCATATCCCTTAAGCTTTTTATTGGCAATAGAACTGGAATTATTTATTTTAGATGTTTTTTTAATCATTTTGTAGTTAAATTAAAATAGAAGATACCTTTCTTATCCTCAAATCTAAATTTTAGCCTTAGAAAAAAACCTAAAAAAAGTTTTAAATCTTCATTGTTCTATTCTAGTCAATAATCAAGAATAAGAATTTAAAAAAGTAAAAAAAAATTTCTTTTTTCAACTTAAAAAAAACTTTTATATTATTTTCAGTGGTTCTATTTCTTAAATATTTTAGCAGAATTAAGTAACTATGGTCATCATTTTTAGAACATAGTGTTAAATCGTGTAAACTGACTTACATCTGATGAGAACGATTTTCATCAGATGTAAGTCAGTTGATTCAGTAAGTCAATCTGATGAAACGATTAAGAAGCTTTTTATTTTTTTGTTATGTGAAATAACGCTATTAGTGAATGCCTTTGTTATTTCTATAGCTCTTGTGAAATCTTAACAGTAATTCATAAATGTTAGATTTTGCTGTTTTTAGTCTGCAGTTTTATGCGGATGACTAAAATCAAGCTAAACTTTAATCTGAAGAAATTTCAGATTTTATAAAAAACAAAAAGTGTTTGTGATCCAATTTTTATTATATTTTTAAAGGTACTCAGTCGCTACAATTGTTTTGGATTAAATAGAAACTCTGATGACTACGTACCTACAAATATCATAAAGTTATGTAGCGTCATTACTTAAGAATTTATTTAAGTAATATCTATCTAAATTATTTCTGAAAAAATAGCGACTCAAAAAGCCAAGAAGCATTTCAAAGAATAATTTATCCAAGGGATTTTATATAATCCCTCGAATAAATTGTTGTTCTTTATATATAAAGTCCTTAAATATTGTTTGAATTAATTAATCGGTGAAATTTTAAATCTGGACACCGCTCGAAATGCATAATTTCGAAAAGGAAAAAGCTTTTTCACTTGTCAACCCTAACTTGACAACTAAACGAGGAATTATGTGCGTACTTTTCATTTAAACACTAAGCATTTTATGTGCAACTTATTTATATATCTTTTGTGTAAAACCTTGGAGGGAAAAGTCCCGAACTTCGGTGTCAGGGTGGCTATTACAGATGAAACTTTTCAGGTTATGTCTTCGTACTAAGGACTCTAAATGATGAAGTGAGTTAAAAAAAAAAAAAAAAATTACTACGTAGATTTACTACTATCATTATAAATTTTAAAACCCTTGACAACCTTGTAAAACAACTGTCGACATTTAATAAGTCGTTTTCTTTTTTATATAGTCTTTTATTAAATACTTACTTAATAAAATGTACCAAGCGGTTTGTGCAAATGGACGATAACACATTACGAATTTATCCGATTCATTAGTTTATTTTTTTTTAAAAAAAGAATAATATTCATCAAAAAAGTTTAAGAAACAGAAATTTTGTCCATTTTCTTAGAAAACTATGTCCATCTTCGTAAACATGCATTTTGAGCTATTTCACTTTTTGTGAACACCCATCTTGAGCTCTTTCCATACTCGTAAACACGCAGTTCCAAATATGTCCATTTTCGTAAACACGCATTTCGAGCGTCACCCGGATTTAAAATTTCACCGACGAATAACAAGTTCGACAGGCTGTCATCATATTGAGATAATATATGGTTTATGCTTTTCGGTGTTTCTCATCAAACCCTTTACTTTTATAGGCCGTTTAATTTTATGCGGGAAAGGCTCATAAATTGTGCAAAAGTGGAATATTATTTCTAGATTTTAATGATTTTCATCCAGGTGAGAAAGTCATATTTGCGATTTTTCTTGATAGTTTGATAATTTTTTAAATCTTGTCACTTTTTATATATTTGAAAAAGTACAATAAAAGTCTTGTTACAGCGACAATTTGTAATGCCTGAAGAAATTGCCGTTATGGCGAGCATGTTGTTGTTGGCAAATACACATGTTTAATGTTAAAATAGCAATAAAAAGGACTTAAAAAGGAAATAGACTTAGTACTCCCTTTTCCTTTTTTGTAAACAACTATTTTGATTCAAAATATTTATCTAGAGTAGATTGTTTTTGCCCATAGAATGTAAACTGAATTACGTAGATCTGTACTTTGTAAATGCAGCAATGTCTACGACAGGAATATTTGAACCATACGTTTTTAAATCGTAAGAAGCTTTTGGTAGAAGAAAGCGAAATAAGGTGCAGTACCTTTTCGCGTAATTGATAAAAGTGAATGTTGATTTTAACGGAAAGTTGCCAAATGAAGGAGCATGATAGTTATGTGGTTAACAAAAGTAGCATACTTTTGAAATGTGTAGCAGGATTTCTAAAAACATTAGAACTTTCTTTTTGTTTGGAAAATAATTTTGCTTCTTACACGTTGCTTTATAAAACACAGGATTAAAATTTGGGTTTCATAAAGAATCAAAGGAATATATGGAAAGTGTGTTCGTTTTTTTTCTATTGTTACAAGAAATAAATAAAAATGTCTTACATTTAAACATTCTTTTGTTTAATATAGCTTGCTCAAACAGAACATGTATTTCCCAAAAAATGTTTTCGTAATGACGAATGAGTAATAATTTTTAACTCGTTATAAATATAAAATTTTTCTATCTTTAGCATTAGCATTTTGACTTTGAAACTTGTCTTAATATGCCGTATTCGTTATATCGAGCTTTTACTGTACTGAGTTTCAGATTATGTGAAATATTTTAGGTATCACAGAACCAAAGAGATCAGTGGATGGTGGAGAACTACCAAACCCTCGTGTTGTCAGTTTTATGATGCATCACGATGTTAGTGAACATCATTCCCACATCAACATTCTTCTAGTCTTTTGGGGTCAAATGACAGATCACGACTTGACTTTAGCAGCACAAACAGTTGGTGAGTGCATTTTATTTAAAATTTATTTGTCTGTAATAATTACTTTTTGGAAAAATAATAAATTCCTTCGTCATTAAAATAATCAATTTAAAAACTTTTCTCAAAAAGAAACGGTCAGTCTGTCATGACAAGGAGAGGGCACGACAGGTAAAATACACTTCTGGCGAAAACTACGTGTTGTTGTTTCTAATACCATCTGCCAATACTAGCAAGCTTGCTTGCATTGGCAGGTGAATTTAAGGCAGAAAGTGTGCTTCTTGTTTTTAAGTGGAGTCATATATGGCCAAGAATACGACTTCAGTCCCACACACGTCACAGCCCGTTTATAGGGTGGACCCATTCATTCATCCACAGATCATCATTTTGACTTAAACCAGAGAATGATAAATCTTCAATTCAGTACCCCCAGGGGCATTAATGTGCTATGGAACAGATTTAACATGCACTACCCACCATTTACTACACGGGGAGTCTTTGGTCGGCGAGGATTGAACTTACGAACTCTTGGACATGGGCCCAACGCCCTATCAACCAAAACTAGGTGTAAGTTTCATATACTTTAAGGGAGTTTATTCCTTAAATTAATAAAGCTCACCGCCGACCGGCCTGTGTAGGGGGCAGGGAACTGTCCTTGCATCAGAAAGGTTCTGGGTTCGAATCCCAGGCAAAGGCATGGATGTTTCTTTCTCTCTGTGTGTCCTATGTCCTTTCTCCTTTGTGTGTGTGAATGTGACCCGCCCTATAAACTGGTTTGTGGTTGAGTGAATGGTGTGGCAGAAGTCGAATTCCTGGCCATAGATGCCACCACTGAAAAATGGGAACAATCGCACCCCCTCTGCCTAAAAATCAGGCACACGACAACAACAATAACAATAAAGCTCACCGAACAGCCAAATCCGTGAAAAACGCATTTAAAAATTGAAATATAGTTTATGTATTAATTTGATAACTGTGTAGTGGCCTGAATTGAAACGCACTTGCTTGACCTTCGTTAGTCTGGGATTTTATAAAAACCTTCTAAAAGAGAGAAGGCCTCAGCACGAATCAATTTAGTAGTCCGACTTAACGAACATAAACTTCGCCATGGGGGATAATAAGAAAGATGTCACAACATTCGGGCTGCTAAGCTGCGCTGTGAGGGAAATACGAAAGATGTCATTGCGTGCGGATTACTAAATTATCAAATTTCTTGCTTATGCTAAGCCGTCTCTCTTCTTCTCTATTGGTTTGATATCCTTTGTGAATTATGTTATTTTCTTTTGTCTTCTCTTTTTAAAAAATACTTCTTTATTTTAAAATCTATCGTTTTCAATTATATTATAAATTTAAACATTAATAATTTATTTCACTTATTGCATTTTGCTATATATTGTTTGATATTTCAATAGCAGTCTCGTATTTCGATGTCTTCAAGAACTAACTTTTTAACTATGTTCAAAACTTTGAACGCTCAACAACATATAAAGATCGTGTTTAGATGACATTCATAAGAGCGTCATTGAAAACCTTTCAAAACATCTTTTTACAAAATTTTTTTAAATATTGACGAACTATATGATTTCAGCGAATAAACTTTAAAAACGTCGAATGATTAGGTAATTATTTTTTATTAATTGTACAAGATGCTTAATTGTTTTGCTCGCAATGTTCTAATAATTATTTCCAAATTCTTGTTTGTGAAACAAGATATGTGAATAAAATGTATTATTAAAACCTTATTTCAAATAGCTTTATTAATAAATATTATAAGTTTGACCATTATAGTTTTATTGAAAGATTGTATTATTGCTGCAATTTAAACATCGAGTAATATGTATCATGTATTTGCAAGCAGTAAGTTTATTAAAGACAATTTTAATAAGAAAAATGAAATTAAAATATCCACGGCATAAATTGCATTGCATTTCAGGCACCTTTAACAAGTGTATAAATTCTGCTTAAATTTTCAAATGCGTTTTCTACCAAATTAGCTAGCCTGTGCATTTTTCTTCATTCAGAGGAGTGAACACTTCTTATGTATTTTATAAATACACCGAATTTCGACGCAAAATTAATTTTCTCAGTCGTGATTTCTCTTCGCGAGATTTACCATACGTAAAAGCTTAATAACTTTTGATTTAATGATCTTTTTGTCAAGTACTAAGATCCAATTTCAATCTAGAATATGCTTATATCTTGTACATAGCATAATTAAAGATGCAAAATTTGAAACAAACTTTTTCTGAATAAACTTATGTTTTTTTTAACTGGATATGAATTTTTCTCCATAATAACGCATGGGGAAGTAGCGATCTGATGAATATTGATTTAATAATTTTGTCAGGAGATCGGTTGAAAATTTGGAACCCTTAATGTTGGTCTCACTTTTTGAACAGTAACTCTGGAACTATTTATGTGAATCCAGAAAACAAATGGTGCACTATTATAAAATTCGTTTATAATAAGGCAATTTCTTGTAAAAATATTTTTTATAAATATTTATTATTTTTTTATTTAACTTCATAATGATCAAAAAACGCTTTGAGCTGCAAGGTATACAGATTTTTGTATTTTTTTAAAACTATGTAATTTTAAGTAATAAAATCTAAAATTTAAATAAAATCGGACGAATTGTTTACGAATAATAAAATTTCAAACTTTGTTGTATGTTTCATTGATCAAGAATTATTTGAAAAATATCATTTAAATGTTTTGAAATTTATAATTACTTTTTTTAAACAGAGTAAAATTTTTGTCACAATTTAATGCTATTTTCTACGGTTATTAAATTAAATAATAAAAAATTTCAAGTTATAATAGATTTTTACTTATTTAGGTAAGCGAGTTTTAGAATTGAGTTCAGAAACATTATTTTAAGTTCTTTCAATGATAAAGCAAAGCACAAGTGAAATAAGACTTCATTAAATGGGAACAATATTTTCCAGATTGTGACCGTCAGATTACGAGGGTTAAAAATTCATATCGTCAAAAAAAGTTGCGTTTTTACAGAAAAAATACGCTTTTAAAACTGATTTCGAAATATCGTCTGTTCAAATAAATAAGAATATACAAGGTCGAGCCATTAACGATTGCATCACTAAATCAAAGGTTATTTTACAACCGTCGTTGAACAGCCGACCCAACTTAATGGGTTTACGGCTACTAATGTTCAACTCCGTAGCCTTGTAATTTTGAACCCAATCCAGAAGACAAGGGAACTCCTGGATCGAGTATTGGGAGAAATTTGCCTTCGTGGAGGACTTTTTGATGGAGCTAACCCGCATTTGCGTTACATGGAGAGGAAGACCACGAGAACCTCCCACGGTTAGCCTGACGGCAAGGGGACTCTAACCCACGATCCGTCTACCACTGAGGATATTTCACTTCAGCACTGTGGTCAGTGCAAGCCGGATGCGGAATTCGTATCGACTGGGATTCGAACCCGGTTCGCCTCATTGGAAGGCGAACGCTCTATCCCCTGAGCCATCGCGGCTCAATCAAAGGTTATTAACGTGATCCGTTTTTTATTTTGCACACTGTATATTTAGGGAATCTACATAAATAATAGAAACAATTACCATAATTAGAATCATGCACGTCTTATTTCTATCATATTAGTTAAAGAATTTATGAACTTGTATTATTTCTATCAATTCTAGGTTACCAGATGAACAAAATGCTTCATTTTTTTAATAAGTGCATAGTTGTAGTAAATAATAAGTTTTAAAATCGATTATCTGATGTGGTATTATTTTAAATGAGAAGCGGGAAAGAAATATTTCCCAAATTAACAATTGAATTATTTGTAAGTGTTTCAATTTGAAAAAAAAAAAAAAAAAAAAAAAAAAACCTAAGCAGTTTTATCAAAATTGGAAACAATTTATAGTAACGATATTAGCTTTAGAGTGCCTTGATAAGGGGTACTAAGCTGTCAATTTTTCACTGGTGGGAGGACCTTTTTTTATACTCGCACAAGGAATTGAAGAAACATAGAGATGACATTAAAAGATGCATAAAGTTGTGAAAATCATGAATACTTCGACATATACGTAAAATATAAAGTTTTTCATTTCATTTTTCAGAAAAAACTCTTGTCATAGCTTGAAAATTTGATAGTATTTAATAAAAACTTATGCATTTTGATACTTAGCTTATCAATTGTTTGCAGTCAAGCAGATTTTCGTTAACACGCCGTCAAGTATTAATAACGATTTTTTTTCTTGCATTAATTATAAATCTGTGTCCTCTAATTTAAATTTTTTTTACTTCACTTCACACAAAGATTCAGCCGTAAAGATAAAGCCGTGGGGGCTCAGGGGATAGAGCGTTCGCCTTACAATGAGGTGAACGGGGTTCGAATCACAGCGAAGGCTGGTCGATACGAAATTTGCACCCGGCATGCATCGACCACAGTGCTGAAGTAAAATATTTTCAGTAGTAGACAGACGTTAGAGTTCCCTTACCGTCAGGCTAACCATGGGAAGTTTTCGTGATTTACCTCTCAGTGTAACGCAAATAACGGGTAAACGAAGGCAATACATGATCCAGGAGCTTCCTTGTTTTCTGGATTATGTTAAAAGGAAACGGAGTTGAACATTACCTGTCGTAAACCCAAAATTTGGGTTGGCTGTTCAACAACGGTTATTAAAGATTCGAAAAATATACAGTAAGGGTGAAGATTATGAAACATCCTGCATATTTATGACATTTTGTAATTTTTTAGTGCATTTTAAAATATATTAAACGACTTAAAAAAAGTGTTTTTCTGTACCGGTGCCAAAACAATCGTTTACTATCTTTGGCAAACTTTGCTCCATAATTGCATGTCCACGCTTACAATTACAATTCAAAAATATGACATTGATTTTTGATTTTTTTATATATTAAATATATACATATTTTTGATAATTTTTAAGAAAACTGCTTTCTAAACCAAAATTCTTACTAAATAAATAAAAATAAAATAGAAAAGTTTTTTATATTTTTTATACTTCATTTAATTAAGGTTTTTTCTGTTTAAAAATTTAAAGTTTTTTTGAAACACATGAATATTTTTTTTAAATTTAAATTATTTCAATTTCAAAAAAAGCATTTCGCAAGATAAAAAATGTGAAAATTTCTTTAGTTAGTTTTATGTAGTTAAATTTTTAAGAAATTAAATTATTAATATTTATTTTTAAAAAAAAGTTGTTTTTTTGGCATGAAAAAATTATTTAGATTCAAAAGACAAAATTAAACATTTTTCAGCTAAATAAATCAAGGATTTTACACTAAAATAAATAATTTCTTTTTACATAAATTAAATATAAAAAAAAAACACTTTTCAGTTATAAAAAAAAAATTATAAAAAAAATAATCTCATTGCTATCAATAAATTTTCTATCTTAACCGTTCTGCCACAAATGTTTACAATTTTATCCGTTTAATTTAAAAATTCTGTTTTTAAATTCTAATTCTATAAGAAAAAATAAAGGGCATATATCTTGATTCATGGGCCGCAGTTTCTACAAACTTTTACCCCCTTCCATGTTTTTATAGATGTATACTTCCTTTATTAGTAATATAACTTAGCTATTGTTGCTATTTGTTAAGGAAATTATTATGTAATTGCCCTATTTAAACTTTAAGCTGTTATTTTTACACTATTCAAAAAACAAAAAATATTATATTGGCTTAGTTAACATCACGAATGCCCAAAATTGGCTCTTTAGGTCAAAGAAAATATTTTTTTAAGTATATATAGAAAACTTTTGTAATAATTTTAGTCAAATTATGTCACTAGAATAAATTTTCAGAAAATTATTTACTCTTAATTTAATTTTTAACGTAATAGTGTTAAAGCTAAAAATTTTGAGGCGTTTTATGCTCTCACTTATAGAGAATTGCTCTATGCTCAGTTTTATTGTTTATACTAAAGATAAGAAGGTTCGTAAAGATTAAATTGCTTGATCTCTATTCAATGAGAGCATAGAGTATTTCTTTTCTTAGAATCGTATTCTATAATGAAAAACATAAAAGTGTGGTTATCCAAGGTCACGCATCTCAAAGTAATATTTGGAGGCAATATTTTGAAACCAATACCATATATATTATTGAAAAAGACACTATTTCTATAGAGCAGTTTATATTTTAAAACAGAACTAATGTAATTAGAAATTTTATGAATGACCTAATTCAATGCTCAGACTGACTCACCTATTTAAATTGATATTCTTTCTGTCTTTTGTATTGCGATTTTGTTAAAAAGTTATTCGGTTTTGTTTAAAAACACATATATGAATTTTAATAACAACAACAATCCATTGTAAAAATTTATTTTTTGTATCTTTTTGAAAAAAGTTTAAGTTTATAATCACTATTTATTATTATTGAGATGTCATTAACACTTTTGAAAGTCACTTTTTGGTTTTAACATTTAGTGAGGAATAAATATTAATACATTTTGTATCAGGACTTCCACCCAATGTCTTTTAGGCTACGTTTTATTTAAACTTTATTTAAAAAATTTATTAAGTTTTGAACAAGAGAAAAAATCATACTAAATTGTCGCTATCCTCTTTCATTTCTAAAATTACGCTTAAAAAAACCTGCAGCAGTTCAATTAACCGTAAAGTTTATGGTTAGAAACACCTTCACGGGTTCCATTACAATTCGTACGGTTTTTAAACCGTTAAAATGAAATTTATCTGGACATTGAGGATAGGCTTTTCGTAAGTTAATGGACATTGGAGTTAGGTTGTATTTTTTTTTAAGAACCGTGGAATGTAAATAGTGCTGTCATCTGTCGTGAGGGATAGGAAATATTAGATTTTTGTGTTGCACTCCATGCGTGAGTGAGAGTTTCTAATAATCCAGGATCACTGATTGGGTGCACTAGTATGTGTTAAAGAATGGAAGAAATAGTGTGGTGTCAACGCTGGAAATCGTTCAGCTACCCATTTTATAATATCACCCAAGTTGAACAGTCGACTCATTTTTTGAGTTTACTGTTACTGCTACTACTATCAATTACGTAGCATTGTAATTTTGAACCCAACCCAGTAGACAAGGGAACTCCTGGAACAAATATTGGAAGACACTTGTCTTTGAGAAGGACTTTTTTAAATCGACAAATCGGTATTTGCGTTACATGGAAAGAAAAATCACGAAAACCTCCCAGGGTTAGCATGGCAGCAATGTTACTCTAACCCCTTAATTCGACTACCACTGAGGATATTTTACGTTAGCACTGGGGTCGGTGCAAGCCGGGAACGGAGCTAGTATCGACCAGACTTCGCTGGGATTCGAACCCGGGCCACCTCATAGAGAGGCCAGCGCTCTCTATGAGGTGACTTATTTACCTGAGCCACCACGGCTCCAGTTCATGAGATTTTATTTTATTTTTAAACCGTCGTTGAGTAACCGACCCAAATTTGAGTTTTCGACAGACTACCAATATTCAACTCCATAGCCTTGTAATTTTGAACCCAATCCAGAAGACATAGGAATCACTGGTTTAGTACCCCCAGAGGTATTGATTTGTTATGAGAGCTTGGAGGACTTTGTAGCCCCGATAAATTTAACGTGCACCAGTCACCATTTAATACACGGGGATTCTTCGGCCTGCCTGAATTCCTGTTCTCACGAACACGAGTCCAAGGCCCTACCAACCAGGTTGTACCGGCCCCCTCTCATGAGGTTTACAGATTTTCTCTCTCAGCTATAGTTGACTAGTCAATGTACTGGAAGGATTTAAATAGCTTTATAGGGTGGTACTAGTAAGCGAAGATAAAATTCTGGTTGTTTAACTATATTAGGTGAAAACAGTCAATAAGCAGTTTTTCTCACAGCTAACAGTTTTAATTTTTTTTTTTTGATTATTTGACTGGTTGAATAGGGCAAAATAAAAATTTATAAACTGCTACTTAACCATTTTTTCGAGAAATTTCCAATAGTGCCTTCACCGATCTTTGGTTTAGCTTACCATCTTTTTTAGGCTACAATTTAGGTGTCATATGTTAAGCTCCCTACAAGTTATTAGCTGATTTCAATAAAATATATTGAATTGAGTAACCATTTACGATTTATATTTTGAGCTAAATTTTTTTTAAAAAATTAATGGACCTGAAATCTCGTGAAATTGTATCATTTAGGCTCTCGTTGTATTAAATATATAAATGAAGGTGTAAAAAACAAAACATACTATGCTTTGTTTTTGTTCTTTTTATTTACTAATTAAATTTTTTAAAAAATAGTTTACGAGGATTTTTTTCTTTAAAAAATTTGCGGGTGTAGTGACTAATAAAGCAATGTATATTCATTTAAATAAAAAAAAAAAAATAATATATAAAATTGAGGCGGAACCTACTTGATGAATTTGAGGTCTGAGGGCGGATCGCCTGATAAAGTTTTGAAACACATTTAGTACAGGGTGTGGTCTTAAACTGAGTCCTATTAGAAACGTCTTTAAACACAACAGAATAATTTTTAGACGTCTGAATTTTCTGCATGTGTTTGTATATTCATCTCTCATTTTAACTAATAATTTTTCGTTTTCTTTGCTGCTATAAGTATAAAGTAATTTGATATATGCATCGTCAGGACAAAATTAAATTCTTTAATTTTTTGTTCGATTTTTCAAAAGTGAATATAATATTTGTTGTTAAATTTTGACTTTAAATAAATCACTTTAAATAAACACTTTAAATAAACGCATTTTGCTATAAATTTCTTAACTGTTTCTATTTTAGCCGTCATATAATTTTGTCTCAAAAAAGGATATCATTAATTGTGCTAATTTTCATCTTAAACGATGATTTTTATTATAATTTCTTTGCTTCACCTTCTGTGTGCCATACTTTTTATTTATTTATTTTTTTTTCATTTTTTATATCCAATATGTATCTCTCAAGTTATTTAACTGATATAGTTTGATGAGTTTACGTATTTTGAAAAATATATTATTGAAATGTAACACTATATCAGAATGCGAATATAATATTTGTTGTTAAAATTTGCCTATAATTAAATAGATTCACCATCTTTTATCGCTTTTTTTATGGGGGTGTTTTCATAACTATCTTTTATCATAACTTTTTTATAACGCAAAAAATAGTATTAATTGTCTTAATTTTTAAAAAGTGGTATTTAATATAATTTTTCTTCCTTCATTTTCTAGACAGCCATATTTTTTATTTATTTAATTAATTTTTTACATCAAATATGTATTTCTCAAAATATCTAACTGATGCTACTTTATGTGTTTAGTTTTTAAAAAATACATTGTTAAAATTTAACACTATATTGGAATAATATTTGTTGTTAATTTTTTTTTCTTTAAATAAATTCACTTTTTACTATGAAATTTGAACTATTTCTTATCCTAACCTTTTTATACATAACTCCACCCTAAGCTTTTCTTTATAGAACAACGAAGAAGTGTATATGACCTTGACCATTAAACACCCATTGTAAATATATGCACATACGTGAACTTTTTTTCATTGGGCAGGGCAGTCTAGGTTTTTCAATCAATTAGTCCTACTTATCAAAATGAGGTGACACTTATAAAAACTCGATTTATTCTTTAAAATGAAGTCGTTAAAATGTTAGAAAAAAATTCATTAATTATGATGCCAAAAAGAGTTGGATATTGTATATGATCTTAAAGTATTTTAGTCATTAAATTGCTGTTGGTGAAAGCATAGCTTGTTGCCCCCGTGCCCTAGACTTCGAGTTGCCAATGACCTAGATCTTGGAAAATAGTTTTCCCGGTTTATTAACTTTCGATTTCCTGAATTATTTCATATTTGTGAAAGCATTTCAATGACATAACACCATTTGATTCTAGTTACATTATTAACAAAATTCTCTACAAATGTTTAATGCAATGATCCAATTTCTAAACATATTTTTTTATCAGAACTATTTTTAAATCAATATTCGTTTTACAAAATATGAAAAAGGTTTATAATTAATTTCATTCTTATACCTTTCAATTATGTTTTCACAAAATTCTGCAAGTTATATATTAAATTTTACCGATTAAATTACTCTTAAGTACAAAGTAAAGGGGTGTATCTTTTAAAAAAATTGTTGTTTTTAACTATTGTATGAATTTCTTTTTGAAGAAGGAAGTAGCAAAGAAGAAAAAACTCTAAATGCAATATATGATTATCTTAAAAATGTAGATTATTGTTCTTTTTTCATTAGTAATTAACAGTTTATTGACTTTGTTATTTTGCTCTCTTGTGAAAAAAGAATCCCATGAAAAATGACCTTGACATGAAAAATGAGTTGAGAAAAACAATGAGATAAAAGACATACTGTCTGACTAACTATTGGTGTAATCACGGTTTCACGTAATACAAATGTGGATTAGTTTAATTCAACAAAGGGGGTGTTTTCCCAAAACGCGATCTAAGTCTTATAGGTTGGTTTCAAAATTACCTGTTTACGAAGTACCGAAAATCCAATATCATTCTGCTATTCAACATCAGTGATTGAAAAGTACTTCTTAAGAAAAGAGCTGCTTTTATGATGTTTAATGTACGATTATGTTCCACGGTTTTTTATATTAGGACTTGTTTTTGCCACCAATTAAACTTCTTAACGAGCTTATTTTTGCCCAACTTAAATTTTACCACCTGATTTCTGAGAAGGTCAGAGAAGAAGCAAGCGACAACTTGCAACGAAACAATGACGAAATCTCACGTGTAGATTAAAGAGGCCAACAAACTGATGCAAATGTGACTGAGAGACTGCGAATTTCAATGCGCTTTGGAGAGGGAAAGTGTACCAATTGCAACTCCTTGGCCCGATGTCACGTCTGCTTTCATTTAATACAGTTAAACATCCTGAATTTTATCGTACCAACTAAGCATATCTGTTGAAGCCACTTAGTTCCCTGCTGCTGGGTACATATCATAGCCGAGACGGCTAATCCGTCAGTCTTATGACGTTGACATTGGAATATTTTTTCCATTCTTCTCTTCAAGTGTTTCTAGTATCCTGCTCTCTCCAATGCCCATTTAATACAGTTAAACATCCTGAATTTTATCGTACCAACTAAGCATATCTGTTGAAGCCACTTAGTTTCCTGCTGCTGGGTACATATCATAGCCAGCCGAGACGGCTAATCCGTCAGTCTTATGACGTTGACATTGGAATATTTTTTCCATTCTTCTCTTCAAGTGTTTCTAGTATCCTGCTCTCTCCAATGCCCATTTAATACAGTTAAACATCCTGAATTTTATCGTACCAACTAAGCATATCTGTTGAAGCCACTTAGTTCCCTGCTGCTGGATACATATCATAGCCAACCGAGACGGCTAATCCGTCAGTCTTATGACGTTGACATTGGAATATTTTTTCCATTCTTCTCTTCAAGTGTTTCTAGTATCCTGCTCTCTCCAATGCCCATTACCTAACTCATGTCCAGATGAATTTCTTTTTTACGTTAAAAAACCGTATTCATGGTTTTCTAACCATGATAATTGTAAACGTTTTCAAAACCGTAAAGGTTAAATATGTTCTTTACCGTAAACTCTATGGACAAACTCCTGCCGTAAATAAAAATAAAAATTCTAACAGTGCACTTTTTTAAATAGGCAGGATTAAAAACGAGTAATTTAAGTGGGTTATATTATTCATTCACTTATTAACATAGTAATTTTTTTTATTTATTTTAACTGTAATCTAAGGTATTTTCAAATGAAAGGTAAAGAAAGATTTTAAATCCACTAAACAGTTATTTTTTAAATAAATAAAAAAAAAACAATTTTAAGGGAAGTCGATTAAAAAGTTTCTCAGTGAAAAAAGAAAAAAATAGGAATATATTTTTAAATTTTAATACTTATTTCCTAAAAAAAGTGATGGCTACCTATCCTTTTCCAACTGACTCGAGACACCTTTTTTTTACAATTGCAAATGATAGCGCCATCTATGCTTTTACGTTTATTGGTCGAAATTTGAAAAACAATAACGGTGTCTGTGTAAGTTTCCAGACACCAGTGCCGGCGGAAGACGTTTCCACACCCCGGGCAATACTGGCGCCCTTAATCCAATTTTGGAAAAGGAATCTGAATTTAAAAAAAAATTAATAACATCGTATTTTTCCCATGAATTTATCTCGCTGGTGTAGTCATTACGATGTATAAAATTGCTTTTTATATTTTAAATTACAATATTTAAATTACAATTTAAAGGTTATCACACCGCCAGGCGGTTAATTAAAAAGTCTTTTAGAGAGTATTTTTGGAAAAACATAAAAAAGGCAAACAAAGACAAGAAATGGATAAACGACATCAAGGATATTCCACTATGGCCAAGGGACAAGTCTGTGGCCACCTTTCGCCTCGCTACTGGCCACGACTTCCATTACAAACATCTATTCGGTATAAATATATTACCAAGCCCTATTTGCACACTGTGTAATATCCAAGAAGAAATGGACACATTAGTCACTGCCCCGCACTAAACTCGGGGGACACTTGTGGGAGAAGTATTGGAGAGCCCGTCACAAAATGAACGATCTATTTTTTTTTTTAGACTCACTGTAGTTTTATTTTTGTTGTTTTGTTCATCTTTCCTTCGGTTTCTCATGTTATTGTTTGTTTTTTAACTACAGTTGTCTTTGATCTGCCATTGGAAATAAAAAAAATATTTCTACCAGAAAATTTGAAAACTCTAAACGCAGAAGATAACTAACAATGAACAATTTCAAGGTTAAAAAATGATGCCGTTAGTTTAATACATGAAAATATCACCTAAAATAAATATCTATTATAATTGGCATTTTTAATGAGTATTAATGTTTATGACATACAAATATTTAAGCATGAACATTGACACTTATTTTTCCGTGCTTTAACAGACTGTTTTATAGACTCTTGCTTTTGAGATTTTATTTTCGATAGAAATTATTGCCGAGGAATTTAGTCTCTCTTGAGTCATTGTGGATCTTAAATAAGTTTTTATTTGCTAAGAAAGCTTTCAAAAGTCCTTATTCACAAGTTTGGAAGAATATTTGTACGAATAAGTTGTTTTTACGAATGAACATTATGAGATCAATTGGAGATACATTATGTTATCCTTTCTTTCTTATTCTATTGATTTCAATAATATTTTAAAGCTATTTTCCATTCAACGTACAACATTTTGTTAAAAAAAATTTCCTAAAAAGGAAAAATTATTGTCGTCGACTGCCATAGCACGATTTATAGATTTATAAATATTTTTATGTCTTAATAAACTCATTCTCTGATTTGATCTAAATGCCTTTCTCTAAAATGCTTTTAATGACTAGCCAATCAACAAATTCCCTGCTATCTATTGCAGATTAATACACCTTTGACTAAGCCACGTGTAATTAAATGTTTATGAAATGTATACTATCTATAAAATAACAACTAAAAAGAAAACAAAATTTACCGCGTATAAAATACAAAAGGATGAATTCTCTTCGCAGTAATAGGGAAATTTTAAATGAATATTGCTATCAAGTAATTTTTGGGGAAAATTAGATATTCTCTACCCAGACTAATATAGGTATACCCAGACTAAAGAAGCTATACCCAGCTTAAAGAAAAGTTCAAAAAAATGCTACAAAAAAAGACGTTTCATAATTTACTGTGTCGTTGTTGGAGCGGTGGACGATGGGTACACGTGCTTCTCAATAATTATAAACCTCAAGAAGTTCCCTCCCCCCTAATATTTTAGACACATTTTAAAAAAAAGCATGAATCATCGTCGATCTAAGTTAAAAACAAGCGTCTCGTCTATTTTTCTTACCGTTTTTGAATAATGATCAATTTGCAGATATTTATCAAAAGGAAGGAATTTTTTAAATTTCTTTCACAAATGTGAAAGTTCTGAGAGATTGTAACCCCTCAAAAATTTTACGACGTCTCAAACGCTTATGGTAGTTCGAACCTGTAATAAAATGACAACAGGGCATTTGCTACATGGTGATAATATCCTCTTGTTCCGTTTTTCTGTTTTTGGTTGAAGCAAAACTTTTAAATGATAACACTAGACGAAAAGCTGGTTTCCGATTCTACTGTGACCTAATGTGCTTGAGAATGTATAAAAAAGGCTAATTTTTCTCTTAAATTTAAAATATTTGTCCCTTAAATAAGGTAGTTTGTTTGATAATAAATAAAAATTAAACGCTTTTACTAATGATCTTTAAAGCTACGTATTAAAGTTTAAAGGGGGATATATTGTTTAAATTGATCTTTCTGGTGCAAATAAAATGTTTTCTTAAAGAAATATAATAATAATAAGGTGCATTAATAAAATGAATAAGGTGGAAGTTAAATAGATCTTAAATTAAGAACAGAACACGAGTAAAATCACATGTCATGAGATTTGCTGTAAAATAAAAATTGGCACCTTGAATAGCCGTATTAAAAATTTAAGAATAATCTATATCTTTGTCAGAACTGTACCCTAAAAATCGTTAAATAAAACTAAAGTTAACACCACACGTGGTGGTAGGACAGAAAGATTTTAAATGGATAAAATACATTGCGACGTGAAATAAATTCTCTAGAAATAAAAAAATATTTCGAATAAACTAAGCTAAGGCTGAAATAAAAAAGAAAACCCGCTTAATAGAAGACAACAAAAAATACTCACAAACTGAAGTTTATTTTGAAGAGGATAACATGGCAGAAAAAAATAAGAAAAATTTTACATTTAGCTAAAACTACAACTGCAATTCCATCATGATTAAAAACTTATATACGCCTCACAGACGTAGCATCACAGATTAAGGGTGTATATCAAACACTTCACTAAAAAATAACATACACTCCACTACCTAAACAAAGTAAAAAAATCATAGCTTGATTAGCTCACATAGCTTCACCACTATATTACCCCATCTGCCTCTAAAAGGAACCGGCTAGAACCTTCTTTTCTAAGCGTTGCCGCTTCCATATCAGAAAGTTCATAACATCTCTCCCTCAGTGGTGTAGATGGTTCTGCTCCTTCGCCTGGTTGCATGGTGCATGCCGGCCTAGATGTCTTTGTCCCTTCGCCTGGTTGCATGGTAGGGAGTTGGAAGCATAAATCAGTTGTCATTGCTCGTGACATTAAAGTGTTTTAAAGAGTTCGTAAAATTGGTATGATGGAAGTGTGGTTGGAAAGCAGTGTTATAAAACAATGTTATAATTAAGATGTAACATTTTCTAAAATTAGTATGATGGAAGTATGGTTGGAAAACAGTGTTATAAAACAGTGTTACAATTAAGTTGTAACACTACGTATCTGGGAATTATTTCTAATAATAAAAAAATTGTTTTAAATTTAAAATATCAAGAAAAAAATATTAAATTTTATAAATAATTTAATTTTGCTACGCTTGTTGGCCTCGACCTTATTCAGATGGAGCAACAATAAAAACTTTAGAAGGCACCATTCTCTAAATTCAACCTCATTGTTCGTGTAGGCAGATATTTTACATTTTTATTAAAATTAGTGCTACTATCTGCAACATAAAAAGAATCACTCATGTCAATTTATTAGAGTCATATAAAAAGCAATTTTTTTGACAAGAAAATTTGACTATATAAAGTAACAAAAAGTAATAAGTAAAAGGCACCTAATATCCTCTCTTTAAAGTTAAGAATAGATCATAGTAATTATTGTTTATTTTCATTATAGAAAGTTTACCTATGTCCTATGTAAATTTTTATTGATAGGCCACACTCATAAACACCGCGGTTTATACATAAAAAAAATGCATGTTAATCTGCATCATTTAGATAAGGTCTCCAAATATGGGATAGTAACGAAATAGTACCAAATCAGATTAGGTACGTAAGTTCTAATTGTTAGAATTTTGAACTAGGGTTATTTATGGTCAATTTTATGACAGAAGAAGAATGTATAAAACAAAGTATTCACATATCGGATTCGGCTAAAAATAGTATATTACGTTGAAAAACTTAAAAGCTCTACAAAAGAAATGTGTTCAAAAATCATACATGCTCGCACCAACGTCCAATAGAAGGCTTCCATTTTCCTATTGCACAAATAGAATTTTCATTTTAAATTAGATTTTATAAATAGAATTAGAATTTTCACAAATAGAATTTTCATTTTGTTTCGGAGAATGTGGCTTAATTAGTCTGTCAAGTGATGCCATCTATCCTGAGAGATGGGAAATATTGTACTTTTTTAGTTAAGTGCAGGGGTGCAAGACCCTTCACATTTGTTGATGAAATGAAGGAAATATTGTGGGGTTCTATTTGAACCCTCATTAAGCTGGTCTTGAGATTAGTTCTCGCGGCCAGCTGTAAGTGGTTTCATAATGTTTGCTCTATTTTTATTAGATTATTAGGCATCCGCAGTTGTGTTAAGCATCCAATGATAGAAAATATGAATTCGTAATCTTTATCTCATTGGCTGGACTGTGGGTCTAGTTGGCACGGATAAAATTTTGATTGTTTAACTGCGTTAAGTGAAAACAGTCAATAAACGATTTTTCTCACTGTTAGGAGTTTGAATACCATCTTTTATCATATTTAACTGTAGATGAATATGGTAAAATAATCAATATAATGAATTGTTATTGAACTATTTTTTAGTGTCTTCAAGATTTTTGCTAAGTTTGCCGTCTTTTCTTGGCTACAATGACGTGTTGCATATTAAGCAACCCACAAGTTATTACCCGACCTGAAGAAAATATATTGAATTGAGTAAACCATTACCGATTTATATTTTGACATACATTCTTGAAATTGTGTCATTGAGACAATCGTCGCGTTTTAAATAAATAAATGAATGTGTCCATTACCAAATACTTAAAAATATTTAAATATTTTAATTACTGCAACTTCACGCAAAAAATGCATCTAAAAAACATTTATGCGTAAATTTTTTAAACAAAACATTTGGTATTCAGAAATGCCTGTCGAAACCATTATTATCAAGTTTTGCGCTATATTTGACACCCAGATATTATCATTAACAAAAAAAAAAAAAAAAAAAAAAAAAAAAACACTTGAAATAAGCTCATGAGGTTATCCTTTAAGAAAAGGTGTTGCAAAATGACAGGGTGGAACCATAATAAGAACTAATTAAAGAAACTATTTAGGCAGTTTTCAAAAGGTCTAAAAAAGCTCTGACAACAATTAAGTTTCAATTTGATTCACAGTCAAAATTTTAACCATTTAAAAACCGAATTAAGAGGGGATTATTCAAATAACTTGATATTTCACAAGTACATTACTAAAAATATCTAGATACAATGTGCATATAACTTACAAAAGTGCTTTTTAACGGTGTTCTATTTATGGAACATTGGCAGAAGCTTTTCTTACAGAAGCTTTTTTTCACTCACAGCAGTAACGATTGCTTAAGAGGAGTTTCAGAACATATCTTCGGTTCGAATAGAATGGTATCCACTTAGAAGCTCAAGTAATATTATATAACCGTCGTTGAACAATCGACCCAATTTTGGGTTTACGACTACTAATGTTCAACTCCGTAGCCTTGTAGTTTTGAACCCAATCAAGAAGACAAGGGAATTCCTGGATCAGGTATTGGGAGAAATTGCTAACTTTTGATGGAGCATTTGCGTTACATGGAGAGGAAAACCACGAAAACCTCTCACGGTTTGCCTGACAGCAAGGGGAATCTAACCCATGATCCGTATACCACTGAGGATATTTTACGTTAGCACTGTGGTCGGTGCGAGCCGGGTGCGAAATTCATATCGACCAGCTGTCACTGGGATTCCAACCCGGTTTACCTCACCGTGGAAGGTGTGCGCTCTATCCCCTGAGCCACCACGGCTTAGTACTTAATATTAGATAACATCAGAAAGCCATAAAATCTAACGTTATTTTGCACAAATATAAAATATTAGGAAGATATAAAAAGTCTCTGTTTTCTCTGCATTATATAGCGTTTGATTTCATTTAAAATAATATTATCTAGCTTTCGCCGTAATATTACTTTTTAACTTAAGGTTACAAAAATGTTTTTCCAACTTAACATTTATACAACATGTATTTTCAGAAAATATTGAGGACCTTTTAAAGGAAACTTTGAAACAAAATCTTTTTATAATAAGGAATATAATAAATAGGGAATTAGAAGACGAAAATTTTTTTTTTTTAACTTTTATGATCTTGAGCTAAATTTCAAGTATAGGTAAACCAAAGGAATTGTTTACAACACGTACCTTAAAAATATGATAAAAATGAAAAAATAAATAAATTATACTTTTCTCAAGTTTTAAAAAATAATTCAAAATTAGAATAATAAACATAATTCTGATAGTATAAGCACTCACAGGCAGGCGTTATTGTTTAATCTCAGCATTTAAAGAAAATTGATTCCGATATTATATTATTACATTTTGATGCAATTAAACTAATACCAATTTTTTTTCTCAAATCTATTTATAAAAGCAATGAATAAATATTTTTATCATCATCATATTAGAGAGAAGAAAACAAAAGCAAGGAAGAAATCGAAGGCTGGAAATATGATAAAACTGTAAAGAGTAAAACGAATTAGTATGTGAACACTACTTATTTCTATTTATTGTTAAAATTACAATTGAACAATTGTAAAGGTTTTTTACGTATGAAAATCTATTTTTGTTACGGATTTCACGAAATATAAAAAATTTATAACTTCCCAATAAATTACAAGAAACCAGACGGTAGTGCATCTACCACTACAAAAATATAATTCCAACTCGCTATCCCCACATTGGTGACGTGATGTGACCTTGGCAGAAACATCCACTACGATTTGAACACGCCTACTTCGATGAATGGTCCACATCGAACAGTTGACTTGCTACTTGTGGCTGCGACATTATCCTCCTCACGCTGCTCGATCACACACAACTTATACACTCGACTGCTAAAGGCAACACAGGAGTGACCACGACCATGAACTTAATACAGCTCTCACGATCAGCGTTCAAAAGTACGGTGATCTTAATAGAGCTCTCCCGGCTTCTCACAAAACAGCAATGAATCAACTAGTGGTTCATCGAATTCTATCACAGATATAACTCTGGAGTACTGTAGTGTATCTACCACCACAAAAATATAATTCCAATTCACTAGCATATAAGACATATTACCTCGATTCTATGGTGGGGTATTTTTTCGTGGTTGTCTATAACTACTTTCCCCACACACATTTTGAATACATTCAACTGTTTTTTTTGACACTTCCCTTTAAAAAATTTCGGTACTGTTCTGTTAGCCGGGCACAACTATATAATTTCTATTTTTTTCCCTATATTTTTATGAACGTCAATATGAAAAAAAGCAAGAAAAAAAATTGTTTTGTGACCTGCTGAACTACAAATTTTCCAAAATTTATTTGAAATAAATATTATTTGAAATTTAAAAAAACATATAACTATTCTCATGAATAAACTGCTTATATAAAATTGTTCACATAAAATATGTTATGAATCTATGCATCAAACTTTTTTTTTAAATTTTGCTACAAATTTAGATTTATTTGAACTGCATAATATTTTTTAGGAATATTTTTATGCGAGTTTGCAGTAATTAAGAATAAAAAAAAATCTGACAAATATTGCAACTAATACAGTATGTAGTTATTTTATTTTTAAACATAACACACTCTAAAATAAACTTCATTTTATTATAAAAGCAATTTGCAAATATATTCTTACCTTCATTGTTTAACATGAGCATCTTGATCATCTTTTGATAAACCACAAATTAAAAATATGTGCATATTATTAAATTAGATAAATTTTATACTTTATTCAAAAAGCAACAGTTCGATTCAGTGCTGTTAATTTACGTATTAATATTGTTTTTAAATACAAAAAAATTCAAGATTTTACAACCATTTGAGGCAGTTTAGAGTTTTTTGTCCAACAATTGCAAGTTTCTTACTTTTGTTGTAACTGTATTTCCAAGCAGTCATGGAATCTTTAAATGCTTTTTTGAAAGATTTTATGAAATTATCAGCAGCAATTATTTTTGTGTGTATCACACGGACCGCTGCAGGGATAAATGACGCAGGTACCCTTCTATCTACAAACTTCCACATCACAACCAACAAGAGAGCCACAACAGATTTAACATGCATCTTAGACACTGATTGTATTATTGGCTGTCAGGATCGAACCCCCAGAGTGTGTCTTTTATTTTTGCAGTGCCCGGTAGCTCTTCCCGATATTGAATTAGCCCCGAAGGGTAGTTTCTGTTCGTGAAAACGAACGGTAGTTCATTCCTAATAGATTGTTTAGAAGTTGAAGAGCTATTTATATGAACATATCCAATATATAAATAACTATAATTAAAATTACAATAAACTAATTACTTGGAATTCTAATGTTCCTAAAAACATCTATTTAAATGCCATTTTTAATCAAATGAATAGAATTAAAAAAGTATGTAGTAATGTTTAATTCTACAAAAACAAATGAACCAACTCTTTCAAAATTTGATAAAAAAACAATGGATACCCGACTAAAGTAATTAAATTCTATATAAAATCTTTGAGTTAATTGTATGTTGTATAAATAAATTTACTAAAAACTTCTTTGTTAACTTATAAATTTTTACCATGTGGACAATGACTAAAAATCTGGGCATTTTTCTCTCTCTCTCTTTTCATAAATAAATTTTAATTTTCTAAAATCATTAAAATTGTTTAATTAAATAACAACCTTATTAATTACAAACTTCTTTAAATTATCCAGTATAAAATTACCTTGCGCACATCCATTCTCTGCCCAATCCTTGGTAACTAACAAATCAAACGCGCTTTAGTACTACAATAAGAACGGGGTATAAAATAAAATCCCTCTATTTACGCTTTTACCTCAATTTACGCTTCTGTTTTCCTTTTTGTAATCTGGCAACCTTATTACGAAAATATTTTAAATCATTTTTGAAAGTTTCTAGCATATGTAAGTTCATTTGAATTTCCTACTCGCTTTATTGATTTCGTTTCGTGTTTTTTCATTACATTTTATTTTCTGTTTTTAACATAATATTTATTACATATTATGTTCTATTTTAATTCAAAAATTTTTGAGTGCACCTCACATTATTGTTTCCAGATATTTTGCTTTAGATATATTGACACAATGTTAGAAAGTACTCTTTGTTGCGTATATGGGTCATTCTCACTGAAAAGGTATAAATCGACTAAAAATTTTTATTAAATTAAAGTAATTAAAAAAAGTGATAAAAATTACATAAATGCCTTTATTTATTTTTGTTATATGTCCTTATAATAATGGTCAAGTTTTCTATTTTATTTTTTACAAGATTTAAAATATTTTAAATTCTGTCTTGTTCACGGAGGAGATGTAATAGTCAACGGAGGAGACATTTACAAGAATAAAATGTCAATGAAGACTGATTCATTAATTCTTGGGTACAATTGATACGAGTTTAACATTAATGAGTAAATAATAAAATATTTCATTATTAGAGATAGAGCTACTTTCGCTTAATCATGCTGTTATGAAAGGAAACATTTTTAAAGAAAGGAAGCATTTTTAAACTAGGCGTACAATTTAAGTAACTCTTACTGAACATTAATAAATTAAAATGTAAAGACTATTGAAATAAAAATTCAGACTCCACATAAAAGTTATTTATGTTTTCCAAACAAAAAAAAGGTATTTTTCTCAATAAATGTTAGAAAATATAAAAATTAGTAACATAAATTTTTTATAAACTGAATTTCTTTAATTTCAAAACTGTATAATGACATCTAAAGCCCAAAACATGAACAATGTCATTAACGTAAACAACGAAATATCATCATCAGCTGGAATCACAATCTTGTTTTTTCCTGCTGATCTTCTCATAAATTTGATGGTAAGTTTTCTGATACAATTAAACCTATGTAGTATGATGCTTTTTTTCCCTAGAAACTGTACTACAATATAAGCGTGGTTTTGGGTTATTTCAAATTGTTGGTTATTTCTTCTTTTCTCTCTAAAATTTCCTTGTCACTTTTAGAATATACATAATTAAAACAGAATTAGTTGGCTGGCATTTTTTCTCGTAGAATTAGTCCCAAATGGTAATGTTTACGTTGATCACTTTGGCAACTTAGGCAGGTGAGGGATCTTGCTTCAATATTTATTTGGTCCTTTTTAAATACAATTTCAAGAATTTTCATTTTACCAGGAAGATGTGCAAGCTATTTGGAATTTTTATTATGGCATTTAGTAAGTATTTTTCTTGAAGTAATGTTTTTTATCTGATTGAATAACCGATACTTTTTACCAGTCAATACTTGTAATATTGTCTTTTTCACTTTGTAAGATTTTTGGAAGTTAGATTGAATTTCTCTGCCAATAACTTCAGCAAATAACAATTTTCTAAACGATTTGCTTCTTCTATCTTTACTATTCATTTCTCTTCCTTCTTGGTGATTCATTTTTCTTTCCTTCACTTTTCTAAAATCTGTTTTTTATTATGGCATTTAGTAAGTATTTTTCTTGAAGTAATGTTTTTTATCTGATTGAATAACCGATACTTTTTACTAGTCAATACTTGTAATATTGTCTTTTTCACTTTTTAAGATTTTTGGAAGTTAGATTGAATTTCTCTGCCAATAACTTCAGCAAATAACAATTTTCTAAACGATTTGCTTCTTCTATCTTTACTATTCATTTCTCTTCCTTCTTGGTGATTCATTTTTCTTTCCTCCACTTTTGTGAAATCTGTTTTTTATTATGGCATTTAGTAAGTATTTTTCTTGAAGTAATGTTTTTTATCTGATTGCATAACCGATACTTTTTACCAGTCAATACTTGTAATATTGTCTTTTGCACTTTGTAAGATTTTTGGAAGTTAGATTGAATTTCTCTGCCAATAACTTCAGCAAGTAACAATTTTCTAAACGATTTGCTTCTTCTATCTTTACTATTCATTTCTCTGTTGATTTTACTTCATTTTTCTTTCCTTCACTTTTCTGAAATCTGTTTTTTATTATGGCATTAGTAAGTATTTTTCTTGAAGTAATGTTTTTTATCTGATTGAATAACCGATACTTTTTACCAGTCAATACTTGTAATATTGTCTTTTTCACTTTGTAAGATTTTTGGAAGTTAGATTGAATTTCTCTGCCAATAACTTCAGCAAATAACAATTTTCTAAACGATTTGCTTCTTCTATCTTTACTATTCATTTCTCTGTTGATTTTCCTTCGTGGTGATTCATTTTTCTTTCCTTCAATTTTCTGAAATCTGTTTTTTATTATGGCATTTAGTAAGTATTTTTCTTGAAGTAATGTTTTTTATCTGATTGAATAACCGATACTTTTTACCAGTCAATACTTGTAATATTGTCTTTTTCACTTTGTAAGATTTTTGGAAGTTATATTGAATTTCTCTGCCAATAACTTCAGCAAATAACAATTTTCTAAACGATTTGCTTCTTCTATCTTTACTATTCATTTCTCTTCCTTCTTGGTGATTCATTTTTCTTTCCTTCATTTTTCTGAAATCTGTTTTTTATTATGGCATTTAGTAAGTATTTTTCTTGAAGTAATGTTTTTTATCTGATTGAATAACCGATACTTTTTACCAGTCAATACTTGTAATATTGTCTTTTTTACTTTGTAAGATTTTTGGAAGTTAGATTGAATTTCTCTGCCAATAACTTCAGCAAATAACAATTTTCTAAACGATTTGCTTCTTCTATCTTTACTATTCATTTCTCTTCCTTCTTGGTGATTCATTTTTCTTTCCTTCACTATTGTGAAATCTGTTTTTTATTATGGCATTTAGTAAGTATTTTTCTTGAAGTAATGTTTTGTATCTGATTGAATAACCGATACTTTTTACCAGTCAATACTTGTAATATTGTCTTTTTCACTTTGTAAGATTTTTGGAAGTTAGATTGAATTTCTCTGCCAATAACTTCAGCAAATAACAATTTTCTAAACGATTTGCTTCTTCTATCTTTATTATTCATTTCTCTTCCTTCTTGGTGATTCATTTTTCTTTCCTTCACTTTTCTGAAATCTGTTTTTTATTATGGCATTTAGTAAGTATTTTTCTTGAAGTAATGTTTTTTATCTGATTGAATAACCGATACTTTTTACCAGTCAATACTTGTAATATTGTCTTTTTCACTTTGTAAGATTTTTGGAAGTTAGATTGAATTTCTCTGCCACTAACTTCAGCAAATAACAATTTTCTAAACGATTTGCTTCTTCTATCTTTACTATTCATTTCTCTGTTGATTTTCCTTCATTTTCCTTTCCTTCACTTTTCTGAAATCTGTTTTTTATTATGGCATTTAGTAAGTATTTTTCTTGAAGTAATGTTTTTTATCTGATTGAATAACCGATACTTTTTACCAGTCAATACTTGTAATATTGTCTTTTTCACTTTGTAAGATTTTTGGAAGTTAGATTGAATTTCTCTGCCAATAACTTCAGCAAATTACAATTTTCTAAACGATTTGCTTCTTCTATCTTTACTATTTATTTCTCTGTTGATTTTACTTCATTTTTCTTTCCTTCACTTTTCTGAAATCTGTTTTTTATTATGGCATTTAGTAAGTATTTTTCTTGAAGTAATGTTTTTTATCTGATTGAATAACCGATTCTTTTTACCAGTCAATACTTGTAATATTGTCTTTTGCACTTTGTAAGATTTTTGGAAGTTAGATTGAATTTCTCTGCCAATAACTTCAGCAAATAACAATTTTCTACACGATTTGCTTCTTCTATCTTTACTATTCATTTCTCTGTTGATTTTCCTTCATTTTTCTTTCCTTCACTTTTCTGAAATCTGTTTTTTATTATGGCATTTAGTAAGTATTGTTCTTGAAGTAATGTTTTTTATTTGATTGAATAACCGATACTTTTTACCAGTCAATACTTGTAATATTGTCTTTTTTACTTTGTAAGATTTTTGGAAGTTAGATTGAATTTCTCTGCCAATAACTTCAGCAAATAACAATTTTCTAAACGATTTGCTTCTTCTATCTTTACTATTCATTTCTCTGTCTATTTTCCTTCTTGGTGATTCATTTTTCTTTCCTTCACTTTTCTGAAATCTGTTTTTTATTATGGCATTTAGTAAGTATTTTTCTTGAAGTAATGTTTTTTATCTGATTGAATAACCAATACTTTTTACCAGTCAATACTTGTAATATTGTCTTTTTCACTTTGTAGGATTTTTGGAAGTTAGATTGAATTTCTCTGCCAATAACTTCAGCAAATAACAATTTTCTAAACGATTTGCTTCTTCTATCTTTACTATTCATTTCTCTGTTGATTTTCCTTCATTTTTCTATCCTTCACTTTTCTGAAATCTGTTTTTTATTATGGCATTTAGTAAGTATTTTTCTTGAAGTAATGTTTTTTATCTGATTGAATAACCGATACTTTTTACTAGTCAATACTTGTAATATTGTCTTTTTCACTTTGTAAGATTTTTGGAAGTTAGATTGAATTTCTCTGCCAATAACTTCATCAAATAACAATTTTCTAAAGGATTAGCTTCTTCTATCTTTACTTCTCTGTTGATTTTCCTTCTTGGTGATTCATTTTTCTTTCCTTCGCTTTTCTGTTTAATTTTTTTTTATATCTTTCAAGTCTATTATTTAATTTTTTGTTTTTCTCTTCTAATTCTTCTTTTTTAATTTATAACGGTTTTTTCTTAATGTTCTTTTTCCTCTTAAAATTCCAGAATTATTTTCTTTGACAATGTTACTATTATTCAATAGAGAAGACAAGCTCGGAGTTGTATCTGTGATTGATCCTTCAGATTCTCCCAAACATTTTCTTTGTTTACGATATTTTCTTGCTTTTTCTTTCCAAACTTTTCTTATTTTTCTTTTTTCACATTCATTCATTTCTTGAACACTTTTATTTCCCACAGGCTTTTCTTTGGTGGTAACGTCTCTCTCTCTTTCTTTCTTTTTTTTTTTTTTTTTTTTTTTTTTTTTTTTTTTTACTTTCTTCAAACAATATAGGGTCTTCTTTTAATTTCTGTCTAGCTTGTCTTATTCTAAGTTTTTTCTGCTCCCTCCTCTTTTAGATTTGAACATTTGATTGCTTTCTTTTTTTTGCATTTTGGTTTTGCCATTTTTTTCCTAAAATTTCTCCGATAAAAAAAAAGTTAAACTTAATTGATTTTCTTTAAAAATACAAAGAAATTAACACATTTGTTCCATTTAAAAAAATATCTATTTAAAGAAAATAGTTTTTTAATTAATAAAAATGTATTATTGGTTGTCTAACACATTGTCTCTTCCATTGACTGTGTCATCTTCTCCGTGGAGCTGTTTTGTCCACGGAGGGGAAGTCCACGGAGGAGACAAAAACTAGTTTTTGAATTTTTCTGATTTCTAATTTTAAAATTACAAAAAATTGTGTAGCACATTTTATTAAATATACTATTATTGCAATCTGAAATTTATAGATCAAATATGAAGTAGTTTTATCTTACCTTCTTTATGATGACCACGGAGTATACATTGAGAACTTTGCCTAACCTAAGTTGAACACAACAATCCAAAACTAACACCAAAGAGAACAAAAGCAACTGATAGTTAACACTAGAAAATAGAATGGTTACCTTCCCCATCAGCTGTCTTATAGGGATTTCACATATGCTGCCCTCTATTACATATTTATTGAACTATATTAATTGTCCATGGAGGGAGACTTAATTTTTGATGGACAAAGTTTACTAACCATTTATTTTATAAAAATAAAACTTTTTTAAAAAAAATATTTAATAAAAAGCTTCTATAAGCATTTAACTAGTTAAAACTACAAAAATCATTAAAATAACATTTAAAATGTTTAACAGCCATTAAAAATTATTTTGTGTCACAGACGTAGGGACGTCCACGGAGGGGATTTTGAAGTTATGTTTATTAAAAAATAAGAATGAAATATTAAATGCATTCAGCAGAAATGCATATGATTGATTAGTTAGAACTTTACGAAAAATGATGCAGAAAAATATTAAGAAATCTGCTGTATTTCCTAGTATTTATTACTAAAAAAATCACCTTTTTGTGAGAATGACCCATATAATCATGTGAGCTGTGAAGAGATTTTATCTTTTCTTTTTTCCCAAATTTTTATTAATATATTTTTTTAATTTTTTTTATTATGTTATTTTATTTTATTTTAATAATTTTTCTTCTTATCTTTTCATTATTCTGTATTTTGTTTTCATTTTTTCTTCATATTTTGAATTTATTTTATGAGTTCTATATACTAGCTACTTATGCGCAGTAAAAAAAAACTTATTAATTTCCTTCTTACTAACTGTTAAAGTTTACAATATATATATATATATAAATATATATATATATATATATATATATATATATATATATATATATATATATATATATATATATATATATATATTGTAAACTTTAACAGTTAGGAGGTGTGAAAAAGCACGTAGATTTTAGCATTAAAATAAAACCATCTAACTGCAAATTAATGCTAATGTTTAATATTGAAACGATTTGTCTTAAATAACTTAAATAGTTTGGCTTAAATAATGACGTTATCGATTAAATATTACGTTTTTCGGTATAACTTAAATTATTGGATAAATTAAACGAAAGTATAAGAGCAATTTAAAATTTAATTACAAAGTTTTTGCTTTAAGATTTGAAAAAAATTGAGGGAAAACTGGATATTATATAAGTAATTAAAGTAGTACTTTTATAATACGCAATCGAGGAAAAAATTAAAAAGAAATTTTCTTCATAATTTTGTAGTGTTTTTTGAAACTAATCGAAAAGATCTAATTTGAATTTCTTAAAAATTTAAAATGATTCAAGCAATTTTCTAAGTAGTTCTTTTTAAAAGAAAGCTAAAAATGATAAGGTTTTTTCTATGATTGTTTTTTAATGTCGTTAGACAAAATTGAATAAAAAATGATAATATCTTACAAAAAACGTTCATAAACCAAAATGTGACTGTATAAGAAATGAAAAAATGTGAAAGAAAATATACTTTTATGGGGGATAATCCCTAACTATGCTGGTGTCATTTTTAATAAAGCTATTTGAAATGAAATTTGTGGAAAACCCTTTATCATTTTGAGCTTTCTTTTTAAAAGCGCGAAAATTACTTAGAAAATTGCTTGAAACTTTTTAAGATATATATATATCTTAGAGTTTTTTTTTATTTGTTGCCAAATATGATTTACTTCAAATTTAAGAAAAAAAAAATTTAATATTTCTCGCGCATTTTCAGTATAAAAGAAAGTCATCAGTATACTTTAAGTACTCATATCTTTCGCAGTTTTAAACAAATTTTTATGATCGATATATATATATATATATATATATATATATATATATATATATATATATAAATATATATATATATATATATATATATATAAATATATATATATATATATATATTATATATATATATATATATATATATATATATATATAAATATATATATATATATATATATATATATATATATATATATATATATATATATATATATATATATATATATATATATATATATATATATATAAATATATATATATATATATTTCTAAAACCCCATAATTTTCTTAAAAGTGAAATAAGTCCACTTTTCGACTTTTATAGAAAAATATTAATAATTGATAATGTTATAAAAATTAATAATTATTATTAATAATAATTATTATTAATAACAATTAATTATAGTAAGACATAGATACTCTCTTTTTATATCACTTTTTATATTTATATTCACGAATTTTTGCTAAAGTGATCAAAAATCAAGTGACCATTTTCAATAATCAAAGTGAAAACAACTTCCTATTTGCTTTCACAAATTACTCTATGCCTCAGAAATACTCGATCGTTAGGACACATTGGCTGAGAAAATGCGCAAATGCGAGTGTGCTCATTGCGATAAGCGCCTTCTTTTGTGCCAATTCACATTTCGTAAGTCATTTACCTGATTATACACTACTGGCCATTAAAATTGCTACACCAGGAAGGCGACACGCCACGAACGTGAAATTTACAGGACGGGTAAAGCATGTTGTGGTATGCAAACGATTAGCTTATCAGGGCATTCATGCAAAGCAGGCGGAGGTAGCAACACCAACAATGTGTATAAAAGAAGAGATTTGACAGTAAGTTTCTAATACAGAAAATGAATTTGAGCGTTGTTCTTGGGTAAAAAGGTTTTTGCTATGCATCGTGTAAGAAGGAGAAATGCCTACGGGCACATGTCTGAGTTTGATCGAGGTCAAATTTTGGCTTTCCGGGATAGCGGTTTATCATACCTAAGTATTGCTGATCGCGTTTGTCGAGATCCCATGACTGTTAGCAGAATATGGAATCGATGGGAATGAATATGGAATCGGTCATAAAGAACGCCGTGAAGGATCTCAGTGGCCCCCTATCACTAACAGCCGCGAAGACAGACATGTTATCCACATGGCCTTAAGGGGTCTTACAGCTCCGTCACGAACCCTGATTCAACAAATGGGGTCATTTGCAAGACAACAAGTGTCTGCACGAACAGTTGAACGACGTTTGCAGCAGCATGGACTGTCAGCACGACTTCGGCTACCCTTGACGCTGCTTCACAAGCAGGAGCGCCTCGAATGGTGTGATCAACGACGATCCTGGACGCAGGAATGGCATGACGTCGTCTTTTCAGACGAATCCAGGTTCTGTATAAAGCATCATGATGGCCGCATCCGTGTTTGGCGACATCGTGGAGAACGCCCATTGGCAGCTTGCATTCGCCATCGTCATACTGGTACATCACCTGGAGTAATGTTATGGGGTGTCTTTGGATACACGTCTCGATCACCTCTTGCTGCTCGCACTGCCGGCACTCTGAACAGCAGCCGTTACATTTCTGTTGTGTTAGGGCCAGTATCTCTTCTTTATTTTCGAGGTCCCGATAACGCTACGTTTAAGCAGGATAATGCACAACCCCATGTTGCCCGCACTGCTCTGACCTTCTTTGACACAGAACTTGTTGACCTGTTGCCCTGGCCCGCACGCTGTCCTGATCACTCACCAATTGAAAGCGTCTGATCAATGGTTGCCAAACGAATGGCACGCCACAACTCGTCATTCACTACGGTAGACGAAATGTGGCATAATGTTGAAGCTGCAGGGAATGTTCTACCCATCCATGCTATCCAATCTCTGTTCGAATCAATGCCCAAGAGAATAACTGCTGTTATTGCTGCCTGGGGAGGCTGCTCTGAGTACTGATTCTTCAGGATATGTACATCCAAATATATTGAAAATTTAATCACTTGTTCTTCCAACTACATGGTATGTGCCTTAACACACCAGAAATGTAACGGCTGCTGTTCGAAGTGCCGGCAGTGCGAACAAAAGGTGATCGAGACGTGTATCCAATCGTACCCCATACCATTACTCCGGGTGATGTGCAAGTATGACGATGTCGAATGCAAGCTGCCAATGGGCGTTCTCCACGATGTCGCCAAATACAGAACCTGGATTCGTCTGAAAAGACGACGTCATGACATTACTGCGTCCAGGTTCGTCGTTGATCGCACGATTGGAGGTGCTCCTGCCTGTGATGCAGTGTCAAAGGTAGCCGAAGCCATGGTCACCGTGCTGACAGTCCATGTTGCTGCAAACGTCGTCGAACTGTTCGTGCAGACACTTGTCTTGCAAATGACCCCATTTGTTGACTCAGAGTTCGTGATGTAGCTGTACGATCCCTTAAGGCCATGTGGATAACATGTATGTATTCTCGGCTGTTAATGATGGGGGGCCACTGAGATCCTGCAAGGCGTTTCATGTGACCGTCATGAACTCATCGATTCCATATTCTGCTAACAGTCCTGGGATCTCAACCAAAGTGAGCAGCAATACTTCGGTATGAAAAATCGCAATCCCGGTAGGTTACAATTCAACCTCGATCAAACTCAGACGCGTGCTGGTAGGCCTTTCTCTTTCTTGGCTACACGAAGCATAGCAAGAACGTTTTTACCCAAGATCAACGCTCAAATTCAATTTCTGTATGAGAAATTTACTGTCAAATCTCTTCTTTTATACACGTTGAAGGCGTCGCTACCGCCGTCTGCTTTGCATGAATGCGCTGATAAGCTAATCATTTGCATACCACAACATGCATAATCCGTGCTGCAAATTTCATGTTCGTGGTGTGTCGCCTTCCTATATATATATATATATATATATATATATATATATATATATATATATATATATATATATATATATATATATATATATATATATATATATATATATATGTATATATATATATATATATATATAGCTTAGTAGAGCTAGAACGAGAATTAAAAATTAAGAAGTAAAAGAAATCGAACTCATATAATTCCAAGTTAAAACAGCACCACGCTGCTAATGTTATAACTGGAAGAAAAATATTTGAAAAAGAGGTAATACAATATTAAGTATCTGACTACAAAACCAATAAACAGCAGGAAATAACGGGATCCGTAGAAATAGCACCAAAATCCTCTGACAGAAGTGCACGATCATATGAAGAACATAATAAAAAATTACATAAAAAATAGCGATCATTGACATAGCAGTTTCGCTAGATTGCCATAACCACGCAACACCAAAGACAGTCTCATGCCCTCAACTGCCTCCAGAAGAAGAGAAATTAGACAGATTACTGAAACACTGAAAATTGAAGTAGAATCATACATATTCAGCACAAGGGAAACTCGATTTTAAGATGAATGTCTCGTTTCATGTACTGAATTAGTTTATAAATCCACTCACAGTTGGATAGAAAGGAAAGAAAAATTGAAGGAATAAAAGAAAAATTGAAGGAATAAAAGAAAATTGAAGGAATAAAAGAAAAATTGAAGGAATAAAAGAAAAATTGAAAGAAATAAAACTTACTGATTGGAAATATAGACATACTGTTTTAAGCCGTACCTTTTAATCTTAACATATAAGTTAATTTTGTGTTTTAAACTATACATGTTTTTTCTTGCAGATGAAAAGAAAGATGATATTGAATGCTGTAAATATCCCCCAGAGCATCAGCATCCTAATTGCATGACTATACGAATACCAACTGATGACCCTTTTTACAAATATTTTAAAAGACAATGTTTGGATTTTGCTCGAATATATCCAGGACCAAAACCAGGATGCAAGTTAGGTACGTTATTTACATTAATATGTCTGGAAAATGATCATAAAACTTCTTGTTTAAAAAGAAAGCAGTTGTTTTCGTTTGATAGCAGCAATTATTTTTAAGTTCTTAAATATTCAATATGAGTAACTGAAAATAAAAGCTTTTTCTTATAATAAGTATTTTTTTATAATAGAAATTATGCTCTTGAAATTTGCTATTACTCAAAATTTTTTATTGGTGGTTAAAATTTGACTGAAAATGTTGTGCAATATGAATCATAATCATTCTCCAAAACTTTAAATGACAGCAGTATGAAATTTAGAATATATATATATTTTAGATGTATATTATTTAAAATTGTTTTTATGACAACACTTTTTAATTTAATATGTGTTAAAAACAAAATTAAGTATAAATATTTTTATTCAAAGTAAAATTTTTAAAAAAAGGTATCGATGTATCATATTTTCAGTTATTCCAAAAATTAGAAAAGACATTTTTTTATAGCTTCTAAATTTCAGTTATAGTTCTAAATCAGTTTATAGTTTCTAAATACCTTATCGGAAATTAGTGAAATTTTTTTTGTATACTGATAAAAGAAAGGGGAGAAAATGCATCTTATTTAAAGTGTGCAGCCACCTTATATAGGGGGATTCAGTTAGACAGTAGGAAGAGCTCATCATCTGGATTAAGAATTTTCATGAAACAACGCCTTTAGTAGCGTTTCCTATTATGGACAGATTGTTTTTGCACTTTTAAACCTTTTATTTATATAATTATTATTTTATGTTTGCTAATAATTAATGTCCATTCAAAAAGAGCTAGAAATAACAATTTTATCTTAATTTGATGATTTGACAAATAACTTGTTGACTTTTGTTGACTTTTGTTGAACAGTGAACAATGTAAATACAGTGTCAATTATTTTAATAGTATATGAAGATTTGAAGAGATTTTTTATGTGATTAAAAAAATTTATTACTATGTGCAGTCAACTTATTCAGGTTTGTTCTATTTTTAAAGATAGCGCTGCCTGGGGCGTTCTTTTCGCTTTAGTTTTCAAGAAATAACATGCAAAACTTTATTTCTTGTTTGCTAAGAGGCGTATTTGCTTTAGGTAGAGTTGGGATGTGATTCGAATAATCATGTTAAAACTGATTCGAATCACTTGATTTTTCGTGCAATTGAAATGATATAATTAAGTACAAATCAGTACTTATTAGTCATTAAATATAACAAAAATTGTTCAGATTGTTTATTCAAAACGAACTGTATTTTAAGACCAAAATTATTTCGATTTTATTAGCTTTTTAATAAGCAACAATAGATTAAGTCACCAGTTTGTATACATTAACTTTATGTCATACCTTATGTCACATTGTGTTATGTTATGTTCACCTTTTGTCACATTCACCTAATGTTGGAAACAACTTTTTTTTAAAAGAAAGATTATTAAAAATAATATGCTTTCAAGTTAGCTAGAGTATCATTCAAAATAAGGATAAACGTCAAAATTTGAATAAAAAATAATCTGTATATTTTAAAGATGATGATCAACAAACGTGTATGGAAAAATAATAAAAATTTTCTACACTGGTCTGCCTTTTACATGCATGCATACATACATATCATACATATATATATATATATATATATATATATATATATATATATATATATCGTTTATTTTGGTAAAGTGTTCATTTGGCAACTAAGTTTTTCCGCCGTTCTCGAAATTTTTTAAAAAGACTAAAGTGCATTCCATTTTCTTAGACAGTTCCCTTATAGTTTGAGACGGATTTTCATATACACGGTGATTTCATTGCTCTTCATTGAGATGAACTGGACGGAGAAAACGCCTTTTAGGTCGATATTTTCAATTTTAAACTTGACACATGCTATTCTTTCAGCTTTTTCAATCTCTCCCTACACAGTAAAAGTATCACGAGCATCTTTTGAAAAATGAGGTGCTGAAAATGCTCCTCAACTTGTCCTTCTATTTTAATGATTTGAGTATTAACAAAAGTTAACTTAAAAAAGAAAAAAAAAAAAAACACGTAGATTCATTTAAAACAAAGCATTGTCTTTATAATGATCTAACACATCACGCGAAAAACATTTAATGACATACAAAATGCCGAAAATGCTATTAAAAAAGTGAACCAAATTGCAAACTTAATTGGATTTTTTGTCTAATTTTGTAACTAAATTAGCAGTTAGTACTAATTCATTAACCTATTTTAAACTTACGTTTTGAATCATTAAGGTTGACATTTAGTGCGTAAAAATTCAGTCAAAAGATAAAAAATTATTCAGAGTAATATATTTTTTGGTTCACGATACTTATGCCTATTTCTAAAATATTACTGATGTTTATTTAAAAATATTTTTATTGTATTAGGACCTCGCTCTCAAATTAACACCATATCAGCCTACTTGGATGGCAGTTTTATTTATGGAAGTACCCAAGATATTGCTAGCAGATTACGGGAGTTTCATGGAGGTAATAAAGTTATTTGCAGAGACATCATTCTTTCATGCAAAAATGCCAACATTTTCAATTTAACTTTTCACAACCCAATATTGCATGCTTTAAAATATATATCTATCTATATTTTATAACAAACAGGTCGATTGAAGACAAACCAAATGTATGCTGAACTGGGATTGAAAGATCTGCTTCCACAAAAAATGGTAGAAAAAGATGTTGGGTGCTTATTAAGACCAAGAAATGTTTACTGTTTTGATGCTGGTGAGATTGCTAGTTTAATAAGTGTATTTAAAGTCCCAATTGTGAATTTAACAACTATATTTAATATTTCAATGGCACATCCCTCTTCAAGACAATTCAAATAGATATCAAAAACTGCCTACCTTATATTCCAATAATTTAAGGACACTTTATCAGAACAAAAAATATTAATTTAATTTTGATCAATCAAATTTATCTGGAGTTCTAAAATTTCAGGTTGGGTACTAAAGTTTTCGTGATAAGAAAATAAGAAAGAAACTATGAATTTTAATGAAGTCAGATAATCAAATTTAAATCAAAACTATTAGAGGGGAATTTCAGTAAAATTCGAATGTAGTACGACTAAAAATGTATTTATTTGAAGCATAAGTTTGAACGAAATAAAAAGGTAAATTGTCGATACCTTGTTTGGTTTTTTATCTGGATATTTTTCACTTATCATTCAATGTAGAATGGCATCACTAAGATCATTCATTTTAAAACTTCTTTAACAACTGTTTCTTTAAAGAAATTATTTTGAAATTAACTATATGTAAATTGGTGAACTTTTTACTCTGAACATAGTTCAAAATTCGTGTTTTAGAAAATGGACATAGCTATTTAAGAAAGAAAATAGACATTGCATAGATTAACACACTGTTTCTTTAAAGAAATTATTTTGAAATCAACTGTCTGTTGATCATTGGTGAATTTTTTACTCTGAACATAGCTCAAAATTTGAGTTTTAGGAAATGGACATAGCTATTTAAGAAAATGGACATAGCATAGATTCATTTTTCAAACTTCTTTTTTTGTTAAAAATAAGCTAATGGATGAAAGAATTCGTAATGTGATGCCGTTCATTGGCCTCAATCCCTTAGTATATTTTTTAAAACTATTTTTCTTTGGACAGACATTAAAAGTCATCAGTTCCTTTTAGTTCATTTCGGTCAAGGGGCCTATGAATTTATAATATTGGTATTAAATTAAGTTTGAGCAAATTAAGGTTTTTTAAAATCTTTTTATAGTTTAGAGATCTTTATACGAATGGAGGCCTGATAAGTTACATTTGCTCAGTATTCTGTCACCCCAACCTCTAAGACTGGAAATGTGCCCCTTATTGATTATGCTTAGTGATTCCAAAAGAAAGGATAAGTAATTATAATTTGTCTATAGAAATAACTCCCCTCGCCATGAAGTCAAATGTGGTCTGCTGCTATGGAAACAAGAAATATCGCATGTCAAAGAGGGGAGCTTCTTTCTCCCCTGATTCCCTTTCTCTTGTCGACCCGAGACAAAACCTGTCTTAAATTATGACCCAACTTGAAATAGTTAAACCTCGTAATCATAGTTCCCTCCACTATTCCAGTCTAATGGCTAAGGGATTTCTTTACATAGACAAACTATATAAAATTCTTTGTGAAGAAGTTAAATTTGGGTTAATCATTGAAGAGGCGCATTTTTTGCTGCGTTTGTTTCCTTAAATAAGCATTTTGAACTGTGTCTATTTTCTTAAACAATATTTGGAGCTATTGTCACAGCTGTTGGCATCATATTAAATTTGGCTGAATTTCTTCGAAATCCATTTTTCTTAAGTTTATTTAGATTAAAACGTAATTAGTTATAACATCTTTAAAGTAGTTTGCATTGAAATTTTTCTTTCATTGATGACAGAAGAGTTCTTATTTAGCTCTTATAGATTTCAAAATTTGGATACTTAATAAATTCATGACTTTAATTGACTAATTAATTTGCATTCATTAATTGAGTTTTCAAAATTTGCAAAATTTTATAATTTGAGAGCATATGCATGATTCATCTTTACCTTTAATTTCTTAGAGAACTTTTTTACTCGTATGAATTACTTATTATGATGACTTATTTACTCGTATGTAAGTGAATTATGAAAAGCTTTGCGTGGATTATGCTTATTGGTCTTTTTTGCAACAAAAACATGTACATGTGTAAAATACTTTCTTTTTTAAAAAAAATTACAACCTTTGTCTTTAAGACAGTTATTTTATTATTTAATTTTTTAAAAGATATATTTAATTGTTTCAAAAATTCTTTAAAGTGTCTAAAAAATATTATTCTCCTAGGTGATGAAAGAGTAAATGAACAGTTAATGTTAACAGTAATGCATACGCTATGGATGAGAGAACACAATCGAATCGCTGATATTTTGTCTCATATCAATCCTCATTGGGATGATGAAACTATTTACCAAGAAACAAGACACATCGTGGCAGCTGAATTGCAACATATAACCTATAGTCAGTGGTTACCAATGCTTGTTGGGCGACAAGTAGTTGCAAAGTATGGCATCGAACCCCTTAAGCATGTGAGTAGTGAGAACATACCAGTTTTTGTTTCATTTTTCAAGAAGCTTTCATTCCAGTTTTTTATATGCAAGGTAAGAGTTTTAATTCATGGATTTTTTAGCTCAATAACCCTTACAGAGAGAAAAAGAAGTAAGTACACTGTATTCTGAAATTCTGTCAAAAAACGGAAAATCAGTTGACAGTAAAGTTACTGTCACTTTTCCGTTTTTTCATACAAATGATTTTTTTTATTTTAAGCACGAACATGTTCTCTCTTATAAACTAATTCGTTCTTAACTTATTCTTTATAAACTATTTCTTCAGTTTTACAAATTGATTTACTCCGTGTTCTAAACTAATATTTTCGGTTTAAAGCCTGGTGTTGTGTATTTTCTCACTGGCGGTCTTCACCCATATACAGCACAAAACCGTCTCATGGTTGTCTACCATACGTCATTGGAAACAACCACTATGATTCATGTAGTCGGCTCATGGACGTCCATTTACCAGAAAGGCCATTTATGATCCATTAGAAGCCCAAATCAGGCATTTAGAAGTTCATCATCAGATTCTGCCTATGGTTGGTTTGTAGATATAAAGGTACATACGCATATAGAAGGAAAATATCGATATATTTTATGGCATGATATTTTTTAATGCTCACATTTTTCACAAAAATAGTTTGAAATTTGAACTTTAATAATTTTAATGTTTTAACACATTAACATAGCTTTCTTTTTTAATCAAAATTATTAAATCTATAATCAGACTGTTTCAAAATCAACGAAAAAGCTATTATGTTTCTAGTTTTGACTGTTAGACATTTCATTTGATGTCTTTTGGTATCCATATGGTAGACGTCCGCCAGCATTCACCGCATACCTTATATGCGTAATGTCTACCATGATTATCTGCGAGATATCTGTATATCAATCGTTTCACAAAAACTCTTGACAATCTATCAATCATGTAATTAACCATGTCTGATGTGCATACGACGTTTATAATGATCGATTAATAAATATGTGGGCTCTTGCATAAACTGAAAATTCATAGGAAAGTAAAAGAAAATATCAGTGAATTTCAGAATACAGTTATACAGTGTATACTTATTCATTGTAGTTTGTCTTTATACTTTTTTATCTGTCGATTCTGCAGTATCAAGCATAATTTGACTTATGATATCAAGCATTTCTTTAATTAGTATTTATTTATATCAACTTTATGATAGTACATTTTATTACGACATTCACTTTCAAAAAATCAATTCTGGTAAAATTGAGCGATCTAAAATAATATTGTCTGATAAATATGCATTCTTTTTGCACAGCAGTAAGTTAAATCTGCTTTTAAAGTGCATTATTTAACTGAATTCTAAAAGCGAATAACCCGCTCTCTCTCTCTCTCTATATATATATATATATATGTGTGTGTGTGTGTGTGTGTGCGTGCGTGTGTGTGTGTGTGTGTGTGTGTGTGTGTTACTGTGAATGACAGAAATTGGTTATTGTTGACTTCCACCGGTTTGAATGTTGACAATCACGTTGTTACGTTGGCAAATGTCCGAAATATATACTAGGTCTAGTTACGTGCCACTGTCCGGTATGCCCTCCATCAATGTTTTCTTAAAGTTCAGTGTCGTTACCCAGTATACATTTAACCAGTACTCCGAGCACTGATGTTTCTCTTAATCTATACTCGGCAGATATTAAAATATCGAATAAATATAATAATATCAGCGAATAAATAATATCAAATCGAATATAACAAATTTATAGGACATTCACTAAAGTGACTATGTGATTGTCACATTCACCTGTGAAAGTCGACATTCTCTTGATTTTGGACATTCACGGAAACATATATATATAAATTTTAAGCTATCAATAAATTAAAAAATCTAAATCTTAATTTTTAAAAATCTTAAAAATCTCAATATATTTTGTGTGTGGAATATTTAATTTTTTTTAATTAGTTCTACTTTTGAAGAATAAAAGAAATGCATGTAGTTGCTTTAAAAACTAAATTTTGTTTTTGTTTTTCTGGCTTTTATTTCACTAGATTGCGACTATACCAGTGTCAAACAAAAAAAATTATTTTTATATTTGAAATTGGAATTTTTTTCAAACTATTTTTAAAAATTGGATTAGTTTGTTACTTTTCTTTATCGACATTTCGCCTTTTCAAGCAAACAATTTTTTTTGGAATTGGAACTACGCATGTTGAATCTTACAGAAATAAAGTTACTATTCCACGAAACGTTATCGTTGCCTAAACTTTATCGGCTAAAAATTTGCTTGCAAAGAAACGTGAGCTCTGAAAAACAGCTTTTTAATATCCAGCCAGACTGGATGCGTCATTAAGTGTATTACAATTCTATATAATAGAAAATCTATCTAACTTTAGGATAGTGTCACAGGATTCACCGTTGCAATAAATTTCTAGAAACTATATTTATGTATAAAACCCTGCTTGAAAATGTCATCTTAAGCCGCTTTCCCTACTAAAGATATGTTGCTCCTCTGAATCTTTATTTATTTAAAATATCGTAATTTCATGTATTTTTTTTTTTCTTTCTTTCTTTTTCTTTTTTTTTTTTTTTAATTATTGTCAAAAATTACGTTCAAATAATCTCAAAAATAGATTTTAATGATATGTTGATCTAGTTAAGTCGCCAAATCATTAACAGCTTATATAATATATGAATACAACTTTCGAAAAATAAAATTAGGATTATTTAAATAATTAAAACTAACTTTTCAAAGGTACTTGTAGAAACAGTTCATAACATAGGAAGCGCCCCTATTGATGTTCGATCACAATTCCGATCATGTGTGCAATTCTTTATCCTTATGAAGTGCTCTATCTTCTTTGCGAGTTTGCCGCAACATTTACAGCACACCCTGCATATTAATGCAACCTGTTTACGCACAGAAATTCATTTTCAGTTGTGCCTATTTTTTCTCAGAAAACCAAGAGATCACGTATTCGTCATTGTTGTAGTGATTGCTGCCAAAATGATGTTTGAAATATCGGAAAAATTGAAAATCACTCAGCGTACTGGGCTATAGGAAGTTGTAGTTCAAAACTTCCCGACCAAAAGAATCCAATAAAGCTGGAGCTACGGAGAGAGTCCTAGAGTAGCAAAATTCCCTGTCAGCATGGCAAGGAATTGTCAAATCGTAACTTCTGCCAATAAATGTATGCAGCAGACTTTTGCGGACTAAAAACGCAAAACTGACAGTTTACCTACACAGTTGTTAACCAAGAATGCTCGACACAAGTACTCGTTGTGACGTCACAGTGTACACAACAAAACGGCTCTTACTTAAAAAACAACCCTCGTGAGCAAAGATTTAAACTGTTCCACACATGTGGTAAAATACGCAAAAAATGAAACAAATATTTAGAGGTCCAAACTTTTAGCTGATCTTCAGTCTTAGTTATTGAGAACATAATTTCCATATCTAGAAAATCAAGAATTCAAAATGACGAGAAAAGGCAATTCAGAGAATTTTGTGTCTGATTTCGTAACTTAAGATAGTGTCTGCACAAATATCTTAGCATATTTAGGAACGAATCTTGAATCGATCAGCACATCTTAACCTTTAATCAGTAACTACTTTGTTACAAATGTAGTTAACTACAACTACTTTTTTTAATGTAGTGAATACAAACTACTTTGAAGTAACTACTTCACTCTACTTTTAGGAGAAGGACTTGCACTAAATGTAAGGGAATATTAAGAAAGTCAGTTTGTTATTCCGAAACATTTTTTTTGGAATCTGTCTTTTAGAATTTTTTAGGATCATTTTCTTTAGAATTTTTTTAGAAGATCATTATTTCAGATCTTCAACTTTTTCTGCCTTTCTCGACAGCCAATCTCAGAAATACGAAATTATTAAATACTTGAAGTTTTTTAACGGTTTAATGCTCTTTTATTTCCTCTAAAAAATTAAATGCATGGAAAATACGTTCCTTTTCGTTTAAATAACATCGCGAGTGTACATTTACACGTTTCACGAGTATACATTTACACGTGTGACCAAAGTGATTAATTATCTATTTTTCGTAATGGCTAGTTTAAATATTAGTTACACGTGATTCTAAATACGTATTTAATGTTAACGCTCAGCTGCAGCCATTTTCATTGCATCCATTGACGAAGATTTGTACCATCAAATTCGAAAAACTAGTTGTGTCAGAGCCCTGTTTTTTTTTAACTAAACTATCGTTAAAAGTAGTTTCCAGGAATTGCTACATACTATTGTTTTTTCGTATAGCACTACTCACTACACTACTTTTTTTTTTAAAAAAAGTAGCTGACTATACTGCAAACTACGAAAAAAGTGGCGACTACAGTAGTTTCACTATTTGAAGTGTGCTACTTCCGACCACTGGGTGAGGTTTACTGAATCGATTTTACTCTAAAATTATTTGATGTCGAAAATAACTAAATTTTCTTTTGTAGGGATATTATGATCAATACAATCCAAATGTCAATGCAGGCATTCGAGCAGCTTTCCAATCAGCAGCTTTCAGATTTGGTCACAGTTTACTTCCAGATGTCATTGAACGTTACAATAAGTTCAACGAAAAAATAGGTATTAAAATATTCGAAGTTAACCAATTATTATTCACTATGCAACTATGTTACATTGTTATACATTTATGAACTATATTTAAGATACTGTGAATGACCGAAATTGGTTGTTGACAATCACAGAGTCACTTTGGTAAATGTTCGATAGATGAACTAGGTCTAGTTAAGTTTTCGGTATACTCTACATCAATGTTTTTTTAAGGTTCAGTGCCACTGCTCTGTATACCTACACTGATGTTTTTTTTAAAAAATAAGTGCCACTACCCAGTATGCATCTAACCGGTACTCCGAACACTGATGTTTCTCCTAATCTATCCTCAGCACACAGTAAAATATCAAATAAATATAATAATATCAACGAATAAATTAATATCAAATCGGATATAACTAATATTTAGGACATTCATCAAAGTGACTATGTGAATGTTGACATTAACCATTGAAAGTCGACGTTCTCTTGATTTCGGTCATTTACGGTGACATATATATTTTGAAACTTTCTTACTTCGAATAGTTACTTTGAGTTGATAGGTGATGCCTATCTGTAAACATTACGCTGTATAATGAGACCAAAATCAATTTTCGTGGTCAACAATGGGAAAAATGAAGTATTTCCAAGAATTACTTTTAACATGATTTTTATTTTTATTTATTTAGTATTTTTTTTTTATTTTTTTTTTTTTTGTAAATTGTCTAAGGAATGTTCTATTGAACTTTATTTTGCTATTTAATAAATAATAAGTGCAATTAAATATAAATAAATTTAACCAAAAAATATTATATCGCTTTTTATTTTATTGGATTAATTGATAATTTAGCCTAATTGGTAAATATTAATAGCTAGATGTTTTTGCTCGTAAATTACATTTGCCAAATATATGTAAATTGCTTTCTTTCGACAGGAACAATGCGGGCATTTTTTTAAAATTTTCAATATCTTTAGGTAATATTATCTGAATTTTATTGAATTAATTATTTATTAAATGGCAAAATAAAGTTCATTATTATATTCTTTAGATACTTTACAAAAAGAAGGGAAAAAAAAAGAAATTTTTTAAAAGTAACTCTTGAAATTACTTCATTTTCCCCATTTTTGACAGCGAATATAGGAAAGTGACAGCGAATAAATTGAAAAAATTTTTGTTCCAGTGTGAACCGGTAAACTTTTTATTTTGGAAATAGCTTAAAATGTACGCTTAAAAAGATGTCCATAACTTGGAATGTTTTAGAAAGTGGAAGTAGTTAAAAAAGCATGTTTGAGAAAGGGAGCATAGCTTGATATGGGCGTTGAAGAAAATGAACATAACTTAAAATGCATATTAAAAAAGTGGACATTTTAAATACCTTCCAGGAGTCTGGACGTCTCTTCAATGTTTCACAATCAATCCAAATTTTTAACATATTCATTAGACTAAAAAAAGCAAGTACCAAATATGTATGAAAATTTGCTTAGTAGTTTTTAAACATTCTAGACAATCATTATTGAACATTTAAATCACTTAAAACATGATAGTTATAACAATAGTTTAAAAAATGGTTTTAAATACTTTGTTCATATTTAATTGTACATTTTGAGCTAGGTCCATTTTTTTTCAAACACGCATTTTAATCTACGCACCGACTGGCCTGTGTAGGGAACTGTTCCTGCATCAGAAAGGTTCCGGGTTCGAATCCCGGGCAAGACATAGATGTTTCTTTCTCTCTTTCTGTGTTCTATGTCCTTTCACCTTTGTGTGTGAATGTGACCCGCCCTATAAACGGGTAGTGCTACGTGGGCGACGCTGCTCCACCACCGTGGCTTCGCCACAGGTGCCCACTGAGTAACGAAAAGAGAGTTACCAGTTCTGGCGGCACTTTCTGTGGCCAATAGACAATAGTTCCAAGTGACCGCCATTTAAAAAAAGAAATATTTTATCTACGTCTAATTTCTTGTGTTTTTTTATAAACAGAAAAAGTTGAGCTATAACAAAAAAGTTATTTATCGACGATTACCTCTAGACAGATTTACTTAATTGCATGAAATACGTAGATATTCGATTTAGTTTTCATTGCACTTATTTAGAAACAATATTTTTACCAAATGGAATTTTTAAAAAAAATTAAAACCTTTATAGTGCGACTGAAACTGTATAAATGATAGTTATTTAAATCGAATGAAAATTGAAAAAGTGCTTACGAGCATTACGTGTTTAGAAAAAGCCATGCAATTCATTAATGGTTGCACAGTTTTGAAGAGAACGTTCATAGAAGTACCTATTTTTTTTAAAAGAAAATTACACAAAACTAAATGTATGTGCAATACATATATTCATTTTTAATTTTTGATTTAACTTTTAGCTTGAATTAAAAAAAAATTTTTAGGAAAATGTGACTATTAAGAGTTTAAAAATATATATTTCATCACAGAATGCAATCCACATGTATTCATGAAGAGTTTAACTCTGTAACTGAGTTTAGATTCCAAGAAACATATCGAAAATATGCATGTTTGATGAGTGCTGATATCTCGCTTAAAATGAACTACTATTTTTAAACACTTTACAAAGAGTCTGGTACTACCATCTGGTGTATAGATTGAGAAATAGACAGGATTCCAGGCATAAGAAAGAGATCTTTTTTGCGGTTACTTTTGAAGACTCCAATCCGAAAATATCAAGGGTACGAGAAAAAAGAGAGCGAAAATTCACACCGTGACTTTGATGCGAGTGAGAATGAAGGGGCAAAAGTTAGCTGATTTTGTGAATATTGCCAAACTATACTATCACTCATTAATGTTTTTTTTTTTTTTTTTTTTCAAAACATGCGCAAATCACCTTTGCAACACTCGCCTTTGCAAATCTTACTTCAATCTAATTTAGAGGACGGATGTCTTTATTGCTAATTAAATTTGTTTTAAGTTTCAGATATAATGTTATTCCAATGGCAATATATAACCACATGCAAATTACTTCGATTTGTAATATTTATATCTCTGAAGCACTATCTAATTTTCTTGTTTTTGGACAACTTACTAAAATATTTTTAACCTGTTTTACGAACCATGTTTTATACATAAATAAATTGGAGAAGCTTTAAAAGTTATAACTGCGTAAATTGACATTCAATATTTTAGTGTCATTACCAGTTTATATATATATATATATATATATATATATATATATATATATATATATATATATATATATATATATATATATATATATATATATATATATATATATATATATATATATATATATATATATATATATATATATATATATATATATATATACAGCTTTATTGTTTTTACGCGAGTGAAACCGGTTTGCACTTGTTTACGTTTGTGTATCAATTGGTTAAATTAGACGATATATAATATAAATTCGATGATTGAATAAATTAGGCGATATATTATATAAATATAGAATATTTATTATATCAGTTATTATATTAGTATATTATAATAATTAGACCAAATTATTAGACGCACTGTAGTTTTTTTAAATAATTGCATGTTTTGCAAGAGTTTATATGCAATAATTTTACATTTAAGCATATATGTAATGGGTTTTAATTCAGGAGATTTTATATATTCTTCCTATTTGTATTCATTTTTAACTCATTGCATTACAATGCTAACCAATTGATACGCGAACATAAACAGGTGTAAACCGGTTTCAGCCGCACAAAAACAAGAATGTTGTATAGTATCACCTGATAATTAGGATCTTACATAAAATCTTATAGTGCATCGAATAATTTGACCAGGGACTGTATATATATATATATATATATATATATATATATATATACATGGTGGTCCCGAATTCATGGTACAAATTTTAAGGGTAGATACAGGACATTATAACAATCATTTATTGTATAGGAATGTATGGGCGCAAGTAACGCGGTGAGGTGCGAACACAAAAAATAAGAGACGAAGGAAAAGACAAGGTGTTTATTGAAAGCGTCATTGAAAAGTGTAATGTGTGCAATAATTGTTCAAAATTGCGTCCACCAGTAGCGATACATGCTTGACAACGTCGGTGGTCTCTTCAAAACAAAATTTACTCGTTTGATTGATTTATTAACCTTCTACTAATTAAAAAATTATAGATGACAAATTTTCAAATGACCAAATATATTTTCAATGAAGTTTTTAATTACAATGCTAATCAGAGATGAGAAAAGAGTTAAATGATAATAATTATTATATAAAATTTACTTGTTTCTTATTTAATAATTAGAGCAAATGAATAATAATTAATCAATTTTACTTCACATCATAGAAAAAGAGGGCAGTTTGGCTGATGTTAGCAAAGCAAAAATGCGCGTTCGTTAACAATTATGTCCCTGACAACTAGTGGTCAGTGGACCACCGTTTGGTGATCTCGCAGATGTTTGGTTCTTAAAATTTTCCGAACTCATTGATATGGCATTATGACCCAAAAGATTGATGATTCCTAATCTAAAGCTTAATTTATAAAATAGTGAAGTTTTAGAAATAATATATCTCAATCTAGAACAGTTAAAAATGAATTATTCTTTAATATGAGTTTTCTAAGGGCACACCGGCTATTTATGTTTATACCAATGACAAATCTAAACTTTAAGCACTGTAATGTTCTACCACTATACAATAGTTTGAATTTATATCCTTTATAATCTTGTTAAAGCAGGAAGAAACACACATACATTTTTTTTTTTTGTATAAGAACAGTAATAATTATGAAGAATTCAATTAGAAAGAACTTGAGAATCTTTTAAATTTATGTTATTGAAAACTTTAAACAAGAGCGCTGTTAAAAAATTAAAAAAAAAAAAAAAAAAAAAAAAAAACAACAACTTTGACTTACCTATTGGCATGTGTTAGTGTCTTACATTCTTTTTTAGAGTCAGTTTCTTTTGTTTTCCTAATCCACATTTCTATTTTTTTTTATCCATTAAAGATGCAGTAAAAATATTTAACACAACTACGAAAACTTTCTCACAATTTGATACCTTACTCATAAATATTGGATAATCATTTATGAGAATTTAAATGTCTAAACTTTTTTCCACTTATGCTTCGTGAGAATAAATTCCTAATAGAAGATGAAGAATAGTGAAAATTTTATTGCAAGAAACTCATTTAAATTTCTGCACTTTTTAGAATGATATTGCTATATTTTAGTATTTTCTAATGCATGCTTATGACAGTAGTTTAGGTTCTAATTACTTTTTATTTATCCTTAAAACCTATGAAACGTTTCCTGTGAATGCAAATAAATGGAATATTAATTTATATTTGAGAATTATTTAGTAAAAGAGTAAATTTAGAATATTTATAAATTATATATTATATTAAAAAGTCGCCACATTTAACGATAAAAAGTGTTGTTTGGCAATAACGATTAGAAAATTATGTCAACAAGCCTTGGTAAGGCTTGTTGACATAATTTTATAAGGCCTAAACCTCTAAATGTCACGCCTAAGTATAGGCGTGACATTAGACGTTTTTGACATTATCGTAACAAATTATAAAATGGTTGTGTTAGGAAACAGTCGTCGTATTTTAATTTCAACTAAATACAACGAAATTTTTTGATACTGAATGAGTAAACAAGAATGTGTAGTAATAATTTTGTTTTCGCAATTATTGAAATAGATTTTTTTTTCACAAAAATGCTTCATTCTTTTGCTTCTAATAATATATTCAGTAATAAAAATAATAAAAAGATGATATTTTTGTTCGTTATTCTATTCTATCCTCTGACATTGATATTTTTACATCTTTGACTATATTCTGTGTAAATAGAATACTGCCGTGCAATTAAAAAAGTGCTTCATTTTTTAGTTCGAGATAAGTGACTTTTCTACTGCTAATACTATGAACGCTAAAATAGAATTTTAGAAAACTGCTAAAAAAATTTTTTTTTTTTAAAAATAATTTTTTCACAATATGTAGCTTATTATACAAAAATACCAAAAGTATAAAAATCTCAATTAGGAATTTTTGTCACTTACGTTGATTTTTTTATTGCATGGCTGAATAGGCGTCTCAAAGTTGCACGATTTCTCCATTCTCTACAGTTTTCTCCCTTCTGTTGCCATGGTTTCGCCAAATATTGCTTTTCACTAGGGCAGTACGTTTCAGTAAGAAGTTGGATTAAACTTGTGTAGGGGAAAAACAAGATTTTCCATAAGGTAAGGGTGGAAATCGCGTAATCTTGAGACTAATATTCTGTTTACAAAGAATGACAGTTGTTAGAAGTGCTACATAGATTCATGGTTCTTGCACTATAAACATCTTATAATATTTCCTTTTTTATGGATTCCAGATTCCATACGAGTATCAACAGTCTTAAGACAACCTTTTAATCTCTACAAGCCTGGAATTGTGGACACATTTATTCATGGCCTTATAAATCAAAAAGCAAATGCTATGGACCCTGAAGTTACAACAGAAGTTAGATCATTTAAATACTAGTAAAATTTCCTTTAAAAATCATTTAAATACAATTTTATTAATAAGTTTTGTTTTAAGGATTTAGCATTTGGCAACATTGTATTTAAAAATTACTTAAACTAATGTTTTACAGTCTAAAATTTTACTTAATTAAGGATGTTTTAAGTGATTGATGTATATTTCTTATTTAATTTTTTGACACTTAATATTAATTAATAGTCCAAGTTTTCAAATTTTATTTGCTTTAGGAAGTTTCAAATATTTGTAAGTATATTTTTTATAAATTAGTTGTCGAAAAGGCCAAATATTTGACTATTTTAGAGTCTGTTGGGACTGATCACGTAGTGTTTATATGTTAATAAAAGCATGTAAGATAGAACTAATTATATTTCAGATGGTCTGCTATCACTAAGAAGATGAATTTTAAGCAATACAATATTTTTTAAAGTAATCTATTTATGTAAGTGCGTATGCAAGTATGTAAATGCTATAATAGTATTTTATTCTAATAGTAACTATCTATTAAATTTGTTTTAAGACAAAAGCATTTAAGATAGAACTAATTATATTTCAGATGGTCTGCTATCACTAAGAGGATGAATTTTAAGCAATACAATATTTTTTAAAGTAATCTATGTATGTAAGTGCGTATGCAAGTATGTAAATGCTATAATAGTATTTTATTCTAATAGTAACTATCTATTAAATTTGTTTTAAGACAAAAGCATTTAAGATAGAACTAATCATATTTCAGATGGTCTGCTATCACTAAGAGGATGAATTTTAAGCAATACAATATTTTTTAAAGTAATCTATGTATGTAAGTGCGTATGCAAGTATGTAAATGCTATAATAGTATTTTATTCTAATAGTAACTATCTATTAAATTTGTTTTAAGACAAGAGCATTTAAGATAGAACTAATTATATTTCAGATGGTCTGCTATCACTAAGAGGATGAATTTTAAGCAATACAATATTTTTTAAAGTAATCTATGTATGTAAGTGCGTATGCAAGTATGTAAATGCTATAATAGTATTTTATTCTAATAGTAACTATCTATTAAATTTGTTTTAAGACAATCCATTCTCTGATAATTAAATTTGTAAATTTTGTTGATTGAGACTGTCGTAAGGAAGACCAACAACAATCAAAACAAGTGCTCAAAACAGACCACGAAATTCCACGAAACAGCTGATTATTGTATGCATAACTAATTTCTGATGGATGCTGTTTGTGGCGGTCTTTCAACGTTTTTCAATTGATTGATTTTGAAATCGAACTCGTTTTAAAAATAAAAGAAAAATTGATCATTTTTGGTAATTAACATAGATTTTTGTATATGTCTTGCACATTTTTTAATTAACATCATCTAGACTGAATGAAAATTTACACTTGTGGAGATCTTAAAAATCATAATTAAGGTAAAAATAAATTTTACATAAATGAATTTTTTTACTGTCCTGTGTAAAATTTTTAGACTTAATACATCATGGCTCCAATATGGTTCACCGACTTACTATGTATACGACAAGTTTTTAATAAGGCTTCAGTAACCGGACAATATAAAAAAATTACTTCAAAAATTCTTCAAAGGTAATTTTTCATTTCAATATTATTTTTTTAAATGATTATTTCCACAAACTGAACCATAAAAAAAATTATAAAAAAGTATCATTTACTGAATAACTTTGAAATTGATTATCTTTGATAACAAACTAGGCGGCATTCCTCTTGGAGAATTCAAAACAATTAATATGTACCAAAAACAATATCTTCTAAATTTATTATAAAACAAATTTTTTAAAATAGCAGTTTTGAAGTTATTTTACGCATTCGAAATTGGTAACATATAAATAGAAATTTGTCGTTTTGGACAAAACTATTTTCTGGATTTGCTCTTCGTTAAAAATCGTTAATTGCTTGACAAATTATTATATTATGCATAACTTTTAAGCATATGTATTTTTGGAAGCCACAAACATTTATACCTATTAAATTCCAAAATAAGAAATATTTTTTGTCGGACATGAAATCCACCCAATTTGTATTTTAGATTACTTGTTCAGCTGTTAAATTGCTTTCTGTCAGTTTGATTGAAAGTTGGTAATTTATGATAAATAGAAGGAAATGTTACTGACATTTTAAATACATCAGAGGAATACATAATCGAAATATCGGAATATACATAATCGAAACTGTTTTTGTTGATACTGATTCAAAACACGCGAAATGAAAATTAAACCTGAATTCAACTCTTATTATTTTCAGGAAAATATTCAGAACAACTCTAAAGTATAAAATAATTATATTATGATTAATAATGTTTCTCTCACTTAATAAACTATAAGAAAATAATAAATTTTTAAATATCTAGTATCATTAATAGTTTAACTGGAAACCCATTCTTCTTAGTGAGCAAAGACAATTTTTTTTTACATTTAAAAGTATGATATTTAATATTATGCAAAAAAGAAAAGTTGGGCGAACATTGTCATTTCACTATATAAAAGGGCTAAAAATCATTTATTATTTTTCTATGACCGAACGACACATCTTTTTGATTTATTTATGTTAAAAGGTCTATTAACATAATGAGTAAAAAATATTGAGATCGGAAAATTTTGTTATTGTACTATAAAAAAATTTTGAAATATATTTTTTAAACATCATTTTGTTATTTGAATGACCAAAAACGCCCTCACGATTTTATGGGATGACAGTTTTGCTGGATATTTTATATTGGAAATTTAAAGGAATTCTTTTCTTGAACTCATTCCATGGCATGGCATCCATTCCTCAAATTGTAAAAAATTTTGTTTTTTTCTTTTAAAATGCGTGTTTTTAATTTTTAATTTTAATTTTAACTTTTATTTTGAGGAAATAAATAAAATACGTTCAAATCTTAGTAAAGTTAAAGTTCTTTTAAAATCTAATAGTGAAATGAAAGAAATACTAATAAAAGAAATCTGATGTACATAATGCTTAGAAATTCTCATACAGTATTTGCATAAAGAAATCTTTAATCTCGAGAATTTAAAATATTCAAGTAAACAATGCTTTAAAAAAAATTGTTTAAAAAAAATTTTTAGAAGCAAAAATGCATGAAATCAAAAAGCAAATCAAAAAGAAGAGGATAAAAATTCTGGTGACGCCATTCTGGTGACGAGTTTGTCTTATTCGATGAGAATTTTTTTTCTAGAACAAAAGGATTTTTGTTCTAGAAAATGATTCATTCAAAATGATTTTTTGAGATCACTTTCACCAACTGAAGACATACAACACAGCAAAAAGTCGTCTCTAGATTTTAAAATGGCTTATGGTTTGGAAAGCTTTTTTCAAGTGGGAATAGCGTCCGTTGGTTTTTTTCATTTTTTTATGCAAAAGACAGAAAAAAAAAGATTTTGGAGAAATTTTTTGCCGAATCTTAAAACTCCCACGTAGAAACGGATATTATTAGCATCAGTGAGATCACATACTACAGACATCAACAATGCGGTTGATTTTCTACCAAAAGATTAATGACCTTGAAACTCAATGGATCTTCATTTTTTGGATTATTGTCATTAAAACTGAATGGTGTGGAATGCCCATATTTCAACCAATTTAAAAGTGCTAAGAAATGAGAAAAGAAAAAAATTCCTACGAATGCTGTACGTTTTGCTTCATTACTTATGTTAAAAAAAATTAAAACCTGTAAAAAAATGAAAGGTGAAATCATATAAACGCATTAGCTAAGAGGATTTTGTACATAAAGTTGCTTCCTTTACTGTAATTAACATCGAAATGCTTTTAATTCCACCTCAAAAACTTATCTATAAGTCTATACGGGAACTTATTGGACGCCATGGAGTATAAAGATAGAAATAATAATCGTAGATCAGCATTACGTTTTAACAGATATGCAGTACGTTTAATTCATGGGTAAGGTTCCACATATTGGGCATTTTTGGTCATTAAATTATCTTAGGTGAAATTAATCCTTCTATAAATCAGTCATTATTTATGCTTTCTATCTTACTTTAGGAGATCTTTATGATTTTTGACATTGTATGAAAAGGAATCTGTCAGAATTGAATCAAAATCTGAATGCAGCAAGGGAAGCAAATTTTCAAAGATTAAATTTCCTAAATTTTTACCATCCAGAATATTTTATAAAATAAAACATTATGTGATGAAACATATTTAAAGAAATTTTTTTTTCCATTAAGGTAACCAATCATCTCTTTGAAAAACCAGGTGATGGTTTTGGAATGGATTTGGCTGCTATAAATGTCGAAAGAGCTAGAGAACATGGTATTCCTGGTTATACTAAATACAGAGAATACTGTGGTATGCCCAAAATTAGGAATTTTTGGGATTTGATCGGCATTTTGCCAAATAAAACTGTACATCGTTATTCTCAGATTTACCGGTAAGTGTGATCTGAAATTCTCATGTCAAATAAATATTTGCTTCTCATTATCATTCTCTCATTTCTTCTCAAGATCATTATAAAGATTAGCATACCTGCATGAAAAGATTTAGCTAATAAAGAAATCCTTAATTTTTTCTAGTGTAATATTTTTTGAAATTGATATTGTAATTAAATATTGCATTATTTTAAAATAAAATGTAGAAAACGTCAAAACTTAATGGACGCTTAATCGGTATTTTACAATATTTTTGATTGTATATATACATATCCGGCTGCGTGAGTGAGATTAAAAAAATATACCCCCAATCGGAATTTTTGCATGACAAGGGCATATGGAGCAATTTCTCAAGCCCTGTCTGTTATTGTTGAAAAAAAAGATGAAAGGTCGGTAAGGCTTTGATTTTAACCAGTGGTCCTTTAAAACAGTCATCACTGGTATTCGAACCGGGATCACCTCAGAAGGAGACGAGTACTCTGTTCTCTGAGACACCTCGGTTGTAGTGTTTTAGTAGGAAAAAAAGGTTAAAACCGTCTTTACCTTTAAAGCCTTAAATATTGAAATCATAATAAAGTGTAAAACATTTAAAACTATAGTGGTCCACCTTGTTAGCATTTACAACTTAATTCACCAAAGATAGACTTAAAGATAGCTTTATTTACCGAAGATCGAATTAAATCTAAAGAAAGATATAATATCAATTTGACAATAAAATCGTTTTATTTATGTGTGGTTCACTATAAAGTAATTGCTGAAAAGTAAGAGCTATTACAGTAAATAATCGTAAAATTATTTACGGAAATGTGAAGCTGTCATACGATAATGAGTACAGTGAAAAACCGTTTTGTCAACCAAAACCTTAAACCGTCAAGTACAGTCAGTACGTTAAACCGGAAACAGTCGTTTGGAAAAAAAAAAAAAAAAAAAAAAAAAAAAAAAAAACAAGTATTTTTTAGAGTGTCACAGACTTGAATAAACCGATTTTGCCAGCCCTAAAATTTGAAAAATAAATCTTTAAAAATTTAGAGTGAACAATTTAAGAAAAAAATATGACTGGTATAAAAATCTATTTACAAAATTGTAGAAGCAGGTTTAAGAAAAATCATTCATATTGTAGACACGTAGAAGATATTGATTTATGGAGTGCTGCTATTTCTGAATATAATTTACCTGGAGCAGTTCTTGGCCCAACACTAAGTTGTCTTATAGCTGAACAGTTTGCAAACCTGAAAAGGGGAGATAGATTCTATTATGAAAATTCAGGCTGGCCTTCATCTTTTACTCCAGGTAACGCTTTGAAATAATTGTATTTTAAAATGTGTAATATGAGTTTTGATTTTATATTACCTTTATTTTTTAAAGTAAACATATATGTAAGGATTCTCAAGTTGTACTTGAAATAAATGACTTGACTAAAGTAGTTATTTTAAATTGATTAAAATTATAGGGTGGCCAAACTAAAGGAATTGTTATTAAAATACAGGAATTGGATAAAATAATGGAAACATTTCTATACAAACACATTTTTTGATCTTTCTCAAAAAATACTTAGAGAATCATTTTATAAATTTAGAAAAGTTTAGGTAATGTGATTTTTTTTACATATCAATTAAGTTTACAGCTTTGAGTGGTTTGAGGGACCGACAGCAAATTAAAAACGCAAAATAGCATTTTTGAACCATCCTATGCCAAAAAATGTAGCAAATAGTTTGTAATTTGTGACAGTTATTTTGGTTATTATATGCAAAAATAGCACAAAATTTCGTCAACTTAGCTTAAATATTTATGGAAATATGGACATATTTATAAAAAAAAATAATTTTTTTGACAAACGTTTTTTTGCTATTACTTTAAAATATATTCAATAAAATTACACAAAATTTTTGGAGTAATTTAAAACTAATTACAAAATTATTTCTTTAAATTTTGAAAAAAATTTTTTTTTTAAAGCTGCGCAAGGTATGAGTAATTAAAGTAGATCTTTTTTACTGCGCATGCGAGGGGGAAATTAAAGTTCTTATTTTTTATTTTTTTTTTAAATTTATAGTGAATCGTATTCGGCAACTAATAAAAAAAGTCCGTTTGAATATCTTAAAAAGTTTTAAGTAATTTTATAAGAAGTTTCCGTACTTTTTTTTTAAAAAAAAAAAGGCTTAAAATGATAAGAGGTTATCCACAAATATCATTTTGTCCTATTAAAAAAGATTTATTAAAAATGACACCGGCATTGTTGGGGATCATCACCCGTAAGAAGTATCTTCTTTCGCCTATTTTCTTTCATTATTCAATCACATTTTGGTGCATGAACGTTTATTGTAAGATATTATCATCTGTTATCTTTTGTCTTATGATACGAAATAATATTTGTAGAAAACCCCTTATCATTTTGAGTTACCTTTCAAAAAGTACAAAAAGTACTTACAAAATTGCTTGAAACAAATTTTTAAGATAATCGAATCGGACTTTCTTCATTAGTTTCCAAATCTGATTAACTACAAAATTATGAAAAAAAAAATTTTTTAAATTTTTTTCTGCACGTGCGCAGTATAAAATAACTACTTTAATTGCTTGTAAATTACACATTTTTTAATAAATTGTTTTAAAATTTTAAAGCAAAAATTTTATAATTAATTTTAAATTGCTCTGAATTTTTTTTTTAATTTTGTTGAATAGTTTTAGTTTTAGTAACAAAATCAGTTTTTGAGGCAAAAAAATTATTATTTTTTAATAAAAATGTCTATATCTCCTTAAATATTTAAGGTAGGCTTTCCAAATTTTGTGCAATTATTCATATAATCACCAAAATATTTGTTAAATGTTACAAATTAATTGCTACATTTTTTGGCATTGAATGTACAAAAACTCTATTTTCCGTTTGTCGTTCATTGTCGGTCTCTCTAAGCTAAAAACTTTAAATGTGTGAGAAATCGCATGATCTAAACACTTTTGGAGTTAATGATTCTTTAAGTATTTTTTGAGAAATATTAAATATGCATTAATATATAAGTGTTTCCGTTATATTTGTCCACCCTCTGAAAATACCAGTTTCTTTGTTTTAGCTTTTAATAGTTACTTTTGCATAGTTTTTAGAACAGTTTTACGCAGTAGTTTCATATTATATCTCATTTTCATTAATAATTTGAATACATTTCAGAAGAATAATTCATTGCAAATAATATAATCTATTAATTAATGCAACATGGGATATTTATAGGTTTTCTATAATTGTTTTTATTTTTCCTACATTAAATATTATTCTTTCTCATAACGTGAATACTTTAGGTATTATATTTTTGACAAGGATTCTAAAAACACAGGCGGTCATTACGGTAAATAAGAGGCAATGTTTTTAATATTTTCATCACTACAATATTTTGTGTACTTCAGTGCTATAAATGTGTTCTTTTTATATTTTGTTTCTCTCTTAAGATACAATTATGATTGGACTCTTTTTTTCATTATATTTAACATCAGAATGTTATTCTGTAAAAATGGTCAATTATTTAAGATTATTTTATTGATATAGTCATTTAGTAACAATTTATAATTTAAAATTAAGTGCAGGTCAAAGAAAAATAACCATTTTTTATATTATTTTCTTTTTAGTTTATTTTTTTCAATATAAAACATATAATTATGAAATTTTTATGCCATCTTTTTCGCTTAAGTTTTTAAAAAGTGAACGAAGAAAAATAATTCAATTCTTTTTATTATTTCATTGAAAAACATGTAGTTAAAAATTCGGTTATTTAATTGTACGCCCTATGCATGTTAAACTTCATAAATTTATGACATTTTTCTCGTTTTTCAGTAGAGTATTTTAGAATCGGTCTTTTATTTAAAATGATTATTATGAAACCTTACAGAGCAACTGACTGAGATTAGAAAAGTGAAAGTTGGCCGAATAATCTGTGATAATTCAGATGATACTCTGACGATTCCTCTAAATACATACATGGTTGGAGATCCTGTTCTGTAAGTTTTTATTGATTTTTAATGAAATTATTATAAATTATATGATAATAAAGAAATATAATACAGTGGAACTTCGATCTCCGCGTTTTCCCCTATGTTTTGTACAGTGTTCAGGGGTTCCAGTGGATTGGAACAGTCCTAAAGACTCCAAAAATTTATTAGTAGAATCTTCCAGGAAATACTTTCAGCACTCAATTAGAACACGAATAACCCACGACAAATCACAGCCTCTTAAACCTCAGACGATTCACAAGAGACATCAGGACACTATTACAGTCACAACAGACTCTACTTCTCTCAGCGATTAACACTCCTATTTATATAGGATTGGCAACGGAATCCCGGAACTTTCGACATGATTCTAGACAATTCTCGTATAATATTAGTCCTATCGCTTCGAAGCTCGAATTTTCCAGAACTATGATTTGGTCGTCAAATTGATCCCCAAGTCACTTAAATTATCGCCAAGTCGACTAGAATTACGCGACCTTTTTACAAATTTTCTAATTGCACTGTTCATTTAAGGTCCGTCTTATAACAAAAACACTTACAAAATTATAAGCAGTTTTACGAATTCGTAGCAATATCGTATTCTTTTAACGGTCCCGACACAAAGACTATTCTTATAATGTTACTAGTACCCGTTTAGATCATTTTTGTAACTAGCTGTTTCCCGCGTTTATCGTTAAGAAATTCTACCAACATATAATAAAAATGTTGAAGTTAATTTGCTTTAACACGAAAAACAGTAACTTCTGATGCTAATGGTAAAGAAAATTTGGAATTTGTTATAGTTTGGGTAAAACACCTCAAACAACAGGTTTGATATTAATGCGGCAGGCGATGAAGATGTTGAAACTTGTGGCGTTGTCGGATTAAGAAATGGTAGGCTTAGGAAGTGCAACTGATTCCGATAAAAACCGAACTGAATATAATCAATTAGAGCAAACATTTGCAGAAAACCTTGAAGTCTTAAAAACAACGAGTAACTTTTTACATTCACATGAACTTACAGAGAAAGAATAACAATATGTAACAAATGTCTAAAATTTATTGTTTGCGTTGAGAAAAAAAGGTAGTAACCAAAACTTCAAAATGTTTTAAATAAATAATAAATTTAATCATCCTTCTCTTGCATCCTAACTATTTTTGCAGGAAGAACATAATTTCTTCAATTAATTCAATTTCAACAGTATCTGATCAAGATTTAAGAGACATTTGCACTTTCACCTCGTATTCCATACGTAAATTCAGCGCAAGCTCTATACACTGTTTGAATTCTAAAATTACGTTAAAATGCCTGGTAGCAGTTTGTCCATCCAATTAACAGTTTGCGGTAAAGAACATTTCCTACCTTTACGGCTTTGAAATTGTTTACAACGAGAGTAGTTGAAAAAACTATGATTACAAAAGTACTCAGCTTTTTATCAATTTACAACCAGCATGGTTTCAGAACCGTAAAATGAAATTTTACTGGACATTTAAGTTGGGATTGAGTTGTGTTTTGAACAGTGGGATCAATTGAACAGTGGGGTGCGCTTTAATTAGTTTATTGTTTTACTTATCGTAAGAGAGGGGAAGTGCCAAGCAACTTTAAGGTTCTGCCATCTATGTGTGTGAATGAGAGTATCGTATTCTAAAAGTCCAGAGTGACAAATTGGAGAGTGCAGGACACTGTAAATACTTCATGTGTTGAAGGTAATGGAGGATATATTGTTGTGTCAAAGCTGGGACTCTCGTTCTAATGGTCATGAGATTGCCAGTTTAGCACTCTCGGTATATATGTACCCAGTTGCAAGGAACTAAGTGGCTACATTAGGTGGGCCTAGTTGGTGCGATTAAATTCTTGTTGTTCAACCGCATTAAATGAAAGCAGTTAATAAACGGTTTTTCCTTCAGTTTACAGTTTGAATACCCTCTCATTTCAGGTTATTAGACTGTTTTTTTAATATGGTAAAATAACAATTAAATAAATTGTTATTTAACCATTTTTCCGAGAAATTTCTGACAGTGTAAAGCAGCCAGGTTGTTAAGTGGTAGCTGCGCAATACAGTGTGTGCAGGGATGCTTCATGACAAAGTCTCTTTTTGTTTTTACTGTATTATCAAAATACAAAAAAAATAATGTTTGTGTTTTTCTTAGAAACCCATTTGTGGAATGCAATAGTCATCATTTTCCTCACATGGATTTAACGAAGTGGAGAGATACAGGTTATGAATAAATTGAAGATATTTATGTACATATTTCATGAGGTTATCCTCAAGCCAAGACTTTAAAGTGAAACAAACTTTTATATTTAAATACTTTACCAGCTATTTATTTTGTGTTGTCTCAATAATGTTTTACTTAAAAAGAATAAATTAACTTTCAATCGTGATAAAATTGAAAAAAAGAATGCTGCCAAATACTTTTCTAGTTACTACATGGGACAAGATCCCGACTTTACAATTTTAATGCACGCATGTAAAGAAAAACGATTACCCATATAGTTTGAAAAACTACCATTGAGTATAAATTATGATAAGAAAAAATTATTAGAATTATAAATTTTTACGGATATAGTTATTTTATACCTTGTATTTGTGTATGTGCTTTGTTGCAATTGTTTTTGTGTAGTAAAAGCTTTAATTATTTTTAAGTAATATTTCCAAGCCAAAATATATCAAAAATATTTTTTATTTTTGTAGTTTCATGCCTCCCGTTTCAATGAATTGTTTATTTTTTATTCGGTGAGCTGCATTTTACAGAATTAAAAAAAATTCTTAATAAATGTTCATTTATTGTTATTTAAAATATTTTGTATTTAAAAACTTTTTACAAATAAATATGAGAAAACAACGAAAATACATACGCCTAAAAAGTTGCAGATTAGTAAATTATAACTTACTTATTCTAGTGTTTCTTTAATTATAAAAATCAATTCATTCAATTAGAGATGTTTTAAAAATGCGCGAAAACTACCTGGATGTTTTTTTTTGCTTTATTTAAGGCATGAAAAACATTTCTATAATTTTTTTTAAATATTTATGGTATTAAAATATTTATGGTATAACCTATGAAGTACCTATGCAAATCTTTATTTACCACTACGTTGTTGAATTCAGACTTTCTATATTTTAATTTGCTAAAACACAACATAACGTTTCCCTTTAAGTTGTACGTAAATGCAATTTTGGGTTTCTCAAACATTACAAAGCATGGTTTGACAGGCCAAGACACTCGTGTACCAAACTTTATAAAAATTAAAATTGGTGAAATGATCAATATTGGTCACATTTATTCATGCAACAACTCTTTTGTCATATTTCTTTTTGTATTCTGTATTCTTATAACTTTTGTGAGTTTATAACAATTATTTATAAGTATTGAGCAATCTAAAGCTAGTGATTTCTATACAGATAACAGAAATCGATGAAAATTTAAAAAATGAAGGAAATCGATTCTTGTAAAATCCAATCCATTAAACTAAAAAAAAAAAAAAAAAAAAAAAAAAAATGAAACGCCATTTTTAAAAGCAATGGATTTTAATGTTTGAAAAGTTTCTCCATCATAATATCATGAAAATTTAAGATTTATTCATTGATTTTTAAAATTTCTACCAACTTGATTTTTTTATTTTATAAAATTGATATAAATATTTTTTAAAGTATTTTAGGGAAAAAAATTTGTGCAAAAAATTAGATTTTTTTGATTGGTACGGTAGTCCAAGTATATAAAAAGTTCGATTTTTGCCGTGAAAAATGGTGAAAATGAAATATTTTCAAGAATTGCTTAAAAAATGTTTTTCTTTTTTTGGAGTAAAATCTAAAAAATATGATAGTAAACTTTATTCTGCTATTAAATAAATAATAAGTATAATGAAATTTAGATAAAGCTATCCTAAAAAATATTGGAAAATTGAGTCCTCTTGATCTGAATAAGACAAACGTTAACAATGAATATTTGTATGAAAATTAAATATATGTTTCATACATTAATTATCTTTATTATATTTTTAATAAATTTTAATAGGAGAAAAAGTTTTTAATACATTTTATTAAGAATGTAGCTAATATAGTCATTTGAATATTTAAATAAAAAATCAAACCTCGTCTTTTTTCTTAATGTAATGTGGGGCTACACAAAAAGAATGAAAGTATTCCTCATATTTCTTGACTTATGTAATTTAAAGGCAAATAAAAGAATAGCTGCTAATATTTGCAAATTTGGCTTCAATTAATCCAATCAAATCAAATCAATCGTCCCACTGTGTATCGTCCGCTTTATTTTGGTTTACACTTTATTTTGGTTTACAAATTTGTCACACTGGAGTATCTGTGCTTATCATATGTTCAGATAAAATTGCGGGGTATCTATCATTATTGTATTATTAGATCTAACAAAGTTTTTTCTTATTTTCATCATATAATTCTAAATAATATTTATTCTAAATAATATTAAAACGACCGATAAGCTATCGGCCAGTAAAATGCTAATAAAAAAAAAAAGACGCAACTCATCAAATTAACATTTTTTTAAAATGTGAGGCTAGGTTTTTTAAAATGTGAATGTTAAAAATATATTATTTTTCAAGATCAAAGTTTTCATCGAAATGAGCATGTCTTTTAAAGAAGTTCAAAACGGAGAATTTTGCTGAAGTAATGCTTTATTCATAATTTCTGTAGTTGCTGGGCGATATAATTATCTTAAATAAATATAATTATTTTTTCAGATATTTTGAATTAAGTTGACTACTCTATATATTTCGTAGATTAATGTTTGGAGAGAATGCATCAACTGTGGTCTATATGACGTTAATGTGCGAATTTTTCATTGTCTGTTAGTCTTTCAAATCTCACATGTGCCTCTTATCTCGCATGCGCAGGAATAATCCTAATTTGAATTATACTTCCAAAAAAAAAAAAAAAAAAAAAAAAACTTTACAAATTTTCTAGGCAGCTATACGTGTTTCCTGCTTTAAAATATTCTTTTTTTAAGTAAATTAGTCAAATAATTAAACCTTCTTCGAATAAAACAAGAATTTTGTGTAAATTGAATTCTGTGTTGCTTTTATTCTTTACCAAAGCATTAATATTTAAAATGAATTCAATTTAGTCATTTTAATAAATTAGCATCGTTTAATCATTTCTTAAACAATTTATAGCTAACTAAACAATTAATTATTTTTTTATTAAGATATAGGGAATATAAACATATTCAAGGGTTTCTAGACAGCTAAATTTTGTATTTTAAAGTAGTACTACAGGATTTATATAATTTCTCACTGATTAAATGGCTTGTATAAATAACAGGATCGAATAAAAATCTTTAATATTTTTACAAATATAGGTTTGAATTTCGGGCAAATTCAAATATAGTGCTCCACAATTTCCAATATACATATATATATGAAATGGAACACTTTTTTTAATATTAATTTCTTATTTTAAATTTAGAACAGATGCAAAAATAAGCTTTTTAACTTATAGCTTTTTTTATTTTATGAAGTTTTATATGATTTGAGCTTCTATGCTGAATCACCTCTTAAAAACTTTTTTTTACTACCTTCTAAAAATGGAAAAAGTCACAAAAACATAACACCCACCGAAAAAATGTAAAAACGGCAAAATTCCTAACCTAAGCTTATTAATAAGAAATAGAATGGAATGTCTTCATCAATTTAATATTTGAAAACTATTTCAATTAATGAGGTCTCCCAGCACTTAAGTGTAGAAAAAGACTTAAAAAAATTCTAAAATGAATTTTTTTCGGAATATTTTTCTAGATATAATTTAAATTTTTCGTTTTCGACTAAGCTTCACATTAAAAAAAAAAAAAAAAAGTTAAACCTGGGATTTTTTGGTATCTATACTTTTCTTCAGAAAGAAAAAAAGAAATATTGAGTTTTTTTTCCTTCAATAATTTTTGTCAGTATTATAGTAAATGAATGTAGTTCTAGAATTGAATAGTCCAGAAAACAATAATTTAACTGAAATTAAAACAAATAACAAAGCTTAAATAGCAAGCTGGCATTTTCAGACTTTTTTTTATCAACTGCTCACACATCACCGACAATCAAGATATTTAAAGATGAGGTTGTGTGTATTTCTGTAAAAGATTGACACTTTTTGTTTCTTTCGTGCATGTTGAATACGTTTATTTAAAAACGTAAAAAGTTTTTATTTATGTATACAAGGTGTTCCGTAATGAGCCTCCTCCCCTTAATGAATATTTTTGAATCTTTGTCAGAAAAGTATACACATTAAGGGTAGTTATTTAATTAAGGAAAAAACACAAACGTTATCAAAATCTGACAACTCACCACTGCGGAAGGCTAGTCTAGAAGCATCCAAACCCATTTGATTCAGGAGTGAAGATAAATTAAATCGAAAGTTTTATTAGAAAACAATTCTGATGTTTTCGTACCATCACCCTTACTAGTGAATATATACTAACTAAATGTTTTCTAGAGTCAGACCTTTACAGTTTTTGTGCTTTTTTAATTACGTTGCAAAAGAAACAATTATTTTTAGGGTTATTATATTTTACAATCTTGTTAGTTTGCTGAGAAACTGAAACATAGTCCCCATTGGCACTAAAAATTGCTTTACTATATGAATATTTCTTATGAAATTTTATCTGTGAATGTAAAAGCTACGTTTTGTGTTTTCATTGTAAACTTTACTTCATGAATGAAACAATTTGTACACAACTGTATAAATCTATAACTATTTTGTATTATGATCATAATATATTTGTTCTGACTACAATTAATAAATATGAAAGAAAGAGCTAATGATATAGGAATATCGATTCCTCGCAGTGCCATACTTTAGGGTCTGCAGAACATTTTTTTCACAAATTTTTGAAGAATTAATCTTTGTTTAAGTTTGTATTTAAATCAGCTGTAAAATAAATAAAATTCCTTGTTTTGTATTTTTCTTTAATTCATCTCATTTCAATCTTACATTACATATATATTTTCATTATATAACTCTTTTTTTTTAATTACAGAAGTTTGCAATTCAAACTAAAATTTACTGTAAGAAAAATAAAAAATTACAGATAAGATAAGAAAGAGTATAAATAAATCCGAGACAATGGTGCACAGAAACGGGATGAAAAGGCATACAGACGAACGATCACTAAGAACATTAAGACCTTAATTCTTTTGTTTTTATAATGAAATTAAATCTTCAATTAGTAAATATTTGACTTAAGCAAGATTAAACTATGGTTTTAAAAGAATTGTTGAGGTTTTTTATATTATTTAAGAAAACTTAAAAATACTCATTTGGAAGCAAGAAATTTTTTAACACAGTGAGAAATATAGTGTTACATTTTAGAGTTAGATTTATTTACAGCCAATTTCTGTAAATATGAAGGTTAAATTTTAATGTGCAACTAGTTTTGAATGAATCCCGTGATGCAAAAAGAAAAAAAATCGAAAAGTGTCCACTTTTATGTTAAAACTATGCAAGCTTAAGAATTATTCGTCTTTTCTAAGGAATGTGCATTTTTAAAAAAGCTCGTAAAATATTTCCGATTAGCCACGGACATTTTCCGAAAAATAAGCCGCTCATAGTTAAATTTTAAACTAGTTCCAAATGAATCTCAAGATGCAAAAAGAAAAAAAAATCGAAAAGTGTCCACTTTTATGTTAAAACCATGCATGCTCTTGGATAATTCGTCTTTTCTAAGGAATGTACATTTTTAAAAAAGCACGATAAATATTTCCGATTAGCCACGGAAATTTTCCGAAAAATAAGCCGCTCATAGTTTAATTTGAAACTAGTTCCAAATGAATCTCAAGATGCAAAAAGAAAAAAACTATGCATGCTCATGGATTATTCATCTTTTCTAAGGAATGTGCATTTTTAAAAAAGCTCGATAAATATTTCCGATTAGCCACGGACATTTTCCGAAAAATAAGCCGCTCATAGTTTAATTTGAAACTAATTCCAAATGAATCTCACGACGCAAAAAGAAAAAAAAAATCGAAAAGTGTCCACTTTTATGTTAAAACTATGCATGCTCATGGATTATTCGTCTTTTCTAAGGAATGTGCAATTTTAAAAAAGTTCGATAAATATTTCCGATTAGCCACGGACATTTTCCGAAAAATAAGCCGCTCATAGTTTCATTTGAAACAAAGTTCCAAATGAATCTCTAGATGCAAAAAGAAAAAAACTATGCATGCTCATGGATTATTCGTCTTTTCTAAGGAATGTGCATTTTTAAAAAAGCTCAATAAATATTTCCGATTAGCCACGGACATTTTCCGAAAAATAAGCCGCTCATAGTTAAATTTGAAACTAGTTCCAAATGAATCTCAAGATGCAAAAGGAAAAAAAAATCGAAAAGTGACCACTTTTATGTTAAAACTATGCATGCTCATGGATTATTCGTCTTTTCTAAGGAATGAACATTTTTAAAAAAGCACGATAAATATTTCCGATTAGCCACGGAAATTTTCCGAAATATAAGCCGCTCATAGTTTAATTTGAAACTAGTTCCAAATGAATCTCAAGATGCAAAAAGAAAAAAACTATGCATGCTCATGGATTATTCGTCTTTTCTAAGGAATGTGCATTTTTAAAAAAGCTCGATAAATATTTCCGATTAGCCACGGACATTTTCCGAAAAATAAGTCGCTCATAGTTTAATTTGAAACTAGTTCCAAATGAATCTCACGATGCAAAAAGAAAAAAAAATCGAAAAGTGTCCACTTTTATGTTAAAACTATGCATGCTCATGGATTATTCGTCTTTTCTAAGGAATGTGCATTTTTAAAAAAGCTCGATAAATATTTCCGATTAGCCACAAACATTTTCCAAAAAATAAGCCGCTCATAGTTTAATTTGAAACTAGTTCCAAATGAATCTCAAGATGCAAAAAGAAAAAAACTATGCATGCTTATGGATTATTCGTCTTTTCTAAGGAATGTGCATTTTTAAAAAAGCTCGATAAATATTTCCGATTAGCCACGGACATTTTCCGAAAAATAAGCCGCTCATAGTTTAATTTGAAACTAGTTCCAAATGAATCTCACGATGCAAAAAGAAAAAAAAATCGAAAAGTGTCCACTTTTATGTTAAAACTATGCATGCTCATGGATTATTCGTCTTTTCTAAGGAATGTGCATTTTTAAAAAAGCTCGATAAATATTTCCGATTAGCCACAAACATTTTCCGAAAAATAAGCCGCTCATAGTTTAATTTGAAACTAGTTCCAAATGAATCTCAAGATGCAAAAAGAAAAAAACTATGCAAGCTCATGGATTATTCGTCTTTTCTAAGGAATGTGCATTTTTAAAAAAGCTCGATAAATAATTCCGATTAGCCACGGACATTTTCCGAAAAATAAGCCGCTCATAGTTTAATTTGAAACTAGTTCCAAATGAATCTCAAGATGCAAAACGAAAACAAAATCGAAAAGTGTCCACTTTTATGTTAAAACTATGCATGCTCATGGATTATTCGTCTTTTCTAAGGAATGTGCATTTTTAAAAAAATTCGATAAATATTGCCGATTAGCCACGGACATATTCCGAAAAATTAGCCGCTCATAGTTTCATTTGAAACTAGTTCCAAATGAATCTCTAGATGCAAAAAGAAAAAAACTATGCATGCTCATGGATTATTCGTCTTTTCTAAGGAATGTGCATTTTTAAAAAAGCTCAATAAATATTTCCGATTAGCCACGGACATTTTCCGAAAAATAAGCCGCTCATAGTTAAATTTGAAACTAGTTCCAAATGAATCTCAAGATGCAAAAGGAAAAAAAAAATCGAAAAGTGACCACTTTTATGTTAAAACTATGCATGCTCATGGATTATTCGTCTTTTCTAAGGAATGTACATTTTTAAAAAAGCACGATAAATATTTCCGATTAGCCACGGAAATTTTCCGAAAAATAAGCCGCTCATAGTTTAATTTGAAACTAGTTCCAAATGAATCTCAAGATGCAAAAAGAAAAAAACTATGCATGCTCATGGATTATTCGTCTTTTCTAAGGAATGTGCATTTTTAAAAAAGCTCGATAAATATTTCCGATTAGCCACGGACATTTTCCGAAAAATAAGCCGCTCATAGTTTAATTTGAAACTAGTTCTAAATGAATCTCACGATGCAAAAAGAAAAAAAAATCGAAAAGTATCCACTTTTATGTTAATACTATGCATGCTCATGGATTATTCGTCTTTTCTAAGGAATGTGCATTTTTAAAAAAGCTCGATAAATATTTCCGATTAGCCACAAACATTTTCCAAAAAATAAGCCGCTCATAGTTTAATTTGAAACTAGTTCCAAATGAATCTCAAGATACAAAAAGAAAAAAACTATGCATGCTCATGGATTATTCGTCTTTTCTAAGGAATGTGCATTTTTAAAAAAGCTCGATAAATATTTCCGATTAGCCACGGACATTTTCCGAAAAATAAGCCGCTCATAGTTTAATTTGAAACTAGTTCCAAATGAATCTCAAGATGCGAAACGAAAACAAAATCGAAAAGTGTCCACTTTTATGTTAAAACTATGCATGCTCATGGATTATTCGTCTTTTCTAAGGAATGTGCATTTTTAAAAAAGTTCGATAAATATTTCCGATTAGCCACGGACATTTTCCGAAAAATAAGCCGCTCATAGTTTAATTTGAAACTAGTTCCAAATGAATCTCAAGATGCAAAACGAAAACAAAATCGAAAAGTGTCCACTTTTATGTTAAAACTACGCATGCTCATGGATTATTCGTCTTTTCTAAGGAATGTGCATTTTTAAAAAAGTTCGATAAATATTTCCGATTAGCCACGGACATTTTCCGAAAAATAAGCCGCTCATAGTTTAATTTGAAACTAGTTCCAAATGAATCTCAAGATGCAAAAAGAAAAAAACTATGCATGCTCATGGATTATTCGTCTTTTCTAAGGAATGTGCATTTTTAAAAAAGCTCGATAAATATTTCCGATTAGCCACGGACATTTTCCGAAAAATAAGCCGCTCATAGTTAAATTTGAAACTAGTTCCAAATGAATCTCAAGATGCAAAAAGAAAAAAAAATCGAAAAGTGTCCACTTTTATGTTAAAACTATGCATGCTCATGGATTATTCGTCTTTTCTAAGGAATGTACATTTTTAAAAAAGCACGATAAATATTTCCGATTAGCCACGGAAATTTTCCGAAAAATAAGCCGCTCATAGTTTAATTTGAAACTAGTTCCAAATGAATCTCAAGATGCAAAAAGAAAAAAACTATGCATGCTCATGGATTATTCGTCTTTTCTAAGGAATGTGCATTTTTAAAAAAGCTCGATAAATATTTCCGATTAGCCACGGACATTTTCCGTAAAATAAGCCGCTCATAGTTTAATTTGAAACTAGTTCCAAATGAATCTCACGATGCAAAAAGAAAAAAAAAATCGAAAAGTGTCCACTTTTATGTTAAAACTATGCATGCTCATGGATTATTCGTCTTTTCTAAGGAATGTGCATTTTTAAAAAAGCTCGAGAAATATTTCCGATTAGCGACAAACATTTTCCGAAAAATAAGAAGCTCATAGTTTAATTTGAAACTAGTTCCAAATGAATCTCAAGATGCAAAAAGAAAAAAACTATGCATGCTCATGGATTATTCGTCTTTTCTAAGGAATGTGCATTTTTAAAAAAGCTCGATAAATATTTCAGATTAGCCACGGACATTTTCCGAAAAATAAGCCGCTCATAGTTTAATTTGAAACTAGTTCCAAATGAATCTCAAGATGCAAAACGAAAACAAAATCGAAAAGTGTCCACTTTTATGTTAAAACTATGCATGCTCATGGATTATTCGTCTTTTCTAAGGAATGTGCATTTTTAAAAAAGTTCGATAAATATTTCCGATTAGCCACGGACATTTTCCGAAAAATAAGCCGCTCATAGTTTAATTTGAAACTAGTTCCAAATGAATCTCAAGATGCAAAAAGAAAAAAACTATGCATGCTCATGGATTATTCGTCTTTTCTAAGGCATGTACATTTTTAAAAAAGCTCGATAAATATTTCCGATTAGCCACGGACATTTTCCGAAAAATAAGCCGCTCATAGTTTAATTTGAAACTAGTTCCTAATAAATCTCAAGATGCAAAAAGAAAAAAAATCGAAAAGCGTCCACTTTTATGTTAAAACTATGCATGCTCATGGATTATTCGTCTTTTCTGAGGAATGTGCATTTTTAAAAAAGCTCGATAAATATTTCCGATTAGCCACGGACATTTTCTGAAAAATAAGCCGCTCATAGTTTAATTTGAAACTAGTTCCAAATGAATCTCACGATTCAAAAAAAAAAAAAAAATCGAAAAGTGTCCACTTTTATGTTAAAACTATGCATGCTCATGGATTATTCGTCTTTTCTAAGGTATGTACATTTTTAAAAAAGCTCGATAAATATTTCCGATTAGCGACGGACATTTTCCGAAAAATAAGCCGCTCATAGTTTAATTTGAAACTAGTTCCAAATGAATCTCACGATGCAAAACGAAAAAAAAATCGAAAAGTGTCCACTTTTATGTTAAAACTGTGCATGCTCATGGATTATTCGTCTTTTCTAAGGAATGTGCATTTTTAAAAAAGCTCGATAAATATTTCCGATTAGCCAAGGACATTTTCCGAAAAATAAGCCGCTCATAGTTTAATTTGAAACAAGTTCCAAATGAATCTCAAGATGCAAAAAGAAAAAAACTATGCATGCTCATGGATTATTCGTCTTTTCTAAGGAATGTGCATTTTTAAAAAAGCTCGATAAATATTTCCGATTAGCCACGGACATTTTCCGAAAAATAAGCCGCTCATAGTTAAATTTGAAACTAGTTCCAAATGAATCTCAAGATGCAAAAAGAAAAAAAAATCGAAAAGTGTCCACTTTTATGTTAAAACTATGCATGCTCATGAATTATTCGTCTTTTCTAAGGAATGTACATTTTTAAAAAAGCACGATAAATATTTCCGATTAGCCACGGAAATTTTCCGAAAAATAAGCCGCTCATAGTTTAATTTGAAACAAGTTCCAAATGAATCTCAAGATTTAAAAAGAAAAAAACTATGCATGCTCATGGATTATTCGTCTTTTCTAAGGAAAGGCATTTTTAAAAAAGTTCGATAAATATTCCCGATTAGCCACGGACATTTTCCGAAAAATAAACCGCTAATAGTTTAATTTGAAACTAGTTCCTAATGAATCTCAAGATGCAAAAAGAAAAAAAATCGAAAAGCGTCCACTTTTATGTTAAAACTATGTATGCTCATGGATTATTCGTCTTTTCTAAGGAATGTGCATTTTTAAAAAAGCTCGATAAATATTTCCGATTACCCATGGACATTTTCCGAAAAATAAGCCGCTCATAGTTTAATTTGAAACTAGTTCCAAATGAATCTCACGATGCAAAAAAAAAAAAAAAAAATCGAAAAGTGTCCACTTTTATGTTAAAACTATGCATGCTCATGGATTATTCGTCTTTTCTAAGGTATGTGCATTTTTAAAAAAGCTCGATAAATATTTCCGATTAGCCACGGACATTTTCCGAAAAATAAGCCGCTCATAGTTTAATTTGAAACTAGTTCCAAATGAATCTCACGATGCAAAAAAAAAAAAAAAATCGAAAAGTGTCCACTTTTATGTTAAAACTATGCATGCTCATGGATTATTCGTCTTTTCTAAGGTATGTGCATTTTTTAAAAAGCTCGATAAATATTTCCGATTAGTCACGGACATTTTCCGAAAAATAAGCCGCTCCTAGTTTAATTTGAAACTAGTTCCAAATGAATCTCAAGATGCAAAAAGAAAAAAACTATGCATGCTCATGGATTATTCGTCTTTTCTAAGGAAAGGCATTTTTAAAAAAGTTCGATAAATATTCCCGATGAGCCACGGACATTTTCCGAAAAATAAGCCGCTCATAGTTTAATTTGAAACTAGTTCCAAATGAATCTCACGATGCAAAAAGAAAAAAAAAATCGAAAAGTGTCCACTTTTATGTTAAAACTATGCATGCTCATGGATTATTCGTCTTTTCTAAGGAATGTGCATTTTTAAAAAAGCTCGAGAAATATTTCCGATTAGCGACAAACATTTTCCGAAAAATAAGAAGCTCATAGTTTAATTTGAAACTAGTTCCAAATGAATCTCAAGATGCAAAAAGAAAAAAACTATGCATGCTCATGGATTATTCGTCTTTTCTAAGGAATGTGCATTTTTAAAAAAGCTCGATAAATATTTCCGATTAGCGACGGACATTTTCCGAAAAATAAGCCGCTCATAGTTTAATTTGAAACTAGTTCCAAATGAATCTCACGATGCAAAACGAAAAAAAAATCGAAAAGTGTCCACTTTTATGTTAAAACTGTGCATGCTCATGGATTATTCGTCTTTTCTAAGGAATGTGCATTTTTAAAAAAGCTCGATAAATATTTCCGATTAGCCAAGGACATTTTCCGAAAAATAAGCCGCTCATAGTTTAATTTGAAACAAGTTCCAAATGAATCTCAAGATGCAAAAAGAAAAAAACTATGCATGCTCATGGATTATTCGTCTTTTCTAAGGAATGTGCATTTTTAAAAAAGCTCGATAAATATTTCCGATTAGCCACGGACATTTTCCGAAAAATAAGCCGCTCATAGTTAAATTTGAAACTAGTTCCAAATGAATCTCAAGATGCAAAAAGAAAAAAAAATCGAAAAGTGTCCACTTTTATGTTAAAACTGTGCATGCTCATGGATTATTCGTCTTTTCTAAGGAATGTGCATTTTTAAAAAAGCTCGATAAATATTTCCGATTAGCCACGGAAATTTTCCGAAAAATAAGCCGCTCATAGTTTAATTTGAAACTAGTTCCAAATGTATCTCAAGATGCAAAAAGAAAAAAACTATGCATGCTCATGGATTATTCGTCTTTTCTAAGGAATGTGCATTTTTAAAAAAGCTCGATAAATATTTCCGATTAGCCACGGACATTTTCCGTAAAATAAGCCGCTCATAGTTTAATTTGAAACTAGTTCCAAATGAATCTCACGATGCAAAAAGAAAAAAAAATCGAAAAGTGTCCACTTTTATGTTAAAACTATGCATGCTCATGGATTATTCGTCTTTTCTAAGGAATGTGCATTTTTAAAAAAGCTCGAGAAATATTTCCGATTAGCGACAAACATTTTCCGAAAAATAAGAAGCTCATAGTTTTATTTGAAACTAGTTCCAAATGAATCTCAAGATGCAAAAAGAAAAAAACTATGCATGCTCATGGATTATTCGTCTTTTCTAAGGAATGTGCATTTTTAAAAAAGCTCGATAAATATTTCAGATTAGCGACGGACATTTTCCGAAAAATAAGCCGCTCATAGTTTAATTTGAAACTAGTTCCAAATGAATCTCACGATGCAAAACGAAAAAAAAATCGAAAAGTGTCCACTTTTATGTTAAAACTGTGCATGCTCATGGATTATTCGTCTTTTCTAAGGAATGTGCATTTTTAAAAAAGCTCGATAAATATTTCCGATTAGCCACGGACATTTTCCGAAAAATAAGCCGCTCATAGTTTAATTTGAAACAAGTTCCAAATGAATCTCAAGATGCAAAAAGAAAAAAACTATGCATGCTCATGGATTATTCGTCTTTTCTAAGGAATGTGCATTTTTAAAAAAGCTCGATAAATATTTCCGATTACCCATGGACATTTTCCGAAAAATAAGCCGCTCATAGTTTAATTTGAAACTAGTTCCAAATGAATCTCACGATGCAAAAAAAAAAAAAAAAATCGAAAAGTGTCCACTTTTATGTTAAAACTATGCATGCTCATGGATTATTCGTCTTTTCTAAGGTATGTGCATTTTTAAAAAAGCTCGATAAATATTTCCGATTAGCCACGGACATTTTCCGAAAAATAAGCCGCTCATAGTTTAATTTGAAACTAGTTCCAAATGAATCTCACGATGCAAAAAAAAAAAAAAAATCGAAAAGTGTCCACTTTTATGTTAAAACTATGCATGCTCATGGATTATTCGTCTTTTCTAAGGTATGTGCATTTTTTAAAAAGCTCGATAAATATTTCCGATTAGTCACGGACATTTTCCGAAAAATAAGCCGCTCATAGTTTAATTTGAAACTAGTTCCAAATGAATCTCAAGATGCAAAAAGAAAAAAACTATGCATGCTCATGGATTATTCGTCTTTTCTAAGGAAAGGCATTTTTAAAAAAGTTCGATAAATATTCCCGATGAGCCACGGACATTTTCCGAAAAATAAGCCGCTCATAGTTTAATTTGAGACTAGTTCCTAATGAATCTCAAGATGCAAAAAGAAAAAAAATCGAAAAGCGTCCACTTTTATGTTAAAACTATGCATGCTCATGGATTATTCGTCTTTTCTGAGGAATGTGCATTTTTAAAAAAGCTCGATAAATATTTCCGATTAGCCACGGACATTTTCCGAAAATTAAACCGCTCATAGTTTAATTTGAAACTAGTTCCAAATGAATCTCACGATGCAAAAAGAAAAAAAAATCGAAAAGTGTCCACTTTTATGATAAAACTATGCATGCTCATGGATTATTCGTCTTTTCTAAGGAATGTGCATTTTTAAAAAAGCCCGATAAATATTTCCGATTAGCCACGGACATTTTCCGAAAAATAAGCCGCTCATAGTTTAATTTGAAACTAGTTCCAAATGAATCTCAAGATGCAAAAAGAAAAAAAGTATGCATGCTCATGGATTATTCGTCTTTTCTAAGGAAAGGCATTTTTAAAAAAGTTCGATAAATATTCCCGATGAGCCACGGACATTTTCCGAAAAATAAGCCGCTCATAGTTTAATTTGAAACTAGTTCCTAATGAATCTCAAGTTGCAAAAAGAAAAAAAATCGAAAAGCGTCCACTTTTATGTTAAAACTATGCATGCTCATGGATTATTCGTCTTTTCTAAGGAATGTGCATTTTTAAAAAAAGCTCGATAAATATTTCCGATTAGCCACGGACTTTTTCCGAAAAATAAGCCGCTCATAGTTTAATTTGAAACTAGTTCCAAATGAATCTCACGATGCAAAAAAAAAAAAAAAATCGAAAAGTGTCCACTTTTATGTTAAAACTGTGCATGCTCATGGATTATTCGTCTTTTCTAAGGTATGTGCATTTTTAAAAAAGCTCGATAAATATTTCCGATTAGCCACGGACATTTTCCGAAAAATAAGCCGCTCATAGTTTAATTTGAAACTAGTTCCAAATGAATCTCACGATGCAAAACGAAAAAAAAATCGAAAAGTGTCCACTTCTATGTTAAAACTGTGCATGCTCATGGATTATTCGTCTTTTCTAAGGAATGTGCATTTTTAAAAAAGCTCGTTAAATATTTCCGATTAGCCACGGACATTTTCCGAAAAATAAGCTGCTCATAGTTTAATTTGAAACTAGTTTCAAATGAATCTCACGATGCAAAAAGAAAAAAAAATCGAAAAGTGTCCACTTTTATGTTAAAACTTTGCATGCTCATGGATTATTCGTCTTTTCTAAGGAATGTGCATTTTTAAAAAAGCCCGATAAATATTTCCGATTAGCCACGGACATTTTCCGAAAAATAAGCCGCTCATAGTTTAATTTGAAACTAGTTCCAAATGAATCTCAAGATGCAAAAAGAAAAAAACTATGCATGCTCATGGATTATTCGTCTTCTCTAAGGAAAGGCATTTTTAAAAAAGTTCGATAAATATTCCCGATTAGCCACGGACATTTTCCGAAAAATAAGCCGCTCATAGTTTAATTTGAAACTAGTTCCTAATGAATCTCAAGATGCAAAAAGAAAAAAAATCGAAAAGCGTCCACTTTTATGTTAAAACTATGCATGCTCATGGATTATTCGTCTTTTCTGAGGAATGTGCATTTTTAAAAAAGCTCGATAAATATTTCCGATTATCCACGGACATTTTCCGAAAAATTAGCCGCTCATAGTTTAATTTGAAACTAGTTCCAAATGAATCTCACGATGCAAAAAAAAAAAAAAAATCGAAAAGTGTCCACTTTTATGTTAAAACTATGCATGCTCATGGATTATTCGTCTTTTCTAAGGTATGTGCATTTTTAAAAAAGCTCGATAAATATTTCCAATTAGCCACGGACATTTTCCGAAAAATAAGCCGCTCATAGTTTAATTTGAAACTAGTTCCAAATGAATCTCACGATGCAAAAAGAAAAAAAAAATCGAAAAGTGTCCACTTTTATGTTAAAACTATGCATGCTCATGGATTATTCGTCTTTTCTAAGGAATGTGCATTTTTAAAAAAGCCCGATAAATATTTCCGATTAGCCACGGACATTTTCCGAAAAATAAGCCGCTCATAGTTTAATTTGAAACTAGTTCCAAATGAATCTCAAGATGCAAAAAGAAAAAAATATGCATGCTCATGGATTATTCGTCTTTTCTAAGGAATGTGCATTTTTAAAAAAGCTCGATAAATATTCCCGATTAGCCACGGACATTTTCCGAAAAATAAGCCGCTCATACTTTAATTTGAAACTAGTTCCAAATGAATCTCAAGATGCAAAGCGAAAACAAAATCGAAAAGTGTCCACTTTTATGTTAAAACTATGCATGCTCATGGATTATTCGTCTTTTCTAAGGAATGTGCATTTTTAAAAAAGTTCGATAAATATTTCCGATTAGCCACGGACATTTTCCGAAAAATAAGCCGCTCATAGTTTAATTTGAAACTAGTTCCAAATGAATCTCAAGATGCAAAAAGAAAAAAAATCGAAAAGCGTCCACTTTTATGTTAAAACTATGCATGCTCATGGATTATTCGTCTTTTCTGAGGAATGTGCATTTTTAAAAAAGCTCGATAAATATTTCCGATTAGCCACGGACATTTTCTGAAAAATTAGCCGCTCATAGTTTAATTTGAAACTAGTTCCAAATGAATCTCACGATGCAAAAAAAAAAAAATCGAAAAGTGTCCACTTTTATGTTAAAACTATGCATGCTCATGGATTATTCGTCTTTTCTAAGGTATGTGCATTTTTAAAAAAGCTCGATAAATATTTCCAATTAGCCACGGACATTTTCCGAAAAATAAGCCGCTCATAGTTTAATTTGAAACTAGTTCCAAATGAATCTCACGATGCAAAAAGAAAAAAAAAAATCGAAAAGTGTCCACTTTTATGTTAAAACTATGCATGCTCATGGATTATTCGTCTTTTCTAAGGAATGTGCATTTTTAAAAAAGCCCGATAAATATTTCCGATTAGCCACGGACATTTTCCGAAAAATAAGCCGCTCATAGTTTAATTTGAAACTAGTTCCAAATGAATCTCAAGATGCAATAAGAAAAAAACTATGCATGCTCATGGATTATTCGTCTTTTCTTAAGGAATGTGCATTTTTAAAAAAGCTCGATAAATATTCCCGATTAGCCACGGACATTTTCCGAAAAATAAGCCGCTCATAGTTTAATTTGAAACTAGTTCCAAATGAATCTCAAGATGCAAAAAGAAAAAAAATCGAAAAGCGTCCACTTTTATGTTAAAACTATGCATGCTCATGGATTATTCGTCTTTTCTGAGGAATGTGCATTTTTAAAAAAGCTCGATAAATATTTCCGATTAGCCACGGACATTTTCTGAAAAATAAGCCGCTCATAGTTTAATTTGAAACTAGTTCCAAATGAATCTCACGATTAAAAAAAAAAAAAAAAATCGAAAAGTGTCCACTTTTATGTTAAAACTATGCATGCTCATGGATTATTCGTCTTTTCTAAGGTATGTGCATTTTTAAAAACGCTCGATAAATATTTCCGATTAGCCACGGACATTTTCCGAAAAATAAGCCGCTCATAGTTTAATTTGAATTTAGTTCCAAATGAATCTCACGATGCAAAACGAAAAAAAAATCGAAAAGTGTCCACTTTTATGTTAAAACTGTGCATGCTCATGGATTATTCGTCTTTTCTAAGGAATGTGCATTTTTAAAAAAGCTCGATAAATATTTCCGATTAGCCACGGACATTTTCCGAAAAATAAGCCGCTCATAGTTTAATTTGAAACAAGTTCCAAATGAATCTCAAGATGCAAAAAGAAAAAAACTATGCATGCTCATGGATTATTCGTCTTTTCTAAGGAAAGGCATTTTTAAAAAAGCTCGATAAATATTCCCGATTAGCCACGGACATTTTCCGAAAAATAAGCCGCTCATAGTTTAATTTGAAACTAGTTCCAAATGAATCTCACGATGCAAAAAGAAAAAAAAAATCGAAAAGTGTCCACTTTTATGTTAAAACTATGCATGCTCATGGATTATTCGTCTTTTCTAAGGAAAAAAAAAATCGAAAAGTGTCCACTTTTATGTTAAAACTGTGCATGCTCATGGATTATTCGTCTTTTCTAAGGTATGTGCATTTTTAAAAAAGCTCGATAAATATTTCCGATTAGCCACGGACATTTTCCGAAAAATAAGCCGCTCATAGTTTAATTTGAAACTAGTTCCAAATGAATCTCACGATGCAAAACGAAAAAAAAATCGAAAAGTGTCCACTTCTATGTTAAAACTGTGCATGCTCATGGATTATTCGTCTTTTCTAAGGAATGTGCATTTTTAAAAAAGCTCGTTAAATATTTCCGATTAGCCACGGACATTTTCCGAAAAATAAGCTGCTCATAGTTTAATTTGAAACTAGTTTCAAATGAATCTCACGATGCAAAAAGAAAAAAAAATCGAAAAGTGTCCACTTTTATGTTAAAACTATGCATGCTCATGGATTATTCGTCTTTTCTAAGGAATGTGCATTTTTAAAAAAGCCCGATAAATATTTCCGATTAGCCACGGACATTTTCCGAAAAATAAGCCGCTCATAGTTTAATTTGAAACTAGTTCCAAATGAATCTCAAGATGCAAAAAGAAAAAAACTATGCATGCTCATGGATTATTCGTCTTCTCTAAGGAAAGGCATTTTTAAAAAAGTTCGATAAATATTCCCGATTAGCCACGGACATTTTCCGAAAAATAAGCCGCTCATAGTTTAATTTGAAACTAGTTCCTAATGAATCTCAAGATGCAAAAAGAAAAAAAATCGAAAAGCGTCCACTTTTATGTTAAAACTATGCATGCTCATGGATTATTCGTCTTTTCTGAGGAATGTGCATTTTTAAAAAAGCTCGATAAATATTTCCGATTATCCACGGACATTTTCCGAAAAATTAGCCGCTCATAGTTTAATTTGAAACTAGTTCCAAATGAATCTCACGATGCAAAAAAAAAAAAAAAAAATCGAAAAGTGTCCACTTTTATGTTAAAACTATGCATGCTCATGGATTATTCGTCTTTTCTAAGGTATGTGCATTTTTAAAAAAGCTCGATAAATATTTCCAATTAGCCACGGACATTTTCCGAAAAATAAGCCGCTCATAGTTTAATTTGAAACTAGTTCCAAATGAATCTCACGATGCAAAAAGAAAAAAAAAATCGAAAAGTGTCCACTTTTATGTTAAAACTATGCATGCTCATGGATTATTCGTCTTTTCTAAGGAATGTGCATTTTTAAAAAAGCCCGATAAATATTTCCGATTAGCCACGGACATTTTCCGAAAAATAAGCCGCTCATAGTTTAATTTGAAACTAGTTCCAAATGAATCTCAAGATGCAAAAAGAAAAAAATATGCATGCTCATGGATTATTCGTCTTTTCTAAGGAATGTGCATTTTTAAAAAAGCTCGATAAATATTCCCGATTAGCCACGGACATTTTCCGAAAAATAAGCCGCTCATACTTTAATTTGAAACTAGTTCCAAATGAATCTCAAGATGCAAAGCGAAAACAAAATCGAAAAGTGTCCACTTTTATGTTAAAACTATGCATGCTCATGGATTATTCGTCTTTTCTAAGGAATGTGCATTTTTAAAAAAGTTCGATAAATATTTCCGATTAGCCACGGACATTTTCCGAAAAATAAGCCGCTCATAGTTTAATTTGAAACTAGTTCCAAATGAATCTCAAGATGCAAAAAGAAAAAAAATCGAAAAGCGTCCACTTTTATGTTAAAACTATGCATGCTCATGGATTATTCGTCTTTTCTGAGGAATGTGCATTTTTAAAAAAGCTCGATAAATATTTCCGATTAGCCACGGACATTTTCTGAAAAATTAGCCGCTCATAGTTTAATTTGAAACTAGTTCCAAATGAATCTCACGATGCAAAAAAAAAAAAATCGAAAAGTGTCCACTTTTATGTTAAAACTATGCATGCTCATGGATTATTCGTCTTTTCTAAGGTATGTGCATTTTTAAAAAAGCTCGATAAATATTTCCAATTAGCCACGGACATTTTCCGAAAAATAAGCCGCTCATAGTTTAATTTGAAACTAGTTCCAAATGAATCTCACGATGCAAAAAGAAAAAAAAAAATCGAAAAGTGTCCACTTTTATGTTAAAACTATGCATGCTCATGGATTATTCGTCTTTTCTAAGGAATGTGCATTTTTAAAAAAGCCCGATAAATATTTCCGATTAGCCACGGACATTTTCCGAAAAATAAGCCGCTCATAGTTTAATTTGAAACTAGTTCCAAATGAATCTCAAGATGCAAAAAGAAAAAAACTATGCATGCTCATGGATTATTCGTCTTTTCTAAGGAATGTGCATTTTTAAAAAAGCTCGATAAATATTCCCGATTAGCCACGGACATTTTCCGAAAAATAAGCCGCTCATAGTTTAATTTGAAACTAGTTCCAAATGAATCTCAAGATGCAAAAAGAAAAAAAATCGAAAAGCGTCCACTTTTATGTTAAAACTATGCATGCTCATGGATTATTCGTCTTTTCTGAGGAATGTGCATTTTTAAAAAAGCTCGATAAATATTTCCGATTAGCCACGGACATTTTCTGAAAAATAAGCCGCTCATAGTTTAATTTGAAACTAGTTCCAAATGAATCTCACGATTAAAAAAAAAAAAAAAAATCGAAAAGTGTCCACTTTTATGTTAAAACTATGCATGCTCATGGATTATTCGTCTTTTCTAAGGTATGTGCATTTTTAAAAACGCTCGATAAATATTTCCGATTAGCCACGGACATTTTCCGAAAAATAAGCCGCTCATAGTTTAATTTGAATTTAGTTCCAAATGAATCTCACGATGCAAAACGAAAAAAAAATCGAAAAGTGTCCACTTTTATGTTAAAACTGTGCATGCTCATGGATTATTCGTCTTTTCTAAGGAATGTGCATTTTTAAAAAAGCTCGATAAATATTTCCGATTAGCCACGGACATTTTCCGAAAAATAAGCCGCTCATAGTTTAATTTGAAACAAGTTCCAAATGAATCTCAAGATGCAAAAAGAAAAAAACTATGCATGCTCATGGATTATTCGTCTTTTCTAAGGAAAGGCATTTTTAAAAAAGCTCGATAAATATTCCCGATTAGCCACGGACATTTTCCGAAAAATAAGCCGCTCATAGTTTAATTTGAAACTAGTTCCAAATGAATCTCACGATGCAAAAAGAAAAAAAAAATCGAAAAGTGTCCACTTTTATGTTAAAACTATGCATGCTCATGGATTATTCGTCTTTTCTAAGGAATGTGCATTTTTAAAAAAGCCCGATAAATATTTCCGATTAGCCACGGACATTTTCCGAAAAATAAGCCGCTCATAGTTTAATTTGAAACTAGTTCCAAATGAATCTCAAGATGCAAAAAGAAAAAAACTATGCATGCTCATGGATTATTCGTCTTTTCTAAGGAATGTGCATTTTTAAAAAAGCTCGATAAATATTCCCGATTAGCCACGGACATTTTCCGAAAAATAAGCCGCTCATACTTTAATTTGAAACTAGTTCCAAATGAATCTCAAGATGCAAAGCGAAAACAAAATCGAAAAGTGTCCACTTTTATGTTAAAACTATGCATGCTCATGGATTATTCGTCTTTTCTAAGGAATGTGCATTTTTAAAAAAGCTCTATAAATATTTCCGATTAGCCACGGACATTTTCCGAAAAATAAGCCGCTCATAGTTTAATTTGAAACTAGTTCCTAATGAATCTCAAGATGCAAAAAGAAAGAAAATCGAAAAGCGTCCACTTTTATGTTAAAACTATGCATGCTCATGGATTATTCGTCTTTTCTGATTAATGTGCATTTTTAAAAAAGCTCGATAAATATTTCCGATTAGCCACGGACATTTTCTGAAAAATAAGCCGCTCATAGTTTAATTTGAAACTAGTTCCTAATAAATCTCAAGATGCAAAAAGAAAAAAAATCGAAAAGCGTCCACTTTTATGTTAAAACTATGCATGCTCATGGATTATTCGTCTTTTCTGAGGAATGTGCATTTTTAAAAAAGCTCGATAAATATTTCCGATTAGCCACGGACATTTTCCGAAAAATAAGCCGCTCATAGTTTAATTTGAATTTAGTTCCAAATGAATCTCACGATGCAAAACGAAAAAAAAATCGAAAAGTGTCCACTTTTATGTTAAAACTGTGCATGCTCATGGATTATTCGTCTTTTCTAAGGAATGTGCATTTTTAAAAAAGCTCGATAAATATTTCCGATTAGCCACGGACATTTTCCGAAAAATAAGCCGCTCATAGTTTAATTTGAAACAAGTTCCAAATGAATCTCAAGATGCAAAAAGAAAAAAACTATGCATGCTCATGGATTATTCGTCTTTTCTAAGGAAAGGCATTTTTAAAAAAGTTCGATAAATATTCCCGATTAGCCACGGACATTTTCCGAAAAATAAGCCGCTCATAGTTTAATTTGAAACTAGTTCCAAATGAATCTCACGATGCAAAAAAAAAAAAAAATCGAAAAGTGTCCACTTTTATGTTAAAACTATGCATGCTCATGGATTATTCGTCTTTTCTAAGGTATGTGCATTTTTAAAAAAGCTCGATAAATATTTCCGATTAGCCACGGACATTTTCCGAAAAATAAGCCGCTCATAGTTTAATTTGAAACTAGTTCCAAATGAATCTCACGATGCAAAACGAAAAAAAAATCGAAAAGTGTCCACTTTTATGTTAAAACTGTGCATGCTCATGGATTATTCGTCTTTTCTAAGGAATGTGCATTTTTAAAAAAGCCCGATAAATATTTCCGATTAGCCACGGACATTTTCCGAAAAATAAGCCGCTCATAGTTTAATTTGAAACTAGTTCCAAATGAATCTCAAGATGCAAAAAGAAAAAAACTATGCATGCTCATGGATTATTCGTCTTTTCTAAGGAATTTGCATTTTTAAAAAAGCTCGATAAATATTCCCGATTAGCCACGGACATTTTCCGAAAAATAAGCCGCTCATACTTTAATTTGAAACTAGTTCCAAATGAATCTCAAGATGCAAAGCGAAAACAAAATCGAAAAGTGTCCACTTTTATGTTAAAACTATGCATGCTCATGGATTATTCGTCTTTTCTAAGGAATGTGCATTTTTAAAAAAGCTCGATAAATATTCCCGATTAGCCACGGACATTTTCCGAAAAATAAGCCGCTCATACTTTAATTTGAAACTAGTTCCAAATGAATCTCAAGATGCAAAGCGAAAACAAAATCGAAAAGTGTCCACTTTTATGTTAAAACTATGCATGCTCATGGATTATTCGTCTTTTCTAAGGAATGTGCATTTTTAAAAAAGCTCGATAAATATTTCCGATTAGCCACGGACATTTTCCGAAAAATAAGCCGCTCATAGTTTAATTTGAAACTAGTTCCTAATAAATCTCAAGATGCAAAAAGAAAAAAAATCGAAAAGCGTCCACTTTTATGTTAAAACTATGCATGCTCATGGATTATTCGTCTTTTCTGAGGAATGTGCATTTTTAAAAAAGCTCGATAAATATTTCCGATTAGCCACGGACATTTTCTGAAAAATAAGCCGCTCATAGTTTAATTTGAAACTAGTTCCAAATGAATCTCACGATTAAAAAAAAAAAAAAAAAATCGAAAAGTGTCCACTTTTATGTTAAAACTATGCATGCTCATGGATTATTCGTCTTTTCTAAGGTATGTGCATTTTTAAAAAAGCTCGATAAATATTTCCGATTAGCCACGGACATTTTCCGAAAAATAAGCCGCTCATAGTTTAATTTGAAACTAGTTCCAAATGAATCTCACGATGCAAAACGAAAAAAAAATCGAAAAGTGTCCACTTTTATGTTAAAACTGTGCATGCTCATGGATTATTCGTCTTTTCTAAGGAATGTGCATTTTTAAAAAAGCTCGATAAATATTTCCGATTAGCCACGGACATTTTCCGAAAAATAAGCCGCTCATAGTTTAATTTGAAACAAGTTCCAAATGAATCTCAAGATGCAAAAAGAAAAAAACTATGCATGCTCATGGATTATTCGTCTTTTCTAAGGAAAGGCATTTTTAAAAAAGTTCGATAAATATTCCCGATTAGCCACGGACATTTTCCGAAAAATAAGCCGCTCATAGTTTAATTTGAAACTAGTTCCTAATGAATCTCAAGATGCAAAAAGAAAAAAAATCGAAAAGCGTCCACTTTTATGTTAAAACTATGTATGCGCATGGATTATTCGTCTTTTCTAAGGAATGTGCATTTTTAAAAATCTCGATAAATATTTCCGATTACCCACGGACATTTTCCGAAAAATAAGCCGCTCATAGTTTAATTTGAAACTAGTTCCAAATGAATCTCACGATGCAAAAAAAAAAAAAAAATCGAAAAGTGTCCACTTTTATGTTAAAACTATGCATGCTCATGGATTATTCGTCTTTTCTGAGGAATGTGCATTTTTAAAAAAGCTCGATAAATATTTCCGATTAGCCACGGACATTTTCTGAAAAATAAGCCGCTCATAGTTTAATTTGGAACTAGTTCCAAATGAATCTCACGATTAAAAAAAAAAAAAAAATCGAAAAGTGTCCACTTTTATGTTAAAACTATGCATGCTCATGGATTATTCGTCTTTTCTAAGGTATGTGCATTTTTAAAAAAGCTCGATAAATATTTCCGATTAGCCACGGACATTTTCCGAAAAATAAGCCGCTCATAGTTTAATTTGAAACTAGTTCCAAATGAATCTCACGATGCAAAACGAAAAAAAAATCGAAAAGTGTCCACTTTTATGTTAAAACTGTGCATGCTCATGGATTATTCGTCTTTTCTAAGGAATGTGCATTTTTAAAAAAGCTCGATAATTATTTCCGATTAGCCACGGACATTTTCCGAAAAATAAGCCGCTCATAGTTTAATTTGAAACAAGTTCCAAATGAATCTCAAGATGCAAAAAGAAAAAAACTATGCATGCTCATGGATTATTCGTCTTTTCTAAGGAAAGATATATTTATAAAAAAGTTCGATAAATATTCCCGATTAGCCACGGACATTTTCCGAAAAATAAGCCGCTCATAGTTTAATTTGAAACTAGTTCCTAATGAATCTCAAGATGCAAAAAGAAAAAAAATCGAAAAGCGTCCACTTTTATGTTAAAACTATGAATGCGCATGGATTATTCGTCTTTTCTAAGGAATGTGCATTTTTAAAAAAGCTCGATAAATATTTCCGATTACCCACGGACATTTTCCAAAAAATAAGCCGCTCATAGTTTAATTTGAAACTAGTTCCAAATGAATCTCACGATGCAAAAAAAAAAAAAAATCGAAAAGTGTCCACTTTTATGTTAAAACTATGCATGCTCATGGATTATTCGTCTTTTCTAAGGTATGTGCATTTTTAAAAAAGCTCGATAAATATTTCCGATTAGCCACGGACATTTTCCGAAAAATAAGCCGCTCATAGTTTAATTTGAAACTAGTTCCAAATGAATCTCACGATGCAAAACGAAAAAAAAAATCGAAAAGTGTCCACTTTTATGTTAAAACTGTGCATGCTCATGGATTATTCGTCTTTTCTAAGGAATGTGCATTTTTAAAAAAGCTCGATAAAAATTTCCGATTAGCCACGGACATTTTCCGAAAAATAAGCCGCTCATAGTTTAATTTGAAACAAGTTCCAAATGAATCTCAAGATGCAAAAAGAAAAAAACTATGCATGCTCATGGATTATTCGTCTTTTCTAAGGAAAGGCATTTTTAAAAAAGTTCGATAAATATTCCCGATTAGCCACGGACATTTTCCGAAAAATAAGCCGCTCATAGTTTAATTTGAAACTAGTTCCTAATGAATCTCAAGATGCAAAAAGAAAAAAAATCGAAAAGCGTCCACTTTTATGTTAAAACTATGTATGCTCATGGATTATTCGTCTTTTCTAAGGAATGTGCATTTTTAAAAAAGCTCGATAAATATTTCCGATTACCCACGGACATTTTCCGAAAAATAAGCCGCTCATAGTTTAATTTGAAACTAGTTCCAAATGAATCTCACGATGCAAAAAAAAAAAAAAAATCGAAAAGTGTCCACTTTTATGTTAAAACTATGCATGCTCATGGATTATTCGTCTTTTCTAAGGTATGTGCATTTTTAAAAAAGCTCGATAAATATTTCCGATTAGCCATGGACATTTTCCGAAAAATAAGCCGCTCATAGTTTAATTTGAAACTAGTGCCAAATGAATCTCACGATGCAAAACGAAAAAAAAATCGAAAAGTGTCCACTTCTATGTTAAAACTGTGCATGCTCATGGATTATTCGTCTTTTCTAAGGAATGTGCATTTTTAAAAAAGCTCGATAAATATTTCCGATTAGCCACGGACATTTTCCGAAAAATAAGCCGCTCATAGTTTAATTTGAAACTAGTTTCAAATGAATCTCACGATGCAAAAAGAAAAAAAAATCGAAAAGTGTCCACTTTTATGTTAAAACTATGCATGCTCATGGATTATTCGTCTTTTCTAAGGAATTTGCATTTTTAAAAAAGCCCGATAAATATTTCCGATTAGCCACGGACATTTTCCGAAAAATAAGCCGCTCATAGTTTAATTTGAAACTAGTTCCAAATGAATCTCAAGATGCAAAAAGAAAAAAACTATGCATGCTCATGGATTATTCGTCTTTTCTAAGGAAAGGCATTTTTAAAAAAGTTCGATAAATATTCCCGATTAGCCACGGACATTTTCCGAAAAATAAGCCGCTCATAGTTTAATTTGAAACTAGTTCCTAATGAATCTCAAGATGCAAAAAGAAAAAAAATCGAAAAGCGTCCACTTTTATGTTAAAACTATGCATGCTCATGGATTATTCGTCTTTTCTGAGGAATGTGCATTTTTAAAAAAGCTCGATAAATATTTCCGATTATCCACGGACATTTTCCGAAAAATTAGCCGCTCATAGTTTAATTTGAAACTAGTTCCAAATGAATCTCACGATGCAAAAAAAAAAAAAAAAAATCGAAAAGTGTCCACTTTTATGTTAAAACTATGCATGCTCATGGATTATTCGTCTTTTCTAAGGTATGTGCATTTTTAAAAAAGCTCGATAAATATTTCCGATTAGCCACGGACATTTTCCGAAAAATAAGCCGCTCATAGTTTAATTTGAAACTAGTTCCAAATGAATCTCACGATGCAAAACGAAAAAAAAATCGAAAAGTGTCCAATTTTATGTTAAAACTGTGCATGCTCATGGATTATTCGTCTTTTCTAAGGAATGTGCATTTTTAAAAAAGCTCGATAAATATTTCCGATTAGCCACGGACATTTTCCGAAAAATAAGCCGCTCATAGTTTAATTTGAAACTAGTTCCAAATGAATCTCACGATGCAAAAAGAAAAAAAATCGAAAAGCGTCCACTTTTATGTTAAAACTATGCATGCTCATGGATTATTCGTCTTTTCTGAGGAATGTGCATTTTTAAAAAAGCTCGATAAATATTTCCGATTAGCCACGGACATTTTCCGAAAAATAAGCCGCTCATAGTTTAATTTGAAACTAGTTCCAAATGAATCTCACGATGCAAAAAAAAAAAAAAAAATCGAAAAGTGTCCACTTTTATGTTAAAACTATGCATGCTCATGGATTATTCGTCTTTTCTAAGGTATGTGCATTTTTAAAAAAGCTCGATAAATATTTCCGATTAGCCACGGACATTTTCCGAAAAATAAGCCGCTCATAGTTTAATTTGAAACTAGTTCCAAATGAATCTCACGATGCAAAAAGAAAAAAAAATCGAAAAGTGTCCACTTTTATGTTAAAACTATGCATGCTCATGGATTATTCGTCTTTTCTAAGGAATGTGCATTTTTAAAAAAGCCCGATAAATATTTCCGATTAGCCACGGACATTTTCCGAAAAATAAGCCGCTCATAGTTTAATTTGAAACTAGTTCCAAATGAATCTCACGATGCAAAAAAAAAAAAAAAATCGAAAAGTGTCCACTTTTATGTTAAAACTATGCATGCTCATGGATTATTCGTCTTTTCTAAGGTATGTGCATTTTTAAAAAAGCTCGATAAATATTTCCGATTAGCCACGGACATTTTCCGAAAAATAAGCCGCTCATAGTTTAATTTGAAACTAGTTCCAAATGAATCTCACGATGCAAAAAGAAAAAAAAAATCGAAAAGTGTCCACTTTTATGTTAAAACTATGCATGCTCATGGATTATTCGTCTTTTCTAAGGAATGTGCATTTTTAAAAAAGCCCGATAAATATTTCCGATTAGCCACGGACATTTTGCGAAAAATAAGCCGCTCATAGTTTAATTTGAAACTAGTTCCAAATGAATCTCAAGATGCAAAAAGAAAAAAACTATGCATGCTCATGGATTATTCGTCTTTTCTAAGGAAAGGCATTTTTAAAAAAGTTTGATAAATATTCCCGATTAGCCACGGACATTTTCCGAAAAATAAGCCGCTCATAGTTTATTTTGAAACTAGTTCCTAATGAATCTCAAGATGCAAAAAGAAAAAAAATCGAAAAGCGTCCACTTTTATGTTAAAACTATGCATGCTCATGGATTATTAGTCTTTTCTAAGGAATTTGCATTTTTAAAAAAGCTCGATAAATATTTCCGATTAGCCACGGACTTTTTCCGAAAAATAAGCCGCTCATAGTTTAATTTAAAACTAGTTCCAAATGAATCTCACGATGCAAAAAAAAAAAAAAAAATCGAAAAGTGTCCACTTTTATGTTAAAACTGTGCATGCTCATGGATTATTCGTCTTTTCTAAGGTATGTGCATTTTTAAAAAAGCTCGATAAATATTTCCGATTAGCCACGGACATTTTCCGAAAAATAAGCCGCTCATAGTTTAATTTGAAACTAGTTCAAAATGAATCTCACGATGTAAAACGAAAAAAAAATCGAAAAGTGTCCACTTATATGTTAAAACTGTGCATGCTCATGGATTATTCGTCTTTTCTAAGGAATGTGCATTTTTAAAAAAGCTCGATAAATATTTCCGATTAGCCACGGACATTTTCCGAAAAATAAGCCGCTCATAGTTTAATTTGAAACTAGTTTCAAATGAATCTCACGATGCAAAAAGAAAAAAAAATCGAAATTTGTCCACTTTTATGTTAAAACTATGCATGCTCATGGATTATTCGTCTTTTCTAAGGAATGTGCATTTTTAAAAAAGCTCGATAAATATTTCCGATTAGCCACGGACATTTTCCGAAAAATAAGCCGCTCATAGTTTAATTTGAAACAAGTTCCAAATGAATCTCAAGATGCAAAAAGAAAAAAACTATGCATGCTCATGGATTATTCGTCTTTTCTAAGGAAAGGCATTTTTAAAAAAGTTCGATAAATATTCCCGATTAGCCACGGACATTTTCCGAAAAATAAGCCGCTCATAGTTTAATTTGAAACTAGTTCCTAATGAATCTCAAGATGCAAAAAGAAAAAAAATCGAAAAGCGTCCACTTTTATGTTAAAACTATGTATGCTCATGGATTATTCGTCTTTTCTAAGGAATGTGCATTTTTAAAAAAGCTCGATAAATATTTCCGATTACCCACGGACATTTTCCGAAAAATAAGCCGCTCATAGTTTAATTTGAAACTAGTTCCAAATGAATCTCACGATGCAAAAAAAAAAAAAAAATCGAAAAGTGTCCACTTTTATGTTAAAACTATGCATGCTCATGGATTATTCGTCTTTTCTAAGGTATGTGCATTTTTAAAAAAGCTCGATAAATATTTCCGATTAGCCACGGACATTTTCCGAAAAATAAGCCGCTCATAGTTTAATTTGAAACTAGTTCCAAATGAATCTCACGATGCAAAACGAAAAAAAAATCGAAAAGTGTCCAATTTTATGTTAAAACTGTGCATGCTCATGGATTATTCGTCTTTTCTAAGGAATGTGCATTTTTAAAAAAGCTCGATAAATATTTCCGATTAGCCACGGACATTTTCCGAAAAATAAGCCGCTCATAGTTTAATTTGAAACTAGTTCCAAATGAATCTCACGATGCAAAAAGAAAAAAAATCGAAAAGCGTCCACTTTTATGTTAAAACTATGCATGCTCATGGATTATTCGTCTTTTCTGAGGAATGTGCATTTTTAAAAAAGCTCGATAAATATTTCCGATTAGCCACGGACATTTTCCGAAAAATAAGCCGCTCATAGTTTAATTTGAAACTAGTTCCAAATGAATCTCACGATGCAAAAAAAAAAAAAAAAATCGAAAAGTGTCCACTTTTATGTTAAAACTATGCATGCTCATGGATTATTCGTCTTTTCTAAGGTATGTGCATTTTTAAAAAAGCTCGATAAATATTTCCGATTAGCCACGGACATTTTCCGAAAAATAAGCCGCTCATAGTTTAATTTGAAACTAGTTCCAAATGAATCTCACGATGCAAAAAGAAAAAAAAATCGAAAAGTGTCCACTTTTATGTTAAAACTATGCATGCTCATGGATTATTCGTCTTTTCTAAGGAATGTGCATTTTTAAAAAAGCCCGATAAATATTTCCGATTAGCCACGGACATTTTCCGAAAAATAAGCCGCTCATAGTTTAATTTGAAACTAGTTCCAAATGAATCTCACGATGCAAAAAAAAAAAAAAAATCGAAAAGTGTCCACTTTTATGTTAAAACTATGCATGCTCATGGATTATTCGTCTTTTCTAAGGTATGTGCATTTTTAAAAAAGCTCGATAAATATTTCCGATTAGCCACGGACATTTTCCGAAAAATAAGCCGCTCATAGTTTAATTTGAAACTAGTTCCAAATGAATCTCACGATGCAAAAAGAAAAAAAAAATCGAAAAGTGTCCACTTTTATGTTAAAACTATGCATGCTCATGGATTATTCGTCTTTTCTAAGGAATGTGCATTTTTAAAAAAGCCCGATAAATATTTCCGATTAGCCACGGACATTTTGCGAAAAATAAGCCGCTCATAGTTTAATTTGAAACTAGTTCCAAATGAATCTCAAGATGCAAAAAGAAAAAAACTATGCATGCTCATGGATTATTCGTCTTTTCTAAGGAAAGGCATTTTTAAAAAAGTTTGATAAATATTCCCGATTAGCCACGGACATTTTCCGAAAAATAAGCCGCTCATAGTTTATTTTGAAACTAGTTCCTAATGAATCTCAAGATGCAAAAAGAAAAAAAATCGAAAAGCGTCCACTTTTATGTTAAAACTATGCATGCTCATGGATTATTAGTCTTTTCTAAGGAATTTGCATTTTTAAAAAAGCTCGATAAATATTTCCGATTAGCCACGGACTTTTTCCGAAAAATAAGCCGCTCATAGTTTAATTTAAAACTAGTTCCAAATGAATCTCACGATGCAAAAAAAAAAAAAAAAATCGAAAAGTGTCCACTTTTATGTTAAAACTGTGCATGCTCATGGATTATTCGTCTTTTCTAAGGTATGTGCATTTTTAAAAAAGCTCGATAAATATTTCCGATTAGCCACGGACATTTTCCGAAAAATAAGCCGCTCATAGTTTAATTTGAAACTAGTTCAAAATGAATCTCACGATGTAAAACGAAAAAAAAATCGAAAAGTGTCCACTTATATGTTAAAACTGTGCATGCTCATGGATTATTCGTCTTTTCTAAGGAATGTGCATTTTTAAAAAAGCTCGATAAATATTTCCGATTAGCCACGGACATTTTCCGAAAAATAAGCCGCTCATAGTTTAATTTGAAACTAGTTTCAAATGAATCTCACGATGCAAAAAGAAAAAAAAATCGAAATTTGTCCACTTTTATGTTAAAACTATGCATGCTCATGGATTATTCGTCTTTTCTAAGGAATGTGCATTTTTAAAAAAGCTCGATAAATATTTCCGATTAGCCACGGACATTTTCCGAAAAATAAGCCGCTCATAGTTTAATTTGAAACAAGTTCCAAATGAATCTCAAGATGCAAAAAGAAAAAAACTATGCATGCTCATGGATTATTCGTCTTTTCTAAGGAAAGGCATTTTTAAAAAAGTTCGATAAATATTCCCGATTAGCCACGGACATTTTCCGAAAAATAAGCCGCTCATAGTTTAATTTGAAACTAGTTCCTAATGAATCTCAAGATGCAAAAAGAAAAAAAATCGAAAAGCGTCCACTTTTATGTTAAAACTATGTATGCTCATGGATTATTCGTCTTTTCTAAGGAATGTGCATTTTTAAAAAAGCTCGATAAATATTTCCGATTACCCACGGACATTTTCCGAAAAATAAGCCGCTCATAGTTTAATTTGAAACTAGTTCCAAATGAATCTCACGATGCAAAAAAAAAAAAAAAATCGAAAAGTGTCCACTTTTATGTTAAAACTATGCATGCTCATGGATTATTCGTCTTTTCTAAGGTATGTGCATTTTTAAAAAAGCTCGATAAATATTTCCGATTAGCCACGGACATTTTCCGAAAAATAAGCCGCTCATAGTTTAATTTGAAACTAGTGCCAAATGAATCTCACGATGCAAAACGAAAAAAAAATCGAAAAGTGTCCACTTCTATGTTAAAACTGTGCATGCTCATGGATTATTCGTCTTTTCTAAGGAATGTGCATTTTTAAAAAAGCTCGATAAATATTTCCGATTAGCCACGGACATTTTCCGAAAAATAAGCCGCTCATAGTTTAATTTGAAACTAGTTTCAAATGAATCTCACGATGCAAAAAGAAAAAAAAATCGAAAAGTGTCCACTTTTATGTTAAAACTATGCATGCTCATGGATTATTCGTCTTTTCTAAGGAATTTGCATTTTTAAAAAAGCCCGATAAATATTTCCGATTAGCCACGGACATTTTCCGAAAAATAAGCCGCTCATAGTTTAATTTGAAACTAGTTCCAAATGAATCTCAAGATGCAAAAAGAAAAAAACTATGCATGCTCATGGATTATTCGTCTTTTCTAAGGAAAGGCATTTTTAAAAAAGTTCGATAAATATTCCCGATTAGCCACGGACATTTTCCGAAAAATAAGCCGCTCATAGTTTAATTTGAAACTAGTTCCTAATGAATCTCAAGATGCAAAAAGAAAAAAAATCGAAAAGCGTCCACTTTTATGTTAAAACTATGCATGCTCATGGATTATTCGTCTTTTCTGAGGAATGTGCATTTTTAAAAAAGCTCGATAAATATTTCCGATTATCCACGGACATTTTCCGAAAAATTAGCCGCTCATAGTTTAATTTGAAACTAGTTCCAAATGAATCTCACGATGCAAAAAAAAAAAAAAAAATCGAAAAGTGTCCACTTTTATGTTAAAACTATGCATGCTCATGGATTATTCGTCTTTTCTAAGGTATGTGCATTTTTAAAAAAGCTCGATAAATATTTCCGATTAGCCACGGACATTTTCCGAAAAATAAGCCGCTCATAGTTTAATTTGAAACTAGTTCCAAATGAATCTCACGATGCAAAACGAAAAAAAAATCGAAAAGTGTCCAATTTTATGTTAAAACTGTGCATGCTCATGGATTATTCGTCTTTTCTAAGGAATGTGCATTTTTAAAAAAGCTCGATAAATATTTCCGATTAGCCACGGACATTTTCCGAAAAATAAGCCGCTCATAGTTTAATTTGAAACTAGTTCCAAATGAATCTCACGATGCAAAAAGAAAAAAAATCGAAAAGCGTCCACTTTTATGTTAAAACTATGCATGCTCATGGATTATTCGTCTTTTCTGAGGAATGTGCATTTTTAAAAAAGCTCGATAAATATTTCCGATTAGCCACGGACATTTTCCGAAAAATAAGCCGCTCATAGTTTAATTTGAAACTAGTTCCAAATGAATCTCACGATGCAAAAAAAAAAAAAAATCGAAAAGTGTCCACTTTTATGTTAAAACTATGCATGCTCATGGATTATTCGTCTTTTCTAAGGTATGTGCATTTTTAAAAAAGCTCGATAAATATTTCCGATTAGCCACGGACATTTTCCGAAAAATAAGCCGCTCATAGTTTAATTTGAAACTAGTTCCAAATGAATCTCACGATGCAAAAAGAAAAAAAAATCGAAAAGTGTCCACTTTTATGTTAAAACTATGCATGCTCATGGATTATTCGTCTTTTCTAAGGAATGTGCATTTTTAAAAAAGCCCGATAAATATTTCCGATTAGCCACGGACATTTTCCGAAAAATAAGCCGCTCATAGTTTAATTTGAAACTAGTTCCAAATGAATCTCACGATGCAAAAAAAAAAAAAAATCGAAAAGTGTCCACTTTTATGTTAAAACTATGCATGCTCATGGATTATTCGTCTTTTCTAAGGTATGTGCATTTTTAAAAAAGCTCGATAAATATTTCCGATTAGCCACGGACATTTTCCGAAAAATAAGCCGCTCATAGTTTAATTTGAAACTAGTTCCAAATGAATCTCACGATGCAAAAAGAAAAAAAAAATCGAAAAGTGTCCACTTTTATGTTAAAACTATGCATGCTCATGGATTATTCGTCTTTTCTAAGGAATGTGCATTTTTAAAAAAGCCCGATAAATATTTCCGATTAGCCACGGACATTTTCCGAAAAATAAGCCGCTCATAGTTTAATTTGAAACTAGTTCCAAATGAATCTCAAGATGCAAAAAGAAAAAAACTATGCATGCTCATGGATTATTCGTCTTTTCTAAGGAAAGGCATTTTTAAAAAAGTTTGATAAATATTCCCGATTAGCCACGGACATTTTCCGAAAAATAAGCCGCTCATAGTTTATTTTGAAACTAGTTCCTAATGAATCTCAAGATGCAAAAAGAAAAAAAATCGAAAAGCGTCCACTTTTATGTTAAAACTATGCATGCTCATGGATTATTCGTCTTTTCTAAGGAATGTGCATTTTTAAAAAAGCTCGATAAATATTTCCGATTAGCCACGGACTTTTTCCGAAAAATAAGCCGCTCATAGTTTAATTTAAAACTAGTTCCAAATGAATCTCACGATGCAAAAAAAAAAAAAAAAATCGAAAAGTGTCCACTTTTATGTTAAAACTGTGCATGCTCATGGATTATTCGTCTTTTCTAAGGTATGTGCATTTTTAAAAAAGCTCGATAAATATTTCCGATTAGCCACGGACATTTTCCGAAAAATAAGCCGCTCATAGTTTAATTTGAAACTAGTTCAAAATGAATCTCACGATGTAAAACGAAAAAAAAATCGAAAAGTGTCCACTTATATGTTAAAACTGTGCATGCTCATGGATTATTCGTCTTTTCTAAGGAATGTGCATTTTTCAAAAAGCTCGATAAATATTTCCGATTAGCCACGGACATTTTCCGAAAAATAAGCCGCTCATAGTTTAATTTGAAACTAGTTTCAAATGAATCTCACGATGCAAAAAGAAAAAAAAAATCGAAATTTGTCCACTTTTATGTTAAAACTATGCATGCTCATGGATTATTCGTCTTTTCTAAGGAATGTGCATTTTTAAAAAAGCTCGATAAATATTTCCGATTAGCCACGGACATTTTCCGAAAAATAAGCCGCTCATAGTTTAATTTGAAACAAGTTCCAAATGAATCTCAAGATGCAAAAAGAAAAAAACTATGCATGCTCATGGATTATTCGTCTTTTCTAAGGAAAGGCATTTTTAAAAAAGTTCGATAAATATTCCCGATTAGCCACGGACATTTTCCGAAAAATAAGCCGCTCATAGTTTAATTTGAAACTAGTTCCTAATGAATCTCAAGATGCAAAAAGAAAAAAAATCGAAAAGCGTCCACTTTTATGTTAAAACTATGTATGCTCATGGATTATTCGTCTTTTCTAAGGAATGTGCATTTTTAAAAAAGCTCGATAAATATTTCCGATTACCCACGGACATTTTCCGAAAAATAAGCCGCTCATAGTTTAATTTGAAACTAGTTCCAAATGAATCTCACGATGCAAAAAAAAAAAAAAATCGAAAAGTGTCCACTTTTATGTTAAAACTATGCATGCTCATGGATTATTCTTCTTTTCTAAGGTATGTGCATTTTTAAAAAAGCTCGATAAATATTTCCGATTAGCCACGGACATTTTCCGAAAAATAAGCCGCTCATAGTTTAATTTGAAACTAGTTCCAAATGAATCTCACGATGCAAAACGAAAAAAAAATCGAAAAGTGTCCACTTCTATGTTAAAACTGTGCATGCTCATGGATTATTCGTCTTTTCTAAGGAATGTGCATTTTTAAAAAAGCTCGATAAATATTTCCGATTAGCCACGGACATTTTCCGAAAAATAAGCCGCTCATAGTTTAATTTGAAACTAGTTCCAAATGAATCTCACGATGCAAAAAGAAAAAAAAATCGAAAAGTGTCCACTTTTATGTTAAAACTATGCATGCTCATGGATTATTCGTCTTTTCTAAGGAATGTGCATTTTTAAAAAAGCCCGATAAATATTTCCGATTAGCCACGGACATTTTCCGAAAAATAAGCTGCTCATAGTTTAATTTGAAACTAGTTCCAAATGAATCTCAAGATGCAAAAAGAAAAAAACTATGCATGCTCATTGATTATTCGTCTTTTCTAAGGAAAGGCATTTTTAAAAAAGTTCGATAAATATTCCCGATTAGCCACGGACATTTTCCGAAAAATAAGCCGCTCATAGTTTAATTTGAAACTAGTTCCTAATGAATCTCAAGATGCAAAAAGAAAAAAAATCGAAAAGCGTCCACTTTTATGTTAAAACTATGCATGCTCATGGATTATTCGTCTTTTCTGAGGAATGTGCATTTTTAAAAAAGCTCGATAAATATTTCCGATTAGCCACGGACATTTTCCGAAAAATAAGCCGCTCATAGTTTAATTTGAAACTAGTTCCAAATGAATCTCACGATGCAAAAAAAAAAAAAAAATCGAAAAGTGTCCACTTTTATGTTAAAACTATGCATGCTCATGGATTATTCGTCTTTTCTAAGGTATGTGCATTTTTAAAAAAGCTCGATAAATATTTCCGATTAGCCACGGACATTTTCCGAAAAATAAGCCGCTCATAGTTTAATTTGAAACTAGTTCCAAATGAATCTCACGATGCAAAAAGAAAAAAAAAATCGAAAGGTGTCCACTTTTATGTTAAAACTATGCATGCTCATGGATTATTCGTCTTTTCTAAGGAATGTGCATTTTTAAAAAAGCCCGATAAATATTTCCGATTAGCCACGGACATTTTCCGAAAAATAAGCCGCTCATAGTTTAATTTGAAACTAGTTCCAAATGAATCTCAAGATGCAAAAAGAAAAAAACTATGCATGCTCATGGATTATTCGTCTTTTCTAAGGAAAGGCATTTTTAAAAAAGTTTGATAAATATTCCCGATTAGCCACGGACATTTTCCGAAAAATAAGCCGCTCATAGTTTATTTTGAAACTAGTTCCTAATGAATCTCAAGATGCAAAAAGAAAAAAAATCGAAAAGCGTCCACTTTTATGTTAAAACTATGCATGCTCATGGATTATTCGTCTTTTCTAAGGAATGTGCATTTTTAAAAAAGCTCGATAAATATTTCCGATTAGCCACGGACTTTTTCCGAAAAATAAGCCGCTCATAGTTTAATTTAAAACTAGTTCCAAATGAATCTCACGATGCAAAAAAAAAAAAAAAAATCGAAAAGTGTCCACTTTTATGTTAAAACTGTGCATGCTCATGGATTATTCGTCTTTTCTAAGGTATGTGCATTTTTAAAAAAGCTCGATAAATATTTCCGATTAGCCACGGACATTTTCCGAAAAATAAGCCGCTCATAGTTTAATTTGAAACTAGTTCAAAATGAATCTCACGATGTAAAACGAAAAAAAATCGAAAAGTGTCCACTTATATGTTAAAACTGTGCATGCTCATGGATTATTCGTCTTTTCTAAGGAATGTGCATTTTTAAAAAAGCTCGATAAATATTTCCGATTAGCCACGGACATTTTCCGAAAAATAAGCCGCTCATAGTTTAATTTGAAACTAGTTTCAAATGAATCTCACGATGCAAAAAGAAAAAAAAATCGAAATTTGTCCACTTTTATGTTAAAACTATGCATGCTCATGGATTATTCGTCTTTTCTAAGGAATGTGCATTTTTAAAAAAGCCCGATAAATATTTCCGATTAGCCACGGACATTTTCCGAAAAATAAGCCGCTCATAGTTTAATTTGAAACTAGTTCCAAATGAATCTCAAGATGCAAAAAGAAAAAAACTATGCATGCTCATGGATTATTCGTCTTTTCTAAGGAAAGGCATTTTTTAAAAAGTTCGATAAATATTCCCGATTAGCCACGGACATTTTCCGAAAAATAAGCCGCTCATAGTTTCATTTGAAACTAGTTCCTAATGAATCTCAAGATGCAAAAAGAAAAAAAATCGAAAAGCGTCCACTTTTATGTTAAAACTATGCATGCTCATGGATTATTCGTTTTTTCTGAGGAATGTGCATTTTTAAAAAAGCTCGATAAATATTTCCGATTAGCCACGGACATTTTCCGAAAAATAAGCCGCTCATAGTTTAATTGGAAACTAGTTCCAAATGAATCTCACGATGCAAAAAAAAAAAAAAAATCGAAAAGTGTCCACTTTTATGTTAAAACTATGCATGCTCATGGATTATTCGTCTTTTCTAAGGTATGTGCATTTTTAAAAAAGCTCGATAAATATTTCCGATTAGCCACGGACATTTTACGAAAAATAAGCCGCTCATAGTTTAATTTGAAACTAGTTCCAAATGAATCTCAAGATGCAAAAAGAAAAAAACTATGCATGCTCATGGATTATTCGTCTTTTCTAAGGAATGTGCATTTTTAAAAAAGCTCGATAAATATTCCCGATTAGCCACGGACATTTTCCGAAAAATAAGCCGCTCATACTTTAATTTGAAACTAGTTCCAAATGAATCTCAAGATGCAAAGCGAAAACAAAATCGAAAAGTGTCCACTTTTATGTTAAAACTATGCATGCTCATGGATTATTCGTCTTTTCTAAGGAATGTGCATTTTTAAAAAAGCTCGATAAATATTCCCGATTAGCCACGGACATTTTCCGAAAAATAAGCCGCTCATACTTTAATTTGAAACTAGTTCCAAATGAATCTCAAGATGCAAAGCGAAAACAAAATCGAAAAGTGTCCACTTTTATGTTAAAACTATGCATGCTCATGGATTATTCGTCTTTTCTAAGGAATGTGCATTTTTAAAAAAGCTCGATAAATATTTCCGATTAGCCACGGACATTTTCCGAAAAATAAGCCGCTCATAGTTTAATTTGAAACTAGTTCCTAATGAATCTCAAGATGCAAAAAGAAAAAAAATCGAAAAGCGTCCACTTTTATGTTAAAACTATGCATGCTCATGGATTATTCGTCTTTTCTGAGGAATGTGCATTTTTAAAAAAGCTCGATAAATATTTCCGATTAGCCACGGACATTTTCTGAAAAATAAGCCGCTCATAGTTTAATTTGAAACTAGTTCCAAATGAATCTCACGATTAAAAAAAAAAAAAAAAAAATCGAAAAGTGTCCACTTTTATGTTAAAACTATGCATGCTCATGGATTATTCGTCTTTTCTAAGGTATGTGCATTTTTAAAAAAGCTCGATAAATATTTCCGATTAGCCACGGACATTTTCCGAAAAATAAGCCGCTCATACTTTAATTTGAAACTAGTTCCAAATGAATCTCACGATGCAAAACGAAAAAAAAATCGAAAAGTGTCCACTTTTATGTTAAAACTATGCATGCTCATGGATTATTCGTCTTTTCTAAGGAATGTGCATTTTTAAAAAAGCTCGATAAATATTTCCGATTAGCCACGGACATTTTCCGAAAAATAAGCCGCTCATAGTTTAATTTGAAACTAGTTCCTAATGAATCTCAAGATGCAAAAAGAAAAAAAATCGAAAAGCGTCCACTTTTATGTTAAAACTATGCATGCTCATGGATTATTCGTCTTTTCTGAGGAATGTGCATTTTTAAAAAAGCTCGATAAATATTTCCGATTAGCCACGGACATTTTCTGAAAAATAAGCCGCTCATAGTTTAATTTGAAACTAGTTCCAAATGAATCTCACGATTAAAAAAAAAAAAAAAAAAATCGAAAAGTGTCCACTTTTATGTTAAAACTATGCATGCTCATGGATTATTCGTCTTTTCTAAGGTATGTGCATTTTTAAAAAAGCTCGATAAATATTTCCGATTAGCCACGGACATTTTCCGAAAAATAAGCCGCTCATAGTTTAATTTGAAACTAGTTCCAAATGAATCTCACGATGCAAAACGAAAAAAAAATCGAAAAGTGTCCACTTTTATGTTAAAACTGTGCATGCTCATGGATTATTCGTCTTTTCTAAGGAATGTGCATTTTTAAAAAAGCTCGATAAATATTTCCGATTAGCCACGGACATTTTCCGAAAAATAAGCCGCTCATAGTTTAATTTGAAACAAGTTCCAAATGAATCTCAAGATGCAAAAAGAAAAAAACTATGCATGCTCATGGATTATTCGTCTTTTCTAAGGAAAGGCATTTTTAAAAAAGTTCGATAAATATTCCCGATTAGCCACGGACATTTTCCGAAAAATAAGCCGCTCATAGTTTAATTTGAAACTAGTTCCTAATGAATCTCAAGATGCAAAAAGAAAAAAAATCGAAAAGCGTCCACTTTTATGTTAAAACTATGTATGCGCATGGATTATTCGTCTTTTCTAAGGAATGTGCATTTTTAAAAAAGCTCGATAAATATTTCCGATTACCCACGGACATTTTCCGAAAAATAAGCCGCTCATAGTTTAATTTGAAACTAGTTCCAAATGAATCTCACGATGCAAAAAAAAAAAAATCGAAAAGTGTCCACTTTTATGTTAAAACTATGCATGCTCATGGATTATTCGTCTTTTCTGAGGAATGTGCATTTTTAAAAAAGCTCGATAAATATTTCCGATTAGCCACGGACATTTTCTGAAAAATAAGCCGCTCATAGTTTAATTTGAAACTAGTTCCAAATGAATCTCACGATTAAAAAAAAAAAAAAAAAAATCGAAAAGTGTCCACTTTTATGTTAAAACTATGCATGCTCATGGATTATTCGTCTTTTCTAAGGTATGTGCATTTTTAAAAAAGCTCGATAAATATTTCCGATTAGCCACGGACATTTTCCGAAAAATAAGCCGCTCATAGTTTAATTTGAAACTAGTTCCAAATGAATCTCACGATGCAAAACGAAAAAAAAATCGAAAAGTGTCCACTTTTATGTTAAAACTGTGCATGCTCATGGATTATTCGTCTTTTCTAAGGAATGTGCATTTTTAAAAAAGCTCGATAAATATTTCCGATTAGCCACGGACATTTTCCGAAAAATAAGCCGCTCATAGTTTAATTTGAAACAAGTTCCAAATGAATCTCAAGATGCAAAAAGAAAAAAACTATGCATGCTCATGGATTATTCGTCTTTTCTAAGGAAAGGCATTTTTAAAAAAGTTCGATAAATATTCCCGATTAGCCACGGACATTTTCCGAAAAATAAGCCGCTCATAGTTTAATTTGAAACTAGTTCCTAATGAATCTCAAGATGCAAAAAGAAAAAAAAATCGAAAAGCGTCCACTTTTATGTTAAAACTATGTATGCGCATGGATTATTCGTCTTTTCTAAGGAATGTGCATTTTTAAAAAAGCTCGATAAATATTTCCGATTACCCACGGACATTTTCCAAAAAATAAGCCGCTCATAGTTTAATTTGAAACTAGTTCCAAATGAATCTCACGATGCAAAAAAAAAAAAAAATCGAAAAGTGTCCACTTTTATGTTAAAACTATGCATGCTCATGGATTATTCGTCTTTTCTAAGGTATGTGCATTTTTAAAAAAGCTCGATAAATATTTCCGATTAGCCACGGACATTTTCCGAAAAATAAGCCGCTCATAGTTTAATTTGAAACTAGTTCCAAATGAATCTCACGATGCAAAACGAAAAAAAAATCGAAAAGTGTCCACTTTTATGTTAAAACTGTGCATGCTCATGGATTATTCGTCTTTTCTAAGGAATGTGCATTTTTAAAAAAGCTCGATAAATATTTCCGATTAGCCACGGACATTTTCCGAAAAATAAGCCGCTCATAGTTTAATTTGAAACTAGTTCCAAATGAATCTCACGATGCAAAAAGAAAAAAAATCGAAAAGTGTCCACTTTTATGTTAAAACTATGCATGCTCATGGATTATTCGTCTTTTCTAAGGAATGTGCATTTTTAAAAAAGCCCGATAAATATTTCCGATTAGCCACGGACATTTTCCGAAAAATAAGCTGCTCATAGTTTAATTTGAAACTAGTTCCAAATGAATCTCAAGATGCAAAAAGAAAAAAACTATGCATGCTCATGGATTATTCGTCTTTTCTAAGGAAAGGAATTTTTAAAAAAGTTCGATAAATATTCCCGATTAGCCACGGACATTTTCCGAAAAATAAGCCGCTCATAGTTTAATTTGAAACTAGTTCCTAATGAATCTCAAGATGCAAAAAGAAAAAAAATCGAAAAGCGTCCACTTTTATGTTAAAACTATGCATGCTCATGGATTATTCGTCTTTTCTGAGGAATGTGCATTTTTAAAAAAGCTCGATAAATATTTCCGATTAGCCACGGACATTTTCCGAAAAATAAGCCGCTCATAGTTTAATTTGAAACTAGTTCCAAATGAATCTCACGATGCAAAAAAAAAAAAAAAATCGAAAAGTGTCCACTTTTATGTTAAAACTATGCATGCTCATGGATTATTCGTCTTTTCTAAGGTATGTGCATTTTTAAAAAAGCTCGATAAATATTTCCGATTAGCCACGGACATTTTCCGAAAAATAAGCCGCTCATAGTTTAATTTGAAACTAGTTCCAAATGAATCTCACGATGCAAAAAGAAAAAAAAAATCGAAAAGTGTCCACTTTTATGTTAAAACTATGCATGCTCATGGATTATTCGTCTTTTCTAAGGAATGTGCATTTTTAAAAAAGCCCGATAAATATTTCTGATTAGCCACGGACATTTTCCGAAAAATAAGCCGCTCATAGTTTAATTTGAAACTAGTTCCAAATGAATCTCAAGATGCAAAAAGAAAAAAACTATGCATGCTCATGGATTATTCGTCTTTTCTAAGGAAAGGCATTTTTAAAAAAGTTTGATAAATATTCCCGATTAGCCACGGACATTTTCCGAAAAATAAGCCGCTCATAGTTTATTTTGAAACTAGTTCCTAATGAATCTCAAGATGCAAAAAGAAAAAAAATCGAAAAGCGTCCACTTTTATGTTAAAACTATGCATGCTCATGGATTATTCGTCTTTTCTAAGGAATGTGCATTTTTAAAAAAGCTCGATAAATATTTCCGATTAGCCACGGACTTTTTCCGAAAAATAAGCCGCTCATAGTTTAATTTAAAACTAGTTCCAAATGAATCTCACGATGCAAAAAAAAAAAAAAAAAAATCGAAAAGTGTCCACTTTTATGTTAAAACTGTGCATGCTCATGGATTATTCGTCTTTTCTAAGGTATGTGCATTTTTAAAAAAGCTCGATAAATATTTCCGATTAGCCACGGACATTTTCCGAAAAATAAGCCGCTCATAGTTTAATTTGAAACTAGTTCAAAATGAATCTCACGATGTAAAACGAAAAAAAAATCGAAAAGTGTCCACTTATATGTTAAAACTGTGCATGCTCATGGATTATTCGTCTTTTCTAAGGAATGTGCATTTTTAAAAAAGCTCGATAAATATTTCCGATTAGCCACGGACATTTTCCGAAAAATAAGCCGCTCATAGTTTAATTTGAAACTAGTTTCAAATGAATCTCACGATGCAAAAAGAAAAAAAAAATCGAAATTTGTCCACTTTTATGTTAAAACTATGCATGCTCATGGATTATTCGTCTTTTCTAAGGAATGTGCATTTTTAAAAAAGCCCGATAAATATTTCCGATTAGCCACGGACATTTTCCGAAAAATAAGCCGCTCATAGTTTAATTTGAAACTAGTTCCAAATGAATCTCAAGATGCAAAAAGAAAAAAACTATGCATGCTCATGGATTATTCGTCTTTTCTAAGGAAAGGCATTTTTTAAAAAGTTCGATAAATATTCCCGATTAGCCACGGACATTTTCCGAAAAATAAGCCGCTCATAGTTTCATTTGAAACTAGTTCCTAATGAATCTCAAGATGCAAAAAGAAAAAAAATCGAAAAGCGTCCACTTTTATGTTAAAACTATGCATGCTCATGGATTATTCGTCTTTTCTGAGGAATGTGCATTTTTAAAAAAGCTCGATAAATATTTCCGATTAGCCACGGACATTTTCCGAAAAATAAGCCGCTCATAGTTTAATTTGAAACTAGTTCCAAATGAATCTCACGATGCAAAAAAAAAAAAAAAATCGAAAAGTGTCCACTTTTATGTTAAAACTATGCATGCTCATGGATTATTCGTCTTTTCTAAGGTATGTGCATTTTTAAAAAAGCTCGATAAATATTTCCGATTAGCCACGGACATTTTACGAAAAATAAGCCGCTCATAGTTTAATTTGAAACTAGTTCCAAATGAATCTCAAGATGCAAAAAGAAAAAAACTATGCATGCTCATGGATTATTCGTCTTTTCTAAGGAATGTGCATTTTTAAAAAAGCTCGATAAATATTCCCGATTAGCCACGGACATTTTCCGAAAAATAAGCCGCTCATACTTTAATTTGAAACTAGTTCCAAATGAATCTCAAGATGCAAAGCGAAAACAAAATCGAAAAGTGTCCACTTTTATGTTAAAACTATGCATGCTCATGGATTATTCGTCTTTTCTAAGGAATGTGCATTTTTAAAAAAGCTCGATAAATATTCCCGATTAGCCACGGACATTTTCCGAAAAATAAGCCGCTCATACTTTAATTTGAAACTAGTTCCAAATGAATCTCAAGATGCAAAGCGAAAACAAAATCGAAAAGTGTCCACTTTTATGTTAAAACTATGCATGCTCATGGATTATTCGTCTTTTCTAAGGAATGTGCATTTTTAAAAAAGCTCGATAAATATTTCCGATTAGCCACGGACATTTTCCGAAAAATAAGCCGCTCATAGTTTAATTTGAAACTAGTTCCTAATGAATCTCAAGATGCAAAAAGAAAAAAAATCGAAAAGCGTCCACTTTTATGTTAAAACTATGCATGCTCATGGATTATTCGTCTTTTCTGAGGAATGTGCATTTTTAAAAAAGCTCGATAAATATTTCCGATTAGCCACGGACATTTTCTGAAAAATAAGCCGCTCATAGTTTAATTTGAAACTAGTTCCAAATGAATCTCACGATTAAAAAAAAAAAAAAAAAAATCGAAAAGTGTCCACTTTTATGTTAAAACTATGCATGCTCATGGATTATTCGTCTTTTCTAAGGTATGTGCATTTTTAAAAAAGCTCGATAAATATTTCCGATTAGCCACGGACATTTTCCGAAAAATAAGCCGCTCATAGTTTAATTTGAAACTAGTTCCAAATGAATCTCACGATGCAAAACGAAAAAAAAATCGAAAAGTGTCCACTTTTATGTTAAAACTGTGCATGCTCATGGATTATTCGTCTTTTCTAAGGAATGTGCATTTTTAAAAAAGCTCGATAAATATTTCCGATTAGCCACGGACATTTTCCGAAAAATAAGCCGCTCATAGTTTAATTTGAAACAAGTTCCAAATGAATCTCAAGATGCAAAAAGAAAAAAACTATGCATGCTCATGGATTATTCGTCTTTTCTAAGGAAAGGCATTTTTAAAAAAGTTCGATAAATATTCCCGATTAGCCACGGACATTTTCCGAAAAATAAGCCGCTCATAGTTTAATTTGAAACTAGTTCCTAATGAATCTCAAGATGCAAAAAGAAAAAAAATCGAAAAGCGTCCACTTTTATGTTAAAACTATGTATGCGCATGGATTATTCGTCTTTTCTAAGGAATGTGCATTTTTAAAAAAGCTCGATAAATATTTCCGATTACCCACGGACATTTTCCGAAAAATAAGCCGCTCATAGTTTAATTTGAAACTAGTTCCAAATGAATCTCACGATGCAAAAAAAAAAAAATCGAAAAGTGTCCACTTTTATGTTAAAACTATGCATGCTCATGGATTATTCGTCTTTTCTGAGGAATGTGCATTTTTAAAAAAGCTCGATAAATATTTCCGATTAGCCACGGACATTTTCTGAAAAATAAGCCGCTCATAGTTTAATTTGAAACTAGTTCCAAATGAATCTCACGATTAAAAAAAAAAAAAAAAAAATCGAAAAGTGTCCACTTTTATGTTAAAACTATGCATGCTCATGGATTATTCGTCTTTTCTAAGGTATGTGCATTTTTAAAAAAGCTCGATAAATATTTCCGATTAGCCACGGACATTTTCCGAAAAATAAGCCGCTCATAGTTTAATTTGAAACTAGTTCCAAATGAATCTCACGATGCAAAACGAAAAAAAAATCGAAAAGTGTCCACTTTTATGTTAAAACTGTGCATGCTCATGGATTATTCGTCTTTTCTAAGGAATGTGCATTTTTAAAAAAGCTCGATAAATATTTCCGATTAGCCACGGACATTTTCCGAAAAATAAGCCGCTCATAGTTTAATTTGAAACAAGTTCCAAATGAATCTCAAGATGCAAAAAGAAAAAAACTATGCATGCTCATGGATTATTCGTCTTTTCTAAGGAAAGGCATTTTTAAAAAAGTTCGATAAATATTCCCGATTAGCCACGGACATTTTCCGAAAAATAAGCCGCTCATAGTTTAATTTGAAACTAGTTCCTAATGAATCTCAAGATGCAAAAAGAAAAAAAATCGAAAAGCGTCCACTTTTATGTTAAAACTATGTATGCGCATGGATTATTCGTCTTTTCTAAGGAATGTGCATTTTTAAAAAAGCTCGATAAATATTTCCGATTACCCACGGACATTTTCCGAAAAATAAGCCGCTCATAGTTTAATTTGAAACTAGTTCCAAATGAATCTCACGATGCAAAAAAAAAAAAAAATCGAAAAGTGTCCACTTTTATGTTAAAACTATGCATGCTCATGGATTATTCGTCTTTTCTGAGGAATGTGCATTTTTAAAAAAGCTCGATAAATATTTCCGATTAGCCACGGACATTTTCTGAAAAATAAGCCGCTCATAGTTTAATTTGAAACTAGTTCCAAATGAATCTCACGATTAAAAAAAAAAAAAAAAAAATCGAAAAGTGTCCACTTTTATGTTAAAACTATGCATGCTCATGGATTATTCGTCTTTTCTAAGGTATGTGCATTTTTAAAAAAGCTCGATAAATATTTCCGATTAGCCACGGACATTTTCCGAAAAATAAGCCGCTCATAGTTTAATTTGAAACTAGTTCCAAATGAATCTCACGATGCAAAACGAAAAAAAAATCGAAAAGTGTCCACTTTTATGTTAAAACTGTGCATGCTCATGGATTATTCGTCTTTTCTAAGGAATGTGCATTTTTAAAAAAGCTCGATAAATATTTCCGATTAGCCACGGACATTTTCCGAAAAATAAGCCGCTCATAGTTTAATTTGAAACAAGTTCCAAATGAATCTCAAGATGCAAAAAGAAAAAAACTATGCATGCTCATGGATTATTCGTCTTTTCTAAGGAAAGGCATTTTTAAAAAAGTTCGATAAATATTCCCGATTAGCCACGGACATTTTCCGAAAAATAAGCCGCTCATAGTTTAATTTGAAACTAGTTCCTAATGAATCTCAAGATGCAAAAAGAAAAAAAATCGAAAAGCGTCCACTTTTATGTTAAAACTATGTATGCGCATGGATTATTCGTCTTTTCTAAGGAATGTGCATTTTTAAAAAAGCTCGATAAATATTTCCGATTACCCACGGACATTTTCCGAAAAATAAGCCGCTCATAGTTTAATTTGAAACTAGTTCCAAATGAATCTCACGATGCAAAAAAAAAAAAAAATCGAAAAGTGTCCACTTTTATGTTAAAACTATGCATGCTCATGGATTATTCGTCTTTTCTGAGGAATGTGCATTTTTAAAAAAGCTCGATAAATATTTCCGATTAGCCACGGACATTTTCTGAAAAATAAGCCGCTCATAGTTTAATTTGAAACTAGTTCCAAATGAATCTCACGATTAAAAAAAAAAAAAAAAAAATCGAAAAGTGTCCACTTTTATGTTAAAACTATGCATGCTCATGGATTATTCGTCTTTTCTAAGGTATGTGCATTTTTAAAAAAGCTCGATAAATATTTCCGATTAGCCACGGACATTTTCCGAAAAATAAGCCGCTCATAGTTTAATTTGAAACTAGTTCCAAATGAATCTCACGATGCAAAACGAAAAAAAAATCGAAAAGTGTCCACTTTTATGTTAAAACTGTGCATGCTCATGGATTATTCGTCTTTTCTAAGGAATGTGCATTTTTAAAAAAGCTCGATAAATATTTCCGAATAGCCACGGACATTTTCCGAAAAATAAGCCGCTCATAGTTTAATTTGAAACAAGTTCCAAATGAATCTCAAGATGCAAAAAGAAAAAAACTATGCATGCTCATGGATTATTCGTCTTTTCTAAGGAAAGGCATTTTTAAAAAAGTTCGATAAATATTCCCGATTAGCCACGGACATTTTCCGAAAAATAAGCCGCTCATAGTTTAATTTGAAACTAGTTCCTAATGAATCTCAAGATGCAAAAAGAAAAAAAATCGAAAAGCGTCCACTTTTATGTTAAAACTATGTATGCGCATGGATTATTCGTCTTTTCTAAGGAATGTGCATTTTTAAAAAAGCTCGATAAATATTTCCGATTACCCACGGACATTTTCCGAAAAATAAGCCGCTCATAGTTTAATTTGAAACTAGTTCCAAATGAATCTCACGATGCAAAAAAAAAAAAAAATCGAAAAGTGTCCACTTTTATGTTAAAACTATGCATGCTCATGGATTATTCGTCTTTTCTGAGGAATGTGCATTTTTAAAAAAGCTCGATAAATATTTCCGATTAGCCACGGACATTTTCTGAAAAATAAGCCGCTCATAGTTTAATTTGAAACTAGTTCCAAATGAATCTCACGATTAAAAAAAAAAAAAAAAAAATCGAAAAGTGTCCACTTTTATGTTAAAACTATGCATGCTCATGGATTATTCGTCTTTTCTAAGGTATGTGCATTTTTAAAAAAGCTCGATAAATATTTCCGATTAGCCACGGACATTTTCCGAAAAATAAGCCGCTCATAGTTTAATTTGAAACTAGTTCCAAATGAATCTCACGATGCAAAACGAAAAAAAAATCGAAAAGTGTCCACTTTTATGTTAAAACTGTGCATGCTCATGGATTATTCGTCTTTTCTAAGGAATGTGCATTTTTAAAAAAGCTCGATAAATATTTCCGATTAGCCACGGACATTTTCCGAAAAATAAGCCGCTCATAGTTTAATTTGAAACAAGTTCCAAATGAATCTCAAGATGCAAAAAGAAAAAAACTATGCATGCTCATGGATTATTCGTCTTTTCTAAGGAAAGGCATTTTTAAAAAAGTTCGATAAATATTCCCGATTAGCCACGGACATTTTCCGAAAAATAAGCCGCTCATAGTTTAATTTGAAACTAGTTCCTAATGAATCTCAAGATGCAAAAAGAAAAAAAATCGAAAAGCGTCCACTTTTATGTTAAAACTATGTATGCGCATGGATTATTCGTCTTTTCTAAGGAATGTGCATTTTTAAAAAAGCTCGATAAATATTTCCGATTACCCACGGACATTTTCCGAAAAATAAGCCGCTCATAGTTTAATTTGAAACTAGTTCCAAATGAATCTCACGATGCAAAAAAAAAAAAAAATCGAAAAGTGTCCACTTTTATGTTAAAACTATGCATGCTCATGGATTATTCGTCTTTTCTGAGGAATGTGCATTTTTAAAAAAGCTCGATAAATATTTCCGATTAGCCACGGACATTTTCTGAAAAATAAGCCGCTCATAGTTTAATTTGAAACTAGTTCCAAATGAATCTCACGATTAAAAAAAAAAAAAAAAAAATCGAAAAGTGTCCACTTTTATGTTAAAACTATGCATGCTCATGGATTATTCGTCTTTTCTAAGGTATGTGCATTTTTAAAAAAGCTCGATAAATATTTCCGATTAGCCACGGACATTTTCCGAAAAATAAGCCGCTCATAGTTTAATTTGAAACTAGTTCCAAATGAATCTCACGATGCAAAACGAAAAAAAAATCGAAAAGTGTCCACTTTTATGTTAAAACTGTGCATGCTCATGGATTATTCGTCTTTTCTAAGGAATGTGCATTTTTAAAAAAGCTCGATAAATATTTCCGAATAGCCACGGACATTTTCCGAAAAATAAGCCGCTCATAGTTTAATTTGAAACAAGTTCCAAATGAATCTCAAGATGCAAAAAGAAAAAAACTATGCATGCTCATGGATTATTCGTCTTTTCTAAGGAAAGGCATTTTTAAAAAAGTTCGATAAATATTCCCGATTAGCCACGGACATTTTCCGAAAAATAAGCCGCTCATAGTTTAATTTGAAACTAGTTCCTAATGAATCTCAAGATGCAAAAAGAAAAAAAATCGAAAAGCGTCCACTTTTATGTTAAAACTATGTATGCGCATGGATTATTCGTCTTTTCTAAGGAATGTGCATTTTTAAAAAAGCTCGATAAATATTTCCGATTACCCACGGACATTTTCCGAAAAATAAGCCGCTCATAGTTTAATTTGAAACTAGTTCCAAATGAATCTCACGATGCAAAAAAAAAAAAAATCGAAAAGTGTCCACTTTTATGTTAAAACTATGCATGCTCATGGATTATTCGTCTTTTCTGAGGAATGTGCATTTTTAAAAAAGCTCGATAAATATTTCCGATTAGCCACGGACATTTTCTGAAAAATAAGCCGCTCATAGTTTAATTTGAAACTAGTTCCAAATGAATCTCACGATTAAAAAAAAAAAAAAAAAAATCGAAAAGTGTCCACTTTTATGTTAAAACTATGCATGCTCATGGATTATTCGTCTTTTCTAAGGTATGTGCATTTTTAAAAAAGCTCGATAAATATTTCCGATTAGCCACGGACATTTTCCGAAAAATAAGCCGCTCATAGTTTAATTTGAAACTAGTTCCAAATGAATCTCACGATGCAAAACGAAAAAAAAATCGAAAAGTGTCCACTTTTATGTTAAAACTGTGCATGCTCATGGATTATTCGTCTTTTCTAAGGAATGTGCATTTTTAAAAAAGCTCGATAAATATTTCCGATTAGCCACGGACATTTTCCGAAAAATAAGCCGCTCATAGTTTAATTTGAAACAAGTTCCAAATGAATCTCAAGATGCAAAAAGAAAAAAACTATGCATGCTCATGGATTATTCGTCTTTTCTAAGGAAAGGCATTTTTAAAAAAGTTCGATAAATATTCCCGATTAGCCACGGACATTTTCCGAAAAATAAGCCGCTCATAGTTTAATTTGAAACTAGTTCCTAATGAATCTCAAGATGCAAAAAGAAAAAAAATCGAAAAGCGTCCACTTTTATGTTAAAACTATGTATGCGCATGGATTATTCGTCTTTTCTAAGGAATGTGCATTTTTAAAAAAGCTCGATAAATATTTCCGATTACCCACGGACATTTTCCGAAAAATAAGCCGCTCATAGTTTAATTTGAAACTAGTTCCAAATGAATCTCACGATGCAAAAAAAAAAAAAATCGAAAAGTGTCCACTTTTATGTTAAAACTATGCATGCTCATGGATTATTCGTCTTTTCTGAGGAATGTGCATTTTTAAAAAAGCTCGATAAATATTTCCGATTAGCCACGGACATTTTCTGAAAAATAAGCCGCTCATAGTTTAATTTGAAACTAGTTCCAAATGAATCTCACGATTAAAAAAAAAAAAAAAAAAATCGAAAAGTGTCCACTTTTATGTTAAAACTATGCATGCTCATGGATTATTCGTCTTTTCTAAGGTATGTGCATTTTTAAAAAAGCTCGATAAATATTTCCGATTAGCCACGGACATTTTCCGAAAAATAAGCCGCTCATAGTTTAATTTGAAACTAGTTCCAAATGAATCTCACGATGCAAAACGAAAAAAAAATCGAAAAGTGTCCACTTTTATGTTAAAACTGTGCATGCTCATGGATTATTCGTCTTTTCTAAGGAATGTGCATTTTTAAAAAAGCTCGATAAATATTTCCGATTAGCCACGGACATTTTCCGAAAAATAAGCCGCTCATAGTTTAATTTGAAACAAGTTCCAAATGAATCTCAAGATGCAAAAAGAAAAAAACTATGCATGCTCATGGATTATTCGTCTTTTCTAAGGAAAGGCATTTTTAAAAAAGTTCGATAAATATTCCCGATTAGCCACGGACATTTTCCGAAAAATAAGCCGCTCATAGTTTAATTTGAAACTAGTTCCTAATGAATCTCAAGATGCAAAAAGAAAAAAAATCGAAAAGCGTCCACTTTTATGTTAAAACTATGTATGCGCATGGATTATTCGTCTTTTCTAAGGAATGTGCATTTTTAAAAAAGCTCGATAAATATTTCCGATTACCCACGGACATTTTCCAAAAAATAAGCCGCTCATAGTTTAATTTGAAACTAGTTCCAAATGAATCTCACGATGCAAAAAAAAAAAAAAATCGAAAAGTGTCCACTTTTATGTTAAAACCATGCATGCTCATGGATTATTCGTCTTTTCTAAGGTATGTGCATTTTTAAAAAAGCTCGATAAATATTTCCGATTAGCCACGGACATTTTCCGAAAAATAAGCCGCTCATAGTTTAATTTGAAACTAGTTCCAAATGAATCTCACGATGCAAAACGAAAAAAAAATCGAAAAGTGTCCACTTTTATGTTAAAACTGTGCATGCTCATGGATTATTCGTCTTTTCTAAGGAATGTGCATTTTTAAAAAAGCTCGATAAATATTTCCGATTAGCCACGGACATTTTCCGAAAAATAAGCCGCTCATAGTTTAATTTGAAACTAGTTCCAAATGAATCTCACGATGCAAAAAGAAAAAAAAATCGAAAAGTGTCCACTTTTATGTTAAAACTATGCATGCTCATGGATTATTCGTCTTTTCTAAGGAATGTGCATTTTTAAAAAAGCCCGATAAATATTTCCGATTAGCCACGGACATTTTCCGAAAAATAAGCTGCTCATAGTTTAATTTGAAACTAGTTCCAAATGAATCTCAAGATGCAAAAAGAAAAAAACTATGCATGCTCATGGATTATTCGTCTTTTCTAAGGAAAGGCATTTTTAAAAAAGTTCGATAAATATTCCCGATTAGCCACGGACATTTTCCGAAAAATAAGCCGCTCATAGTTTAATTTGAAACTAGTTCCAAATGAATCTCACGATGCAAAAAAAAAAAAAAATCGAAAAGTGTCCACTTTTATGTTAAAACTATGCATGCTCATGGATTATTCGTCTTTTCTGAGGAATGTGCATTTTTAAAAAAGCTCGATAAATATTTCCGATTAGCCACGGACATTTTCTGAAAAATAAGCCGCTCATAGTTTAATTTGAAACTAGTTCCAAATGAATCTCACGATTAAAAAAAAAAAAAAAAAAATCGAAAAGTGTCCACTTTTATGTTAAAACTATGCATGCTCATGGATTATTCGTCTTTTCTAAGGTATGTGCATTTTTAAAAAAGCTCGATAAATATTTCCGATTAGCCACGGACATTTTCCGAAAAATAAGCCGCTCATAGTTTAATTTGAAACTAGTTCCAAATGAATCTCACGATGCAAAACGAAAAAAAAATCGAAAAGTGTCCACTTTTATGTTAAAACTGTGCATGCTCATGGATTATTCGTCTTTTCTAAGGAATGTGCATTTTTAAAAAAGCTCGATAAATATTTCCGATTAGCCACGGACATTTTCCGAAAAATAAGCCGCTCATAGTTTAATTTGAAACTAGTTCCAAATGAATCTCAAGATGCAAAAAGAAAAAAACTATGCATGCTCATGGATTATTCGTCTTTTCTAAGGAAAGGCATTTTTAAAAAAGTTTGATAAATATTCCCGATTAGCCACGGACATTTTCCGAAAAATAAGCCGCTCATAGTTTAATTTGAAACTAGTTCCTAATGAATCTCAAGATGCAAAAAGAAAAAAAATCGAAAAGCGTCCACTTTTATGTTAAAACTATGTATGCGCATGGATTATTCGTCTTTTCTAAGGAATGTGCATTTTTAAAAAAGCTCGATAAATATTTCCGATTACCCACGGACATTTTCCGAAAAATAAGCCGCTCATAGTTTAATTTGAAACTAGTTCCAAATGAATCTCACGATGCAAAAAAAAAAAAAATCGAAAAGTGTCCACTTTTATGTTAAAACTATGCATGCTCATGGATTATTCGTCTTTTCTGAGGAATGTGCATTTTTAAAAAAGCTCGATAAATATTTCCGATTAGCCACGGACATTTTCTGAAAAATAAGCCGCTCATAGTTTAATTTGAAACTAGTTCCAAATGAATCTCACGATTAAAAAAAAAAAAAAAAAAATCGAAAAGTGTCCACTTTTATGTTAAAACTATGCATGCTCATGGATTATTCGTCTTTTCTAAGGTATGTGCATTTTTAAAAAAGCTCGATAAATATTTCCGATTAGCCACGGACATTTTCCGAAAAATAAGCCGCTCATAGTTTAATTTGAAACTAGTTCCAAATGAATCTCACGATGCAAAACGAAAAAAAAATCGAAAAGTGTCCACTTTTATGTTAAAACTGTGCATGCTCATGGATTATTCGTCTTTTCTAAGGAATGTGCATTTTTAAAAAAGCTCGATAAATATTTCCGATTAGCCACGGACATTTTCCGAAAAATAAGCCGCTCATAGTTTAATTTGAAACAAGTTCCAAATGAATCTCAAGATGCAAAAAGAAAAAAACTATGCATGCTCATGGATTATTCGTCTTTTCTAAGGAAAGGCATTTTTAAAAAAGTTCGATAAATATTCCCGATTAGCCACGGACATTTTCCGAAAAATAAGCCGCTCATAGTTTAATTTGAAACTAGTTCCTAATGAATCTCAAGATGCAAAAAGAAAAAAAATCGAAAAGCGTCCACTTTTATGTTAAAACTATGTATGCGCATGGATTATTCGTCTTTTCTAAGGAATGTGCATTTTTAAAAAAGCTCGATAAATATTTCCGATTACCCACGGACATTTTCCGAAAAATAAGCCGCTCATAGTTTAATTTGAAACTAGTTCCAAATGAATCTCACGATGCAAAAAAAAAAAAAAATCGAAAAGTGTCCACTTTTATGTTAAAACTATGCATGCTCATGGATTATTCGTCTTTTCTGAGGAATGTGCATTTTTAAAAAAGCTCGATAAATATTTCCGATTAGCCACGGACATTTTCTGAAAAATAAGCCGCTCATAGTTTAATTTGAAACTAGTTCCAAATGAATCTCACGATTAAAAAAAAAAAAAAAAAAATCGAAAAGTGTCCACTTTTATGTTAAAACTATGCATGCTCATGGATTATTCGTCTTTTCTAAGGTATGTGCATTTTTAAAAAAGCTCGATAAATATTTCCGATTAGCCACGGACATTTTCCGAAAAATAAGCCGCTCATAGTTTAATTTGAAACTAGTTCCAAATGAATCTCACGATGCAAAACGAAAAAAAAATCGAAAAGTGTCCACTTTTATGTTAAAACTGTGCATGCTCATGGATTATTCGTCTTTTCTAAGGAATGTGCATTTTTAAAAAAGCTCGATAAATATTTCCGATTAGCCACGGACATTTTCCGAAAAATAAGCCGCTCATAGTTTAATTTGAAACAAGTTCCAAATGAATCTCAAGATGCAAAAAGAAAAAAACTATGCATGCTCATGGATTATTCGTCTTTTCTAAGGAAAGGCATTTTTAAAAAAGTTCGATAAATATTCCCGATTAGCCACGGACATTTTCCGAAAAATAAGCCGCTCATAGTTTAATTTGAAACTAGTTCCTAATGAATCTCAAGATGCAAAAAGAAAAAAAATCGAAAAGCGTCCACTTTTATGTTAAAACTATGTATGCGCATGGATTATTCGTCTTTTCTAAGGAATGTGCATTTTTAAAAAAGCTCGATAAATATTTCCGATTACCCACGGACATTTTCCAAAAAATAAGCCGCTCATAGTTTAATTTGAAACTAGTTCCAAATGAATCTCACGATGCAAAAAAAAAAAAAAATCGAAAAGTGTCCACTTTTATGTTAAAACTATGCATGCTCATGGATTATTCGTCTTTTCTAAGGTATGTGCATTTTTAAAAAAGCTCGATAAATATTTCCGATTAGCCACGGACATTTTCCGAAAAATAAGCCGCTCATAGTTTAATTTGAAACTAGTTCCAAATGAATCTCACGATGCAAAACGAAAAAAAAATCGAAAAGTGTCCACTTTTATGTTAAAACTGTGCATGCTCATGGATTATTCGTCTTTTCTAAGGAATGTGCATTTTTAAAAAAGCTCGATAAATATTTCCGATTAGCCACGGACATTTTCCGAAAAATAAGCCGCTCATAGTTTAATTTGAAACTAGTTCCAAATGAATCTCACGATGCAAAAAGAAAAAAAAATCGAAAAGTGTCCACTTTTATGTTAAAACTATGCATGCTCATGGATTATTCGTCTTTTCTAAGGAATGTGCATTTTTAAAAAAGCCCGATAAATATTTCCGATTAGCCACGGACATTTTCCGAAAAATAAGCTGCTCATAGTTTAATTTGAAACTAGTTCCAAATGAATCTCAAGATGCAAAAAGAAAAAAACTATGCATGCTCATGGATTATTCGTCTTTTCTAAGGAAAGGCATTTTTAAAAAAGTTCGATAAATATTCCCGATTAGCCACGGACATTTTCCGAAAAATAAGCCGCTCATAGTTTAATTTGAAACTAGTTCCTAATGAATCTCAAGATGCAAAAAGAAAAAAAATCGAAAAGCGTCCACTTTTATGTTAAAACTATGCATGCTCATGGATTATTCGTCTTTTCTGAGGAATGTGCATTTTTAAAAAAGCTCGATAAATATTTCCGATTAGCCACGGACATTTTCCGAAAAATAAGCCGCTCATAGTTTAATTTGAAACTAGTTCCAAATGAATCTCACGATGCAAAAAAAAAAAAAAAATCGAAAAGTGTCCACTTTTATGTTAAAACTATGCATGCTCATGGATTATTCGTCTTTTCTAAGGTATGTGCATTTTTAAAAAAGCTCGATAAATATTTCCGATTAGCCACGGACATTTTCCGAAAAATAAGCCGCTCATAGTTTAATTTGAAACTAGTTCCAAATGAATCTCACGATGCAAAAAGAAAAAAAAAATCGAAAAGTGTCCACTTTTATGTTAAAACTATGCATGCTCATGGATTATTCGTCTTTTCTAAGGAATGTGCATTTTTAAAAAAGCCCGATAAATATTTCCGATTAGCCACGGACATTTTCCGAAAAATAAGCCGCTCATAGTTTAATTTGAAACTAGTTCCAAATGAATCTCAAGATGCAAAAAGAAAAAAACTATGCATGCTCATGGATTATTCGTCTTTTCTAAGGAAAGGCATTTTTAAAAAAGTTTGATAAATATTCCCGATTAGCCACGGACATTTTCCGAAAAATAAGCCGCTCATAGTTTATTTTGAAACTAGTTCCTAATGAATCTCAAGATGCAAAAAGAAAAAAAATCGAAAAGCGTCCACTTTTATGTTAAAACTATGCATGCTCATGGATTATTCGTCTTTTCTAAGGAATGTGCATTTTTAAAAAAGCTCGATAAATATTTCCGATTAGCCACGGACTTTTTCCGAAAAATAAGCCGCTCATAGTTTAATTTAAAACTAGTTCCAAATGAATCTCACGATGCAAAAAAAAAAAAAAAAATCGAAAAGTGTCCACTTTTATGTTAAAACTGTGCATGCTCATGGATTATTCGTCTTTTCTAAGGTATGTGCATTTTTAAAAAAGCTCGATAAATATTTCCGATTAGCCACGGACATTTTCCGAAAAATAAGCCGCTCATAGTTTAATTTGAAACTAGTTCAAAATGAATCTCACGATGTAAAACGAAAAAAAAATCGAAAAGTGTCCACTTATATGTTAAAACTGTGCATGCTCATGGATTATTCGTCTTTTCTAAGGAATGTGCATTTTTAAAAAAGCTCGATAAATATTTCCGATTAGCCACGGACATTTTCCGAAAAATAAGCCGCTCATAGTTTAATTTGAAACTAGTTTCAAATGAATCTCACGATGCAAAAAGAAAAAAAAAAATCGAAATTTGTCCACTTTTATGTTAAAACTATGCATGCTCATGGATTATTCGTCTTTTCTAAGGAATGTGCATTTTTAAAAAAGCCCGATAAATATTTCCGATTAGCCACGGACATTTTCCGAAAAATAAGCCGCTCATAGTTTAATTTGAAACTAGTTCCAAATGAATCTCAAGATGCAAAAAGAAAAAAACTATGCATGCTCATGGATTATTCGTCTTTTCTAAGGAAAGGCATTTTTTAAAAAGTTCGATAAATATTCCCGATTAGCCACGGACATTTTCCGAAAAATAAGCCGCTCATAGTTTCATTTGAAACTAGTTCCTAATGAATCTCAAGATGCAAAAAGAAAAAAAATCGAAAAGCGTCCACTTTTATGTTAAAACTATGCATGCTCATGGATTATTCGTCTTTTCTGAGGAATGTGCATTTTTAAAAAAGCTCGATAAATATTTCCGATTAGCCACGGACATTTTCTGAAAAATAAGCCGCTCATAGTTTAATTTGAAACTAGTTCCAAATGAATCTCACGATGCAAAAAAAAAAAAAAAATCGAAAAGTGTCCACTTTTATGTTAAAACTATGCATGCTCATGGATTATTCGTCTTTTCTAAGGTATGTGCATTTTTAAAAAAGCTCGATAAATATTTCCGATTAGCCACGGACATTTTCCGAAAAATAAGCCGCTCATAGTTTAATTTGAAACTAGTTCCAAATGAATCTCACGATGCAAAACGAAAAAAAAATCGAAAAGTGTCCACTTTTATGTTAAAACTGTGCATGCTCATGGATTATTCGTCTTTTCTAAGGAATGTGCATTTTTAAAAAAGCTCGATAAATATTTCCGATTAGCCACGGACATTTTCCGAAAAATAAGCCGCTCATAGTTTAATTTGAAACAAGTTCCAAATGAATCTCAAGATGCAAAAAGAAAAAAACTATGCATGCTCATGGATTATTCGTCTTTTCTAAGGAAAGGCATTTTTAAAAAAGTTCGATAAATATTCCCGATTAGCCACGGACATTTTCCGAAAAATAAGCCGCTCATAGTTTAATTTGAAACTAGTTCCTAATGAATCTCAAGATGCAAAAAGAAAAAAAATCGAAAAGCGTCCACTTTTATGTTAAAACTATGTATGCGCATGGATTATTCGTCTTTTCTAAGGAATGTGCATTTTTAAAAAAGCTCGATAAATATTTCCGATTACCCACGGACATTTTCCGAAAAATAAGCCGCTCATAGTTTAATTTGAAACTAGTTCCAAATGAATCTCACGATGCAAAAAAAAAAAAAAAATCGAAAAGTGTCCACTTTTATGTTAAAACTATGCATGCTCATGGATTATTCGTCTTTTCTGAGGAATGTGCATTTTTAAAAAAGCTCGATAAATATTTCCGATTAGCCACGGACATTTTCTGAAAAATAAGCCGCTCATAGTTTAATTTGAAACTAGTTCCAAATGAATCTCACGATTAAAAAAAAAAAAAAAAAAATCGAAAAGTGTCCACTTTTATGTTAAAACTATGCATGCTCATGGATTATTCGTCTTTTCTAAGGTATGTGCATTTTTAAAAAAGTTCGATAAATATTTCCGATTAGCCACGGACATTTTCCGAAAAATAAGCCGCTCATAGTTTAATTTGAAACTAGTTCCAAATGAATCTCACGATGCAAAACGAAAAAAAAATCGAAAAGTGTCCACTTTTATGTTAAAACTGTGCATGCTCATGGATTATTCGTCTTTTCTAAGGAATGTGCATTTTTAAAAAAGCTCGATAAATATTTCCGATTAGCCACGGACATTTTCCGAAAAATAAGCCGCTCATAGTTTAATTTGAAACAAGTTCCAAATGAATCTCAAGATGCAAAAAGAAAAAAACTATGCATGCTCATGGATTATTCGTCTTTTCTAAGGAAAGGCATTTTTTAAAAAGTTCGATAAATATTCCCGATTAGCCACGGACATTTTCCGAAAAATAAGCCGCTCATAGTTTCATTTGAAACTAGTTCCTAATGAATCCCAAGATGCAAAAAGAAAAAAAATCGAAAAGCGTCCACTTTTATGTTAAAACTATGCATGCTCATGGATTATTCGTCTTTTCTGAGGAATGTGCATTTTTAAAAAAGCTCGATAAATATTTCCGATTAGCCACGGACATTTTCCGAAAAATAAGCCGCTCATAGTTTAATTTGAAACTAGTTCCAAATGAATCTCACGATGCAAAAAAAAAAAAAAAAAATCGAAAAGTGTCCACTTTTATGTTAAAACTATGCATGCTCATGGATTATTCGTCTTTTCTAAGGTATGTGCATTTTTAAAAAAGCTCGATAAATATTTCCGATTAGCCACGGACATTTTACGAAAAATAAGCCGCTCATAGTTTAATTTGAAACTAGTTCCAAATGAATCTCAAGATGCAAAAAGAAAAAAACTAGGCATGCTCATGGATTATTCGTCTTTTCTAAGGAATGTGCATTTTTAAAAAAGCTCGATAAATATTCCCGATTAGCCACGGACATTTTCCGAAAAATAAGCCGCTCATACTTTAATTTGAAACTAGTTCCAAATGAATCTCAAGATGCAAAGCGAAAACAAAATCGAAAAGTGTCCACTTTTATGTTAAAACTATGCATGCTCATGGATTATTCGTCTTTTCTAAGGAATGTGCATTTTTAAAAAAGCTCGATAAATATTCCCGATTAGCCACGGACATTTTCCGAAAAATAAGCCGCTCATACTTTAATTTGAAACTAGTTCCAAATGAATCTCAAGATGCAAAGCGAAAACAAAATCGAAAAGTGTCCACTTTTATGTTAAAACTATGCATGCTCATGGATTATTCGTCTTTTCTAAGGAATGTGCATTTTTAAAAAAGCTCGATAAATATTTCCGATTAGCCACGGACATTTTCCGAAAAATAAGCCGCTCATAGTTTAATTTGAAACTAGTTCCTAATGAATCTCAAGATGCAAAAAGAAAAAAAATCGAAAAGCGTCCACTTTTATGTTAAAACTATGCATGCTCATGGATTATTCGTCTTTTCTGAGGAATGTGCATTTTTAAAAAAGCTCGATAAATATTTCCGATTAGCCACGGACATTTTCTGAAAAATAAGGCGCTCATAGTTTAATTTGAAACTAGTTCCAAATGAATCTCACGATTAAAAAAAAAAAAAAAAATCGAAAAGTGTCCACTTTTATGTTAAAACTATGCATGCTCATGGATTATTCGTCTTTTCTAAGGTATGTGCATTTTTAAAAAAGCTCGATAAATATTTCCGATTAGCCACGGACATTTTCCGAAAAATAAGCCGCTCATAGTTTAATTTGAAACTAGTTCCAAATGAATCTCACGATGCAAATGAAAAAAAAATCGAAAAGTGTCCACTTTTATGTTAAAACTGTGCATGCTCATGGATTATTCGTCTTTTCTAAGGAATGTGCATTTTTAAAAAAGCTCGATAAATATTTCCGATTAGATACGGACATTTTCCGAAAAATAAGCCGCTCATAGTTTAATTTGAAACAAGTTCCAAATGAATCTCAAGATGCAAAAAGAAAAAAACTATGCATGCTCATGGATTATTCGTCTTTTCTAAGGAAAGGCATTTTTAAAAAAGTTCGATAAATATTCCCGATTAGCCACGGACATTTTCCGAAAAATAAGCCGCTCATAGTTTAATTTGAAACTAGTTCCTAATGAATCTCAAGATGCAAAAAGAAAAAAAATCGAAAAGCGTCCACTTTTATGTTAAAACTATGTATGCGCATGGATTATTCGTCTTTTCTAAGGAATGTGCATTTTTAAAAAAGCTCGATAAATATTTCCGATTACCCACGGACATTTTCCGAAAAATAAGCCGCTCATAGTTTAATTTGAAACTAGTTCCAAATGAATCTCACGATGCAAAAAAAAAAAAAAAATCGAAAAGTGTCCACTTTTATGTTAAAACTATGCATGCTCATGGATTATTCGTCTTTTCTGAGGAATGTGCATTTTTAAAAAAGCTCGATAAATATTTCCGATTAGCCACGGACATTTTCTGAAAAATAAGCCGCTCATAGTTTAATTTGAAACTAGTTCCAAATGAATCTCACGATTAAAAAAAAAAAAAAAAAAATCGAAAAGTGTCCACTTTTATGTTAAAACTATGCATGCTCATGGATTATTCGTCTTTTCTAAGGTATGTGCATTTTTAAAAAAGCTCGATAAATATTTCCGATTAGCCACGGACATTTTCCGAAAAATAAGCCGCTCATAGTTTAATTTGAAACTAGTTCCAAATGAATCTCACGATGCAAAACGAAAAAAAAATCGAAAAGTGTCCACTTTTATGTTAAAACTGTGCATGCTCATGGATTATTCGTCTTTTCTAAGGAATGTGCATTTTTAAAAAAGCTCGATAAATATTTCCGATTAGCCACGGACATTTTCCGAAAAATAAGCCGCTCATAGTTTAATTTGAAACAAGTTCCAAATGAATCTCAAGATGCAAAAAGAAAAAAACTATGCATGCTCATGGATTATTCGTCTTTTCTAAGGAAAGGCATTTTTAAAAAAGTTCGATAAATATTCCCGATTAGCCACGGACATTTTCCGAAAAATAAGCCGCTCATAGTTTAATTTGAAACTAGTTCCTAATGAATCTCAAGATGCAAAAAGAAAAAAAATCGAAAAGCGTCCACTTTTATGTTAAAACTATGTATGCGCATGGATTATTCGTCTTTTCTAAGGAATGTGCATTTTTAAAAAAGCTCGATAAATATTTCCGATTACCCACGGACATTTTCCAAAAAATAAGCCGCTCATAGTTTAATTTGAAACTAGTTCCAAATGAATCTCACGATGCAAAAAAAAAAAAAAATCGAAAAGTGTCCACTTTTATGTTAAAACTATGCATGCTCATGGATTATTCGTCTTTTCTAAGGTATGTGCATTTTTAAAAAAGCTCGATCAATATTTCCGATTAGCCACGGACATTTTCCGAAAAATAAGCCGCTCATAGTTTAATTTGAAACTAGTTCCAAATGAATCTCACGATGCAAAACGAAAAAAAAATCGAAAAGTGTCCACTTTTATGTTAAAACTGTGCATGCTCATGGATTATTCGTCTTTTCTAAGGAATGTGCATTTTTAAAAAAGCTCGATAAATATTTCCGATTAGCCACGGACATTTTCCGAAAAATAAGCCGCTCATAGTTTAATTTGAAACAAGTTCCAAATGAATCTCAAGATGCAAAAAGAAAAAAACTATGCATGCTCATGGATTATTCGTCTTTTCTAAGGAAAGGCATTTTTAAAAAAGTTCGATAAATATTCCCGATTAGCCACGGACATTTTCCGAAAAATAAGCCGCTCATAGTTTAATTTGAAACTAGTTCCTAATGAATCTCAAGATGCAAAAAGAAAAAAAATCGAAAAGCGTCCACTTTTATGTTAAAACTATGTATGCTCATGGATTATTCGTCTTTTCTAAGGAATGTGCATTTTTAAAAAAGCTCGATAAATATTTCCGATTACCCACGGACATTTTCCGAAAAATAAGCCGCTCATAGTTTAATTTGAAACTAGTTCCAAATGAATCTCACGATGCAAAAAAAAAAAAAAATCGAAAAGTGTCCACTTTTATGTTAAAACTATGCATGCTCATGGATTATTCGTCTTTTCTAAGGTATGTGCATTTTTAAAAAAGCTCGATAAATATTTCCGATTAGCCACGGACATTTTCCGAAAAATAAGCCGCTCATAGTTTAATTTGAAACTAGTTCCAAATGAATCTCACGATGCAAAACGAAAAAAAAATCGAAAAGTGTCCACTTCTATGTTAAAACTGTGCATGCTCATGGATTATTCGTCTTTTCTAAGGAATGTGCATTTTTAAAAAAGCTCGATAAATATTTCCGATTAGCCACGGACATTTTCCGAAAAATAAGCCGCTCATAGTTTAATTTGAAACTAGTTTCAAATGAATCTCACGATGCAAAAAGAAAAAAAAATCGAAAAGTGTCCACTTTTATGTTAAAACTATGCATGCTCATGGATTATTCGTCTTTTCTAAGGAATGTGCATTTTTAAAAAAGCCCGATAAATATTTCCGATTAGCCACGGACATTTTCCGAAAAATAAGCCGCTCATAGTTTAATTTAAAACTAGTTCCAAATGAATCTCAAGATGCAAAAAGAAAAAAACTATGCATGCTCATGGATTATTCGTCTTTTCTAAGGAAAGGCATTTTTAAAAAAGTTCGATAAATATTCCCGATTAGCCACGGACATTTTCCGAAAAATAAGCCGCTCATAGTTTAATTTGAAACTAGTTCCTAATGAATCTCAAGATGCAAAAAGAAAAAAAATCGAAAAGCGTCCACTTTTATGTTAAAACTATGCATGCTCATGGATTATTCGTCTTTTCTGAGGAATGTGCATTTTTAAAAAAGCTCGATAAATATTTCCGATTATCCACGGACATTTTCCGAAAAATTAGCCGCTCATAGTTTAATTTGAAACTAGTTCCAAATGAATCTCACGATGCAAAAAAAAAAAAAAAATCGAAAAGTGTCCACTTTTATGTTAAAACTATGCATGCTCATGGATTATTCGTCTTTTCTAAGGTATGTGCATTTTTAAAAAAGCTCGATAAATATTTCCGATTAGCCACGGACATTTTCCGAAAAATAAGCCGCTCATAGTTTAATTTGAAACTAGTTCCAAATGAATCTCACGATGCAAAACGAAAAAAAAATCGAAAAGTGTCCAATTTTATGTTAAAACTGTGCATGCTCATGGATTATTCGTCTTTTCTAAGGAATGTGCATTTTTAAAAAAGCTCGATAAATATTTCCGATTAGCCACGGACATTTTCCGAAAAATACGCCGCTCATAGTTTAATTTGAAACAAGTTCCAAATGAATCTCAAGATGCAAAAAGAAAAAAACTATGCATGCTCATGGATTATTCGTCTTTTCTAAGGAATGTGCATTTTTAAAAAAGCTCGATAAATATTTCCGATTACCCACGGACATTTTCCGAAAAATAAGCCGCTCATAGTTTAATTTGAAACTAGTTCCAAATGAATCTCACGATGCAAAAAAAAAAAAAAATCGAAAAGTGTCCACTTTTATGTTAAAACTATGCATGCTCATGGATTATTCGTCTTTTCTAAGGTATGTGCATTTTTAAAAAAGCTCGATAAATATTTCCGATTAGCCACGGACATTTTCCGAAAAATAAGCCGCTCATAGTTTAATTTGAAACTAGTTCCAAATGAATCTCACGATGCAAAACGAAAAAAAAATCGAAAGGTGTCCACTTCTATGTTAAAACTGTGCATGCTCATGGATTATTCGTCTTTTCTAAGGAATGTGCATTTTTAAAAAAGCTCGATAAATATTTCCGATTAGCCACGGACATTTTCCGAAAAATAAGCCGCTCATAGTTTAATTTGAAACTAGTTCCAAATGAATCTCACGATGCAAAAAGAAAAAAAAATCGAAAAGTGTCCACTTTTATGTTAAAACTATGCATGCTCATGGATTATTCGTCTTTTCTAAGGAATGTGCATTTTTAAAAAAGCCCGATAAATATTTCCGATTAGCCACGGACATTTTCCGAAAAATAAGCTGCTCATAGTTTAATTTGAAACTAGTTCCAAATGAATCTCAAGATGCAAAAAGAAAAAAACTATGCATGCTCATGGATTATTCGTCTTTTCTAAGGAAAGGCATTTTTAAAAAAGTTCGATAAATATTCCCGATTAGCCACGGACATTTTCCGAAAAATAAGCCGCTCATAGTTTAATTTGAAACTAGTTCCTAATGAATCTCAAGATGCAAAAAGAAAAAAAATCGAAAAGCGTCCACTTTTATGTTAAAACTATGCATGCTCATGGATTATTCGTCTTTTCTGAGGAATGTGCATTTTTAAAAAAGCTCGATAAATATTTCCGATTAGCCACGGACATTTTCCGAAAAATAAGCCGCTCATAGTTTAATTTGAAACTAGTTCCAAATGAATCTCACGATGCAAAAAAAAAAAAAAAAATCGAAAAGTGTCCACTTTTATGTTAAAACTATGCATGCTCATGGATTATTCGTCTTTTCTAAGGTATGTGCATTTTTAAAAAAGCTCGATAAATATTTCCGATTAGCCACGGACATTTTCCGAAAAATAAGCCGCTCATAGTTTAATTTGAAACTAGTTCCAAATGAATCTCACGATGCAAAAAGAAAAAAAAAATTGAAAAGTGTCCACTTTTATGTTAAAACTATGCATGCTCATGGATTATTCGTCTTTTCTAAGGAATGTGCATTTTTAAAAAAGCCCGATAAATATTTCCGATTAGCCACGGACATTTTCCGAAAAATAAGCCGCTCATAGTTTAATTTGAAACTAGTTCCAAATGAATCTCAAGATGCAAAAAGAAAAAAACTATGCATGCTCATGGATTATTCGTCTTTTCTAAGGAAAGGCATTTTTAAAAAAGTTTGATAAATATTCCCGATTAGCCACGGACATTTTCCGAAAAATAAGCCGCTCATAGTTTATTTTGAAACTAGTTCCTAATGAATCTCAAGATGCAAAAAGAAAAAAAATCGAAAAGCGTCCACTTTTATGTTAAAACTATGCATGCTCATGGATTATTCGTCTTTTCTAAGGAATGTGCATTTTTAAAAAAGCTCGATAAATATTTCCGATTAGCCACGGACTTTTTCCGAAAAATAAGCCGCTCATAGTTTAATTTAAAACTAGTTCCAAATGAATCTCACGATGCAAAAAAAAAAAAAAAAAAAATCGAAAAGTGTCCACTTTTATGTTAAAACTGTGCATGCTCATGGATTATTCGTCTTTTCTAAGGTATGTGCATTTTTAAAAAAGCTCGATAAATATTTCCGATTAGCCACGGACATTTTCCGAAAAATAAGCCGCTCATAGTTTAATTTGAAACTAGTTCAAAATGAATCTCACGATGTAAAACGAAAAAAAAATCGAAAAGTGTCCACTTATATGTTAAAACTGTGCATGCTCATGGATTATTCGTCTTTTCTAAGGAATGTGCATTTTTAAAAAAGCTCGATAAATATTTCCGATTAGCCACGGACATTTTCCGAAAAATAAGCCGCTCATAGTTTAATTTGAAACTAGTTTCAAATGAATCTCACGATGCAAAAAGAAAAAAAAAATCGAAAAGTGTCCACTTTTATGTTAAAACTATGCATGCTCATGGATTATTCGTCTTTTCTAAGGAATGTGCATTTTTAAAAAAGCCCGATAAATATTTCCGATTAGCCACGGACATTTTCCGAAAAATAAGCCGCTCATAGTTTAATTTGAAACTAGTTCCAAATGAATCTCAAGATGCAAAAAGAAAAAAACTATGCATGCTCATGGATTATTCGTCTTTTCTAAGGAAAGGCATTTTTTAAAAAGTTCGATAAATATTCCCGATTAGCCACGGACATTTTCCGAAAAATAAGCCGCTCATAGTTTCATTTATAAACTAGTTCCTAATGAATCTCAAGATGCAAAAAGAAAAAAAATCGAAAAGCGTCCACTTTTATGTTAAAACTATGCATGCTCATGGATTATTCGTCTTTTCTGAGGAATGTGCATTTTTAAAAAAGCTCGATAAATATTTCCGATTAGCCACGGACATTTTCCGAAAAATAAGCCGCTCATAGTTTAATTTGAAACTAGTTCCAAATGAATCTCACGATGCAAAAAAAAAAAAAAAATCGAAAAGTGTCCACTTTTATGTTAAAACTATGCATGCTCATGGATTATTCGTCTTTTCTAAGGTATGTGCATTTTTAAAAAAGCTCGATAAATATTTCCGATTAGCCACGGACATTTTACGAAAAATAAGCCGCTCATAGTTTAATTTGAAACTAGTTCCAAATGAATCTCACGATGCAAAACGAAAAACAAATCGAAAAGTGTCCACTTTTATGTTAAAACTGTGCATGCTCATGGATTATTCGTCTTTTCTAAGGAATGTGCATTTTTAAAAAAGCTCGATAAATATTTCCGATTAGCCACGGACATTTTCCGAAAAATAAACTGCTCATAGTTTAATTTGAAACTAGTTCCAAATGAATCTCAAGATGCAAAAAGAAAAAAACTATGCATGCTCATGGATTATTCGTCTTTTCTAAGGAAAGGCATTTTTGAAAAAGTTCGATAAATATTCCCGATTAGCCACGGACATTTTCCGAAAAATAAGCCGCTCATAGTTTAATTTGAAACTAGTTCCAAATGAATCTCAAGATGCAAAAAGAAAAAAACTATGCATGCTCATGGATTATTCGTCTTTTCTAAGGAGAGGCATTTTTAAAAAAGTTCGATAAATATTCCCGATTAGCCACGGACATTTTCCGAAAAATAAGCCGCTCATAGTTTAATTTGAAACTAGTTCCTAATGAATCTCAAGATGCAAAAAGAAAAAAAATCGAAAAGCGTCCACTTTTATGTTAAAACTATGCATGCTCATGGATTATTCGTCTTTTCTGAGGAATGTGCATTTTTAAAAAAGCTCGATAAATATTTCCGATTAGCCACGGACATTTTCCGAAAAATAAGCCGCTCATAGTTTAATTTGAAACTAGTTCCAAATGAATCTCACGATGCAAAACGAAAAAAAAAATCGAAAAGTGTCCACTTCTATGTTAAAACTGTGCATGCTCATGGATTATTCGTCTTTTCTAAGGAATGTGCATTTTTAAAAAAGCTCGATAAATATTTCCGATTAGCCACGGACATTTTCCGAAAAATAAGCCGCTCATAGTTTAATTTGAAACTAGTTCCAAATGAATCTCACGATGCAAAAAGAAAAAAAAAATCGAAAAGTGTCCACTTTTATGTTAAAACTATGCATGCTCATGGATTATTCGTCTTTTCTAAGGAATGTGCATTTTTAAAAAAGCCCGATAAATATTTCCGATTAGCCACGGACATTTTCCGAAAAATAAGCCGCTCATAGTTTAATTTGAAACTAGTTCCAAATGAATCTCAAGATGCAAAAAGAAATAAACTATGCATGCTCATGGATTATTCGTCTTTTCTAAGGAAAGGCATTTTTAAAAAAGTTCGATAAATATTCCCGATGAGCCACGGACATTTTCCGAAAAATAAGCCGCTCATAGTTTAATTTGAAACTAGTTCCTAATGAATCTCAAGATGCAAAAAGAAAAAAAATCGAAAAGAGTCCACTTTTATGTTAAAACTATGCATGCTCATGGATTATTCGTCTTTTCTGAGGAATGTGCATTTTTAAAAAAGCTCGATAAATATTTCCGATTAGCCACGGACATTTTCCGAAAAATATACCGCTCATAGTTTAATTTGAATTTAGTTCCAAATGAATCTCACGATGCAAAATGAAAAAAAAATCGAAAAGTGTCCACTTTTATGTTAAAACTGTGCATGCTCATGGATTATTCGTCTTTTCTAAGGTATGTGCATTTTTAAAAAAGCTCGATAAATATTTCCGATTAGCCACGGACATTTTCCGAAAAATAAGCCGCTCATAGTTTAATTTGAAACTAGTTCAAAATGAATCTCACGATGTAAAACGAAAAAAAAATCGAAAAGTGTCCACTTATATGTTAAAACTGTGCATGCTCATGGATTATTCGTCTTTTCTAAGGAATGTGCATTTTTAAAAAAGCTCGATAAATATTTCCGATTAGCCACGGACATTTTCCGAAAAATAAGCCGCTCATAGTTTAATTTGAAACTAGTTTCAAATGAATCTCACGATGCAAAAAGAAAAAAAAAATCGAAAAGTGTCCACTTTTATGTTAAAACTATGCATGCTCATGGATTATTCGTCTTTTCTAAGGAATGTGCATTTTTAAAAAAGCCCGATAAATATTTCCGATTAGCCACGGACATTTTCCGAAAAATAAGCCGCTCATAGTTTAATTTGAAACTAGTTCCAAATGAATCTCAAGATGCAAAAAGAAAAAAACTATGCATGCTCATGGATTATTCGTCTTTTCTAAGGAAAGGCATTTTTTAAAAAGTTCGATAAATATTCCCGATTAGCCACGGACATTTTCCGAAAAATAAGCCGCTCATAGTTTCATTTATAAACTAGTTCCTAATGAATCTCAAGATGCAAAAAGAAAAAAAATCGAAAAGCGTCCACTTTTATGTTAAAACTATGCATGCTCATGGATTATTCGTCTTTTCTGAGGAATGTGCATTTTTAAAAAAGCTCGATAAATATTTCCGATTAGCCACGGACATTTTCCGAAAAATAAGCCGCTCATAGTTTAATTTGAAACTAGTTCCAAATGAATCTCACGATGCAAAAAAAAAAAAAAAATCGAAAAGTGTCCACTTTTATGTTAAAACTATGCATGCTCATGGATTATTCGTCTTTTCTAAGGTATGTGCATTTTTAAAAAAGCTCGATAAATATTTCCGATTAGCCACGGACATTTTACGAAAAATAAGCCGCTCATAGTTTAATTTGAAACTAGTTCCAAATGAATCTCACGATGCAAAACGAAAAACAAATCGAAAAGTGTCCACTTTTATGTTAAAACTGTGCATGCTCATGGATTATTCGTCTTTTCTAAGGAATGTGCATTTTTAAAAAAGCTCGATAAATATTTCCGATTAGCCACGGACATTTTCCGAAAAATAAACTGCTCATAGTTTAATTTGAAACTAGTTCCAAATGAATCTCAAGATGCAAAAAGAAAAAAACTATGCATGCTCATGGATTATTCGTCTTTTCTAAGGAAAGGCATTTTTGAAAAAGTTCGATAAATATTCCCGATTAGCCACGGACATTTTCCGAAAAATAAGCCGCTCATAGTTTAATTTGAAACTAGTTCCAAATGAATCTCAAGATGCAAAAAGAAAAAAACTATGCATGCTCATGGATTATTCGTCTTTTCTAAGGAGAGGCATTTTTAAAAAAGTTCGATAAATATTCCCGATTAGCCACGGACATTTTCCGAAAAATAAGCCGCTCATAGTTTAATTTGAAACTAGTTCCTAATGAATCTCAAGATGCAAAAAGAAAAAAAATCGAAAAGCGTCCACTTTTATGTTAAAACTATGCATGCTCATGGATTATTCGTCTTTTCTGAGGAATGTGCATTTTTAAAAAAGCTCGATAAATATTTCCGATTAGCCACGGACATTTTCCGAAAAATAAGCCGCTCATAGTTTAATTTGAAACTAGTTCCAAATGAATCTCACGATGCAAAACGAAAAAAAAAATCGAAAAGTGTCCACTTCTATGTTAAAACTGTGCATGCTCATGGATTATTCGTCTTTTCTAAGGAATGTGCATTTTTAAAAAAGCTCGATAAATATTTCCGATTAGCCACGGACATTTTCCGAAAAATAAGCCGCTCATAGTTTAATTTGAAACTAGTTCCAAATGAATCTCACGATGCAAAAAGAAAAAAAAAATCGAAAAGTGTCCACTTTTATGTTAAAACTATGCATGCTCATGGATTATTCGTCTTTTCTAAGGAATGTGCATTTTTAAAAAAGCCCGATAAATATTTCCGATTAGCCACGGACATTTTCCGAAAAATAAGCCGCTCATAGTTTAATTTGAAACTAGTTCCAAATGAATCTCAAGATGCAAAAAGAAATAAACTATGCATGCTCATGGATTATTCGTCTTTTCTAAGGAAAGGCATTTTTAAAAAAGTTCGATAAATATTCCCGATGAGCCACGGACATTTTCCGAAAAATAAGCCGCTCATAGTTTAATTTGAAACTAGTTCCTAATGAATCTCAAGATGCAAAAAGAAAAAAAATCGAAAAGAGTCCACTTTTATGTTAAAACTATGCATGCTCATGGATTATTCGTCTTTTCTGAGGAATGTGCATTTTTAAAAAAGCTCGATAAATATTTCCGATTAGCCACGGACATTTTCCGAAAAATATACCGCTCATAGTTTAATTTGAATTTAGTTCCAAATGAATCTCACGATGCAAAATGAAAAAAAAATCGAAAAGTGTCCACTTTTATGTTAAAACTATGCATGCTCATGGATTATTCGTCTTTTCTAAGGAATGTGCATTTTTAAAAAAGCCCGATAAATATTTCCGATTAGCCACGGACATTTTCCGAAAAATAAGCCGCTCATAGTTTAATTTGAAACTAGTTCCAAATGAATCTCAAGATGCAAAAAGAAAAAAACTATGCATGCTCATGGATTATTCGTCTTTTCTAAGGAAAGGCATTTTTAAAAAAGTTCGATAAATATTCCCGATGAGCCACGGACATTTTCCGAAAAATAAGCCGCTCATAGTTTAATTTGAAACTAGTTCCTAATGAATCTCAAGATGCAAAAAGAAAAAAAGTCGAAAAGCGTCCACTTTTATGTTAAAACTATGCATGCTCATGGATTATTCGTCTTTTCTGAGGAATGTGCATTTTTAAAAAAGCTCGATAAATATTTCCGATTAGCCACGGACATTTTCCGAAAAATAAGCCGCTCATAGTTTAATTTGAAACTAGTTCCAAATGAATCTCACGATGCAAAAAGAAAAAAAAATCGAAAAGTGTCCACTTTTATGTTAAAACTATGCATGCTCATGGATTATTCGTCTTTTCTAAGGAATGTGCATTTTTAAAAAAGCCCGATAAATATTTCCGATTAGCCACGGACATTTTCCGAAAAATAAGCCGCTCATAGTTTAATTTGAAACTAGTTCCAAATGAATCTCAAGATGCAAAAAGAAAAAAACTATGCATGCTCATGGATAATTCGTCTTTTCTAAGGAAAGGCATTTTTAAAAAAGTTCGATAAATATTCCCGATGAGCCACGGATATTTTCCGAAAAATAAGCCGCTCATAGTTTAATTTGAAACTAGTTCCTAATGAATCTCAAGATGCAAAAAGAAAAAAAATCGAAAAGCGTCCACTTTTATGTTAAAGCTATGCATGCTCATGGATTATTCGTCTTTTCTGAGGAATGTGCATTTTTAAAAAAGCTCGATAAATATTTCCGATTAGCCACGGACATTTTCCGAAAAATAAACCGCTCATAGTTTAATTTGAAACTAGTTCCAAATGAATCTCACGATGCAAAAAAAAAAAAAAAAAATCGAAAAGTGTCCACTTTTATGTTAAAACTATGCATGCTCATGGATTATTCGTCTTTTCTAAGGTATGTGCATTTTTAAAAAAGCTCGATAAATATTTCCGATTAGCCACGGACATTTTCCGAAAAATAAGCCGCTCAAAGTTTAATTTGAAACTAGTTCCTAATGAATCTCACGATGCAAAAAGAAAAAAAAAATCGAAAAGTGTCCACTTTTATGTTAAAACTATGCATGCTCATGGATTATTCGTCTTTTCTAAGGAATGTGCATTTTTAAAAAAGCCCGATAAATATTTCCGATTAGCCACGGACATTTTCCGAAAAATACGCCGCTCATAGTTTAATTTGAAACTAGTTCCAAATGAATCTCAAGATGCAAAAAGAAAAAAACTATGCATGCTCATGGATTATTCGTCTTTTCTAAGGAAAGGCATTTTTAAAAAAGTTCGATAAATATTCCCGATTAGCCACGGACATTTTCCAAAAAATAAGCCGCTCATAGTTTAATTTGAAACTAGTTCCTAATGAATCTCAAGATGCAAAAAGAAAAAAAATCGAAAAGCGTCCACTTTTATGTTAAAACTATGCATGCTCATGGATTATTCGTCTTTTCTAAGGAATGTGCATTTTTAAAAAAGCTCGATAAATATTTCCGATTAGCCACCGACTTTTTCCGAAAAATAAGCCGCTCATAGTTTAATTTGAAACTAGTTCCAAATGAATCTCAAGATGCAAAAAGAAAAAAACTATGCATGCTCATGGATTATTCGTCTTTTCTAAGGAAAGGCATTTTTAAAAAAGTTCGATAAATATTCCCGATTAGCCACGGACATTTTCTGAAAAATAAGCCGCTCATAGTTTAATTTGAAACTAGTTCCTAATGAATCTCAAGATGCGAAAAGAAAAAAAAATCGAAAAGCGTCCACTTTTATGTTAAAACTATGCATGCTCATGGATTATTCGTCTTTTCTGAGGAATGTGCATTTATAAAAAATCTCGATAAATATTTCCGATTATCCACGGACATTTTCCGAAAAATTAGCCGCTCATAGTTTAATTTGAAACTAGTTCCAAATGAATCTCACGATGCAAAAAAAAAAAAAATCGAAAAGTGTCCACTTTTATGTTAAAACTATGCATGCTCATGGATTATTCGTCTTTTCTAAGGTATGTGCATTTTTAAAAAAGCTCGATAAATATTTCCGATTAGCCACGGACATTTTCCGAAAAATAAGCCGCTCATAGTTTAATTTGAAACTAGTTCCAAATGAATCTCACGATGCAAAAAGAAAAAAAAAATCGAAAAGTGTCCACTTTTATGTTAAAACTATGCATGCTCATGGATTATTCGTCTTTTCTAAGGAATGTGCATTTTTAAAAAAGCCCGATAAATATTTCCGATTAGCCACGGACATTTTCCGAAAAATAAGCCGCTCATAGTTTAATTTGAAACTAGTTCCAAATGAATCTCAAGATGCAAAAAGAAAAAAACTATGCATGCTCATGGATTATTCGTCTTTTCTAAGGAAAGGCATTTTTAAAAAAGTTCGATAAATATTCCCGATTAGCCACGGACATTTTCCGAAAAATAAGCCGCTCATAGTTTAATTTGAAACTAGTTCCTAATGAATCTCAAGATGCAAAAAGAAAAAAAATCGAAACGCGTCCACTTTTATGTTAAAACTATGCATGCTCATGGATTATTCGTCTTTTCTAAGGAATGTGCATTTTTAAAAAAGCTCGATAAATATTTCCGATTAGCCACGGACTTTTTCCGAAAAATAAGCCGCTCATAGTTTAATTTGAAACTAGTTCCAAATGAATCTCACGATGCAAAAAAAAAAAAAAATCGAAAAGTGTCCACTTTTATGTTAAAACTGTGCATGCTCATGGATTATTCGTCTTTTCTAAGGTATGTGCATTTTTAAAAAAGCTCGATAAATATTTCCGATTAGCCACGGACATTTTCCGAAAAATAAGCCGCTCATAGTTTAATTTGAAACTAGTTCCAAATGAATCTCACGATGCAAAACGAAAAAAAAATCGAAAAGTGTCCACTTTTATGTAAAAACTGTGCATGCTCATGGATTATTCGTCTTTTCTAAGGAATGTGCATTTTTAAAAAAGCTCGATAAATATTTCCGATTAGCCACGGACATTTTCCGAAAAATAAGCCGCTCATAGTTTAATTTGAAACTAGTTCCAAATGAATCTCACGATGCAAAAAGAAAAAAAAAATCGAAAAGTGTCCACTTTTATGTTAAAACTATGCATGCTCATGGATTATTCGTCTTTTCTAAGGAATGTGCATTTTTAAAAAAGACCGATAAATATTTCCGATTAGCCACGGACATTTTCCGAAAAATAAGCCGCTCATAGTTTAATTTGAAACTAGTTCCAAATGAATCTCAAGATGCAAAAAGACAAAAACTATGCATGCTCATGGATTATTCGTCTTTTCTAAGGAATGTGCATTTTTAAAAAAGCTCGATAAATATTTCCGATTAGCCACGGACATTTTCCGAAAAATAAGCCGCTCATAGTTTAATTTGAAACTAATTCCAAATGAATCTCACGATGCAAAAAGAAAAAAAAAATCGAAAAGTGTCCACTTTTATGTTAAAACTATGCATGCTCATGGATTATTCGTCTTTTCTAAGGAATGTGCAATTTTAAAAAAGTTCGATAAATATTTCCGATTAGCCACGGACGTTTTCCGAAAAATAAGCCGCTCATAGTTTAATTTGAAACTAGTTCCAAATGAATCTCAAGATGCAAAAAAATATGAAAATTTAAAAAGCGTCCTTTTTTATGTTACAGCTTTATATGTTTATGGTTTTTCGTGTTTTGTTTTACAAAAAATGAAATTTTTTAAAAGTGTTCTATAATATTTCAAACTATTTATTATTTGCTTTCAATTATTTTTTGGAAATATGAAGGTCATATTTTAATGCGGAATTAGTTTCAAATGAAACCCGCGATGAAATGCATACATACATACATATATATATATATATATATATATATATATATATATATATATATATATATATATATATATATATATATATATATATATATATATATATATATATATATATATATATATATATATATGTATTGCTGTAGGTTGAATTTTTTAATTATGGCAGAAATTAAAAAAATTTATGGAAGATGTCTGAGAGTAGCAGCAGATGAGGAAAACAGAATCATTATCATAATAAAACTTTCATTTCGTTGCAGACCACGAGCAAAAACAAAATAATAAGGAAAACAAAATAAAAAAGAATATTGCTATTCAAGTGACATTTCAAGCAAAATAATAAATTTTGTATAATATGAACTAGTCATGGAAGATCAATCCCCTTTGACCTGTCTAATCAAAAGTATTAAAAATCAAAATTCTAACAACATAAATTTACAACCACTTTTATAAATTTAAAGGATTCTTGTAAAAACAAGTGTTAACTTTAAAAGTTTTTTCAAAAAATGACTAATTTAATAAAATGTACCAAATGACTTAATTCAATGGACGCGAACTTATTTGGATTCATTAGTTTATTCTTTTTAAAAAAAGAGTTTTACTCATAAAAAACGAGATCACATATTATATCAATTTTCATAAATAGCTATTTTCCATTTCTTAAACACGCATTTCCAGCTGTATCCATTTTCTTAAACGCGTATTTTGAGGTGTGTCCATTTTCGTAAACACGCATTTTTAACTCACCGATGATCTGTTTTTCTGGCAAACAAGATTTTATAATTTTTCAACACTTTCGGAGTAGAGGCATAAGTAAGTATTACTAGTAGTCTATATTCCTTTCGAATTTCAGCAGAAAGTAGCTTGATTGTGGTAAGTCTTTTGCCTCGAGCAACAGCGTTAAGCCAGATGATACTGAATACAGTTTATCTTTATTTTGATGGGACAACATGTTTTGCTTAATCTAGCAATGTAAAGTCATTCAGAAGATCAACAAATAATAAATAAATAAATAAAAACTTGGAATAATTTTAGTTTTATTATTTGTGACGATGTTTGTCTTAAATTTTTAAGCAGGATTTTGTAGTGTTGTTCAGCACTGATTAACTGCTGCTGATCCCCCCCTCCGTATGTAGAGCGGGTAATTAGCCGATTAATTAATAAAATAACAATAAATAAATGATAATTAACGTCAATATTTATACTGTATTGTTTTGTTATAAGTTAAATGAAAATAGCATTTTAAACTACGTTTGTATCTTAGTATTTACTTTCTTAAAAGGGGAGATGGCATCATTATTCTACCAATAAAGATGGTAGTATTTAAGTATTATAATCAGTATCATAGCAGTTAACAAATAATATTATGATAGAATAAGTCTTTTTTTTTTATGCAGAATTATATTCTAAAGTCTGTTCAACGAGAACTAATAGTGAAAGTAAACAAAGCGGCGTGCTATTTGGCGTAATACCGTTGTCTGCTTGGCGCCGGAATAATGGCAAATAGCGCCTATCAGTCAATCAAAAACTCTTATTTCTTAGAGGGTTGTTTGTCTCGCCGTGGTGTCTTTTTGCAGGTGTTTCATGAGCAATATGGAAAATAAAGTTATGGATTTAAGTCCTCCTAAAAAATGGCAGAAGAAATCTTACATAAGTAAAGCTGAGAAGGAAATAATATTAAACATTTGTAAAACAGAAGTGCATACAAAACCAGATGTTCCAATCATTGATGTGGCTGACCATGCGGCTTCTGCATCGGGAGTTAGCACAGCTTCTGTTTTCAGAATTATTAAAGAATATAAAAGGAATGGTATATTACATTCACCAAAGAGGACTAAATCTGGAAAACTTTTTTGGATGACATTGACGATTTCGACAAAAATGCTGTAAGAGGAAAAGTTCATGACTTTTTCCGCCGTAACGAAATTCCGACAATGATTTTAGTTTACCAAACTTTAAAAGAAAGAAATTTCATTCTCTGTTAAAAAAAAATTAGGCTTCAAAAATCAAAAACGAGGATGGAACAGCTCACTCATTGAAAAAGATGACATAATTTTGTGGAGACGAAGATATTTAAGAACAATTAACAGAATGAGACAAGAAGGAAGAAAAATTTATTATATGGATGAGACATGGTTGAATGCTGGACATACGCAAGACAAAGTGTGGAATGATACGTCCATTATCTCGTCAAAGTAGGCATTTTTATCTGGCCTGTCTACAGGATTAAAATCGCCTTCTGGCAAAGGTGAGAGACTTATTATTACGCACATTAGTAGCGATGCAGGCTTTTTAAAAGAAGGACTTCTACTTTTTAAATCGATCAAAAATAAGAATTACCATAAGGATATGAATGCAGCGTGTTTCGAAAAATGGTTCGAGAAAATTTTACCCTTTCTAGAGCCGAACTCTGTCGTTGTAATGGACAATGTACCATATCACTCTCGTAAAGAAGAAAAAATTCCTAACACAGTAATCTATTAAATAAAAAATTGAACAAGCTAACAATTTTCATTCTTTTGACAAAAGGATAAACTGTTTCTTAGTCTCAACCAAATAATTTTTATTTAAATATTTTATTAAATATTATAAATTATTTATTAAATATTTAATAATATATAAAATATAAATTATATATATATCTATATATATATATATATATATATATATATATATATATATATATATGTAATACAAAAATTATAATACTTTTGTATTAATAAAAGAATTAAAACTCTTTCGTTTTCATAAAATGTCTTTGTTAAAGAATAGGCGTAGAGAGATTCTATTTTGGGAATTCAAGGCTGATAAACATACGATTGAGTTATCTTTAGAATCTCTCCCCCGTTCACTTCCATATAAGGAAGCAGTTAATGATTTTCCTTAATGCGTAAGGATACAAGTATGTCCAAGACTGTGCCTGTTTACTCAAATCTGTGTTAGTATAAAACCTAGGAACACCAGTTTTGCATGTCCTTTCCATCATGTTGTGATCCTGATAAGTTGTTCCAGAATTGTCCAAAGTCTTGTCCATCCCCTCCCTTGCGGAGTGTGGATGTGAATTGTTATCGATACCAGCCGACTACCATTAATAAAGCTTTTTGGAGTGTATCATGGCTTACGACTGCATTATTAAAGCTGAATACACCACTGATAACAGGGATGAAGCCCTGTTATTATATATATATATATATATATATATATATATATATATATATATATATATATATATATATATATATATATATATATATATAGATAGATAGATAGATAGATAGATAGATAGATAAAACACATAAAAAAATACCATGTAGAGAAAACATGGAAAAATATGCAATATTGTTCTGTAGTTTTCCCACGTTTTCTCTACATTTTGAACAATTATATATATATAAAGAAAAAAATAAGTTTTATTTATTGCGCATAAGCTGCAAGTAAATAGAACTCATAAAATAACATGTAGGGAAAGCATGGAAAAATATGTAATATTGTTCTGTAATTTTTCCATGTTTTCTCTACATTTTGAACTATTATATGAATCTCAGGAATCATTAACTTATATGTCTTCAAACTTTTAACGTCAAACGTTATAAACGTTAAACCGTAACCATCGAAAATTGAAAAAAAAAAAGGAGTACAATCCAATTCTGCGAGTTTTATGTTAGTGATATTCCAAAAGCTTATTTAAAGTAGAACAAACTTGTATCATTAGTTTAACTTGTAACTCGCAGAATTGGATTGTATACTTTTTTTTTTCAATTTTCGATGGTTACGTTTTGACGTACCAAAATTTGGCGACAAACTTTAGGTGTTTGCAAACGTCAATATTCACGAAAAATATCATTCAAGAAAATATGATAGTACAGCTAAGCAACACCTCCTAGATAAGAGCAGGCCGCAGCACGGGTTACCATAAATATCCTTTAGTAGTCCAAACGTAATGACATATTTCGTATTTTCAACCACTGCGCAGCTAACGAAATGACATCTTTCTTATTTTTCATCTACTGCGCAGTTAACTTCGTCAGATCAGACTACTAAATTAATCCGTGCTGAGGCCTTCCTTCTTCCAGGAGGTGTTGAGCTAAGCGACTAAATTATGTTTTTAGTGATTTTTCAGTTTTTTGTCCAATACTGAAGGTGTTGTGTCCAATAATCGTCTTAAACTCCTCTTTCTTTCCTACCCCAACCAAATATTCATAGAACTATATCTTTCTTCAATATCTTATCAGAAAGTGAAATATCTTGGCGAAATGAGGGTAAGAACTACACTTGATGGACAATCTAAAAGTAAACTTTGTAAAAACGTAGTATCTCTCAAAATGTAAATTTTATAATTCTAAAAATTGAACCGTGGTGGCTCAGGGAATAGAGTGCTCGTCTCCCAATGATCTGACCCGGGTTCGATCCCAGCGACAGCTGGTTGATTCATATTCCGCTCCTGACTTACACCGACCACAGTGCTGACGTAAAATATCCTCAGTGGTAAACGGATTATGGGTTAGAGTCCCCTTGTCATCAGGTTAACCGTGGAAGGTTTTCGTGGTTTTCCACTCCATGTAACACAAATGCGAGTTAGTTCCATCAAAAAAGTCTTCCACGAGGGGAAACTTTCTCCCAATATTTAATCCAGAAGTTTCCTTGTCTTCTTTATTGGATTTAAAATAAAAAGGCTACGGCGTAGAACATTAGTAGCCGTAAACCCTAAATTGGGTCGGCTGTTCAATGACGGTTATAAATTGTAAAAACTTAGATTTGCGATAGCCGACCGGCCTGTGTAGGAGGCAGGGAACTGCCCTTGCGTCAGAAAGGTTCTGGGTTTGAATCCCGGGCAAGGCATGGATGTTTCTTTCTTTCTATCTGTGTTCTATGTCCTTTCTCCTTTGTGTGTAAATATGACCCGCCCTATAAGCGGGTTGTGGTAGTGACGTGGGCGACACTGCTCCACCGCCGTGGTTTCGCCACAGGTGCCCACTGGGTAACGAAAAGAGAGTTAGCAGTTCTGGCACTTTCTGTGGCCAATGGACAATAGTTCCAAGTGCCTGCCATTTAAAAAAAAAAAGAAGATTTGCGATAAATGTTCGGATAAAATTATTAAACCAAAATTTAATAAATGGAACTTTTTAAGCATTAAATATCAAATACTATATGAAAATTTTAAGGCAGCCATTGTAAACATTTAAAAGAAGTGTGCAAATAAGTTTTATTTGACACCGACTTTTTTAAAAAATGCGCTGTTAATAATAAAAACAGAAATTTTAGACGGCGGACACTTGCCAATAGTTCGAGCAATTTGACAATATATGCATTTAGTAATGCTTCCTTAATCAAGACTTCCAAATATTTTTAATGTATGAAAAATTTACCTTAACAAAAAGGCAAATAAAGTGTTATTCTTAAATTGCTAGCAAATTGTACTTAAATTCACTTTAAACTAAAATATAGTATTAAAAGTAAGGAAATTACAGAAATCCTAAATTTTGTTTTCTTTAAGCTAATTGTTTTTTTTTCTCTTTTTAACTGTATCAGCTAGGTTTACAAGACCGAAACTGTGCCTTTTGAGATTTTGCTAGTTTATTTTAAGAATACTGAAACAGTCTTTATTTATTTAATATTAAATGTAATGTACTGTACTCTTTTGATGCATTCGAATGGATTAGTATGAAATTAACTTATCAAATTTTTTACTTATCAAATTTAATGCAGATGTCAATGTTATGCCTATTGATGTATTTGCATTGTAATGTACAAATTTCGCCACTAAAAATGTTCATAGTACATTACAAACTTTAAAAAAATGAATACTGTCTTGTAGTTTATCTAATACAAAACCAAACTTCACCGAACAAGTTTAAAATCTTTTTAAAATTATCAATGATTATGTCAATTCAAATTAGTTAACAAAATGGGAGAATTTAAAATATTCCAATTTTTTTTTTAATTTACTCTTTGTGTTAGGTGCAAAACACGGGTTTTTCTTTAGATTTCTCAACTTCCTGATGTATTTTAATTATAAAATTAAAATTGTGAATTTCACTTGTAATGTACAATCTTCGATATTTAAAAACTGCACATTTTTTAATGTTAATATGAAAAACACGCATAAGTAATAATATTAAACTGAAGCAGTATACTTACAGCGTTAAGTTTATGTTTTTCATAAATAATAAATATTTAGATATTTATTTCGATTTAGGATGATTCATAGTTTCTAAATTTTATAATAGCTTGAGCCTAAAATTTAATCTGTCATTTTTAAAAGGGGTCAATTTCAATTTGGATCCATTGAATTTTGACTTTCATATAAATGGGATTATTTCAAAATTTCTTACTGTAAAGTAAAATTAACTTTTGCTAAACTCAAAATTTAATTTAGTTGAATAAAAATTTGAAAAAAAAGTAACTTTCATTAAAAAAATTAAGTTGCATTACTTAAAAAAATATATGTTGCTATCATATGTTAGATATCTTTCAAAATTTCAGAAATTTTATTACATTGACTTTAGATTGGTAGAATCAACATTAAGGTTTGTTTAAACATATGATTAGTCATTTAAAAATCTTCAACTGTGTAAAAACAGTGAAAGTAATATTATTTTAAATTTTTGATTAAATTTAGTGATGAATGTTTTCAATGTTTTGTGTTGAAGTAAACTATTTTTTGTGATTTTTTTTTTCAAATAAAGAGCTAAATTTGTAAAAGTTATTGCACTTTCTCTTCGGCGTAAATGAAAGCTATTTATAGTTATTTCTATTATTTCATTAAATAAAAACAAATTTATGTTTCGTTAGATTATAAAGAATTGCGATTATGGGTAATCATATAGTTACATATCTTAGCAGGAACATCTACTTTCAAAGGAAGGGGGAGAGAATGTTCTTGTTGAGAGAATGGAACCATCTATGGTCAAAAATTCTGTCACACCCGTTTATAGGATGGACCCATACATTCATTCATCCACAGATGGTAATTCTGACCTGAATTAGAGAACAATCAATCTTTAATTCAGTACCCCCAGAGGTATAATTTGTTCTTTGAGCACGGACGACTTTGTGATCAGACAGATTTAACATGCACCAGTCACCATTTACAACGAGGGGAGTCTTCCGCCAGCTGGATTTGAAGCCCCGTTCTCACGAACGTGAGTCTAGAGCCTTTCCACCCAGGCTATCCAGGTCAGGTTTTATAACTAGTAATTCAGAATACAAGACGTTCTTATAATACTTTTGTATTAAAAGGTGAAAAAAGTTTAATAGCAAATACTATAGTAATTTTTTTTATAAATGTTTAATGTAATGTATAATGCCCTTTTAATAATTTAGTCAATACAATTTTATTTGTTTAAAAAAATCCCACTTCTTTTATAGTGGCATTTTAGTTTCAATAATTTCGTGCTGGTTTACCGAAGCATTAATAGATTGCTGATGGAATCCAAATACAATAACAGTTTTAAAAATCTTTAAAAAAAACTATTAAGAAAAACCGTTAAAAAAAAGGCCCTCGAAAGCTATAACCTTTTCATGGACCATTGGTACACCATAACGGAAGGCTGATTTATATTGTCAAACACAAGTGGGGCAACCCCTGAAAGGATTAGAAGTTTTAAAACGAGCAAATGAAATTGAATATTATTTTTAATAAAATTCAATTAATTGGTTTTTTAGATATTTAATTTTAACGTAAGAAAATAACACATTTTAATATTCAGGATTTCTTGCAAATTGTTGGATCTATGTGTTACTATGAATTACAGAAATTAGTGGACTTCCGGGGAGTTGTTGTAGTTCATTTACGTCGCACTAGAGCTGCACAGTGGGCTATTGGTGACAGTCTGGGAAACATCCCTGAGGAGAAGACATGCCATCACGATCCTCTGAAGAGGGGATAGCACCCCCGCTTCGATAGGCACTTTACGGTAGAACTGTTTAACGAGGACATCCTCCTTCTCTACGCAGACTGACCCAAGTGATCACCCACCCGCACACTGACCGCATCCAGTGATGCTTGACTTCGGTGGGAACCATGTCTTAACGGTCAGTCCTGTGCGGGACGAATGTTGAGATGCTATGGTAAATGTCCATATATATACTATCTCTAGTTAAGTGCCACAGCCCTGTAAACCATACACTAATGCTGTTTTAAGGTTCAGTTCCCGGTACTCCGGATGTTTCTCTTAATATATTCTGAGCAGATATTAAAATATCGAATAAATATAATAATATTAACGATTATCCGATTTGATATATCAAATCGGATATTTCGAACAATCACCAAAGTGACTATATGATTATTAACATTCACCGCTAAAAGTCGACATTCTCTTGATTTCTGTCATTCAGGGTAACATATGCATTTCGTCTCATTTTATTCATGAAACAAAATCCACTTGACTCGTATAAGAAGATATTTATATGTCATAGAGTTGTCCAAAATATTAATTGAATCAAACTTCTTACCTTGTTAATGATTCTTCATTGTAATTAAGAATTCCAATCATCGCGATGTCTGTTAGAAATATGCAGATTCAAATAATAATAAATTCGAAATACTTTCGATATCAACCGAAAATGCTTCATACAGCATTCTTACTGTATACTCGAAGTTTAAATGTGTCCCATTTTTGTTTTTATTAACAGCATTAATATAAGTAAAGTTAAATTATAATAAAAGCGAAGCACTTTCGATATCAATCAAAAAGAAAAATACTTAAAACAGAATTCTTACTATATTCACGAAGTTCAAAAGTGTCCTATTTTCGTTTTTATTAATAGCATTAATATAAGTAAAGTTAAATTATAATAAAAACGAAATACTTTTGATATCAATCATTCTTTCTGCATTCACGAAGTTTATAAGTGTTCTATTATCGCTTTTATTTACAGCGTTATTATAAGTAAAGTTGAATTGCAATTAAAAAAAAAAATTTTTTTTTTCATTTTGAAAATGATAAATTTTATTTAATTAATAAATTTTATTAATACAATTGTCATAATTTCAAGCAATGATTACTTAATAAGGAAATTTTACGTATTTTTTAATTTACGTAAATTAGTGTTTGATTTAAATTAAATGTGATTTACATCGTAAATAAAAGCAACAAAAAAAAAGGTCAAAGAGAGTTCAGCTATCAGAATAAGGATGAGAGAGTTTATAAACAAAAATAAAAAGAAATTCTCTATGTAGTGCATTATAGCAAATATAAATTATTCTTATTTAAAATCAATTGTAGCATTTGAACCAAATACTACTGAAATAGTCGATGCGTAGCTAAATGCTATAAAAACAAAAAATTATTGAAAAATACAACACAACTCGTATAAAACTCATTTGAAAAAAATGCCGAAATTATACTTTTAAACATGAGAGTTGTGGAGGTTACAGTCAAAGGTCTAAAACAATTAAGCATTTTAACTATTCGGTTTTATTTAATTATTATTTTTTACCAAAATATGCTTAAATCAAATGTTGTTCAGATTTATGTGAAAATTAATGATGTAATTAATACAAAATAAATACGAAGAAAAATTATTAAAATAATAAAAATTATTAATAGAAAGAAAAATTATTTAAAAAAAATATTGATGAGAGAGAGAGAGAGACTTATTAATGAAAAGAAAAGAAGAAAAGATATAATCTCTTTTCATTTTTTCGTTTTCCGGCTTTTTGATGTACTTTTTTTCAATAATGTTCCTTCTTCTCCTCTTTTCACATAATCTTTAATGTTCCCATGTTTTCTCTGTATTTTTAACTTATTTTATAAGTTCTATATACTTGCAACTTATGCACAGAAATAAAACCTTTTAAATCAAACCCACGACCTCTTGGACATGGGCCCGGTGCCCTACTAACCTAGCTATCTCGACTCCAACTTAAACTATTCACACTTAACATACTGCAGTACTGGTAATAGCACCATCTGTTGAGGAATAAGAGAAGTATTTTTGCCATCAGCGGATAATTTATCGCCAATTTAAAAAAAAAAAAAAAAATTCCTTAGACAAATACGGAGGCATTTGAGAATATTCGGATAAACTGGAAATAGTCGTAAAATACAGGAGTCTTCGTTAAAAAACAGGAGACTTGGCAGGTATGCATTGGGTTTTAGGTACCGACAAAAATTATAATTTTTTTTTCTTTTAAAAATTTTAAGAACTTCTCGAAAAATGTAGTTTTTAAGTGTTTTGTATTATTATTCTGTAACTTAGAATACAAAATCAAATGAACTTTGGTATTTAAATTAAATCATGAATAGTTTTCTAAAGTACTCTATACTAAACATAAATGAACACATCTGATAAATTTTATAAAATAAACTTTATTAAGAAAATTTATTCCAAACAATATATACATAACTGATACAATTTTATAACGTAATGAAGATGCTAAATCCCAAACTTAAATAAACAGGTATAATTTTATAATTTATGTGTGATGAAACTTAATGGAGACAGTATAATTAATAAAACATTCAAACTACATAAATAAACAAAACTAACACAATTTTATAATTTATGTATAACACAACTTAAATAAAATACAATAAACTAGACATAAATATACACAACGGATTACTGTATGAAATGAACTTAGTGAGTGTATGTATTTTGCCGCATGTAACCCAGACTTGTAAGTGGTAAATCCCTCTATACAATGCTTTTAAACCTGCAAAATCCTTTAGGTTAACCCTGCAATCTATGCAGAGATAAAAAGTGTTGATTAATTTGAGGTACTAGGACACTTCTTAAACTCAGCTCTATAATTGAGTGTATGTATTTTGCCGCATGTAACCCAGACTTGTAAGTGGTAAATCCCTCTATACAATGCTTTTAAACCTGCAAAATCCTTTAGGTTAACCCTGCAATCTATGCAGAGATAAAAAGTGTTGATTAATTTGAGGTACTAGGACACTTCTTAAACTCAGCTCTATAATTGAGTGTATGTATTTTGCCGCATGTAACCCAGACTTGTAAGTGGTAAATCCCTCTATACAATGCTTTTAAACCTGCAAAATCCTTTAGGTTAACCCTGCAATCTATGCAGTGATAAAAAGTGTTGATTAATTTGAGGTACTAGGACACTTCTTAAACTCAGCTCTATAATTGAGTGTATGTATTTTGCCGCATGTAACCCAGACTTGTAAGTGGTAAATCCCTCTATACAATGCTTTTAAACCTGCAAAATCCTTTAGGTTAACCCTGCAATATATGCAGAGATAAAAAGTGTTGATTAATTTGAGGTACTAGGACACCTCTTAAATTCAGCTCTATAATTGAGTGTAAGTATTTTGCCGCATGTAACCCAGACTTGTAAGTGGTAAATCCCTCTATACAATGCTTTTAAACCTGCAAAATCCTTTAGGTTAACCCTGCAATCTATGCAGAGATAAAAAGTGTTGATTAATTTGAGGTACTAGGACACTTCTTAAACTCAGCTCTACAATTGAGTGTATGTATTTTGCCGCATGTAACCCAGACTTGTAAGTGGTAAATCCCTCTATACAATGCTTTTAAACCTGCAAAATCCTTTAGGTTAACCCTGCAATCTATGCAGAGATAAAAAGTGTTGATTAATTTGAGGTACTAGGACACTTCTTAAACTCAGCTCTATAATTGAGTGTATGTATTTTGCCGCATGTAACCAAGACTTGTAAGTGGTAAATCCCTCTATACAATGCTTTTAAACCTGCAAAATCCTTTAGGTTAACCCTGCAATCTATGCAGAGATAAAAAGTGTTGATTAATTTGAGGTACTAGGACACTTCTTAAACTCAGCTCTATAATTGAGTGTATGTATTTTGCCGCATGTGACCCAGACTTGTAAGTGGTAAATCACTCTATACAATGCTTTTAAACCTGCAAAATCCTTTAGGTTAACCCTGCAATCTATGCAAAGATAAAAAGTGTTGATTAATTTGAGGTACTAGGACACTTCTTAAACTCAGCTCTATAATTGAGTGTATGTATTTTGACGCATGTAACCCAGACATGTAAGTAGTAAATCCCTCTATACAATGCTTTTAAACCTGCAAAATCCTTTAGGTTAACCCTGCAATCTATGCAGAGATAAAAAGTGTTGATTAATTTGAGGTACTAGGACACTTCTTAAACTCAGCCCTATAATTGAGTGTATGTATTTTGCCGCATGTAACCCAGACTTGTAAGTGGTAAATCCCTCTATACAATGCTTTTAAACCTGCAAAATCCTTTAGGTTAACCCTACAATCTATGCAGAGATAAAAAGTGTTGATTAATTTGAGGTACTAGGACACTTCTTAAACTCAGCTCTACAATTGAGTGTATGTATTTTGCCGCATGTAACCCAGACTTGAAAGTGGTAAATCCCTCTATACAATGCTTTTAAACCTGCAAAATCCTTTAGGTTAACCCTGCAATCTATGCAGAGATAAAAAAGTGTTGATTAATTTGAGGTGCTAGGACACTTCTTAAACTCAGCTCTATAATTGAGTGTATGTATTTTGCCGCATGTAACCCAGACTTGTAAGTGGTAAATCCCTCTATACAATGCTTTTAAACCTGCAAAATCCTTAAGGTTAACCCTGCAATCTATGCAGAGATAAAAAGTGTTGATTAATTTGAGGTACTAGGACACTTCTTAAACTCAGCTCTATAATTGAGTGTATGTATTTTGCCGCATGTGACCCAGACTTGTAAGTGGTAAATCCCTCTATACAATGCTTTTAAACCTGCAAAATCCTTTAGGTTAACCCTGCAATCTATGCAGAGATAAAAAAGTGTTGATTAATTTGAGGTACTAGGACACTTCTTAAACTCAGCTCTATAATTGAGTGTATGTATTTTGCCGCATGTAACCCAGACTTGTAAGTGGTAAATCCCTCTATACCATGCTTTTAAACCTGCAAAATCCTTTAGGTTAACCCTGCAATCTATGCAGAGATAAAAAGTGTTGATTAATTTGAGGTACTAGGACACTTCTTAAACTCAGCTCTATAATTGAGTGTATGTATTTTGCCGCATGTAACCCAGACTTGTAAGTGGTAAATCCCTCTATACAATGCTTTTAAACCTGCAAAATCCTTTAGGTTAACCCTGCAATCTATGCAGAGATAAAAACTGTTGATTAATTTGAGGTACTAGGACACTTTTTAAACTCAGCCCTATAATTGAGTGTATGTATTTTGCCGCATGTAACCCAGACTTGTAAGTGGTAAATCCCTCTATACAATGCTTTTAAACCTGCAAAATCCTTTAGGTTAACCCTACAATCTATGCAGAGATAAAAAGTGTTGATTAATTTGAGGTACTAGGACACTTCTTAAACTCAGCTCTACAATTGAGTGTATGTATTTTGCCGCATGTAACCCAGACTTGTAAGTGGTAAATCCCTCTATACAATGCTTTTAAACCTGCAAAATCCTTAAGGTTAACCCTGCAATCTATGCAGAGATAAAAAAGTGTTGATTAATTTGAGGTACTAGGACACTTCTTAAACTCAGCTCTATAATTGAGTGTATGTATTTTGCCGCATGTAACCCAGACTTGTAAGTGGTAAATCCCTCTATACAATGCTTTTAAACCTGCAAAATCCTTTAGGTTAACCCTGCAATCTATGCAGAGATAAAAAGTGTTGATTAATTTGAGGTACTAGGACACTTCTTAAACTCAGCTCTATAATTGAGTGTATGTATTTTGCCGCATGTGACCCAGACTTGTAAGTGGTAAATCCCTCTATACAATGCTTTTAAACCTGCAAAATCCTTTAGGTTAACCCTGCAATCTATGCAGAGATAAAAAGTGTTGATTAATTTGAGGTACTAGGACACTTCTTAAACTCAGCTCTATAATTGAGTGTATGTATTTTGCCGCATGTAACCCAGACTTGTAAGTGGTAAATCCCTCTATACAATGCTTTTAAACCTGCAAAATCCTTTAGGTTAACCCTGCAATCTATGCAGAGATAAAAAGTGTTGACTAATTTGAGGTACTAGGACACTTCTTAAACTCAGCCCTATAATTGAGTGTATGTATTTTGCCGCATGTAACCCAGACTTGTAAGTGGTAAATCCCTCTATACAATGCTTTTAAACCTGCAAAATCCTTTAGGTTAATCCTGCAATCTATGCAGAGATAAAAAGTGTTGATTAATTTGAGGTACTAGGACACTTCTTAAACTCAGCTCTATAATTGAGTGAATGTATTTTGCCGCATGTAACCCAGACTTGTAAGTGGTAAATCCCTCTATACAATGCTTTTAAACCTGCAAAATCCTTTAGGTTAACCCTGCAATCTATGCAGAGATAAAAAGTGTTGATTAATTTGAGGTACTAGGACACTTCTTAAACTCAGCTCTATAATTGAGTGTATGTATTTTGCCGCATGTGACCCAGACTTGTAAGTGGTAAATCACTCTATACAATGCTTTTAAACCTGCAAAATCCTTTAGGTTAACCCTGCAATCTATGCAGAGATAAAAAGTGTTGATTAATTTGAGGTACTAGGACACTTCTTAAACTCAGCTCTATAATTGAGTGTATGTATTTTGACGCATGTAACCCAGACTTGTAAGTAGTAAATCCCTCTATACAATGCTTTTAAACCTGCAAAATCCTTTAGCTAAACCCTGCAATCTATGCAGAGATAAAAAGTGTTGATTAATTTGAGGTACTAGGACACTTCTTAAACTCAGCCCTATAATTGAGTGTATGTATTTTGCCGCATGTAACCCAGACTTGTAAGTGGTAAATCCCTCTATACAATGCTTTTAAACCTGCAAAATCCTTTAGGTTAACCCTACAATCTATGCAGAGATAAAAAGTGTTGATTAATTTGAGGTACTAGGACACTTCTTAAACTCAGCTCTACAATTGAGTGTATGTATTTTGCCGCATGTAACCCAGACTTGTAAGTGGTAAATGCCTCTATACAATGCTTTTAAACCTGCAAAATCCTTAAGGTTAACCCTGCAATCTATGCAGAGATAAAAAAGTGTTGATTAATTTGAGGTGCTAGAACACTTCTTAAACTCAGCTTTATAATTGAGTGTATGTATTTTGCCGCATGTAACCCAGACTTGTAAGTGGTAAATCCCTCTATACAATGCTTTTAAACCTGCAAAATCCTTAAGGTTAATCCTGCAATCTATGCAGAGATAAAAAGTGTTGATTAATTTGAGGTACTAGGACACTTCTTAAACTCAGCTCTATAATTGAGTGTATGTATTTTGCCGCATGTGACCCAGACTTGTAAGTGGTAAATCCCTCTATACAATGCTTTTAAACCTGCAAAATCCTTTAGGTTAACCCTGCAATCTATGCAGAGATAAAAAAGTGTTGATTAATTTGAGGTACTAGGACACTTCTTAAACTCAGCTCTACAATTGAGTGTACGTATTTTGCCGCATGTAACCCAGACTTGTATGTGGTAAATCCCTCTATACAATGCTTTTAAACCTGCAAAATCTTTTAGGTTAACCCTGCAATCTATGCAAAGATAAAAAAGTGTTGATTAATTTGAGGTACTAGGACACTTCTTAAACTCAGCTCTATAATTGAGTGTATGTATTTTGCCGCATGTAACCCAGACTTGTAAGTGGTAAATCCCTTTATACAATGCTTTATCAACCTGCAAAATCCTTTAGGTTAACCCTGCAATCTATGCAGAGATAAAAAGTGTTGATTAATTTGAGGTACTAGGACACTTCTTAAACTCAGCCCTATAATTGAGTGTATGTATTTTGCCGCATGTAACCCAGACTTGTAAGTGGTAAATCCCTCTATACAATGCTTTTAAACCTGCAAAATCCTTTAGGTTAACCCTACAATCTATGCAGAGATAAAAAGTGTTGATTAATTTGAGGTACTAGGACACTTCTTAAACTCAGCTCTACAATTGAGTGTATGTATTTTGCCGCATGTAACCCAGACTTGTAAGTGGTAAATCCCTCTATACAATGCTTTTAAACCTGCAAAATCCTTAAGGTTAACCCTGCAATCTATGCAGAGATAAAAAAGTGTTGATTAATTTGAGGTACTAGGACACTTCTTAAACTCAGCTCTATAATTGAGTGTATGTATTTTGCCGCATGTAACCCAGACTTGTAAGTGGTAAATCCCTCTATACAATGCTTTTAAACCTGCAAAATCCTTTAGGTTAACCCTGCAATCTATGCAGAGATAAAAAGTGTTGATTAATTTGAGGTACTAGGACACTTCTTAAACTCAGCTCTATAATTGAGTGTATGTATTTTGCCGCATGTAACCCAGACTTGTAAGTGGTAAATCCCTCTATACAATGCTTTTAAACCTGCAAAATCCTTTAGGTTAACCCTGCAATCTATGCAGAGATAAAAAGTGTTGATTAATTTGAGGTACTAGGACACTTCTTAAACTCAGCTCTATAATTGAGTGTATGTATTTTGCCGCATGTGACCCAGACTTGTAAGTGGTAAATCCCTCTATACAATGCTTTTAAACCTGCAAAATCCTTTAGGTTAACCCTGCAATCTATGCAGAGATAAAAAGTGTTGATTAATTTGAGGTACTAGGACAATTCTTAAACTCAGCTCTATAATTGAGTGTATGTATTTTGCCGCATGTAACCCAGACTTGTAAGTGGTAAATCCCTCTATACAATGCTTTTAAACCTGCAAAATCCATTAGGTTAACCCTGCAATCTATGCAGAGATAAAAAGTGTTGATTAATTTGAGGTACTAGGACACTTCTTAAACTCAGCCCTATAATTGAGTGTATGTATTTTGCCGCATGTAACCCAGACTTGTAAGTGGTAAATCCCTCTATACAATGCTTTTAAACCTGCAAACTCCTTTAGGTTAATCCTGCAATCTATGCAGAGATAAAAAGTGTAGATTAATTTGAGGTACTAGGACACTTCTTAAACTCAGCTCTACAATTGAGTGTATGTATTTTGCCGCATGTAACCCAGACTTGTAAGTGGTAAATCCCTCTATACAATGCTTTTAAACCTGCAAAATCCTTTAGGTTAACCCTGCAATCTATGCAGAGATAAAAAAGTGTTGATTAATTTGAGGTACTAGGACACTTCTTAAACTCAGCTCTATAATTGAGTGTATGTATTTTGCCGCATGTAACCCAGACTTGTAAGTGGTAAATCCCTCTATACAATGCTTTTAAACCTGCAAAATCCTTTAGGTTAACCCTGCAATCTATGCAGAGATAAAAAGTGTTGATTAATTTGAGGTACTAGGACACTTCTTAAACTCAGCTCTATAATTGAGTGTATGTATTTTGCCGCATGTAACCCAGACTTGTAAGTGGTAAATCCCTCTATACAATGCTTTTAAACCTGCAAAATCCTTTAGGTTAACCCTGCAATCTATGCAGAGATAAAAAGTGTTGATTAATTTGAGGTACTAGGACACTTCTTAAACTCAGCCCTATAATTGAGTGTATGTATTTTGCCGCATGTAACCCAGACTCGTAAGTGGTAAATCCCTCTATACAATGCTTTTAAACCTGCAAAATCCTTTAGGTTATCCCTACAATCTATGCAGAGATAAAAAGTGTTGATTAATTTGAGGTACTAGGACACTTCTTAATTTCAGCTCTACAATTGAGTGTATGTATTTTGCCGCATGTAACCCAGACTTGTAAGTGGTAAATCCCTCTATACAATGCTTTTAAACCTGCAAAATCCTTAAGGTTAACCCTGCAATCTATGCAGAGATAAAAAAGTGTTGATTAATTTGAGGTACTAGGACACTTCTTAAACTCAGCTCTATAATTGAGTGTATGTATTTTGCCGCATGTAACCCAGACTTGTAAGTGGTAAATCCCTCTATACAATGCTTTTAAACCTGCAAAATCCTTTAGGTTAACCCTGCAGAGATTAAAAGTGTTGATTAATTTGAATCACTAGGACACTTCTTAAACTCAGCTCTATAATTATACCGCTTTAAATATCTCTATACTAACCAAATTTAACATAAATATATTGCATTCTTTCAACCTGGCAAAATAATATAAATTATTCTATTATTAAATGAGATAATTTTCATCAAAATTAAACAGCATTAAAAATAAAAAACTATCTTTTTTCATTTAAAAAATATTTTGGTTGTAAAATTTATTTGAGAGTGAAACAGTATTGAAATTTTTTGCGTAGTTAAGCCTTTTCAATAAAATTTGAAATTACAGCTGAGTCCCTCGATAATTAAATCAACTGGTTCCAGTTAAAAAATTTATTGTTACATGAAGTTATTTAAGAATAGATTGTCCAGCAAAACGTAACTTTTCTCTTCTGGCTTGTATTTTTTATTATAATAGATTATTTATTTACAAAAAAAAAAAAAAAAAAAAAAAGAAGAAGAAAAAGAATGTCTTATAGAGCGGGGTTTCAACTTAAAGTTATTTCCTTTGCGGAGACTACAAATAACTGTGCTGCTTCGTGTCAATTTGACGTAGACGAAAAATTGATTCTATTGAAAATTCATCAATTTGGAGAATAATTTATAGCAAATACATATCTTTTTTTTTTTTTTTTTTTTTTTTTTTTTATCTGTTAAACTTAAAAAGAAAGATAACTATAAATAGAGTTAAAAGCCTTTTTAAATGGTTTTGAATGATAGTAGCATTTCATTCAGTTTTGAACTGAAATATAATGCAAGTGAAACAAGAATGTGTGAGAGAAAATGGGTTATGCCAAGACCTGGCAACAGAATTTATGGAGTGAATCTGCAGCAATATATTCATGTATCCAAATTTGTTTTCAACTTCAACGTCGAAAAGATTCTTCATCATCATTGCAGCCCACACTTCCATAGAAGATTTTCCCAGAAAAGTCAAGATTTTCCAGAAGAAATTACAGAAAAGTCTTATCAGATGGTTAAGGGCGGAAAATAAATAAAAGAAACTGAAATAATTCTAGTTTCATTAGTTTTATTGGTCGTTCAGTTTTGTATAGGATTTCATAATGCTGTTCAACACTGATTTATTGCTTATTTAATTTTTTATCCCACTCTGTCGGAGGAACGGGTATGCAGCTAGTAATAAATATTTGACAATTATTTTTATACCTATCGCAATTATTTATTTAGGTTATGGATAGAAAAGTTAAAAATAGCTTTTGATTTGTAAGGGATTGATCTGTTTGTCGTACCTTCTTTACAGCGAAGGATATTTTGAAAAAAGTTTTCAACCAATTTGATTCAAATTTATTGCAATTTTTTCTGCTTTTTTTTTAAACTTTGTTTATTTAGCTCTTTATTTACGTTGCTGTACAGGCTACTGGTGATGATCTGGGAAACATTCCTGAGGATGATACGAAGACATGCGCCGCAATTTTGATCATCTCCCCCAATTTTGTGGCCCGACGACTTTGTGTGAAATCGAGAACTTACATACAGAACAGTAACAGTTTAAAAACAGTTTAAGGAGTGCCGATTCAGTGCACCCCCGTCAAAAAATGTATAGTTTGTCTACGATAAGAACTCCCCCCACCACTAAGTCTGTGGCCGTCTGCTGTTATGGAAATAAGAATAGTGCATTTAAGGGAGGGTAGCTTCTCTTCACTCTAAAACTAACACAATAGACCAAAGAAAAAGATTCCCTTTCTCTCGCCGACCCTAGCTTAAAATAGACTAAAATAATGACCCCACACCTCTACTTGAAATAGTTATACCTCGTTACCATAGTCACCACAAATGGCTAGGGAAGTACTTACTTTAGACAAACTATACAGAGGGGAAGAAGACTAGCTTCCGTATTCATAATGTCCCCCAAGGTTTAATGTGGTTCCTGTGTATAAAAGAAAAAATCAATATTAAGGGCAGCAGAAGTTCTTCCACCCTCCTCTTCCCTCCACCACTACAGGGGTTGGGGAGGAGATCTTTTTATTTATTACTGTTTTATTCTGCATTTTATACTATCGGTAAACGGCACAGTACTGTTAATAAAGATATTTCTTTAAGAATATCTTTCATATTGATTAAATTTGCTAACGCATTTTAACAAAGAATAAAAAGGAGTTTCTGTACTGCTATTATTGCGCCTTTAATTCAATAGTTTAAAACTATGAAAATTGTTTTTTTTTCCTTCATATTATTATTATAAGGTAAAGTGTGAGCTACATTTTAAGATATTTAGAAAGGTGGTCGAATCTTATAAAAGCACTTTAAAATTACCATTTTTGTGCAAATAACATTAATATACTATTATAAATAACAGTTAAAGAAATCTGTTAAAAGGCACAATAAGATGCAAGCAAAAATAGTATTTAATATATCCGCCCTTTTAATACGGGCAAATATATTAAATTTCGGTTGTGAACTCATCAAATTAGTTAACAATATAATGTTATAACAATAGAAATGTAATTTAAAAAAATATTTACTCAAAAAAAAAAAAAACAATAGTTTTATAATACTAATAGATAATATTATTTAGACGTGGGAAGTGGAGGCAAAAGCGTAAGCTGACGTGAAATATCTTTTTATTGCATATATGTTAAGTGAATAATTTTAAATTTATATTTTATAACCGTTGTTGAACAGCTGACCCAATTTTTAAGTTTAAGATTACTGATGTACTCCGTAGTCTTGTCATTTTGAACCCAATCAAGAAGACACGGGAATCAAGTATTGGGTGAAATTTGCCTTCGCGGAGGACTTTTTTTGATGGAACTAACCCGCATTTGCGTTACAAGGAGAGGAAGACCACGAGAACCTGCCACGGCTAGCCTGACGGCAAAGGGACTCTTACCCATGATTCGTCTATCTCTGAGGATATTTCAGGTCAGCACTGTGGTCGGTGCAAGCCGGATGCGAAATTCGTATTGAGCAACCATCGCTGGGATTCACCTCATTGGGAGGCGAACGCTCTATCCCCTGAGCCATCACGGCTCTATCAATCATGATTGGTAAATTTGTTTTTACACAAAATTACATCAGTACGGGTCGTTTTTATTGAATCAAAATTTTGTCAATCGATCCGGTTTTCATGACCCCAACACTAGTGGACCAAGTAAATGACTAATATTGAAATTACTTGTGAAAAACCTTCGATAACAATTTGGAGTCAAGGGGGTAATGAAGTTAATGTGTATATGTTTGTTTTGATGATATCATTGATTCCAATGTTAAATTAATATTGGTAATATCTATTAATTGAAATAAATAAAATAAGCTACGTGATAGGAAACAAAATTAATTGAGAAAATGTTAAGGGGAAATTCGTTTAGGGGAGTCGTAGGAAATTGTCATATGCAGATGAAGCTTAATAAATTTTGGAAACACTGAATACCGGTATTGTGGTAATTTGGTGCAGTTTTAATAAGAATTTACAACTAATTTCAGGAGAATTTTTCCCTGTGGTAACAAATACACAGTACCTGGCCAAATTATTAGACGCACTATATGATTATGTGTAAAATCTCATTTATCAGGTGAGACTATGTAGCTTTATTGTTTTTACGGACACTGCCAAAAAAAAAAAAAAAAAAAAAAAAATAAATAAATACAATTTAGCCAACTTTACGATATTTCATGCTCATATTTAAGTAATTTGGTTGAAGAAGGCAAAAAAGTTCATTGGATATTAAAGTGTATGCTAAAGAATATGCTAAAGAATATGATTGCAGAAAGGCAGGTAAGAATTAAAAAAATATTTAATTATGCATTTTCATAATCATCATTGAACAGCAGACCCAAATTTGAGTTTATGACTTCCAATGTTCAACTCCGTAGCCTTGTAATTTTTGCACCCAATCCAGAAGACAAAGGAACTCCTGGATCAGTACCCCCAGAGGTACTGAGTAGTTATGGGACTTTTTGACCCCGACAGATTTGAACGTGAACGAATCACCATTTAATATATGGAGATTCTTCGGCCGGCTGGATTCGAACTCCCGTTCTCACAATCACGAGTCTAACGTTCTACCAACCAGGCTATCTCAGCCCACACAGTCTTACTAAAATAAAAAGTTATTTGTTAGCATTTTTCGAAAAATGAGGTCCTTTTTTATATGAAACCAGTTTCAAATGAAATATATCGGGCCAAAATTGATCCAAAAATTACAAAGCGCCTACTTTAACGTTAAAGCTACGTATGTTCTTGAATTAGTGCGTTTTGGATACACTAAGAATTTTTTTTAATGTTTTCTATAAAGATTTCAGGTATTGTCTGGGCATTTCCAGAAAATATGATGCCCACATTTTGATATGAAACTTGTTTCAAAGGAATAAATATTTACAAAGCATCCACTCTTATAATAAAGCTATATATATTCCTGAATATGCTTGTTTCGGACAAAAAAAAATAAAAATTCTAAAAATACAAAAAACTTATTTATGGGACATTTCAGAAAATATGTCCCCGTATTACGAATTAAATATGAATTGTTTATGATTTGAAGATGAATAAGAATTTAGTTTCAAAAGAATCCCGCGAGGCAAAAACAATAAAAATAATTCATAAAGCAACCAACCCTACGTTAAAGCTATGTAAGGGAAGGTTTGAGAATACCGATTGGCTAAGATTCGAAGGCCTGTTAGAGCTTAACTGTTGATCTAGAAATTGCCTGATTCAATCAAGATATTCTTCGTTTAATTGTGTATAATATATCATTCTTTAAAAGTCATAGATGTATTATTTTTTTTATAAATGATTCTTTTTTAGAAAAAGTCAAACCACTCAGTTTTACCCCACTGGTGGAGTAAAATCGGGTACACATGTTAAGTCTATGGGAAATTTAGAAGTACTAGATTTTCAGTGAAATAGCAATCGACATTTTTATTTTATGCGACAAATTTAAAAAAACTATGCATGTGATGTAGTCAAGACAGTACTTATGGGACAGCTGTCACGCGGCCGGGATGACTGTGGGACCAATAAAATTTCTTTGTAAAAATGTAGTGTTTATTAATGCTTTTTCAAATTCTACAAAATATGAAAATAAGGCTGTTTGGGTTTTAAGGTTGAGCTCCTAATACATTTTGTCCTGGAGCCCTTAAAATCTTTGTTCAGGCTTGGATGTAGTTATATTCTTCCTCCGTAGCTTTTGTGAGCCCAGTGTAGGCACACATCAAGGAACTTAATATAAACCTTTCCTCAAAGGTTAGGTGTGTAGAAAGGAAAAAACAACATTTAGGAGAGCACCATCCTAACCAATACTGGGATTGGGGAAGAGTTAGTTTGTTCTGTATTGATAAACAGTACCGTACTAAGATATTTCTTTGAGAATATCATCCGTGTTAATTAAATCTGCAAACACATTTTGACATAGAAAGAAAGAATAAAATGGCGCTTGGTTATTGCACAATTTGCTTCTTCCATGCGCTGGATCTGGCTAAATCTGAGTTTGTTGCTCATCCTGTGTTTTTCTCGTAGAGCGTACCGACCAAGTTCTACTCTTTTTTATATTTTTTAACCGGTTTTTACCTCACCGAAACAGTTCTATTAATAATCCTTGTTAGAGCATAAAGTAAACTTTTAATAAGCTAAGAAATAATTTTTATAACTGTTATGACCATTTCAATATGAATAAAAATATCTTAAAAGCAAGAGAACATTAGAGAGTTGACCTTGTAAAAAAAAAAAAAAAAAAAAAAAAAAAAAAAACTTATCTACGCAGACGCCATGAATCAACAACAACATGGCCTTCTTCTATGCTAGCAAAGTCCTAATTTCACCAAAATCAAGATACTCGATTGTATTCCACTACCCGATTTCATTCCCCTATGTTATTTAAATTATATGCTTTGGATAAGAAAAATTATTTTTTAAATAACTTTTTATAGGAATTTTTATACCCATATTTTAATATGAAGTTTCCAAAGGATCCTCAAGGCAAAATATTATTAAATATTCACCAAACATTTTAACTTACGTTAAAGCTTTATATATGTTCTTTAATTTGCGTGTTTTGAACAAAATAAACTTAAATTATTTTTTTAAATATTTAAAGTTATATAAGTTTGATACTATGACGCTCATATTTTATATTGAAATTAGTTGCAAATGAATTCCGTTACACAAAAAATTATTTAAAAAATTCACATATTACTCACCCTTACTTCAAAGCTAAATTATAAAGAATTCAAATAGGTCTCTTACGTTAAAACGATACATATTCCTGAATTTGAGTGTTTTGGACAAAATAAGAATTTTTTTTAAAATCTTTCTATAAATGTTTCGGGTTATGTATTGGTCTTTTTACAAAATAAGACACTCACATTTTAATATGGATCTAGTTTTAAATGAATCCTGCTATGCAAAAAATTATAAAAATTTACAAAGCATCCACCCTTACGTAAAAACTATATATGTTCATAAATTTACGTGTTTTCTACAAAATAAGTTTTCTTTTATTCAAAAAAAATATTAATATTCCAAGTTCAGCAAGGAGCATTTCTAGAAAAATATGACGTCCGTATTTTAGTTTGAAACATATTTCTAAGAGCCTCCGCAGCAAGAAATTATAAAAAATTCATAAAACGCCTAACCATACCTTAAAGCTTCTTATGTTCTTCAATTTGTAATTTTCTTTGCAATATTTCTAGTTATATACGGGATATTTATAAAATACGATGACCCTATTTTAATTTGAAATTAGTTTCAAATGAATTCCGAATTCAAATGAATTATGAAAAATTTACAATGCGTCCACCCTTTAGCTAAAGCTATGTATATGACTGATTCTGCGTGTTTTTGGAAATATGTACTATATGCATTTGAGTTTCTGTTCTCTTTTCACAAAATAATCCCTGGATTCCGTTTTTTGTCATGTGACGCCACAATAGACCCAATTGGGAAAATTGTAAAGAATATGCATGAATATGCATATCAAGCTCTCTCATTACCTCGTTTACAGGCTTCCATAGCACTTTAACTTAAAATAAGATATTTTTAAGCACTTAAAAAATGCCAATATTATGAGAAAAATTCTTTATTATACATTCTACATAGATCTGAACAATTTCTGTTGATGATTCTCAACACATTCATGAAGTGCGGTAAATAAAATGACTTAAATTATGAATATCAACTATGTATAAAAATTGCATAGCCAGCTACGCTACTTTAATGTGTATCAAATCAAATGATCACAATTTTCTTTCTTGAAAACAAGAAAATAATAATAAATACTTATGGTAAAAAATGGCAGGTCTAAGTTCTTATTTTCGCAGTAAGTTACACTACTTTGTTCGTGTTCTGATGTTTCAGTTGAGTATATTCATATAGGTATGGTGATGTTATAAATTATCTGCTGAAATATGAGATGTCTATGATGGGAACACAATTTTCCTTGCGAAAAGAAGAAAAACTTGCTTCCCCTTGAATTTGCTGCGAAAGTAATACTTTGGACGTTAGAATTATTCATTCACTAACTATATTCGAAAAACCCTTCAAGTTAAGACACTCATCGAACCAACACTCAATGCTTGCATTTCAATATATATATATATTTTTTTAAATTTATTTAGAAATATCTTTTAATTACTCCCACTTTCAGTAAAGATTTAGTTATGGGGAGGTTATGCTGTAAATGGGAATCTTTTTACTTTTGCGAGGAAATATTTGCTAATTATTTTATGTTCTTTAAAAAAAACTACTTCAAAAACTCATCTTGCTGCATTTTTTCTGCAATTTGTTTTCAAATATCAACGGAAATTTTTCATTTATATTTAAAAATATTCTGTAATTTTCAGCAAATTCTTATTAAACAGTCTTAAAGTTTTATTTAGGAAGCATGAAACAAAAAAAAAGGGAAAAAATTGTTTCTACGTCAATATACAAGAAAACAGTAATTATACATGATCAGTATTTGTGTCAGATTTATAGAAAAAGCAATTATGTTTATTCACAATCTGTTAGGGATAATAATATTTTGTAATCATAAAAAAGCTGCCACAAAATTAAGTTTGAATAAAACAAAATTAAATAAAGGTATTGTGATGTATGTATATATATATATATATATATATATATATATATATATATATATATATATATATATATATATATATATATCCATTAGAAACGGCCTTAAAACTTTATTTACAAACATATTGATTTTGGGTAATTTTAATCCTGCATTGACTTTTATGATTTAATATATATATACATCCACATGGTGATTTAGAGGGGATCAAAGTGAAATTTAATTTCAACCATTGTTCGTTAACATAAACATAATTTTATAATAATCAAACATAAATTTTCTTAACAAATAAATCTTCCCTCCTTGATGGTGACGTTAAAACCGTAGTTCAGATCTTCTGCTTAATGGATAGTTTTCTTTATAGTGATAACTTTAATGTGATGTTAAATAACGATGTAGTTTTGATGTTAAATAGAAAAGTCAAATTATCTAATTAATTCTACAAACGCAGGCTGTTGGAAATTTGTAGAGTCGAATGTAAGGGCATGTTTCTGCACTTTCTGGATCAAAACTTAGTAATTTATGGTGACTGTATTTCTGAACACATTGTGAAACCAAACTGTTGCAGGATTTGCATTTTTCGCCTGGATTTCTGAAATAGAAACATAAATAACGTTATCATAATGAAGAAAAATTATTCAATCAATTTTTATACGAAAAAAAAAGAAAAAAAAATCCAAAATATGTAAGATAACGAAAATAAACCACGTTAAAATTCGCCGGACCATATATAAGTTTAACACTTTAAAAATAATCATTAATTTATATTTTTGGATCAATTTTGAAAATTTTCAGATTTCTGTCAAACGAATCTTGAAATTGCAACTCAGAATGAATGGTTGTAAAACCTCAACATTACAATCACAAATTTAGTATTTTTTCTAATATTGCTTTCTTAATGCCTTTTTTTCGCCTAAGTGAAATGTAAAATTCCCGTATCAAATTTTGAAACACTTTACGAATTTTAAACAGTATTTAATGTTTATTTAACTCAATTAAATAAATAGTTAGTAAATCATTTATTCTTTACAAATACAATCATAAGAAAAGCGAGATTAAAAATACTTTATGTTTTAAATATTGATTAATTAATTTATAAATTCTTAAATAAAACGTTTAATTAATTCAATTTTAAATATATTAATTTAAAACATCATAAAACACACCTTGTAAACTTATCTATACGAATACAAAAGTAAGTTGATCTATGGTCTTTTCTACAAGTTTACAGGCGTAATTAGTAAGCGAGTTTGCGAATTAGTTTGAGTTCATTGAAGAACCTTTAAATGCATTTTATTTCATTTTATAACCGTCGTTGAACAACCGACCCAATTTTTGAGTTTACTACTACTAATATTCATTGTCTACTAATATTCATTTACTACTAATAATAAAATTTGTCTTCGTGAAATACTTTTTGATGGAACTTATCCGCGTCACATGGAGAAGAAAACCACAAGGCAAGGAGACTCTAATACCATGATCCGTCTACCATTGAAGATAGTTTACGTCAGCACAATTCGGTGGTGCCAGCCGGGTGGGGAATGTTTTTTCTTTCAACGAAGTGATCTGAATCACTTCATTGAAAGGCAAGCGCTCTATCACCTGGGCCACCTCGGATTAATGGGTTTTATTGTGAAATGTGTAATAAATTTTGAAAAATTTATTGTGATTAAATTCTAGATTAGATTACTCTTAAAACCGGTATATGTTGACTGTTCCTGCGTGGTAACAATGATCTTAGCATGGCTATAATTATTTTATTTTATTTTATAACCGTCGTTGAACAGTCGACCCAACTTAATGGGTTTACGGCTACTAATGTTCAACTCCGTAGCCTTGTAATTTTGAACCCAATCCAGAAGACAAGGGAACTCCTGGATCGAGTATTGGGAGAAATTCGCCTTCGTGGAGGACTTTTTGATGGAGCTAACCCGCATTTACGTTACATGGAGAGGAAGACCACGAGAACCTCCCACGGTTAGCCTGACGGCAAGGGGACTCTAACCCATGATCCGTCTACCACTGAGGATATTTCTCGTCAGCACTGTGGTCAGTGCAAGCCGGATGCGGAATTCGTATCGACTGGGATTCGAACCCGGTTCGCCTCATTGGAAGGCGAACGCTCTATCCCCTGAGCCATCGCGGCTCCATGGCTATAATTAGAAAAAAGCTAAAAATCATTTTAAATACTTAGGTTGATCTGAAGTCTCCTTTGAGGTCTTGAACATCATCAATTTTTAAGAAACCGCTGTATTTAAAGAAGTGAGGTAACGCTAATATAAATTAAACCAAGCCATATCAAGAAGGGCAAAAATGGCACAAATTTTGAATCCTTCAGGCAAATGGGAATTTACATGAAATCGAATTAGATCAAAATAAAGTAGATAAGAAAGTCTTTTAAATTAAAGTTTTATTGATGTAATGAATTGATAACTTCATTCAATTTAGAGTCTGGCCGGAAATACTCATTGTAAATAGAATTGGCGGTTATGCTATTTCCACACTCCTTCCGTTACCATGGTTTCGCCAAATCTTGCCTTCCCTGTGGCTTCTGTAAAAGGATGTAATAAATTGATAACTTAATTCAATTTAGAGTCTGGCCGGAAATACTCATTGTAAATAGAATTGGCGGTTATGCTATTTCCACACTCCTTCCGTTACCATGGTTTCGCCAAATCTTGCCTTCCCTGTGGCTTCTGTAAAAGGATGTAATAAATTGCTTGGGGAAAAGCAAGATTTGCCATGATAAGGGCAAAGTGTGGGAGGTCTAAATTTCATTTGGTGGTTTCCTTGAGGGTGGTCTAAATTCCATTAACTCAAAATTGAAACTTAAACAACTATTTAAAATTAATTTTCAGATTTCCCTAATTATTTATGTATTCAACTGAATTCGGCTGAGGTATTTTAATTAATCACAAACGCTCAGAATTCTGTAGTTAGAGGAGAAGCATTTTTAATTAAAACATTTAATGGATTCTAACAGTCAAGTAAAGATTTAATATTAGTTAGAAATTTTCTACTGAAGACGCAGTTTAAGATTAAGCATGCTAAAGGAAGTGAGCTGCCTCTTTATACTAAGATAATATAAAACGAATTTTATTGAAATATCTTCTAATTAAGTTTTAAAGAAAACGTTTTTCGATATCCCATTTTCCCCAATAGTTATTCGTCAGAAAGTATTTTTAGCTTTTTCTTCACTCGAATATTAATTTGATGCGTATTATTTAATTCTGACTTTATTTATGACAGTTCATAAATGACGCCAAGCTTGAAGGGGAGGCAATTGTGGCAGATTGTGATGAGGAGGAAGAAGTAACAAAAATTTTTTCGCCACATATGTTGATTAAAATAAAAATGTTTAAAATATCAAATAAAAAAAACTTTTGTAATATTTATTTTATATCGATTTCAACAAAATAACTATACACCCAGCCATTATTATTGTCACAAATATTATTAAAACACGCAGTGAAAGTTCAAAAGTAAAATTTGAAATATGATTTATCGAGTGTGTTTTGTTCCTTAATTGCTAGAATATGTTGAGCTAATATATCATGACATGTGACAAGACGGTAGAGGATATGTTAAAGTGTTACTGCGTGAAGATAAAAATAATTCTGGTAAAATTATTATAATGTATGGTAATGACATACAATTATTGTAATGTATGGTAAAAAAAAAACATAATTGCGGTTAATAAAACCAATATAAATGGTTTTTAAACCATTAATTTGTCCATTCATGTGGTTTTCCGAAAATTGTGGTTTTCAAAATGATAGATCATATTGTAAGACATTTAGTAAAAGAATTTCTAATCCGATTGACATTCGTCATCAGAATTGATGGGGCACAATATTAGGTGGGCCAACAGTAAAAAATACAAAATTGAAAAATAAATACTAAATTTTACCGCATTTACCAAATCCTATCACTCATTATCAAACCATATTTTATTATTAATTTTTCCAAAATTATCATTGTCAAAAACTTTAAATAGAGCCAAAACATAGTAAGTTTTAATATATTCTGGTAGTTTTGACCATATTTTTCCCAGTGTGTGGTAAAAGGGAGAGCCTTAAATATTGTAAAAGAATGTGACATTATTTATAAACGGTGTGCAAGACTTTTTAAGTGACATATTAAGGAACATCCTGAATATTTAATGTTTACCCGTGTGTTAAAAGATGTTATTTTGTGAACATTGATAAGTTGCGTCAGAGTAATTGCAAAGAATTCATGACATTATTGTGAGGCATCCATCAGTAGATGCTTAACTTACTTGCAAACTTCTAAAATAACTCGTTGCGGAAATTCATCTGTTTGAATGATAACGTGCCATTTTCCTTCAATATCTTGAGCAAAACTTGGTTGAATAATTTCTCTTTCTAATTCACAGAGACTTTTTTTAAATAGCACACTTTCTGAATTTCGGGGATAATATTTCTTTTGCTGCGTGATATTTCTCGACAATGAATAGGAAGCTATATCTTCCATTTCTACATCCGGAACTTCAACAAACATTTTATTCACAAGTTCTTCGCACATATCCATAATTTGTGACACTTCAGTACTGAAAAGTATAACACATAACGTCATATTTTCACAAAATATAAATCTTAGCAACTCATTCAAAGAAAAATATCATAAAATATTATATCTATTTAAGAGAAAATTTTATTTGCGTCACAAACAATGGTGGGCAGAAATATAAGAATTCCCAGTATAAATCGCTGCTGAAAAAAGAAGTGCCATCATTTCAGGGCAAGAAAAGCTAATTTAAGACTAAAAAAGACCCGTATAAATATGTTTCACTTTATTAATGAATATTATTGAAAGATGAAAACATTTTAAATTTACAACAATATATTGTTCCATTTTTAACATTTAAGGAACATTTAAAATTTAATTATTTAAAAGTTATTAAGTTAGCATGAATATCTTATTTAATTCTACATAAAATATTTTGCTTGAGCCAATGAAAAATCTTATTTCATGATAAAATAAAGATTTAAAATTTTACTAGCCTTAGAGTGAATGACCCTTTCTGCTGGATTGTCCCCTTCGCTCTCTTCTCTGCACGCCCTACTAGACACAAACTTACATAACCTATCACTAAATAAGTTTACTGAACAACCAAATAATGACCAAATAAAACACACTTATTAAAAAAACACTTTATTTAACTTGAATTTAAGAAAAATACTTTTTAAATGCAATTTTTCAAATATTTTATTTATTTATTTTTAATCCTTTTGAAGAATTAAAGCATGTTTTGAGAAGTCTGTAGATTAAATTATCTTTAAATTCGATGTTTTGAAAATATAGGAGGCAAAACAAATAACAAACGTACAGAATTAGCCATTCAATTCTGAATTGCTTTTCTATAGAAGGGAAATTATCCATATTTTTTGCAGGTGAAGATAGGTAGGGAATGTTTGTCGACATTTCTCCTAAAACAGATACATCAAACAGCAATTATTTTCGAATTTGGACAAAATGCTTTTAAGAGCATTTGCCACACTTTGTATTCTTATTTTATATTATTCTTTTCATACATTTTCTTCAGTAGTTGGGATAATATTTTTTGCTATGGTTGCTAGAATTTCAGACAATTCAGATAAGAAAAAATTAAGTGCAGAAATTACTGGGTAAAGACAATTACATTAAAAATACGTCAGTTTAAGGAATACGGGCAATGACACTTTACCTTTAAATACATTAATGTAGGGAACTACGGGCAAGAGCATATCGGACAATAGCCCTTAAATTCCAAATTAAAAGTGTAAAGAATACCGGGCAATGACCCATTCAGTTAAAAAACACTAATCGTGAGAATATGAGCCGCGATGGCTCAGGGTAGAGAGCGTTCGCCTTCCACGGAAGCAAACTGGGTTCGAATCCCAGTCGATACGAATTCCGCATCCGGCTTGCACCGACCACAGTACTGACGTGAAATATCTTTAGTGGTAGACGGATCATGGGTTAGAGTCCTCTTGCCGTCAGGCTAACTGTGGGAGGTGCTACTGGTCTTCTTCTCCATATAACGCAAATGCGAGTTAGCTGTATCAAAAAGTCCTCCACGAAGGCAAAATTTCTCCCAATACTCGATCCAGTTCAAAGTTATCCAGTAAAGTAAAGGATTGGGTTCAAAGTTACAAGGCTGCGGAGTCGTAAACCCATAAAATTGGATCAGCTGTTCAATAAAAATTTAAAAAAAAATCATGAGATTAATAGACATTTCCTATCAAGCTAAACCTGCAAATGAAAGGAAAAAATCCCCTACTCATAAGGGAATTGAAGGACTAGAGCTACATGCTTGTTGTTTCGTAATTTGGAGTACAGAATTCATTTTAATGGTGTAATTTATTTGAAAGAAATACTTCGAAACCATTTTAATAAAAATATAAACATTTTTAGTTATTTATTCGCTTACAGATTCATTCATTCAAAGATAATCTTATTCACTAATACTGAGATTCAGTGATTCGTTTTTTTCTTTTCATCTATCATCATTGCTTATTTATAAACTATTTCTCCTAAGTAATTAAAAAAATCAGATAAGTTCATTTCAATAAATCAAAGTTAGATGTCCTCATAAAGTTTTAAAACTGAATGCATTTTACTACGGGTAAACTTCCGAAAACTATTATCAAGAATTAACATAAAATTTCGCTAAGTAATAAGGTTCCAACATTAAAAGTAAATTACCTTAAAAATAAATTCGAATCATAAAAACTATTTCAACTAATACAAGATAAAATCCTAAATAATAATAAAAGTAACTACGTCAAACCACATTAACAAAAAGTAAGACATAAACATTTCTTTGTCATAGCAATAAAAAATATTAAAGACAAACGTGCTTACTATTGATTAACGTTGTTTAAAATCAGGATTTCATTTTCTTAGAATATCAGAATTTATTGATCCATATATTATTATTTGGGAAGTATAGGTGGCTGGTGCACCATGGTGAACACTTCGCAACCATTTTGCTGCAGGTCTCAAATTTGTGGAGTTTTAATCCCCTTGACTGACAACCACCTTGGAGGACAACCTACTGTTGCTAGATGCTTTATTTTTGTACAAATAAATATATAAAAAATATTTGGGAAGGGGGGTGGAAAGTATTATCATAATTTTAGTTTCTATTTTATATTTAATAAATGCCTTAAAAATATACAAACTAATAAAAATTAAAAATATTTCTTAAAAGAACTCACTTGGGATAATTTGTTCCTAGATCGCACCAACCTAAATCATTTGTTCCTCCACAATTAAGAAGCATATCATCTCTAGTTTCTGACAAAAGAGTTTCGGGCAAATGAGTCTTGGTCAAATGAATATTAGAATCAGCCCAGTCTTCTTCCACGTGGCCTTTTTTAAATGATACAGGCTTAGTTTTGGCTTTGTACCCAATAGAAATCATTGGCTCTTGGGGTTTGATGATTCGAGCTTTCATGGGAGTCACACTTTCACTTTCCGTTTCAATAACTCTTACTCTACAGAACAGAAAGGAGTTATTAAAAGATAGTTCTCAAAAGATGAGAGTATAAACTTTAAGCTCAATTAAGTTTAAATTTACATTTAAAAGTAAATCTATTATTCTGTCTAATGACAGAAATTATCATAAATTATTTCAAAGCTTCTTTATAAAGAACGTTAAAAATATTTTAATCCAAACTATAGAGCCAAAATATTAACTGAGCCAATGTAGTACTAAAATGTATTTTTTTAAAAAAAAATAGTGTCTAGATGTTTACAAATGAAATTAAGAGAATAAAATTAGAAAGCTTGATCGATATTCTTCTAAACAAATGACAGCAATAGATAAATTATACAGGGTGCGCTCGGTTTGGAAGGCTTATAACAAAGAAAATACTACCAATACATCAACAAATTTTGCTTAACTGATAAATAAACATTATAAGTTTTTTTTCTTCCCACAAATAAGATTCTTTGGGCAGACATCAGGACTGAAGTCAAAATCTTGCCACATTTCCCGCTGCAACATTTCACGAATGCAGTCATAATACTTCGTCGTAATTCTGTTACATCAAATGGCATAACGAGGCACGAACGCATTATTTTTGATGTAACCCCATAAGAAATCACGAGGAGTTAAGTTTGGACAGAGTGGTAACTATAGAAGAAGCCGATTGTCGTCATCTGACCCGCGTTCAATTCAACGACGAGGAAGCTCGTTGTTTAGGAAATCACGAGCGTCTGTCAGATAATGGGGGAATGCTCCATCGTGTAGAAAAATGAACGACGTATAATCTTCTGTAATTGTGGTATTATTGTTACAGAAATAGATAAGATTTTTAGTCATAAGTCAAAATTTTGCCACACTTGCCTCTGCAACATTTCACGAACGCGGCTGTGAATTCTGTTAGATAAAATGGCATAACGGAGCCTGAACGCATAAATTTTTATGCAATCCCATAAGAAATCACAAGTAGTTAAATTTGGAAAGCTTGGTAACTAAAGTAGAAGCCGATTGTCGTCATCTGACCCACGTTCAATTCCACGAAGAGGAAGCGCGTTATTTAGAAAATCACGAACGTCTGTCAGATAATAGGGTTTCATCTTGTTAAAAAATGAACGACATATAATATTCTGTGATTGTGAGATTAACCACAGTTGCAGCATTGCACTATGTAATGCAACCGGACATACTTCATTCGTAACGCTGTATGGGTAATTGATATCTTATCAATTCAAAATCACATTCTCTAGTTTCCATCATAGGCAAACCACCTTGTTGATTAGTCAACAACTTGATGAGGTCCTAAGTGATTTATTTTTCTCTATCGAGACAGAATTCAACCATTAAAAGGGTGTAGGTGGAAATGGGCTAATGTTAAATAGGCTTTTATTCATAATTTTTAGCAAATAAACTAACAATATATTCAACCACTATAGAGCGTTAGTTATATATACACGTTAGACCAAATATTTATTCATGTCAGTTTCTTGCTTCCAAGTAAACCCTTGTACCTATTAACTATTTTATTGCCTTTTACAAGTTATCAAAAACTCTCCCATCATTTTGAGGAAATCTAAGATGGCATTATGATGTTCTTAAAATACCTTTTGGCTTCCTGCGGTTTAATAATCATTGCTTTCATTGGATTGTAGGACATAGTCATAACTTTCCTGGCGTGAACATATTTTGGCTTATTTCCTCCTTTAGCCTTGATGAAAGTCACCTGAGCGCCTTTGTGGTGTCTGGTCTCCATGGGATGATGCTCTTCACTGTCAGAGTAATGAAATCTGAAGAAGAAAAAAAATCCGTTTATAGTTGAGTGGCTTCAAATTTAATGAGCTCTTTTTCAAGCTTATTTGTACATGCTCAGAAAATCCAGCTCAACCCTGAATCTTAATAACGTTATATTATGCGTATTATTGATATTGTGCAAATTTGCAACAATCATATAAGTTGAAACATTATGAAATAGAAACATTATAAAGTTGAAAAGGAAAATATATTTTCTATATGAAACGTAATACCATTTCGTCAAGTTCAAAAAGCAAGATAATATGTTTTAAATTAGCATCATATTAAGGTTGCAGCAAATTTGGTTTCACGCTTCCCCAGAAAAATACTCTCAAAATTTATATATAATAAATCTATGTATGTAATGAGATGTTTTCAAGCTTTCAAAATTAAGCACCAGATATTTGGTACAAAATCTACTTTCTTGATTATTATTATTATGTAATCATAATCAAGAAATCATTGTTAATTTTAAATCATTTAATTCTATTTCGCAAGTAAAAGGTACTTCATTTAAAATAACATTTTGCATTATAGCATAACAGTTAAAGAAATGAACTTCAAGAAATATATTTGTTCAAATTATTGAAATTGTGCAAAACCATTGTAAGAAAAGAACTACACATCAATATCTCACACACACGCTCACATATTAAAAAATATCTTATAAAAAAATTGCTCTTAAACCAGAAAACTGTTACAATTAAAGCGTTAAGTTCCGACATATTTTTTTAATTAACTTAATAAATAACCTTAATAAATAAAATTAAAAACCTTAACTAAATAAATTTAGTTTTAGAATTTAATTAAAACATAAATAATTATTAGTTCCTTTATTAGTCTCAATTTTTTAATATTTTCAATGATTTTTCTGTGTTCTGTTTTAATTGTTCTGTTAAACTTAAGCTCAAAATCACATTTAAATGGGATTAATTAAGTTTGCGATAAGTAATAAATTAAATAACGCTCAAAAATTTTTTTTTATATAATTATAAATATTTGTCAAAATAAATTTCATAAAATCAAGTTGAAACATTATGAAATCGAACGTTTTTCTTTCTTTTAACCTAAAATTTTCAAATAACTGGAGTTGGTGTCAAGCAAATTTTTCCGAATCCAGCTCTGACTCCTACAAAGTTCGACTCCTACTCCAATAGTGGGAAAATGTATTAACAAGAAACGGACAATACTTTTCTCCGAATATATTTCTCGATGAATTTAAATCTATGCTTCTAAATTATAGGGACTCTCGTCAAGAATTCTCTTAAGAAAATGTATGCTTATTTAGAGAGATTTTTGTGTCTTAAAATATCGTCTGTACAAATTAATCAGCATAATTAAGGTTCAAACCACTAGTGCAATCATTAGTTTTTTGAACTTTACATGAGAATGTAGTACCTGGAATGAGAAGCACTTCCTCTTGGATAACGATTATTAAAGTCAGATTCTCGAAGAGAAAGAGTCGTTGGTAAGAATGTTTGTCCTCTTTCAGGCGTAGCTTCAGCATTTAATATCTCGATATTGTCTTTGGGTAAAGTCAAAATAAGGCGTCTTCTTCCCATACTCATGGGTTGAATGAGAAAAAATGGACTTTCATTGGGTGCAGAAAAATGAGGAACATCCAACTGTCGTCGTAGTCCATGGGAAAAGGCTCGGCCTGATGCCACCAGTAATAAAAAGTAACAAATGAAGGAAGTCATCTGTAAAATAAAAATAATATAAATTCATATAATTTCCATAAATTCGAACATTCATTATACTCGTGAAATTTAGTTTTAGGAGATAATTACTTTTATTAACTATTTCAGAATAGGACTTAACAAAAATTGATGCTGTTGATAGAAAAGCAATATATACGCTAATATACAGGTTATTCCTATTGACCATCTAATATGTATTTTTATAATTCTTGTAGAAATTATGTAAAAAAGCATGCGCACCAATTGGCTTTTAAAAAATGCTATTGAAGTCTAAGGAATCACTAGCGAAAATTTCAAAAACCAGTTTTATTGCCGCAGAAAACAGAAAAGAGTCGAAAGGACAGTATTAAAAATGACCTGTACGTTTCATCAGGCAATCAAATTAGTTTTTTTATTTTGCGATGGCTGGTTAATACGAATTCTGCAGCCGGCTCGTATTGGCCAGAGTGTCGAAGCAAAATAATCTCAGTGGTAGACGGATCATTGGCTAGAGTCCCCTTACCATCAGGATAACAGTGGGAAGTTGCTGAGGTTTTCCTTACTATGTAACACAAATGCGGGTTAGTTTCATCAAAAAATCCTCCACGAAGGCAAATTTCTCCCAGTATTTGATTCAGGAGTTTCCTTGTCTTCTGGATTAGATTCAAAATTACAGGCCTACGGAGTCGTAGTCGTAATTCTAAATTTGGATCGGCTGCTCAACGACGGTTAAGTTTCATCATACGGCTAATTTTATTCAGATTTTGCCATCAATAAATAACTAAACTCATCATCTGCATCCTTTATACATCTGCATCCTTTATACACCTCATTTAAATGAATTAAACCCGTTATTTCGTAATAATTATATTTACAAAACACTTTAATCTTTAGTTAATTTTCTATTTTTAAAAATAGTTTAACACTAACTCCCAGCTTATAAGTATCACTTATAGAAACTCTAAGGTGATAGAAATATAATAAAGTAAAATATTTAAATATTCAAAAATTATATAATCTTGGAATGACAAAAATTCTTTCCTCAAAATATAATACAAAAAGAACCAACTATTAGAATCAACTGCTACAAATGATCTGAATTAGAATTAGAAATGCTTCAAAATAAGTGTCTGCTTATAAAAGAATAAGCAAATATTTATTTAAAATTTTATTCATTATCACACATTAAAAAATAAATTTCCTATAATTACTAAAATTGAATAAATTTGAAATCTGTTTTCTAAAGTATTTTTAAGAAAGGTAATGATCTGAATTAGAATTAGAAATGCTTCAAAATAAGTGTCTGCTTATAAAAGAATAAGCAAATATTTATTTAAAATTTTATTCATTATCACACATTAAAAAATAAATTTCCTATAATTACTAAAATTGAATAAATTTGAAATCTGTTTTCTAAAGTAATTTTAAGAAAGGTTCAGGAAGTATTAACCAGATGGAATATTAAGCCATTACAGTTAGATAAATTACTGTTTCATTCAATTTCTGAAACCACCCGTTTTGATTAAGTATTTATGAAATTAGCATTAAAGTAAATTCTATTAAAGTCGGTTCAATCTAGAGTACCACAAACATATTAAAAACATCGGAGACCCTTTGGAGAAAAAAATTAACTTTAAAATTGCTTGCTACTCACACATTACTATTATGATTATGATTGTTAGAAATTTTTAAATCTTATTATTATTATTATTGTTATAAATTTTGTATACAGATTTCAATGATTCAGTGTTATCGTATAAAAATTTGACTGTTTTGATTTTTCACTGCCATATTCTTGTCTTCTCAAAACTTTAATCATTCTTTTTAAAAATTTACCTTTAAAGTATGTAAAATTTCATACTAGCTTCCCAGACTGTCTAGCAGCGTCTCTATGTATCACCTTCATAACCTCACACTATATATCACTCAGAGAAACGAAATATCGTAAAAACTACCCGAATATGGTAAAATTTACCGTGTTTTTGGCTCTATGGAATGCCAAAAGTTCGGTCATTTTTATAGAAGTACTTTGATTATAATTTAAGTAAAATTAACAATAAAATATGATTTTATAATGTATGATGAAATTTGGGAAATGAGATAAAATTTTACCATGATATCTTAGAGTATGGTGTAAAAACCGGTTATTGGGTTAAATTTACTGTTTTTTATTTTATACTAAATGTGTGGTAATAAGAACTATAATTTTGAAAATTTGAATTTCCGATAAACTGCGCAACCATACAAAAGAAAAAATTACTAAATATTGGTTTAAATACTATATATTTTAGTTTTATTACCCAAAGTTATGTTTGTTTGTTTTTACCAGAAATGTCATCATCATAACAGAATGGTAATTTTACCAGAATTTGTTTCTCTGTGCACCATTTGCATACAAATGGGTCTCAGAGCCATCCAGATCGGAGAAGAAAGTATCAAAATTGGTTGAATTGTTATTGATATTTCTTAAATCAAAATTACCTCGCTGATATCATTATCATGATACTTTCAAAAATATCAAATAATAGGATATCCATTAGTCATTTGGATATATATCCGATATTCTTTATTGAGAAGTTAATCTCACACCTGATATTTATTTTTTAGGCATGGTTCAAACATTAGAACGTAAAAGTGCATATTTTGAATTTAATCTATTTATCAAGAGATACATTTTTTTAACTGATGCATATTTTTTGATAAAAATATCATGGTATTTCTTTTAAAATGATTGTCGAATATATATTATGATGCATCCTTTAATATATGTGTATCCTTTAATATGTATGCATCAATGAATGTTTCTTTGAAATATTGTGGTGTTAATTGGAAAGAAAGCAGACGGAGTAACAAAAATACTAATAATAATGTGGCAAATCGTTTATGCATATATTTGTAAACGATAGTAAAAAAAATACTTAAATTCAAAAAAATTTGAAATATTTTTAAAAGTATATTAGGAATATTATAGAATGTTATTTCTTATTAACCACCTCCGTTAAGGATTTATTTTTCAAAGTTAGAATATAATTATTAATGATCAAATAAAAATTTGCTAGTGTTTATTAATATGAAAATAGAATTTTTAAAGAAGTTTTTAAATGTAATCAATCATAGTTATGCCAAATGAATACTCACAAAATGTTTAATTATGTGAGACATTGGGTGTCATTTAGATAAATTCATGCCTCAAAAACACATTTATTTAAAAAATAAAAAAAAGCAAATACATGAGGCTTACTTGAATTGTGTGTTATGGGATGCTGTGGGTAAAGAATGATTTCGGAAGCTAGTTTGGGTAATATTGTTTATCCTAATTATGTTCTGTAGGTTTATTTACTTATCAAAAAAATAATAATAAATAAATAGACATTTGCAAACACTCTTAAAAATTGCTTTGAGTCAAAATCAAATTTTGTATTGAAAAAGAAATTTTTTGAATCTATGCACTTATACAAATTCCGGTAAAATTACAGTAGTGAATATTAATGACATAACTGGTAAAATTAAAACATAGTTCTAGTTAATAAAACCAAAGCATACGGTATTTAAACCATTCATTTGCTAATTTTATTATTATTGCCCCAAATTAAGTAAAATATACAAACCTGAAAAGCAAACTCATGATAACACTTAGTTTCATGATAAAATTACCAAATGTTACCACTTTTACCAAATTTTATCACATATTATAAAATTATATTTTATTGTTAATTTTACCAGAATAATTACTAAAGCGCTTCGATAAAAATTATCAAGCTTTTTGGTGTTCCCAATTGAGCCAGAAACATGTTTAATTTTTAAATATTCTGGTAGTTTTGACCAAGATTTTTTTAAAGTGTATTTAAAATATTTTAAACTAAATGAATGCGCGCAAAATTTTTATTTATTTTCATATTCTTAAGCAATTTTTAATGGAAACAAAAAGATTATTAATTGTCATCCAAATTATTTTTAGTCAAAATAGAATTTTTAAATTGAAAAAGAAAAGTTTTGAATATAAGCAATTATATTTATAATATTTTTATTCTAAATGAATGTGATCAACATTTTAAATCATTTTTATGTTCTTAAAAAATTTATTAGTAAAACAAAAAAGATCATCGATTACAAATTTTTAGAAAACTATTCTCAGTTAAAATAGAATTTTTAAATATAAAAAGAAAAGTTTTAAATCTGAGCATTTATATTTATAATATGTTTATTATAAATGAAAGCAATCATCATTTTTATGTTTTTAATAAATTTATTAATAAAAAGAAAAAGATCATTGATTACTAATTTTTTAAAAATTATTTTTAGTTAAAATAGAATTTTTAAATTGAAAAAGAATATTGAATATTAGAATTTTGAATATTAGTATTTATAGATATATATAATTATTTTAAATGATGGCGAACAATATTTGTAATTCTTTTTATATTCGTAAATGAAACGAAAAGTATGCTTGAAAGAAGACTTACTTGAAAGGTGCGTTCTGATGTATTGTGGGTGAAGAGAAATGAGAAACTAGTTTCTTACTCTATGACCTTCATACTTTTTCTACCTAATCGAGATCATTTTTATATTTTATATTAGAATAGGGGGAAATTCTGTGCCGGAATCGAAACGTGAGAAAGTCATACACCTCTTTTTCTTTAAAAAAAAAAAAAAAAAAAAAAAAAAAAAAAAGCAAGAATAATGTGACACAGAAATCACAACGCGGGTAGAATATGAGTGTTATTGAAATCGTTGAAAATCATTCGGATAAAATAAATTAGTTTTTATATTTTCATCAAATTAATATTATTTTCCACTTTTTTTTAATAAATAAAACAATGTTGAGTGTGAATATTCTCTTTGTAACCGGTCACAACGCATGGTTTTGTAATTGTATTTTAAGTATAAGTGAAGTAATGTACGAAATGTTTACTAAATAGACATTTTGTGATGTTTCATTGCCCTAACAACTAAATTGTTAAATGGACGGTGCCATTTTCTATACCATCCGAGTTTTTAGTTGTGAAATAAAATGTATCTCATAATGAGAAATCATAGAATCAATAAAATAAATACTTCATTCAATTGCTTTACTGACTTTCAATTGCTTCACTAACTAAAGATCTCGACTAGAGTTGAAAAATTCTGATCACTTTAGCGCTAAAAAATCAGAGCTGGCATTTAAGATTATAGATATTGTTTGCAGACACAATACAAATATTTTCCTTAAAAAAGAAAAAGACTTTAATTTTTTTAAACAAAATATTCAACTAGAGCATTGTTAAAACCCGTCTTTCCTTTCGACTCAGATGACGACTACGTTTGCATTGGGATCCATTTTTCGATCGTCGATGATTAATTTTATTTAAAAGTTTAAACATGAAATTCTATGAATTACAAAGCTATTTTTACGTACCAAAGGCAGAAATGACCACGTGGCCAATTATTTTGTGGACGCTTAACTGCAATGGAAGTATCTGATGAAGATAAGAATCAGAATGAGAAAGAAGTGCCTATAAAAAATGTTTCAGTTAAGAACAGTCACATGCAAACAACTTAATGTTAGTTTCATTAATCGTGGATTGATCTCACAGTAAAAAATAAGTAAAAACAAAATACTTTCAGCATAATATCCAACCATCCACAAATAAATTATTCAATACAAAATAAAGATGTTACACAAACGAATAACTTAATGTACATCATGGATTGATCTCAAGTAATTATGGATTTAACCTAAAATAAATAGTAATTTCCTGATATCTCATAAAGAGTTTCAATCGTGGCCGGTTAGAAGGGCGTTGGGCCCATGTCATAGAAGTCTTGAGTTCGATCCCCACGGCCCAAGCACGCCCCGTGTAGTAAATGATGACTGGTACATGTTAAATCTGTCAAATCATAAAGTCATCTATGTTCCCTTAACAAATCAAACTTCTGGGGGTACTGAATTGGAGTTTTTTCAGTCTCTTATTCAGATGAAAAGTATGATTTGTGGATGAATGAATGGATATACGAATGGGTCCACCCGTATTAACGAGTTGTGACGTGTGCGTGGCTGAAGTCGCATTCTTGGTCATAGATGGCACCACTGAAAAACAAGAAACACACCCTCGGCCTAAAATTCGCTTGGTTTCAACAAGCAGGCTTGCTGGTTGGCAAGTGACATTAGAAACAACAACAAAGTTTTAATCGGTTTCTTTAGCCCATTCAAATTAAAAGTATTTGCGCAGTTGGTGACTTGTATATAAAATTATAATAGTTGTTTTCTCCTCATTTAACAAAATAGAAACGCAGTTCTTTCTGTTCCATACCTAGTTTCTAACTATCTTCTAAATCAATAGTTATGTCTTCTAAAAATTTTGAATTTTCGTAGAGTCAATTTTAAGTCATGAAGTCTTCGATACGATATTTTTTTCCAAAATTTTATTTTATTTATTTATCTAAAAACAAAACAAGGTTAGTTAAACATTTAATAAGCGAAGAACATGTAGATTAAATAAATTCTGGGAACGGCCCCCCGATTATTATTTGCCCTTAATTCTTTTTTAGCTACAACTTCCCATTATTTCGAATAGTTTTGTTTCTTTTTTATCTAAATAGAAATGCGATATAATTACAAACTCACTACAGCTATATTTAGTAATTATCAATTACAATTAAAAATTACAATTAACAATTTATAAATTTATATTAATAATAGCATATAATTTGCTATTATTTGTTGTTATAGACTTTATTTCATATGATGGCAGAGTCTATGAATAATAGCCATGTGAAGATTTATCACCATCCACTCATTCTTCTATGAGATCAAATTATAGAGAGTTGGAGTAACTTTTTTAAATACTAAAACCCAAAATCTGTTTCCAATAAAAAAGAAACTGTGGGTTTAATTAATGTGGGATTTCTGATCTCAGCATAGCCTTTAAACCTTTTTTATTAAGAAAAATAAAGGAAAGCCACAATGCTTTACGCTTTAGGCGAAGCACTAGTTTGAAACAATATACACCATCTTGCTGTATAGAGTGTTTTAGAATGGGCAAATAACTTGAATATTTTATAAGTTACCAGACTTTCTTAAAAATCTCTAATTTAGAGAGATTTTTTCCCTTAGATGAAAATTATCAAAATAAATTAATGTTTCTCAATTTAGTCTCTGAATTATTTAGACTCTGCTCTGAATTACCTGGACTCATAAGAGTCCAGATGGTTCAGAGTTCGAGTTTAAATATTAAAAAATTATAAACAAAATTTCATAGTGAGGCTCACTTTTATAGCTAGCATAAGGGGCACTAACTAAAGAAAGACTTAACTTGACACTCATGAAAACAAACATTTATAAAAATATCATGTTATCCAAATTTTTTTTTTTTTTATTTATTTATTTTTTTTTTTGAGAACTTTGCGTTGAACTTGGATTATTGGCTTGAGATGAAAAATCTTAGTTTTTCTTAATTTTTAACATAATTATTTCGAAGTAGACAAAATAAATTTATATCTGATTCCCAAAATCTGAAAATTTATCAGTAAAAAAAATTCAGCTTGATTTCGTAACCTAAAAATTTATCATTAAAAAAAATGTACCTAGATTGGCAAGTGAGACTTCGAGTATCTTCCTAGTAAGCATGCGTTAATTTCAAATTATATATTTCTATTTTTTCATGTATACGTTTAGAATTAATTTTGTGCGTTTAAAAAGTGCGCTATAATAAATTAAATATTTGTTTTCAGTTTAGACTCTGAACTATCTGCACTCACGAATTCTTTCGAAATAGACAAAATAAATTTATATCTGATTCCCAAAACCTAAAAATTTATCAATAAAAAAACTTCCGCTCAATTTCCTAGCCTAACCATTTATCAGTAAAAAAAATTCGGTTCGATTCGTGAGTGAGACTTCCATGCCTTCTTTTAAGTATACGTTAATTTCAAATTATATATTTCAATTTTCTATGTAAGTTCAGAATTAATTTCGTACGTTCAAAAAGTGCGCTATAATAAATTAAAAACATATTCTCAATTTAGACTCTGAATTATCTGCACTCATTACTTATTTCGAAGCAGACAAAATAAATTTATATATGATTTCCTAACCTAAAAATTTATCAGTAAAAAAATCAGCTTGATTTCCTAACCTAAAAATTTATCAGTGGAAAAAATTCGCCTCGATTGGCGAGTGAGACTTCGAGTACCTTTCTAGTAATGATACGTTCATTTCAAATTATATATTTTTATTTTTTATGTACTTTTAGAACTAATTTTGTGCATTTAAAAATTGCGCTATAATAAATTAAACATAACAAATTATAACTAATTTAATATAACATAGCAGTTGAAAAAATAATTTTAAAATCTATATTTGTACAAAATATTGATATTGGGCAAAACTATTTAAAGAAAGGAGCTAAATACATAAAACACCCAAGCACTTACATATACTTTAGTATTTATACACGAACTATACTGATTATCATAAATTAAGGAAGAATTAGAAAAATAGCTACAGCTCTCCCAAATATTAACCGATCCCAATGAAATTTGAATAAGTTGTCAAATGAAAGCTGCTAAATAAAACTGCAATATGTAAATTAGTGGCATTGCAATGTATTGACGTCATCTGCAATCAGCAAAAATTGCATGTTTGATCGCAAAATTGCGAATTTTGCCTTATTTTTTTAATATTAAAAATTTGAGCTAGACAATTTTTAACAATGACCAATCAGGCATCATTTATCCAAATAATTGCGATGTTTTGGAAGACTAAAGGCAAGAAAAAGTCAGATAGAAGTGACCAGATGGCTAAATGTGAGTCCTTCTGTAGTTCATAGACTTCGGCAACAATTTCTAGCCACAAGTAGAAGGAAGTGGCAAACAATTTAGCGAGTAGAAGACCAGCTCGATCACCGGACTTGAATCCTATCAATCATGTTTGGGGGAGGGCCGGGATAGCCTGGTCGGTAGGGCGCTGGGCCCATATCCAAGAGGTCGTGGGTTCGATCCCCACCGGCCGAAGACTCCCCGTGTAGTAAATGGTGACTGATGCACGTTAAATCTGTCGAGTCTCAAAGTCCTCCATGTTCCCATCACAAATCAATACCTCTGGGGGTACTGATCCAGGAGTTTCCTTGTCTTCTGGATTGGTTCAAAATTACAAGGCTACGGAGTTGAACATTAGTAGTCGTAAACCCATGAAACTGGGTCGGCTGTTCAACGACGGTTATAAAATAAAATCATGTTTGAGGGGGCCGGAATAGCCTGGTCGGTAGGGCGCTGGGCCCATGTCCAAGAGGTCGTGGGTTCGATCCTCGCCGGCCGAAGACTCCCCGTGTAGTAAATGGTGACTGATGCACGTTAAATCTGTCGAGTCTCAAAGTCCTCCATGTTCCCATAACAAATCAATACCTCTGGGGGTACTGATCCAGGAGTTTCCTTGTCTTCTGGATTGGTCCAAAATTACAAAGCTACGGAGTTGAACATTAGTAGTCGTAAACCCATGAAATTGGGTCGGCTGTTCAACGACGGTTATAAAATAAAATCATGTTTGGGATGTTTTAGGAAGACGTGTATCTGCTCTCAATCCTCCTCATCAGACTCTTTTTTTATTTTATTTTATAACCGTCGTTTAACAGCCGACCTAGTTTGGGTTTACGACTACTAATGTTCAACTCCGAAGCCTTGTAATTTGAACCCAATCTAGAAGACTAGAGAACTCCTGGGTCATGTATTGGTTACATGGAGTGGAAAACCACGAAAACCTGCCATAGCTAACCTGATGGCAATGGTACTCTAACCTATGATCCGTCTGCCACTGAGGATATTTTACATCAGCACCGTGGTCGGTGTGAGCCGGGTGCGTATCGACCAGCCGCTGGGATTCGAACCCGGCACAACGGCTATCCCCTGAGCTATCACGGATCTTACCACGCTTGAAACTGCTTTGCAAAAACTCGTATTTTCAATGGAACTGGTATAATTGAAAGACATCGCTGTACTGAAGGTACTTTTAATATTCCAAACTCTGATTTATTCATTTTATACATATGCTAATTTCTCTAACACCATAATTGTCTGATCAATTCTTTTTATGTTATTTTATATACACTATAATGTGCGCCAGTTTCATTAAATTCTTTTCGCAACTTTTTCAGCCATGGCCATTTTTTTATTTTTTTTTTAAATTTATGATAACCAGGGTATGAAACAATAATAACAATCAAAAATAATATAGTATTAAATTCATTTTCTACTTTTTTTTAAATTAACTTTGCACCTAAGATAAATAATTTGGTTTTGGAATTTATGAATCAAAAGGTAATTACTAACAATTCATTAATTAATATCTATATATTGATAGGTTCCTGCCCTGAGAAAAAAAGTATGGTCAAAAATACAAGAATGCGGTAAAGTTTATCATATTTCTGGCTCTATGGTAACTCCAAAAAGCAAGATAATTTTTAACGAAATGCTTTAGTAATGATACCATATATTTTGGTTTAATTACCAAAAATATACTTTTTTTTTTAAATATCTTTACCATACATTACGGTAATTTTACCAGAATTTTTTCTCCGTCTGTGTTCTTTTATAATAGTTCTATGGAACATTGACTTAAAAATCTTCAAATGTAAAAGAAAAAAATTTTGAAAAGTTATAATTTAAATAATTGACTTAACAATCATTCGAGTAATATTTTTGTTCACATCATTGTAAATTTTTTTCTAAATAAAACTGATAAAATCAAAGATTTCTTTTCTTCTTTTAGCCCTATAGGATATAACTTTTTACTAACTAAAATCGGAGTCAAGAAACATTCTTTGATAACGATTCCACTACTCTGGATATGAATAACTGTTATAAAATAGAAAATGATTCAGACATATGACAAAAAGAGCTTCTGTCAATTTTATCAATAAACTGGTTTAGAGAAAATTCATTTACCTGGAACATTATAAGAGAGGGCACAATTTATGCAGTTGTTAGGTTTTTTGCCTCTCGACGATGCAGAAAATTTCTTCGTTTATTTCCTTCCTTAAAGGAAATTTTTTTTTTTTTATTCGAATTGGTAAACAACCGATTCCTTTCTAAATTTTTATTATTGTATTTGAATTTTTTGGATGTTTTTGCCCATTAAAAAGTTGGATCTTTTTCTTTTGATTATTGGTGCTCAGATTTTACTGACCTAAAAAGCATAAAAAAGTGCCTGGCTTAGAAAATAGTCTCTTATAATCAAACAAAAATTCAAACATTATTTGTTTCATAACTTTACATACAATTCTTTTAAATTCTTATATTTAAGAAAAAGGAATTTCTATTTTAGTTAAAAATAGATTTTAAAGAGGTAAAAATGTGGGGAAAGAAAGCGATATTAAGAGTTACGATGTAAAATGCAAAAATATTAAAATGGTTTCAAATAAAAAAATTAACCAAACATTAGTCTGTATAAGTATATAAAAAAAAAACACTTTAATATGCGAAAAAAGCCTTCAATAAACTGCAAAAAATCTTTCAAAAAAATGCCAAAAAAGGAAAAAATATATATGTTATTTTATTCCTTATTGATAATATTAAAATTGATCAGGATAAGAAATCTGATTGAAGTTTTTCACAAAAAGGAAAAAAAAAAAAAAGAAGAAAAAACTCCAGTGATACTGTAGCATTGGGGACAACTTGCTTTCTCCTACAATTAATTTTCCAAACCTTAGGAATTTTTTTTAAAAATCAGTTCTTTTTTCGCAACCCTCTCAAGAATTAGATGAATGATTGAAGAAAATGATTTCATAATTAAAATGTCAATAATATCTTAAGACCCATATAATTCTTTTAAAAAATTTGTTGCAATTTAAATACAATGATTTCAAATTATTTGATGAAATTTATTTTCTGATTAGTGGAATTTCCTCAGAATGTTTGAAAATTTAACTTGGTTTAATATTCTTATAATTTTTAACCAATTAAAATGAAATCTTAGGAAAAGAAACTTTTCTAATACTAATTTATTTTAATTGCGACATTCGAATTCTTCAAATATTTTTTTATTATGTCACAGGCTTTGGACAACTGATTCACTTTTGGATTTAACGAAGACCGGATGTATTAAAAAACTTGAGAGGGGCAGAAGAATATAATTACCCTTTGTAAACATTTTATTCTGTTAGTTTCTAATGACTTCTTACATCTAAGATTCCTGTTAAATTACCAATATACATTATGATGGATTTGGTTCTAATCTTTGAAATCTTCTGGTTGAAATCTTTCAGATAGAAGTTAATTATTAATTAATTCGGAAATACCTTTTGTTATCTTTTATAAACTTAGGGCATTACTAATTATTGGGTTGGTCGGAAAGTTATTTTGTTTTTAAAAACTGAGGACTTAATTATATTTTTTAACAGCCAACTTAACACTTAAACCGTATAATCATTATATTTTTTCACGGCTGATATAGCAAATCTTGCACGATTGATTCTACGCAGTAATTTACGGTTGTTACCGATTTCAAGTATGAAAATTGAACACCGAGATTTTCGACATACTTTATTTTTTAGACATATTTACTATTGAGAAGGAAATATGCTGTTCATACATGAAAAAAATTATCCGATAAATATATAGAAGATGTATTGCTGGTACGCCATTGCTAAAACTGTTAGCAAAATTTAGATCCGGCAATATTTCAATTAAGGCTGTTTTTCGAAGGCCCCATCGTAATATGAAATTATGCTTTTTTGCGAATGATATGCTATTTTAATAATTGTTGCGAGTTTGCAACTGTTACTCCTGACTGTTAGGTCAAGTTTAGTTTATCTTAATCCAGCGCTGTCTATGCTTATTTTGAAAATGGTGCATCAATATGAAGAAAAGCCACAGCTTTGTGAAAATTAAAAGCGTTTGTGGTCTAACTTTTAAATACTTAAAAACTTACTTCAATGCTTGCTTGAGCTCATAAGAATTTTCAAAAACTGAGAATAAGGTAGTGATTTGTATAATTTTTATGTAAGTGGAAAAATGTCGCAAAATTGGGGTTAAAAAAGTTTAATAACTTTTAAAATACATAAGTTATTTGTCTGTTCTAAAGCCGAGATAATTCTTCACTCCAAGATTATTTATATAGTTTAAAATCATAGCATTGCTTCAAGTGTAAACAATTTAAACTTTTTTATTTTTCTTGGTGCGTCGAAGATGCACTTATTAATGCAATTAAAGCATTAATTAATGCAAACTGGTGAATTGCAACTTTTGAGATTGAATTCGACCGTTCGTAATCATTTAAAAAGGTTTTATCTCAAAGCTCACCATATGGGTTCTTCATGATTTTACGGAGAGAAATTTGTTACGTCGCGTTCACGTCTATGATTTGCTGCTCAGAAAATCATCTATTTTTGAAGCGTATCATCACTGAGGACGAGAAATGGGTTGTCAACAACAATTTCCCGGTCTCGACTAAATTGTTAGATTATAAAACCTTTATTTCAAATAAAGAGATCAAAAATCAACTGGATCAGTTTTTTGGAACAAACATTTTATGCGCGTGACTATACATAAAAGGCGGTATATTATACTATACACAGTATAATATTTAATCAAATATTGATTTAGTTAGTTTTTTTTATGAAAATATCTCTTTATTTTCATTAAAAAAAAAATTTAAAAAATAAATTATTTTCCGGACAAGTAAAAAAAGTAGTTTCCTAGTTAACAAAATATATACTTAGTTTTTTAAAATAGTTAATGACAATCAGGATTTAGCTAAACATCTCACTATTTTTAGCAAATCAACTGTGTTTGAAAATTGAAATGAAGTATCATTCTTAAAAAAAAAAAAAAATAATTAAAAAAAAAAAAAAATCAATATTTACTTAAAAGTTAGTAAATTAATAAAACAATATTTAAAAATACGTTCAGAAATCAAGGGAAATTTTATTTTCTGTTTTAATTTTTATAGTTTTTAAAAGTCTAAACGCATATTTAAATTTGTTAAAAGCGAGTAGGATAGCATTGGCTGGGATAGACTGGTTGGTAGGGTATAGAGGTCGTCAGTTCCGCCGGCCAAAGACGTCTATTAAATGGTGACACACTAAATCTGTCAGGGTAACTCCAAGTTTCCATAACAAATCTGGGGGTACTGAATTGGAGATTTTATTTTATTTTACATCCGTCTTTGAACAGCCGACCCAATCTTTTTGGGTTTACGACTGCTAATGTTCAACTCCGTAGTCTTGTAATTTTGAACCCTATCCAGAAGACAAGGAAACTCCTGTATAAAGTATTGGGAGAAATTTTGCCTTCGTGGAGGACATTTTGATGGAACTAACCTATATTTGCGTTACATGGAGAAGAAAACCATGGCAATTTCCCACTGTTAGCCTGACGGTAAGGGGACTCTAACCCAAAAACCGTCTACTACTAAGGACATTTTGTGTCAGCATTGTCGTAGGTGTAAGACGGATGCGTTATTCATATTGACCAGTCATCGCTCGGATTCGAACCCGGTTCACTTTGGAAGGCAAACACTCTAACCCCTGAGCCATCACGGCTCTGAATTGGAGTTTCTCTGGTTCAGGACTGAATTACAATTTATAGTTGAAAGAATACATGTATGAATGGATCCTCCCTATAAGCGGGCTGTGGCGTGTGTGTGGCTGAAGTCGTATTCTTGGCTATAGATGGCAACCCTGAAAAACAAGAAACGCACCCTCATCCGTATAGTGCGACTTTGAGGAGAACAGCTCCCGCCAAAAAGTCTGGGGCTGTCTGCTGCTATGGTAACGAGTGAGATAACATTTCTAATGGGGGTGAAGGAGTCGATTGGTCTACCAGATTGGCTGGTTTATCCGCTTTCAAGAGACCTATTCGAAGTTTTTAATTAATATTTAGACAATTTTTTGCTTTTTCTTAGGGCGAAAAAATAATATAGGCTTAAACGAAACCGTATTTTCATTTATACTTTTATTCGATAGGCGTTAATTTATATGGAATTCAGCTGCTATTTATTTATTGTAAATAATTTTTTTAATGGTGGTTAAAAACATTTTTTTAATCAACCTCTTTTGTCTCATGACGAAACTTTTGAGATTATTTCTCTTTTTCGATCAATATTTTTTTCTCAGAAAAAGAAAAATATCAATCTTTCTTTAATCGCTATATTCAAGAGGCATTTGATTTAGGTTTCTTATACGTAGTTTTTCTTTTTTAATGCGATTAATTTATTAATTGTTGTTACTTACATAAAAATGGAATAAGCATTTCATCAACTGAATACATCATGTCATTTTATTCCTGTCTAAGACTTGATATATTTTTGAAAATATGGCTCGACGGAAATGATGTATAAAATCTATTAAATTTTATTACTACTCCAAAAATAAATAAAGAACTAAAATTCTATGAATGATTTTGATGTCTAAACTTATTATTAGATTAACATTATTATATAATTATTAGTTAGCCGTTTGTTTTAACCAAAAGCAATTTTCAATTTCAAATTTGTATTTAACTTTTTTATTATAATTTTTGTTTGTATAAAATAGAATCTTATTTTCATGCAGCTTTTGAATAACAAGATAAAATTAATAACGATTAAAAGAAAAAAACAAAACTTAAAACAAAAACATAAAACGAACAACAATTAAATAATTAACGATTAAAATAATCACGAAAAAAAATCTTTTTCGTGATTATTTTATCACTATGATTATTTTATCACTATTTATCACTAAGCTGCTCTGTCAGAAAACGAGAGAACAAAAGAAAGACGAGTTCCTATCACTTGGCTCTAGGACTGCCACTAATACCAGGGAAGGGAAGCAAAAATTCGCTGACTTGGACCAAGCTAAGATCATTACATAACTAGGCACTTTCTCTCCACACCCCTATTAAAAGTGACTTACCCTCGTAACCATAGTTCCCGCCACGTCGCGAGACAGGTGTCTGGAGCTGTTCTCCTGAAAGCCGTACTATAAATTAGCTTGGTTTCACCAAGCAGGCTTTCTAATATTGGCACGTCGCATTAGAAACAACAACAAAAGGATAGCAGTTTTAAATTAAACTCTTGCAAATAAATAAAAAATAAATTTCAACTTTCTACGGTGAAGTTCTCTGGGTGATTTAATTTCCAGCTTTTATTTAAACCTTTTGAGAGTTAAAACTTTGTAAAACTTATAACTTAATGATCAGATTTCGACACACTTAGATGTAATTTTCTTAATCTGGGAAACATTTCAATTTTAAATAGCACAGTGGATAATTTAAGATACGAAATCACACACAAAAATACACTTTCCCTGATCTTTTTTTGATGAATTTTCTTAATTAACTCCCTAACTAAGAGGTCACGAATCACTATCTTATAGTCTCAGTAGTTAGGTCATAAGAGCAGTTATGAGAGCGTATAATCATTTTAATTCAATTAATTATGCTTAATAGTTTTATTGCTTTTATGGCTTCATTATTTTATGCTTAAAATCTTTGCACCATTTTTAGTGGGAAATGAAACTCAATTTTTTTTACATAAAAAAATGAATTGCAATCACTCAAGTACCTTCAATTCTATTTGATGACCTTTTGTATTTTTTCTGGAAATTTTATGATCCAGCACTCACAGAACTTAGGATCCTTATAAGCAAAACTCAACTGAGTTCAATTTAAAGCCTTCGAAATTACTGAAAATTTTACCATTTAAAAGTTTTGTGAACTTTGAAATAAATGATATTCCGATAGTGCAAGGTCAATGCTATATGAAGGATGTGACATCACATCACAATCAAGCTCCAAAAATTTCGTACGTGTCGTTAAAGGTGTGTGAGACCTCGCAAAGTTGTGGTAGAACACGATTCCTTTATGATTTACGTTAAAATATTTTTTGTAAAATTGAGTTCATCTGTTCACATAATATTGCGCACCGTGAAACTTACATTCAACTAGACATTTAAAAAAACTAAACCTCACTTTTTTAAAATGAAATGAAATGTTTTAGTTGAAACATAATCGATCCCTTTATATACTGTAAAAAATAGAGTAAAATTAAACTCTCCGTCAAGAGCTCACGAGGGTTAAGGGTCCACAATTTCGTAAATAATGGCATGGTTTGTGGTAACGTGATCAGCATTAAGCACACGCCATCTTTACTTCCCGGACAAACAGGTAATCACCAATCTGAAGCTGGTTGCCACTGGGATCTACCAGTAGCCACTAGAATTCAAATCTTCTCACACTTAAAGCTCAGTACCTTAACCTCTGAGTCACTAATTCTCTAAGAAATATTTTGTTATGCTTACTGCATTGCTAATGTTAGTAAAGCCCCTTATGATAATAATTTATTGTTTTTCCTAAACCATTTATTTTTTGAAATGTAACTCAACAAGTTATTTTTATGTTTAATTAAAAATAATCATGCATTAAACGATACGAAATTTATTATTAGAAGAAATGGAATCATTATAATTTTTACTGTAAATTAATGTACATTTTACAACCCACATCTCAGACTTTTAAAATGCGTCAAAAAGTTCACTTAAGAATGTCGAAAAATAACTTCAAATCAATTATAGTTTCATTCGACCGCTTCTCTATCCCTTAATTTGGAATTTTCAATATTTGTTTTTTTTTTTTTTAAAGAAAGCATTATCACCGGTTGAGTGGCACTAAATGGACGAAATGACAGAAAACGACCTACAATCTCCAAGATGACATAATTACTTCTCAGTAAAACCTGTCCTTAATTCTGTACCGGATATTTATAGTCTGACCCACATTAAACTAGAAAAAAAACAAGAAGCTTTTCATTTCAAAAACTAATTAGTAAAAGATTTGTGGGATTTTGACATTTTTAAAAGCATGGTATTTAGAATACTCATGAGTTTTAGTATATGATTGAAGTCGACTTTTACGGAATACCCTGCATAATTAGGTGGGTATGCAATGTTTTCAATGTTTTAACCAAAAAATTTTTTGGGGTACAGCAATGCTGTATCCTTCATTTTGCTTAGGTTGCTATATTGCTTAGATTGCTATTGAATATAAAAGATATATATAATTTTGTTTTTAACAAGATGTTTTTGTTTCATTTCCGCTGCAATTTAGATCGGTAATGTGTATCGTTTTGCTTCTATTTTAAAAATATTTACTTAAGGCGATGAACACTCGGAATTGGACTGTGGCTATAACTGCATTAAATAATAGCGATAATTTTCATCATTAAACACTGAGTTACATTATTAAATATAGGGATGTAGTGGGGAGATGAAATTGTGTTCCCAAATAGATTAAAAAAGTAAAAATTAAAAGACTGAATATATATATATATACTAAAAATACATTTATGAAATATTTTTCATTGAATGATGCCAAACTTAACCGTGCAATCGTCCATTGGGCAAGGGTAAAGGTCAACTTTAAAATCTTAATTAAGAGCCCTTTAGTTTAATTTATTATTATTATTGGACTCAACCCCAGGATGTGAAATTAGGGGAAAGAGTTTGGTATCATTGACTTTTTTCTCTTAAAAAAATTTTCATTACTTGTATTTTGAGATTTTTGACCGTTTCCAAAAATTTTTATCACCCTGTAGAATATAGATATGCTTTTAGGATAGTTTTCAAAAAGTGGAAGCTAAACACAAATCTAAATATTAATCTCTGACAATAATGAAATTTATATTTTTCTCTCCATAAAATTTTAAAGTAAATTTATAATTTTCTCTAGTTACAAGAGATAATATTATTGCAAAACTTTAATATAAATACTTAAAAAAATATTGTTTTAAAACAAAAGAGCCAATTTTGGGTATTCATGACGTTAACTGAGCCAATGTTTAAACAAAAATATGTTTAGATGCTTAAAAATAAAAATAAGAGTATAGATTTTAAATAGGACGGTTACTTTAAAATACTTAACAAATTCCAAGAACAGATAAGGTACATTGCTGTGTAAAAGATTTTTAGAACAATTCAGTATTCTGATGCATGTCCAAAAAAAGAACATACCTAATCACGCTATTGTTAAAAAAAAAAATAATAATAATAATAGATTGTAAGAAGTATTTTAAACAAATTCAGTCATCCTTAAAATAATTTTTTAAATAGATTTATACATAATTTCTTATGCTTTTATGAATTAACTCTGTAAAAAAATTAATAAATAAAAACACCTATTTTTTACTCAAGAAATATAGGATTGTCTAAAAAATGTAACTTTCTCATTGTTGACAGTTTTTCCAACAAATGCATTGTTTAATATAACTATGTCAAGATTTTGTCTCCCCTATAAAATATTATTCAATTTTTTTCCTTTTATTAAAATTAGTTGCTTCATAAAATGTATGTAGAGTATGTTACCAAAGTACATTTCCTTATAGCTATTATTGTGCAGGTTAATTTTTTTAATACCACCAATTTCAAAAAATGCATTCCATAAGTTATACTTTGTGGGTGATTCACACCAAATATGACAGGAGCTGCCAGATAAATCTAATATCATACAATAAAATGATGATTTTTTAAAAGTTTAATCAATACCATTATTGTTAGCTTTTTAGAATAATTTTACACTGGTTTTAGCAATTATATATATCTAAAAATGTAGTTTGAGTTTCTGTTGTCATTCCCTGGGAAGGATAGCTACGAAGTCTTTTTCTTTTTATACCGCCAGATGGCGTTCTTTTTAAATTTGTATGTGTTTGTTTGCTTTTTGTTAATAAACTTTTACTTTCTGTCTGAATCATTGATCCACGGACTACAGTTGGCAGCACGGCTGTGGTTTTGAAAATTATGACGCACTAAAAAGTTTCACTTAGTTTCGCTGTGATAGTGATTCACATCGTTTGGATCCAAAAATGAATCGAGATCTGCCGAGTATCCCACTGCTGAACAGTGAAAACTTCTATCAATGGAGTATTAAAGTCAAAGCTTTGCTGACACTTAAGAAAATTACAAATGTGCTAACTGAAGATGCCCCCAAAATTGATCCAAAATTGCGAGAACAATGGACACTAAACAATGATGACGCAGTTGCATACATACAACTATCGCTTTTTGACGACCAAAGTCTTCAGTTCGCAAACGAAACTAATGCTAAAATACTATGGGAAAAAATTCAAAGCACATTTACTGGTAAAACTGAAGATCGAAAAAGCGATGCAAGAAACGAAGTAAAAAATCTTGAAATGAAAGAAAATGAAAATGTTTCAGACTATATTGCAAGATCACGAGGACTTAAACGAAATGTTCGTCACTGGGACTGGAAATTTCTGAAAGAGAACTTGTTTATTATACAGTTAGAGGTCTACGAGGAAAGTTTGCCAATATAAGAGAAATCCTGAAAACGCAACGTGAAAAACAAATAGATGAAATTTTAGAAATACTGCGGGAGGAAGAGAACAGCTTATCAAAATTAAAGAATGATATTCCTAGACGAACAGAAGCATTTGAAGTAAAACAGAAATATGAAAATAGAAGCAAGAAGAAATGTTTCATCTGCCATAAAACTAATCACCTAGCTAAAGACTGCTATTTCCGAAACAATTCCGGGGGAAATCGTAACCCAACATATCAAGAAAAAAGAACATTTTCGAACTATAAATCAGGTATGAACAAAACCAAAAACAATAACGCTCATTGTGCATTTGAAAATCAAGATAAACATTCTGGTGAAAATTTCGCATTTATCGCCGAACAAGAACAACACCAAATAAACTCTAGTGCTACCGGTAAAAACAAAACTGTTTTCATTTTGGATTCTGGTGCTACTTCACACATGGTAAAAGATTTAAACTTTTTTGAAAACATAAGTTATATTAATGGAATAATACAATTAGCAGGTATGAAGTCAAATTTAATTTCCAAAGGTATCGGTATTATAAAAGCTACAACAACAGTTGATAATTGCAGTAAAAATCTAACAATATATGATGCAATATATGTACCTGAATTACGAAACAATTTAATTTCAGTATCTAAATTAATTGATAAAGGTTTTAAAATTGAATCTAATGGTAATGATATTTTGGTTTTAAGTAATGATAATCGCAGTGTTTTAAAAGCTGTAAAGGTAAACAATCGTTTTGAAATTTTAATGAAACATTTCACCTAAATTTTTTGATTATAATGATGTAATTAATTCTGAGTTAGAATGTAATGAAGTAAGTAATAATATTTGGCATAAAAGACCACAATACATGGTTAAAATGCAAAATTTTAAAGATTTTGAAAATTATCATTGTGAATCATATGACATAAGTAGAGTCATCCAATAATTAATATTGCACAAAGTAATTCTATATTAGAGTTAATTCATGCAGACCAATAAATTGTGATTCATTAGGGAATTCAAGATATTTTTTAGTTCTAATGGATGATTTTTCTGGAATGTACTTTTCTTATTTTTTAAAGCACAAAAATTATGTATTTGAAATGTTTAAAGAAAGGTATGAAAATTTAATGAATAAGAAAATCAAAAGATTCAGAACAGATAACGTTTAGAATTTGTCAATAACGAGATTGATAGTTTTCTTGAAAAATACGGGATCTTACATGAAAAAACAGTACTGTCCTTCGTCGAATGGACGTGCTGAGCGAGCCATAAGAGTATTAGTAGAAAGGGCTAGGACATTATTATATGAAAGTGAATTACTAATAAAATTTTGAGCTGATGAAGCGATAAATTTTAGCACTCACATTTCTAATCTTACACCGCGTAAAAATAAACAAAATCTTCCGATTGAAATATGGTCAGGAAAAGAACCGAAACTTAACTACTTAAAGGTATTTGGATGCGTCGTTTATTTTCATATACCTAAAAAATTCCGAAATAAAATTGATGTTCCGGGAAAACGTGGGATTTTCGTCGGTTATTCTAGAGAAAGGCGCGCTTATAGAATATATGATGTTGATAAAAATATTGTAATTGAAGATCGATGTGTTAAATTTAAAGAATCATTAAGAGGAAGTAAATTTCTAACAAACAAAAATGAATGTAGCATATGGAACATTGATGATTTGACCCAGTTTAATATATCTCAACCGCAAATCGAAACTGAAACCTATAACTCCCCTCCACTCGAATCAAGTAGTGAACATTCTTTTTCTCATAAATCGTCTCAAGAAAGTACGAATTCGCAAAATGAAAATAATCAAAATTCTCCGGCATTAAGACGTTCTAAAAGAATAAAAAATAAAATATCCGCGAACGCGAACTTAGCCTTAAAAGGATTATCTGTTCCTCAAAATTATGACCAGGCGATAAATAGTAATAAATATTCGGAATGGAAAACCGCAATGGAAAATGAACTTCTTTCGATGGAGAAACATAAAGTTTTTGAATTAATTGAGAGGCCCAAGAAGGAAAAAATAATAAAAAGTAAATGGGTGTATACAATTAAAAATAATGAAAATAACAAAATCTACAAAGCGCGACTGATTGCAGCAGGGTTTAATCAAATAAAAAATGTTGATTATTTTGAATCATATTCATCTGTGGTAAATATTGAATCATTCAGGTTATTAATTGCTTTAGCAGCAAAATTGGATTTATTTGTTAAATTTTTGATATTGAAACTGCATATTTATATGGTGATATTGATGAAACTGTATATATGGAAATACCTCCAGGTTTTGAAGATAAATATGGTAAAAATAAAGTGTGCAAATTAAAAAAAAGTATTTATGGTCTACCTCAATCTGGTAGAAATTGCCATATAAAGTAAAAAATGAACTTAAAAAGATTGCTCTCACTCAACTTACATCTGACAATTGCGTATTTACTAAAATTAATGATAATCATTTTCTTCGCAATTTGTGTATACGTAGATGATTTGGCAATATTTTCTAATAATTTCAAAACTTAATCAAACATTTGAATTAAAAGAAACAACTAACGATTCAAAATTTTTAGGCATTGAGATTTCACAAAAAAAAAAAAAAAAAAAAAAAAAAAAAAAAAAAACGGAATTGGCTTATCTCAAATTCATTACATTGAAACTTTAATGAAAAAGTATGGTTTGGAAAATTGTAAGAAAACAAATACTCCCATAACTAATTTGAAGATAGATTTTTTAATCCTACTGATGATTTAGTTGATCAGATTGATTATCAGGAAATCGTCGGTGAGCTTTTATATTTAGCAAATAGAACCCGACCAGATATTGCTTTTGTAACTAGTTATCACAATTTAATAAACGTCCTGAAAAAAGGCATTATGTTTTGGCTAAAAGAGTTTTGAAATATTTGAACGGTTCAAAGATAGGGTCTTGTTTAATATTAAAGAATTCGGTTTTTTAAATTATAGTGCGGATGCAAGTTGGGGCAATGCAGAATGAGAAAAATCTTTTTCAGGTTGTGTAATTATGATTGGTAATTCTGTTATAACATGGAAAAGTAGAAAACAAAAATGTGTGGGACTCAAGGGCGCCGGTAGAATAATATAAAGGGGGGTTCAATCCTCTAACAACCCCCCCCCCCCCGCCAAAAAAAAAAAATTAAAAATATTCTGTTATTAAATTTTTTTTGCTATTACATATACTTTCATCTGTTAATTTTTTCAAGATTCATTTCTTCATTGTTAACAAGATATTTAAAAAAAAGTATGAATTTCTTGTACTCGAGAAACAGTATTGATGGCGCTGGCATAGCTACTAACTTTGAAACACAAATAACTACAAACAGTAGTTTCGTATACTAACGTGTTTGTGCACGCTTAACATTGGTATTTATTGTGTTAATGAAGTTTTACAGTTGTGAGAAGTCAGTTTGTGTTAAACACCTTTGTTAAACTAAATACTAATGGAAAATATAATATTATTTATATTTTATTAAATGATATTTAAAAATATAGCTTAGATATCTGCCCAAGAAAAAAATCTTTTTTCGACAGTTTAGATAAAAAATTACTTTCGAGTGTTTGAACTTCCTTTTCGGGGCAAAAATGACGAAGGATCTGTTCTCAAAAATCTGCTGCACTTTCGTGTTGAATCTGGAGACGAAGTTTTGAAGGCACAATTGGAATCAGGGGCAAGAAATGTACTGTACATTTCACATCAGATACAGAATGAGGTGACGTGCTTAGAGATGAAATAATCAAAGATGTGAAAAAGGCATCTGATTTTTCGGTATTGGCCGACGAGACAGCAAATATTAGTGGAACAGAGCAGTTTTTCATCGGTGTCTGGTATGTACATTTTGATGAGAGTAACAAAAAAAGGCGACAATGCGTGAAGAATTTCTCGGTTTTACCCCACTAAAAGAATTGAACCCTTAGTTTATTTCAAAAACAATCACTCAACTTCTGAATGATTGCAATTTGGATATGGCACGATTTGTGGTCAAGGATATGACTGTTGTGCGGCAATGGCTGGCCAAGAAGGTAGCATTCAAAAATTAATTCGGGACAAACATCCTAAAGCTGTGTTTTTTCATTGTGCCAATCATGTATTGAATTTCATGATCAACAACATAAACCGCGTGAAGGAATACTGTAAGGACAACGAAAGAAATTAGCTTTTTTAGAGAAAGTACCTTGTGACGAAAAGAAACTACTAACATCCCTTTACTCTGTGAAACACGCTGGTCAGAAAAGTACAAGAGTACCAGACGATTTTCTGAAAAAGTTTGTTAGAATTATAAAAGCTTTAGAGGGCCTTATAGAAAAAGCGGCTAACAAAAACATCGAAGTGAAAGCTGGTATATTTTTTAACAGCTACTACAACATACATTATATCACTTTTTGTTATTGCTACTTATTCTGCAAAACTTGAACCTGTGTGCAATCAGTTGCAAAAAGTAAACACAGATCTTACAGAAGTAACTGATTATGTAGTCAAATTGATACATGTGCTGCAAATTCAACGAAACGATGCTTCTGAAGAGTTTACTGCAATTTTCACGAAAGCAGAACACATCTGCAAAGAATACGTCATTGAAATGAATCGACTTCGAGTGGCATCTAGACAAAGTTCATAGATCGAATGTGTCTTCTGAAAACGCAGAAGAATTTTTCAGGAGGTCAATCTTTATTCCTTGTTTGGACTCCATTATATCTTCGTTGAAAGACCTTTTTTCTTCTACACAAAGAAAAGCATTTTCACTCTTACAGCTTCACCCGAATGCGATAAACTAACTGGACAAAGCGTCATATTTTGAAGTTTTAGAAGATATATATACTATGTATAAAGATCTGCTCTCACCGAATTTCATCACTGAAGCCACAACGTGGTACGAAATGTGGAGGAATAGAGAAAATTCTTATGAATCCCACGATTACATCGATTTAGTTATTGAGGCCACGCCGTTTTATCCAGCTGTAGCGGAGGCAATCAAAATTGGTCTAACTCTTGCAGCTACTACGTGCACTATTGAATACACACTTTTAGTACAATGCGACACATCAAAACATGGAATCGGTCTACAATGTCTCACGAGAGATAAAGTAGTTTGTGCATGCTCAGTGTGCATAAGAAAAGAATCAAAGATGACTCAGAATTCATTGAAAAAGGTATAAACAGATTTGGACAAGATTGGACAGCAAACAAGACGATTACAATTCTTGCTTGATTAGACAATTTTTTAATTGTTATGTATCAATAATTACTTAATTATTTATTTTTAAATAAAAATATTTCTGATAAAAAAATTTTATAAAAAAATTGTTTTTCTATATCTTTTTAATTGTTTTAAAAAAAGCCAGGGGGGTGCAAGTGCACCCCCTTGCACCCCCCTGCCGGCGCCGTTGGTGGGACTATCAACATGTGAAGCTGAAATATTTGCCGCAGCTGACACAGCTCGAGAACTTACGTGGATAATAAATATGTTAAATGAACTGAACTGTAAAAATTATATTAATGCTCCTGTTACTATGTTTTCTGATAGCCAAGCAGCTATTGACTGATTAAACAATGGTAAATCTTCTAATAAAACCAGGCATGTAAATCTTAAATTTCATTTTGTGAGAGATGTGATTGAAGATAAAATATTAAAAACTGTATATAACAATACTGATGATAATATTTCTGATTCTTTAACTAAAGCTGTAACTTTTGAGAAGTTAATTATTTCTTTGGAAAAAATAAGTTTAATTTGATATTTACATTTAGAGAATTAATAATTTTTATTTATATTGTTATTTGTGTTAAAAAGTAAAATCCTCCTCGCAGGGGGAGATTGTTGTCATTCCCTGGGAGGGATAGCTACGAAGTCTTTTTCTTTTTATACCGCCAGATGGCGTTCTTTTTAAATTTTTTGTGTTTGTTTGCTTTTTGTTCATAAACCTTTACTTTCTGCCTGAATCGTCGATTAACGGACTACAGTTTCAAAATGTCATTTTCCTTTGATATCACTATAATTATAGAGAGGGAACCACCACACTATTCAAAACTTTATCTAAAATAGACGTAATGTTTTTATGAATTTTTAAATTATTATTTTTTTTTAATGAATGTTTCTGAATATAAAAAAAAAAAAAAAATGTAGAAGCAGAAAATATTATATTTAAATTCGAATGAAAATTAATATATTGCTATTTAAAAAAACAACTTTGCTATTTCTTCTTGTTTTTATAAAAAAGCATAAATAAATTACACTGTGTAAGTTTAAATTGTTTCTTTGGTGCTGCCATCTAACAAAAGGTTCTGTTCTTAACATTAAAAGAAATTACTAATATAAAGAATAAAATGATAAATTTATGAGACATGAAAATAACTCTAAGTAATTTTACTGAAATAAAAAAAGTTTTAATCATTCAACTTAATTTTTAATTTGTGTTTAGTAAATGAATGAAGATACATATTTTATCTATTTTTTATTTTAAGTTCCAAATCAAATGTAGTAATTTGAATATTTTATTTTTTTAAAAGCTTCTCGATTTTGAAAATGAGCTATATACCTGAACTAATGGGATTGGCTGCTCAGTGGCGGGCCTAAAATAGTGGTGACCCTCTTTACTACATTGGGCCTATAGAGATCACCAGATATAATGGTAAAATGTTTGGAAATATGTTAACTACAGTTAGCATTCGGTAATATGGCTATAAAAATTTTCTGAAATATTTTTTTATCTAACTTAATATTGGTGAGTGCGAAATGTATAATTATATGTATTTATATTGTATATATATATATATATTTATATATATATATATATATATTGATATATATATATATTTATATATATATATATATATTTATATATATATATATATATTTATATATATATATATATATTTATATATATATATATATATATATATATATATATATATATATATATATATATATATATATATATATATATATATATATATATATATATATATATATATATATATATATATATATATATATATATATATATATTATTTTGAATATAATAGTGGAAGTCTAAGTGTTTATTAAATCTTTTACAGTATTGTACGCGCAATTGTTAATTTCGAAGATTATGGTGCAAAAATTTATTTAAACCAAACATTTCTTCAACATTTAATTTAGCATGGAATCCCAATTCCACAGCAATGGATGTACTAGATTAGTAATAAAAAAAAACTATTTAAAAAAATTTACTTATTATAAATGTCAACAAATAATGGAATTTAAAAAAAGTTCTTTAGGAATGAAAAATCTCAGATAAAATTCCTTAATTAAATTTTAAAGGAAAAAAACTCGGTCTTTTGTCATATATATCATACTCGCCCTTCTCTCACTTATAAAGGTCCATCAAACCTGAGGGTTTTTTGCCCAGATCCCGGATAACATAAAAGTTGATGGATGTATTTCGTAAAGAAATAAAATGTTTATAAAATCTATAGAGGGCATCCAAATGAGGCAACAAGAAAAAAAAAACTCGATATTTTTTTAAACTGTACGAATTTTAGAGATATGCTAACCAAATTTAATCACAATAAAAATGAAATAAACGAATATGGGCCTGTATAGGACACACGATAAGAATGTCTGGAAATGACCCAACTACAACAGTTTTGACATGAGCGCTGAATGGAAAACGGAAAAGAGGAACGGAAACTATTCTACAAACAATGATAATAAAGGAAAGAAACACCCTAGGATGGGTCAGTTGGAGGAGTGCCAGAGACCGGCAGGGATCAACACCTCCTAGAAAAGAGTAGGCCTCAGCACGGGTTACCATAAATATCCTTTAGTAGTCCAAACGTAATGACTTATTTCGTATTTTCAACCACTGCGCAGCTTAGTACCCCGAACGTAATGACATCTTTCTTATTTTGCATCAACTGCGCAGTTTACTTCGTCATATCGGACTACTAAATTTATCCGTGCTGAGGCCTTCCTTTTTCTAGGAGGTGTTGCAGGGATGCGACATTCCACTATGATTAACTCTGGTGCACTTCCTCGCCAAACGGCGCGATAACTGCTTAATTGTTATCCATGCCTATGTACGAACGAGTTGAAGCGTCTGTGGCAACCCTTCACTGTAAAGAAGGAACATCGTCTTTTTAAATTTTCGTTATGGAGATCTTGGAATCAAAAGACAACATACTCTTTCTGAGAGCATTCAAAAAAATATTAGAGTGCTAAAAAGCATGGAGCAAACCATTAGCAACTTTTAATTCTTTTTATTTAACTGAAATCATTGATTACTTAATAATTCTAAATTGATCTATTATTTTATGGATTTTACTTATAAATTTTTGTCGTTGAAACACATTGATTTCCTCAAAATTCAGTGGTCTTAAATAACTTTTTTTTTTTTTTTTTGTAATTTACAATATGACACTTGTGCTAAGAATTTATTCCTTTAAAATATAATAAACCAAATTTAAATTTTGTTAAAAAAATTTTTTTTATGATTTACTATTTATTTTGTGCACCAGTTTTTACCACAATTCAGCTATGTAAATGTTGTAAAGTTACCTATTTATTCTTTTTATCTGACTATTTTCACTCAAAATTTCTATTTAGATCTACCATACCTGTGCTTTTTATTTGTAAATTTTTGATATTGCTTTATTTTATGCATAAATGTTTCTAACTATTTTCTAAAAAATTGACCAAAATATTTAATACAATATTAAATATATGCTGATAAATAAATATTACATATTTAATATTGCATATTTTAAATCAAATTTCTAAAAAAAAGAAAGAAAAAAATTTAATGTCGATAGTACGTTTAATAATTGTATATATAAAGTATAATCTATCAAAAATCAAGATCAGCAAAATAAAAAAAAATTCTGCTCTGACCATACATTGTACTCTTTATTGTGTAATAAAATTTATATTTATTATTGCTTTATAATTAAATATATTTTTTCTTATTAAGTTGCTTGATTTTATTTGTTAAAATTTTTTTCAATATATTTTTATTGTTTTAAGGAACTAAATTTACATATTTAGTTCATTTAACCTTTAAGCTTTTTTTCTTTGACAAACTGATATAAGTTGGCATTTTGGACCACATTATTAAAGTTATTACTATATCATGGTCGATATAATTGTCCTGATTTTCACTAGAATTTTTAATTTTGCTATTTCCCTAAACTTTTGAAAATATTTAAAGTAATATTTTAATTAAGGTCACTACATTTTTGCATTACATTACAATGGTGGTTTCTTCTGCCGAACAAAAATATTATGTTGTTAAGACATTTAATTTATTTTTATTTAATTTTTCCCTTCTCTATGAGCTTAATGTTGATAAGAGATCCAAAAAATAGTTGTTTGGTTGAATACCTGATATATAACCGAAATGCAGGCAAAAATTTGGTTACCAATTGTGACTCATAAATTCTATTCTGGCCAAAATACTATACATTGATTATAGTTTCCCCAGCTTTTTAAACTAAAGGATTCTATTTGTAAGTTTTCCAAAGAATTATAATTACCACTTTATTATAATTGTTATATTTTAGAGACATAATAATTGAATATTCTTCTTAGAAACAACTTTTTACCATGCTATTTCTTTTTCCATTTCTGCACATTTTTCCCACATAATATATAAATATTTATTATAACATTCTGAAAAAGAAATCAGATGGTTATCAATTTCATATCCATTTTTAAAATTTAATTAATTTAATATGCTTTTATATTTAATAATAAACATTTAAAATTTAATATGCATAAATAAAACCCATGGGTTTTGTTGCTCAAAATATATCAGTTCATATCGTAATGTATTTATGTTCGACCAAATCGAATATATTTGGTTTTTTAGGCAAATAAGCCAGATATAAAATAGTTTTTGCATTATCGCTATTAATTCAAATTTAATATATCTTTTTCACTTTATAATTTTTTTAAAATTGTAGTTTCCCTGAACATGATCAAAGACAAATGATTTCAAGAGTGTTTTATAATTAAAAATTCAAGATAATCTAAATTCATGAAGAAAAAAATTAAAAAAGCACTTCTAAAAGAAATGCATGTGCATGAAAGAAAAGAATTGTCACTTTATTTAAATTTTAGTGCATAATAATTAAATTAAAATGTACTCATTAAAATGCAGCATATTTAGTATTTTTCTCAACATTAGTTGTTTTCTAAATGCAACACCATATAATTAAGCAATATATTTTATTTATGAATCAAGTTTTGTTTCAAATTTTTTACTCTATAAACAAAATTAAATCTGATCACACCCTAATTATTGTATGATTACAATATTTTATTTTTCACATAAAGATTTAATAAATGTGACTGATCAAGTTCGAACATTGTAGGTAAATATATGAGGACCATACAGCACAAAAACGAAAATATCAGTTAGTAAGCAAATTTACTTAGAAAGAAATGTTTAGTGACTGTTTACAAGATTTTAACTTTCTACTAGAATGAAATGTTGATAATCTTATATTGGAACGGTGAGAACATTATAAGAATTGGGCTTTCTTTTTGAGGAGAGCCATTGTTTCTTGATGGTAAAAGGAGTTGGATGAAATGAAAATAAAGACTAAGCAAAATTTAAGAAACTGAACGTAATCGTAGCAAAATAATGCATTATTTTTCTGCATTGAGTTTTAAATTAAATTAAAACTGTTACTAAATGTATTAGTTTATCCATATTTACCATTACAGTAAATTGGATTGGACTTAACTCTTTAAGAAAACAGTTTTATTTGGATTTTAATTACTTTTTAAAACTAATGTAACTATATTAAAGTAAATATTTTAATAATTGGCATAGATAAAATTGTTTGTATTAATTCAGGTCTTATTTTTGAAATTTACAAGAAACTGCCAAAAATTATGCTTACTAATACTTTTTCAAAACTAAATCTATTTAAAAGAACAATAATTTTTAGAAATCAGTACTATTCTTGTGAAATTTTCAAACATCGTTATTCACATGAGAATCAACATATTATATCAAGCAGGTCTTTAAGTTTGACCTAGATGAGTTTTTTTAATTGCAAAGAAGAAACCAAGAATTATTTTCAACTGATTGAGATATACATATTAACCATAAGTTCTATAAAAGGTATGGTAATTGTTGTTTACTGATAAACTTCCTGATATTAATTATTCTTGTAGCAAATTTATAAATTAATTTTCAACATTTAGTTCCAAGTGGAAATATGATTCTATAAATGAAATCGTGAATGTTAGAAATGTTTGTTTGTCAATATAATGAAATTGCGTTGCGCCATGTTAATACAAACATATAGTTGTATAATTAATTTCTGCACCATTTTCACGTTACTTGAACTAGAAAAGAAGTTGCGTTATATGAAAAAATTATCGTGAAACTAAAACGTACGGAAAAAAAAAATTATATATCAAAAGTAATTTTATTGTTCATTTAAATTAACACATTTTTGTACAAACGAGTTCCACCGATCATTACATTAACAAATACTACTTGCACTTGTATAAAAGAAAATAAAGTAGCGATTGAAGTTTAATCCCGTACGATTCGAGAAAGCGTGAGATTCATAGATTTGGCGTGTAAAGAATTCGCGCGCCAAACAGTGCCAATTGGAGTGCCCCAGAGTAAGTCAAAGTGGAATATCGCGGCAGGGATGGAACGCCTTGATATTATGGCCTGGTGCGCAACTCGGTGTTAAGACAATTAAGGCAAATAAGTCAAAGTGGCATTTTATGTTTACAGCATTTTATAAATTCTAATTTATTGATTTAATTAATTAATAAAAGACATAGGTAAGATTTTAATGCAAATTCGAATGATAACATTTGTTTTCAAATAAAACTGAATAAATTTTTATTATGCTTTTAGAATTAGAAACAGCGTGCGTTTTCTGGCACGTCCGCCTATAAAGATTTAATAATGAAAGAATGCAAATGAAAGAAAGCAAATGAAACTTTGCAAATGAAAGAGAGAATTTTTAAATGTCTGAAGAAAAAGTAAGAGAGTACAACAAAAACTTATAAAAAAAATTAAAAAAGGATTATGGAAATGCGAAAAAATATTCATCAGTCGAGAGTTTGAAAAAATTTGAATTTGATCGTATCGATGAAGTAATAATAAATTATCAAATGCTCTTGAAAGCTCTTTTTTAAATTATATAAACTGCTGTTTGTAGAAAATGCAACACCATGAAAGAATCATCAGAATCAAATGAAATTTAATGCAGAAACGACTTGTACTGATACAAATAAATGATGAAATTTTCAAAACAAAAGAAACAAATTAAGCGTCCGAAATCAGTATTTGGTGCAGCCACCACGCGCTGCAATAAGTGCTGCTATACGACGTGGCATGGAGTCAAACAGATGTTGAATATCTGCTTGAGGAAGAGAATTCCATATCGCTTGTATGCGCAACCACAGTTCGTCTTTGGAAACTGCAGGACGCGGATCACGAGTGAGACGCCGACCAACCATATCCCACACGTGCTCAATAGGCGACATATCCGGCGAATAAGCAGGCCAAGGAAGAAGTTGCATGCGTTGTGCTGAACAGAAGTCTCTAACAGTCCGCGCAACATGTGGGCGTGCATTATCCTGCTGAAAGATAGCTCCAGGGATGCCTTGAAGGAAAGGAACGACTTCGGGCTGTAGCACTTCACGGACGTATCTGTTGCTATTGAGATTACCCTCAATTCGTATCAAATTGGATCGTCCATGATACGAAATCGCACCCCAGACCATAACTCCGGGTGTTCGACCACTATGTCGTTCAATAATACACTCAGGAAGGCAGCGTTGACCGGCATAACGTCTAACACGAACACGGCCATCATGGGTCCACAAATTGAAGCGTGATTCATCTGAAAAGACAACTTGGTGCCAATCAGCTCGCCAGTCTCTGTGCTCAAGAGCCCACTGCCGACGCAGCCGTCGATGATCCGCCGTGAGGGGAATCCTGTATAATGGCACCCTTGCACGCAATCCACGGCGCAGCAGACGACGACGAATTGACGAAGCCGACAATTGTACACCTGTAGCAGTAGACCAATGTGCTGCCAGCTGCCTGGAGGAAGCTGTGCGATCATTCACCGCCATGCGGAGCAGGTGTCGATCATCGCGCTCTGACGTCACCTTCTGTCGTCCAGTGCCTGTTTTTCGAGTTGTTCGGTGCTCGTCGGTCCACTGCTTCCAAACTCGCATCACTGTGGAACTGTTCCGCTGCATACGAGCTGCTATTGCGCGATAGGAAAATCCTCCTTCTCGAAGGCCGATTATCCTCCCTCGTTCAAACTCCGTAAGTTGCTTGAATTTCTTATTCTTCCGTCGTGGAGGCATACTCAGGTCTCACTAAACGTTTGCCACTAACAAATAATCATAGACTATTTTCAACGTCCCGCTACAGCACTTTATTTATACGCTTTCAGCATCAATTCAGAGGGCGCTGCGCGCGCCACGCACGCGCGATGGCTCTGAAACTTTATTAATTTGCATAATATCCTATAATTGACATTTGCTGCGAATTTCATTTGATTCTGATGATTCCTTCATGGTGTTGCATTTTCTACAAACAGCAGTTTATATAAAAAAAAAATCCTGTCTATTTTCAGCTTTTACTGTAAGGTAAATCTAAAAAAAACTTGTAAGTTCTTTTTGAATAATTGCATTACGTTTTATTAAGAAAAGCTTAATTAATAAGAACCTAAAGTTTGGTCCATTATAATGATTTTATAAATCATGATTCTACAAAAAAAATTATCCTAAAGATGCTAAATATAAGTTTACAAATTACTTAGTTGATTTAATTCCTAAATATACGCCACTTAGAAGATTTACTTTATGATATCTATGAATATAAAAAATCCTAAATGTAAAATGGTAATATACTTTAATAACTTTTTTGCTGTCTTCATTTTTATATTATTTGTATGAGCTGTTTGTTGTTTGTATCAAAAAAGAAATATATATATATATATATATATTTAATTAATTTTTATTTTTTAAAATCCTGAGAAATTTGCTTTATACTCATTGTAACAGCCTTCTACTTCATATTGTTAATTTAAATATTGTTATGCATAAAGACAACTTTTTATATAACTTGTTTTATATTTTTAACTTGTGTTAAACACGTATGAATATTGAAATCTTATTAAATACTCATTAAATGCTCATTCAACACTTTACTCATTGTGTGAATCAAATATAATTATAAATTTATTCATTAAAATATTGGTCAAATATTATGTCAATAAATTTAATGATTCATTAATTTAGAAAGTTTATTGGAATTGTTATGATAACTAGGGCTTCAATTTACTCATTAGCTTCATGATACTTTTAACAGGCCATGCTACGTTTCCAAAATTAAATTTGGCATTTGTCGTTATCAAAAGTTGTGCAACGGAATTTCATAAATAAAATCTTGGGAATTTTATCTAACAAAATGAATTGCTCAAAAATTTGAGTATCATATATTGATAATATGCGGCATTTATTTTCTGCTACTCTATAGAATCTCGCGTTCAATCGTTTTAAATATACAGAGAAATGTTACATACCTATGTGCTATGCTATATTTAAAATCGATGCAAGATGTGATAGTGTTTCCCGGTTATGGATAAATGTTCGAGTTTTCTTTGCCTTAACTTTATAAATAAGTTCATTAACAGGTAAGAATATATTGAATACAAGGGACTATTTTTAAAATATTTAATGTCAATGACATACACCTCATTAATAATAGTCCAAAAGTTACCTTTCATTTCAGGCAGTTAATTTTTCAGGTCTGAAGCGGTATCTGAGTTTATTTTTGGGTGTTATGCATAAGTTGAGAATGGATAAAATAAGCTGGAATATGGTTTTCGTAAAAAAATAATGTAATAAAATTGTAAGAAACGTTGTGAATGGTTATCAGAGAAACACACCACCCAACCGTGACCAAACATCTAGCACTGTATTCTCTATCTCTTAATTGCCATTGCAGGAATGCAAGTAATTTTGACCCTAGTCAGACGGCAGGTGCTGCGCCAAAGCTGGTACATCTCTCTCAAAACTTCAACACCGCAAACAATGACAGAACTTTCAACTACGACAAATTTCTAATCTAATCTGAAATATTTAACTAAGTATCGGCCCCGTCAGTGGCCCTAACTCATTCGTCTCAGTGTATAAGTTGAAAAATGCCGAGGCATATCTCAGGTGGAGAAAGTTCAAAGCAGATGAGGCAAAAAGTTCCAGAAGATGTTAGGCCTGGGATGCACTGGAGAAAGTGCATTATTGGGATGGGGTATTCCCCTGCAGAAGTGATTGGAGAAGGCAGAGTGCCTCCTGATTTTTCAAAAGTTCTTGTAGTTCTTCACAAGAGTCACAAGATGCTATTTGGGCTTTGGTGGAGTATCTTTTCCTCTTGGGGCGGGCCTCGCACCCAGTGTTCGCTGTATGGCTTTTGCTACAGTTGCAGCAGGTGGCAGGTGTGTCTCGACTTTTCTTGCACTGGTATGAAAAGTGCGCGCCGGCACATTTCATGCATCTTGGGGCTGAAGTGCAATTACGCTGAGCGTGACCAAAGTCTTGGCATTTGAAACACTGAAGTGGCCCACGGCCACCTCTAAATTTTTCCACACAGATCAGAATGTCTTTGATTGTTTCTATGTGGTAGATCTTCAAGTAATTTCCAATTTCAGGCATAATGATGAGGAAAAGTGGGAGTGGCCTATAGGCCCCGCCCACTCTTTTCGTGAATTGCACAACTTTCAGGATTTCAAAGTTGAGCTTCCCTAATTCAAGGGAGATAGAGTCCTTATTGTAGTCCAACGGAAGTCCACGGATGAGAACTTTAAGGTTCTTGGGAGGTTTAGCACATTTGCGGGAGGCTCTGACACTTTAACTGGGCTCTCTTCCTGTGTTTCCATTGGTATTGGAGTGGGATTCACCGTAGGAGGAGCAGAAAAAGGGTTAGCAGGCTTTGTGGAGTCTACATTAATTGTATTTTTCTTCTTTTTCCTATTTCTCCTTTTGGTGGGAGATTCCGCAGCTCCTCTTCTTCGCAGGTGAGAGGATCGGAATTAGGTGTCTCTTCGGGTTGAAGATCCATTTGTTCAGATGGCATTTCTTCAGTTTTGGAAGAATCTTGATTCGGGATGGGGTTACCCGAGTAGTACGGTCTCGTAGCTCCGTCTGTAACTATGAAGTTTCGAGGCCATTTCCATATTCATATATTCTTATGAAATCACCATATTGGTCTTCAAAGATATCTCCTGGATTAGTAGGTGGTCGTTTGTAGTCGGGGTAGAGAGGATCACGAGGCTTCATCGGCGGTGCGGAAGACTTAGTCTTACCACCGCGTCCATATCGTCGAGAATACATGATCGCACAGAGCTAGACAGAAATAAGTCCGCACTCTGCAGAGGCTCGAGCTGGAATGATGACAAATTTAACGTACACATTGCTGTATATATACTATAAGCACACCGGTGGCGCAGTCGGCTAAGGCGTTGCTCTCACCGCTGGTTGGAGAGCTGGGGGAGGTGAGTTAGATCCTGGCAGGGAACAAAACAACCATCGCAGCAAAGTGCACGTTAAATCTTTCGGTGCTGAAAGTGTTCTTGTTGGTTGTGTTGTGGACATTCCTGCCATGACCGTCCTAAAAATAGGGCAAAGTGCTTGGCCATGGTTGGGTGATGTGTAATTTCGCGTGTATATATATTAAACACCCCGGATGTTTCGTCGGCTGACAGGATAGAACACACGACCCCAGCTCTCCACCAACGGAATGAGCGACGTCTTTACTGTTTGTGTGATCGGAGAGCTTTCTTATTTTACAATTTGCTTTTATTTTATTTTAAATTGAAATTTTTTATGAGAAATACAGGTAGAATTTTTTATTTTCTTATTTCGTTGATAATTTTAGTGAATAATTTCATAAATACTACTGAAATATTAAATTTATTACATTGATTATTGATTACTGGTTTAAAGAAAAGTTCCAAAAACTATTATAGCCCCTGTAATCCGTCAACGGAACCCTGGGGTTCCACTAAATACCTTTTGGGAACCACTAGTCTAGATTATCTTACCTTGAAAACAATAAAAAGCCGATAAGATTCAAGTCTGGGGATCTGGGAGGTTAAGGATTTACAGCATTTCGAAAATTAAATCAGTAAAGCACGTTCCTGAACGGTCGTACAGGAACTGAAAATTGGAATTATCCCTCTCTCTTGCATTTTAATATCGTATGTCTTGCTGTGTGAGTACAGGCGCTAACAGTTTCCCCCGAAGTTTGAGACCATGTTTTTTACTAGATAAAACTCACATCACTACCCAAGTTTCAGAAAATCTTGCTTTATTTTGCACACAAGTGTCACGTTTAATTATAAACACCTTGTCTCCAGCGTCCAGCTGATTCCTCACATAAACTCACAGCTTCACGCTTCTATTTAGTTTTTTACCTTCACAAACTCACCGCTTAGTAGCGCTCCTTTTTCGCAAAAGATTGAAAATCTGAAATATTCTACATACAAAAGTCATCCAAAAAGAGATTGTTGTGTTCTCAAATAACAAATATACACAGAAAAAAAGCAACACAGAAAAAGGACTATTCTTTCTACCTGTTTCATTGTCAAAGATCATTTAATAAAACAGCAAAGACACTGTGGAAACAGTATAGGGAAAAAAGTATGCAAAAATAATTTTCATTGCTGGGAAATAATGCAGAAATCATACCAATGAGCTTCTGTCTCACATGCTTACTTGAAATATTTTAATTAAAATATTCTAATTATTTGATATTATAAAGAAGATATTAAAAATAAGGATTATATATACTTTGAGTGTTAGAGGTTTTCTTCCTCTTAACTGTCTTAATGATCGACATAATTACAATAATAATAATAAATGAATAAATAAAAATCAATAATTGTTTCAGTTGTTGAGAGGTATTGAAGAATAAAATATTGAAGAATAACCTTGACACATCTCTTTCCATGACCGTCTTCTTGACCCACTATATATACTGGTTTATCACAAGAGGGGAAATTATTATTTTATTAATTCTCTAAGAATTGAAATAAAATAATCTTTTTATACCACAAATATTGATGAATTGAGATCTGCCTAAGACATTAATGTTTCGATTCTCACGCTTTCTTTTCCACCAACACATTTAAATGAGCAAGGTTAAGAAAAAGAGCCTTGGCATTAAATTTAATCAATTAATAGCCAAAACATGGATTCCTCAACTTTCCTAGGCGAAAATTATGTTAACGTACACAAGGAACTTGCATTTTTGATTTCTAGGTGGACGGAGGTGTTCTGTTGGGCCCTGCAGCCACACCTTCCAAGCCTCCAAATTTTTGATTTGTATATTGATATTAAACATTGAGATTAATCTTTATTTCGGGATTCCGCATAATTTCAAAAATAAAACATTTTTATTTATTACAATTTGTTTCTTTATCAAGCAATTCAAGCAATTTTTGATAAATAATTGCTCCGGAATAAAATATGGAAAATTGGAAATTCGAAAATACGCCAATTAACATCCAGCATCTTCAATAAATAGTAATTGCACCAAAGCTATTCCTAGATAGTTATGTTGCCGTTTAAATGAGAAAATCAGTTATTCTATAGATTACCTAGCTAACGTGCAGGTTAACCAGGGTGATCCGTTAAAGATCAAAAAATTGTTTCAAATTACTTAGGTAATACCTAAATAAGCAGCACATTAACTACTTTAGTGAAAATAAGGTCTTTGGAACAACGATTCTGGACGCTTAAATGAACATGATGTTGTTTGTTTATAATTAAATCTAAGAGTTTATTTTTTGTTATCTAAAAAATCAAGTTACTATAATCAAACAATCAACAGATTAGTTTAATAGAATCATTTATTAAAGAATGTAAGACTTAAAAGAATGTAATACAAAGAAGATTTAAATTCAAGTAAAGAAATTATCTAAAAAATCAAGTCAATTCAATTAGATGATGAACTTATACAATATGGAGGTACATTTTTGAACTTTTTAACAGGTCACCCAATTTAATCTGAAATTTAATGACGACTGTGGAGCTTTCAATAAAGTTAAAAAAGAGTATTTAGTCAATAACATCAAAAATTTAAAATTAATACTTAGTCGAATCGAATAGTTTCTAAGAATTTTACAAAACCGTATATTTTAATAAGCGCCCGCTTTTGTCGATTTTTGGTTTTTGTTATAACATAGTTTAAGATTATGAAAAGTCGTTATACTAGTCAAAGATTTTTTTATCAATAGAAATAAATGCGAATAATTACTAATTAAAAATATATTATTTGCATTGAGCTAATTTTTGAACCATTTTTATAATTGCACATGATTTTTTTTATCAGCTACAGGTTATTCTTCTAAGTTTTTTTTTTGTCATAAGAAAAAACGCGCTTTGTCGAAAAATATGAGATTTCTAATAACAGTAGTGAGTTTGCAACTGTTTTTCGCAACTGTTAGATTAAAGTTCTGTCTCTTTCTGCCCTTTATACTAGTTTTGAGACTAATACAAAATATCAATATGAAGAAAAACAACAGTTTTTAAAAATGAAAATTCTTTGTGTTCTAATTTTTAAATATATAAAAATTTTCTTCAATGTAGTCTCTAGGCTCATAAAACTATGGCAAATATGAGAAAAATGTATTGATTTAAATAATTTTCATCGACATAAAAAATCATGCAAAATGAGTGATTTGTTTTAAAGTTTAATATTTTTTTTAAATATTTAAAATATTTGTCTGTTTTAAAGCCCAGTCAATATAGAGTTTAAACTTCGCTTTGAATGTAAGGCACTGAAAAAGTTATTTACCTTAACGATCGAGCTCCGAAAAATATCCTTAAATAATATGAGAGAATACACAGAAGTTAAATTAGCAAGGAGATGCGAATCAAAAGTTATTCAAGGTGAGTTCTTTCTTTCGAAATTTACTGTACCGCAACGAGTGATAAAGATTACAATTTTAAAAATTTTTAGACAATTATAGGAGCGTAAAAAAGCAACAGTTTCTGATATGTTCTCTAAAACAATGAGGTATCATTTAAAAATAATTTTAATATGCTTTTCGTAAAGATTTTATTAAATTTTAACTGCATATCATTACAGTATCTGTTGGTAACGTAAGGACTAACACATAGTTAATAAACAAGCTTTTCAAACAACTTTTTCTTTTAAAAAAGGAATTCGGCACTTTGCTATTGAACCTCAAAAATTTTTTTGATTAAACAGAAATACACTTTAAGCTTTTTTTTCCAGGTTCTAAAATTATTTTTCTAAAAGTAATAATTATATTTCATACATTACTTCAAATAAAAGAACTTATTTTTGGTGATTATTTCTTTTAATTCTTCGCTAATTTTTAAGAATTTTTTTTAATTTATATTATGAAGATAAAGTGTAATTTTTTAATCTCGGTATGGATTGTATTTCAATTTGATTTTTTTTCTAATTAAGATTGTTGAAAAAAAGAAAACGACAAAAATCATCTACTAACAAAAACGAAGTTTCACGTCCAAAATTCCCTAAATCGGAAGTGAAAATTTCCAAAATGAAATTAATACTAAAACTTCGAGTTACATTTTTCTGTATGTATAAAAAACCGAACCCAGGAAAAGGAGAAAAAATCCAAACTTTAATTAAAAAATTTAAAAAAATTATTATTAAAATAGCTCAAAACAATTTACATTGTTATTGGGGCTCAAGCTACTCGATTCACTTTCATCCTTGACAAGATCACGATATGAAAAATCAACTTAGAATATTTTGGCGAGAATAGTTTCAAGGCCCTATTAGTTATTTCACAGTTAACTAAAAAGGTAATTTTCGTTCATGTTAAAGTAACGCATTAAAAGAGACTAAACTTTGGAATATTATCTTAATATTGTTTATTTAATATCACTGGCATATGTTATGCGACAAAACTGAACTCTGTTTTTTAATCAAATAGGTTGTGATTTCTGTAACAATTGACTAACAATTGTGTATAAATGTAAAATGAACAGAATTCAATGTTAATTTTTCGCCTTCATTTGACATAAAAAAAATTTTTATGAAAAATTATTGTTTAAAACGACATAGCTGTGAATTTTTTTTTTTTTTTTTCATTTTATTATTTTTAAATTCCTTGTTTGGTTGTTTTTCACTTACTTATGACAAACATGAAAAAAATTGTTCCAATTATAAATGGAATTATTTTATTTATAAGAAAATGAAACGGAATTTTAAAATAATGTAATCGATATTCATTTTATAAATAAATAATCATATTTTTTATCTATTCATAATCGAATGTTGTTGAAAATAATAGAAATTTTTTTTCTGAAATCTCGAACAAAAAGTGTTGATTTAAAAAAAATATTGAGGTGATTTTTCTTAAAATTGTTTTTTACAAAAGTTTACCATAAAGAACAAAATACTGAAATAAGTAAAGATGACTGAAATCTATAAAAGTGCGTGGTAACGACATAAATTGTTATTTTTCGAAACCATTCTTAAACACTAATGGAACTTGAATATTTTTCAAAAAGATTAAAATCAATTCGAGAAAAAATTCTTTTAAAGAAAATCTTCAAAATAAAGCGCGAAATCCGCCAAATGTTTAATTGTTACTGGAAAAGAATTAATTGCGTTTTAATGTTTGTTTCTCTGCATTGTATGTTGAAGTAAAAAAAGCCATTCATTTGGCATTTCGTCTTAAGCAAGGATAGAGGCTATGTGAAAGTGTTCAGAGGAAATATGTATTTTCTTTTCTTTTCTCTTATCAGAGGAGTGATTTGTGCTGCAATTCTTGATGAAGACAAGTAAGAATAGTTTTCTTTTTCAACTCTTTTGGTGTTTAACACAAAAAAAAAATATTTAAATTATTGAAAATTTTTAATTTTTTTATTTATTTTAAAATATATTAGTATAAAAACATTAAAAAATTGTTTGAAGAAATATTTTTGTGCAACATTGATTAAAAGTGTAGAATTGTCAAAATCGAAACTTTGAGTTCAAAAGAGCATTTTGGTTTGTTTATTTGAAAATCATAGCATTATTTAAATGCTTTCGAAATTAGTGTTTGTTTATTTAGTTATTTATTTATTTATTTTTTTTTTTTTTAAATTTAAACATTAACCAACAATTTAAAACAAACCAAAACTACTGTATAAAATGCATAATGTTTACTGTATAAAAATTATTAAAACGTGTTTTTAAATTATATATTTAAAATATGTGTTTTTTTGTTAAGTTCTAATATTTTCATTTTCGTTTATATTATTTTTAATTAGTGGCCGAATAAAATATTACATTCGTATTCTTTTTAAATTTAAGCGTTATGTTTCCAATGATGAAAAATTAATAAATATGTTTAGTGATAAAAATATGATTTTAATTAAGAGACATTTTATAAGAATAAGAGTTTGTGCTGCAATTCTTGATGAAGACAAGTAAGAATAGTTTTCCTTTTAGTTTAATAAATATGTTCCGCGATAAAAATATGATCATATTAAAGGACATTTTATTAATATAAGAAAAAGATGCAAACGGATGTTACAACATAAAATTCCAGAAAAGTTTTTTGCATTCTGAGGGATCCCATTTTGTCGTTTTTCTGAAGATTATATATAAAAAAGGTATCAATTAATTATTACTATCAAAACTGTCTTTTGCTTACAAATCATTGAAGGGGGGAATAAATCAAAAGTTAAAATTTTTTTTTAAATAATCCCATAAAAATTATTCATTTTAATCCAAATTCATTAAAAAAATACAGATTCATTTTATTCCAAAAATAGAAAAACAAGAAGGTACTAATAATGGAACAGAAAATTTTTAGAGAAAAAATGTTGAAAACTTTACTGGGATAAGAAAAGTATTATTAAAACTACCAGAATATGTTAAACATTTACCGTGTTTCTGACTGCAGCATCACAAAGTTCGGTAATTATTATCGAAGCGCTCCGGTAATGACTTTAGTAATAAATATGGTTTTATAATACGTGATGAAATCTGGTAATTTTATCATGATATCTTAGAGCATGGCATAAAAACCATTTATTTAGTATTTAAATTTACTTTTCAGTTTTGTATTTTTTATTAACAGTGTGGTAATGAGAAGTATAATTTTGAAAGCCAGAATTATCGGTATACCGTTCGCATAAGAACTGAAAAATTACCAAATGAATGATTAAAATACCGTTTATTTTGATTTTATTAACAAGAACTATGTTGTTGTTTCCCCCCCTTTTTTCGAAACATGCCATTGCCACACAGCACGGTAATTATACCAAATTTTTTTCTTCGTGTTAAATTGCAAAATTAAATTATATTTTGAAACTATAAAGCTATTTAAATGATATTGAGCTGATACAATAATTTACAGAAATCATTTGCTACCTTGTAAATTATTTCTTGTGTTTTAATGTAAATACATGTATTTATTTAACATATCCATTGTATAATAAAACATACAAAATTGTTTAAAAGTAACAAAAGTGCAGATAGTGCGGTGTTATTTAAATAATCAATCCCTATGTATTAAGTCCAGAAAATTACTTTAGTTTATTATTGATATTTAAATTAAGCTTCTTCCTAAATAGTCTCAATGCGGATAAATTAAAAATTACAAGAAATATGTTTTTCAAAATCAAACAGATTCTTAAAAGTTTTTAATCTCGCCATTTTCGTTAATGACCTAGCTTTTTCCTAGCTTAAATATTAATTTATGACTTTTACAGGTTTAGAGACAGGTATTCTATAACAACCTCTCTTTATATATATTTTGTGAGTTCCTGTCAAAAAAGTACACACGTCAACATGCGAGGTTTTAGAGAGTATTGTGAGAGGTTTTGGAGAAAACTTTAAAGGCAATTATTAGAAACAACTCTAATTTTATCAGGCAATAAACTAGTTTTATTTTATTTTTTCTTCATATTACCTTTCTCACTAATGACTCAAAAGAATTAGTTAGCATATTTGTTTTTAAGTCGATTAAATAGTACGTTAGATCGTGTATGCTTTTGGGAATTCATTTTTAACTGGTATTATAAAATAACATGGATTGAGGAAATACCCAGCATAGTTTACGGAATACCCGGAATAATTAAGAAGGCATGCGATGCTTTTAATATTTTAACCAAAAAAATTTTTGGGAGTACTATAAATATAGTACAATAAAGAGCTATAAATATATTTTTTATAAAGTTTGTTTTTCCCTTAAGATGTTTTTGTTTGATTTTCGCATACATAGTAATTTAGGACGGTAGTGCGTATACTTTTGGAATTTCATTTTTAATTGGGACTTTAAAAAAACTATGATTGAAGTCGACTTTTACGGATTACCCTGCATAATTAGGAGGGTATGCAATGTTTTGACCAAAAACTTTTTTGGCGTACAGCGATGCTGTATCCTTCATTTTGCTTAGGTTGCTATATTGCTTAGATTGCTATTGAATATAAAAGATATATATAATTTTGTTTTTAACAAGATGTTTTTGTTTCATTTCCGCTGCAATTTACATCGGTAATGTGTATCGTTTTGCTTCTATTCCAAAAATATTTACTTAAGGCGATGAACACTCGGAATTGGACTGTGGCTGTAACTGCATTAAATAATAACGATAATTTTCATCATTAAACACTGAGTTACATTATTAAATATAGGGATGTAGTGGGGAGATGAAATTGTGTTCCCAAATAGATTAAAAAAGTAAAAATCAAAAGACTGAATATATATATATATATATATATATATTAATTTTGATACATTTATTTCAATTTTAATATTCGGTTCCTTTTCAAATACCAGCAATTATTTCTGTAATACTAATGAATCAGAACATAAATTAACATTAGAGTCAATGAAAAATAATTCTTTTTTCCCTCTCTTTGGATAACAAACATAAACAAAAATTCAAGACCACTCAATCTCCTAAAATGAATCACAATTGAAATATTTTAAGAAATGCATTTTCTTTATGATGATTCACCATAAGATTTTTTTTTATCCACGTATGTAAAAATAAGAAATTAGTTGTGTTATGAACCCCCAATTACGAAATTGTGCTCACCGTTAAATTTGATGGGACCGGTATTTTAATGCCAATAAACGACTTTTTTGCATTAAACGACTTCGTCTATCAACTGAAAATCTACATAGTTTTTATAAAGAATGTGATACGAGTTTAAATATAAAATAAGATTCTTTTAAACAAATATATTTAAGGTAAGTCTAGGACAAATGGCAGCAGTTTTTTTAAAATCGGATTAAAAGTACTAAGAACAGAATACAAAAAATGCCTTTGCATATTTTAATTTGTCATTCATGTACTCAAAACATTTTAAGCAAAAAAAATGATATATTGATGACAAAATATGAAAAGAAATTGCGTTAAAATGAATCTACAAGTGGTCATCTATCTTTAATGTCGAGGGACGTTGGTCATTTATTATAGTAAGGAAATGTGAAGTTAAAATATCTAAAATAACACATTTCATGCAGTTAACCATGAATAACTTACGATTAATGGAAATGAATAAATTTTAGCATTGGGAAAACGGTGAAAGGTATAGAGTAAACAAATCTTATGGATGGTTTAAAACATCGCTTTCAAAAAAACATTTACCACATTTGTGGCAAAAGTTTTAATAGTTCGTGCATGGGATGCTTTGCATGAACGCATCTTACCACTTTTAGTCTCTTCCCTACAGCCTACACATTGATCTTTATCAAATTCTGAATGTCTAGAATCAAATCTATTTTATCTTCTTCACTGCCGGAAATTCACTGCCTTCTTCACTTCGAGATTAGTTTAGACCGTTTAATAGTTTTAGACTTACTTATCTATTTCCTCTATTTCTGGAATAATAGTTTCTACCATTTCTAACATTTTCTGACAATATTAAAACCGTATATGCCAGTTTGGCACGTTTTTATATAATTTTTTAATTTTTTTAAAATTGTACAATCTCTGGTTTGTCTATGCATATTAGTGAAAAGTGATCCTCGATTTTATGTGACCATCTCTCCTAAAATAAATGAGGAAATGACCATCTAATTTATCGCGGTACTCCGACGTCCTTTATTTTTTGACTCAGTAACACAGATTAGACTATATATGGACTTTAAAGGTTCAACTAATGGAAAAAATATGTAACCTACGTATTAAAAAACATTTAATTCACGAAAAAAATTTAGCTCCCGAATAAAATAAGCAGCATTAAAAGTTTAGTTTTTATCATGAAAAACAACGCTTTTTCTAAATTCATGTTTAAACTATTTCTTGTGAAACTAAGTCTGCTGATTTCTATAAATATATATTGGAATTATTTATAATGGCCATCTAATCTAGAATTACCCAAAATTTATAAAGTTTAATTTAGAAATCTTCATTGAGTTAGTGAAACTATTTGAATTCATATTTAATATTCATAACTTTAATTATAATTTATGTAGAAGTAAGAGAAATCTTTCACTATTTTCCATTTTAAACTGAAAACTAAACAAAATGAAAGGAAATACATACGCCTGCACAATTTAACATATCCCTAGCCAGAATGATGGAGAAAAAAAAATTTAAGTGAAGGTGATAAAAGAATCTAGTATACATCACTTGAGAAAAGACGGTTTCTTAGAAACAAACCGAAAACTCTTACTTTTAGTCAGAATCTGATAACCACAAATATTTCACCTCCAATCTTAAGAGGAAGATAACCGAAGTGTTACTCGGAATGAATTATTAATATTGTTTTCTTTACGGACAGTTATTTTAGATTTTTAAATCATGTATGAAACATATTTTGTTTATTTCTAAGTAATTATTAAGTTATAAACTACTAAACAATTTTTAACTTAAATACGTATTCAAGTTTAATGTATTCCCTCAGACAAAGAGCATTGATAACTATAAAAGGTTATTTAAGTCGTTTCTACTTAATTGGAAATTTTAATATTAGCATCAAAGAAGGATACGTTTAAAAGATTAATCATATAAATCAGAATAGAAATTAGGTAATCGAAATTCGAGATCTATTTCTCACCTACATTTTAGGCTATATAAAATTTTTATTATAAATCGACGATTGAAAAATCATTATTCAGAACAAAGAAATTAAAATTAATTTTTAGTTATTTATAATTATTACATAAAAACATGTTATAATTAAATTTTTAGCATCGTGTACATATTGTAGGATAAACACTGTAAGAAAATTTCTCGGCAAAAATGGTTAAATAGCAATTTATTAAATTTTTATTTTACCATATTCAACAAAAACAGTCAAATAAACATAAAAAAGGTGATATTCAAACTGTTAAGTGTGAGAAAAATCTTTATTGATTGTTTTTTCCTAATACGCTTAAACAACCACAATTCTATCTGAACCAAATAGGCCTACTTTATAAAGCCATTTTGTTACGTGCTGCTGAGTATATTCTGTAGTAGCTGATAGGGCAACTCATGGCCGGCTGAAAAAGGGTTCGAATCTCAGCGTTGCAACAAAGATAATTCTTTCACTCCTTCAATACACGAAGAGTTTCCAGTGTTCTTCACTCTGCAATGGGTAGCATTGAACTCTAATGATACGAAACTATCATTTGCGTATTAAAGGCACAGCAAACACAGAGCTCCAATGTTCGTGTTAGTTTCACTTTTATGGTTTAAATGCTAGTCGTAAATAATTACAAAACCATATAGTTTTGTATTCACGGTTTTTAAGTATTTTTATTAAGTATTTTTAGAAAGCTACGACTACAGGAATCTTAAATTTATAATAAACTCAATTTCTAAAATTTTGTTCGAAATCATGTTTTCCCCCTTAAAATGTTATTATTTCTTTTAAGTTATAAAATTGTAACAAATGTTGTACCATATAATTGCCGACGGTTCGTTTTTAAAAGATTTATAGTTCGCAATAATGTTTTGTGCTAAGAAATTTTCCGGAACGATACTTTCAAATAAATCCCACGCCGAAACTTTTTGTTTTAATTAGAACATTCGAACATAGGACGTCATGCAAACTGTAAAAAAACATTCAAAATCTAACATTGAGTTAGATTATAAGAAAAATAATAAACCTCTAATAACTGTTTAGACTGAATGATTTTTGAATATATTTAAGTGAATTAACAAATATTTAAACAAACTTTACAATTTCTGTCTGGCGAAAACTTTTCTTCATTTTAAGTAGTTCATTTCGTTAAAATAGTTATTTTTATAAAATCATTAAAGCAAAAATTGTTACATTTTCGTATTTTTCTTATCCTTTGACGTTATTAAATCATCATATTAAAAATTTATGCTTAAAAATGATATATAATTTGAAAATATAAAAAAAACGATTGTACGGAATACTTTTTTTTGTTATTCCGTCAATTCAAATCTTCAGGTGTCAAACATGCATTTAGGTGTAGAAAGTAATTGTCTTCTTATAATAAACATGAAAAATTTCACTACGTAAAAGTTCTAAAAAATGACAGGTAAGTCTTTTGTGTAACTAAAGTGACAGCAGGATGAATGAGGAGTAAGGAAAGGGAAGAATCTAATACAAATATCTACGGACAAGTTATTT